>JAKCOX010000008.1:1389692-2779385 GCA_022605575.1 Laterallus jamaicensis coturniculus
TTTTGTTATTTCTGTGCTGCACTGGCATCTTCACTGTGGGATATGAGCAAAATAAATCAAGTAGGAGATACTACTAAACTAAACCAGTTGGCTAACAACATATCACTGAAGATTTGCTGTGGGATATAGATACCCTCACTAACCTATGTAGGTGAGGCTTTCGTTCTGGGTACAACTATCCTGCATGAAAAATTATCTTTGTCTTCATCTCAGAATAATGACATCATCTTCACCAAGGAGTTGCTCATGCTCTCCTTAGAGTATTTCCTGAAAATACAATTTTTTAATCTGATAGAAATGGATTATTTCTTTTTTTAGGTGACAAATCCAACACAGGAAACTGCAACATGGAAGCGTTAAAAGTGTTACACACCACCCCACACCGTTTTTATTTTGGGCTGGCAGAAGGGTGAAGGTTGGAGGCTAGGACAGCTGCGCTCCAGCTCATTCACACTCAGTGGTCCCAACTGCTGCTGCCTTCAGGAACAGCCAGAAGGCTACAGCTACCACCAGCAACCAGAGATTGCAAAACCAGCCCATCAGCCTGCGCCGGGGCTCCGTGGAAACCTGAGGTCTTCACCTTCCCAGGTGCCATGTGCCTTGTATACATTCAGCACTCAGGTGTGAGTGTGTTGCATCACAAACCACAATTCTGCCTAACAGTGAGTTAACGGAGTTGTTTTCTTCTAAGATTAAACATTTAGAGAAAGCTGTATCTGCAGAATTGATTAAACTAACTTTGCAACTAATTTCTGCCCAACTGTTGTATCCAACAACAACTGTATCAAACAGTTGGTGGTAGAAAGCATTAATTAGCATGTCACATTACTCTGTCTGCCATTAGAGAATATTGATTGCAAGTTAACTATTAGAGAGAGTATCACAAAAAAATCTAAATGACACTTTACATGTAGCAGCTCTCTGCACACCATAGCAACAGGGAGAGATTGAAGCAAAATGGTCTGGTTTCTATAGCAACTATCACACAGACCATCTGTAATCAAAAGGAATCATAGCAAGGGAAGCAAAATGGGGGATTTTGCATACTGGAAGACTATTAATGTATTTAAAATGCATCACTGCTTAATATTCGAATCCAGTGTTGAAATACTACTTAAGTGCAAGAAATCTACGTAAGCTGCTGAAAAAAGTTTTTACTTAATAGAATGTTAAATAAAATTCACCAGTTCTATCTCCCTGACTACAAATGACACCTTTTATATAAAGCCAATGTTTTTCAGGCAGCAAACATTATGACCCTTGAGATCCATAATCCATATCCTAATAAAGTGTTTAGTTAGTATTTTATTCTGAAACTCAAATACCGTGAGAGGGCTAATGGCATACTATTTCTTACTGTCTACTACATGGAACTGATTTTAGAAAGATAGTTTCACACAGAAACATTTAATCACCATGTTTCTACAGTAGAAGGGCTCACCCACCTTTTGAAAACTGATGCCTGATAAACCAAAGAAATTAGGACATGAGAGCACAGCAAAGGGAGGAAAAAACCCAACAAAACAAAACCCTCTATAACCAGAGAGGTATCTGTGTCATGCAGTTCATCTGCTGAATACAGCAATGTTATATTAAGGCACACCATACAGGAATGGAAGGTAAATTCAATGTTAGTGATGCAAAGCACTCTCTTCTTTACCTTTCAGTATTTTAAATCCAGAGAAAATAAAAGGGACTGTTATATCTAGATAGAAAAATACATTTGTACTGAATCTAATTTTTTGGTGGAAAATAACTGGCTATAAATAGGCTTTTAATAAATTACAGAACCAGGAATCTGTAAAGAAAAAATCAAAATTAACATAAGTCCATCTCTTTTGCCTGGGAACATAATTTTGAATATCATTCTTAACATTTGCTGAACAGCATTCACTAACAGGATAAAGGCAGGTGTTGCAGCCTCCTGGGTCCATGCAAAGCAGAGAGGGGGCAATCTGGAATAATCGCAAAAGCAATTCTGTCTTCTGTATGGGGAAGCAGCATGAAGGAACCACCATGGTGATCCTATGCTGTCAGAAGTTTATTCTTTGATACAGCTTGCATGACAGCTACCTAAATCTACTTCCTCATCACCAGGATGGACTGAAACACAAATGCTCAGCCTACTACCTGAACGGTCTGTATGTCTTCTGGCTCTGGGTCAAGGCAGCAGGAAAGCTGGACGGCAGCACTGGTGACTGCTCCAGCACACACCACCCTACCCTGCTTTGCCTGAGACACTGAGATGAGAGGAAATGGAGGTCTCTGGACAAGATAGCAGATGAGAGCAATCATGGCCAAATGTTCACCAAACCTGGAAACCTACTTCCTGCCTATATCCAAACAGCAGTGGAAAAAGCATGCAGTTTCAAATAAATTGTTGCAGATTCCCAGTTACCACTTGTCCCACTCTCTAGATGTGCCAGAGAACAGCCCATCTAGGCCCCAGGGGGTGCAGATGGTGCTTCAGGTGGCATCAACCTCCACAGTGTCTGGTCTTCTCACGTCATATGAGAAAGAAACACGGCTTAACTCAGACAGCAGAGCATAATGGCAAGAGCCATTCTGACATGAGATTTTAATCACTGAGAAGCTTTTATTTTTCCAGGAAACATAGGTTGTACTGGCATTCAAAGCCAGATGTTACTTAACTGAGTGTAGTTGTAGCAGAATTCAGAATGAGTCTTGTAAGAAGACTTCAATGGAGTGCTAGAGTGTTTTTCATGTTACAGAACTTCAAAATCCTTTTTGTAAATATGCCTTTATTTGTTTAGATGTGAGAGTAGTTCTCAGCACTCACACAATTTAGCTTGGACCTATAATTATCCTGAAAAATAACCGATGCTGAAGTCATTGTATACTCTTCTTTCACAAGACTTAGGCAAAGCTAAATTGATATAAAGTCTTGTTTTCGTAACTTTGCTTACAAATCTAGTTGATGAGATTATCACATAACTGATATCAGTGAACAATAAAATAAGTGTTAAGATGCTATGCATACTTCCTGATAAAATCAGGTAGGTAAAGGTAACAGACTCAAAAAAACCAAATCCTCTGGCTTCATGAGTACCTTCAACTACTAAAAATCCTTATTCTTTTTTAGCCAAAAAATCCAGACCACACCATATCATCCAATAGATTTGCACAGTATGCAAGGAATGGAAGAGTAAACTAAAGAAACCCTCTCATTAACTCTGATAGTAACAAGTTTTACAAAATGTACAAGTGCTTAAGCAAGAAGGAAGTGGGGAGGTTGTGGGATGCTAGGGGGGAAGCCTTTGCAATAAGTTATCTGAGGAAGTTATTAACACCTGTAGCAGATCATATCCTTGGCTGTGTCTCCATCAGCAATTACTCAGCAGAACAGGAGTCATTCAGTAGATGGAAGACATAGGTGTGAAAGCCCCTATGCATGTCCACTATATGTAGAAAGATTTTTATTTCAGACAAGATTTAGGCTGGTTCCGTGGACAAATGTTTCCAGCACACACCTGGTACAATCATTGGTTTGGACCCTACTGGAACCATAATTTGGGGCACACATTGAGCTTCCACTTTTCCACACACCTTCCAATTCAGTTTCCTCTCTAAGGCATCAGGTTCATGTATAGCAAAACCATTACACAATCAGAATATTCATTTCCATATCAGTTTTTAAAGTAGTCTCAATATATAAAGCAAGAAGACCCTGAGACCATGCAGGAAAGTAGAGTTCACTTGTGTCTTTTTAGTAGTATCATCCAAATTTTTCAACACAAAGTCAAGGAAATTTCTGAGTTTTGTTAAGTTTTGATCTTTAGGTGTGTTCAAACCTCACAATGAAAGTGAAAACGTGAGAGCAAATGGACCATCTATGGAGATAATGACAATTTGGAAAACAAAACAAATTAAAAAAAAGTAACACCACCCCCCCTAGACATTTAAACCATCCTTCTTAAATCTATGTAAAAACATTTCATAGGTGTTTAGTAACAATAGTGTTTGATTCAATTTGCTTTACATCTTCAAAATGTGTCTAACCAAGTTAATGAATACTAACAGTAATTATATTCTCAGATATTTACAGTACAGCAGAACTTTATTACGACTTAATTGCATTGGCATTATATCTATGATAAATGTATGTGTACTACCAGAGAAATTAAAATCTACACAATTTTTTTTAAATAGCATGCATAAGCTTTAAACTCAAGATGATACTGTTGGAATCAAAATCTACTTCCAGCAGAGGATGGTGAAGTATATGATGGAATCAAAACTATTCTTATTAGAAAGACTTCATCTTTGACATCTGTAAAACTGCAGCATGAGACATATTCCATTTTAAATGACACTGGAAAAGGTCAGAACAATTCCCCTAACCTTGTCAAGGCTGGCAAGATTGATACTTGTTTTAGGTAAACTTAGCATCCATGTCACATGTATCGGACTAAATATAAAACTCAGAGAGCAGGGGGAACAAACATATTTAGAATGAAAATTGGAATTTCATTTTCCAGTCCAACAAACGAGCAACAGTTCTGTATCTAAGAATACAATTCTGTAAAAATTAACCAGTTCACTGTCTGTCATCAGATTGTACTTAACAATTTATCTGGAACTTGCATGCAATTGCATGGAAACTGCATGAAAACATGATTAATGTCTTTGCTGGTTTACCCTTTAGAACTGCAGCAGAATTTCTTAGAGTTGCTTTTCTTTTTTCCCCACTGTAACTCTTTGAATTCCAAAACCCTCTCAGTGAGCATACAAAAAAGTATTGTTCTTTATCTTAGCCCTAAAAATGCTAAACAGCCATTTAAGATTGATTTCTGCATGTTTAAAATTTTGCTTCATGTCAATTTATGTAAATAAATAACATAAAAGGCTGTTTTCAATATTCATTAACAAAACTTCTCACATCTTTAACTTTTAACTGCAAAATTTAGAAGGTGTGACATTTGTGCTGTGTCAAAGCCAGTTTTCCTTTCTCCAGAGGATTAATCAGTCAATACAACCAAAAAATCATTTTCTACAACTGTTCTGCAAACAGCAATCTAGTGCACTAACCTCTATATGTACTTGTTGCACCCTAATTCAGGCAGCATTGAGTAATTGTCATGCTTTTGTTTGTTCACTGTATTGAGAAACTTTACAAAATATTAAACAATCAAGGACAGAGGTTGGAATTCTGGAAGGACGTTTTGATATATTTGTGTCTTAATCTTAGTTATCTCTGTAACATTTGGAATCACTGAAATTATATGCTCTGAATATTACAGTTATAGGTATCAAAAGATTTACCCTCAGAGGGAGATATGTAAACACACAGAGAGGAATGCATTATACACGTGCCCATACTGCTCACCAGTACATACAGCAAAATACATATTAGGAAAAAAATACATGAGTATTGGCAATGGACAGCAACTTTGGTTCTGCCAAATTTATCTCTGTGCTGCTGTAATACAAAAATCACAAAGATAAACATCAATATTCAAAGGGATGTAAGCCTGATTGCTGAACAGAAAAAAAAATATAAAAGAAAAAATTATTTCACGAAGAAACTATGCATTTTACATTTTCAAATGTTTTTGTTTAATTTAAATGGATAAAGAACATCCCCTTGTAATAATTGAGGGCACAGTACCCTGGCCATTTAAAGATACATAGAAGAAATACAATGTTTTTCTAACATTTATTTATGTTCTAAAAAGTTATGGTGCCCACATTTTCTGTTTCCCTGAACACACACTGATGCAACACAACAAAACCAGATTACTCAAACAGGGCATCACTGCTGTTGGTAGAAAAACATGATAACTTATTTTTAAATAAAGCTATTGTACTTCAATATAACCTTTATTTTTTACTTATATTAAATGCTACATTATATAAAATGCTACTTATATAAAGTATTTAAGGAATATAAAGTATAGAGCATTCATATAGTGCTTCTATAAATACTACTTAGATAAAATGCTACTTTAAATAACGTGCGTGGGCAATAAGAAGCAATCCCTTGAGTGATAAACATGGGAACATGCAGTTGTGTATCAACAGTGACCATGAAGAGAGAAAGAATTAAAAGCAACCAGTTCTGGCAGCATCTCTAAAATACATCCCTATGCACACCTCATTTGGACTGTATTTTGCATTTAATGCTTTTCCCTGTTATTACTGAAGTGGTGACAACTTCTTATCCTCCCTTGCCTGATTCACCGGTGACTATCTTTGATTAGGGTAATTAACTCAGCTGACTATATTTGCAGTCACAAGAAAAAAATAATTCAAATTAAGCAAAGTGAACAAAAATACTTTAAAATAATAAAAAAAAATATACTGATGCCATCTATCTCTAGCCCCTCCCCCCACCTTTTGTTTATTTGTATGATCATTTATCCTGTGGATAGTCTTTTTAATGTGTTGTTCAAAAAGAAAAGATTTACCTATCTTTATATTAAACACATGAATCCATCATGCTCACACATGTCTCTCTTC
This sequence comes from Laterallus jamaicensis coturniculus, assembly GCA_022605575.1. NCBI lineage: Eukaryota > Metazoa > Chordata > Aves > Gruiformes > Rallidae > Laterallus > Laterallus jamaicensis. The sequence goes on from JAKCOX010000008.1 coordinate 1,396,173, forward strand.
TTACAGGCTTTCAATAACACTTTTAAGCCCTTTTTACCACTTTAAGCACAATTTCCAGAAGATGTCAATTGCAGCATGTAGCTCAACTTTGTGGAGTTTACACTTGGCTGTGTCGCATTTGACAAGACACTAAATGTGAATACTCATTAATTAATTGGTATTCACAGAATAGCATGTATTACATTTCACTGCCCATTTTTAAACATGTCTTTTTTTAGCATTTGCTTTATATATGACTATGAAATCTCCTGATGCTGGTCAATAGTAGATCACTGGACACTGATCTTTGCAATCTGATTATGAGAACCGCAGAAGACACTGCTGGCAGCCACTTTGTAGACCACCAAAGTAGTGTGTTTTTCCAATAGGTGAGGTGATTTTTTAATAACGCCCCAAAGAAACACCCTTAGGCATCAGAAATTCAGACTTGTTTCTTACAATTTAGGTCTAATGCCATCACATGCCAGCTGTGAAAACTCCTCCTGAAGGTCTGTCAGCTTTTAATTCAATCTTTGTGCATGATAAAGAGATACCCCCATGAACCACAAAAAACCCAACCAAACAAAAGAAACCCCATAAAATGGTTTTCATTAAATTCTTCAGGGAAAACAAGATTATTGTGTCTATATTCTGAAGAGTCAGCACAAAAAACACCACTGAATTTACTGTATTAATAAACTAGAAAAATATAAACTGACTCTCCAACCAATTATTGCTAATAGTAGGTGTAGCAAAAATTCAGCCTAAAATGTCATGCAGGACTTTAACAAGCATCAGAGACTGATTTGTTAGACACCGCATAGACATAAATGATAAAATGTTTGCTTTAATTGACCTAAAATCAAAACTATTCCTGGTATTTCTACCGAAAACAATGTCAAATCTGGATGGGAGCTCACAGCTATGAAGTAAAATGGAGTAGAAATTAAAAGCATTCAGACATTAGTGGAATACAGAAGGTTGGGGGTGATACGACTGTCCCAATTTCCACAGCCTTAAGAGAAGCAGTCTTCAGAATAAATAAAATACTCCAATATGACCTGCTTTTATATAATTTTCCTTTGGTTTTGTAATAAGGCAAACCTACCACACCACCAGCTGTCCTCAGTAGTTCAAAGTAATTTCATACAGTTGACTCAAAATGAACATTTGAGCTTCACAGTCAAATGCTCCATGGCCCAGTGTCTTAATCTTGTCATGTCCCACCTTTATATAACCATAACAAATCTCCTGTTATGTCAGACTTTATAATAATTTCTCTAAAGTTTATTTGAGCAGTGCTTGGACACCAGCAAAATATTTATAACAGATAGCTTTAGTAGAGCAAATTCAATGGGCAAATCATTTAAAGAGGACATGCAACACAAGTTAACTTCTATATTTATATCACAGTGCATTGTTATTTGAAGCCATTTGTCAAAAAAAGCAACAGAACTTAACACAGAAAACTCAATCAGGCCTGGCAACAGTTTTAAAACTTCTGAAAAATGCAGTTGAAAGCAAGCTACAATTTTTATCTGCTGCTTCTTGACATTCATACTTATAAACATTTCTGCTAGAGTATTTTTAAGAAAGAAAATATAAATTTGATTAAAAATACCAACTACACAAACACGTCAGTATTAAAAGGTGTTATTTGAAATTGAACCACTATCTCAATAAAATACAACAAAAAATATAGCTTCTCATTGTCATTCCCTTTGTTGCATTTTACAGCCCAGTGCTTCTCTACACAGCAGAGGATGGGGTCTAATGTGCCCAGTAACAGCCCAATGTCTCCCTGCTTGTGTTTTCCCATTGCAGGCAACAGCAAGATAGACTAGATACTACTGCTCTGGCCAGCCATATACAACTATCAGTAGAAATCTATACCTCTCCCGAGTATCACATGAATAACGCATGAGCTGCACAGGCTAGGTCTCAAAAAGCACTCCAATCAGTTTTGTCATACGGTATGCAAAGTCCTGAATCACTAGGTTCCTTCTGCTGTTCTAAAAATATTTGCTTAGTACTTCTAGCTAGGCCTGTTAGAACTTCCACATTGTGAAAAACTGGGATATTACAGTCAATTTTTTTAACCTAAACAAAAATACTTTTCTCAGGTAGATTTGGGTATCTGGTACTCTGAGAAAGAAGCAATATTCGACAAGCAATGTGCCAGCAATTACATTTCCATAACTGTAGCCCAGACCTATGACATATGTGGTGTATGAACATAGGAATGGCTAAATGGGATCAGACAATTTCAGTGGAGCTATTGACAGCCTAAACCAGCAAACCCTGTGTTTGTCTGTCTCAAGTCCTTACACATTTCCTCATCATAACCACTGCGTCAGCCCAGCAACCCTGATGCCCTAAGCTCCCTCATACGTCAAATCCCCATACTTGGAGGTACCACAGTGCTCCCAGTCTCCACCAGTGTCCTCTAACATTTCTGCAAGGGCAAGCTTCAGAAGACAGCATCTGTCCTGAAGCTATGCATGTGCTTGTTGCCTCACAATGAGCTTCACATTTACTGACCATCCCACCATCACCATACAGAGTAGGAGAAGGCCAGATTTCACCTGTTTGCCCACTGTGGAACCAGGCATTTCTGTCTGCTTCATAGCTTCCCACCCCTCTTCTGCTTTTCACAAAGACCACATAAAATTATCATCTTTGGGATCTCCACTGCTCTTCCAAACATGATGAAATAAGTAGTAATCAACAACCAGGGCATTTTGCTGGTAGGTTGATCTGAAAACTCTAGGATACAATAGACAATGACAGAGATGATTCACATATGTGGAACTTGGACTGATAAAATGTAGTTAATTTAAGCCAAACGCATGGATCAATTTTAAAAGGGGGATTAGGTAATAGCAGAGTACCTAGGAAAGCCACAATCTAGAAAGGATCATGGACAATACTGGTTTCACGCAATGTATCTCTTCAGGGCTGTAGCTTCAAAGGCCAACCTGATCTTTGAACCTATAAAGAAATGTCAAGAGAGACCAGGTGATGGTGTGTTGCAGTATTAGTAAGATTCTTACTGGGATAATAGGTGCAGGACTGGTATCCACACATCTTTTAGACTGATGCTGAAAACTAAAATTTTAGAGAATATCTAGAAAAAATACTTCAGTCATGGGAAAGCAGTTAAGTCAGTTCATTGCAGTGAGCAAGTGAAGAGATGACTAAACAAGGGTTACATGTAAACTAGAGCAGAAAGGGCTTCTAGCAGGTCTTTAATCTAGTAGACGATGTCACAACAAAAGCAAAGGACTAGAAACTGAAGCTTAACAAATTAGGAGGGCAACTGCTTTTTGAACAGTCTTAGAATAAAGGTAGATGGTGCAAATTTTACAAAACAGGAAAGGCTATTTGAGGGGAGGGGAAGATGGGGAGGGAACGAAGTGGATGAAAGGGGTTTTTAGCATTAAAATGAACAGAAGAAACTTGCAATGATCACGTTAACCCCGTAAATATTGAAATGTAGAGAAACACTGTTGATATGCTTATGTAATTTAGCTCATGTAAAGCATAAATTAATGTTATTTCAGATGCAGCAATAAACCCGATTAACAATCCTACGATCTCTAAAAAGGCCTTGTATAAACTAAGCTCAACCTCACATTTTGTTCTCCTTCTTCTTGTTATTGATTTATGAAACCTTCTCATTTTCATCTAGAATCTGAGATCATGCATATAATTCAAGCTTGTGTTTTGGATCATATGGTGTTTAATTCTGTGTGCCATTTTCCACTCCTTGGTTTGCTGAAGTGAGGTTGCTGGGCATTCAGCTACCTGGCCCTCTGAAACTAATCTGCTGCTCTGTTTTCACAGTTCACGGGGCCCCCTGAGTCACCACTTAATATTTGCCTAAGTTACGGCTCCTCATTACGAGCAATGATTCATAATTCTCCAGCTGCTCACCCAGGTTTCACACAGGGACTTGGGCAGGCTGTGGTTACAGAGGGCTTCAGCACCATAAGGTAAGTCATGCAGTGCACTTGTTTCACCTCTTTTAGCACCAGCTTACTGACCACAGCCAGGGACAGCAAAACCCAGCTTGAAAGAAGCAGCAGTTTCCTGATGACATATTCGACTTTGTAACCAACAGCTCACTTGGGTTCAAATATGAAAAGTGATGCACCAATAAACCACGGAGCAGCTTGAACAAGCCAAACTCATTTCCAGTTGGTGGCTTGAGATTCAGCATGTTGCACATTTATAAAACAGGACAGGCCAATAATGTAGGTAGGGCAACCTCTCATGTCCAAGTGAACGCAGTTAAAACCAGCTGGAGCAATCATTAATGCAGACTCAAAGAAAAGCCAAAAATCACGAGAGCTATCTCAAATACAACTAAAAGAATTCATGGAAAATTCACAAAGCATTAGGCAGTCTGACAAAATTTGGACATCAATCCCCTTAGGGGAAATGAAGTATCTCCATGGACCTTGCAAATTCTGAGAAAGATGCTACTGAGAATAGAGAACAGAAATTGGGTTGCTTCAAACACCAGGGTTTGGTGTGTTGCTTTTTTTTCTTCCTCCAAGGATATTATCAATGTAAATTGCTCATCACAGAGTCAAGAGCTCCACATTGTTTGGGAAAGAACAACATCCACTCAGTCTAATGTATTCTGAACATGTGCAGATACGACATGCAACCGTGCTCCCTGGAGAAGGCATAATGTAACAACTGTTGGGAATGAGCCAGCATTGCAGACTCCAGGTCCTTTTAGGGTTGCTTTCTGTTTGCATCCAAAGAAAGCCCCAACAGAAGGAGCTGGTGGTATGAATGTATATGTTATACCAAGGAGCCAGTCTAAGCCAAACTACTAGCTTCTCCATGTGAGACCTGTTGGAATAACTTGGAGCAACCAATGAAGTTATTCTCATTGAGAAAGGGAACAGAGCAAGCAGTGCAGAATGGAAAACCACAGTTGGGGCACTGCAGAGTAACGCCTTGAGAGTAATGCTGAACCAGCAACATCCCAACAGAGAACAGTGCCATAGCTGAGGGCTACACAGAAACCCAAATATTTGGCTCAGCATTTCACTTTTTCTTATGTAAGCACACGCACACTTTACAAGGACAAATGCAGCCTTTTAGGCAACAACCTCCTGCTCCCAGTAGGACACTCAGTCCTGCTTCAGTCGGGGCTCCTGTAACAGTACATGCTTTTGCTGTTAGTAGGCCAGCCATTTGCCACTAAGGACACATTCACAGGCTCAGATTGATAAGAAATGATGCCTTTCTCCTTTGCATGATGACTCTGATCTGGCCACTGCCTACCCTGAACTGGTTCTAGAGATAAGAAACCAGACTCTCACAGTCCATTAGACTAGCATTTCTTGCAAGGCCTACTTTCACTTTAAAGAGAGAATAATAGTGGAATATCTGAATCATTAGAAAACAATGCCAGAAAAGAATGGGAGGGAGAGAGGAAGACAAAGAGACAGAAAGAAAAAGATACTCAACATCCATAAATCTATTAGAAGTTCCTGAATATGAAGGCTGGAGAATGAATGGCATTCATACTGATGTGTTAGAAAACAAACTGTATTTAGTCCAGGCATCTAATGAAACTGCAGGTTGTAACTTCTGTTTACTTTCTGTCACAAGGCAGAGTCTGCTGAATCTCAAGTTGAAAAGTTCATAAACTAAACATTATTTAAAAAGTTCAAGAACTACACACACATCATTATATAATGCAAGTACTTAGTTTCCAGAATACACTGAAAGTTTGCCTCTTGACATTCCTAAAAAGGCAGAAATATTTTAAAAGCATAGATTGAGCATTTTCTATCATTACTAACAATAGCATTCTTTAATTCTTTATAAATGGCTCTCTACTTTTATTTACCTCACACCAAAACACTAATGGAAATGACTTATAAACTTACTTTTATCTAGTTCAAAGTATTGACAAAGACATTTCCTGAGAGAGTATTTTCTAATGAATCCCTTTTTTTAGCTAAATAAAATATTCACTAGAAAGTTTAAAGCAGTGCTGGGATGCACTTTAGACGAGTTTTAAAAACAATAAAAAGAGCTTCTGAATATAAGCAAAGAACTTCTGTATATATGCCAAGATTTTTGCAACTTTATCAACATGATTAATAGTTTCATTTTGAAAGGGGGCATATACACATACAACCCCATAACGCATGAGGTCCCACACACGCAGTGAGCAACAGCAAAAAGAACTCAGGAAACATTACAGAACTAAACAGCAAGAACTGTTCCCAGCTATTAAACAAAGAAAAAAGGAGGGCTGGCTGTGCCAAAGCGAGTACTTTCATGGAGCTGTGTTTCTATGTTCTGAAACTGTATGTTCAGCAGCATCAGAGCAAAGCAATAAAGTATGCCAAGATTAAATTGCAAGACTTTGAAAATAGCCCTTGTCCTTTCCTGACTCGAATATTTGAAGATGCACATCAGGGATGATTTCCTGTCAATTTGGCTTTACAAACCAGCCTGAAGAATGTAGGACACATGTAATGGGATCACGACAGCTCATTAAATCAAGCACACTCTTACATTCAGCAATGCTAAATGCAAACATGTGGCAGTATGTGCTATGCATCATACCAAAACCAGAGCTCTAACTGCGGCACATGTGCTTCTGTGGAATACTGCTGGAGAAATTAGGTGAAAACTGCAAAATTGCTCAAAATACATGGTAGGGTGAGCAACTGATGCAAGCAAAACAAAACTAAATGACTGCTATATCATAATAATAAACAAATATTGTCACATTTCATTACTAATGCTTTGTAAAAACATTGACTGGATAAAAAGATGCAAAAGATGTACTGCTGAAGTAGAGCATAAGGAATTACCTCACACTTCAAGCTTACGATGGACCAATATTCTCATTTAGTAAATTATTAAGACACCACAAATAGGAAAACCAAAGATGAAAGGCTAAGATTTAGAGTTAATTCTGATCACATTGAGAAATAATTTTTAGAGTAGAAAAAAGCTCTGCTTCAGCAACATGAATTCCTCAAAATTTTACTACCTAACTGAGTTTCTTCATGTCAGTTTGATAAAGATAACTACCAGCCCACCCAGGCCCTGCTCTTTAAAGCTGAGACAAACCCTCAACAAGAAAAAGCAAAAGCCCTCTCAACATGAGAAGTTCAGATTTTTCTGACAGAAAGTCAATGTATTCAGTGAAAAACATTTTCAGTTTCCTAAATTGTTACAATGTCAGACACTTGTTAATTTTCTTGTTGTATTATTAACTATTCTTTCATCCAGAAACAACAGTCATCTTTTCATTCTGACAAGGAATTCTTCCTAACATTTCTTGATTAAGAGGTTTTCAAAAGAATACACAGTAGATAAAAGCAGTCAATCTGTCAGTGCAGACTTTTTGAAACAATATGCTATTTTTAACAAAAGTTTCTTCGGAACACACTTCTCAATTTCAGGATAGAACTTCCAGTGAAAATTTCGATTTAAAAAACCCAACTAAATATAAGAACAACAAAACACCACAAAACAAGAAGTCAGGGAAGAGAACGACACCCATACAGGATGTAGATAGCCAGGCTGAGATCCAGGTTCTGGTAGATTTAGACTACTGACTGGGAGGAAAAGATACAGACCTCATAACCTTCTGGGTAGGACACTCACTTGCAGTGTAGGGGATGTTTCAATTGCCTGCTGCAGGGAGTGCTGAACAGTTCACACAAATGGGAAAATTTTGCAGAGAGACATTAAGAGGGGAAAATTTTGGGACAAGAACAGAGTCCTTTATTTAGGACATGTCCCCTGCAACTCAGAAATGTAAGGACTTCGGCTGCAGCGAAGGATCAGATCACCAGGACTGTTCATCAAAGCCTGTCTCTCATTCCTGACATCTTGTTTTTCCCTTCTAAGGAACAACACTGAAGAAGATTGTAAGTCTGTTTCAATGTAGTAAGGTTGTTTTACGTCTGTTCCACTTGAAGGCCCCAATATACATGTATCTCTGTGTGATGGCACTGTGGAATGCAATTTTCTGGAGAGAAACACAATACCACAAAGAAAGTAAAGGCTATTGCAGATAGCAAAAAAATCACATTTTTCAGCATCACTTTGAACAGAGGCCAATAATTTTAAACTATACAAAAAACCCACACCACATATTAGGACAATTTCAATTTATCTACTATGGATAGTGCCCAGCGTTATACCTGTAAGTTAGCTAAGTAGGTCACTTTGCAACAGATACTCGCATTCCACTCAATCCACCTGAAGATGACAGCAGCATACAGAAATGTCTGTCCAGCTAAGGCAAAACAGGTTTGCATGGCACTCACCAAAAAGCCCTGCACCACAGGCCTTGCTGGGGCTTCCCAGATCCTACCTCTACCAAAAGGCTGAATCTGTAAAACTCAAGCAAACCTTCTCTAGTATAACTGAGAAACCTGTAAGTTTATAATTGCTACCAAACACATTACATGTACATAAAAATGACCTAAGCCTTTAACCTACAGCGTCTCTTTGTTGTTACCTTCCCAGTCTCAGGTTTAGTGTCCTGCGTTGCTTCAGCAGGAGCAGATTCCTCCAAGTCCTCAGGTTTAAGGCCTTGAATTTCTTCCACAGGAATTGCTTCCAGCTCATCCTTGTGTCTAAGACTTAGATTGTCCTCTACAAAGTCTGAAATATTTGATTCCTGCAGACTGTCAGGCATCAGGCTCTGTGTCTCATCTCCAAGAGCGGACTCCATCACTCTCCCCAGTGCAGAGAAAGGATGAGTGTTCCTTGCAGAAGCGCCCTGGTAATGATAACATCAGCTCTGCCAGGGAAAGATTACAGACACCTGAACCCTGCTTCCAGCAAGTAAATAACACAAGAAACACATTTGGTTTAAAATATATGTATTTTAAAATACCTACTGTACACAATCTTTTACTCCACTGATGAGCTGTATCTATTAAAAGATTAGATTTCATTTAACTTGCAGGAATTATTTTAAAAGTGACTTATGAGTAAAAAAAATAGCACTAGTGAGATAGAGCCAAAACTGATACAAATGGTTCAGGATTACTGAGTTTCAGCTCACTGATGATTGTGTGCTTCAAGACATCTTCCTGAAGCTTCCAGTAACAATCCCTAGAATTCAAAGTAACCCCACAGTGGGGCCAGGAACAGAACTGGGAACAAACTTCTTCCAATGTGCAAATATCAGCAAGAGCACAGGGAGCAGATGGGAAGGAAACTAGATTGCAGTCTAGATATAAAGAAGATTTTTTTTTTTTTGTAGAAGTGGTGAAACACTGGGACAGGTTGCCTAGAGAGGTGGTAGATGCCCCATCCCTGGAAACACTCAAGGTCAGTTTGGACAGGGCTCTTAAGAACGTCATCTGGTTGAAGATGTCCCTGGTCACTGGAGGGAGGTTTAACCAGATGACCGGTAAATGTCCCTTCCATTTCAAGCCATTGTGTGATTCTAAGAAACACTTCATAACAAACTATGTCCAGCGTGATGTCCACATCAGTACTGGAGCTCTTAGGCTCAAACATGAGTAACATGAGGAAGAGTTACCCAGTTGGTGTTTAATTCGGTGGCACATCAAACAGAAGATGCTACAGAAGGAATTTGCTAATCAGATTCAGCTATTTTAAGCAGAAGAAAATCCAAGCTAACGGGATTACCTGGTGAAAGTATGTGACCAAATATGTAACATTAAAAAAGAATGAAAAGGGAAATGGAAAATGCAAAGTTAATCAATTGGTTGTACTGACTTACCATTTTTCTGAACTACCCAACTCACAGTAAAAACACATATCATTTGACTCTCCAGGAAAAAAAATACCCTTTTTGCCACATCTCTTAAGCTAAAAGCATATGTATAGAAAACTAATAAGCTACACTAATGAGCTCTCATTATAAATGTATTATGGCAGCTTAATAGAGTCAGCACTATCTGACATTAGTAATAATGCTAATAGTGTTCAAATATTTTCCTGTAAGTTTAATCAGAAGAGGAAATATCTGGTAGATTATTAAACAATGCATGTAGACTAACAGAATAAAACAAAATATTGCAAATTTTTTTCTTTTTCTTGCTTAACATGGAAATAAAAGAAGGAAACATGGGTAAACTTTAGTCAGTCTGCTATTAGCTCTTCAGGACAACACGCACATGTCTCATTGCCTTTCACAAGTTGACCAGGCAGTTAAATATCTCAGAATCTGTAACAAAAATATGAAAAAAGTAGGATAATTCTTTTTTATTACTATTTTTATCTGCAAGGACCAAGAAAAAAATGCCACCTGGTCTGATAAATAGTAATGGCTTCAAAACATATTTTTGGAGACTCATATCTAGAAACAGAGACCTATTGTGTTATCTTCTGACATCCATCAAGAAAACTCTTCAATCCTGTTTTAATTCTATTTCAGTTAATATCCAATTTTGCTTACTTTTGGAAACAATCTTACAAACTGCTGGTTTCCGCATAACATATTAGATGTACTACAACTTGATCTCAACAAAGTGAACATTATATTTTCTTGTAAAATTTTGTTCCCTTTATCCTTAAGTAAAAACAAACCATAAAGTGAAAAGCATCCTGACTAGAGCCAGTCTGTGTATCTAAAACTCCCACAAAAGAATAAAAATGAGATATGTTTAACAATCACCTTTACAAAGTAGTGATGGCTTTTAGTAGTCTACCATAACAGCCAGCATCTTTAGATAGAAGCAGAAAGTCCAGATCATACCACAGGTTGAATACAACAAAGGAACTAGCCTAAGATTTGGTAAAGAACAGGGGGAAAAAAATGCATCCAGAATTAAAGATATACTAAGTTTATTCATAGGATAAACCCACTCGATATCATTAATTTGATCAATATTCTATGAATAGCTGTATGTTCTCAACTGAAGAAACATGGACAACACGATGTAGTATGGTGGCAGCAAGGGGAACACCTAGAGCACAGCAACTGTGGGGCACATGTAAAGCTTCATGTAACATTTCTGGAGAGTATAGGTAGATAAAACAAAAATTTTTTCCTCTACTTTTGAATAAAAAATTAACTTCAATGGATACATTTTTAGATTTTTACCAGTGAATAATGCAGACGACTTGTACTAACTACTGTTCTTAATGCAGTAGCTAGATTTGAAGCAACAGGCTAAAAATCAAATACCAGTGACCTAAAAGATTATAAAATGAAATAGGGCTCAAAAAGAAAGATTAATACTAGAAAGTAATAGTTTACAAAGCACTGAATACATATCACCTCCACTTAACAGGACAGCTGCTCACAGCCCATGCAGAACCGTGACAGCCCTCATTGTGTACCCCTCTGCTTTAAGGGGGTAAGTGCCTTTTCTCTGAGATACAGTAATGCTCGTCTGTGGTTATTAAGTCTGTATTTCATCAAAATCAGGGAAATTCACACTGATGAATATAAAAACTTGGAGCTTTTGCAATACTCTCCAAACAGCTTTTGTACCAGGGCACTATTTCAGAATCTCTGATATAAATAATTCAAACACACATGGAAAAAAAGATATAAAGTCACTTGTGAGAGCAGTAAGTTGTGTCTTCAAGGCATTTTTTCCTCCTCAAAATAATCCATTACTTACAGCCCAGAAGACAGCTCCAAGAGAGAAAAATGGCTGTAACAAATTGTGCCTCTTTTATCCTAAAATTTCTGGGCAGATAAGGATATTAAATACTGAATGTTTCTGTCATCTGCTCAAGCCCTTCCTATTTTTCTCTCCCTCCCTGCTCATTTAGCACAATTAACAGGGTCAGACGCCAAAGAGGACCCCAGTCCCTACTCACACAGTGGTCACCACAGCCTCGCACACTTTCCTTGTGCATGCTGACAGGGGCTATGAACAAAACACTCCTCGTTGGCTTCTCAAGCTGAAGAAAATAAAAAGCAGCATATATCAGCACACCCATCTGCAACTCAGTCTTCACAGAGCTGGCCCCATCCTTGTAGGACACCAAAGAAACAGAACGAGGCCACACTTCCCCCATGTTTGTCTCCCTCTTATTCCCCTTGCAATTTTCCTTGCCTCAACTAAAGCTGCTTCAATATCAAAGGATATTAAATTCACATTTTAATCATCTGGGTAATACACTGCTTTTTCTTTTCTTTTTTAAAGGACATGCAAGATACTTGGAACAAAAGGTGTTATATAAATCCAGTCTGAAAAGATTTTCTTATCTGAAGAAGCACAAAGACAAACCAAAATGCTAGAAATATCACTATATAATCATACAGATTGTATGTTAAAAAAAAAAATCCAAGAAGATGTACTTTCAAAAAAGTTTTTAAAACAGCCTATTCTAATTCACATCAATATTTTAGAGAACAGTGAAAATGTTTCCAACACAGTCTACAAAGATTATGTACACTATTTTACTGCCCTAACACACAGAGGATGATACTAATCCCAGGTAAAAATTAGGCATTTCTATGGAAATATAAAAGCAATGAAGGCTGGATAAAATCTGCTCTTTCTAGCAAATACTACCTACATATCTACAATTTTTTTTTCTTATAAGTTTTATTTGGTAATCAAGCAAGGTTTAGGATAGTATATCTCTTTTTTGTCCTTTATTATAAAGTTGCTGATGCATAGGACACAAGTTTCTGATGAAAATTTTCTGGTTTATTCAGGACAATGTTTAATAAAATTTATCCACAGAGAAATACTATATCTTAAACTGAAAAAAAGAATGAATGTATAGACAGAATAATCAAAGAGAGAAAAGGTGACTATTTTGACATTTATCATAGCCTAGAGGTTAAGAACCACAGGCAAACAAAGGAGACAGGCTGCAGAGGAAATATCCAAGGTTTTCTGTGGACTTAGATATTTAAAAATTGATACATTAGAGGTTATTATGCCCATACAGTTTACCTGTTGCTCCCTTGCCAATATATATTTCTGTGTCGTGAACCAAGATGTAATAAAACACCATCTACTAGATTGGATTGCATGTATGTATGGTCTCCAACCAAAACTGGTGGTCAAAACCTGAAGTTACAAGACATTGAAGACATAATTCTTAAATTGGTGCTTCTGTACCAGTCTTGTACTTGTCCCTGGAACACATACAACATTGAACAGAGCAGATGTCCTTTACATGAGAAAAAATAAAATAAAAAAATTACTGGAAATTTGGGTTCATTGCCCTCCAGAAACTGTGGGGCATCAAGTGGCCACCAGCCTGCCCAGAACTTTCAGGACAACAAAACTATATTGATGCCCTCCAGAGAAAAAGAAAATAAAACATGTATATACATGCACTATGGATAACTTAAAAGAAAAGCTCTTAACTTGCACATGCATCCCCTCATGCTATCTTCTTGCAGCAGGAAAAAATAAATATGTGTGTGTGTATATATATTACAACCAGATAGCTTGTTTTAAGTTGAGAACTGCCCAAATCTTTATCCTAGGCATGTTATCATAACAATGTGACTACTTCAAAAGTTATCACTCCCAGAAGATACAAAAAGGCTGCAAAATCTAACACTCACAGTGAAGGATGTTAGAGCAGACACCAAACTTTTGCTCCAGGCAGGGAGACATGGAGCATTTCGTGGAATTCATGTGGGGATGGGCTGCCCAGACCCAACAAAGCAGGCTGCTCCTAAGCCTAACCTGGTAATTGTTGTGCTGGAGCGAAGAGGTTTGAAACTTTACTATGGTAAAGCATTTTCCACCGGGTTTTCTTCCTACTTTTTGCTTGCTGTTTCTGCAAAAGGGAAACTACATTACAATTGTTATTGGCAACGATTGTCTGCCAAGGTGCATATGTTACCTTCGGTTTCTCCTCACTCTCAAAAATGTTTTGTCCTGGGAAAATAAACTGGACTTTTCATTAGCTCTTTTTGGTTTGGGATTTTTTGGAGGGGGAGGGAAGCAGGGGAGACATGAGACACTATATTCCAAGACAAAGCAGAGAGAAATAGTCAGTGAAACAAGATAAATCAATCAAGTCTTTAGAATGTAAAAGTTCACTCACTAGCTACGCTTTCATTAAAATTCTTGACTAGATGAGAATTATAAAACTACAGGGGAGCAAGGCTGTATGAGGTTTTCCATTTGTTTTGTTAATCTGTATTGCTCTATGGACTGCCATTACATAAAATAAGAGCTTTAAAACAGTTCTCAAACCAATCTCTTGCTGAATCAGGTTGCTGTCACCAATTTCCAAGCTTTATATTGAGGAAGAAAGAAAAATGTCGCTGCTCAGAAAAGCTTGTAGGTTGATATTAATGACAATGAATGGTATGACTAACAGAATTAAACTGCAGCCTTTTAAAACTCTTGATCCAATGCTCCCTGAGGTCTGAGTTCCAAGACATCACTTTTTTGATTCTGTAAAGGAGTCCTTGTGTTTTTATCTGCTAGAAAATTACACCTAGGATTGTTACATGCAGACCGTGGTATTTTCAATAAAGTAAAGCTCACCATGCACCATCTGAACAATAGGCTTTTTCACTGTAATGTTTCTTGGGAATTACAGTATTAGATTAATGAGATGTGCAAATGTTTTATCAACTCAATCTCCAGAGCAATGAGTCACCCCTAAATGCAGAATGGCAATAAAATTAAAAACAGCTTATGTGCTGCTGTATTCTACACCCCATAGGTATAGACCATATGATTTCAATACAGTAGAACAGATGCAAAAAGAAATAGGAAAGCTGCACAGATGCAGAAAACACTATAGCAATGTGTACTGAATCTGTGTTCAACAGTAAATGGATACTAATAATGCTAAACAGCTGCAGAAACATCAATCAAGAGGAGAGTCTGACCATCACATACAGGTAAAACAGACTATTCACAGGAACCAACCACGGGCAGCTAAATGAGGAAGCTGATTCCCTGGTGTTCCCGGATGTTCCCCCTGCATTCAGTGGGGGTACAATTATCCTCTTCTGAAGAGGAATTCAGAAGACTAATTTAGGCAATACAAATCAACTTCTGGAAGAGCTGGTCTGTCTCTGTAATCATCAAGAATGCTCAGGAATGCTGCTAGCTTGGGTGAGAGCTCAAATGGCACTTTCTGCCTTGGCTGATGCCAAGAGCATCCACTGGAGGCATACAAAATGTGCTAGCAATAGTGGGGGTTGATTTTGTACGAGGTTCTCCTTTTCTCCTAGAAAAGCTAGATAAAAGCAAGGGAAAAAATTATTCTAAAATAGAATAGTACAAATTGTACCCTATCTCCTCATGAAAAACCAGACAAGTGTGTGAAGTGGATAGTAATTAATAGATACTCTCTTAGATGGTAAGGATGTACCATATAAGGAAGAAGCAACGTTTATCCAAATGCTGCAGTCACCCTCATTTATGGTGCCTGGAGACCTAACAAACAACAGACTGCTAGCAATCAGATAAAACAGTTCTATTCAGAAATCCCTGGTATACTCTGTAGAGTAAATGGGCTGTATAAAATGTTTGCAGGCACAGTGGGAAAATTTCTCTTCATTCACCCTGGTGTTCTGGGGTTTTATGCTCACAAAGACTGGGAATTTTTCTCTGTGCTGATATATTAACTTCTATTCCATTTCTGGCTGTTTCCAGACCTATCTCATACGGAACACTTGCTTACCTCACAATTTCCAATATGACTTTTTTTTTTAAAACACTCTTTCAAAACAGGAATTAATCTCTCTTTTAAGTAACTAGGGAGACCTGTGCCAATCAGACAGGTGTGAACCTGTAGGAGGAATGTCCTGGAGCCCCAAGGAGAAGATGGTCCAGTCACTGCCCAAGCTCTGGGAACACAAAGCAGATTGGGTCTCCTTGCGGACTTGTTTTCCTCCAGGGAAACCACAGTGTGGGGGTAAGGAAAAAGGCAATAATGTCCTCCCACACCTCTTCTTGCCACAGTGCCAACAGGGTGTGCTCCAAACCTAGGGGCTTTCCACAGTTTGAGCAAAACCAGAGCAACTTAGGTGTCCAAATTTGACTGTTTTTGGCATGATAGGGTCTTCAACCACACTCCTC
Source organism: Laterallus jamaicensis coturniculus (assembly GCA_022605575.1). Classification (NCBI taxonomy): domain Eukaryota; kingdom Metazoa; phylum Chordata; class Aves; order Gruiformes; family Rallidae; genus Laterallus; species Laterallus jamaicensis. The sequence continues at coordinate 1,412,162 of JAKCOX010000008.1, forward strand.
AGCCCTGGGCTGTACTGTATGCAGTATGTATACAGTGGACTACTCCTATGATCCTCAGTGGCTGAGAAGCAGCATCCAGCACTTGACCCAAAATAGTGCACCAATGACGCACAGGCACCCTGACTTCTGGGCTGGCTCCAGAGGAGATCTGCCAGGATGCAGCATCCAGACCCTTCCCCTTACAGCAGGCTGAGCAACCTGTGCAGCCCCACTGCCTCAGCAAGCCCGTACCAGCAGATCTGGTAGCTGCCAGCACTGGTAAGTTAATGTTCAGCAGCTTGCCTGCTTGCCTGAGGGGTGTCTCTTTGCTCCAGTCATATCTCCTCGCCCCAGTGTCTGGCAAACGCTCCCACCAGCCAAGTGCAAAACAGTAGGAAAGACTTTCCCAAGCTGGCAGAGATGGTTTTACACACATTTCAGATTTTAGTAGTGTTCTGCTTTGCAGATAACTTATGTAATAAGTGTTGTATTTTGAGACATACTTTCTTACTGGAAGTATAAGGGCTATTGCATTTCCAACTTTTGAGTGACCATTAAAAAAACACTTTGAGAAAAGAATTTAATGAGGCATATATAGTTAAACAGACTTGAAAGGAAGGACCATGAGTACAAATAAGACCAAGTAAAGGTCCTGTTCCATATCTGGCAGAACTACATGGGTGAGACCTTTCAAAAAAGATTTATAAAGAGCTGGTAGACAAAAATCCCAGAGTGATACTCAGAGTAAGCAGAGGGGTAAATGTTAGCCAAATTAACTGTAAGTTGCAGCGGTTTGACTTCAAGTATGTGTTCTAAAAAACCATGAATAATACCAGTCTTATAAATACAGTGAACTTTTCTAACATGAAAAATAAAATTCTATGTGTGCTGCCAAGAGAGTCTGCCTAGAAACTTTCTGTTTAAGTTTTTTATAAGCTAGGAATAGGATTTCCCGTAAGTCCAATGTCTGCCAAATGGACAGGTAATAAGAGGAAGGAATGTCTAAACAAAGAAGTCTCCTTTTCCAATACGTAAATTGATCCAGAATTGTAAGCTAATTGACCACAAAAAACCTAATGATAGAAAATTAAACCTATCTTGGAAACTGTAACAGAGTTAACAATTTCATACAGCCAAGGTCTATCTCTTCGTGTAAATGGCCTGCAGGACCAACATAAGTGACAAGTCTGAACAGGTTCGTGTTTTACAGCTCAAAAATTAGAAAATGGAGCAGATCAATGCTATGTTCTGAACATCATCAGTCTTCAGTCAGGAGTGTGGTAAAAACAGAGCAACCCCAAGGGAGATATCCAAGATGGACTGCTTTCCTCCCCAACTGGGGCCAGGGGGAGGAAACTCCGCACTTTTGTTCTGCAGAGGCGATAAAAGCACAAATGAAGTGAAAATCTGCCAAAATTATAATACCTGTTCCCATGGATGAACTTTTCTTCTTTCATTTAATCAAGCAAATACTGCAGCAGTGGGTTACATTATTATTTCATCTCTTTCCTTCTCCTGGTGATTAATAACTCTGAGCTAAACGCAAGTCATCCACAAGTGCTTCCCCACATCAACAATGAAACATCCAGAGCTACAGTTATGAGCTGAAGATGAAGCACCAAAGATACAGATTTTTCTGCTTCTGGGCTCCAGTTACCGTTTTTTCGAAGAACCAATAGGACATTCTCCAAAGAAGATACAGTTGATGCAAGCTGGAAATAAGCTCTCAATTTAGATGACCCTGCTCTGTGCAAAAGCACAGGGTGTAGCATAACCAAAAGTGCATGACATCACATGTCAAAGGAAACCAAAGGATTTCCTGAGTATGGTGTAAGGATTTAGCTCTGGACTGACACGACAAATCTTGCCAATGTAGAAAGCCAATGTCTGATAGAAAGAAGAATACCAGACTAAATGCCAAATTTTGAAGCTGTGTTAAACTGGATTTCACCACGTTGACTTTCAGGCATATAACAGGGACCAATTTAGTAAGTTCGCAGTTGCACTCTGAATCATGAAAATTTGCAGGAAGAATAAAGTGTGATACTGTACTGCTGTGCATCTGAGACTACCAGGAGTTTGGTCATTAGAAAGAGATATATAGTTTCATAAAAAATACATATATATAGTTTTATATATAAAATTTATATGTGTGTATATATATATATACACATATATATATATATATATACACACACACACATATAAAAAAACCTTTCTACTTAAAATATTCATGATCAGACTGGAAGTATCCAAGATTTCTGGAACTACCAAAACTTGTAACTACACAGTCCTAACAGGTTCAGAGGTAGTCTCCAGGTTCTAGAGAGATCTATAAGCGCAAATCTAACCAGATGGTTTTATTTTGTCACAAAGTTTCAAATTTTCTTTGGTATGAGATGAATGCTATTGATATTTGCATTCTTTTGGAAATAAAAATTGTTGAAATTAAAACCTATTAAGGACATCTGTCTTCAAAAAGCATGAAAGACAACAGGTGGAAATAGGCAGACTGTATAAAAGCCATCCCACCATAACAACATGTATCCATTGGTCCAGGATGATGATGTTCTACAGATACTTGAGGAAAGTTAGCTGATTGTCTAAGAGCTGAAACAGAGATATAAAAGCTACGTTGCAGACAACAAAGGAATTACTTCTATCTTTTGGAAATTTACTACTTCCTTCTAGAAAACTTTGCCAAGTTTCAAGAGGACTTAAAAAAAAAATAGGCTGCCAAGCTTATATGAGATAACTATTGGGCAATACAACTCCACTCCTTTTAGAAATAGAATTAAGCCTTTGATGGGGTAAAGAATAGCTCATAGACCGTTACACTGACCTGAGGGATTTGTGAGCACTCTGAAGCATTCACCTACAGCACCTTGAGTTTCTTAGTCAGTACCACATCCATGAAGCCCACAAAACGTACCACATCATGTCACTGAGTCCATCAGTTAACACAAGACATATACCTCAAGCAAATCTGATAAAACCTTAAGTGTAAATTTTTTAAAATTCATCATTTAAGAGCAGTCAGAGAGCAAACTAATAATTATCATAAATTAGGTAATATCTCTCCTCAGAGACTTATATTAAATGTGATTGTGGCTCATAGACAGTTGATGTATGTTATTTGCATATAAACTCATATTTAGGAGCTACAATACAGGCAGTGCACAGAATATTCATTGCTTCTCAATACTTTGTCACATTTTAAAGTTGTGGCTTAGATTATTCATTTTCAAGTGTGCTACCAGAGATGCTAGCTGTTAGTAGGAATAAAAAAATCCAGCCCCACTGGAAGAAAGATGACATTTCTTGGCTCTTTTTCAAGACAGAGTAACTCACATAATCTGTTCATAGGATTTCTGCAGGATTTATGACAGTTGTGTCTATTTGAAAAGCTATTTGGGTAGATGAGAAAAAACGCATGCAATTGTGCAGAGATAAAGAAACACAGAGTCTAATGGGTTGACATGAGCATTTTGAGCTGGACTGGAGAAAGAAAACCACTGTATTGGTGAGAAGGGAAAAAAAAAGTCTTATTTTGGACTCTAAATTCATCTTCTTCACAGGTATCCTCCTAACAAGAACTGCTGGTTCGTGCAGAAGCTCAGGAGTTTGTAGATCTGGAGCTGAGGCAACACTTTTCATGACAAGTCTCAGCTACACAGGGCTGCACTGCTGAGAAAACGGCAAAACACGCGATTAAAACATGAAACACAGACCTAAGTGGTGCTTTGAATAAAAACGGCATACTTCTAGTTTGCATTGGTCTTCTTGAAGTTAAAACAGTACCTGTATGAGGTAATCCCAAAATTTTCTGCAAAAGTGCTGACAGAGAATTATAACCATCAAGCAGTTTCCCTCTTCAAAACCTTCAGCAATATTTTACCTAACAATGCGAATTTGAGTTATTTGAAATTGCATTTAGTCTTTCTACAATAAATAAATACCACCAGTAGGCTGAACACTGTGCAAAAAATTTAAATACTGGTCTAAGTATTTCTTGCTTATAAGCAATAACTCAAATAATATCAGAAAAATATTAAACCTTCCCCAGTTTCCTTAAAAAAAGACACAGTACACTGCCAACTCTTCCAGACTATCTCAAATGAATCACTGCTTCTTAAGCCTCAAACCGATGCCATCTCTCTTCCACATGGCTGTGTCATCTCATCTGGCGGCTTTATCTCAACACCACATTTTATCACCACACTTACTCATTAAGTAAACTGTTGACTCATTTTCTACACTCAGATTTCAAAGTACAGTAACAGAATAGTTGGTCAAATCAATTAATGTGCTTTCATTTCTTTGTCATGTCTGTAACAGCATTTTACTGTTCGCTTTTCTCAGATAATAACAGGAACCTGAAGATTTTGAAAATTTTCCCCCTCAGTATCTTCAAACTGCTTATGGAGTTTGAGCAAACAGCATTTCTCCTAAGCATGGGAAATTTTATTTTAACATATTATTTTAGTGTGTTATTTAACTATACAAACAGCTTAGGATAACATTATATTTCCATTTCAGTATAAATGGCAGATGATGGACAAATTGTAGTTAATGCTAGGAAGATGTGTAAAACCAGTTGACTTTTCATTATACTCCATTACTAACTCTTGCAATTTCCTTGGCAATTATTTCAAGGGCAAGACTGAAATTATCTTTAAACTTTTCTTATTATAGGCAAACATTTCCTTCACACATTACTGTTTTCAGTAAAGTAAGTAAGGCCAAAGAAGGTGGACAAAGAACAATTTATTTTTCAGAGAGCTATGCGTGCAATAACATGTTTTTAGAAAAGCAGTAAGGGGAGATTACTGAATATATACTATAATTTTCATAGTTTGTAGGAAAAATAAACCCAGCTACGCTGTTTCTACAGGAACAGCGGCGCCTGCCTTCAGCCCAGTCCCTCCAAAAGCAGAATCTGATAAGCAGACCTTGGACAGTCAACTGATGAACCATAGCTTAAAACTAAGCTGTACTTCTAACATAAAAGATGAAGCATCTCAAGCTAACTTGGCGTGAAAACAGAAGTCTAGTTTTCATCCTGTAACAGCCCTTCAAGACTTCAGAAATATTTTCTGGTTCAATCTGCATAACAGCTGAAAACTCAAAAATACTACTAGAGACAAGAGGAAGAAAGATATCAAAGGTATATATAGATCTATTTCTGCCTTTTTCACTCCCCCCGCCTCCTCCCCTCTTTCAGCTCCCCACTCATTCTGTTTCTTACCCAAGGCTTGATTACCCTACAAGTAAACCATCTGATGACACTCATTTATCATATAGGAGAATCCAGATTTATGTGGAGCTTAGAAGTAATGCTATGCATCCTAACAGGATTATTAATGACCTTTGACAAACATGGAAGAATTCAGATGTTCTATAACATCAGATTTTAAGGAAAGGTAGATTTGCAGTTTTTCATACCTAGGACTGCTTCAGGTTCTACTATTTTTCAGACCAGACATATTTGGAAACTAAAATATTATGGGACATTCTTTGAAAAAACCATGCCCACAATTTGTGCTCGCATGGATAGCACTCCGCAGTTCATACCCAGGAGAAAGCTCTGCTGTAAATTCCTTGGGAGTTTTACAGTTTGGTTTAGCAGCAGTGGACCACTAAACCTTTCTATGAAGCTAATATTCCAGCAAAGTCAAGCCTGGGTGAGATCACATGAAAAAAGCAACATGTAAATCTTCAGGAAGATAATTAGCTTTGGAAGTACTGTCTAAACGCATAGCCCAAGAGAAGCCAGCTCCCTACTGCAACTGCCTGTAAAACTGGCAACTTCATGACTAATTGGACAGAAATGGCACTTGTATATGTTACAGCATAACTGCTTAGTGAGGTACAGAACCAAACACTCCTGAGTCTGAGCAGGAACATACTGGTAAGATATCCTGGAAGAGAAAAGATTCAGTAGATCCCCCTGGCTAATCTACTCTGCATTGGTCAGGCCCCACCTGGAATACTGTGTCCAGTTCTGGGCTCCCTGGTATAGAAAAGACAGGGACCTTCTGGAGAGAGTCCAGAGAAGGGCGACAAAGATGATTAGGGGTCTGGAACATCTCCCCTATGAGGAAAGGTTGAGTGAGCTGGGTCTGTTCAGCCTGGAAAAAAGAAGACTTAGGGGGGACCTAATTAGTGTTTACAAGTATCTTAGACATGGGTGGCAGGGGGAATTGGCCAGCCCCTTTTCAGTGGTCAGTGGGGACAGGACTAGGGGCAATGGCTGTAAGCTGGAGCACAGGAAGTTCCGCACCAACATGCGGAAGAACTTTTTCACAGTGAGGGTGACAGAGCAGTGGAATAGGCTGCCCAGGGAGGTGGTGGAGTCTCCTTCTCTGGAGATATTCAAGTCTCGTCTGGACGCCTATCTATGTAATATGAGATAGGGAGCCTGCTTTGGCAGGGGGGTTGGACCCGAAGATCTCTTGAGGTCCCTTCCAACCCCTAAGATTCTGTGATTCTGTGATTTTTCTTTACTCCCTGTGCCCTGCCAGGGACTAGGAGCAAGCCGGCTCCATGCTGGAGAGAAACTGTAGCAGCTTGCTGCACATCTGCCAACCGGCAGTTATTTTTCCTTGAAACTGCTTGCATTTTGGAGCAGAAGATGACATTTGCTTTACAGAGGACCAAACTGTTCCCTTGTGTTAGGCATTCGCTCCCAATCAAAACCATACAGCACAAATCAAACCTATCAATGTAAAATTTAAAATGACTAAATCACATCAAATTTACTTTCTGTAAAAGGAACCAATTCAGCTGCTATGTTTATGGTGAGTTTACATATTCCTATAAACTTGAATAAGTGACTTAAAACATCTTATTTCTAAGGAAAATATCCATATTTCATGGCCTTGTTAAAAAAAAATAAATCCAATGAACTACTCCATGAAAAAAATTATTAATAATAAACCTAAACCACATCCACTCCATATAAATAGGTCTGTAAGAAAATATTGTGAGAATATTGTATTTATGTTCATAAAATATTTTTGACAGCTTTTGCATTAGCTGTAATTAAATATATGCATTGGAACCCGTGTCCCACTGCAGACTCTTTGTATGTCTGTGCTCACTATTAACTAGAAGACATCTACGATACCATATAATAAACCTTGCATTTCACCACAATGTTCAAAATTATTGTTTTGAGTAAGACAATGCTGCACACGAGAACCAGAAACCACAGTGAATTTCTTGGGAGAAGCTGGGGACAAAATAAAACAAAATACTTGATTCTCATTCAATCCTATTCCTAATTTTGATCTTAACTGTTTACAAGTGTAGAATTGTTTGGGGTTATTTTCTTGGAGTTCCCGCTATACCCCACTCAAAAGACCAGCAAGTATAGGCAAGGATGTTCTTGGCAGCGCTGTAAAGCTTTGAGAGGTTCAGCTCATGCAAAATACACTCTGAGTAGCATGAAGTGGCAAGACAGAGAACACCAGAGAACAGTCACCAGTCATGAAGATATTTGGGTGAAGAGAAAACATAGAAATACAATTAAGTTAAGGCTTTCTTCTCATTCCCTATGCCATGCACTATGACGGAAAAGTCTTCAACTCTATGTTAAGCAAAGTTGTAAAGATTATGCTTTACCTCCATCAGTTTGCCTTGCAGCTTAAAAAACCCTCCCAGCCCCGAGTACCTGAGCAACGGAGCCCTTGCATCCTACTCCTCTGCAGCACGGAGGCAGTCCTGACTTCTGCAGGAATCCCATGTGGCTCAGGGATGCACAAGTCCTGCTACGCCCTTCAAGTGCCCCACTACAAAGGGATACATCTGATGCTGTCACACTTAAGTGCAGGCTGTGGTAGTTCCAAGCATCTGGAAAGGCCCTTTTCTCCTCTCCCTGACAGATACAGAGGAGAAGCACATAGCCAGGAAGCACATGAGAGACAGCACCAATGGGTATGCCAAAGAAGGTCCAACACCTGCCACCAGCAGGGATGCCACCTCTTAACTCACAGCTCGCATCTCCCCCATCTTCTCACTTTTCAGACACCACCCAATATCTCAGCCAACTCAAAAGCAACACTGGCAATTGTCTCAGCAGCCATCAGATATGAGCCCCAAGTCCAAAATTTCCTTGGCTGCTCGGAAACGGATGCATTGACTTCAGCTGCAGGCAAAGTAACGTCAAACATGTACTACCATTCAAGGCTATAAAGAGGATTCCGAACCCTTAGTTTATAATAAAGCATTATATTTAGTTGTACCCCCTGTAATTTTCTCACACCCTGCTACAAGAAGAGTAAACAGACGTGTAAGAAGAGCTTTATGATGTTCTGACTGTTTGTTTTGGTTAGAGGGTATGTGGGTTTTTTTTAAACACATGGCAGCATTTTGATTTCTATTCTTAGAAACCATCTGAGGCAAAAAAGGGCCCATGAAAGAATTGAAGTCCGCAAATGAACTTCCTTTCTGCTGGGTTTTTCTCAGCCATCTCCCCTCCAGTCATGTGTGCCAAAATCCCATGCTTTATAGGGGCATCTGCTCTATTCTCTCCAGGCCAAAAAAGGAGACTTTTCAAACCCTTACTACAGCTGAGGAAATCTATAGCTGAATGAGCCTAATGTGATTTTCCCATGTCTACAGAGCCCAAAGAACAGCTCCACAACCACCACCAGCAAGAAGGACCCTTTCTTCTCCCTCCACCCCTCCTTCCTCCAGCCACACATCCCAATCCAGACTTCTTCTAAAAGCTGTTCTACTCCTACTCCCCGTCCAACTAGTTTTTACCATGACTGAGGAACTGAGATATCAGCCATGAATGAAACTCTACATCAACAGCTGAACTGACATATTCTTATGAATCTTTTCACTGCTCTAAGTGTTTCACCCACTCTTCTGCTGTGAGCTCGGTATAATTCACACAACAAGAAATACATAAGACATAGTTGCTTTCCCATACTAGCACTACTAGAGACATTATCTAATTTTGAATCATAACAAATACAGGCTCAGTGGATTTGATTAAAAAAACAATTAACATTGCTTGATACAAACAGCACATTCCCCAAAACTACATTGCCTGCCCAGGATTTAAGGTGACACGCTGGCTTAACAGCAAAGTTTGGTGGTTCCCACTAATGCCAAAAGAACACAGTGGTATAGACAGTGCCATCTACCAACTGCAGTGTAAGGTAGCTTTATCCAAGTGCAACACTTTTCCTTCTAAACCTTGTAATTCACAGTGAAAAACATTGGCTGCCACAATTCCACCAAATTAAACCCTCACAAGATAACGGTTTCGGTGTTTTTCAAATAAACAGATGTTCTAGGATGGATCACTTGTGCAAGGCTTCAAGGCAACCAGAACAGCAAGCACTGGCCACAAGCATCACTACTGTGGCTTTCAGTGAATGCATCAGAATCAGATCAGAAAAAACCTGAACCTAACAAAATGTGCCTAGACATTAGCATCACAATTTAAAGATGAGAAAATGAAGCCAATCAGTAGGTATACATTTTCGTGTATTACATTTAGTGTTTGCACAATACCTCTAAAAATTTGACACACCTCATTTTGTTATGTGTAAAAGCTGAAGGCAAGTCTGAAAAGCCCCTTTTTTCTCCACAAGCCAAACATGTCTTATAATTGGAGGCACACAAAGAATGTAAGAATGTTTAAATTTGCAATTTAGCTCTTTTTCTTTTTAAAATTATTTATTCAGATTTTCTGGCTATTCACAATCTTGCTCACACATCGTCTTCAAGAAGCAGGAAGAGTCTTAGCAGAGAAAGCATAAGCAGGTTTCCAGCATAAGATTGTTAGTCCTGGGCATTAAAACCAACGCTAATACTTATGCCAACTCTAAACCAGCTCTTCATGGCTCAGCCTGTAAATGCATTGTGGCACTGGCAGGCTGCACGCATGAACTGAATACATAAGCTCTTCCCTCATGAAAAAGAAAAAAAAAAGCTAATCTCAATATCTGGGGAAATAAAACCCCAAACAACCCCAATTAAAAGAAGAGGAATATATTTCTGACATGGACCAGTTCTCTGGAAAACTCAAGATTAAGAGTCATATTTATGAACAAAACTAAGTCAATATTTTCAAATCACTTTTTAGTGCAAATCTTAGTTTTACCATTCATAAAATTCAATAGGTAATTGCACAGCTAGGCAATCATCCTTAGAGGAAAGTAGAAGAATAATAAATGAATTCCCTACATAATTATTTATAGCTGTGTTTTTGAGTGAACACAGTGTAACAGGCATCAAGCCAGTATTTATAGGCAAAAACCCCAGATTTGTAAAACCTTAAATATTTCAGTAAGTAAGTCCATAGTCTACAGTCTATTTCACAATCTAATCTGCCTTTGCAATATGTAAAAATCCCAACAACTTCGACTGCTTCTGTGATTAATCATTAGGATTTAAAATAAAACCTCAACATAGACAGGTCCAGAAGGGCAACTACAAAATATGTAATGCTATCAGAACATGCATTTTGCTTAAAATAATGCTGCTGGAAAGTGCCACAGTGTTGTCTGCAAAATATTTTGTCTGACCCGTATTTTGAAAAAGCCCTTGGGAACAAAACCATTACCACGCATCAGTCAAAATGGCAGCAAGTAGAGATCAGATCCAATTCAGCCTTTCATAGCTAACACTAAGAGCAAGCTGCTTATCACTCCAAAGCTCAAAAAAGATAATGAAAATATATAATACAATGTTCTTTAGCTCCCTAAAGACAACTGGTTAAAGTCAGCTAGAAGCTGACTGGTGTGCAATGATGCTTCTGCTTTCCACATACACTGCTTAATTGCCAACACAACTTCGCAAATCAACAGGGGTGAAAAACAAATCTTCCTTGTTACTGAAAAGTCAAGCAGTAGCTGCTGGCAAAAGAAAGGAAGGCCAAGTTGCTGTTATTATTCTAAGATCTGATATCAACAATATTCTGGAGACAAACTAAACAACAATGTTTTGTAACAATCAAATAGAACATGATCCAAAGCATTCTCTTAAAATCTCACAGGTATTACAGCGTCAGGAGTAAAAGACAAACATAAAAGTCTTTACCAATAGATAAACTTCACAGAATAGAGGAGATTTAACTGCACTGAAAAGAACATTTTCTAAAATGTGTATTTTATATGTATATAAATGCTTTTACTTCAGTTTAATGCTTCTTTTGTATACATTAGAAACAATGCTGAATAGATTGCTCCATTTCATCACTCTGAAAAACAGATTGAAATGGAAAAGCTCATTGCACACAGGGCCGTGCAGAGCGCAATTCTTTCTCCTTATACAACAGCAGGAATTTTCAAGCAATTTGAATAAAACATTACTTTGTTCTCTCTCATTCAAGTAAAACTAAGTTGGCATTATTTTTACTACTGTAGCATTTGTTTTGCATTGCAGGAAACTTGCCAGGTACATGCTGGAGCCAGAGGTGCATATGTCCTTAAGGAAACAGTTAAATGCAGACACAATAAGGCTTTGTCAGTGTAACGGACACTAACTGCCTCCCTCCAACAGCAGCTTTAACTTAAATGGCCAGCAGCTCAGTAGATTCTAAAGGCTGAATCCTACATCCTAGCTCTTGCATAATACCTCCGCTGCCTTCCACATTCGTAACATTTCTTTAGGACTAGACCCATTTGTCTTCTTTTATCCAGCACCCATGAATTTCTCTGCCTGGAAACATCCACTTTCCATCGATGCTTACGACAAGAACCTGGACACCTCTTGCAGCTCTCCCAGTATAAGGACTGGCCAGACAAATATGACACAAAAACACCTTCCAAACATTCCTTCTTCTTTATGAGGAATATGGGCAGGACTTAGCAATAAATGTTCAGGACAATCCCAGGTTTCCTTCTCGAGTGCAGAAGGGAGTACTGGTGGAGACACACATAAAAAGTTGCAGGACAGCTTAAGAAGTAAATGTGAAAGGAGACAGGAAATGAGGAAGGAAAAAGAGAAGTCACAGGGAAAAAATGGCAGCTATAGGTACCATAAGCATTGCTGAAACAAACAGGCTGTGTGTATCTAGATCAAAACCACTGCAAAAAAAAGCCCCACAAACTGCTTTACAAAAAAATTGACTTCCTGGTTTTAAGACAGCACTAAAATATATTAACAGAAAATAAATAGCTATGTCATTGACTCTACTGGGTTTGGAATCGTTTGTCCGCCCTGCTTTTCTGCAGCTTTCACCCATCCCAGGAGATACACCAAATCCTTGGAGTCCCTTTTCCTCCTGCAAATAAATGGTTATGGCAAAACAGTTATGTTCATTTGTACCATGTAAAGCATCCTCCCAGAAAGACAGAGACAAGATGTAGCACCAGGGTCGTTTCTGGGAAGGGCATAGCAACTGAGCCAGCAGAAAGCAATTGCACCCATTCTGTTTAGTATCTGGGGTGCTGGGCCCCCTAGTCAGCCTGGTGGCAATTCTTCCTTAGTGCAGGTGAAAAACAAGCTGTCCCAGGAGGAGAATCAGGGCATGAAAGGCTGTTGAAGATGCAGGCTGAGCTCTGAAAGAAACCTCTTAGCAGCAACGATGAGGAGACACTTCTCTCATACATCTCCTATACTTCAGACAGCTCTGCCTGTACATTACTTACTAGGAATGTTTTGTGATGATTTTCTAAAATTTATTTTAGACAACGTCACATAACATATTTATCCATTAACATACCTTCATTATCTTCAGTGACAATACCATTTGAAAACTGAGTTTTGCTTCAGCAGTCTATTAAATCTGTTTTTTCTCAGAAGCCTATTTCACCTTTCAGTCATTTATATCACTTGGATAACTAATAATTTTTTATTTATTTCAGAGAAATATATAAAGCTCTTTTGTAAAAATCTACACTTGAAGTAGTCAGGCTTTAAGCTCCCTTTAAAGCCCTGAGAAAGATACAGACACTTAGACTGTAGCTCACCAACCATGGTTCATTTGTCTTTTTTCAAGGTTTGAGAAATCATGCCCCACAGTCTACAAAGCCAGCCACATCTCCTCTGACTACAGGAGTCCACCTCGACATCTGTATGCAGTCTGATGATCCACCTCCTTGTCCTGCTCCCCCTCACAACAGCAAGAAGAGATACTTGAGACCAACTTCAGACCTCTGTTAGGTAAACAAGAAAGGGGAAGAACCATGTGCAGCTAGTGTAAAATAAACACTCATACCCTGCTAAAAAAGTTCAGACCGAATTCACCGTCCTGGAGGAGCTAAGAAAAACAGCCACACAGATTTCCTTGCAAAGATTCCTTGGATCTGGGAGATCCTGTTGTCGGGCCCAACAATTACTTGGACTGTTGGGGTTTTTTTGGGAGTATTTTTAAACAGGAAAAAAAACCATGACAAATAAGTGATTTATCAATCCAAGATTTACACTTTCAAATTGATTACTGCCACTGAAAAACTCCCATGATCACTTAATATTCCACACTGTGTCCAACAGAAGCTGAAATATCACAGGGATCTGACTTTATCACATCCACAGCCTACCACAAAAACCAGTAACAAGATCGCAGCAGGACAAAGCAAGAGAATTCTGCAAACAGAAATTGTGTACCAACACAACCAATGCAACAGTAGTGGAACCATTAAATGTTTTGAGATAGAGGAAACACAAGACAAGCCAGTAGAGAAGGTCTGGTGCCTGCTTACAGCACCGCCTTCACTTCTTGTCACCTCTGTCGACCAGATTGAGCTGTCGACACCCACACAGGGTCTGGGATCCGTATGAAGCTCCATTTGGGTCCCCTACTTTGAGGAAAAGACATGTAGGCATCAATTCATCCTCTACAGGCCTTTTACCATCAGTGATGGAGACAAATGCTGCCAGGGATTTCCCCTCCAACCCATGCCTTAAAATAACACTGGGATGTGGGAGGAAAACATCCAAGTTAACACTGCCTCACACAGCATTATTTTAAGCAGGAAAACCCTGAGGATCAGTAGGTTTTTGTTGCTTTCTCACAAATGTTGACACTTCAGGCACTCCCAATCAGACTGTGCCTCCTCCTCCACATTTAATCACCTGATGGCATTAGAGTAACAAAAATAATGAAAACTACTATACATGGAAATGAATAAGAAATGAGAAAGTATTTTTCTGCCAAGATTCAAACAATAGCAACCAAATATTTTTCATTGTGCTGGCAGAGACTTCTGCTATTTCTCAGGCTACAATATTACTCTTTAATTCGATAGTTTACAAAAAAAAAAAAGTTACTTGAACATTAACATCAGCAAGTCATCCAGTCTTTCAAAAGCCAAAAAACACATACCTGGCGTACGAAACTGTTAGAGGTAGTGTCAGATGATGTGCTCCCATCTGATCCTTTAAATCGGTTTTTTCTTCTTGCCCCCTTACCATAAGACTGTAATAAAAGAAAAAATAAAATAAGGAAGATAAGATATTAGAAGAACAGTGTTACTTCACAGAAAACTTTCAGTACTAGCAGGGATTCAGATGATTGACTTCCAGTCAATTAATAAGCACTTATTTGGTAAGTAATTGACGGAAGTATGTGTGCAAGTGCTCACCAACACAACTAGGCTTGGGCAATCGAGCCTTAAAAGTTCATGGGTTTTTTTCTCATTCACGTTCAGAGAAGTATTTATAGACTTATATAGTTGTAATATTATTCACGAAAGTCATAATGATTATAAAAGAACACTTTGTTTTGTATCTGGTTCATATAAACTTGCTCAAAAAGGAGATACTGGGGCATTCTCCAGTACATCACAGCAATGAGCCAAGTCAGCTGAGGGAACATTGAAGAGCAAGAAGTGACCAACAGCTTGTTGATTTGGATATAACCTTTCAGCCAAGGAAATATTTTTTTCTAAATTATTTTTAAAAAAAGTTGAAGTAAATAAAAGCAATAAAGCAATAAAAAAGACTAAAAATGTAACTGAAAAAGGGATAATCACAGAATCACTAGGTTGGAAAAGACCTTTGAGATCATCAAGTCCAACCACACCTGTCCTCTACTAAACCATATCCCTTAGCACTTCACCTGCCTATTTTTAAATACATCCAGGATCAGTTACTCAACCACCTCCATGGACAACCTGTTCCAATGCCCAATAACCCTTTCAATGAAGAACTTTTTCCTAATGTTTAATCTGAACTTGCCCTGAAGCAGCTTGAGGCCATTCCCCCTTGTACTATCTGTTGCTTGGGCGAAGAGACCAACACCCATCTCTCTACAACTTCCTTTCAGGTAATTGTAGGTGGTGATAATATATAACTTAAAGCAAAGCATCATTATTGTCTATGAGGAAATCAAAAAGACACCAGGAGAAAGCAATGGTTGAAGAAAAAAATTATTGAACTATAGTTTAGAAGCACAGAAAATGGCCGACCACCCCAAAAAAGCTATTTTTTCTGTGAGATTGATATGGACCATCAATAAATATAATTTTTAAAATAATCAAAAACAAGAGAGTTTAAAATTATGCTATTTGCAGCCACTTGTTTTTGTGGTGACTGTAAATTTTGCCATGACACCACCTCACACCCTTCCCAGGGTGCCCCTCCCAGGTAGAGCAATATCTCAACAGTTTTTTTCTGCCCAGCTACATGAAGCCCTTCCTATGTAGTCACATTGTTAAAATACATCTAAGCTTACATCAAAATCATGTCCTGTAGTTCAAACTTTATTTTCCTTGAGGTTGATAAATGCAATATTTTTCCTCACTCATCATGCTGCTGTAAAGGTCATTTTACTAATCCATCTCTCTGGATCACGTCTCCTGTCTTTAAATCCCTCCCACAGTTCCCTGAAATAAACAGGGTCTTTGTCTTCACTTTCAAGGTCTGCCTTGGACTATTCCCAGTTTTAGTTCTCATCATGCTTTCAGCACTGAACTTCTGAGTCCCACAATAACTCAGGGAAAAAAAAAAACCCACCACCAAACTAAACACCAGCCTCTATTACCTACTTGCTAAATTTTCAGAAAGTAATTTCCTATCTTCCCACATATTATCTCACAATCCTTTTCCCAGGAATAAAAATTCCTCTACAGACGTCTCATTGTTCTCCTTGAAATATACAACAATAACAAAAAACCCCACAACCATCTAGATTATAAGGTAGTAGTGTGCTGGTATCTCAAAATAGTATGGTAATAAATTATATTATTTATCCACTGTTATTCCCTAGAATTTCAAGTCCATACATCTACATCATGCTGACGGTTCTGGCCCCAACCCACTTGTTGCTCCTGGGTTTAGGCACAAGGAGAAAGTTATGATGTGTTACAACACATCCCTCCTGACAATCTGGCCCAGATACAGCAAACCCTGGGATAAACCTCTGCTTGGGTGCATGAAGTGTGTCCTCAGGGCTTGGGCAGTCTTCAGAGCACCACACTGAGTTCTGGGGCTGCACCCCATCGGTTCTCATGGAGGGAAGGGTGGGCTCCAGCACAGGTTCGGAGGCATGCTTAAGGTGTCATATTGCCAGATTTTTAAGATCAAGACTTTAAAACATGGCCTGTAGCTCCTAGCAGTAACACATACGGTAGATATGATCGAATGTTTTTCAATCTAAGAGTAGCTGAGGAGGACAAGAGGTAACCACTACTCATTTCAGATCATGTGTCAAACTGATAATTTCAGGTAATTTGCCCCCACCAGACACACGGGAACCATCTCAGGCTGTACCCAGAATGTTAGTGTTGATGCCAGGGAAGTCCAGATCACTGGGTAAAATCTAGTATTTACACCAATCCTTTAGAAAGTGTGACTCAAGTAACTATAGTTCTGTCAGCCTGACAGCAAAATTCTCAGCAAAGATTAATTTAATATCTGTTATGTCACTAAACTAGCAAGAAAAGCAATGATTTTCCCCGCAAAATATCGATTTATGGGAAAGATATTTAGCCAAATTCATATGATTTTTATATAACTGTAAAAAATCCATGTAATAAGCTTCTGAAAAGCACATGAATTGATCATACACACATTGGTTAGGGCAGAAATGTATAAAAATCAGTATGCTGCATGGTATGAGGATCAAAATATGACTTTCTGATGAGTCTAGAACTGTAACCCAGTACATCACAACTAGTAGAATGAAAATTGAATGAGGAATGAATTTACATGGTTGCATTTCTACAAGGGATCTTTGATAACAGAGCAGCTCATAGATCCATGACTAATAGAAGGTCTTCATAGATCTGTAAGACTAAAAAGTAGATCAGAACAACTGTTGCCAGCAAATTATTCAAAACATTTTCAATTTACTGTTGGAATACACATTTCTAGGACAACCATCATTTTACACCCAAAATAATATTTAAAAAAATATATAGCATTCCATTCAATGTGATAATAAAGTATGTAAGATACATAAAAGTATCTTTGATATCAGTAGTGCTCAAATAAAAATCTTTATATACAAATTTATCTCTTAAAAATATTTCTCATTGAGGTAACTCTAGTTATCTGCCAACAGTCCCATCCTCTTTTCTCCAGTTTTTATATCTTCCCACATATTTACAAAAAAATAAAGAATTCAAAACATTCACATAGCAGCTCAATAATACACAGCATCCACATAAAGTCCACACTACCTACACTATTTCATAACTCATGTCCAGGATAGGATTGTGTAATCCCCAAGGAGATACTAGAAAAAATGTACATATATTCTTTTGCACAGTCATATTTTTGAGCCTGCACCCAGTTTCAACAATATTTTTTTTTTATTTACAGAATCATAGTGTTCGGTTTCAAAATGCAAAAATGTACTACAAAGGCAGAAGAGGGACTGTGTCTGGAGTGATGAGGAGCATCACAAACAAGAGCAGAGTAAAACCAATTTACAAGCACAGATAAAATGCATGCTTTTGTACCTGCATAGCAACATCTAAAAGCATTTATCTGGAGCAACATCATGTGGCAAATCCAGCTGAAGTTTACCTTGCATTTTTTTCAGTTATTTTTCTTTTGTGTGTGCACATGTGTGTGCATAGCAGCATGCACCTTTCTGTTCTAGTCCTGCACAAGTGAAAACTATTCAGGAGCACAAGCTAAATACTAACTTTAAATACAAAAAACCCCAGTTGACGTGCTGGCAGGCCACGGCCATGCAGTGTAGGGAAAGTCAGTTTTATAGCTGCTTCGTGCACAGACCAACTCTGAACCAGAGGAAAGGGGGATAATTTTGGCAAGTGGGAAAAATGGGATTTGAGGACTCTTTACATATTTTTAAGGATGCTGATCTGGGATTACACTTGTCTTCCAGGCCTCTCATGCTTATTCCCACAGACAGAAATGCCTGAAACTTTCTTCTAAAAATGAGATGTCTTCCATAAATAAAACAGATTTTTACTTTAAACAAAATAATATTAAATATCTCTGTCATGTGGAGAATCAGAAATACTCATCCTGTCACATTCATTATGTTTTGTTTCTCTGAGTGTATTTTTCCTAAAAGCTTAATGCAAGAACAAGACCTTTGTACAAAAAAATAAATACAAATAATCTTACTTTCAATTCTGGAAAACAAAAAAAGAATTTTTTTTTTCACAATGAACTCAATACGTTACTGTGATTTTCATATTAAAATTAGCTGCCTTATCTGTGTTCTGTGCAGCAGTTGGCTGCAATTAGGTAGCTAAAAATAAAGGGCTGAATCATGACGTGCGGACATTGGCCAGTAAAAGCAGCAACACGGGGCAGTCTTTCTCAACCTATCCAGTAGCTCCACTTAACAGAACAACCACAGGGGACTGAACAGCTCTGCACCCCAGTATATAGTGCCCAATAGTAAGTCTCAAAACCCATCATGACTGGCTGCCTATGGCATTCCATAGATAATTTGAATACAACCAACTCCAGCACTGCGAACAAGACTGTTTACGTATAAAGTTTGCTGAACAAGAACATTCTCACTGGATTTCAGCAGGACACCTGTCTCAAATGAGGTTATGCATACATGTAAATGTTTACAAGATCAAAACTATAGCTTGGTTTATTAGTCAGATGTGTGAAGTTCTTTTAAAATTGGCTGCGTTGCCAGAGATGAGAAACATAACACATACACTTAGGTTCTACAGCTTCTTAAAATACCTGGCAGACAATGTGAAACCTTTAAAAAGCCCAAAGCAAGCCCTATCAAGTAATCTCGTAAAAAATATTTCATCAACAAAGTCTTAATAAACCAAAGAAAGGCTCCACTTTCCAATTCTGATGTGAAAGTACATCATGAAACCTTTATTCAGCCCATCTAATCAAACAAAATATGGGAATCATATGAAGCATTAGAGGCATGCACAGCCATTTCCTGATAATTAACAGTTTCATATACAATTACTTGTTATTGCAAACAGATGAGATCAGTGTCTCTCCGCAAAACCCTTTAATTTTAATGAGATTCTGCCTCAACACATGAGGAGCATGCACCCGTAAGATTTAATCCTTTGAACACAACCAACAAGCAGAAGGCATGGTTTATCCCTGCAGGCAAAATACTATCATCTGGAAGAGGAAATGTGAAACATTTAAAAGTGACCAACTATCTACAACCAGGGAATGAATCTTCATTAGAAGTTTTATGATGCCCTTCAAGAGTAACTACACCAATGGTATTTCACATCAAAGCAGAGAAAGACAGTATAGACAGGGTTGAGTCTGAATCTTTACTAACTATAATGGGCAAAATAGCATCAGTCACTGAGTCTGATAGGGCTAGTGGCAAACTTAAACTCTTAAAAACTATCCTACTGGTCTCTTTCAAAGGCAAAAGGAAAGGTGTAGAACATGTGGGTGCAGAGTAGAGTCACTGATATGGAGTCAGGTCCCAGAACAGAAATATTGATGCAAGAAAGGAACTGGAGAGAATGGAGACAGAAAAATAAAAAATCAGAGCTGGGATGAGGCCTCACCATTTCAGATGAACCATGACCAATTTCAAGGTTCAAAAGAATGCCTAACAGTAAAGGAAATGAGTGACCCCCTAAAGGATTGCTAGAAAAGTCAAAAATTAAGGAATACACTAAGCATTTGTCCTTCCCATGCAAAAGCTTTCAAAGATATTTAAAAATGCCCATGTCCCTGGCAAAGAATAGCATGCCACAACAGTGCAGAACATGCACTTCCAGCACCTCTCAAAAACCTCTTGGAAATACAAGTAATTGCCACTTTAATCAATTTCTCACGACAAAGCAACATCATTTTCCTGTAGCTCAAACCCCCTGAGCCCTCCTTCCTCTCTGGTCAATGGCCAGGCTTGACACCACTCAAGAAACGATGCCCTCCAGCTACTGGGTGGTGTAGCCTCCAGCATCGGCTGCACAACTGTAAACCTTCATGCTTGCATTCAAATAACACAGCTTGCATGTCTTTGGATATAAAGGATCAGCTACAGAAAGAGACATGAATATTTCACAAACCACACTAATCTCATAACTGAGATGTCTTCAGCCTTCTGTCCGTACAGATAAGGGTTGGAAGATGTATATAGACCTTGGTGATGAGCTTCCCAGCACTCCACAGCTCCATTCCATAATGGAAATGGGGACAGTGTGGCAATACTGGACACAGCAATATATCCTAGCTTACCTCTGTCTCGGGGCCAAGGTTTCAGGTCACCCTACACAATCAGCACCAGTGCAGCCCCATGACATTCCTTCAGTGAAGAAATTGCCTGAGGAGCAAAAATTCATGCTCCCATAGCAGAGAAGGGTCCCAAAGTTAGGTCTTAAAACACTGATTTCTTAAAACACACACCATTTACTATCAGGACACAATTCAGAGGAGACAAGACTTCCCTTCAGGAATCCTACCAAAGTGAGGATCATGGAATTCTCACAATCAACAATGATGAGTCTGCTAAGTCCATTCCACAGTCTGTTTATAAAATCTTCCACCTACACCAAAAAAATCCAGCCAAACAAAAATACACCCCACAAAAACCAAAACAAAAAGCCACCAAATAATTTATTTTTCCAAGCCTGCATACATAATCAAAAAATAAGTATTTGACAGATGCTCCATTTTCCTCCATCTATAAAGAAAACACATTTCTGCTGAGAAATCTGTCACAGGGTTAAATCTTTGATGCTCTTTTCTACTGGCCTGTGGTAAAGCCTTTCCAGTACTGCAGCTAGAAATAGCCCAGTTCTCAACAGTTCCTACACTTCTAAGCCATATCCTAGTGTTATCGCCCTGGCCTTAGATCAGGTCACCTGGCAGTTTCCACCCACCAGACAAGTAGCAGGGGACTTGGCCTGCTCTCCTCCACTCCAGTGGCATGGGAACCCCCCTTGGTGCAAATCTGCTGCACATCAACCTGTCACACCAATGGTGGAGATACCTGTTTGCAACTCAACAAGAACATGCAACAGCAGTAGGTGTTGAAGCTCATGCTCAAACCCCACTTCACCTCCTGCTGCTTTTTAAGACTGGCAACTACAGTTGTAGGCCATGTGTCTGCTTCTGCCTACCCTGTTTTCCTCTTATACAAGCAAACAGAAAGAGACATCTAACTCTATGACAGAAAGCAACAGCCAACTGCTGGGAAGCTTCCCTCTCCTGAGGGTCTGCTGCCTTGCCAACAGAGAGTAAGGCAAGCCCTTGGAGGTCAAGAAGGCTGATTCTGGATGCTTCGCATTATGTTGGATCTCTTCTATCCAAGCACAGAAAAGAACTGGCTAACAGAAGCAGTAGAATAACAGCTGAGACTCCAGAGAAGCCAGCCTTGGAAGAGTACAGGAACTCTTCATCCTTAACAGTTTGTAATTATCAACGTAGAGACAAAACAAGACAAAACCAGAGATTGTCTATAGAAGATGGTTACCAGATATATAATTAAGTTAGGACTGAAACTGCTGAATTGTTTCAGAGGGATTTTACACTCTAGGAAAATTTAAAGTACAATGATTATAGACCATATATGTTGATGCCACCCAAGTGGCAAATAAATGTCTCTGGAAGAGGTGAGCATGCAAGATCACCTGTCATTGATGAAGTTCAGGACAATGAATGATAAAGCCAAAGAGCAAAGAACTGCCACCAGAAAAGTAACAGCTAAAACCTGAAGGGCTTTATTTAGTGAAGGACTATTAAATTTATTTTTACCACTAAGGAGTACAACACAGAAAGGGGGCTACCACATCAGCAGTGAAAATACTACCTCTTGCTGAGAACCATGAGAAAGTCCAATGAATGAAGTTTGATTTCTTCTCTTCTTCATTTGTATATACCCCATTGAGCCACACTGGATCTGGCTCATTCCAGGGATGCTGCCAGCAGGGAGTAAAACCTCCCATGTCTCTACAATGAATGGTTACGGTCATTATTTAAGCAAGCAAAGGGATATAAATTTTGTTTGTTTATCACTTACAAAGTATTCTTGCAAGCCTGTACTGGGAAATATGCTGTTGCGAAATCTTTACTTGAAGAATAGGCAAACACGGTAGGAGTTGTGATAAAGCAGCTCAGCTGAAAGACAGCAGTAGAGGGCAGTGCGATTAATCCACTGAGAATAAATCTCCATCCCCTCTTTCCATTCCTCACTACCCCAAGACAGGGAAGGAGGGAATGGTGCTGTGCAACTGAAAAGATAGCTGGAGATCCAGCAAGGACAACAGTCAGTGCTAGGGCCATGTAACTAAGTGGATGTTCTGAAGTCATATCAATCAATGTACTTTAAAATTCCCATTGAGATCGACCACAGTCAGTATAGAAGGAGGTTCCCCCATGCCTGAAGTTTGCCTTCAGCAATGCAACCCGCCCAAAAGGAGCAGAGCACTCCTGAGATGATAAACCCTTTAGACTTGAAAGGGGGAAGCATGTAACAGTATCGGGGCACAGAGGAAATCTAAATGCTAGTGAAAGAGCTGAAGAAAACAATCAAGGAGAGAACTGTTTTCATTTAAAACGTGTCAGGTTGTTAGAACTTCTGCTGACAGATGATGCATAAGAAGGCAAGAAACAGAACAGGAGGAAAATAATAATGGGGAATAGGGAAGAATTTGCCCAGGGTAAGACAGCATCTCCCTCTACAAGGTAGTCTGTAGTTGCTTGATACGAGGTTTCATTATGTTTTCTTTGAAACATCTAGTATAATTTACTGATCTGCTTTGCTGTGACTGTTCTTATGACACAAACCAGGAAGACTTATGATGAGAAAATAGTAATAGAAATTGAGTCTAATGATTTCTGGGGACTGAGGAACTTTGAAGTAGAATCAGAAAAAAAATTTCATGGAAGGAAGGGAAAAGAAAAGAAAAGAAAAGAAAGGAGGCCAAGAGTCACCAAGAAAGGTATTAATATGCTATTCTATAATATATTTTAAACAAATCAGCATCTGAGATAAATAAAATTATTAAATTGAATGTTTTACTAATCCAACTTCCTCAAATTCAGGGTTTCTCGAAATAATTAAAAAGAGGACTGGAGTTGTTTTTTTAAAAGACAGATACTGATCATCAAACAGGAAAGTGTTTGAACAGCTTGATTGGTTTATGATTTCAGAAAAATCAAATGCTGATTTTATTACAAGAGAGCCACACTTAAACATACCGACTGTTACTGACTTATGTGGATTTTGTGAACAACTCCACGATGTAACTGTAGCATGTGCAACTGTCTGGAAAAAAGTGGACATCTAAACTATACCACAACCTCATCCAGGCTAGGATCACAGTGAACCTAGAACCATGTTTTTTACAGTAATGCTGACCTAAATGTCATCGAATTTTAGGTAACACAGAAATAATGCACCAATATCTTGTTGCTGTTGCAAAGAACTTCCCTGGGAGAGAACAGTGTAACTGTGACGATCAGCACCTACAGGAATTTTAATTTTTTTTCAGATCTTGTTAGGAAAGTGCATTAAAAAAATAAGAAACAGAAACTATCTAGGAATATTTGACATATTTGGTACCCTTTAAGACTAATTACTTCCAGAGTGTTAGCTATATTCACTCCTTTGCCAAGTGGTGACAAGTTTGGCCAAAATCGATGGACCGGCACGATCCAACGTATGGACCATGATGTACAGCCAGGTTAAAAGAAATCCTCAGCTTTGCAAAAGTAAAATTCTTGGATACGAGGATTTTTGAGGCTTGTTACAACTCTACAAAAGGTTCTTCAATTACATTTTGCTAAATCATAATTCTCAGAAACAGCACTTCAGAGAGAATACTTTCAGAAGTTATGTCACTCCATAAGCTCGAATGTTGGGTGGGATTGTTTTCCTGACACATAACTTGTCATGAAATGTTTCTAGGATTGATACTCAAGTACCACAGTAAAAAAGATAGCGGTGGGCATAACTGAAGTACCTCTAGGCAATCTACTTGATGGTTCAGATGTTCTCATTAAGCCTTTTCTTCTCACTGTATGTTCTAATGCAGTAAGATCTTAAAATATTGATTTTTTGGAAATCACATTAATGGACCAAAAGTTCAGATCAGAATTGTCTCTCAATGCAGTGTGTGCTAAGGAATTAACTAACATTATTATTCAGAGAAAGGGCTCTTTTGATTCCATAATCTTATTTTTTCTACACCAAATGTTTACATACGACTGTAATCTGTATAGATGGAGAAGATACGGTTCTTGTGTTGGCTAATAGCTTTGTTTCTGAAAACTGAAAAATGTTCCCTGAACTGAAAAACTGCATCATTACTGTCACAAAAAGCAGATCTTTTTGGCTGCGAGTGTTCAGAAACCACTTTAATAAAAAAGTACTTCACCTGAAACATAATTGACGCAGGTTATCCTGCCTCCCTTAACAGAGGTTCTTTATTGCTAGTTAAAAGGAGGGGTGAAAATCAATTTTATGATCAGTATCTGACATGTGTCCACAGCAGAGAGGCACCATATGATTTGACAGTTGCCGATTCTGTGCTTAGGGCTGAAAAGATATAAAAAGGGGGGGATTTGTAGGTCAGAAATTAGTTGCCTTGCCACTGCTTTCTGGAGAAGCTGGCAAAGCATATGGCCCTACTGAAATGCCTGTTTTGCGCTTGGAGGCTGCAGTCAAATTCACATCCAGAGAGACACTTTTTCATTTTTAGCTTAACCTAGTCTCTGTTTCAGTGCTTGGATTTCGTTCTGCTGTCACCGGTCCCCAGTATGTAAAGATCAATTAACGAGCCTTTTGACAGACTGACAGCATTTTCCTCTAGCAATCAAGCACTTCTGTGGTGAAACTGGACCACCTTCTCCAAGAAAATAAAGCATTACAAATAGCTTTGGCAGCGGCAATAAAAGCTGCCACCCCAAAAGGGGAAAAAAACCCTGTCCTAACAAGAACAAGTATGTTTGTAATTTAAAACGCACGCAATCAGATTTTACCACCCTTTTACTGGGTTTAAAAATAGCATCATAGATCTTCGTAGCCAACTATTGCAAACTCGAAGACATTATGCAACGTTCATATATTAAACAGGAACCACCTTTCAAAATACAAAGTCTTTACCAAGTGCGCAAACACCCATACCCTGTCTTCCTCTCTTCATCCCTCCACCTGAACACCGTGCACGTGGGCCAAGCTGTTAAAATTTCAGAGATGACTGTACAACCACCTTCAGCACGGTAATCGAGCAGCTTAAATCTGCAGCGTGCTCAACACCTTCAGCCTCCCCAAAAATCCTGCTCAACAACCAGCCTGAATCTCCTTCTCCCGTCAACACAGTCTGTTACCAGCCTGTGTAACAGATGAGGAAGGTTTCAGTAGCGTGTAGTAAGCATCAGGTACAGATACAACAGGTTATCGGAGCAGGGAAAAATAGCCCTAAACTGTAATACATGCATGCGTGGAAGAGCGCCTTAATAGCAACCTATCCTTACATATCCACCGCTCCAGATAACTGCAAGGTTCTGGTGACTTACGGAGCTTCTATGGCACAAAGCATCCCACTGTGCGTGCTAATTAAATGGCATTTGGGGGTGGGGGCGAGGACAGGGGTTTCGGGCGTC
Source organism: Laterallus jamaicensis coturniculus (assembly GCA_022605575.1). Classification (NCBI taxonomy): domain Eukaryota; kingdom Metazoa; phylum Chordata; class Aves; order Gruiformes; family Rallidae; genus Laterallus; species Laterallus jamaicensis. The sequence goes on from JAKCOX010000008.1 coordinate 1,438,091, forward strand.
TCAGGAGAGCCGTCAAACTTTTCTGATTGCGGGGACCCGAAGTTGAAGGGCGCGGAGCTCCGGCATCCCCCCACCCCCGCTCCCAGCCTGCCGCCCGCTGCCTCGGCGCGAAGCCCTCCGCGCCCGGCCCGGCTCAGCTCCGCAGCTCCGCCGCAGCCCCCGAACGCCGGCCGAATCCTGCCACCCCCGGAGTACCTGCGCTGCCGCCGCCGCGGGCAGAGGGTTGTCCAGCAGCTCCATCTGCACCTCCTGCGCCGGGCTGGGAGGCGATTTGGACATGTCGCTCTGGACCATTGGCGAGGAGAACGGGCGGCTGGGCGCCGAGCCCCTCGGCGGGGCAGAGCCGTGCCGATCCGAACCGAGCCGGGGCGGCGGGGCGCCCCTCAGCGCCCGGCCATGCCGGGGGAGGGGGCGGGAGGGCGGAGGCGGGCGGCGCAGCCCTGCCCTGCCTGCTGCCGGCGGGGAGCGCGCAGCGCGGCGCCGGGGGACGGGGCACCGCCGCCGCCGGGCGCGGGGGGAGGGCAGGGGGCGGTGCGTGGGGAAGAGGGAAAGTGACAACGAGCATCTCCCTCCCGGCAGCTACCGGGCGGCGGGCGCGGGGCGGTGCCTGCCTCCCCCCGGCCCCGAGGGGCGGGGGCTGCGCGGCCGCGGCGGAGGGGCGAGGGAGAAAGTTGGGGATGCGGGACCGGGAGTCAGGCCGTGGTTTTCCTCGCCACTCAGCTGGGCGGTGGGAGGGTGGGTCGGCGGGCGGGGCCGGGTCAGCCCCGGCGCGGCCGTGGCCGAGAGGGAGGGACTCGCTCCTGTTCGCCGTCAGTAAGTTATCGGCAAACGGCGCTTCCCGCCGGCAGAGAGCTCCGCGGCTTGCGGAGTGCCTATTGCCGGGTGCGGGTCGGGTGGGAGCGGTGGAAGAAGCACGCCGTTCCCTGGCCAGGTACACCCGGGAGAACGTGGGGGGAGGTGGGGGCCAGGGTGCCCTCCCTCAGCCCCCCGATCCCTGACCGTGTGACATCGCGTGTCTCAACCTGTGTGGCAGCCGGCGGCGTGGGGTATGGTGGGTTTAGTGAGCAAAGCTGCACTTTCCAAAGAGAAAGTTCTGTAAGTCTGCCTTGCTCATACGGTTTCTTCCTGTACATACTGGAGACTCTCTTGTGCCTATCAAAAAGGGATGAGTAATTCCTAGTTGGCTGGTGAAAGGCACAAGAAGTTTGTCTCATTTTATATAGCCTATAGTAGCGCAGTTTCAATCATGTTGTCAGATACCCCAGAGGAGGCTTTTGAAAGATCTGTCCAAAACCAGACACAGGAAGAATCACCCTCCAGCCCTGAGATGGACTGCTGTTAATTTCTTGGAAACAAAACCCAACATTAAGACTGTCTCAACAGAGGGTAAATCCTCTGACCAGACGAGCACGCAATCTGCTGATACCTGTAGCCAGAGAAGGTGTTGTAGAGGAAGACTTGTAACCTCATCATCTTTGGACTGGACCCAAGCGAGGTCCAATCCAGCATGACAGGGAAACTTCTGTGATTGTGAAATCTCTTGTCAGTCGATTGTAAACTGTGAAAAATCAATGTAGAAAATCTGAGTGGCCTGACATCTTGTACTTTTAAGATCCTTATAATAGTTGTGTATGAGACAAGAAGCCAGTGAATCAAACCCAGCCCGAAAGCCACTTCAGTTTCAAACTTTCATGCTTTCTTCCACATGTGTCATTGATTTATCTGAATTTTCATAACAGCTAATAAATTTCCTGTCTTAATTAGCATAGCCCTATGGATTTTCTCTTCCAAGTAGTGAAAATATCCTGCAGGAACTACCTGTTTTTTGTGAAAGAACTGGCTTTCCCTGCAAGTGGAAGTGCTCCAAGGTTTGAAGGAGTTGAGAACTTTCACTAGTCCACAAAGTTTCATATTTTATTTTGAAAAGCTGTTGTAATATTCTTCAAAAATAATTTCTTGATTTTTGTCCTGGTTGTTGTCTATGGCAAAACAGAATCATAATTTTAAATGAAAATAATGTCATTTACCTGCTTACATTTCATTCAAACTGCTCAATAGAGGTGTTGAATAATCTTTGAACTGTGAAGATGCTAAAGCCTGGACTGCTTCCAGATACTGCCTTAGTGGCTATGCCCCAAAAGATATTTTATCTTTATACATTTGTTGGGAAGATTGCATGCTTCATCTTCTAATACAGGCCTTGAAGTAGACAAGTGACAAATTTGTTTTAAAGGCATTAATTTCTGTTACCGTTATGACAATTATGGAAGGATAAATAAGGATTTACAAAATAACCTAAACACGGCATTCCTGTTAATGACTGCTAAATGGTGTTGTTATGGTAAGATGTTGGTTTTGACTTGCAACACCTTTATAGCTTTGGAACCATTTATTCTTCTGTGTCAAACCTTTCTCTATGAAAGGCACTTGACCCACAGTGATTCAGTACACTTACTAGGTAAATTTTCAGACCTCCACCAGAGATTGCCTGTTCTCTCTCACACAGAGAAGGAAGTAATTTAATCATGTAACAGTGGTCCTTCATATCACACTCTGAATTTTTCACTTTGTAAAGACTATATAAATAACATTGCTTCTTCTTACTTTTTTTTCAGGTATGACACCACTCTTTAACAGGAGTAGAGATCATTTTGGAAGCATTACGGTTTGTAAAACCATAAATTGTGTATCTGTGTTGAAAGGGTATTTCTTCTCCCTCTTAAATTATAGCTTGAATATTTCAAACAAAGTTCATTTTTTTGTTTGCTAAGTCTCACATCTTTTGTGATAACTTTGTCTTCTTTTCTTGCCTTCATAAAAAGACAAAGGTAATGATTTTGCTTGTTTGTGTGCATGCATGCAAAGGGCTGTAGGAAGCAGGGATTCGGGAAAGGATTTTTCAAGGTACAAATAAAAGGGAACTCACCGCCTTTAAAAAAAGTACTTAAATATAGTTAGTGGTGGTGCATGCTTTTCTCTAAACCCCCACAAAAAAACCCCACACACTGATCACCACCAAATTTCTGTGAAGTTTCTTTCATTTTTCTTCATGAGAAAAAATATTCTGCCTAAGTATTCTTCAGTGGCAATAATCATTCATTGCCTTGCTGTAATGCATGGTTAGAAGATTAGCCAGGAAAAATAGTTGTAGGTATCTTGCTCTTTCACTCCTTTTGTTTACCAGTTGAACAGTTCTCTAACCTTGAAATGTGCATTGAAAATCCTTCAGTTGAACACATGTGCCTGCAGTCATCCCTCCACATGCAATTTTTGGCCACATCTGCTCCGGCATAAGGGTCAATGTGTAAAAACAATACTCAGAGATTCCAAATCGCTCATTCTTCTCAAGGGGAAGACAACCTGCTATGCCTAACCACTTCTCGGCAGAAAATCACTCTGCCTCTTTTTTTTTTTTTTTTCCACTTTTATCTGCAATGGAGAGGTGTTGTGCATGCTTATTTGGATTTTTCTAAACATGTAAATGTTAGAAGACCAGAAGAAAAGATAAACTGTTTTGTTTTGTGTTCATTTAAAAAAAAAATCAGCTCCAAAGGCACAGGCTGACAAAGAAGAAGATAACCTGATTTGGGTGCCAAAAAAAAAGGGGGTTTGTTTTATGAGAGATAAGATGTTCTTTTATAGCAAGGATCACTGTACCACTTTGCATGTTTAATTGTCCTTTACTACCAACATAAGAATGTGGTGTCAGCACTGTGTCCCAACCTTTGCACACATGTACAGTGACTACATGATTGATTTTAGTCTATAAACATCACCTGAATGTGCAGAAATAGGCCTGGGATGGTTGACTGAGGTTTGTGTAAATGCAGCTAAAAGCTAATAACTCGGGCCCAAGGGAGACCATTAAAAACTTGCATAACTATGTACCTGTGAGCTTGCAGTTACTCTTACAAAACTACTGAAATGTTTCTAATTGAGCATATGTTTAAAGCCCTGATAGAACGAATTTCTTTAGGAATATGGGCTAAAAAGAAGCACTGGCCATTCATTGCTCTGTGACACCTCCCTCTCATAATACATTGTAGCTAGAAATCCAATATTGTGAAAACAAGAAGTCACTGGGTTACCTGGCTTTAATATCTTGGAACAGACACAGTTTGTCTTCTCTGGTGATGATAAACTGGAAGCTGGCTATCACAAGCGCAGACTGAAGAGATTCCTCTTATTTTTGTGCTTTATCTTTCACACGACAAGTCTGAACAAAACCACTCCAGACAGGCTCACTTACGAATCTATTATCAGTCTGTATCAGAGCACAACACCGCCTGGCTGGATTTAATGAACGAGTTTGCTCTTCCAGCTCGTGTTTATTACGTTTTATTCTGTAGGACATAGGTGCCATGCAGCAAAACCTTCACTGATATCCTTACAGTATATTCAGGGGAAGGGGGACAGCACTGGGAGGAGAGAGGTCTCTATATGATGGACAATACGAGCAAGATGCAAACAGTGGGGAAAATGCTCCTGACGCACGGTGAGGCTCGCAATAGTTACAAAAGCCACAACACCTACTAAGCACATATTTTCAGCCCTTTGCAAAACGTGACCAAAAAAGGCTCGCTCCTGCTCGCAAGCTGTTCACTTTGCGAGAGGCAATTTTGTTGTCAATGGGTTGTATACAAAGTTCATGTTTGATTAAGCACTTCTGAAGAAGTTGCTGGTTTCAGCTGATACTTTCTTTCCTTTTTCTTTGCCCTCCTGTCATAACCCAAACCACATATCTCCCTTTGCGTCCCTAGTCCTTACCAACTATGGTGTTTCTATTTATAGCCCTATTGCTCTCTTATTATTAAATACTTGAGTCACAAGAGCAGAAAAAGGCTTTAAAGCACTCTCACCCACAAATATGCTCTGCCCCTGTGAGTTAATGACATGAGAGACAGCTTTTAATAGACCACGCAGCCCATGTCCAAGGACGGCATCTGAGCTCTTCTTAGCTTCTTGAGGCTGGCCTTCCCTCTACCCTTCATTAAGCTCTAAGTTCAGTTTCGGGGTTTTTCTGGTTTGGGGAAGACTTTTTTTCTTCCCCGCCCCTTCCCCCCCCCCCCCCCCCCCGATAATCTCTTACTTGTGGCACTGAAGCAAAACTTCTTCAAATAAATGGTGTAAGAAAAGACAATGACAACGTCTAATCTGTATGGGGACTACAAAACCATCAACATGGCTGGCAGTTAACTCATCACTCTCATCACTACCAAGGTTGTTGGCAGGGTTAATATGCCAAAAAGTTTACAAGTTCTTGGCCAATTTATATGTGCAGAGATCTGAAGTGCAGATTGCTGATGGCACAGCTCCAGTTACTATCAGTAAGTTAGTTTTAAGAGCGAGCTTTTACCTTCACTCCTCACATTGGCTGCACTAACCTGAACTGCCACTGCACATCACTTGTGCTTCTCAGAGCATGAGGGACTCCATTCAAGAATTAAAAGCAAAATATAGCAGAAAAGTTAATGCCACTTTATCTCTGTGAGCTGTCTTACCATGAAGTCCAGCAAGTGCAACTGCCAGGGTGAGAAGCAGAGTGGGGGCAGCAGGAACACATAGCTTAGAGCAGGGTTGCAGGAATTCCTTCCTGGCAGCACACCAGCCCTTAGAGCAGTTTAGCTATAAACATCAAACTGCAACCAGGGTCAGTTTTGAAAACATTACTGCAGAATAATGTTGGTTTCGCTTCTGAAAAGTAATTTTGGTAAGTACATTTAGCTCATGCAGCAAAAGGAGGGAGAGGAAAGACAAGTCTTCAAGCTTTTGTTTGTTCCTCCTTTTTCTCCCTCGCTTCTAAGCTTCTTTTACTCAACTGCCCCTCAGTCTTTACCAAAATTAAGGTCTCACTTTGTAGGAAAGCAATTTTCAATAAAGCTTTAGTGGCCTTTGAGTTTCATAAGAATAATTATTCTGCAAAATAAGATCTTTGCAGTCACATTAATACCATGAAGTAAATTCTGTTCTAGCCACAGTGAATTAATTGCCATCAAAACCATCTTATCTGTTCCCAGAATAAAATTTTGAGAGAAACATTTATCCACCTGAAACAGTGCACAAGACTTCGTTATCCTCCCCTCTGATTCTGTGCTGCCCTGCATTATATTAAGTGTCCTTGAAGTGTCCTTTGAAAAACCTAAGATCCAAGTTTGTGCTGAGATTATAGCGTTTTTTTAATGTAATATTGCAATGGTATCCATATGACTTCTGTAGAAAAAAAGTCCAAAGTCCAATAGCAACATTTTGTTCCTTGTCATGTGCAAAGAAAAAAACTATGGTAAGCATCAATCAGATTTACTTTACATTTTGTAGCTAAACATGTACTTTAATTTTATTTTGAAACCATGTAGTTCCCAAGCACTTTCTAGGATGTGTTTCTCAAATCTGGATTGTTTCTTTATATCACTAGATGTTAAGAAAAACAAATTTCCATAAAATTTTGCCCTGAAAAAGTTTATAGAAAAAATAGTTTGAAATAGGCATAAGACCTTCTTCTTCTTCTTCTTCTTTTTTTTTTTTTTTAAATAATGGAATTACACTGATAAAAAGAATAGGAAAGGATCAACTTTTAAAATGACCACATTTCCAAACCTGTGACATCCAAGACATTAAAAATCAAACAATACTGCACTAGCTATGGTGAAACCCACCTTTGCTCTTGGATTAGTTTCCTGATTGGATATCTCTGAAAGCAGCAGCAAAAAACAATAATGCTGAAGCATTGTTCTTTCAAGGACCGTATGTCAGGCCATCAATGATCTCACAAAGCATCCCATGAAAATAAAAAGCAAACCTTTAATTTTACTTAAAACAGTCCCTTAATAGGAAATCTGAACAGGACTTGCTTCTTACAACCTTTATGAAAAGCTGTGATCACCAAAGACACGTGTTAGTGACAGACTGAATCAACTTCAATGTGCCAGCTAAGTCCGCTCAGGTGAATTCAATAGGCAGAGGCAGCTCCATGGCAACAGATGCTAAAGAAGCAGCCTGTTAGCCAGAGCCCTAATTTTTCAAAGATATGTGAAGCATGTTCTAGCACAACAGGAAGAAAAATACAATTCAGACAGTGATAATGAGCAAAGCCTTAAAAAAAATTCACCCTCAAGAGTGTAAGAGGAACATAGTCATTGGAAATTAGCAATTTTTCTCTACAGTAAATGGTTTTTCCTGAGGGCAAAATTATTTCAGGATGAGACTTTACAGCCTTTTTTTTGGAAATATTCAAACCAATTTCACCCAGTTGTTTTGTTCCTTTAAAAATAATAAGTACAGGCAGTGTGTATCTGTTCATTTACTCCTAGTTCAGAACTTTATGAGCTGCGAGTAAATGTGCTCCTGGACTAGGAGTTACTAAAAGAACAAGAATATTGAAGACATTTACTGCTGGACCAGTGCCTGTGGGCAGTTTCTGTTTAAGGAGTTGATCAGGACACAAAAATTATTTTTGAGAATCATATTAACCAGTGTGAACATTAAAAAGGAATCTTAAATTTTTAAAGTTGTACCTTTATTACCCTGCCACAAAACAAATGCCTTCTGAAAGCTTGTTGTAGCTTTCACTGCAACATACATGAACCTGTGTTGTTTTCCCATAAGTGAATCACTGTGGAGCTCGCAGAAACAGAGAAGCTCTATTGCCAAAGTATCTGATACAAAGCTGGGAGGGGTGGCTGGCATGCAGGAACACTGTGCTACCATCCAGCGAGACCTGGACAGGCTGGAGAGCTGGGCAGGGAGAAACCAGATGAAATTCAACAAAAGCAAGTGTAAAGTCTTGCACCTGGGGAGGAACTACCGCTCGTTTCAGTATAGCCTGAGAGATGTTCTACTGGTGAAGAGCACTATGGAGAAGGACCTGGGGGTCCTGGTGGATGACAGGTTGGCTATGAGCCAGCAGTGTGCCCTGGTGGCTAAGAGAGCCAATGGGATCCTGGGGTGCATCAGGAGGAGTGTGGCCAGCAGGTTGAAGGAGGTGATCCTCCCCCTCTACTCTGCACTGGTCAGGCCCCACCTGGAGTACTGTGTCCAGTTCTGGGCTCCCTGGTATTAAAAAGACAGGGATCTCCTGGAGAGAGTCCAGAGAAGGGCTACGAAGATGATTAAGGGCCTGGAACATCTATCCTATGAGGAGAGGCTGAATAAGCTGGGACTGTTCAGTCTAGAGAAGAGAAGATTAAGGGGAGACCTAATTGATGTTTACAATTATCTTAAGCACTGGATGCAGAGGGAATTTGCATTTGGTCTGTGGAGACAGGACAAGGGGCAATGGCTGCAAGTCAGAACACAGGAAGTTCTGCACCAACATGTGGAAAAGCTTTTTCACAGTGAGGGTGACAGAGCACTGGAATAGGCTGCCCAGGGAGGTGGTGGAGTCTCCTTCCCTGGAGATATTCAAGACCTGTCTGGATGCCTATCTGCCTAATATGAGCTAGGGAGCTGCTTTGGCAGGAGGGTTGTTGATCTCTTGAGGTCCCATCCAACCCCTACAATTCTGTGATTTTGTGATTCTGTGATTCTGAGATATTATTTTCTTCTAACAATATGGTTTTAATGAGATGGATATATTTCAGACTGCAACAATAACAAGTCAGAGTCAGTTTTAAAGTATAGCTCGCTTACATGATTCTTAAAATCATAGAATCATGGAATACCCTGAAGTTGAAGGGACCCATAAGCATCAAATCCAACTCCTGGACCCACACAGGGCCAGCCAAGTCAGAGCATGGGACTGAATGCATTGTCCAGACTCTTCCTGAACTCAGCCAAACTCGGTGCTGTGACCACTTCCCTGGGGATTCTGTTCCAGTGCCCAAAGGAAGAACTTCTTCCTAATAGAATGCTTGACAACTGTATGTTAATTAACTTAAAGTTACATCAAATATGTGACAGGTTGCTGAAGTCATATGGGGTTTTCCAAATTAATCTCTAATTTTGTTCACTTCCCATCTCAACCATCTCTCAGCAGGAGCATGACATCCAGATTTGGCTAGAGAAATTGGGGGACAGTTTAGGTATGTCCTAATAGTAAGAAAAGCAATCTTGATGGAACTCTGAAGCCCCTCCAGCCCTTGCTACTTGTCCTACTGACTGTAGTGCAATATTTTGATGCCCACCTGAAGACAGAAGCATCAAAAAAGAGAACAATTCATGTTCATCTTTACTACTTAAGCCTTAATTTTCCTAGATTTGTGAAAGAGCTTTATGTAAAGATACCAACAGGAGTCCTGCAAATCATTCATGCAAGTAGCTTCATTTGCTTCATAGAACTTTTCACAAGTCACAAGGTGCTCTACGCTGGTGTTTAACTGGATGGCAGTATATCAAACAAGTTTTCTTTCTCATTTGATGTATTTCAGTATGACTTATAAACACTGACACAATTCTCACTATATGCAAGCTAATTCAATATCTATGACAGTAAATATTATTATATCTTCCAAATGCTCATCTAATATTCAACACATACTTAAAAAACATGTTTTCATTTCTCCAGGCTGACACAAGACATTTAGAATAGATCAAACACAAACAAAAAAAGCCAACACTGTCTATTAGAGTAAGTAATACTTTGGCCAATGGCTATTTGCATAAGTAATATTGCGTCATAAGGATTACTTATCAGTGTGAATCTCATGATTAAGTGCTAAGGGGTTGCCAGTTTGGTACTCTATGAGGTTGTTTTCTTTAGAAAAAAAAATTCTGCTGCGTGTCTTTACCAAAAACAATACTGTTTTATTCAGTTTTGCTATGTATGTCACCCAGCATAAAGGAAACAATGACAGTAAACACAGTGAGATAGTCAGGACCAAAATTGTAGCTGTTTGCAGCCAAACTATTGTTCATGAATCAACTCCTGACCTCCTGCTGTTTCAAATCCACTATGCTAATTTAAAACAAGATTAATCCTTGGTTCTCACTCATATGTTGAGCACAATAGTTCTCCAACCAGTAAAATAGTCATTTGGCCACCATTATTGCTGAGGCAGCAATGTCCTAAAGCAGCGCAGTGGCCAGCTGAGGGTGGTCACCCTGTTCTGCAATTCCAACTTCATTTGTTTTGTGGCTTCTTCTAGAAGCGTTAGTTTGATTGCAGCGTTTGTTCAGCCGCTAGCGTAAACTAAAGGGGCTTTTACTAGGAACTTTTGCCAGCCTAAGTAAACCAAATAATCTTTCTTCCTTTTCTATCTTGTTTTGTTTTTTTCCTAAATAAACAAGGTTAAAGTGGGTTAAAGTTGTAATAAGGGCTTTTACATGCCTTTCTAACCAATTAGCAATGCAAAGAGTTCACACCAAAGTATCATGCAGGACATGAGGATCATGTAGGAGAAAGGAACTTCTTATATCCCTCTACTTCTGAGACCTCAGAAGCAAAGATTAGGTGCTCCTCATGAATTGCTGCTGTCAAAACACTCCACACTGCATCCTCACTTTACTGTGTAGTTTAGTCTCTGCTCTGCTTTCCTTGGATTGCACACATATGCTGTTGTGCAATAACAGTCTATAAACTCTATTTAATTAGCATTCATGTTGCTGTTTGCAACTGCAGTAAATGTTTATTCACCGCAATCTAGTATAGTGTTTATATACGATCTCTTCATTTGCATAGCCAAATTCTTTACATTGGAAGAAACGTCACTAGTTTCTACATTTGCTTCTATGCTTCAGCTAACCAGTCTCAAGATAAGTGCCTTTCACACACAGGTATGTGTTCTGGTACATTTAATGCTTTCATTATTCTGAATGCCTGGTAGAATTAGTCATTTTTCTAATTGTCTCGCACTGTATAATTTAAATAAAAACTTTTTTCAAAATTTTTTATTTATGGTTTCATGCACAGAAAGAAACCACAGATCTCAAATGTCGATTAGAAATAGCAGGGTAATAAACCAGTGAAGTTGTAATTTATGGATCAGGCCTACTGCAGCACAGAACAGTTAAATGTTTCCAAGGTGAGACAATTCCAGCTTTTTAACCGAAGTGGACTTTGCATAAATTAAGAAGAGGAATTAACTCTCAGATTTTTCTTCTCTTCTTGGAATATTCAACCATTAGAATAAAAATTAATATTTATTCTTCCCTTAATTCCTAGTTCAAATAAACCTTGTTTTCAGAACAGAATGTCACAGGAATCTCCTGACAGATAAATAATGTGGATCTTTATGGGTGTTTTTGGAACAAAAAGGCACGTAGTCTTTGCTCACAGGTGCAACTCTAGAGAGAAATATAATGTCCATTGAGTTGAGTGTCTCTGAGATCACTTGGCACCCCAGCAGTGCTTTTCAGGTTTGCTATTTATTACCATGGAACCTCAGTTCTGATCACATTTTATAAAGGTAATACTATTTTTAGATCAAATTTTGTATCTTAGAAGTAATTTTGTATTTTAGCTAATTTCAGAGGGACTGCACAACTTCTTTTAGAGGAAACTGAATCAGGTTGATTGTCAAATCTAACACATAAAAAAAACCAACTCAAAACAGAAAATGTGACAAAAGGTATTGAAAACACAAGTGGTAAACAAAGCTGATATTACATGTCTAAATATATCCCTTTGTAGTTTTTGGGTAATGAACTAGATATTAGACTAGAAACCAGAATATCCTTGAAAACAGAAGCCAAAACTCTTTCAGCACAGTCACTATATGTCCAGCTTCTCTGTGCACGTACAAATTTTTATGTATGACCATCACAGATATTAAAAAGATAGATTGCTTGAAAATGTAACAAACAAGTACAAAAAAAAATACAGTGCAAAATGCTTGAAAAATAATTCCTTTTCAAAAAAAAGTTCTTAAAATATATTTGGGAAGTAAAATGATGCATTGCAAGCCACCAGTGCAAAGGAACATGCAGCATTCACTAACATTTTCACATATTCCTTACTGAGCATACACTCAGTACTTGAAAATAAACCTGAATAACATATACAATATTATGAAAGGGTAGTTTAATTAGGTTTTCAGAGCTCAGAGAGGTAGAATTAGCATAGCATTACATTCAAAGTTAATTATCAGAGTGGGATCCCATAAGCAACAAATGTGTAAGATCAGTTTATTACAAAGATAAAGACAAAAAATATCCTCCCATTCCCAAACAAAACCCAGTCTTTCAAGGCGTAGTATCTTAAAATTGTTGGCTGCCTAAGCACACAACTGGATTCAAATGTCTTTAGAGTAATTAGAGGCAAGTACTTGATAACTGTGTTTATCATTTGTACAAAAAAAGGACTAGATTTTACTGGTCAACTTTATTGACAAAAACATATAGTAAACCCATCTGTAACCCTTCACTTAGGTTGAGCTGTCTGTGATCCAAGGCCAAATTTGGTGAAAAAAAAAAAAAAATTTTGGTAAATATAATCAAGGCCTCCATGACCTGCAAAATGAAAGCACAGACAGAAGTGTCATTTGATGAAAAGCTATTCTTTTCTATAGAATATATTTTCCATAGTTTTAGTCTTTACTTATCTATGCAGGCCAGTGATAGTAAAATCAGATTGTTAATACATGAACCAGGTATCCCTGCCTGATAGGCTATGGACTCAGCCAGGTTGTCTAATTTTGCTGGCGTTGGAGCAGAACTATGATTCTTCTGAACGTGTGAAGCCCTGAGGCTGTACTGCCACTGAAGTACGGTCAACACCCTCCGTTGTCTGTTAGCTGTTTTGCACAAGGACCACATGATCTTTGAAACCTCAATGTACCTTTGTCAGTGAGAAACTACTCTTCTTCACGGACTTATGATTAGCAAGTATCAGCCTTGTTGAAAAACACTTTCATGATTAATATCAACTTAAATTTCCCTCTGTAACAATATCCCAAGATGCTAGTAATATTTGGAATAAATTACGTTTACAGATAGATTGCATCTTTGCATTTCTAGAAAAAAGTGCCACATTTATTGTTAAGCATTTGCCAGTGAGTGCCTTTGCTGAGAGCGAATTGCTGCAAATTGGAAATCCAAATTATTTCATCGCCTTCTCCCCTACTTCAGAATGATTTTGAAACACCACAGCTGATCGACAAAGATTAATGAAGCCAAGGGTAAATGAAAGCCTGCTGCAATACAGCATCCGGCCTGTGACAACACGGTTTAGCAAAGTGTGTAAAGATGTCTCACGGCGTGACCTTGGGCAGACAGTTGTCTGTGCAGCAAACGGCTGAAGAGAGCCAGCTGGGGTGACAGGAAAGCAGTGGGGTTTGGCAAGGGCAGTAAATGCAGCCCCAGCAAGCTGGTAGTACTTGGGTGGTTGTCCTGCTGCAAGTGTCTCCTGTGCTGGCCAGCTATGGTAAAACTGTCTCTGATTAATGATGGCAGCCCGTGTGAGCTGTGGCTATAGTGGATACATGCTGAAACTCGCGGGTAAGGTAAGCACAGGGTTTACACGGCATTGCTGGTGTTTATTTTCCTCGCTGTTTTAGAGGGGAGATGGTTTCGCTGGGGATTGCTTCATGCGGCTATGACTACATACATGGAAACTATGAGGCCAAAATGCCCTAAGATAAACACAGCAGGGTTTCATGAATGGGAAGTGGTGCTTGACTGTTCTCTGGGCACTGAGAGCGAGTCTCACATGCAACGTCTGTTAGCGCTAATCCCAGTGCTTTTAGAGCAAAACCAGATTAAGCTCATGTGGTGGTACTTTCCAGATTGCACTATAATAAAGAGAAACCGTACAGGCTTCTCGTATTTCCTGGAGCTTAAACATGTGTGCAGCAAAATCAGTTCATGCAAAAAACCCATGTAACTGCAGCCCTTGAAGCCCTACAGTAAACAATACACAGTGCCAAAAAAGCAACTATTACATATACCACAAAGCAAGGACATCAGGACTGTCTGGACCAATGATAAAGTTCCTGGAACATCTGGTAATTAATCTCAGTTTAGAAGAATTTTAGAATGTACACTTACATGACTCAGTCCCTTTCACTCTAGTAAGTATGCATATGGCAAGAGACCTTCACTTCTGCAGCCCCTCAGATGCTTCTCATGAAGTTTAGATGTACATCTACCCACTTAGAAAAAAGGTCAAAATATCAGAAAGCTACGCTGTGCTGAAAGGTACCATGGAAAAATTTTTAGCTATATAGGGAGCAGAATCAAAAAATAAGCTTCATTGACACTGAAGTAAGTATGATAGAGAGCTTGAAATTCATCTGAGACCTGTTCATATGTACCTACTAGGGTGGCATTTTGAGTACCGTCCACTCTGAACCACCAGTGTACATCTGCAGCCCAGAAGGCCAACCGCATCCCGTGCTTCATCAAGAGAAGTGTGGCCAGCAGATCGAGAGAGGTGATTCTGCCTCTCTGCTCTGGTGAGACCTCACTGGAGTACTGTGTCCAGCTTTGGAGCCCTCAACACAGGAAGGACATGGATCTGTTGGAGCACATTCAGAGGAGGGCCACAAAAATGATCAAAGGGCTGGGCCACCTCTCCTATGAAGACAGGCTGAGAAAGTTGGGCTTGTTCAGCTTGGAGAAGACTCCAGGGGGACCTTATAGAAGCCTTCCAGTACCTGAGAGGTGCTTATAAGAAAGCTGGGGAAGAACTTTTCATGAAGGCATGCAGCAGTAGGAATAGGGATAACAGTTTTAAACTCAAAAAGGGGAGACTTAGGTTAGATATTAAGAAAAAGTTCTTCAGTATGAAGGTGGTGGATCAATGGAAGAGGTTGCCCAGACATAGTGAAGGCCCCATCCCTGGAGCTATTCAAGGTCAGGCTTGATGGGGCTCTGAGTGACCTGATCTAGTGAAGATGTCCCTGCTTACTACAGGGGGGTTAGACAAGAGATGACCTCTAAAGGGTTCTTCCAACCTTACACATTCTATAATTCTATGATAAAAATATCTGTTCTAGAAACACTGATTCAATAGTCATTAAATCCATCATACAGAATGAAAATATAATTTGTTTGTTAATAAATCTGATCACTTTCTTGAGGCTAACATTCCTCAGTCTGCTCACTGGTGTCTCTGACCTTTTCATCAAAGAAGCAATTGCTCTATTGTTCCATGTTGTTCCATTTTAAGCATCTATGGGTTGTAGCAGTCATGAAAGCTTCTCAGATTAACAGTGATGTAATAAACAGACTTCTAACAGCACTAGTTTTAAGTGTGAGAATACCACTAGTAAAAATGCTACATATGATAGTAATTCCAGAAATAATATTTCATTAGTGTTTCTTGTGAGAAACAAAACTCTCCTGAGAGACTTGTAAACATCATACCCATGTCACCAGTGAGGCTGACGGACAATTACATGTGCTGTACCAGGTTTAGGCATAACTCCTAGTATAAAAGTAAGTAACAATAATAATTTTGAAAAGACTATTAATGGACTATTTTGGAATGATTATAATAAATAATTAAGATAAAAAGAAAACATTAACAATATAATATTCACTCAGATTTATACGTCATCTCCTTTACAGGCCATAGAGAATGCTTCAAGCTACTATAGAATTCATGCTTTAAATCTATGTTGGCATCATAATTGTCTTTAAAATGATGAGTCACTTGGATTCCAGCTAAGACAGCTCAGCTTGTAGAGCTGCCTGCTGGGGTAATGAGATAGGATACAGACACAAGCCACCCTTTGCCCCTGAGATTTTATCAGGAATAGTTTTTAAGTGCTCTTGTCACATTTCATATTAGCCAGAGTGCAGAAGGGTTGCTGAAATTAGGTCAGGTTCTCCGAGCATTGCCAGATAAGTCACTCCAGAGAGGAGATCAGATTTTTCTGGCTTGATTGTTCCAGCACTCTGGGCTTCTATCAAGTATTAAAACTGCCATAAAATGAAGCTGGTTTATTGCAATTCCCTAAATTTGCTAGAACGATTGTGTTTCAGAGAATTTATAACACTGACAGCTATTAGATAGCCATTTTTGCATAGTAGCCTCAAAACCAGTTTGGGTGCAATAATGTCATACTGAAATACTAAAGAATCAAAAGTTGACTCATAATCAACAAACTTGAGTGACATATTTATCTACTTCCCACCCTGACACAACTCCCCTGTACAGTCACAGCTGCATGGGAATTTGAAACCCGAGGAAGTGGAGTACAAGCTATCCCCAGGCTGGGCACTCCAGGCAAGTCTGCTGCTCTCACCCAGAGACACCCTACAGGCTGATGAAGAGAGCAGGAAAGGCCATAGCCACATTTGCTGCCATCATTTCCATTCCTCAGTAGTAACTTCACACAAATACAACTTACCTTATTTCGGTTTCGATCCTCTCAAGCAAATAAATAAACAAATGCAAATCTCATTCCAAGATTTTTGTGCAAGCCAGTTTAAAACCTTTAAAACGAGATATACTCAGATTTTCTTGTTTTTTTACAAAATATCCTCACTGAAGAGACTTGCAATATGCACTTAAGCTTCTGAAGCTCTATAAAACCTTTTGTAGAAAACAAGTTCACAAGATAATAACCTGTTTTCAGTGGCAGCTTCCAATTTTTCTTTTCCATTATGTTAAAAGCCTCAGACAATTCAATCTTGCTAGGAATTCCCAAATGAGAAGCACAAGCACAGTTAAAAGAAAAGATTGCTTTAAAATGTGTAAAGCTAAATATTTCTTCAATATTTTTGAAGGTTTAAAGACTTTTTCTCATTTGGTCTTGGCATGGTGCTTTATATAAAACAACAAATGTAAATATTTATTACAAGGCCTCGTTTTGTATATCCAAAAATTTTAAGGATGACAGCCAAATGTCTTGTCAATTCACTGGAAGAGCCCAAATAGAAACAGCCCTTCTTGGTTGTGATATCCAGTGCATAATAATGGAATAAACTCTTCTGCCAGAAAATAGCTATTAATTTTCTTTTCTACTATCTTGGATCTGGCCCACACCATAAATGAGTGGTTAGGATGAAGTATACAGCATTCCTAAGAATGCATTTACTTTCAGTATCTCCAGATTTTTTCCAGCCATAAATGTGTTTTGATGCTAGACATTCTGTCTACAGGTAGGGGTCACTTCACGAGAAACGTTTGTACTTTCATATGATTTCTGCTATCAGCTATGATTTTATGAGAAATGTGTATCTGACCCAGAAAAAAATGCTGCGTTTAGAAAACAGACACTAGTTTCTCTAGAGAAACCATAACATCAATTTCTGTTTTATATTGTTTAAAAGATGTCAAGAAATAATATATTAAAAATTCCATGGTGAAATCAGACTGTATTATTAATCAATGAGATTATAATGGATTTTATAGTAAACACTTTAACCTGTGTGATGGAAACGATAGAGTTATACTTCTTAAGGAAAAAGATTTCACATCAAATAAATCCCTTGATATATTTATTTGGGATTAAATATTATTGAAAAATATAATTCCTGGGGTGATTTAAAGATGTTTGTAATTCTATAGCTATTTAAATTTTACCGCAGTAAAACATGAGTCTTAAGGTAAATAAAAGAGCTTTTCTTGGAGTAACTGAATGTTGAACATTTTGGAAAAAAGGCAACAGGAGCAAATTTTGCTGCAATAAACCCGGAGAATATCTTCCATTTTATTTTGCAGCACTTTTGTGTGGTGCTAGCTAGTTGTAGTCACCTGACAAACCTTTGAAAAAGCTTGTGATCGAAGTACTAAAAGTACTTGAAACAGCACAGAAGTGTGTGTTTTTGAACTTCCAAAGTACTTATTTCCCCACAAAATAAATAATTTTATTTTGGTTTTCTACAGAGGAAATGTTGGGCAGGTAGCTACATTTACAACTGCAAAAAATGCTGATGATTTCATATAACAAGAAACAACCCATTCATTTTTGTTGTGGAAGGATAAATACATGACCTGACTGCCACACTCAGAGGCAGTGCTTTCTCTGTATCTTTTAGAGTTGTCTTATCATTTTATTAGCCTTGTAATTTTCTAGACCAAAGGAAAAGATCTTTTTCTTTTCCTGTCTTTATAATTATGAGGTTACCTAGAGACGTACAGCTCAGCTGAGAAGATGGGAGACTAACAGCACTTCATAAAGCATAAGCAATCTAAAGTTACTTAACGTTTGCTTCTCAGTCCACAAAATACAAACGCAGCATTGATACAGCACAAATCCATGCCAGACATTCATCAAAAGCTTGCTATTGCTGCCATATTTACATAGGATGCCCACTCTGGGGCTTTAGCCAGACTAGATGTGCCTAATAGGATTATTTTTTTTCTAAATTTGAATTTTGAGTTTGAATTTTGTGATTTGGAGTGTTGTTTTGGATATTTTCATGCTTGAATAGCTTTGTTTTGTAGAAGCATGTCTTGCCTTTAAAGACTTTCTTGAGTAGGAAGAGAGCATTTTGGAGTGTCTTGTTGAAACACACTGTTAAAGCTTTGAACACCAGAGTGACCTGCACACTACAGAGATACTTGCAGCTCTTGCGTTTCAGAGGATTTAAAAACTGTGTGATCAGTTGAACTACTATTAAGTCTGACCCCTGCTTCCTGTCCCAATTAAATCTCCAGAGTTAAAGATAACAAAATAATACCCCTTAGGAAAAGTCTAGCCCAGGTGGAGTAGCACCCCAAAGATTTGTCTTCACAGAGAAGAGAAGGCCAAACTCAGCTGCTACAGCATGGGCTGAAGAAGCCAGTAGGCCAAAATCAGATGGCACTTCTCTCTCAGCTTGCGTAGGTAAGAAAGTCATAGTGTATTCTGGAGCCGAAGAAGCTGTTGCTTGTGTGAGAACCATGTTCTTATGTACAGTCTGCCTTGTTTAACGCCTTCTAGTCTTCTCATATCCCACATTTTACCTGATTGCTGTTAATCTCTATTCTGATGAAATAACAAGATTAGGCAGAAATCCCACTTTGCTTCTACCCACGGAAGTCTGCAGTCTTCCGAAGGAATCACAGTTCTGCATATTATCTGTTTCTATGACACCAGTTCTGTTTTGTGTGTACAGATTTTTCTTATATTTGGACCCTTGAGGACACCAGAGGAATCCTGAAGTTTGCAATCTGATATTGCTGTTAAAATAACCCCTTTGCATCCTTGTAGAGGTGCAGGACTATTTTGAGTAGATGAATTTCAGTGACTTCACGCAGGAGTCAGGCCTGAAACTACTGTAGAAATGAAGGGGGAGCTCTGAAAACTGTTCTAATCAAAGAATCTGTGATTTATAAATCTGTGTTACATTAAATTATACAATTAAAATGATATAACCTTTGAGATACATTCAATTCATTATTGTAGTTCACTAATCATGTTTATCTTTAATTCTACGTGGTTTTTGTCATGCCAGTCTCTGAAATGCAAGGGACTGTTGCTTTAACTGAGGACGCGTTCACTCTGTTAAAAGAAGGTCTTAGCAACTTGGCATTTTAAAGCTTATGTTCCAGACTTATGAACAACTTTGGAAAGACAAGAAGTGCTAGACAAATAGAAAATTTTATCTGATGGGCACATTTTGTGATTAACAAAAGTGTGGAAAGCTTCTAGTACAGTCAGAACTGAGTGGTGCAGGAAACTGGAGTGCATTGATAGTAATTAAACTGTTAACTTAAGAAAAGAAGATGTTATTTCTTAAATTTCAGATTACCAAACAAGTTTATTAGTGAACGGGTGCTTGGGTACTTCACAGATTTGCATAGCTTTGGTAGAAATGGAGATGGCTGGAGATGATAGGTAGCAATTAGATTTTGCAATTTTTATTTTTTCAAAAATGCGTACTAGTTTAAACTTTTAAGCATAAAAATCTGTAGCTCTACTACTCTTTGTTCAGAATAAACTGTACTGATTTGCTGGCATGTGGACTGGCTGGGAGATTTAGGTTGAAATATCTATGCAATATTTGCTTCGTCTCTTATTCTCCTCCCATCTCTAGAGCTGCTAGCAGTGGTGTGACAGTGAGCATAGGACACTGTGGGGGCTGTGAGGCTGCATGGAAAGGTCAATATGAGGGTAAAGATGCTATATGTCATATCTTTGGACCAAAAGCTTGTAACGTTTGCTTTCCTTCTGTAACTCTCTAGCTCATAGACTATTAAGATATTTGGAGCAGGAATTAGGGAGAACCCAAGCACCTAGTTTAGAGGTTGCGATTCTTTTTTACTTTGAGGGTGACCAAGTACTGACACGGGTCACCCAGGGAAGTTGTGCAGTGTCGGTTCTTGGAGAGTTTCAAAACCTAGCTGGACATGGCTATAGGTAAACTTCTCTAGCTGAGACTGTTCTGAACAAGCATGGTTGAACTAAACTATCTCCTGAGGTGTTTCTGTACCTACGTTGCATAAGCCCTGGAGAAAATGCATAAAACCTCTGGAATTGGGACTATCAAGTTTCAGACTAACTTTTGCGTATTCTGATTTGTCATGCTGTTGTATAAAATTTGGCAGAACAACCTCCTTCCGACAGTCTCTAAAAGAGAGGAGCAACCATGTTCAGATCATTGAAAGATAAGGTATGTGTCCTCCGGAGAGGACACAGATAAAGGATTTTCCATGCAATCTCAAAGGCCCCTAAACTGTAGAGAGAAGGGCTGGATTAAGATATTTTTCTGCCTTATGCATTAGCCATCCCCAGAAATGGCTGGCTTCTGTACAGCATATTTGGGGCTTTTCAGTGGTGATTCTATTCTCCTATCTTCATGCTCTCTTCCAAAGTCTAGTGCAGAGATCAGACCACGCACCTAAGGAAGTGTCTTTTGTTCTATGTAACTGCTGATAGACAAACTGATAAATTTGCCAAGGTCTAGGGGTCACTGGAAGCACCCAGAGATGTTGCTTAAATCTGTTGGGACATCTCAACAATAAATGTGATATGAAACACTGCATAATTATACTGAAAACAAAGCAACTGTGGATGAGTGTGTAGCCAACAGGCAGAGTTAAGGAGAAGCAACGTAGTGCAAAGCTGTTACGCTGTCATTGATGATTATTACCTAGCAGTCACAGAGATACCAAACACTGCTTCTTCCCTGCCTCTGCAAGGAGTTTTGTTGTGTGTTATGTGTCTTATCTCCATAGAAAGGAATCACAAGGACCTGTTAACTCTGGAAGGTGCAGTGCCATGTCATTTAGAAGTTTACTTTTGACTTTTATTCTTTTCCCTTGGAGTGGATTAATTTTGGTAGAAATATTTGCAGCAGCCTATCAATCACCAGAAATAACATAAGGCAGCCAGGACTGTAGTGGCAGACTCACTGGAAGGGTATTACACGATAAGATTAAACTTAAGAAATTGAATTTGCTTCTATTTTCCTAAAAATCGGTTCCACAATGGATTAGCTAACGAAATGTCATTACAGTGACTGACGGATGCAAACCAGATATGGGTTTGTTGGGTACGTTTGTGGAAGAGATGTTTATATCTCACATTTTAAATAGACATAGGGGATAAATGAACACGCAATGTGTTTTTCATCAAACATGCTGCCTAGGAACTTTCAGTACTTGAGAAACAGTGCTGGTTGCCAGCTGCTTTTCAGATGGTCACCTTATCATGTAGATCTCAGCAGCAGAGGCACTGAGCAGACTGGTTGGCTTTTTTTATTACGAACAATGCAAAAGCCCATGCTTTCATTTGTTTAAAATGGTATAGAGCAGAAGTTATTGCTTTTAGTAAAGTTTTACCTGTACAAATCTAACCTGAAAATTCAAAGTCATTTATGCATTTACATAGAACGAAATTTTGCTGATTGTAAAAGCATTAGAGAGCAAAGGCTTAATCTTCCATCTGACACTATTTTTAATCATAAATACAGTGAACATGAATGTATCTTCTACCAAGATTGTGTCTTTTTTATCAGGTGAACCACAATTTGGTTGTGGAACAGGCTTGACATTTCTTTGTCATAGGTGGCCATTTCTGAAGTAAGTAGGACACATGCACAGAAGAGAGGAAGGGTCTTTTTTCTATTCAAATAGAAATTTTGAACATAAAAAAGTGATTCTTGAGAAACCTACAGTCCTGTAAGTTTGTTCTTACTGTCTTCAATATGTCTTGTGTTGTGAATTCTAGAAGAAGAGGGAAAACTATGAAATATGTCTTATAAAATAAAGATACAAGAGAATTTAAAGCAGCGCTTGTTAAGGCAATGATTTATATTCATTCCAGAACTGTAAACTGCAAGAGCATATTGCAAGTTCATCAGGAATCTTCAGTTTAAACAGCCTAAATCAAATGCCTACCCATTATTAGAAAGTTTTTCTACACTTTTGTATGCAATATTAGTAGACTGTAAAAGTGAAAGTCATTAGCAATTGTTTTACTGAGAATTTTAAAAGAAATAGGCAGCGCCCAGTGTCAGGTAATGTATCTCAACTGGGAAGTAGTAATGTCAAAAAAGTGTGACTGAGGAAGTGCAGGAGATTTGATCACTTGCGCTCTGGTGTGAACGGACTGGTGGATACCACTGTTGCTATTTCCACCATGCACTTTAAATCTTTTGGCTTTGTGTTTGATGCTTGTTTTTTGGGGTTTTTTGTTTTTTTTTTTAAAAGATGGATCATGCTTTCTGGTAGTGGGTAGAAAGTGCTATAGTCATGCCTCCCTAGAATTCAGAGCATCCTTTCTGAGGTTCCTCTTGCCCAAGATCCAATGTATGCAATAATTATGAAATGCCTGGGAAAAGATCTTCTAACAAATTAGTTTTTCACCAGCAATACTGAACCTTAATATGGGGAAGAAATTACATTGGGGAAGAAATGGAGATGAAGGGAAGGAAGCAAAAAACCCCACTTCACTCAAGAGAAATTCAGTATAATTATTTCTAAAAAAACCAAATCTGTGAAAGAAAATCAAAATCAAGAATGGAGGGTTAATTAAGTGCAATCTGCCCTAAGAATTTTGATGGCATATTAAAATATTCCACGCTCGAAAAGAATTTGCAACAGTCATGTGTTTTCTTAGTCCACCCTAATAATGCCAGAAACACTATGTCAGACAGTCAGCTACTCTGTTGTCTAGACAAATGGCATATTCTTGCTAATTGCAAGTACCAAAAGCCAAATTAAAAAGTAGGTTTTATGGTAGTACAAAATGACAGAAAATGGACTACAATCTCATAAGCTTTTATACTTCTCATTACTTGAGATGGAGTTGAAATCCTGCACACAAAATTATACTGATTTCATAAACTATGAATATGTATTTTCCAAAATATATGGCTGTGAACATATGGATCATATTTTCAATGCATTTCTCAAGTTTAAGAGTTATTAAAAGTCATCTGTTTTGTAATATTTAAACTATTTACAGTGCTAAAGCTCAACTTCTTAGACACGATATTTTCCAGCAACCTTTGCAGAGAATTGTGTGGGTTTTGTGTTTACCAATGAGAATGAACTACGATGAGGAGGGGGTAATATTCTTTACATATTTGTTGTTTGTTTTGGCATCTACACAGTTCTGTACATGAACTTTCTCCTGGATGCTTCCTTGCTCTGGCCTTCCTGTTATGTATCTTTTTTGCCCTGTTTGCCTCAAAGTGGAAAGGGAGATGCTTTGCATTTGTGCAGGATGATGAATCACTAGGCAATTTAGAGTACACTTGTATTCATTTCTTCACCAAATTACAGAAGTGGCCTTATTCTCCATTGCCTCTTTTCCTCTGAAGCCCTGGCCAAAGTGCACAAAGAAATGTATTGAGGTTTTGAAGTATGACAGAATGACTCCATACTCATGGGATCCCCATGTGGACAGTGCCCGGGAAAAGAATTGTGTTCATGGGTATAGTTCAGTTGTGGATGTTATGTTTTCTGAGTATTGCTATGCTGTCCTGGGCATATTAAACTACCACATATGTATTGTCCACTTATGCCTTTCTAAACTTGCCATTGGTTACACCTCCTAGCTATTGAGCTACTGTACCATGTCTAATATAGATTACTTTTGTTTGTATACTTGAGAGCAATACCCACCCACATCTGGATTGGGATGGCAACATTAAATAGATGTATGATTTCTCTGGAGCTCATACTAAACCTTGCACAGGAATATGAAGATGGCCTTTGAAGCCCTGAAATTAGGACACACTACAAATTGCTAGTGATAAAACCTTCCAGGGCCACCAAAACACCACCAGCACACTTCAGTGTGTAAACCAAACGACTTACACTTGTGTTCAGTATTCATAGCGGTGTCTCTCAAATAAGAAGAGCCAAACTGCTGCTACCATGGTGTAGGTAATAGTATCTCCTTCTGTGTGGTTCTCAGTGAAGTTTCCAATGATCTGTTGCCCTTTCTGAAGAAAAGTGACAAAGGGTTGCAACACACTACTTGAAAACTATCAGTATAGAAGATGGAGGGAACATACCATATCGGTTAACATATTTGCATAGTGCAAACAAGTATGTGGTAGGCCAAATGCTAGAAAGTTTTTGTCATAAAAGTCAGAAAGAGCTTTAGTGGGAGGAA
Organism: Laterallus jamaicensis coturniculus; assembly: GCA_022605575.1. Taxonomy (NCBI): domain Eukaryota; kingdom Metazoa; phylum Chordata; class Aves; order Gruiformes; family Rallidae; genus Laterallus; species Laterallus jamaicensis. Next base: position 1,462,465 of record JAKCOX010000008.1, read on the forward strand.
GTATGCTGGTGTATGCCACATCTGGTGTACAATGACAGGGATACCTGTGATATGCTGAAACAGTTGTCAAGCCTTAGATGTGGCTGCTGCTCACCCGCTGTGTCATCTGATGAGGACAGCCTGGTTAGCCACCCACAGACCAGTACAATAATTGCCCTGGTGCCTTCCCTGCAGTATGAGAGCCCATGGAGAGACAACAGAATTTGGCATTGTCTTAAATTAAGACTGGAATGTGTCATTATAATTTAGCCTATCCTCCTATGCATAGCTCTTCTCATCTCTCTTGGATAGGTCAAGTTAGTTTCTGTTGGCCCCTGGAAAAGTATGAGGGAGAGTTCCCCAGCCAGCTGCAGTGGTACAGAATGATGTCATACATAGGCAAGTCTATAGTACTAGATTAGTGGTTGGTTGGCATTATCTTGGGCCAATATGTAAAAGGTTGCTAGGCAGATTTATGTTTCCAGGGAATCCCATGTTTAAAGCTCTCTGCCAATGTCAGAGCTGAGACCCTGGGGAGAATAGACTGGCCCACCATGCTCTGTTAGGGTGCCCTGCAGCTGTAATGTGGAGGTGGGCCACCCCAGTGACAAATGCAGGTTTTGTCCTCTATTTATGAGAATGTAGTGGGAGGTTCCTCTGCAGAGAAGTGGCATTCCCTTGAGTCACGCACCAGCCAGAGTGCTATGTTTCACTGCACTGCGAGAACCTGCATGCATGGGGTTATCAGCCACATCGCTTTCACCATATCCTTCATGTCCAAAGCCAAGATGATGTGAACTGTCTGAGAATTTGCCCTGAAGTCAGCTGCTGCAGGATGATACAGAGACAGCTATAAAGCCTTTGATCATTCTGCTGCAACAGTTGAAGTGCTGCTCTGAAGCATGCCCCTCCAGAGTCCCCCTGCCTGCTCTGTATCCTGTCATCTCTGCAAAAGGAAGAGGCACCAGCCCACTGCGACTCCGGCACCCCCTGCACCGGGATGCTGTTCTGCGCTGCCGCCGATCTGAGCTTGGCAATGACTTCAATGCAACCAGATGTCTACTCTGGGTCTCCCGTTGTGCCTGGTCCTGTTATCAGAGACATAAAAGGAATGAGGCACTTCTTACATTCCCCTACGTGACCCAGAGCAACAGCTCTGCGTGTGGATTTTTTGGGGGGTTTTGGGGGGAGAAGGGATTGAAGGTGTGTCTAGTAAAATAAATTGCTGGACTTTTTGTTTTGATTAAAGCCATTGTGTAACTACTGTTTGTATTTTCTGTAGTCACATTCCTATGGCTACACTCACAATGGAAGGCAGCATATTTTTAAGATAAGAGGAAGATGACACAAGGTTACAGTACAGCAAGAAAAGCTAACAATGTTGATAAAATATGTTCTTATTACAAAATTATCAGCCCCAATCCTCGCTTTCATATAAACCAGCTTTGGGTTTCAAGCAGCAGTCTAAAAATTGGTACATAATAATGTGTTTTCTCAAATGCAATGGCAAGATGAAAGAAAAACAATCCAAATATACCTAACAAAACTAACCATGTTTTCTTATATGAAAAAGGCATTTCTTGTCTCTGGAGAAATGCCACATTCATGCCTAAAGCGTAAAATACAGGGTAGGAATAGATGGCAGTATTTAAAACATGCGGATGAGCTCCAGAAACTTCTAAGGGCATTAGCATAGCTGGCTGCAGAGAAAGTACTATTTATCTTAGGAGTCATTGGGTAATGTGTAACATATACAGAAAAGAGAGGTACAAGGTCAGGTCTCTCTTGCTTAGGAGCCCTAGCAGTCTGGAATTGGGAGTATTTTTTTATGAGGCCCTCCGACATTTAACTTCCAGGAAAAAAATCGTGCAGCAAACAAATCCTTTCAACCTTTTGTTTTTCTCCCTCAATTTCAGTGTAGGAAAGCAAGATTTTCTATTTTTTTCATCTTTAGAGTTTTCATGTGAAAACTAAGAATAGATGAAAGGGAGAAATCCTAACCATCTTCTTCCAGAAAAATTCCCATATCTATAAATTCATATATTTTAGGGTTTCAAAGGAACATTACGATTATCTAGTCAGAGCTGCCTGACAGGCTGTAAAACCTCATTAAGTAATCTCTCCATCAAGCACATAACATCTGCTTGAGTAATTGCATACATCTTAGAGAGATACCCAGCCTTGATTTAAGGGCTGCAAGTGATGAAGTTCTGCAGCGCATACTCAGGATTTGACTCAATGAAAACATTGGCATCTTATGCTCTCTGTCTGTTAGGTTTGGAGGAACAGAAAGAAATAACTGGCTTTAAATAGAGCCTTGTTTGAAGTCTGTATGAATAAACTCTACAGAAGTTAAAACAAACAAAAAGAGTGTGCATCACAGGAATACTTGTGCACCACCCTCTTTTTTTGTAAGGATGTAAACCTGCGTTCTTCTATCCTTTTCCTTGGGCTTTTCAGAGAACACTGGCAAAACAGATGAATCCTGCAGGTGGATCTCTTTGGGTTTAAACCAATTTAATTTTTCAATTCAGTGATGTATACAAATAGTTTCCACCCCTCTGTATGATACATTGTTTTTAATATATAGTCTAGTCTTGTTTTACATATGGTAAAGCTCCACCTTCAGTATCTGTTAAAAGATACTGATGTCAAGAGGATTACAGCAGAGGCACCAGCTTGAATTGGTGAGGTAAGCTCTCAGATGCCATTGAAATTCAAACTTCCACACACTGTTAATGGGAATTGAGGTGTTCACACTTGATACCAGAGCAAAACAGTGACTGAACTGCTCACTGACTGATAAATATAACAAAAGCAACTGAGCTCTGTGGCAGTAATATGGACTAACTGGTATTCTGACCAGCATATTTGTGCCCATGGTGGAAGCTGTCCAAACAAACATGAGCAAGAAACCTACTAAATATGTATAGTGAAAAGATGGCATTTTCTGAACAGATGTGGATGCAGATGCAGTGTGTTCACAGATTGTGTCAGGATGTGAACCTGTGTTCGCATGTAACTTTAAAGCACACAACTGACAGAAATTACTCACCCTCTTTCAGGCACATTAATAAATAGAAGAAAAAAATTTTGGAATACAAATAAATGGCCAAAACACGATCATATTGGTAATCACATTTCCTGTGGTAGTGAACATTTTGCATACATCAACGTTCAAACTGTGGCAGCTCTGCTCTTTGAAACAACAAATGTTTCCAATATTCATGTGCACCATCGGATACAAGAATAGATTTTGCTTACGTCCAGTGGTGTCCCGCTATTGCTTGAATTGACTGTCACAGCTGAAGGTCATGGAGTGACACTGTGCCAATACAGACAGATGGAATACTAGGAAACCACTTTAAAAAAAAATCTTTCCTTAGTAAAAGCTAGCACAAACTCCTGAAAAATGTAAATTTTGAAAAGAGAAGTATCAGTCATGGCTTCTCAGCTCATCTTTCAAAGTTAACCAGAAAAGCAATCATAATGTTTGCACACCTAAATAAAACCAGCTAGGATTTTACTTTGGGACTAAACCAAGCTCAGTTCATTTCCCTAGTCAGATAGAGACTTCCATTGTAACCTTGGATAAATTGTTTGGGACAAGGTTTTCCAAGTATGGAAATACCTAGATGTACATCTAGATGTGCGCTGAGAGATTTGCTACAGATTCTCAGAACTAACAGGTGCTGAAAATGAGAGCGTATCTACCCTGAAAATTATCTTTTAAGAGCTTTTCCCAAGAATAGTCTGTGGATGTCCACATGCCCACAAATCTGGGCTATTACGAACAATGAAATTCAGAATTCGTTTCAAATTAGATGTTGATGACAACATGGTAATGTGCCCATGAAGCCTTTGAGAACTGACAGTGCTCTAGGAGAGCAGACACTGTTCCCCTCTGCAATATGAGAATAATTATACCTTCACTAGGAACTGTCAAATAAACACAGAGCACGCTGTGCGACAGTCGTATCATGTCATAATGTAACCATACTTCAAGCTTGAGTTAAAACAAGAAAAATAAAATACCGACTTGCTGCATAAAGAATACATGCGTGTTCTCTAGCTTGCTCTCCCTGTTTCCACAGTTCCTGGGAAAGGAGGAAGAATCCATCTCAATTCTCATATAAAAATATAAACTAGGTGGAGGGAGTCCTTACACGAAAATAGCATGTTGGTAGCATGTAAGCACAGAAATTGCCCAGCTGGTTGTTGCTCAGAACCTCCTCACAGTTGCTCAGCACCTGAGAATTGGGAGAGAATTTGTGTATTTGTTTCAGGCTTGATTCTGCAATACTAAATTAAATGAGTCGCCTTACACAGAATTCCCTTGAAATCAAGAGGACTAATTACACAAAAATCACTCAAGACAAAAGGGGTGAGGCCTCAGGAGAGCACAACTGCATACACTTAGGCGTCTGAAAAAGCTCTTTCACAATGCACAAACACATTTGGATGAATAAGTTAACCACTGACAGGAAGGCACTACTGGTGTTTATTAAAAATGATGGCTCAGAAGCAACATCTGGCTCGAGGGATCCCTTGATCTGAGAAGCCTGGAAGGGATATCAGGGAAAAATAATTTAAACACATTTCTTACCAGCATTCATATGCATTTGCTACAAGCAACCATCAGAGGTGGGGTAATGCAGAAGAGGGTTACTCTGACAGTTACTATAGGCCAATGCATAGCTGTCACAGATTCCACCACACATATGAGAAATTATATTACAGTCAGAAAAATGCATTTTCAGATTTCCAGATCACAAACTTCAACATTTACACTTGTCATTCTTTTACCTGCTACAGTGGACCAGTAAGATATGACTACTGAGGATCTTTATGCTGACAAAGTAGATAATGCAGATATTCTAATGAGATTGCCGTATGCCATTTAACAGTCTAGTTTTGCTAATCTTTTTAGGTTTATAATACATTTTTTCTTTATAGTAAGAGGCAACAAACATTTCTGCTTCAAGTTGTTCAACTATAGTTAGTCCACTTTAATTATTGCATATAAAAGTACTTTTTTTTTTTTTCAATCAGACTGGCAGAGATCACTTAGAGCATTGAACTAGAACAGTCTCAATAAAAACTAATCAAAAGCTCCTGTGAGTTTGAGCATAGGATCCGGTAAACTTGGTAACAAATAAAACATGATTCTAAACATTCATGTTTAAAAAAAAAATTACAAAAGCTGAACAATAAGTTAATAAAGTGAAATAGTTATCTACTGTTCAGATATAAAAATCCCAGCAACTTAACTTATATATCACTATAGCAGACATGACAAAATTGTGAATAATGCTATCCACTGTCATAAGTGGTACTTGAAGATTTCCAACAGAAAACTCAAATTTTAATTTTCTGTTCATATATAGCCAAAAGTAAGAGGCAAAGCCAGCCTAATAGTAGTCCAACGTTCTGTAGCAGAAACATCAACCAGGGTCGCCGTGTCTGAATATGAGTCATTTCAGGAAGCTAAAAAAAGAATAAGACACCAGAATGAGAGCCGGATATATTCATCTCTGGGAAAAAAAGTCTTATGGGAAAACAAGACAGACTTCATTAAAAAAAAGAGTTTCAAAATGCTGGGTTTCTGCATATAGCTATTAATCTGCAACATGTTCTGTACATTGTAATAACACAGATCACGACAGTAAAATATTTAAATTAATCAAATTCTACTCATTTGATTCTTCTACTAGCACTGACAAGAATTAGAAAATGAGATTCCAAGATTTGTTAATTTCTCAATAGTAATTTTATACCTCTATCTCCAAGGAAATGCTTATTTAGTAAAATTAGTGGTGATTCCATTTTGTGGCAATAAACTACTTTGAGTTTTTTGTTTCAGTACTATACATAGGGTCAACCTTGGTCTTACTGAAATAACTGGCAACACTCGGATTTACTTGGGCTTTGACACACAAGTAGAAAACATGATATAGAACTAGGCTTGAAAAAATTACCTTCAATATTTTTCTCTCTGAGTTTTAAATTCGGTAAAGGAGCAGCTGTTTATAATCATATTAAAAGCTACTTATGTTGACCTTCTACCATACAAGGTCTCTTTTATCAGTTTTAAACAAAACGTATGTCTCAATAGAGCCTGTGAAAATAGTGCCTCAGGCTTAGACTCTCTTAGTATTACAGACACGAGGGAGGCACACTGCTGGTGCTCTCACAGCAACTTTGGAAATAAATATAGAGCAGTGTCCTGGTACTGACCTCTGGTTTTGGTCAGGCATTTTTTATCTATTTCTGTGAACTCTGAAACAAGAGCGAGTGGTTCTGGGTACTATCCCGTCATCCCAGCCTGTTTGGCTCACAGCCTGCACTAGAAGGAAGCGCCTGGTTTCCTCTGCTTAGTCTCCTCACAGGAGCTGTAACAGCATCAGCCACTGGGAGACAGTGGAGTGGTGCTGACCAAGGAGGCTCACCGGGCTTGGTTACATCTGCTTGCTATACTTGCCCTTCCCTCTGTCACAGGGGGTTCACTTCTTCTGCTCTCTTCTTTCTCTGGAGGTTGGCATGGGCCCAAAGGAAAACTATAGTGAAAGATCTGTCTCCAGTGTAGGTCTTTTTGTATAAAAAAAGAATGGGCAAACCCCAACGTCTTGAATATTCATAATCACTGCGTGGTGGTTTAGCTTATGGTACAAATTCGCATCTTAGAAACTGTGTGGTTATATTTAATTTATTCTTAAGAATTATCAGAAACTTTTAATCTAAAGCAACTGTAAACACCTCAAGATTCTGACATAAGTAAAAATCTGAACTGACAGCTTGTAAGTGTTCAAAGCATGTGGGTTTTGTTTTGCATGAAAATAAAAACTGTAAATCAAGACCCAGGCCTGAATCCAGGGTTCTAAACTAGAACTTCGGTCCTTTTAACTTATCCTTACAATCAGTCTATCTTGTCCTTTTTCCCAGGGCATGGGCAAACAGGTTCTCTAAAGTTATACAGTAGGAAACTTGTTCCCCTTCCTCCACAAAAGCTAGTTATTTCTCTTATCAGTGGCAGCACCAGCTCAGGAGTTACTCACAGGCAGGGTACTTTGCTATGAAAGCTTTAAAAAGGAGTTCTCAAAAGATAGTACCCTTCCTGTGTCCAATGCAAGTCTCTGCTCCCTCCACCTAACGCATCTGTGTATTACCAAGCACACAGTTTATAGCTTTACCTTTTGTGACATAAAAAGCTAAATGCTTTACCTTTTCATTGAAAATAAAAGCAGAATGCTGACACATTATCATCTAGGGTTCTCCAACTCTCTCTGAACTTGCCTGCACACAAATGTGTGGGGTACAGCAGAGAAATGCTTGTTTCTTGGGAAGCATAAGCCTATTAATTGTCAGTTGCAAAACACTTCACAAATTCTGCTATTATCCTTATTGTCTTGCTTGCTTCTGTCTCCCTCTTTTCAAATTAGACAATAAACCTGGTCAGGAACCATGCAAACCAATATGGTTTGTACGATCACTTGGGAATGTTGTCCCAGTCCTTAGGGTTTAATACAATGCATATGATTTCATAAATATCCATAACGATTACTTCCTAGATACTCATTTAAGAGGATGATATATAGGATTTTCAAGTTTATTTTCCAAGAGGAAAAGGAGGCACGTTTTGTCAATGAACCAGTTCCTTAGGAGTGAGTTGGTCTGTTCCATTCCATATACTGGTGTTTCAGGTTTCAATACAGATTAAAGGTATGGTAAATAAAATGTATGCTATGAATGAAAGCATCTTTGAAAACAGTGTAAAGTTATGATTATATTTGTGACCTCTAAACAGATATCAAGTATGAAAAATTACACTATACTGCTCATAAAAAGCTGCTTTTCAGAGGATTTAATTTTGTTTAAACAACACCCAAACCCTCAATCTTACAGGTGTTTACTCACACGTATATCTTGAGGCAACAAACAATTTATGTTGCAGTATTACACCTGTGTATACACATTTGCAAGACAAAATTCTCCTCCCTTCCACCTTCCCCAGTTACTGGGAAGATGAAGTTTTGCAGAATTCCTTCATGAAAAATGATGAAGGGTATAAAAGGTATAAATAATTTTCTCTTCTGTCCTGTTCCTGAGATTTTAAGAAATATTAGCCTACCTTGCTTGTTGGTGGAGCTAGATTGCCATTTGTAGAAACAAAACCCCTTTAATTAACCACAGAAGTAGTTTTGTGCGACCTTGACTGCAGTGCAGTCTCACAGGGCTATCCTGTCAATGAACACCTCATACCCTCAATGTTCCTCAATGCAGAAACCACTGAGGTTGCTGTTTCATTTAACTCCTGTTCTCTTATTTAACTGCTGTTCTGACAAGTACATGAATATGTTAAAGCCCATGAAACAAAACCTGAAAATTATAGCTAAGCCTTGTTGCACCATTAAGCATTTGTACACCATTGCCAAGAACACTGATAATTGCTGTTTGTATATGAAAATGTAGCAGAGAATAAAAGTTATTTCTGTGCAGAAACTTGGAAAATGCATAAAGCATGGCTGATTTTCTTTTGAGATATACTATACAAACATAAGGAACTTTTCAGATCTATAGATTCCTGAAGTGCTACAGGAATATTTTTAAAATAAAATAATCCATGTGATATTCAACACTTGCACTTCTGACAAATGTAGGTGAGCAACCTAATGGCCATTCCTTCAACAAATTGCAGAGAAAAGCTGATTGGAATCCCTTTTGATAAAAGGGAGGGGAGAAAATTAAGATCTTCCCCTCTCATAGAATCACAGAACAGTTTGGGCCATGGGCCGGCCGGGACACCCTCCACTAGATCAGGTTGCCCAAAGCCCTATCCAGCCTGGCTTGGAATACTGCCAGGGATGGGGAAGCCACAGCTTCTCTGGGCAACCTGTGTCAGTGCCTCACCACCTTAATAGAGAAGAATTTCTTCCTAATACCTATTCTAAATCTGCCCTCCTTCATCTTAAGGCCATTACCCCTTGCCCTGTCACCCAATGCCCTTCCAGACAGTCCCTCTTCAGCTTTCCTGTAGGCCCCCTTCACGTATTGGAAGGCTGCTATAAGGTCTCTCCTTTCTTTCTCCTCTTCAGATCATGAACAAGATTATGGTGACAAGCTGAGAACAAGAGAAAACATGTCCCTGTTACTGCCTTGAACCTTGTAATCTCTTGGGATTTACAGGTGGCACACTGTTTTGATGACTCAGGGAAAACATGATGCTGTTCTGAGAGCTTGTGGATCCCTAATGGATGCTGATCCTATACTGAGGAAAAATATACCTAAATCATTCTTAGCCATGTTAGTAAAATGGTACCTACTGAGTAGGTAGGCAGACTCAGTTCCAAACATCCCTGTGCCAGAACAAGATGCAGCTTGGAAAATAGACTAAGATACACACAAGGTCTAAAGTCAATTATTATAATTAGATTTTAAATAGGTTGAAATATATATCAGGTTTCAAGTATTATGCTTGAAATCTTAGGCTTGAGGTGGGGGATGTAATAAACACAACAGAGAGACTGTCAGGCTTGGGAAAAAAACGGTAATAATTTCTAAAGAGACAGATCTCTTTTTTCCTGTCTTAGACTAATCACTCAAAATCCTCTTTCTTCAGAGGCTTGCAAACAACTTTACATTAAGACATGCTGGTTAAGGAGTCATGTGACAAAGCTGGCAAAGTAACCAAGTGTAACAGCCATCTCTTCAATAAATGATGTGGTCTGAGGCATCTACATAAGTTATGATTCCACCACATTCTCTTCCACAGTCCTAACACCTGTATATCTTCACACTTTATTTTTCTATAGCCAGATCATTGCTATAGAACTGGGAGTATGAAAAACTTTGGACAAATAATAAAAAGTTGAGGCAATTTGATGGATTTTTAATTGCTTGGGAGTTCGTCAAAACCTCTCTGAGAGAGCAAGGCTGGCCAGGAAGAGCACAGGATAAGCATATTGTATTTTAGTTCAGAAACAGCAAACTCATGTTGAAACAATGGATGAAAAATATATAAAGAAAGGGGCAGTGAAAAGAAAAAAAGCAATCAACTTCCTCAAGATTTTACAAAAGCTCACAGGTTCAAATGTTTCCTTACGTTTTAGTAAGTAACTATCAGGCCTAAACAAATATATCGTTTACCTTTCGCCCTTTAAAAGTCCTTTATTCCTTCCTCTTATGTTACCTGCTCAATGGCCTTTATGTCACCTTTCTGCTACTAATTACACCTAGTGTGGCAGTGATACTATACAAAACTGGACTGCTGTTCTAATCACCATACACACACAGGGCAGCCAACTTGCTCTTCCCAAGAAACCTGTGAGATCTTTTTCCCTCCAAGCTCATCCATGTGCGTTTGTCTGACACTCCCCTGAGATGTGGCTATGTTAAAAGGAAAATGTAACAATAGACTGAAGTTCTCACCATTTCTGCTAAAGACAAATACAAGAACATTCCAGCTGTAACAGTAAAAATCCAGTTTTGAATGCACAAGTCAGTTGACACAGAAAGGCCAATGTAAAGTCCTAAGAATGCTGTTAGTGCGCTTATGAAATTCATCAAAATTGCAATCTTCGTGGGGAGCCCTGTACTTAGCAGCACAGCAAAATCTCCTGCATAGAAAAAAAGACAGAAAATTTATTATTTAGTTGATAAATGTCTTTGTAAGACTCTTGACAATAAAACATGGATTAAGATAACTAAGATATGCACAAAGATAGTAAATGATGGAGGATTGCCTTTAGATTTCTGTAGAATTACTTATAAACTTACTCTGTGTGAAAAACAGCAAAACCGAAACCCCGTATTAAGTTGTATTTGTTTAGCTGCTCCTAAAGATAGCATACAGTATACAGGAGTGGCTTTTTGTTTGTTCTTGATGTTCCGAGACATTTCCAACTTGGATACATCAAAAGTGAATTCTCATGCTTTCCCAGAGTTTCTAAATCTTTCTTGACTGGGAACTTGCCAGTTCGAATCATGTGAGCACATCTGCAGCACAGTCTTCAAGTGTTTTACAGGTGCTGCAAGTCAGAAAGACCGATGTTACTCTGCTTTCAGTTTGACCTTAATTCCACTGATTTCAGAACTGTGATAAATTGTATGTCAGAATCCCATCATAGATTTTTCTTCTAAAATAAGTGATAACAGGCCCACAGTGAAAGACTATGAAAAATCTTCTCTGTGAGTGTAGATATGCCATTCTAACATTTGGTCTGTCTTCAGAGTTAGCTGTTCAGTGTTTTGGTAACTTCTTTGCTACGCAAACAAGAGTTAGAAGTTTAACAGCAATTCCACCTGTTTGCTTGGCGAAGTTTTCTGCATGGATAGCACATGAAATCTCCAATCATTTAAGAACAGAATCGAGAATCCACAGTTCTCATCTCAAATTTCTCAGCATATATATATTCATCAGCACAGCGTCAGGAACATATTCAGCCAGTGAAAGGTTTACCACAAGGAGATAATTGAGGACAATGCTCGATGGAACTGCTGTCCCGTTCTGTCTGCTAATAATAGGGATCATATATTTTCTTTTATTATAATTTTATTATTGGTTAGTAGCAAGAGTGGGGGTAGCATGAGGAGTGCACTGTTAAATGTTAAACAGGCCTGTCAGACATGCCTGTTATGCACTCAGGGATCTTGCTCACAGCTTAGTATTTTTTGGGTCTGTACCCATGGGAATAAAGGGCTGCTGTGACATGATGGCATCTACTTTTGGAGAAGCTGAGACAGGATAGCATCCAAAAATAAGGACAGAAGCCTTCCCTCCTTTTGTGAAGGGGGAAGAGAGAAACACAGTCTCTTTCTATATATATCAATCCCACATTAATGTTATAGTTCATGATGCTTCAAGCAAGAAGAAATCCCACTATGGTCATACAGGAAAGATTTCTTTGGAAAATCTGGAAATAAAAAGCCAATCAGTAAAAATGCACATATATATTTCTTACCCATTTCATGAGGAATTTCATGGCATAAAATAGCAATAGTCGTTGTCACACCTGTTTCTGTTGAGGATGAGAATGCTGCTCCTATTACCAAGCCATCAGCAAAATTGTGAAGACTGTCACCCACTAGAACCATTATTGCTAACAAGCTAATTTTCTTACCTAGCAAAACAAAGAAAGAAACACAGAACTAAAAATCCCAGAACTGTTAACACAATACTGAAATTTTTGCTATGTTACAAATGATTTGGTTTTCTTGTGACTGCACAAAGGACATTATGAAGTCATAATATTCAGAGAATAGTAGCGTTTATCTCTTTTGTCCTGGTTATTACAATTCCCTCAATACAAATTTTACATAAAAGTAGGTTGTAGAACACTTCAGAGATGCAAATACCATGAAGTAGCTTTCTTATTTTTAGCAGGTCAACAATTAGGAAAAACAAGAATTAGGTTTGAGTCCAGCCTCATGATATATCCTAAGGGTTTCCTTAAATCTTTCTTTGGCTGCTGAAATTCACAGAACTTTTCCTAGATGTTTGATTCATTTGGTTTGGGGTTTTTTTAGTTTAAAAGACGGGAGTTTTTCCAACTTCGCTCACAGCACTGTGCAGCTACTGTGAAGACGAATCTTCGGTCTCATGCAGCTGATCATTTTAGCACTACAAGGGGTGCCACTTCCGAGTGACATTTTCAGGGTCTGCTCTTCCTGAGATTGTATTACACTGAAAGATAGAGATGAAAGGCAGCAAGCCTCAGAGTATCGCTGTTAGTACAGAATTACAGCATGCTCATCTCCAACTTTGTTCCAATCAATTAATGGCTGTTATGTTCATAGTACTCCTGTCTGCAGTATCACTCATGGATGCAGATGGCTGCTTTTCTTTCCCACATTGTTCTGTGACCTTGCTTTAGTCTGGAACGATACACTGAATGCTCATGATTAGGCATCTGACATGACTAGTGATACTTGTGATACTGGTGCTACTACTGACAGAAGCACTGACACCAAGCTGGGGAATTAAGGAGGGTCTCCTTGTCCAGCCTGTAATGCAGAGAGCTGGATCGCATGCTGAATGGATTCATGCCGAGGGGTTTTATGTCTTCAAGTAGCAGTGAGGCTCAATGTTTAGGCTTAGCAACATATAACTGGCTCCCCTAACCTGCACTTTGCTTCATCCATTTTATCCACAATCTTACAAGCTGGACTTTCCAATGCCTCTCAGGAAACTCCTGGGGATTGCCTCTACACAGAAGGGACAGAGCACTTTGCAAAGGCTTGTTTGGATGCATGAAGAAGCAGGGTCATGATTTGGACCCTAACCATCATGTGTTTTCTTAACCTTTAATGCCCTTCTCAGACATAATATGACAGAGGCTAATGTAGAGCTGCACAGAGCTGTCTGAATGCAGCTATTACAAGGTTTCACTTTAGTGATGTTTTTTCCAGAGATGACCATTTTGTAGCAATGAGGAAGATGTTTTTCTTACAGAAACTGGCTGGAATTGAAGTCTTCAGACTACTATAAAAAAAACCCAAAACACATAAAGTGCATAAAAGCCTAACAACTGTATTCAGAAAATCCTCTCTAGTTGCCTGGGAGCTCTGCGGGTTCAAAAAATTGGCAGGCTTGTTAGATTTTGCTGCCAGCTTACAGAGCCAGGCGTGGATGTCCCCAGTTTGCACCGTTCTTTCTAAACACCATGGGCAGTTTGTAATCAATAGTGCAGAGCATGAATTACATTGGAATAATGACTGCTGCTTTACATTAAGTTTGTGATTTGTAATAAGCACTGGTGAAGACAAAATCATGGCCTGCCCTGAGATAGTGTTGGTCTTCTTTATTCAAATATCTGATTGCTCAAGAAGATGTACCATAATTACTGGAACTCACTCCAGTGTGTCATCTATAGTATAACACAGGGATCAGATTAACATTATGGAGCAATTGCAAATGTAAGCTTTGTAAACTTCTTTGACTGAAATTTAAGAAGATGCATACATAAACAAACCTGAATGTTTATCTTAATTTACTTTCAGCGTATTTTAAAGAAACTTTGTTACTGGCCTTTATCTCACTGCATTATATTGCTGCAGCAGTAACTATTAACTTATTACCCTATTTCTACAAAGCCTTTTCTCATAAACAATTCTATATTTAATTTTTATCATTTTCTCTGCTTTAATAGGGGATTGGAACTCATAACAAATTATTTTCTATAACTTTTATGAAGTTAATGGGTGCAGGACTCACAGCATAGATTCTGCATTTTAAGCTTTCAATAAGAGTTTAAAGCAAACATTTATCCATAAATAGATCTGTTTTCTCATGTTTTCATTACTCATACAGCAAAAATGTAAGTTAATGTAAGGTCTCACTGAGTATACCAAATATAAAATGCTACTGGTTTAATCTTTTCAGACATTGACAGAACAAGTGTGGATAAATGTGAAGGAGCAGGACAGTGAGGGATCTTTTTCTTCCAGCAGCTTCTTGCTTTCTGAGTTACTCACTGGCTATCTAGGGCGAATGACTCCTCTTACAGTCCGACTCAACATGTGTTTACAGTGAAGTCTGGCATTTCTGGAGATGTCAGGCTTTTGTCTTAGAGCTGCAGATTCCATTCCATTTGGGGAAAAAAAACACCTAAAGGTTTAGCTCAGTACCAAGGTGCCCAGGTATGTTTACACATTTAACTATTCATAAGAACTGAAACAACAAGCTTTTGAAAAATACACAAATTTGCAAAAAAACCCCACCCTAAACTGAAACAGTCCCCTTCCCTAGTACAGTTTCAGTTACTGATTTCTAATATAGAGGTAAAACTGAAATATGAGGGGAAAAAAATGGAACCAAACAAAGAATTTTCCAAGAAACTGGCCCAAATTTAGTTGTAGAGCAAATTTAGTTATTTGGAACAAATAACATTGGGGTCACTAGAAATTTGTTTGTGCTTAGCAGGTAGTGAGAGGATTGAACATCACGGAAACATCTAGAGATGGACTAATAGTCACACTGAAACTGTCACTGGATTATATACTGCTGGATTTCTTCAGTCTTACCTATCATAGAAACATTCTATGATTCTATGATTCTATGATAGGTAAGACTGAAGAAATGGGAATGCAGTTTTCAAATGCCTCAGAAATGCAAATGAAGTCCACAAGAACAGGGCAGAATGTTAGAAACCTAGAAAAAGATAATGACAGTGTTAAATAAATCAAATTGATGGCCTCATTACAAAATAAAGGGGAGTCAATAATAGTAAATAAACTGATTTCAATTAATATGCTTTTCCCTCGGTTGAAGGACTACAACTCTACTAAAATCACCATGGTCACACAAATACAGTCAAAGGCAGAGTTTGGTTTATGGCCTATTTTCCTGCTTTTTGGAGTAAACACAACAGGACAGGGAAGATAAGAATTACTTTGAAGCTCTCAGAAGAAAACTGATTATCCTAAAACTAAGAGCCATCAGGAGCCCATTATTGCGTGCATGAAATAAATCATTACTGGTTTAAAGAGGTTATTGCTTTACTGTGTAAGAGAAGAAGGAAGCAGAATTATATTAGTGTAGCAAGCCAAAATCCCATCATTTCACTACCATGAAAAATAAGAGCCCAAGAAAGTTTACAATTACAAGAATCTGTTTTATATTAAATTTTGAACATTTCCCTTTAAGCAAAGACTTTAGAAAAATGGTTTGAAACAGTGAGTAAACAAACACTAAAGCATGAACAGTATAAGATTAATGAACTTCCCAATTTCAGGGTTGACAGCTGAAAATGTCATCAAGAAGATATTTAATTATGGAGTCAAGTACCATCAGATGTGGTTAGGTAGCACATGGCAAACCCAGAGCTAAGCCAGTTTCACACTTTTAATTCCATTTTCAGTCTTAAGGCCTTTTCTGTTTCTTGTCTAGTCTTTTTTGTTGATACTAACTTTTTGTGCTGATCGCCTTGCTCTCTGGAGGAACTTCAGCAGACTCAGAATCTTCTGGGCTTCTCTAGTTAAAAGCAAAGATAATAGATCAGTGTTAAGGGTCTCCTCAAGCTGCTGCTATAAATACAGGAAAATATCAAATATGTTCAAGGTTTTTGAATTAAAGATAGTCATGTTATTTGCATAGATATAATTAGGAAAAAATATTGAACACTGGCAGTATGATTGGTACTGGATGTATTTAAAAGATGGGTAGAAAAGGATATGGTTTAGTAGAGAACATGTATGGTTGGACTCGATGATCTCAAAGGTCTTTTCCTACCTAATGATTCTGTGATTCTGTGATACTGCAGAAGCACATAACAACGAAATCTCCCTTGCCTGGAAAAGGCTACAGACTAATTCAAGTAGGAAGACAGACATTGATAAGCACTGTTGTAACCCAAGAAAATATTTTCTGCTTGAATACACAAAAATCCAATCTAAACTAAAAAAGACATCATAATTCAAATCATATCTTTTGATTTTCTCATGACTGGATGATTATAGTTTCCTGCTGGATAGGGTGTCTATAGGATTTCCAAGGAAAAATGGGTAGATCCCAAAGTCTCTTTGGATTTCTTCTTCACAGTTACACTGTGAAAACACAAGACCACAAAATATCATCACAGGTAGGTTTCACACCCTTCCAAAATATAAGGTTGTTTGTTTTTTTTTTGCTTCAGCATGGTACAGCTTCCAGTGCCTTGCCTCTTGGTGTTTAGTTAGGGCTTTGTCTTTGCATCAGGCATCACTGGACAGGCATAGCAGCACATGAGTAAACTCCACTGAAGTGAATGAAATTTAACCTTATTTCAAGTGAAGAAAGAGACAGCATCTTTTTCCTTATCCTAGAGACTTAATTTGATGCATCAGCACTAATATCTAGTTAACAGAAATTGCAACTGTGGGGAGCGAAGGCAAAATGTGAGGAATCTCTCTGTCCCCTTAACTTCCCTGGAGCTTTTCTTTCTGATGGAGAAATTATTATAAATTTGTGTAAGGGTGAGATAAGCAAAAAACCCCTGTTTGTTTGAAACTAGAAAAGCTTACTTTATAATCACTATCTTTTTTTTTTTTTTTTAGACAACTGGCATGCCAGGTGAAGAGTCAACAGCAGCAAGAAAGAGTGCTTTGTTAGGGACAGAAGCCACCACTCCAAAAACTGCATTAGATCTTATACTGGCTGCAAAACAGGATACATTTTGTGACTGGTGTTAGTTGGGTTCTGATGTGGGATATGTGCTGTAGAAACGTTCGCAGGGAAGAGGAAGGATTTGGTTTTTAAATTCTATGTTTTAAAGGAAAAATAAAAGTTTAATTCCCATGATTGCAGCCAGTCATATGAATTCCAGTAACTGTTCCACTTCTCTTACAATATTTATTCACATGCCACTTCTTTGAACTCTGAGTCAAAACTGCAAGACTAATCACTGACCTGAAGGATTTATAAGCTTTTCTTAGTCAACCAGTGTTTGTCTTAACATTACTCACATGATTCTGAAAATTTGGCTGCTCTTGTACAAACTAGCTAAGCTGGGCTAGTTCATGTGATCTATGCATAACTTTAGGGGGATCTCGCAGCTGAGGGGAATGATGAGGTTGATCATGATCATAAACAGGAAGCTGTGACGTGGATCACAAATTAGTAAACATTCTTCACTCATCTGTTTGCTCTGCATTCAATTGAGAGTTTCCCAACTGTCTCTGAGAGATTAGCAGTGGCTCATGAAGCTTTTACCCATCACAACTGCTTTTCTAAAACAGAATTCACATTATAGAAGATCTCTGCAGATCCTAATTTAAATAATAAGGAACCGATGTATCTGGGTACTAAATACAAGCTGAAGAGAATTGTTGGCAAACTAGAAAACAGGGTAAGAGGTATGAGCCAATTTAATTTTCAAAGATACATCTCTCTGGATCCTCTCCACAGACTAAAAGAAAATTATGTAACTTCTCATAGGTAAGCACCATTCCTAGATATCCAGCTTGTCTATGTTACTCTTCAAACCTGTGGAAAAAAAACCCAAGAACAGATCAGGATTTCATCTGTTCACTCATTATGCACTTAACTCGCACTGCAAAATATCCTCAAGTTTTTTCCCATGGGAGTGTCTGTCCTTGCATACAGTATTTTTTTAAATAGAAGGGAGGAGGAGAATTTCATCAACAAAAGGTAGCACAGGAAGGGTGTTATTATATCAATCTCCTACACACTTTAGAAAAGTTATTGTAAAAATCTGTGCTTGAAATCTCCATAAAAGATCATTCTAAACTTCAAAACCTAGAGATTCCAGACAATCATGTCATGTAATAAAGAAAAAATCAATTAAGATTGAAAAATAATGGTGATTTATTACATTAATTTAGTTCATTTTTTTAGGAACAGAGAAAGGAGGATATAAAATCAGAGAAGTATGCCATATTGGTAACCTACCAATTGTATGGTTGAAGTAGATTTGCCAGTGCCTGAATGTTCATTTAATTCAGATTCCACTGGAAGATCATGGGAATGTCCCCAGTGCCCATTAACTAAAGAAAGGCCCTGCTGAATGAAGATGCTTTGCAATTAGTTCTGAAACTCAATGAACACTCTCTCAGCCTTTTGTGAAAGTTTAGCATTTATAAGAATTATTTTTTCTAAAAGAAAATCTATTGAAAAAGACTGTTGTCTGGCATTAGCATTTTCTGATGTTTATTTGGTTTTAAAAAAACCCAAACCCTGAAAAGTGAATTAGATAAATCAGTGACAACCATAACTAATAAAACTTATTTTCTTTTAAAACTGAAGATTAAAATTTGAAGCTGAGATGGATATAAAACTGAACTTTTGGAATTAATCTAGTTCTCAGTAGAAGATGTCTAAATATTTGTGAGATGATGCTAGAGACCTCCTTTAAGAATAGGCAATATAAAGGACTACATTTTACCTAAAAAACCCAGAATATCACCATCAACAAAACATTCTCATTCTAGTAATTTCACAAACGATTCTTATGACT
The DNA here is from genome assembly GCA_022605575.1 of Laterallus jamaicensis coturniculus. NCBI lineage: Eukaryota > Metazoa > Chordata > Aves > Gruiformes > Rallidae > Laterallus > Laterallus jamaicensis. The sequence continues at coordinate 1,481,391 of JAKCOX010000008.1, forward strand.
GACTCAAGGGTAGGGGGAAAAGGGACTCATTGCTGTGTATCTAAATCAGGCCAGTCATTAAACACTCTGTAAAACAGAACAAACAAAGGTTTAGCCTTCTTAAGTGACATTAAGATAGCCTCCCATGCTGTGAAACTTAATGAGCCATCACACTTGGTGTTATACTATATCCTTGTGCATAATCATATTTTCAGGCGCCAGCGACACTGAAATAAAGTAATAGAATTACTATAAGCATGGCAGTGAGCAAGGAGATATTGTTAACATAAGACTGGATTTGACTGTCTCCAAAATACATACTAGGTTTTCAGATCTACTGGGATAAGGGTCAAAACCAATCTGGATATTTTAAGAAATCATTCTTTAAAATATCTGTATCTATGTCTTCCTCCTCTTTAAAAAGAGCCTCACATAAACAACTGTCTAGTAAACAACTATTTTATATGGATACATACTCTTCACCTGCTCTAGTGTTAGTCAGCAGAGTTATAAATACATGGAACGCATTCATGAAGCATACAAAATCCATAGAGCAAAGCAAAACAGAAAATGAAGGTCAATCTGTTAGGAGCACTTTGGAAAGCAATTTTTAATGCTTCATTTAACTCATACAAATGCTAATTATTCTTCACAATAATTTTAAGATTTTGTGCACTGTAAAAATTTCAAAACAGAAGAGGTTTATTAAAGGATAAGTTGTGCAAAGCTTTACCTGGTTGCGTGGTGTCACCAAAAGAAAGAAACCCTTTTCTATCAGGAAAAATCCATGAATTCCTCCAATTATTCCCAAAAGTTTCCAAATATATTCCTTCCCTTCATAAAAATGTTCTACCTCTTGTGCTTCATGTTTATGTAAGCCAAGTGTCTATAACAAAGAGATAAAGATATTTAAAATGGCAATGTTTTGGGTTTTGCTAGAGTTGTACATAATTTGTTTTGTCATCTCTTTCAAATTCAAATTGTGTTTTGAGCTAATCAGTTGGAGGAAATTAATTATCAGGATTCTCTGTTAGTCTTCATCTCTCAGTGTTGAAAAAAACATTATTTTTAGAGACATTATTAAATTGCCCTTTATACATATATGTAGTATATTTTGTTTAGAGTATATTGATCTTTAAAGTCTAAAAGGTTACTTGCAGCATTTTCAGATGTAAACATCATATTGAAAATAATCCCTACAGTTTTCTGCTGGTGAGTGTGATTCCATTTTACACCCAGTGGCACAGCATGGAACCAGAATTTCAAGTGAAGTTGTGAAGTTCTTTCTTCATAACAGTTGTGTTGTATCAGAGCAGACTCAGTCAAAAATAATTAAATACACAGTGGAAAACATGTTTCTATTTTACATGCTACCTTATTCTTAAAATTTATTTTATTAATTTACAAAAAAATCACAGCTCCCATTTAATTACAGTTCTAGGCAGCAGGATTAATTGGGCTGATAGCTCTGGTTCTCTGAAACAATGTGTGGAAGGGACTGTGGATGCCTTGTACAGCCTTTGAATAATTTATCCTAAAATGCATTGCAGAATCTGCCTCATGAAAGGGTTTAATTCACATCTAGAAACCTGCCTTGCACAGGATTTGTGGGTTTTCTGAAAAGCTTTTGTGAAAATAGGAACCTTATTTTCTCTGAATTAGTAATTCATTGATTTCTGATTCTTACTGCTTGGAATCTCTTTGTGAACTACGAAGTGCAAATGTAATTGGAATGCTGGGTAGTTTACAGATTTCATGGAGAGCTTTATTTTTAAATAGATGAGGTTTAGCCAGGTTTAAACAAAACTTTGTCTACTGTGTGTGTGCATATGTGTCAACATTTTAAAGCCACAAAAGTGTGCATTACCCACCTGAGGAATAAGGTGTAACAATGCATCTCCAGAAAGGGTCCCAACAGCCAAGCCAACAAACAGCTGTAAAATGAGCGTATAGATTTCTTGACAGGAGTTAAATAAAATGAGGGTTGTACCAAACATAGATCCAATAGTAATAAGTAAAACAGCAACAGTGCTGTAACCATACTCTGTAGGGAAAAACAGATTAAACAAAACAAGGGCACCTTTAATCATTGGTATTTACAATTGTGTTCCAGCATGTTTTATGTTTGTATTTGTGAGGCTATGTTTTGCCACCTTTCTGTACAAGCACACAGAGGAGAAGTGATTCATTGTGCCACATAGATTTTTCTAGTTATGTACGATACAGATGACAGAATCTGAAGCCTAAAACCATTATTTTTTTCAGGTTTTACAGGTAATACAGTCTAATACCTCCAAATTTCAGACCTTAAAGAGTTAAACAGACTGTGACTGTGCAGATTAGAGACACTTACAGCAGTACAATGAATGCTGGTCTGCATTTGTTTCCTCTCTTAACAGATTTATGCCTGTTATTCTATGTCCTCACATGCCAGACCTGTTTATCTCTACAACCAATACTACATTATTAACCAAATCATATTCAGGAAACAAACCAAGGCCTAAAATATCAGATAAATGTAGGCATCTAATTTATGTTGTAAGCATAAATCTTTTGGTTCAATTTATGTTTACAAATGTGCTGGGGACATACACTCCTTTTGCTACTACCTATTTTTCCCAGGTTGCTGGGCTTTTTGGAAAGTTACTCTTGTAATTCTTCAGTTGCACACTGCTCACATTTCCAAACTTTTGCACAACATGCATCCTGATTAATCCTTATGATGGAGGTAAAACACTGATGAGAAACAGACATAAAGGAACTGATGCCAAAATATTCAAGACTGTCACTTAATGTTTCACACTTTAATAGCACTGCAGTGCTCAGCACCTCATAAAATCAGACAGTAAATTTTACAGGCAGCACATCCAAATACAAGGGTATAGCAGATACTTATGGAAGGTCAGGCCTTGGCGACTTAGACAAAACAGCACAGCTTGTCAGTAAAATAGAACTGAGAATGAAATTAATAAACCTGTTCTCAGGTCACTAGGTCACATACAGGTCAAGCATGAAATCCTCTGCCTCTCTTAAGTCAGTCGAAGTGTCCCTGTGGTCATGGAATCCTTCACTTGCCGAAAAGCACAGGGAAAGGGCTACAGCTACTAATTCCTTCTTGTGATTGAAGAGTTCAGCTTTTCTCATATACATGGACCTCTCACCTTTATGAAGTCACTAAAATATCATTGATTGGGTTAGTAGCCTTTGACTTGAGACACTCTTACTCACACTGTGAATTTGCCATGGACCTTGTACATGATCAGGATAAATTCCTTCCTTTTGTTGTCCCTTGATTCCCCATATGAAAAATAGGCATATCCCTGAAAGCTTACTAGCTCCTAAAACATTGAGTCATCTAGAGCTGGCCATGTAGATATTAGGAAAAAGGCATTGATGTGTAGCTTAAAAGTGCTGCTCTAGATGCAGGTGATTCTGGTTAGACGCACACTCTTTTTTGCTCACTTCCAGCTTCGAAATTCCCCACGAGAAATGCCCCCTGTAATACACATCTGTGTAACCACTTCTCAGATATTGCTGGTTCAAGGTGTAAACAAAACCAGGAAATACATTAAGAAACCCTCAGGTCAGGTCAAATTCACATATTATTATTATTATTTTAATTCTTAATATTGTAGACTGGGGGTTGTTTGCAGGAGAAGTAGAATTGGCAGAATGGATGGGGGCAGAATTCCCTGGTCACAGTGGCATGCAAGGACTACAATTGTGACTGGAAACAATCTGATTATAGTCTAAGTTCTTGTTCCAGCTCTATCGCACACGTTCTGCTGTCGATGTGACTGGTTTTCTTCCTACAGTAGGACCTCCAAAGCTTCTCTGTTGTGAAATATCACAACAACGAAAAAACAGTAACATTCACAATGCATTTATCTATACTTTTGCCACATCATGGTATAAAATGCCAGCTAACATAAACTTGAGGCTATATACAGGTGCAATGTAATGATTCCAGAATAAACCTGGTGGTAACTCCACAAAACAGGCCATTGCTACCCAGCAAAACATTTATAAGGACCTGTCATTTCTCAGTATGGTACTATTAACTGACATGTATGCTACGCAATTATAGAAATCTTAAATTACAGAGTACATAAATCTCATAATGTTTTGATTTATTGTTATTAATTAATGAAACATCTCCAGAAATTAAGCCTCTGTACCCTATCACCTAAATTTTCACAGTAGCGTACTGACAACAACGTAACTCACTTTCCAAAGTTGTTGGTGGAAGCTTTGTCTGCTTGGAGTCAGGAAGTTGACATGAACAACTTAACAGTTGCTGAATGATAGCTGGACTGATTTGCTTGAAGTGGTCCTTAGAAATAGAGGAAGAACTATTTTTTAAAAATATCTTCACAAGTTCATTGGCAGAGAAACAAACCTATGTAGAAAAGTATACAGTATTACTGAATATGTTGCATACCAGCATTTAAGGCTAAGGTTAAGTATTGAAGCTTAGACTAACACAGGGTTATACAATCTAGGAAGAACTTGCTTTCCATACATTCTTTTCTGGTTAAATTATTCCAATTACTTATATTTATTTTTTTTCAATTCAAGTTTGATACTTCTATGTATTTCAGAAAGACCAGAATCTTTGTTACAAAGTAGCAAAATTTCTATGGAACATCACAAGGACCTGACACAAAAATATCTCTAAATCTTTTATTATTATATCTGCTAATAAAAATATTGTAATGTTTATACAAATCATATTAATGGGAATTAATATATGATACTGCCAGTATCAAGACAGTGCTGTGATTTGTCCTTGTGCAGCATGTTTGTATTTTTAGGAAGATATGGAACTAAGCTGTGGTTTTATTTATTTTAACAATGGTGTGTCACTTTAAGAAAAGCACACTAGAAGTTACATAGTCTAGATTTGCCTTAAAAATTCCTTAATAATTATATTATTAGAGGTACTTAAGAATCTCAGCTACTTTTTGTTGTTTTTAGAAACATCTGTCCAAAAAAATTTTTCTTGTATTGGGAATCTTTGTATTTTGAAAAATTTCCAGAAAGGCTTGGTTGTCTCCACTATGAAAATTCTAGTAAAAATGTGTGCAGTTGGCATTTGTTTAGTTCTAGTGGCAATTTCTACAAGAACTTTTAAAAAGAAGAAGTCCACATCAAATATGTTTTCCTAATTAAAGGAATTATCTTGATGTCTTAATCCCACATAATTAGCCGTGATTCAATTAAATTCAAAGATAAATATTTGTTTCATCCCCTTAAAGTAGTCTTCAGTTGGGAATCACGAGATTCCTAAATATTACTTTCCAATCACTGAAGCTTAGGTTCAGAAAGAACCTTAGAAAATTGCTTTTAAAATAAAAATTGGAATTATCATTAGTTTTAAATAACCCAAGTACAAAGCAACATCTTTCTACGGTTGTGCATTCATTAGTAAAGTAAAATCTGTCTTGTAGATCACTAGGTGGCTGAATGAATTGAGAATAATTGAGTATTGATGCACCTATTCTGAACACCACACTCAGGTCTTCAGGACAACAGGTGATCTTGCTACCTGTATCTAGTCTGTTCAGCCTCCAAGCAGAAGAGACTATGAAGACAGTTCATAGACAGGAAAAGCCATTTTAGAAAAGACCTTCAGTTTGCCTGTTCTAGACTGGGATTTTTGACTCTAGAAGTAGGGAGCACCAACATGTGGTATGGAGTTAGAAGTCTAGCTCACAGGGTGGTTATGAGCAGCATTCCTCACTATTCAGTACAGGGACTGATATTATTTACTGTCTTCATTGATGACCTGAGCAATGGAAGAGTGTCCATACCCCATTCACAGATTAAATTCAACTGGGACAAGAAGTCAATATGCTGATGGGCACTGCTGCTATTTGGAGGGATCTTGACAAGCTAAAGAAATGGTCTGAACAAGACATTCAAGAAGATAGAAAAGATAAATTTATTGTGCTTCACATAGAATAATCCCCTGCATCAATAAAGGCTGGGAAAAACTACCTGGAAGGTAGATTTACAGAAAAAGCCTTTGGGGTCCTGATAGACAACGTGAACATGAGTCACCAGTGTGCCCTGGTGGCAATGAAGGCTAACTGCATACTGACCTGCATTAGCGAGAGTATAGCCAACAAGTAATGGAAAAATAATATTGCCCTCCACTGAGGACGTCTGGATTGTGCCCAGTTCAATAATCAGCAGTACAAGAAAAACATTGACAAATTGGGGGAATGCCAATGGAGGGCCACCAAGATGGCCAGGGAACAACAGCACATGATGTGCAGCAAGAGCATGAGGGATCTGGGTTTGTTCAGTTTGCAAAAGAGAAGTGCTGGGTAGGTATCTTCAGTCTTCAACTACCGAATGGGGGTTTATAGGGAAAATACAGCCACTCTCAGAAGTTTAAGAAATCAAAAACTCTGTTGTACAAACTCTTCTATTGCTGGTAAACCTTTTTAACTCTTGTACAGATATTATGACTACTGATTTTTGACCTTCCTAATTTAAAATTAATATGAAATACATACAAATACATATAAAAACATACTTCAGTATCTACCTCCCTTGTTGAAATTAATACATTTAACCTCAAAATAATGTAATGTTTGCAAACCAACTGAACCTTTACCACTGAAATTCTGTGACCAATGCTATTAATAACAGAAAAACAAATGAACCTGATCCCAATCTGTGTTCCTTTCATGATCTTCAAAATAACCCTTCAGATAGTCTCCTTTTGTATGGTTTCCTTTGACTGGAATATTTCTGCTTCCAGTATCTCTGATTGCCATACTATAACGTCTTCTTTTGTGATTATTGAATTGTCCATTCACAGTGCAGGTCTTTTTGGCTGTAAGCACATTTAGGAGTTGTTCTAGTTCTATTAATTAATTAGAAAACAGATATGTTACCATAGGAGAACACATATTTTAAAAAGATGAACCAAAAGTAATTGTTAAAACTTTTTAGGTTTAACATTAATACAACTCCTCATTTTAATACTTTCTTCTCTTCTCAGTTGGGTTCTGTAGGTAATTTCTGCTTAAGACCTCTAGAAGTTCAAAACACCTATACACTCAGCCTTTCCTTCTCTACAGTACCACACTCAGATGTTTGCCTATGGTTATCTCAGGTTTACTTTCTTTGTCTTGAGTAAACAGATCTGAATGGAGCTGAAGATAGATTTGTTTTCTAAGTGTAGTCAACTCTAATTTCTATTTTTGTGTTGTGTGCTGCCAGTTCCTTGCTCTTTCCTCCAGTTACTACTAAGAATTAGAAGAAAAATAAATTAAATGGACATGGACAATTTAATTAGCTTAGGTTTAGAATATCCTTACACTGTAACAAATTGATTAAAAAGGTTTTTTTAGCTTTTTTGAATAACATTCGAACTCCACCAACCATAAAGTCTTCCTTTTGTCTTCACTGGGCTCTGGGCTTCACCGTATATAGATAGGGAGTAGCCCTATGACCAGATGACTCCATCCATTTTTTTTGCCAATTATTTTAGAAGATCTGGCTTGGCAATTTTAAATGAAGGGTTTTTGCTAAAAAAAACAGTGTCTGCAAGTACAATCTAGGAATTCAGGTTTAGGGCTGAGGATTTTGGTCTTTTTAAAATGTATTTACTTCTGTGATTCAAAGTGCCTCTCTGTATTATTACTTCAGACTACTTAGAACTTTCTATACCTCTATTTATGGTTAAGCAGCATTTCTGCTACATCTAGCAACCTAGCTCCTTAAGACAATGGACTTTGTATACTCCAGGCTCACTGACAGGGTACTAAGATCAGAAGGTGGGTAGGGAACTCCAAACTGTAAAGGTGTTTTCAGGTATGTCTAAACTGAGATGTGAGTGACTAAGGTGCCTTATCTGGCTATTATGCATGAAGCATTCTATCTACCCCTAAATGAGTCTATCAAGATCTATCTACCCCTAAATGAGTTTATCAAGATCTGCCTAAAGGAGCAATGTAAATGAGTCCCAGTGAACTTGCCCGCATGGCTAGAATCCTACTCTCAGAGCTCTCCTGTGTAGTTCAGGCAGCTCTGAGCAATTAAATCATAAATTAATGTCGCAGTACACATTTAACAATCACAGTAACAATTTGTTACAGATTTATCAAAATAAGGAGTATACTTTTGTCGGAGAAGAGAGCTAGGCCGCCGGTGGGCCTGCTGTCTTCCCCGACATACTTTCCAGCCGTATTTTTAAATTTAGAAAAAAACTATTTAACAGCTTTAAAACGAAACGGCATTTAAATGTAAACCAAAGTGCACAGTCTTTCAGGCATTTAAAGATAGTTTATATCAAATGTGTTTTGGAAAAGGCAACTAGAGACAAATAAATAGCTTACCTGTCACCTGGAGCTCAGTGGTACTGTTTAGAGAATTGAAAATATATTTTATAAAGAATTCTGGGGAGGGCAAACTTGCTTTCCCCATACAGACTCCTTGGAGAGCCAGGGTAATGATTAAAGCAGCCAAGCGTGGAAGAGTGTTTTCATCAGCACCATCTCTGTCCATTATATCAGCATTTTTCTCCAGAGTACTCACATCAACACACTGAAATCAGGAGAAAACAGCATGAAGACAGCCCTAGTCACCTCCATTTAAATAATCAGAGTGACAGGAGAAGAAACTGGAGAGAACACTTTCACAAACAGCCAGGGAAGAAAAAATAAAGATTAAAGCTGTAATTGACAGTAGGATAGCAAATGTAAAACAGAGGACATTTTCAGGAGAACAGGCACAGAATAAAAAAGCCTGAAATTTCACTCAGCGTCTGATGGCGAAGAAGTGTAGTCCTTCATTCAGGTTATTTTCACTTTAGTGTTATTTTCATGCTGTTTCTTTATTCCTATGTCCTCCTCAATTGCACCTACATCTATGTCCAGAAAGTGGCAGGAAAGGGAGGAGTTTTTGTTACGGCACAAGAAATTGAGTCCAAAACTACAGACTCAGACTTAAGAAAGGATTCTTTCAATGTTTTTAGTTCCCTACTAGTAAATGGAATTAATAATTTGCTATGGGGCAGTTATCTGCGGACAATATGGAAAGATACGATTCTGCAGATAATGGGTGACTTCCCTGCTGGAGCAGCAGTGAGACATGTACACCCATTGGTGTGGATGTGTGCAGGTCTGAAGTGAGGGAGCAGGGTACAGCTCTCTCAGTTACCAGGAAACTTAGCCCTGTTTTCATCCATTTTTGCCTTTGTTGTTTATTTTCACTGAAAACAGTTTGAGAGAGACAAGGAAAAAAGAAAATAATGGCAAAAATTATTTAAGTTCATTTCTCTCTAACCCATATTAACTAAATTGATAAGTCAACTAGATAGGCCAGTACAGCAATAAATTATTTTACACATACTCATCCCTCTCTATATATGCCTTAAACACTGCAGAGAGGAGGATGGCATTTCTTTTCCTGTCTATCCATTGCACATTTACATTTCCACAACCCAAAATTGCACTTCTTGTTTAAATTAATATATTAGCTTCTATGACTGAGAAGAGGATATTTTCTGTGAAACCAAAACATACAAAGAGCCTACAAAAATGCTATTTTTCGATTACCACCCTGCATCGTTGGCTCTTTTCCATAACTCAAGTGTTGTGATCCTAAGCATTTTAGAGTCTATAATGTTTTTTGTACTTTTCATGAAAAAACCCCTTTTTTCCCCTCATGTCAATGAGAGGTGAAGTCTCAGTTTTTGAACAGGCTTGACAACTGATTATACTGCCAGCATAAACAAACAGACCTCACAGTAAAGCACTTTATGGACTGTTATTCTGACTCTGACATGCCAAATACCCACCGATGCTTCTTTACAGTTGCCCAGATACCACTGGAGTTCTTGGAAATCGGCACGTTCACCGAGACTCAGAACCAAAAGTACTGGTCAATGAATAATTTATGATGGGAAGCAATTGCACAAAGAACACAGAAAGAGGAACAGAAGGCCCTCAGCATTGTGCTGCACAGCCAGGACTCCTAGCCATCTTCTCTTTGCATAGGAAACTCTGCTACAGTATAGTGTAAATGAAAACCTAATTAAATGAAAAAGGGAAAACCCAAAATTTGAAATAAACCAAATTTAACTGTATGTTATCAATAAATCTAAAGGGCTTCTCACAGCAAATCAACCTGTACTTTAGGAATTATCCAATCTGGCAAAGACTTACTTTAATTCACATTAGAAGGAAAACAATTTTTCTTTAGACTGTGAACTCTAGAGTACCACTCTATTATTTTGTAGACCCTACTTGAGGTAAGGAACAGTGAACAGTAGTGAGAAAACTTGCTGCATGTTTCCTGACTTAAAAAAAGGATGTTTTCAGCTTAATATACCCATTATACTGTTATTTTAACTTTATCTGTATCAGTCTCTGTGCAAGGCATATTCATGCTGGTAGATAATTAGTACAAATATATGCATCTGAACTGAAAGAAGCCATCATATATTTGGGCAGATTCTTTTTTCCATCTTGCTTTGGATGGAAATACAGTGCTTGGCAAGATCCTTGTCAGAACGAAGTGATTAATTATTTCTGCTATACAGCAAGATTAGGTTTGGAGCTGGTTTGCTTCATACCATTTAAATACGATCATTTTTAGTATACCTACAATAATAAATGCAAGAGATGAGAAGGTATTTTCTGTTGTTGAAGTCAATTGCAAGATCTTGCATCTGCACTGCGACATTCTTTTCCATTTGCCCTAAGAAGGGTAACAGTATCTAAACTACCTATTGTGAATGGTCCCTAACATGCACTCCATCTCCCCAATCATGTCTCAGAAGATTCTGTGGAAGTGCTAGGTAGCACATGCCAAAAGCAAGTCAAGGAGAAGGCTACTATAAAACAGCATGTACTATAAAAAGACCAGTGGTCAGCCTGTGCTCTCATACTGTTATTTATTATTTTTTCTGGGGGACTATGATACTAACACTATGTCTGAACTCCCTTAAGGTATCAGTAAGAAATATGAAGTTACTTTTATTTATGTTTTCTTTACCTGGGTTTCTGAAGTTTTAAAATGTTGCCTTACTGCTGCCAAAATATCTTCAGTTTCATTCCGTGAGAAATAATAACAGTCTTCATCATGTCTTAGACAAAGCATACTCTGTAGGTAAAATTTATAATCCTTATTATCAAAGCTGATTTCTGAAGAACAGACATCTCTATGATGAAGAATGTAGTAGAGAAGAATAAGAGAAATTCTCTGAAATACTTCTTCGCTGAGATGGTCTTCCAAATCTCCACCAGCTGTTAGTAACAAAGCATCTGGTTCAAGGCACTGTGAAAAAATAAAAATTCAACACAATTAACACATTTCAAGTCAGCTGCAAATACAGTAAGAGAATAGGAGAATTCAGGTCTTCTGTTTAAGGGATCGAACCTAAGCCTACACAGGCTGATGGGGTGTCAGGAGGAGGGTGCAGGTAATTCATTGCAGTTCTATGGCTTCATTGACAAGTATCCAAGGAAATTAAGACTTAACTAGAAAACTGGCTCTGATCAATCATTGTGGAGATTTGAGTCCACTGGCTCCAAAACCGTTTTTATTTCTAGTTATAAATAAAAGGGCTAGGGCTACTCGTATTTTTACCTGTGCATTTTATATGCATTTATACTATAATAAAAAGACATTTCTGACCTGTAGTTAGTTCAGGGTTCATAAACAGAATTTATATCATATTCACTGCAAGACTTAACCCTGAAATCATACAGACACTTTTATTTTTTTCTCAATGAGTTCTGTTAACTGGAACAATTTGGTCCAGTGGAGAGAGTCAGCATGAGGTCCCAGTAGCATTTAGCCCTACAAAGGCATTTCAAGGGAGATTGAAATGATATACTCACCCTGTGCAGGCTTTCTGTCTGAGCACAGACTAAATATATATATTTTAGAAAACGCATACATATTTATATAAAAAAAAACCCTTCAAGTTTTCTTGACATAAAAATATGTTCCAGAAATTTATGCCAGCTCAAGCAAAAGTTAGTCTTTAGAATTAGAACAGAAGACTAGTAGAGTCCTTTGACAGGTTACAGGAAATAAAATACAGAATTCCAGAATAAATTATCTTTCTTGAAGGGACCCTGTAATTGCTGTAAATCATTGTGCAGCTGTTTGGGGTTTTTTTTTCCAACTAGCTCCTTTCCAAGCATGTTACAGGCATGTCAGCTAATCTCAACTATTACAGTAGATCAATCTGACTTCATTTCCAAGAAGAAACTGCAACACATGAAGGTACCGTGGGAGGAACAAAACTGCACTCCAAATCCAGACAGAACTTAGTCTGTCATACTAAACTCTGGTAGCTACAAGCATGTTATGTTGGTCAGTATGGCTCTCCTTGTATATTTGCTTATTTTCCTACACAGAAGCTAAGTAGAATCAAACACACATTGTCATGTCCAGAAGCCAATATTCCTTGGAGGAACTGAGAGAGCTCCCACATTTTAATCGTGATAATCCCTACAAAAAAATTCTCACAAACATTAAAAAAAAAAAAAAAAAAAAAAAAAGAGAGAACCGTGGATGGAAATTGCCACATTAAATATTTAAATTTGTAAATAAACTATATTACAATATGATTAATCCTCTGAGCGCTGAGCCCTTTTCTATCAACATCTATAAAAGCAGCTGAAGTCACTTGTTTTTTTCAGCCTGGAGGAGACTGAGGGGAGGCCTCATCACAGTCTATGGATCTCCTCTCTTTGGTGAACAGCAATAGAATCTGAGGGAATGCTATGAAGATGTGACAGGGGAGGTTTAGGGTGGATATTAGGAAGAGGTTCTTTACTGAGAGGGTGGTTGGGCAGTGGAACAGGCTCCCCAGAAAAGTAGTCACAGCACCAAGCTTAGCTGAGTTCAGGAAGCATCTGGACAACACACTCAGTTCCATGCTCTCACCTGGCTGGCCCTGTGTGGAGCCAGGAGTTGGACTTCATGGGTCCCTTCCAACTCAGGATATTGTATGATTCTATGGTTTGGTGAACTTTTTCTAGTGCATGTACTGGGGCCAGGAGGAACTGGGGCTATTCTGCTTTCTGTCCCAAAAGACCTCAGCCAGCCTTTTCAAACTCTTAGTTGTAATGCAATAAACACTCTGCATGCAGTGGAAGATTTTCAGACTGCTATAACATTTCTAAACTCATCAAGGATAAATTGTAATAAGCAAGGCTGTTATTTGCTCTTGCAAGGAAGACGACTAAAAAGGAAACTGCTAATTGTGAGGAAGCAAGTGTGCTGTAGAAGATGTGACTACTTCATAGTATATGGGTAGTCCATACATAGTGGCCCTCAAGATACCAAGAGGATATAAATTGGTTCATCACTGGTTATTGGCAGGGGGGTTGGACCCGATGATCTCTTGAGGTCCCTTCCAACCCCTACAATTTTGTGATTCTGTGCTTCTGTGATCTGCATGGCCTCAGTTTAGAAACACTTCTTTGCTATAAAAAGAGGCCAACTTGTAACCTGGGAACTGAACCCCAACTTTCTTTTTTGTTTTAAAGAGGCCAGAAGTTAGAAAAAAAATATTCTTGTCACTGCAGGAAATACATGGCTTATGTGTGCTTTGCAGATCAAGTATCAGATGCCCTTCAATAGCTGCCAGCCCCTGCCTGAAGGGTTTTGCAGCTGATATCACAGAATCACAGAATTGTAGGGGTTGGAAGGGACCTCAAGAGATCATCAGGTCCAACCCCCCTGCCAAAGCAGCTCCCTAGCTCATACTGCACAGACAGGCGTCCAGACGAGTCTTGAATATTTGCAGAGAAGGAGACTCCACCACCTCCCTGGGCAGCCTATTCCAGTGCTCTGTCACCCTTACTGTAAAAAATTTCCTCCACATGTTGGTGTGGAACTTCCTGTGCTCCAATTTGCAGCCATTGCCCCTTGTCCTGTCTCCACAGACCAAAGAAAAGGGGCAGGCCAATTCCCCCTGCACCCCATATTTAAGATATTTATAAACATTGATTAGGTCCCCCCTCAGTCTTCTTTTCTCCAGGCTGAACAGCCCCAGCTCTCTCAGCCTTTCCTCATAGGATAGATGTTCCAGGCCCTTAATCATCTTCGTAGCCCTTCTCTGGACTCTCTCCAGGAGATCCCTGTCTTTTTTATACCAGGGAGCCCAGAACTGGACACAGTACTCCAGGTGGGGCCTGACCAGGGCAGAGTAGAGGGGGAGGATCACCTCCTTAGACCTGCTGGCCACACTCCTCCTGATGCACCCCAGGATCCCATCGGCTCTCTTAGCCACCAGGGCACACTGTTGACTCATAGCCAACCTGTCGTCAACCAGGACCCCCAGGTCTCCACAAAGCTCTTCTCCAGCAGGTCAACCCCCAGCCTGTATATGTAACAACAAACAAAAAAAGGGTCTAAGAAAGTGTTAAACTTCACTGCCTTTGGAGACATCATTAAAAATGTGGAAAAAACCTCTGAAAAGTAATCCATGTGATATGACTGGAAACCCGGATTTAGAAGGAAAAGTTGAGTCTGACATCAATTATTTATTCCCAGCAATTATGGGAAATAAAATGTCAAGCTAAGGTGGGGCATTCTGTCTCAAATTTTGGTGATCTTGAAGGACAGCACTTTTCACAGAGTCTTTGGTCTCTTCTTTTACAAAATCTTTTTAAATGATCTTGGAAGATTTGTGCCATGTGGGCTGCATATGACTGAAGATGCCTTTTCTCCCTTATTGGTTTTCTATGGACAACAACTGCGTTCAAGTGGCATTGGCAGTGCAGGATGTATGCAGTGTTACGGAGAAGTACTAGAAATGGTGAAAGTCCTCAAATTCTTCCCATGGGAAATTTCCAAGACAAGGCCTAAAGAGAGCAGAGGTCTTGACCAAAATACACTTAGATTACTTCCATCCAACGACACAGTGGTCATGCTTTCCATAAATAATTACAAACACAAGGGAAAAAAAAAAAAAGGCAAACGGGAGGAGGAAAACAAAGACCTGAACCCTTCTTTTGTGAAGTTTAGGATGATCCTTTATCCATTATTGTTTAATGCACTATCAACTTTTGTTCTGGGTCCATACCCTGTACATATCTGCCCATATGTGCAAAGAGAAAAACTGCACCATCTCCTCCATAAAAATGATCCATGTCGAGAATAATAGGCATTTACGTGCTTTATGTATGAAATTTTGTACTGGGGCTTATATGAAAAATAGGAGCATTTGCAGAAAGAGTCAACTAAGTGAGTAGTTGTCCACTGCATGGGAGAAAAAGGTCTCCATTTCATTGGTTTGGCAGAGTGTCAAGAATAGTATGTTGTGAAAGTATTCATCTTTAGGACAATCCTTGTAATTCTGATACAAAGTGACGCTCTGCTGTGTGTAGGTCACTGAACAATACTAGAGCCAAGACTGCCCAAGCCCTCTGTAGTCTCTTTCAGCTAAGTTGCTCACTGTCTTTGTCCCACCAGAACCTGTGATCTTGCTACACCTGTTCCTTTCTCTATCAAACTGGAAATCAGTTCTAAAAATATTCTCAACTTGACAACCAAACCTTCTGTGAAGCTGTACCCTGGACTATTTTAAATTTTAATTTGGATTTGTTGATTTATTGTTCTGTCTTTGATTTTCCTTAACCTGAGTCGCTTACCAAAACCCTCCTTGAAACCTTGCAATTAAAATAAAAAAAAAAAGGAAAACTATCGCTTTCAATGAAGTGGCACATATATCTGAGACAATACTGCCTGGGTTTTATTTTTATGAACTAAAATCCAAAACCAAACAAAGTGGCAGAACTGTGCCCCATTTTTTACCAATGCCTTTCCACAACAGAAATCCTGTGTCCCAACTTCAAGCTCATAATTTTATAGTTAGATCAGGGTGAAGAAGAAAAAATATTTGTTGGAAAACAAAACACTTCACAACTTTTAAAGGAAAATTATTAGTGTTATGCAACTGAAGCATGCAGTTTTTAAAGAATGCCTGTCATGTTTGTAATACCTCTTCATGAGCTGAAACAATAAATATTAATGGTTCAGAATGAAGTGATTAAACCAGGGACAATTTTTTGCAGCGACAAGAAAGCCTTTACACATTTAGGTTTTATATTCAGGTGAGTATCACTCTAATAAATAATTCGAGAACTCACTGATGATCCTATAAAGATATCCCTCATTAATTGAAACACTAACCAGATTACAATCCTCTTGCATGCCATAAATCCGCTGTGGGCACTCAGCTCTCTCCAGTAAGATTTTGACCAGTTTTCGTGAGTGGTTCATGTGGAGCTCAGTGTTGTCAGCTGAAAGAACGCGTAAAACTTCCATCAGATAGCCTCGGCTGGGAGCATAGCTGCCATCCTGCCCATGCTCTTCCCCAGGCTGTCCTTCAGCAATGAGCACGCTGAATATGAAAGCGGAACATACCACCCCAAGAGCTGGATGCTTGGTCAGAAAACACATCTCCTCTTCCTGCAGTGCGTGATCTGCACTGAATGTTGGATTGTTGTTTGCACTCCACAGCTTAAACTTGAAACCTGAGGAATCTGAATGGTAAAGGGGAAAAAAACCCCAACCCTTTAATTAGTGTGAATGCAATATGTTTGAAAGGATTTATTAATTGGTCGGCTAAGCAGATTTGCAGTGACAAGCTGTTTTTGAACAACAGGGAGCCTGTAAGGGCTTTACAGCCCAGAACAGCAGGAAACTAAGACAACCATGGCCTTAAAACTTCTGTAGAATTACCAACAAGAGGTTGCCCTTCCCTCCTCATAAAAGTAAAGTGTATGGTTTTCATTTCAGTGTTATTGCATTCACTAATAATCCTCTACAATAAGAACAGGAAAATACCATAGCTTTCACTTTCATTCCATTATGAAACAGGTTTTTAGTAGCAAAAAAAGCTTGTAAATAAAGATTACTAGTCTAATTCTGATATGAAAGTGCAATAATTACGTTACACACCAATGATATAGAGCAGGTTTTATTTTCAAAACACTTAATCAACGTTACTGAACGCCAGCTATACAGGACGAAACAAGAATGAACAGGATGTGCTTACAAATTAGCAATATTTTATGATCAGATGAAAGAGTTACAAAACTGAGGTCATTAATTCATTCACAGAAGTCAGTGAATAACCAAAATAAGTACACTCCAAAACAATGAGCTTAACTTGTTACCTCTAGATGCAAAAGACATTTTGTACTTTAAATCTGCCTTGTCACTATCCTTCCTAATGCACCATTGCCTTTGCTTTAACCGTAATCTTTCTCAATACCAAACCGCAAGAAACATAAAAGGGTTTCACTTCTGTTTACCACAAAGAGGTTTTCATTTTATTGAATGGCAGATGCTGGCCGTGACATACATTTTCAGATGATAATTCACTAATGTTAAGCAGTCACACAGAAACTCAGATTCTTTTAACTGCAATATGGTAATGTGTTGTGTTGTATTTTAAAGGAAACTCTGCTAAAAAAGGTATTTTAAATGAAAGAAAAAAAACAAACGAACTACTGAATTCCAATTGGCATTCACTCAGATAAAGATTAGTATGTTTTTCAAAGTTAGAAAAACTTTTGGTGTTTAGATATATTCTACTGTTAGCAGTTAGGAACATGTATCAACATTACGGGGATGAACTTATTTCTAAACATTATTTTCTTACCTTCTGAAGGGAAAAAAGAATGCTTGTGTATCTAGCTTTGTGGCCTTCTGAATCCACAGAAGTATTTAGCTGCTGGAAGTCCAATGTTTTTAAAATTCCTTGATGGTGCTCTGGAAGCTGGAGAGGATTAGTTTATTGCTGCCTTGAAAAGTTTTCAGTTGCTATGGAGAGAGCTGCTCTTAAGGTAACAATGGAGGTGGATAGGAATTAGTACATATTCTTCTTGGCAAGTTCTAACCATCATGTTATTGCATTTATTTCGCATATTTCAGAAGTTATCATTTTATGTAAACAGTCTCTGCTTTACTTCAGCAGTGCAAGATGTATAAAATCTACTGAAGAATGTCTTTCATTACAGTGGATAATACATGCAAGCACTCAAACTGTTCTCTACATTACTACATTATCTGAACAATTTTGCAACAAACCTGAATTTAGGGTTTTTTCCATTGAAACTTTTTTTTTCAAATATGAGAGCTGAATAAAAATAAAAATATTTTCAAGCACCTCCACAGAAAAATGAGGTGTTTTTTTGGGAAACACTGTCAATAAAGAACGAGCTCTTTCATCCCCCACTTATTCAGTGCCACATTTGCACCAATTAAAAAAGCTGGGATAGGTCACACTGAAGTGAAAAAAATTTTCTTCCACTCAGATTTTCAGAGGGATGCTATTATAAAGTTGGCATTTACATCACCGTGCCATTACAATACTATTGCACTGAAAGTTGGTGAAAACTGTTATAGCTGACAGATTTCCACAGCAACAGGTACACCAGTCATATCATTCTCCCACCTTCCAAACCTTCAGTGTTGGCTCAACAAATCCTGTGAAGCAGTAAGCCTGTAGTAAAGAAACATCCTAACTCTCCTTAAAGCTAGATTGACAGAATCCCGGGTTCTAAAAAGTCTTTAATGTTTCCTATAAGGTGGTGAGCTCAAAAGGAAAAGCCTTGCTTAGTAAGGCTGAGGAATGGCAATTGATATTGACTACCAAAAAAATTTAAAATTTTACTGACTATATCAGCTTAAGTAAGTGCAAAATGTAAACAAATGTCCTCAAAAATCCAAAGTACTAGTACATGCAAGTATGTACAAACTCTGGCATGATCAAGGCTGATCACTGGCTCTTGTTGCCCAGAGAAGCTGTGGCTTCCCCCACCCTGCCAGTGTTCAAGGCCAGGTTGGATGGGTCTTTGGGCAACCTGGTCTAGTGGAGGGTGTCCCTGCCCATGGCTGGGGATTGGGACCAGATAATCTCTAAAGTCCCTTCCAACCCAAAGAACTTTGTGACTCTATGGTTATAAGATTTTAAAAATCAACCATGTTATTAGAAGTCAATTACAAAAAATATCCAAAATGTCAGATTTGTTCAAAAATACCTTTTATTTACTTCACTAATTACTAAATATATTTATCAAACTAACATTGCCAAATATGCAACTTTGTGCAAACAAAAATTACAAAAATTTTAACCTGAAAAATATATTTTCATATTAATAACTGAAAAGCAGAAACACATACTACATATCTCCTCTAGCTTGTATAGAATTCGCATTGTGAAATAAAGCTAACTACCTCCAGATTTGTTCCACTAATAAAAATAATTCCTCAGATAATGAGGCAACAGCTTCCAGCATTTAATTCTAGGGATTGGTCAATCTCCAAAAAAACCCAGAATAGGTTTTTTGGTATATAATTTGCTGTTTTGTATATAATTACAAATTGAAACTAGGAATTCATTCCATCAAAATTTTATGTACAAACAGGGTGAATTATTTCATTTTGCTGATAGAAACTAACACTTAAAATCACATTTGATGATTTATAGCTGTTGAGAGCTGATGAGAGAAGATTTACGTAACACTGGCTGTATCTTGCATTAGTATTTATATTACAGAGTGACAGTGACAAAGGGAAATGTTCAGTGTATTAAAAAGCAACAGCTATTAATTGGTACTGGACACTATGGCTGATTTCAAAGGAGAATTCACTTCCCTTCATAAAGCTGTGTTGCAAACATTCTCTGGCTTGAAAATGAGTTTCTCAGTGGTGGTAAAATCACTGATGGGAACTCAAGTCTCCACCTTAGATATACCCCTGACATCAGGACAACACCTGTCATTAAAGATTTTTTCTGTCTACACAGCACTTGGTTTACTATTCTTGAAGTAATTGCTAGCAACAATTGCCAAGTCCTTTTTATCAAACCCTTCTGTTGTAGCATTATTGCCCTACTACCTATTCTGATGCTGTGCCATCTGATAAAATGGGACAGTGCTAACAGCAGAGCTGGGTTGGTAGATGCCTGTTAGAAGTTTGCTGAGATAGACATAAAGAAATCAGTACAGTGCAGTATTGGTACAATTTATGTACCAGTGGGAATGGTACTTCTCAAAATTCTTATTTTCATTTAATGATTGGATTCATGATATGAAACAACTGCATATCAGAATTTCTCCACAGACAAATGCAATCTTTTGTTACTTGGAAAGTTCAGATAGTAGTATCCTAACTTCCATTCTCAGTGAATAGGAGTGAACGTGATATCCAAGGGGCATAACCAGACACAGAGCATGACAAGCACGTGCAAGAAGGCCTCTTTTGTTACACTGGATTTTTATTTATTTATTTGAAGTGAGCCAATAAGACTTACTGCTGCTTATCTTGTTGTTTCTCCCACCTACGCACCTGCTGCGAGAACAAAAGCAAGTTGCCCATTCACAAATGCCATGAATAACTGCACTCTGTAATTTACTGGTTTTCAAAGGATCAGCCAATCAATTACACAGGAACAGGAAAACTCTTTAGAGAACTCACTCTGAGATGACAAGGACACTCCTATGAGCTCTACCGATCTGACAAATGGCTTAATTGTATTTTGTACAGCAGAATGGGAGAGGATGCAGGCATTATTTTATCAAGAACCCTACTGACCTTCACAGCTTAAGAGTGAAATGCAACCATATAACTCTTATTCCTTAAATACTGTATAACTTGTTTTGATGGACGAAGCGAAAGCAGTTTATGCCCTTTTACTAATCGCAGCAATTATGGCAAACAGAAGGAAATTCTGTGGTACTGTAGATTTCCTCCATGTTATTAATGTAATGTGTGCACATTGCTGTAATTACAACCATAGGCAGCATATTGACATATGAAAGGACTAAATTTTGCATGTAATTTGTGTAGACTTTTAATATATAAAGCATCTTTGCCAATGAATGGATGCCAGAGTGCTGTAATAAAAAATGTCAGTGCTTTAAAATTACCATAGTCTATTTAGATTCACTGGCCGTACACGTCACTCCTAACAATATCACGTATATTAAGATGGCTGATGAATTAAAATAAATTAATGCTATTGGAATTGTCTGAGTTACATATATTATTGTTGAGTGTTTTTAAAATATAGAATATATGTCTCTGAAATAAGCTTTGAATTAGTTCAGGACTTTGAAATTCATCTGTCAGCAGAAAGTTTCCTTGGCTTGAAGCCATTGACCCTTGTCCTATCACTGATGAACTGTTCCTTTAAGTATTGGTAGGCTGTAATTAAGTCTCCATGGAGCCTTCTCTTCTCCAGGCTGAAAAAGCTCAACTCTCTCAGACTGTCTTCACAGGAGAGGTTCTCCTGATCATCTTTGTGGCCCTCCTCTGTATTTGCTCCAATAGCTCGATCTCTTTCCTATACTGGGGACCCCAGAGCTGGATGTAGTACTCCAGATGGGGTCTCAGGAGAGCAGGGTAGAGGGGCAGCAGCACCTCCCTCGACCTGCTGGCCATGCTGTACCTTCCAAAATGCCTTCTCAGCTATTACAGAATTGATCTCTGACATTTATGGTCCCAAGATATTCGTGGCATGAAAGCTTATATGAGTTAACAAAAAGGAAGTGTTCTGTTAAATAGAAAGTGTGATCTAAAACTTCATTAATTGCTCCTATCTTACTACAGACTTCTCCCTCACACTACTTCTCCATTGCTGACTATCTGCCTGCTTAAAAAAAAAAAATATGTAGGGGTAACCATCAAGACTATTTAACAATAACGGTAATTATAATAAAGAACTTAGTCACAGGATAAGGATCCTGGGTAAGAAAAAGAGGAGGCTTCAGAAGGATGCATATGCTGTTGCTTGTTTTCAAGTTAAAAAACGGGGGGAAAACTGTTATGTTCATTCTTAGGAACTTTGGCAGTTTAGCTCTACTGATGGTATCTAAACATTAAAGTGTAGCTATGAGGCCATCAAGCCAACTTCAGCTGTCTCACCTCCTTTTACACTAAATAGATGCAGAATCAGTCAGTACACTCTTCACTGCCTATTGTTATGTCCTGGAGCGGTACCAGTTGTCTGTTTCTGCTCCTTTGGGTTTCCAAAAACACTGGGCTCAAACAAGGCGAGCTGATTTTACTAACAATGTCTCATCCAGTCCTAAGCAGTTGCAGTCTGATTATATATGTTACACTATAAATTTAAATATCTGAAATGAAATGTTATGTAGTATTAGACCAAGTTTCTCAAGGCCTTCTGGTCTACCTAAAACAAAAGGAAAAATATGTTTCTGGGTGATAAACACAAGCAAGGGTGAGAGGTGGAAAGCGTGTGACTATTTGTATACCACACCAAATATCCACAATTGTTACACTGCAGTCCTGACAGATCTGATCTACTACACCTGCTTCATCCAGAACATCAGTCATTTAAAAACACACAAACAAAAAAATTACCTTCCTTGTACTTTATTAGTTAGGTCCTCTTTCCCAACTTTTGAATGGAAAAAATGGCTTATTTTTAGCTACATTTACATTTTCAAGAAAGGAAATTAAAAAAATACAGAATTAATCTTTTCTAGTTGTGCAGATTCATTTAATAGTTTGAAAATACTGAAATACTGAATATTGAAAATATTGAACATATTTAAAGTAAAATCAGTATAGATGTAGCTCAAAGAAAAAGCTTTAACATGCATTGATATGATATCCAAACACTTGGCAGTAGAAAACCTTTATCAGATCTTTTTTTTTTTGTACTGAGAGTTTCCAGGTAAGTAAATATTTGTACTTGTTCTGGCAAATTCTGGCAAAAAAGATGGAAGTTACTAAAAATATATACACAATCAGCCAAGTCTGAAATTGAAGTTTGCTCCAAAACAAAGGTACAGAGTAGACAGGCTAATTCTAAAGACAGCTTTACTCCTCATTCCCACTAGACTGCTTTCTTAAGAGCTAAACGTTCTTAAGACATGAAGGACACATTAATGTCCTTCAACTCAGCAGTTAACAGCAGTGGCATAACCAGGGCTCCATTCCGTTCTCAAAGATTGTTTCCTGTTTCTATTTGTTTTATCTAGTTATACAAAATACTCATTGTCCATACTTTTAAGTTACATATAATTTATCAGACATATCAGTGCAAACACCATGGAGTACTGTGAGTTGGACAGCAGATTTCAAGTATGGACCTTGAACTCCTCCTATGCTAATCATCCCAGAAACCTCAGGTCATTGCCTGAACACCTCTGCCCTCTCCAGAAAATGAATGAAGCTATGGTATAGTTTTTTTCACAACTAATGATATTACTGTATTACAAGTGATAATAGTGAGGTCATTTTGCTGACTGGTAAAAACACATACAGGGATCCTAGTCATGAGGACAGTGCAGAATAAACAAATAAATAATGTTAATGTGGAAACATTTTGGCACTAAGGCAGAATGCTGGGTTTCAGGGCTGAAGCCCCTGTCTGTCAGGTACCAGAAGACAACTTTCTCTGAAGCAGCTGCTAGCAGGATAGGTATCAACACCAGTGGGGCCTGGATTTCATCAACCATGGAAAGCCTTATAATACTCAGCTGCAAGTGATCAAGTCTTTGTAACAACATCACTCATTGTGATGTTGGTTGGTATTTTAAGCTTTAATTACCGATTTTGAACTGTTACCACCCAGATAATCTACAACTAATCAGTACCTGTAATCTCCCACACACTGTTCCAAGAACCCATTGCCTGAATTTTCTATTTAGTTCTAATTATAACCTCCTGTATAAGAAAGAGTAAGTGTCTTTATTAAAGTTGTCTCTTCATCAAGACAGCAATTGAAATTTAAAGTAAATAACCCTTCTAATTTTTGAACATTCGTGCCCACAAACTAAGTCTGTCTTGAAGATGCTCCATACTGTATAACTCCCAGTCTTCATTTACTGAAACCTAATCAGTAACTGAAAAAAAAGCTCTTTGAAAACATGTTTTATTGAAAATAATGTCTTTTCGATAATGCAAGATAAGCTAGAAATTACCCTCACATAGTTCCAATAAGATATTACTTCCTCCTTAGTTCAGCATATATAGCTTATATTCAGTAACATGGAAAGATTTCAACCTATACCTTCCAGTTCACAGTTTTATGGACAGAAGGGATCATATAAGATCTTTACACAGTAATGCATTACATAGCAATTGAATTACATAGAATTAAATTACATAGAATTTCTGAAATAAGCCCATTGTGTGTTTTCCTTCTAAGATATATCTATGTAAAAAAATCAGCCCTTACCAAAAATTTCACTTGAGGGTCTAACTCATCATCAGGAAAGTTGTTTCAGAGCTTCGTTATCCTCACCTTTAACGTGTATGTGTCCTACCTCCAGTGTGGGTTTGTTTAGCTGCAGATACCATGTGTTTTTCACTAACCATCCAATACAGAAAGAACCCTTTTACAAACATAAGCATATGCAGACCTTTATCATTACATGTCAATCTTTTCTGGGATAAAACCTGGAGATTCATTTTAAAACTCATAACAATACATACTTCCAAGGTGTCAGCTGCCATAGCTTTTATCTGAATATCATAACAAGTTTTCCACATATCTTATTGGAACTTAGAATTTTTACACATTATTGCAGCAACAGTTTACCTTGACATCATATATAAAGGAAATAGAATTTCCTACTTAGTGCATCACAGCCTTTCTTTCTAAAACTGTGCTCATGATCTCACCCACAGTTCTACATTGGGTGCTCATTATCAGCCAAGTATCCATGGTAAGCGTTCCAACAGCACCATCCCTTATCTTGTCAGGGTTGCTCCAACATTTTTTTAAAAAATATTTTTCCTTTTAATTAATGGGTTTTTTTCATAAATGTTGACACTGGATCCACACTCGTTCTCACTGTCATCAGGGTTTTTTTCCCTTGTTATTTTACACGTTATTTGATGGCATGCTATATGTAGAAATACAATTGGAAGAAGAGGGTACACAGTATAAATACATGATGTTCATAAACCTGATAAAGAAAAATACCAGGTTTTTGACAAAAAGGTTTGTAACAATTTTTATTGCATCTTCTCTTAAAAATTACTTTTAAGACAAATTGCAGAATATGTGCTACTTCTGCCTATTAGGATATTCTTATTCACCAATAATCATTATGTTTTTAAAAAAAAACCCCAGTCATCGAGGTTTGCTTATCAATTTTTTCAGCTTTTAGGAAAGACCTTTTTTGAAGTATCATCCATGTATGTTTTGTTAAGAACTATTTATATGTACATGCACCTAAATGAAACCAAGAAATGAACAGATGCCTGTAGGCATCAATCTTGAGTTCAGTAACCAATCCACCTCTACCAGTCACAGTGGCCTTTCACTTAGAATCTGGCTATCTGTTATAATTATAATTTAGAAAATTCTGCAATGATAACTTCAAAGCAATGTGTTAGAGAGAATATGCTCAGCTTAAAGCTAACAAAAAGACCAAAAGAATGTAAAAAAGAACAAGAGTTAGAAATCCACCCAAGTAACTATATGATATGCCTTAGAAAGCAAAACATAGCAATCTGCAGTATAGCAACAATTTGGTACCTACAGTACCTCTGTAAAGATTTTTCAAGCCTTTCTCTCGACTGAACAAATTCCTTCAAGAGTACAGAAAGAACCAAAGTCTTTCAGCTTCTGCTGCACTCCTCAGGTCTCATCTGTACAGATGAGGACAAGAAATACCTGAAACCAAAAATAGATTAAAAAAATAAAGAGGTTTAAATTCTATTTACAAGGCAAATTCTTATTCACTCTAGTACCAGTAACAATTCAGGTAGTCTTGAATGCTAAGTCCCTGCCCAGAATTGTCCATGCTACTAGCTCTCTGCTGAGCAAGTGCTCGTGCTTTGACTGAGCAAGCTCTCACACATGCCAGTGATTTATACCAAAGTGCTCAATGTGAGCAGCTTGTGAACACCAGAGGCAGAAACTTTCCTGGGACTGAGGGTCCGCTACAAGCAAATTGTTTGCTTAGTATGACACTAACCAAGCCTACTGCAGCTCTGCTCTTCCTTCAGTTCTTGCTCCCATGCTGCCTTCTACACAACTGGAAATAGATTTTTGATATGCAAGAATATTTATCCTGCACACACACACACACACACTTACTTCCCTTGCTGCATTTTTTAAACACAGACACATGAGTTTGGAAAATTGTAAATGTAAAGTGTGATCTTAGTTTTCACAAATTACTTAGATGAAGTTAGAGTATTCATAAGCAATTTGATACACTTTCTTAAACTTAACAACATACAATCTGCAGCCCAGTATAAGGTTCAAAGTAGCCAAGTAGAACAAGTCAATGGCTGGCACTTGTAAGCTTGAACAAGAAAGCCTAAGTGGATTAGTATGCAAAGCATTCGTACACTGAGGTAATTTTTAAAATTAACTCGCTACAAATAGATTTGTGGGATTTTGAACCAGAATTTTATTTCAAACACTCTTTTTTTTGCCAAAATCCTGAAAAGAACTAAGAGGAAACTGAGGCAAATTTATGTAAGAGGAAGAAAGCTATGATTCTTCATAAAGCAGTGACAAAGTAGGAAAAAAGGGAAGTGTGAGGCTGTATGTACCTTCAGATGAAAGTCTGGAGAAAGGAAATATCCAACGTAACAGATTTCCTCCTCATCTTCTCAGTGATGGCTAACTGCATTGTTTCTATGCGTCCTTTTGAGTGATGCAGAACTCTTCTAACAAGCAAATCTTGTCAATTAAAGACAATAAATAACACAGTGTTGCAGTTTTGCGTACCTGGGTGCTGGGAGAGAACGGGGGCTGCAGAAAATGGCTGCTGTGAGGAGCTGCTGGAATGCTCTGTAGGCCCCAGACTATAAACATCAGCTGATTCAAGGCCAAAGTTCCTGCTGACCAGGGCCGAGCCAATAGGCGATGGTCACAGCGCCTCTGGGAATCACATATAGGAGAAAAAAAAAAAAGGAAGCAGCTGCATTTTGCCACCGGAGGAGAAGATGTAACGAGCTGTGCAGACAACAAGGCTGGGGAGGCCAGGGGAGGAGATGCCCCAGGTGCCAGAGAGAAAAATGCCCCTGCAGCCCATGGAGAAACCCATGGTGGAGCGGGTGTCGCCCCCACTCCCTTCCCCCCAGGCCATGGAAAAGGCCAAGACCCCACATGTAGCCTGTGGAGAGGCTCCACACTGGATGGAGCAGGAGAAATAGAGAAGATGCTGTAACCTGCGTTGGATCAAGCCCCTGCCAGCACTTGTAGCCCATGAAGAGCCACAGAGATGAGTGAGAGATTTGCACAAGAACCGGTTTGCTGGGGAGGCTTGTAATCCTGTGGAGGACTGGAGAGACATTGTGATTTATTACTGCCTGCCATAGCAGTGATCCACGGCGAAGCAGCTGAAGAAGAGATAAAACCCTGGAGGAAAGGACTCATATTGGAGAAGTTTGTGGAGGACTGTCTCCCATGGGTGGGACCCCACAGTGCAACAGGGGGAGAGTGTGGAATGAATGTCCCGCCCTGCCCCCGGCTGAGAAGGAAACCAACTTGCAAGAAACTGACTGAAGCCCCCATTTCCTGCCCTGTGCCACAACAGGAGGGAAGAAGGGAGCAAAAACCCTGACTTAGGTCTGCTAAGGAGGGAGTGGTGGGGTAAAAGTGTTTTAAGATTTGGTCGCGTTGCTTTAAGATTTGGTCACGCTCCTGACTCTGGTTTCACTGGTTTTTTTAGTGTAAAAAATTAGTTAGTTTTCTTTCCTTCACTCTGTGTTGACTCTGTTTTGCCCATGTCATTGATGACAGGATGATCTCTCCCTGTCCTTACACTGATACCTAAGCCTCTCACTATATATTTTCTCCCCTGTCCAACTACAAAGGGGAGTTAGACCGACTTTGGAGGGCGTCTGGCGCCCAGCCAGGGATAAACCACTACACACAGACATATTGACTGTCTGCACACTGTGCTAACTGGTATGTATCAACTCCAATTTGCTCTCTTACTGCAGAAAAAAAATCTGATATACACCTGCCAAAGACTGTCATTTTGAAAGAAGGAAGTATATGCGCATGGGAGAGGGAAAAATACACCCTGCTCCCTTTTGGCATGTTCCTTTATATTATTTCTTCTTTAACACACCTATTCAGCTGTTCTAAATTTTTTTGAATGCAGATGTGTAGCTGTATGTTGATTAACCAATTCTTTAAAAAACTACAAACTTCTCAATAAAGCTGATGCCCTGAACCTGCCTGCAACTCTTTGGTCTTTGATCTGAATGTTTGGCATAAAAGCTAATACATAGATCCACCAAAGCTTTTTAACATGTGCATGAAGCCCACTTATTCTCTTTCATTATATTAAAATAAAATACTTTCCTACCTTTATTATACATATGAGTATAGTCTCAATTATTTACCTTTTTTCTTAATTTTAATTTCTTTCCCCTCATTTAAAGAGGTGTTTTGAGGTTTTTTTTGCTTTTTCCCAGTGTGATCTCCTGCAGAAGTGAGACTTAAGCAGACGAGATCTTTGTGTGCAGCCAGGATTGATTTTATCTAAATTCGGTGTATGTGAAAGTCTATATCTGTGCAAGTCACCCTAGGCTCCCTGTACAGTCACTGGACAGAAACGCATTTCAAGAGACAATTTGTCTGGCCTATTCTAGAATAGACTTTTGGATGTCAGGAATTACTCTCTCGCCTCTGTGATTATATTTACGATAGCTTCCTTGACATTGAAGAGAGCCTGAAGAGATTGTCTCTGTTGTAGACATATACTGTCAACTACATTTTGCCAGACAATGCCCTGTATGAATTCCCCCACTCCTTCCACCCCAGTAAGCCTATGACAATTTTGCCACTTTCAAACAGAGGAACAAACATCTCAAAGATACTTAATACCTGCAAGTTTTGTGCAAAATAAGAGGTAAAAGGAGCATTCTACTAGTATTTGCATGTAGGGAAGCTGCATACATGTCAGCATGGACATGAAAGAAACCAGAAGAGAAATGCTCTTAAAACCAGAAACCATCCTATTCAAAACAAAGAATCCAAGGAAAAGATGGAAACACATTGGACACAATCAGCATTCATTGCATCTGCTACTTCTTTGATATATAAAGGCTTTACAATAATTTTTATACTCATGTAAAAGCATTCACTGATTGAGAGGCAGCATCACAGGATATTGACCACTAGAAGGTAATGAAGCAATCCCTAATAAAATGCATCTGTAAAACTAGCAATCTATGGTTGCAGGAAAAAAACGTGCATTTTCTAATCCAGAAGCATATTTTATTTGATTTGTTCAAAGAAAAAAACAAAGTTAATAGGGTATGAGGTTCAGTGACCTTTTTTTGAAGTGAAAACCACAGTAATTCTAGCCCTCAATTTGAAAACCATGTATGAGAATAGTTTTATTAATGAAAATAAAGACATGAGCATCATGAAGAAAACTGAAATAAAATGCTTAATCCTGTGTTTATTTAATAGATTTCAGTTTTGCTGGTTGAGCTACGTTAAAGATGATAAAAGTAGACGTACTCTAACCATCTATTTGATGTGCCATTTTACCACTGCTGCCCTCTGCTGTATGGAACAGCTTCCAAGTGTATTTCATAGTAAACCAGGGAATGATTAGTTTCAGGCAGATACTCAAGTGCATATGACAGATTGCTTTCGTTTATTCCTTTAACTTTCAATGAAATTTATTTGGCAACAGAGGAATGTGATTTTTTTCAGTTTGACTTAAAATTAGCAAAGTAAATAAATGATTATAAAAGACAATAGATGAATGTATTTTCAAATTTGCTTTGGAAAGAAGAATTACTTACTTGAAGGGATATTTTTACTCAGTTAAACATGCTGTAATAACCATTAATGTTAAATGTCATATCTCAATGAATATTATAAGGAGGCAGTAGGAACAGAAAATCCAACATGAACAGTCTATTAATTCATATCCTTCTCAGTACAGTTTGTCTCTAATGTTTCTCTCTGTCACTTTTTTTTAATCCATCCTTTCCGAGATGCCATACTCCCAACCATAATAAACATATCTGCAAAGATGTAACTTGCACTGCAGGGCAGCCCAGTTACATTATTATGAGGTAATATATCTTTCTAAGGGACCTTCAAATGGGTACACACCAAAGTACCCATGTCTTTAGCTAATGAAAGGCACAGACAACAGTGTTTCTTGTTACAGAATTTTAACAGGACCCAAAAAAGATGATTTAGACTCATACTAATTTATCCATAATCCACAAACACAAGGCAGTTCTTGATAAAATTATTTTCTTTCCATGGATTCTCTGAATTTAAGGTTTTGTCAAAGCCCCTGCAATAGTCCATGGCTTTAGTGAATTTCAATCTGTTTAATACACCTCAGTATTTTTCATGATTTCTCAACTACATCAAACCACAAGGCAAACCTTATGAAATAAGGATGGGAAATGAAAAGAAATGAATAATCAAAAAGCTACCCAGAGCAGAGGGCCGTAAGGACTAAGAAATGCCCCACTGCCTCTGAGCAATGTTTTACTGTGCTCAGCATTCTGATGTACCAAAAGAAAGTGCTGTTTAGACAGTGTATGCAAGCCTGTCTGTCCTCCTCACATCCCCAGCACCCATGTAGTCAGTAAAACTAGTTGTTTTAAAGTATAACCATTGCTGTTGCCTTTAGTATATACTTATAAACTTCTTTTCCACAAATTTATCTCAATTCTTTTTTGCACTGCCTGCCTTCACAAGATCCTGTGCAAAAAGTTTGCAGAAATTCACTACCCACTATGTAAAAAAGCATTTTCTTTCAACCCTTTTAAACCTACTAGTTTCAATTAATGTACTGAAAAACCTGTTCAATAAAAACTATATATCCATTTTATCCACAACCTTCACAGTTTTGTAACCATCACCAAATGTATTAATGTAATACTCTGCACCAGTTTTTGCCTTTCTCCCACATGTTCTGTACAGTGCTTGTCTCTCAAAATCGACACAAGGAAGATGTGTTCTGAGTTGAGGGGTGTTAGATAAATATAGCATGTCAGACACTAAAGATTCATTAACTACTGAAGATGAGGGTAGGAAAACACATACCTTAATTTCCAAGAGTCCTGTCCCACCATGTATTAATCGCAATCAGAAGTTAAAAGATGTCTCTCACTGCTGACATGACAGTGAACTCAAAATACAGATCCACTTGCTGACTAGTTAAGCATTTACTCAAACTACAAATAAACATTGCTTCGATCTACCAAAGTTGCATATGAACAATGTGTCCTGTTTTCTTGCAGAAAATCTTGTTTCTTACTATTTACTTGGTGTCTCATCCCCTGTGAGCCACTATGAATTTCATGCAGCACTCAGCTTGGAAAAATCAGCTTCCCAGACCTTAAGAAAATTACCAGAATGCTTTTATAATAATAATAATAATAATGTGCAATACATGTATTTTCTACAGAACTTCATGATTTTTAACAAACTGAAATATGACCTTAGACCGGGTGTGAACAGATTCACTTCTAAAGGATAATGTTTAGAGTTGATGACTGACAAGTATTCGCTCCAGTTTTCCTAAGGAAGTGATGCTTATTCAGATTACTTTCTCTCCCTCTCCCCCTCTCTTTCTCTCTCTGAAACACTTAATCCTCCCCCATCTTGCAGTGCCTATTTTTCCAAATGCTCTCTCTTAATGTCTCTAACACACTAAATGCAATCCTTAGCGCATTTAAGAAAAATATCATGTCCCCAAGCTGGATCTGTTAAATTAAATTGCTTACTTTCAAGCTGTTTGCAGAGAAGTAATTTTCCTTTTAAGTTGTTTCCTTTCAGGTTTCAGCTAGCTTCATATAAATACTGAACACAGTCTGCTATTGTTTTCTTCTGGTTCTTTTAGCAATATAGCACATTTTCAACATACAAGTCATTTGGAAACACCATTAGTCTAAAAGCAAAAGAAATTAAGCCAAATATATAGCATCTCGTGGGACACATAAGTATATTGTCTTTAAATTGTAGTGACTGCTTCCAGTTGTTAACATACCAGTAATACAGGAATAATGCAGCAAGAGTTTTTATCTAAGACAGCAACACAGCACATCATGCTAATAAAGGGTTGAGAAATGCTCCACAAATAAGGGAATCACTGCCCAACAGAGTTCAGAGCTGTACCACTGCCTCAGGAACACATTAAAGCTGCTTTAAGTATTGTACCCTCCAAGACCTTAGAGCTTTTATCTAACCAGGAACTGCCTAAACTAGGAAATACTAAACATATGTATAGACATACCTTGCCAGTCCTGGCTGATTGTCTTGGATAGGGTTGCTAGGAACACAGCCTTTCTACTATTAACATAGTTCAGGGAAAACCTGCTCTGGAATATGCCAATGTGATAGAAGACCAGCTAAATAGCCTAACTTGCTTTGTAGACTCAAGTTATATTTTGTTGTTTGTTATCATAAATCCTAGCTGCTGTTTACTAGAAATGGAATAGCTGAACTCACAATGACAGCCACCATGAGTGCTGTGATACTCTGAGGCAGTGTCACACACCTGAGCGGACATCACTCACCTTGAGATTCTGCAGAACTGTGACAGTAAACCCAGTACTACACACTAAAATAAAGGAAATGCCAGGAGTACTAGGTAGCACCTCTCTGCCTAAGGTGTGGTCAATTTGAGTGCATACATCAACATAGCCAAGCTTTGTTCTGTTAGCCTGACAAAAACACAATTTTTGCCTCTATGAAGGCCTTGGCTGATAGTTTCCTTTACAGTACCTATGTTCCTTATCATCTGTGAGATAAAATACTCTGCTTTTTCACAGAGATGCAGAGGGGTCAGCACTGATCGAATTTTCAAGGTTCCTTTCATGAAGGAAATGGCCATTCCTACCTTTAATTCTAGTGGTTCTCCTATGGTGGCTATAATTTAGCCAGCTATGTAATAGCACACAATCTCAGCAGCTTCAAGAGGAATCTGGCCTTATCGACAGACAGGCACCTGGAGAGAACAGTGATTCACCTGGACACTTGTCCTGTAATTTCCTTAAATGTTCCTATGAAGTAAATTACTTTGAAATTCCATTTCTAGTCCTGGGTATAAATAAAATTGGGAGCTCATCCAGGATTATATTACCCAAGACTAAGAATCTTAAATTTAATATGCAAAACGCCTTTATAAGTACTCAGTTTAATAAAAAAGCCATTTAATTTGATAAGAATGGAGCTCTAAAATTATGTTTCATGGAGTACCATACATGAAACATTAAGGATGACAACAGTACAATAAAAAAATATTATCAAGACAAAGACTTAATTTTGAGTGTGATTACATACTATTGTAAAAATACGGAAAACAGCTGCAGCACTATCACTAAAACATACCAAGCTTTCATTTTTAATTTGCTAATCGAGACAATGAATATTCACGATTCCAAGCTTGTAGTGATTCTGCAGTTCACTTCTCTGCTATCTGATTTGCAACATTACCACAAAAATCCAGACTAGTGTAAAATGAAAACTAGCAGATTTCCCTTCTTCGCACACTGCCTCTTACTCCCTATGCAGTTAATAAAACACTAGACTGAAGAGCCTGCTTACACTTAAATTCATGTCCTTTTGAATGGGAAAGCAACAAGCCACAAAAGATGTTTATCATTTAGAGCTCTATATTAATTGTATCTTTCTCTGATTCACCAGAGTTGAGAGAACTGGCTTTATTTTGCTTAAAAAGATGTCACTTGCAGTTACCCAACATTTTTCTACTACAAACATAAAACCAAAGATAAACCAGTAAAGTTACTGAACATACCAAGTAATGCAGTAATAACTCTATACAATGATTGCTTAAGGTTGGTAACAGCTCTAAGATGACTTTCTTGATACTTTTTAATGAAGCATTTGATTGTTTAATATAAAAACTTCCTAAAAAAGTGATTAAATACTGAGCGCTTTAAGCTGTGTAATTTGAAAAGATTTTTTGTCCACAAGTTATTCATCTGTCAGATACAATGTTATAGGCATTTGATATGAATGCTTTTTAACCATGTTTGTTTTGTTTAATAATACATGCCTGAAGGATAGAATTATTGAAACCTGTGCTGAATTTGTAAGACGATGATGAATTTCACTCACAAAAGTGTTTGTATAAGCACAATTTATGCCATTCCAAAACCAATTTAAATGTAGAATATAACTTATGGGTTGGGACTGACATTTGCTGTGCAAAATCCATCACAACAGATGTCTCAGTTCCCCAAGAGATTTTCTCAGGGAAAGACAGATAAAGTACATCAGCTAGATACTCACAATTTACTGGACTTGAATTCATCAGTACACCTCATCTATTGTATTTATGCAAATTGCCAGTCCCTCCCGTTACTGCTGGATGTGCAGCATCAAGCGCCTGACCAGAATGAGCAGAGCCTATAGAGGAGCACAAATAGACCCAGTTTATGTTAGGCAAGTCTCCATTTTTAGCAGTAGTGAATTTCAAATAAACATTTCAAAGTGCAGCTGTATATGGTTACATGTTTGTTTATATGTAGGCTTCCTATTTAAGTTTTGAATGTGATATTTAAACTGGTTTTGCTAAACTGGGGAAAAATGGTTAAAGAATCACTGATTGTGATATAACAATGTATTTGCATTTTTCATGTTAAGCTGACTAAAAATGAAGCTACGTTTTAATGAATAGGAGGATGTCTATCCAGTAGACCAAAACAAGGTAATGACTGATTCAATTTTGTGCACAAACAAGAATAAAACCTGAAAGTAATTATGTTTGGAAATAGCCAATGTTCCTTGACTTTTTTTTACTTTCCAGGCAGGAAAAATATACCAACCAAAGAGAAAGAGAGGCTATCACTGCAGGGAACTTTGGTCCAAAGATATTCTTTCTTTTGCATTTAGAGACAGTAAATGCACAAGAAAAACAAAGCAAACTTTATCTTCCCTCCCCCCTGCAAAAAAAGCATAAAAAACTATCAATGGCTGGAAAGCTCTTAAAAATATATACCCACAAATGTATATATACATACACCAAACAGAATCCTAGAATCTTGCCCTGTGGATTACTAGTATATTCATGTACAAACATAATTTTATTCAGCAATTTAACAACTGGGCTCAACTGCCTTTTAAACTGTACCATGACTTGGGTTTCACAGCTGTACAGTTAATAGCACATCAGGAAACCAGCAATTATGGAAGTTATCCTACAGCTCTTTCCAGCACTCCTGTTATTCTTAACCTTCTCCATCTTTCTGCAAATCCCTTTCTCTAGCTACTGTAATTATCTCCCCAAGTCCAGCTGCCAATTTCTTCTCCTTCAGTTTACCTCCTTACTTCATCCCTAAAAACTGTCACAGATCAAACTGTTGGCAACGCTGCCATCATTAAAGATTTTGGACAATTTAACTACATGACAATGAGAAACCCTGCAGTGCTGCCCCCATGACAGGCAAAGTCCCATTGACAACAAATCCCTGATTCTACCTGTCCTGACCTCAAGCTTCTCCCGTAACTATTTTTCCTATTCCTACTTTCCCTAAGGTATAACTCTGATATATTTTGAGTTGGAGCCACCCTCCAAGATACTCCATTTACTTAATTTCATCTCTAATTGGCCCCAATACCCAGTGGCTACATCTCTCAGAATGGTTCTTGCACCACCTCCTCTATAAATCATCCCGCTTCACCTAGACTTTGGAATTGCTCAGTCCTTTGAAGCTTCCCTCTACTTGCCCATTAAGACACAGCATATAGATTCAAATCAGATACACACAGTTTATAAACAGATAAGGATGTTCTAGTTTAGTTTTCATACAGACAGACATACCTGTTAGCTATTCAGCAAGCTGCAACATTAGCTCTGCCTGCTTCAACACATGCAATCTTCTGAGAAATTTTGTAGCTCCTGACCATTTCAGAAAAAAGATTCTACAAAAGACAAAGTTTACAGCAGATTTATGTTTCCCTGAAATAGAAGGATTAGAAGGCCTTTGAAAGAGAAGGAAAAAACCCCTACTGAAGTGTGTTTCTTGTCTAAATATTTTTACCTGGTTTTGTTACAATGAACACTCTGGGGGGATTGTCTTTATTGATATTGGAGACCTGGACTCTCATCAGCAGGTCCCTCATTCTTAGGATACAAACAACACTGGAAATCATTATTCTCTAGTTTTTTGAATTTGAAGTAGCTTTCCCTGTGTAAACTTCTGTGGTGGTTCAGTCCCAGACCATGGCTGAGCACCACACACCCATCACTCCCAGAGAAGAAACAGACAGAGCCTCCATGGGTTGGGATAAGGACAGTTTACTGACAAAAATCACCATGAACAATAATGGCCAGTTACACTCATATCCAGTGCTAACACAGAATACCTTACTGACCTGACAATTACAGAATGCTGCTTGACAGCAAGGACAGATGGATAGACAGACAAACCAACATCCTAGACACAGTCAGACTGTCCTAGAGGCAACAAGCCCCTACCCTTCCCCAGCCAGCTGCTTTAATGGGGAAGTGGTGTCAGGTGGTGTGGAAAACAACCCAGGCTATCTCCGCTCACCTCAGCTAACTCAGCTCACCTGTGTTGGCTGATTGGGGAGGTTAACGTTGGCCTGGCTAGAATCAGGACAACTTCCTAGTTCATATTTTTCTTTTTCTAATTTCCAAGTGTTCAACACAAAAAGGAAGAAATATTACTTAGAAAATTCGAAGTATCATTTGATGATGCAGAGTTTAGCGCAGATGTATAGGAAAGCTTGAGTCTGACCCTAAAAAAGGGATTTAGCTATAGCTTAAGTCTGCAAATTCCCCTGAAAATACATGCGCTAGACTATCTATTATGCAATTGAAAATAAAATTGTTACTTCACTACATAACATTTTCATTACTCAATATGAAACCCATGTGATATGATCCTTCTTTGCACTTTAGAAAAAAGTAACATGAAACCAGGAGTGCAAACTACTATATTAATTTCAAAGTTCCTATTATTATAACAAAACAGTCTTTGATTCAGTAAGTGATTTAACAGTATTTCCCACTCATTTCAAATTATTTGAATTGAGTGGCAAATATCTGGTATCTAAAGTAAAAGGAACATGGAAAGTACAAAATAGATAAATGAGTGT
Organism: Laterallus jamaicensis coturniculus; assembly: GCA_022605575.1. NCBI lineage: Eukaryota > Metazoa > Chordata > Aves > Gruiformes > Rallidae > Laterallus > Laterallus jamaicensis. The sequence continues at coordinate 1,518,445 of JAKCOX010000008.1, forward strand.
AAAACATTGTCTACCTCTAATGATTTGTCTCAGAATTCTTATTTTTGTCTTGAATGTTTTGTCTTTGATAAAGTCAGTTCTGTTAGTATTTATTCAAACCTGTATAGAAAACATGTTCCAGACAAATGAAGGGATAGCACTTTAAGCAGAAATAGTTTAAACAGTCTTAGTGGTTCATGAAAAAGAACCATTTCAGTATGACTCAGGAATCACAGTAATTTCTTCAACGTAATTTCATTTACTGTTATCAGCTTTTTTGTATTCATTTGCCTTTCATTTTCCTCTAGAGCATACATATGTCAAAGGAAGCTGAAGCCTTATCAAGAGTGGAATTCTGCAGTGGTTTTACATGCCTGTCAGTTCTGAAGATGTCAATGATCTTGACAGGCTGACAACTTCTGAACATTTTCAAGAGATCAGTACAAGCTTCAGCTAGAAAAAGGGGATGTATAAACTATATAGATCCAGGTATTTAATTCTTTTGTTTTCTTTCCTACAGCACAGAGGAGGTATAAAGCATTGGTCAGAAAGGCAAAGTGTCAGTAACAAAAAGGCTTCTCAGCCTTTGCCTGAATTGAACTACAGTATGTGTATGCACCCACGGTTCCATAGAAGCTGTAGTATTGCTCTGAACCATTTATAGATTCCTCCACATTCCATTTGGCTTGGGATAATTTCTCCTCACCTGTTGTGCATTCCTATCTTGGTGCAATTTAATAGTTGGGGATTTTGGAATGCAAAGGTGTGATCATATAGATAAAGGTTGAGTAGATGAGCATTTTTCAGACTCTTATTTTTCAAACCAAAGCTTTCTTTGGGTGGCTAAAATCATACTGAACTCCAGGAACCCTTTTTAATGGTAGTCCCTGGCAATGCAGACCCAAATTGTTTGGAAAGCCTTTCTGATAGTCCATTATGCACCCAATGAAGTAACTGTGAGTAACTATGAAATGTGATTCATAATATATACTTTATAGGATAAAACCTATAAACCTTTTTTGGGAGAAGTGAGAACTGTGAAATAATGGGTTTGTTCCAATTCCACTAGAACCTTTAGATGCAGTATTATATATTTCACTTCATATTTCTCAGTGAGAGTAGGAAAATTATTTCTTCAGCTGCTCAGTGTCCTGTAAGTGCAGTTTTTGGGGGAAAAACAGAAGTGCTGACACAGCAATCAGTGTTTCTGATGAAACAGAGAGCTTTTAGATGTCTCTCATTTCCACAGCAGTTGAAGGACAGCATTTGTAATCACATAGCTAGATATAGAGTACATTGTTTGTTTCAGAAAGCTGTAGTTTTATCAGTTAAAAGAAAGCTGAGGTTGATTTCATTCTGAAACTATTGTAAATTTAGTAGGGCAGCTGGCTTCCTCCAGCAATGGCAGAAATTGCAGAGTATCAGAAAGCTGGAAAAGAAAAACACCTCAGCACATCAACAAATCAGACATGCATCTCTGAATAAGTGATAAGGTGGTCAAATGGATGGCGTTTAGAAGGCTGCTACGCTGAAAAGCATTATTAGTTGCCCTGCCCTAGGTCTTTATAGGTTAAGCAAAGGGCATTTTAAGTAACCTTAGATGTGAAGGCCAAGGTAGCTTGTTCTGCATTTCCAGCATGGTTCAAAGGTAGAGACAGTGCTGAAGGTTCATTACATAGTCCCAAAGGCAAAGATTAAAGGATGCTTTTAAGGTAAGTGAGAAGCAATCAATAAAAAGCCCAGAAAGGAAATCTCACAGGCAATGAGATGGCTTATGTCTGAAACATAGCTGATGCTACAAAACCAAAGGTGGGATACTGTTCAATGTTTGTTTCTGTTGATGATGGTAGTGGGAAAATACATAATCTCTTTATAAAATAATGAAGACATATGGTAGAAGAATAGCTTGACAAGAATTGATTCAGGGAAGTTGTATAATGTCTGGTCTCTGGTTAGAGCTGGTAATTAGTATTGTCTTTTCTGGTTTGCAACCTGTGACTCACTTGTCCTGTATAAATATTTCTTTGAATACAAATGATTTGGCATAACCTTACATATTTGCTAAGCACCTGAATCAATGGAAAAGCAGTATCTTAAACTAAAATAAATTCAAACACTCAACATTTTTCGGAATACTGGAACACATCTGTTCTGAGCTCCTACTAAATCACTAGTATGGAAGTCCTCAGGATAGTCTCATGTTAAACAGAGGTAGAAGCCACTCCTGATGAATTATATTTGTGGCTTTTACTGTTACAGAAAGTGCCTTCTTGTTAGTAAAAATCTGAATTACTGCATACAAATGAAAAGCAAGTATGGAACTTGAGTGCACTATTTTCATCATTAGAATATGCATGGCAATGTCATATGAAAACTCACTTTTTCTTTACCAAGACAAAATTAAACATTGCTGTAAGCTGTCAGAATTTCATGCTGGCAGACAAAGGAAAGTTATATGAGTATTTCACACAGTAAAAAAAAAAAAACACTTGGAAGGAATCACATCAGTGGACACATGCAAGAAAGAGAGACCATTTAATAGCCCTCTGAGATAATCAGTCTAAGGTGTTTAATCTCTTCATGTCTGAAATGACACCACACCTGCTTCTGTGAAAGCACTGATGATAACAACAGCCTGTCATTCAAATGTCACAATTTCCAAATGACAAGGTACATATGCAATTGCTGAGAGAGTCATGTACTTTTTGGAAATATTCCAGGCATCTGACATATTTATTTAAAAGATATGTTATAGAGTCATACTGAAGATGCTCAAGAACTGAGTGAAGCTCGCTTCTTTTCAACTTTGTCACTAGTAGCAACAAGAAATAGTAGAACAAATACTACTACAGCACCTTAGACCAAAAGTCCATCTACCCTTAATCACCTTGCCTTGTAACTGGCAGCTCCCAGTGCCTTTAACCTCATTGTGTCCAGTAAGTCCATCACAATGTTGGCAATTTTGGTAACTGTTTGTCATTGCACATGTGTTTTTAGTGTTAATTTTCCGAAATCCATTACTTTGGCTTTCATAACGCTAAACATAGCTTCTATTATCTTATAATGCAGCAGTGGACAAATCTTCTCCAGGTTCCCACAGTCAAGATCTAAGTTTGACAACCATAAATGAGTAATTATTAAAATCTATCATCAGCTCTTTCTTCCAGGTGACTCAGGGTGGGGTGTGTGTGTGTGAATAGCACAACCTACATTCTCCATGTTTATTGGGTTCTTCTAGCATAGTTTTTAGGCCTCATTTTCCAATAAAAACCCAAATTTACTCTTCTATTAACTCTGATATGTATTTCCTAATTCTTTCCTTATTACTGTTTTTAGTGCACTTCCTTAGAGAAAATTAGGTTAGCTGTCTTATAGTGCTCAGGAAGTAGAGATTGTTTTATAGGCTGATGTAGTATTTGTGACCTGCTATTCCTTTTGCACAGGAGCTGTTTTCAAGAATGGGTTACACACTAGTGCAAACAGCTATTCTGAATTGTTTTTGGACAACCTCTAGATATTTTCTCCATTATTTTCATAAAGTATTTAAAATCTGAGGGGAAAGTGATCAGTATTGGAGTGACTTTCGCCTACCATATCACAAACAAAGTCTTATGTTCTTGGGATGGGTTAACCTTCTGTTCATAGAATGAATCATAGAATGGCATGGGTTGTAAGGGACCCCAAGGATCATAGAGCTCCAACCCCCCTGCCACAGGCAGGGCCACACTTACAAGTTTACATTTCAAAAGGCATAATGTAGGAATACACATAGATGTCCTGTCTGTATCATAGCCCATATGATAAGTGCATGTGTGGGTAACTGAAGTCTGCCTTTATTACTGCTTGCTTTATTTGAAGTTTCTCATCTGTTGTAGTCAATAGAATCTTAATGAACAGTTAAAACACAATAAAAAGAGGGGAAAGAGAGAGAAGTACTTTTAGTAATTACACTGATGCTCTCTGAGGTGTCCAAGTCATATTGCTCCTAAGTGCAATTCCATTTCACTTCTTGAAAAACCTGTAATGAAATAAATGTACCTCATTAAACTCTGGGAAAACATAAAATCAACAAAATGAACATTTACTGAAATACAGTAAATGGACATTTACAGAAAGATTAGTCATGCAGTAATAGATCTTCATCCTGAAAGTAAAATAAAATTTTTAAAAAGTTGGAAATAAAAGCGGCCATATTTATATCCCCAAAAGGGGCAAGTCTGGTGAGTAAACAAGTTTCTGAAATTGAGCCAGAAGAATTCCCGTCAGTTCTGTATCACTAATGATAATAAGCTAATGTACTTTGCATTTTTCTAGACTTTTCCGGTTTAAGATTTAAAAGCAATTAACTGATCTTGAGAATACTTCTGTGAGAGAAACACATTATTATCCCTTTATTAGTGAGGCAGATGCTGAGGCACACGGATTTTGATCTGTCACATAATGAACTGATTACCAGAACGAACAGTGAATCACCCACATGTCCTCTGTTGCTAATACTGTACAAACTGACCCTAATAGTGTACGTGATGACAAATGCCTCCCTGGAACATTTATGGGAAGGTCCCACAAGATTTGACAGAAGGAGAAAAAAAGACAAACAAACAAAAAAGAACCCAAACAAGAAAATTTTCAGCCCTTTATTACTTCTGCTTCACTTAATAAGGAAAAAAAGTAAAAGTGTAAAAATGTACATAACACATTAGACTAGAAATAGAGACAATATTAACTGGAGAGAAAAGACCAGGGCATTGTGTCCTTCATCATCTAAAACACTAATTATGAAATCTGAGCTGCTTCCCTCTCATCTGCACTGCAGTCTATTGCTTGCCTCCAGGCTCTGCCCCTCAGGGTCTTACCCATGTCTTTCTGAGCCTGCCCTGCCGGGCCTGCGGGGCTGCCAGTCCGTCCCGCACGGGAGAGCGCAGCCCGCCTTTCTCTGGAAGTACGTCCAGGTCAAGTCCCGCTTAGGTAATTCACACGGCGCCTCGCTACCCTGCAGAGAAGAAAGTCTCCCGTCACGCCACAGATGCCGCCTCTGGCTGCCGAGCTTGCACCAGTGGTCACTCCATTATAAACAAAACCAAGCCCAAGCAGAACCCGCCCGGGCTGGCTGCCCGGCCGCAGCCTGCCGCTGCCTCGCTAGATGGCGCCGCCGGCTTCTGCGGACGAGGGTGCTCCCTGCCCCAGCCGCCATCTCGGGCGTACCCGCGGGACAAGCCGCACGGCGCCCCCCGCAGTCGGTCGGTGTCACCGCGGCTCTGCTCTTACCGCCTTCATCTGCTTCCCACCCCCGACCATTGAGAGAAGAGAGATCCTCAGCCCCAGTGAGCATGGTTGGTTCCTCAGAGGCCAGGCACCTAGGCAGCTACCGGGTAGTCACGAAGAGGTTTCCCTGAAAATGCGTATAGGGCACTGGGCACAGAAGCCTGGTTCTTGTGGGGAACTGTGCTGGCGAGGGAGAGCTAGGGGACGTGAGGGTGCGTGCTGTGCAGCCCCCAGACTGGGATGCAGGGCACTGTGCCTCCCCACCATTGGGGAGGGCTCTGTGTATTTATTTCAGCCCAAGGGTGCACATTAGCAAGGTGTAGGGCAACAAGCAGCTGTATGAGGCAGAGAGGCGTGTAGGAAAGAAGAGTGACTTTGGAAGTGTCCCTTCACTTTGGGGCACCATTGGTCAGTGAGATTAAGCTTGCCATATTGAATGCCACTGTGGCTGCCTGTTCACAAGGGAAGGTGGCCAGGTCACCAGGTTGAGGTTGGAAGGGACATCATCATCTGGTCTGGCCAATGGCACTGAGCCGGGCTGTAAACATCTTCAAGCCTGGAGACTCCACAACCTCTCTGGGCAGCAAGTGCCAGACTTCAAGGCACACACCAAATCTAGCTTCTTACTGTGCAGAAGACACAATATCTGATGGTCACACGTTGGCCCACTGACCAGAGTCATGGGATCATGTAGAAGGTGATTCAGGAGGGGGACACTTCTCCAAGGCCTTCAGTTGCTAGGCTGTTCTGGGAGGTAGAAACAAAAGCTTACCTCTCATCTGTGTCTGGTCATTGATGAAGCCCCATTCTCAGTTCTTGGGTTGTGGAATACCAGGGTGCCACAGCAGACTTGTCACCTTGATGTCAGTGTGGTCCTGCAGAAAAAGCATTTCTCCATTTTGCAGCTTCTGCAAAAACTCCGGAACTTGACTCAACTGAAGTTTAGAACAATGTAAACTCTGCAAGTTCTGTTTCTGTTAGAGAAGGGATCAAATTAGGAAGTTGAACCATTTCCTCTGGATATATGGCAGGCATGCGAACAAGGAATTACAAAGTTAGGAACAGCTGTTAACTGCTGAAACCTGCTGTAGAAACTCATGTTCAGTCAGGAAAAAAATCTAGTTTCATTATGCTTGTGCTTTAATGAATATAAACTGTATAATTTGTTTTAGTTCAAATAATATTACTCAGCTGTAAAACTTTGCAAAATGTTCTTAAGTTAGGTAACTGTTGTAACCAGTCCACTCTTACTGGCATAATCTCAATACAGCATTCATTGAAAAATGGTGATATAGTACTTTGATCTCATTCTAATATTCAAATTTGGCACTTAATACTAAAGTCGCAAGAGAGAACAGCAATGAGGGGGAGAAGAGAGAGTGCTTCTTAAGGAGAGAGTACAAAAATGATGTATTGGTGGTTCTCACCATTGCCAGTAACTGGAAGCAGTTACCTGCTAAAAGTTCAGTTGGACATATGTTGGAGGGTGAGAAGGGAGTGGCCATGGTTGAGACAAAGTTTACAGAAATAGTGCTGATTTTCCATGAGGGTGGAAAACAAAAGGATTGTCTAATTTACTGATTTGTGCTGAAGATTTACCACTTTGGTCTCTTCTCACTTTCCTTGTTCAGCTAGATTCACATACATAGTATCTCCCTGAGACTATATCATGGTTTAGCTCCAGCTGGCAACTGAGCACCACACAGCTGCTTGCTCCCTCCTCCAAAATGTGATGGGGGAGAGAGTTGGAAGGGTAAGAGTGAGAAAACTCATTGTCCTGATTTCAGCTAAGATGGAGTTAATTTACTTTTTAGCAGTGGATGGAATGCCGTGTTTGAGTGTTAGGACAAGAGCAGTGCTGTTAGCACCCTGATGTTTCTAGTTGTTACTAAGAGATCAAGGACTTTTTCAGTTCTTCATATTTCCCTACTAATGAGAAAAGAGGGGACACAGCCAGGACAGGTGACCTGAACTGGCCAAAGTGGATATTCCATGCCAATTACATCATGCTCGGTATAAACGGGGGGCTGGGAGAAAAAAAAACAAAAAAACTCCAGGATGTGTGGTTTTTGGGGACGGTCGGATTCCGGGACGGCTCTGGGTTGTATGGCCTGAGTTGTGTGGTTCTGTGAGAGACTGCATTGTGTATCACCAATTTCATGTATTTTGTGCTCTAAAGTAGTGTTATCATTGTTGTATTTTTTTAAATCTTTTTCTGCTATTTTAGTAAACTATCCTTATCCCAACCCGCGGGGTTTTGGTTTTCTAGGTTTTGTTTTGTTTTTTTTTTCTCGTTACATTTCCCTTTCCCTTTCCCTTTCCCACCCCACCTCATCCCCCTGCAACTGCCCCCCCCCCCCTTCTTTTTGTTAAAAGAACAAGCAACTGTGTGGGGCTCAGCCCTCAGCTGGGGCTAAACCACCACACTCATGGATTGAGATAAAGACAGTTTAATACGTAAAGCAAAAGCCATATGCATGCAAGCAAAACAAACCAAGGAACTCATTCACCACTTCAGCTATCTCCAGGAAAGCAGGGCTCCATCACATGTAACAGTGACTTAGGAAGGCAAACATTATTGCCCCTTTCCTTCTTCTTCCCTCAGCTTTATATGCAGAGCATGACATCATATGGTAAGGGATATCCCTTTGGTCAGTTTGGGTCAGCTGTCACAGCTGCATCCCCTTCCAACTCGTGTGCACCCCCAGCCCACTCACTGGTGGGCCCTTGCCTCTGTGCAAGCACTGCTCAGCAATAACGAAAATATTCCTGTGTTATCACTACTGTTTAGAACATAAATCCAAGCCATAGCTCCATACCAGCCACTATGAAGAAAATTGACTCTATGCTACTCAAAACCAATAGAGATCACAACTGAGTGGTTTCTGTAAAAGACTTTTTACAAGTATCTGGAAGAAAAGAAGACACGTTTTTTGTTGGGAACAGTGTCAGGAGAAAACAATACTGTGCAAATGTTGGCAAGCCAGGATATTAGAAGTTTGGGATTCTCTGAATAGTCAGTGCTAGTTACATAGCAATAATCAAATGTACTCTTCACTGAGTTAAAAACTGGCTGGCTAGCCAGGCCCAAAGAGTTGTGATGAATCGAGTTAAATCCAGTTGGCAGCTGATCACAGGTGATGTTCCCCAGGGCTCAGTAATGGGGCCAGTTTCCTTTAATATCTTTGTCAATGATCTACACAAGGGCACTGAGTGCACCCTCAGTCAGTTTGCAGACAACACCAAGTTGTGTGGGAGTGTTGATCTGCTTGAGGGCAGGAAGGCTTTACAGAGTGGTCTGGACAGGCTGGGTTGATGAGCTTCAGCAAGGCCAAGTGCCAGGTCCTGCGCTTTGGTCGCAATAACCCCAGCAATGCTACAGGCTCGGGGCAGAGTGGCTGGAAAGCAGCCTGGCAGAAAAGGACCTGGGGGTGTGTTGACAGCTGGCTGAGTGGCTCAGCAGTGTTCCCAGGTGTCCAAGAAGGGCAACATCCTGAATGGAATCAGAAACAGGTGGCCAACAAGACTAGGGAAGTGATTGTCCCCCAGTACTCAGCACCTTGAGTACTGTTTTAGGCATCTCACTACAAGACAGACATTGAGGTGCTGGAGTGTGTCCAGAGGAGGGCAGTGAAACTGGAGAACAGTCTGAAGCACAAGTTTTATGAGGAGCAGCTGAGGGAACTGGGGTTGTTTAGTCTGAAGAAAAGGAGGAGCCTGAGGGATCTTATAGCTCTCTGCAGCTACCTGAAAGGAGGTTTTAGCCAAGTGGGTGTTGATGTCTTCTCTGAAGTAACAAGTGATAAGAATGGCCACAAATCGCACCAAGGGAGGTTTAGATCAGATCTTACAAAAAATTTCTTCATTGAAAGTGCTATCATGCACTGGAACAGGCTTCCCAGGGAAGTGATTGAGTCACCATCCCTGGAAGTATTGAAAGGACATGTAGATGCAGTGCTTAGGGACATGGTTTATTGGTGGACTTGGCAGTCTTAGGTTAACAGCTGGACTTGATCCTAAAGATGTTTTCCAACCTCAGTGATTGTATGATTCTGTGATTACTCAATGAGTAGTCACAGGGCACTTTGTTATGTTAGCAGGCACATTCTACCAGATACAAAACCAAGATAGCACAGAGAATGGAAAAGATTAGGTCTCGAAGGGCTGACTTTATAATTTTGAGACAGTGAATTAGTTGTAATTCCATATATCCCATGCTTTTACTTATTTTGAACACTATCAAATCTTCTGTTGCTGCAGCTGAAAAATAAAATTATTTCTTTGCCTTCAAGAAGACTAAAGATTCTTTTTTTCCGTTACTGAACTGCATTTTCATGTCACAAAATTATTGCAGTCTAGCTACAGAGGAGGTGGAACATTCTTCAGAAACTGGTGAGGAAAATCAGGCATTACTTATTTATGAAGATGAGAGGGAAAATCCTACATAAATTCATACTAACCCACCAACATAAACACCTTTGTTTGACAGCAGTTCTAGGATGACTTCTCCACTCTGAAGCTAATTTAAACCAAGGCATTCATAACAAACGTAATTTTTCTTATCCCAAGCACTGAACTGGTAACAGTTTAAAGTATAGAGGACATTTTGGGGAGAAAAGAGAAAGATGCAAATAACTAATTTGAACAGAAACACTGGGATTAAGCATTGAAAGGGCTAAGGGTCCTCCCACGTGCATGAGGTGTGTAGCCAATCTCTTGGTTGTATCTATATCCAGTCCAAAAGACAAATGCAGAGGAGTCGAGCATGTTCAGACACATCGGTCTCTGCCCCAGTGGCTGTTCAGCTGTTTAACTCTCACTAGGCTGCATGACCCATCCTTGCTATGTCACTGCTGTCCAACACTGTGGGTGATGATGATAGTGCCTGCCTGATGTGAGCAGGGATGGTCAGGACTGTGGCCTTCATTTTAGCCTTTTTCCCAGCTACAAGCATCACCTCTTCGGTTTGCTCTGACTTCACTTGTTTTCACTGTTGCTGTGCCTGTCTTTGCTGTTCCTGGAAGAGGCCCTTTGGATCAGCCTTTGCTGTACCTCATGCCTAGTCTGTGATCCTGTCCATTTCTTGTTCAGGCATGATTTTCAGTCTAACTGCAAAACAACTGTACACAAAATGTAAATATGTACAAAAAAAGAGATTGGCATATGATAACAGAGCTGGCATGCAGAACAGCCCAACTATTGAGCTCTCTGTGCTTTCTGCATGCTGGTGATACCAGCCAGCTCCTCCTCTGGAGGTCTTAGGCTGTGCTGAATTTGGTCACCAGAGTGCATCTGTTACAAGCTCCCAATTGTTACACTTAACTTACAAATAACTTAAAAATATTTAGTCTCTGCTTTTTGCATGTTTCCTTTTTTTCTTTCGGGGAAGATAATTTGTATTTCTCAGATTCACTAAGCTGGGTGTATGCATGGTATGTCCCAGCAGGCTATGGTGCTTGTAAGTATAGAACAGGAAAAACACTTTCATTATTTACTCATCCAAAAGGCAAGAGTTATGTATTCCCACATTTCTGTAGCACGTACCAGGAAACAATTATATCTCTATTCACCTCCATGGGAAGCAGGTGGTGTTTTTCTCATTTGCATCGGTTGTACAAGTTCTTGCAGCTATTTCCTTTTCCCTCTGAAAACAGCAATATCTTTATCCCAGGAGTTGGCATTGCAGGATTTTTTATAGTAATTTAAGGAGTTTTTTATCGAAGGGCTTTTATCTGGTCTTTGCAAAGTGTTCAAAGGACATTAATTGTAAAATTTACTTTTGATCCACTTAAATTTTAAGTCTATTTTAAATAAACTATATGTAATTGTTTTGGCTTGCTTTTGCTTTTATGACATCTCTTGCTTAAGAAATGTCATACAGGGAAAAGTCATACAACCTTTAGACAGCCTTATTTCTGTAATTGGCAAAACCTTGCTACAAGCTTTCCAAAGGTGTAGAATATCGTGTCCAGCCAGCAAAGGAGGGCAGGGGAAATAATTGAAAGCTCAAGAGGAAACGATGTTTTAAGCCATGTTTTAAGGCTGCCCTTGATAAAATAACTGAAGTAAGCATTCCTAAAGGAAGAAGGTACTTCCATTCTAAGTAACTATCAACAATGTATTTACATAGGAGCCTTTACTGTTTACTAGGTATATATATATAAAAAGGTAAATAGAGATATTATAAGCATGTTCTCAAGCTTGTCAGGCATAAGCACAGACATCTTGGTGCAGAAACCTGCTCCACATGTGTAGGTTATTCCCTTTGCTTTAGTATGGCATCATCCTTTTGTCAGTCTAAAGCATAGGAAGAGGGTAAGAAATTCTGACTATGGTTCTTACAGAAGGGCCAAAGAGAGAATCTTGTTTCCTGTTACAGAGATTTGGTAGAAGGTCCTCTGCTCTAGCCCTACTCCACTATGCTCCTCTGCTCTAGCCCTACTCCACTATGCTGCTTCACTGAGGCCTCTTAGTGCCAGGTGCCCTCCCATTGCATGGAGAAAGGTGTTTTCATAATGTAGGAGGTGATGATGCAGGTCTTAAGATATGCAGAATGGTAAACTGTTTACCCTGAGGTAAACACTGCTATTGTGTACAATTGAAAAAAAGCTGAAATTTGAGCTAGGAAGTACATTATCAAATGAAATTGCAAGAAAAAAATAAAGGAATAATTTCTTTTCAAAAAGTGTATTGGTGATTTCAGTTCTCTAAACTGGGGAGTTACATATTGCAGTCTATAGGAAAGCCAGTTATTATACATGCTTGGATGTAAAATGGGGCATCTCTGAATATGGAAAGCATCATTACTGAAATAAAACCCAATGGAAAGATCATCTACTGATGTATTTTTTTTTATTAATTTGAACTTGGCAGAAAAAAAAATGCTGATATTTACAGAATAATATAAAAGTGCAAGGCTGTAGGAAATGGAATAATTATTCCCAGAGTTCAGACCAGAAGGAGGAATAAAGGAGTCTTTTAAATTTTTTTCCATCTTTGCATCTTTTTTTTTCCTGAAGAAAAAATATTTAATTCACAAATAATAGGTTTTACATGACTGAAAAGATAGAACTGTGAAGATGAAAATCTGAAATGAGCAGTGTTTCCCATCACTTCAACACTGAAGCAATACAGCAGGAAAATATTGTAAAGGCATGAGCATAAAGGAGAGTCTCAACACTGAGTTAAAAGAATTTCACATAGTAAATAACTGTCAGAGTTTTCCCCAACACCTCTAGAGCCAACTTTTCAGCCATGCTTATTTGTGCAAAAAATACATAGGTAGCCCCCAAAGTAAATAAAAGAAAGTAGCTCTGTACCACTTTGGACAGAATTTTGGAGAAGACATATGTATGTGAGCATGTTTATATAAATCCATAAACATCATATTTGCTAGGAGAGGAGGCTATTATCTGGGTAGGAAATTCAAAGCTGATGTAAATTTTCACCAATTTGTCGACTGGTTTTTGTAAGTTGGAACATACGGGCATTTTGCCAGGCTACATGTTGGTATGTGCATCTTCATCTTTCTCTTGGATATCCACAGATGCTTCTGGTCCACTCATTCTGGTTGAAACATGTGGCAGGTTTTGTCTTTTCTTACTTAAGTAGAAATACAGTATAGTTCCAGCTCCAGCTCCAGCCAGGGCTAGAAGAACGAGCAGCGAAACGATGCCGGGGGAAAGCACTTTCTCCCATTTCCCTTCTGTAAGTGGATGAAATAGAATTAACACCTTTGATCTGAAGAGATTTCAAAATCTAGTAATAAATGGGATTTCTTTAACCAGAAACCAGACAAATGTGATATGCAGGTAGATTTTCAGTTCAGCAAGTCATTTTGATGAGTTTTATTTTTAAGAACAAAATCAAACAAAATATAATTACTTTTGATCAAAAGCCAGTTTACTTCAGAATAAGCTCTATTTCCTATATCTAGATACTGATGAAGTTTATGGAGGTTTTATTTTAAAATTAATACCTAGAAACTATGTAATTATATTCTTGTTGGTTTTGAGCGTCTCCTGATAATTCTACCTGCAAGGAATTATGCTTACCTTTATTTTCTGTTGACATCTCTGTGTTTTCAGGAGCTTATGGAAGGAAAAGAAAATGTTTATTCTAAGTGCTTTACAAAGCAACAATGCATTAATTTAAAATTTCCCAAGTCCAAATTGGACTAATTCCTAAATTCACTTGCTGGTGAGAGTTTGTCTCACACAGAGATAAAGCTAAACATGTGTAGCCCACTAGTTGGATGATCAGCTCTTTCATTCCATGAGCATCTGACCTCCTCATCTGAGATAACCAACAAGATGTGAAATTAGAGTCAGGTTTCTGTTATTTAATCTAAAAGGTTTTTCAAATATGTTCATATCTGAGAAACTGCCCACAGGTTTCTTAATAATTTTAAGGTGTTTCTGAAAGAGGAAAGATTTTCTCAGTGGAGTTCTCAAGTGTTAGGGATGTATTATAAGCATTTAAGTTGAGCTGAAATGGATATTCTGTGAGTTTAGTCCCTTCTGATAGAAGCCACCATTGCTTGTGAATGTGGTTCTTATGGTAACTGCACTTTCTAAACTTGTCAGGTAAGGGAAAGGTGAACAGAAATATGAAGTTTAACCAAATAAAATGTTCATGTTCTGGACCACTTTCATTTAATCTCAGATGATAATCGAGTTAATGCATTTTCTTTCAGATGATAATTTTGCTAACAGGAGAGTACCAGTATTTTATTAAATCTATCACACTATAGAGTGCCACAAGAATGTATTCCTCTTATCCACCAGCTCAGAGGACACTAATGAAAGGAATCATGAATTTCAGTGTTTCTATAAGACAGAATTTTCATTAGACTCATCAGATTTTTTTAAAAAATATATTTAACTGAAATTGAACTATTGATTTTGAATTTGGATTGTGTCATATTTTAAGAGAAATTCTACCGAAAGATGACTTCTTATTAAAAATGAGTGATCTTTATCCATTTTTTTTGGCATAAATGTAAAGGTTTGAAGTATTTATGATGGCTACATGGGGCTGATGGTAATTTTACAGGACTTATAGGAGGTGCAGCCTTCTGAGGTGCTGAGCCGTCTGGGGCTCCTCAGTATTTAGGCAGCTGAATTCTGCTTTTAGGATCTATTGGATTTGCACATAAACATGTATCATTTTTTATTTATTACGCTGTACAATGTAAATGCATTTTCAGGCATTTTTAACCATAATATATTTTAAATATGACTTACTTTTTGGTTTTTTACAGATATATCCTTTTTTGAAAGAACAGACATTGGAGTTCCAGAAGCCAGATAATGCACATACTTCTCCACAATCTTTATACCTTTTGTTTGAAGGTTCACCAGTTTCCCAGTTGACAAAATCCACTGCAGATTTGTCTGTCCATATCCAATGTCCTGAAGTTTAAAATTAGCAGGTATGTATAAAACACAATGTTTTTGACAGACCAGGTTGTGATAGGGAAAACAAACATGTCAAACATCAGTAAGCAGTTAAATGTTTTAGTTACAGTTCTAAGGTTATGTAAGCATACTTTGTAATAAACCTTGTATATTTGATATATATGTATATTTGAAGTATATAAAGTTGCCTTTTTTCTAATATACGATTTTGTATGATATTACAATGTATGATTAAATATTGAAGATATTACCTCTGGCATCTTTCTTTAGCCCTATCCAGAAGTTCGGTGATTTTCCATGGAGTATCTTAATGGTGTCTGACAGAAAGTTTGCTTCACTATAGTCTTGTACTGAGACCAAATTACCAGCTGAAAAGTATTAATGAACACATCACAATGTCTCATTTTCTTACAGCTTTAGTCAATAAACACACAAAAGATACGCAAAGGATAGACAAGATACTGATTCTTGCATGCAGTGTTCACTAGTTTCATTATGGTTCTTGTGTCCCTGTATTGTGTTTTGAGCATGACTGTGAGCTGGATGCAAGTCAGCATGAAGACATGGAATTTTCTTCAGCCTTTGGTTGAAGTCTTTTAGAGAAGAAAAAATGCTCTCCTGCAGTACAGGACAGGTCCAACCACACCCCAAACTGTGATGCAGGTAGGTTGAAAGTGATAGGTATGGTGTAGTCATCACTATGCATCTTGCTACTACAGCTCTGGCACCCATCAGTGGCTGGGAAGAATTTTTGACAGTGCCTGATGCTGTGAACTGCAAGGATAGATAGGATCTGTAGGCAGCTGGAAGTTGCAGTCTAGAAGTTGATTTATAATTGCCATATACCCTAGCATTGCAAATACACAAAGCTGAGTTTGGGTCATGAGGAAATAACCACCTTCCTGGCCTGATAAGCAAGTAATGTGTGAATTTAGAACATGACCAGTGTCCAAATTTGACCTGTCATTCTAGTTATTAGTGTAATGTTTGCTTTTTTCTGGTAATTGTGTGACTTATCTTTCTACAGAACCATTTCAGGGATTCTGTTGTCACCCAGCTGTAAAGTAAAAAGCCTTTGCAAAGCTACTTTTTCTGTTTATTCAGTCATAGGTCAGTGTTTTCACTGATACAAGGAAGTGCTGCTAGAAATTCTTGTATACTCTCTCACAATTAAATATCTAGCACTCAGATATACAGAGCTAATGTATATAGGATGTTTCCTGTTCTTAATGACACTGAAATGCATGCTGCATCACAGCAATCCTACTGACCAGTCAGGAGAAATCAGAAATGTGACGTGTCTTTTCCTGTCCCCTGATCCGCATACAGCTCTTCTCCAGATTGTAGACAGCAGTGGGGGCTGTTCTAGAGCAGGACCTACGTGTCTGGGTGTGTTTTATGGGTTCATGAAAACTAAACAACCCCTCCATCTCGTTTGTTGTCCATCCAGTGAGATGCAATTGATAAACTGTGCCCTGGAACTAACAAAGACAACTTTCCTATGAGTTTGTGTCTCATAGTTTACACTGCATGTAATGATTCCCTCATGCTTGGGGAAGGGAAGGCTAACCCTGCTGTCCATGCCTTAGTGGGACTCTAAAAGTGTTTCTGTCCCCACCTAATTACTGATTTCAATAAATGTAGCAGTAATTTTATATTTTTGAGATATTCCACCTTGCATTTGAGATATTAGATGCCTCTGACGAAGTTCTTCTTTTATTGTGAAAAAGCATGCTCAGAAAAGCAACCTAAAAAGCAATCTTTGAAGTTAATTTAAGATAATTTAAGATTATCTTCATAATTAATTTAAGATAATTTAAGATTTGCTTATCAGTATTATCCATTATTTTATGTATTTCATTACATCTTCAATCATTCTCAAACAAAACACTCACCTAGTCGGGCACATTCCTGATTAGCTTGAGACCAGATTCTTTTCCTGGAGGCTTCAAAGTAATAGCAGTGACCATGGAAAGGTAACCAAGATTTGTGTCCTCTTGATTCAGGGCATTTTCCAGGAAGTTGTGGGGGCTCAGTAGGGGCCATTACTGATAAGAGAGTAAGATGGGGGGAAGTTGGGATCCAATTATTTTGCAACATCTAAGGGTTCACATTACACTAATAAGAAAGAACTAAAAAATAACATATTAGGTTTGTCACCATAGAAGAAATGAAGCATGTTCTAAAAACTGCTTGAATATGGCTTTGATTTTCTGTTTGAGAGTATATTTTCTTAATATTTATTTATCAAGGTGATTAGGAAGATACACTAGTCTATAGGAAGTATGAATTCTGTTTAATGATGATTATTGTAATTACTCTAGTCAATAAAGTATCCCGCTGGTTATCTTGAATAAATACCTGTCTAATTAGTTAGAACTGCTATTTTTAAAATATTTTCTGACACTTCAGTGTAATTTTTTGACAGAATCAAAACCTTATGGCAGAAACTGTGATTGTGAATGAAAGTGTTGGAATAGCTAACAGGACTTTTTATTAAGTTGCAGCCTGAAAAATTCCATTGTGCCTGGTATAATAGAAAGAGTTTGGATGAGTAGATAAATGCAGATGGAGTAAAAATTAGATGTTCTTCCAAATTACATTTTCTTCCTCTGAGTCTTCTACAGTCTATTTCTTTCTCTGTTAAGGAACATTTAGCTATCAAATTACATTTCTGGAATAGTAAATGGAAAGTGACAAAGATCTGAAGATTTTTGTCAAATTACAATATCTTAGAATGTAATTCTAAATTTTCTAATGATTCAAGATATTCTATAATGTTGACAAAACCATGAATATAGCTAATTTGTGAATTTATACTTTTTTGCATAGAGATTATATAAGTCTGTGCTTGGAGAGCTCCTCAATTGTTTATTTACTTCACCCTTGCACTCACAGGAGACAAGGAGGCCATATATAATTTCTAACAGATGTTTGTCTGTTGGAGATTCACTGATTCGTAGGCTTCTGTAGTGATAAAATGAGGTTTTCCTTGCTGTTCTTAAGTCTGTTACTCCTTTCCTACTAGTATCAAAGGGAAGATTTAATTTGATTCCTCAGTGCTCATTTTTAATATTTAAAATTGATAATCTGGTTTCTCTTAGTCTTTTGTTTCTTAGTCTTTTGTCCAATTTCAGTTATAATCTTTCCTTTCAATTCTTGTATTTCTTGTGTGTCTGAAACCCTTAGTTGATGGAGGGCCTTTTCAAACTGTGATGCCACAAAATGGAATCAGAATTTCATCTAATGCTTAATCAAAGCAGATTTCATAGCAAGTGAATGACTTCCTATTAGAACCTGAGCATTCAATCTTTACATGGTCTTCTGGTAATTATTATTATGAATTAATTTACTTCTGTGAAGAATTCATGTCAATATTTAGAGCTAGTTAGTTAGCTACTCATGTCTTCTTGTATACTAGTGTATATCCAGTGACTTATTATATGCAGCACAGCCGATAAATCTACACATTTTCGAGTTAAAACACATACTCAATTGCTTACCATCCATTTTTTTACAGACAGAAAAGTGTTTTTCCGTGCATGAAGCTGTCTTCCAGGTGCCATCAGTGTCTAGGTAGACACATGCTAATGTCTGTTTTGGTTCCCCACTGGACCACTTGCTGTAAACTAATTTCCATCTGTCAATCCATTGGTACTTGCCATTCATCTGGAAGCAAAATGTACACTGTAATTTCAAGGTGGCTGAGTGTGACATAGCTACCACACAGGATCCTCAAGAGGACTCTCATGTAACCACTACAGAATTATGGGAGTGTGGTGGGAATGTTCTTAATAGGCAGGACTGATAGCCATTGCTTTTGTTGTGGTTACCGTGACTGTGATTCATGGGGAAGAGTGTGGCATGTCACAACACACCTACTGTCCAAATGTTCACCTTCCCCTGTCATACAACTGATGTAGACATCTCACAAACAGATAGGATTTTTTTCCCCATAATATTCGAACTTTTTAATGGGAACAATTACACCCACTGCATTTATCAAATAAATATATATCCATTGGTCAGTATGAACCCTATCATATAGCCTCCACATTCCTTGAAATAATTTTTAGCCCTGCTTTACAGTAAACAACTGTATTTCACTACTGTTACCATAAATATGTTTTGTCTAGTAGAATGTGTGAGAATATACACACACATGTAAGAAACAGGTCTCAGACCTTCACAGGTCTCAGATGTGAGACCTGAGATACCCTATCACTGAGGAACATAAACACAGGGTAGAATATATGTTGTTCCTGGACTATCCTTTTGATTAAAGCAAACTAAAATTGAGGGAGATCTGAAAATACATATTTAAGACCCTTTAAATGTCTCCAAACAACACACAACATTGTTATATACTAGTTTGCAGGAGCATATCCTTGTGCTAAAGCATGTACGAGTTCTTAGGTCATTAAAATCTCCACTGTATGCTTCTTAGTTGAAAGTCTGTGGTGTAAATGGGTACTATACTAATGTAACATGCTCTTTTCAGCACTACACTGGCAGAAATTCCCGTAGGTTACCAGATAAGAGCATAAAGATCAGGTCCATTGTCAGCTTCGCTACCTGCAAGTAATGTATGACTTCTTACCATGTTGCTGTTAAGACCAATCCACAGAGGCTCTCCATATTCCTGTGCAAGTAAGAACAACAGTGCCTGGCTGTATGGGTCCAAAATGCTAGCAAGTTCCGAAGCATTATTATTATTGCAGTTTTTCTGTGATTCCTCCCAATTCATTTTGGAACGAGTGACAGAATAGCTAACGCCACCAGAATGGTCAAAAGCAAAGTCCAGCATTGTTGCTGATGGCTTAAAGAGTTCAGGATCTGTAGCAATACAGAAGAAAACCAAAACAAAAAAGCACCCCAAGAACAGTTAAATCTGGAGGTCACGTACTTGAATTAACCAAATGAATTACTTCTTCCTTATTTCCAAACCCAGTAGAAAATTTTTAATGGAAGGGAAGACTTTCAAATTGATTGTTCTTAAGTAACAGAGAGCTTCAAAACACTGGTGAACTTTCTGGATGAAAGGATTACATTTTGAGCCTCTGAGAGTTTTGAATCAGTAAATTCACAGTATCTGCCATTGCAGTGGTAAATTCACCCCAAAAGCAACACATTTACCTTGCATGTTTTCAAAATACTCTTTGCAGCTTTAGAGCTTTGTGACTATCTTATAGAACTTAATATTTATGATAATATATAGGTCATTCTGAATTTATGTAATAAAATTTTTATGGGGTTTGGGTTTTTTAATTACACTTTAAAAGTAAAATCATTTTACTTTCCTAAATTCTAGTATTTTATTTGTCTAAAACATTGCTAAGTAACACTGGGATGCAAGAAGATACCTTAGGTTTTACTGATCCTTTACCTAAAAATAATAATTAAAAAACAAAAAAAAGATACTTGATTTAAAGCATGTTAAACAAGAAAAGTTACATTAATTCTTTTGTTATAAATTTCAAAATCAGCAATACAGAACTCACCACTATTTTTCTGGCATATATACCCTCTGGATGCATAACACTCTTCATCGTTCCATTTTCCTACATCATCAGCATGACCTCTCTTCAGAGAAACACAATCAAACTGTTGGAGTAAGGGAAAGAATGTGAGTACATTGATGCTAGAGGTTATCAAAGTACTGTAACCCACTGGGTAGTTTCACTCATTTTTTTCTTTGAATTCTGCCTTTATAGATTTTGTGTCACAACTCTAGAAACACTTTCTTTTTATCTTTCTTCTGTGGTGGTCAAGTCCACCTTGGTACAGTCTTGTAAGTCTTTGTAATCTTTGTAACCCTGCTTGTTCATTTGGTTATCTTTGAGGAGTCATACTTGAAAGGAACTCTTATTTTGAAGAACTTTCTGTCACACCTTATGTGTCATCTAATGAGTCACTATTGGTAAGGTTTTTAATAAGAATTTAATAAAAAATAAGCAGAGGTCATGCTTTGTGTTTGACTTGGCAAGCCAGTTTTAATTAGAACATCACCTAAATGATGATACTTGACAGGATTATCAAGACTAGTTCTTAGAATTTCTCTTTCAGCTACATCAGATCAGGTGCTGCATGCTTAAGATGCATTTCACAGAATGGCAGGGGTTGGAAGGGAGCTCTTGAGATCATCTAGTCCAACCCCCTGTGAGACCAGGATCACCTAGACCAGGTTGAACAGGATTGTGGCCAGGCAGATCTTGAGCATCTCCAGAGAAAGAGACTCCACAACCTCTCTGGTCAGCCTGTCCCAGTGCTCTGTCACCCTCAGAGTGAGGAGGTTTTTCCTCATATTCAAACAGAAATTTCTGTGTTCCAGTTTTTGCCCATTGCCCCTTGTCCTGTCACTGGGCACCACTGAGAAGAGTGTGGCCCCATCCTCTAGACATCCACCCTTTATAGATTTATAAACATTAATCAGATCTCCTCTCAGTCTTCTCTTCTCCAGGCAAAACAGACTAATCTTCCTCAGCCTTTCCTCATACGAGAGGTGCTCCAGTCCCCTCATCATCTTTGTAGACCTCCACTGAACTCTCTCCAGTAGTTCCCTATCTTTCTTGAACTGGGAAGCCCAGAACTGGCCACAATACTACTGATGTAGAAGAGTCGAGGGGTAAGATAACCTCCCTTGGCCTGCTGGCCACTCCCTTCCCTAATGCTCCCCAGGACACCGTTGGCCTTCTTGGCCACAATAACACACTGCTGGCACATGGAGAGCTTGTCCACCAGGACTCCCAGGTCCTTCTCTGAAGTGCTGCTTCCTAACCCTAACCTGTACTGGCACTTGGGGTTATTCCTCCGTAACTTCAAGTCATTACAACCTGCCACAGCTTACTAAGCTGCCATGCAGAAAATGTAGGAACATCTGTCTTAGTGGCTCTTGACTATAGTTTCTTAACCTTGAGTAAATTTCTGATGTTATTTCACTCATCAGAAAAGGATCCTACAAAGGAGATGTTGTATCTTGAAGGTGATGGAAGAAAGTAGAATATGCTGTTGTACACATTTTCCCCCCGCTTGCTATTTCCTAGGAACATTACTAGAACTTCAGTAAAGTCGAGCAGGGTATTGTGCTGTATCCTATGTCTTCCTGCATGCCTTGGCCAATGACTAGATGGGCAAGAGCAGACTGAATTGGCTCAGGTGGAAATTAAGCAGTTCGTGTAGAGGCGTGATTTCTTGGTTCTCTAGAGGTATGGATACCGAAAGGAAGGGAGGGTGGACAGCGAGTGGAATGACATAGCATGAAGGGCAACTTCTAAGGGTAAGATATGGAAATAAATGGAAGGAAAGCATTGTGGGTGTGCAAATCAGTCTATATTGGTCTGGATATGTAGAATGGTATTTTATTTACAGCATTATGAAGTTTAATTTCAGTGCTAGCAATGGAGAGGGTCTGATTGGTTTAGAAAGTAGCTGACATCTATTGGCCCTTAGCAATTTGATTGCAGTTTTACATAGGGAAGAGGAAAAAATGGAACTCTTAACTCTTGCACTCTTTCTTCCTTTCATTTCAAACTTGAGTTTATTTGTCAAATGAGAAAATATTTCCAATGTGTGTTAAATTCTAAAATTCTAATGTTGCATTTATGTTTTCCACCAAATGAACAGCAAATTACTATTAAAAAAACCCAACCCTTTATTCAGTGTATCCAATCTTTATTCCATCTGTCCATGGCTGCAATTTCACAAAATTCTTTGTCAATTCTTTGGCAAAATTGCAGCAATTTTATTTTGTGTTCTGAGATAGCTAGAACACTGAAACACTAACTTTTTATTGCTATTCCCAGTGTAAAGCTTGATGAATGACCTGGGGAGAAGGCTGAGGCCAAGTGAGCTATTTACTTGAAGTGATACTGCTTCTCACATTAACTTGATGATAAATGCTAAGTTGTACTTACCTGTAACCGATTGTGGCCGTCTTCGGGACGAAGACTGTCAAACAAAATGGGTTCTTCAAGTTTTGGAGAATCTGGAGCCCAGTTTGTATAGGAGACAGCACTTCCATCTGACCAAACAAAGTTCTGTTCGCTGATTTTATCATTCAAGCCAATCCAGGGATCATTTGAAGCATCCTTCAAATGGTAAGTGAGAAAAGCTGAGAAAAAAAAAACAATAGAAAAGAAAGTGAAATGTCATGTCATCAGTCAAGACATCAGCTCATAAACAAAACCTTGCTTTATTCATTGAAGTATTGTAAATATGTTCTAATTAGCATTTGTTCAAAAGTTTATACAAGTTTATTATTTCAAGGTTGTGCCAAGCCTTCGCCTGTGAAAAGTCTCAAAGGGTGAAAGTATTTGGAACTATGAAGTAAGATTGGAAGAGGGAAGATGCAAAAACCTGCCTGACCACCATGTTATCTAATAAGTTAATTTATTTCAACAATCAGGATAAGCTGATTGATTGGTGGAAATTTGCAGCTGGATACAGCTGCAAATGGAATCCCAGGAATATCCCAGGTGAAAATGTGCTTTCCTCTGATATTCTGCTGCTGAATTAAGTTGCAGAATTTAGACCGTCATTTCACAGAAGTATAGTAAACTATCCCCTTTTTCTTTTTCTTAGTCTAAAACTACCAATGCCAGATCTGGATTTGTTATTTTGTGCTACTTCATACCTTAAAACAATGTAAAGCAGTTTTCTTAGAACAGGAGGAAGCAACTGTCCATGCTCTAGGCAGACAGTTCCTGTTCTTCCAAAAATGTTTAGTGCTATGGCCATATAACCCATGTTGAGTGTACATATTAGAAAACACATACATTCGCTGTGTCTTTTTGACATTAGCTTTGAAGGAAATGACCACTATAGTCAGAGCAAACGCTATTACCTAATGAGCTGTTGTACTGTACCTTGTACTTGTTCATTATGTATGCTTGCCAGGTTTCCTCCAAGGCTCATACATATTCTTCTTGCAGAATGCCAGTATTCATAGGAAGATCCAAAAACTTTGTAACACTGGGGAAAAATGAATATAGACTGTTAGTGAGTGACAGCAAAAAGATTTTAGGTTTGAAGTACACTAGTTTATGTAGAAATTAGTCTAACTCAGACCCACAAAATAATTTTCCAAACTTAAGAGATATACTCCTCTGGAACCAAGTCAAAACCATTCACAAATTAAAATTTTACTCTGTATCTTTCTGTGAGGGATGGGGAAAGCCACAACAAAATTCAAACCACAATTTATAAACCACAGTAAAGGTCTGATGAGCATCTAATGTGTTAACTAACTCAGAGATTTTGAGAACCCATGCTCCATCATTAATAAAAGACAAGTAAGTGCTGACTCTACAAGAAAAAACAAGCCCAGTGTTTCATGTGGAATCACCTGAAATTTAAAAATGTTTTTGCTGTGCAGCCTGTGGTCAGTGTGCTCTCATGTGTTTTTAGCTTTTTTCATTGTATTGCTCCTTTATTAATGGAAGAATATGACTCATGATTTCTTAAAAAGTGTGTTAAAAAGTTTCTTAAAAAGTTTGTCCTCAAATCAGCAATACATCTTCACCCTGAAATGTTTTTCATAATTATGAGTGTGCCTAGTATGCCTTCTCCATGTTTACAGCTCATCCTTTGCTCTGTGGCATGCCACTGTCAGAGAACTATATTGCATTGTTTGTGGACATACGGGTACTGGGACAGGCTGCCCAGGGAAGTGGTTGAATCACTAACCCTGGATGTGTTTAAAAGACAGACAGATGAGGTTCTCAGGGATATGGTTTAGTAGAGGACAGGTATAGTTGAACTCGATGATCTCAAAGGTCTTTTCCAAACTAGTGATTCTGTGATTCTGTGAAAATAACAACTCTGATGACTGTAACAAACATGCAGAAAAACTGTACTGGCATAAACTCCACTGGTGTGAGTATCCAAGGTGCTTTTGTAAAATATTGTATAAATTAGAAAATAGAACTCTCACTGAATAACCACATCAAGTTTGTCCCTTTTGGGAAGTGGTAAGCATTACACTGAAGCCTGTTTGGAATAACTCGACATTATTTTTGATTCATTCCAGCTCAAATGACTGATTTTACACTATAGTTTGTGCTTTCAGTTGGATTCAGTTCGATTTTTTTGACAGTATATACAATGTAGCAGTATTTCCACTATATCTCAGATGATCATGTCTTTGGAAAACAATTAAAAGCCTGTAAAACCACCATTTTTCAAGAATTAGGCAACTGAAGTTTTTAATGCTATTTGGATAATAACTCTCAAAAGATATCTGAGAGAGAAAAGCCCCTTGTATATCCTTCAGTACCTTTCCAAGGACTAATATTGCGCCTAGATGGATGTCATCCTACCTGATTTTTAAATAAAAGCCAATCTTCGGGACATCCTCCGGGAGGTGAAGGTACTGCTGAAGGAAGTGTTGCATTTGTAAAACTGGTGTGCCTCTGACAGATATAGCCATTTGAAAAACCACAGCTGACATCATTCCACAAGCCTGAAAGCAATTCAAATATAGATTGTAAGATACTGAATGAGATTGAAATTTCTGGGAAAATGAACTGGCATCTGTGTTTGTAGATTCAAAAACAATCTGCCTGGGAATATGAGATAACATGCTTCAGCTCAACTCTACCTCCCATCATCACTGCTTACAAGAGTACTTTGGTCCTGCTGGGACTGGGAGCAGGGGACATATGAGATGGTTGATACGACAGCTCTGGAATATCTGAGTAGAACCCACTCAAGCAGTTTTGCTGCACTGAAGGATAGAAAATAACAAAATTGATGAAAACTATAGAATTTGTAACTCTATATATGTTCTAATCCTCTGCTAACTGTTCTCTATTTTTTTTAAAGAACAATTTGCTGTTGATTTAAATAGGGCATATTGTTTGTGAAGATGAAAGATGAGGTGTCAGATTTTCCCTGCATCCCCAGTTAGTTTCTTGTATTCCACTTTTATGGTCCACATTGTCCCTAAAGAAGCCTTGGATATAATGACTACACCTTCCCAAACTATTGGGAAAGAATGGTTTAAATTTGTTGAGAATGGATTGAAGTTTGTGATATATTTTTAACAGTAGACAATACCCATAAAAGTATTTTTTCTAAAAAAGATATGTAACTCACCATCTTTTTTATTTAAGACCACACAATTTTCTTGAGCATGTGCAAAGCTGGGCTCACCCTGTGCCCAAGCTGCATAATGCACAGGGCTTCCATCCATCCAACTGAAAAACCACCAAAAAAGCAACAACAAAACAGTAACAGTTGCTCAGATAATGTTCATAGAACAGTTCAGAAAAATCTACCTTAACACCCTAAAAGTATTTTAAAAATAATTACAGCTGACTCTGTGAATTGAGTTTCTTTAGGGTTAAAAGATCTTAGATAATTAAATCCCTACATGTCAGGTCAAAGGATAGAAATACCTTTATTTTAAATAGACATTATCTATGTCTATATTCCCAATAAAAATGCTATTTAAAAAGGCATTTTTACAATGTAATTAAACCAAGGGAGAACACACTTTTCAAAGTGCAGTATCATTCTCTGAACCTGCGTTTAAGTCCCTGCAATGGCCCCTCCAGAAAGAACTCTAGCAGTACAAGACTTTTCAATCCACTTTTTGTGAACCTTGATGTAGGTTGTTTACCTACCTAAACTGTTGATAGGCATTCTGTAGCAATCCTATGAGATAGGACTCCAATTTGCCATTTTTAAAGATCTAAACACAAAAATGTACTTAGAGTTAGTGTTTTCTAGAATTTCATAGTTTTCTAATTTGCACTATAGAAGAAAATAGATGAATACACATTGTATAAATGATCATGTCCAGTCACCAGAGAGGACCTCTGTTGAAGTAAATACCACACCACACATACTTTTGCTTCATTATTGTTATTTCTGCTGAGTTTGGGCTGCATTAGTGGCATGATCAAAGCTTTCAAAGTTGTGTTCTCAATTTAAGAAGAAACAAGGAAGACTTGAGAATAAATTCAGTATAAAATTTTTGGGTACTTTACTGTTCTTAAAAAGCCAGTCATTCTTGTTACCTCAAGCTACCTCCTTTCTACCCTTTCCTCCATAATAAAAGCAAGCATCTAATTACGTGAAACAGAGAGGAGTTTGTGTGACTACTTTGGTATTATTAAACCAAAGAGGATCATAGTAGAGGTTTGAGGCAACATTCATGCTAATGAATTGTTAGCATGCCCCTACCATGGGTTTGGCATGTGCCTGGCAGAACTGTCTTGGGCAACGTGTAGGCAGTGCCTGAAGTGCATGAACAGTTGTGATAAATGCTGCAGAAAAACTAATTCACGAAGGTCCTAGTGGATCAGTCCTTGACCTGGACCAGGCTTAACCTTTCTTTGAAAAGGTGTTTTGTTGAGTGAACGTGATGTGGTATACGACTATCAGCACTACACTGGCAGTAACCTCACATCTACACCTAACACTGTATTCTATAACAGAACGCTCAGATGAGAGGTAATCACTCTGGCTGAAGGACAGTTTTCTCAGTATACACCTAATCTGCCTGTTCATTGTTCCTCATGTGGAAAGAGCTCTATAGTTCTTTATATATAGAATATACCCAACCTAGTAAATGGTAAATTGTTGTCTATTTATTTTCCTAAAGAGATTTTCTGTTCTGTAGGATAAATATTTTTACTGAACATTTAAATCTAATGCTAATAAAATGCAGTAATATTATCCAAGAAACACATTCTCATGTAGTTCACAAGCATATGTAGCAGGGTATATAGGCTACATATGGCATAACATAGTCAAATTTCCTCTTACATATTTCCACAAGAATTTTCTTTCACTGTTACTTCCAATAGTAGCAAGATCTCCATGATTGCTTTTGCAGAACATTCTGGCTTTCTCCATAGAGGTTTTTTCTGTGCTGAAAAAATACTGTTTGTCCCCTTTTAAAATCCAGCCATCTTCTGTGACTTCATATGCTGCAACACAGAAACAGAATCTCTGTATTCTTCCTTTTCCTTGCACAAAGCTGGTGTTCTTACATGACACCACCCTTTAGAAATGAGAAAATAAGTAGAAGCTTACCAGCAGAAGGGCTCAAAGGTTCTGGTTTCAAGCGTGTCCCTGTAATGAAGGGTGGAGGGGGAGGGGAGGGAGGGAAATGAAGATGTGAAATTTCCCAAATGTTGAGCCAGTATAAGTGTTTGATTAGTGGAAATTATCTTCATGTCTATCAATCTTCCATATTTATATATATTCACTGCATAATATATTTACACAGTATTGTTGGTAAAGGGCAAAGATTCAGGGAGTAACAGGTGTGTTATAGCCCCAGATTTCTGTCCTGGTAGAGTTTTTGTTAAGTTTATCTAGTAAATCCTGAATGTCGCCTGAATTAGAAGAGTGAAAACACTTTACTTCAATGCTGGTATACTTAGCACAATAATAACAGATTCTGTGTGGACATTGTCCAGCATCTGAACAAGAAATCCAAACACTAATAAAATTTTTTCTCTGAAATATAATAGTATTTCTTTATGAAACTTTTTTTCTTTGAAACTACTTTGTGAAGAATCACCAGCTTTCGACAAATAATTTAACTGCAAATTTCCCACATCATACAGAAACATTAGCACAGACAATTTTGCTGCTGGTATGAGAGGAAGATGTGAGCCTGCTTATTATCTTAATGTGTATAAATGTTGAAGTTTGGATTACTGGCTTTCCATTACAGCAAGCCTGTTGTTACAGGAGTTTCTTTACATTTCATTTTACAAAGAAAACTATTTTAGTATACTGTTAATCTTGTTTAAATTAAGGCAGGTGACTGATGTGTGCTTGTGTTGCATTCAAGCTACACCTGAGCAGAGGGGTGAAGTTTCAGTTCACGAAGGACAGAGGTTTAAAGTAATCTTTTGCCCTCTCTGTCCTCTTAGCCCTAAGCTGGAAATTCCCTACAAGTGGATGTTCCAAGAAACATAAACATTTCATGGCAGTCAAAGCTTCTCTTTTGACAAAAATCCACTTTGGCGCAGATCAGTGGACTTTATAGATGATAAGACCGCAATATTGGTTTCACCTTATTTTCTATGATTCTATAATTACATAAACAAGTATATTTTCAGTAAAGCTTGTGATTTTTTAAAAATAAAACTAAAAAGTTCTACATTTGAAACATTGTATGCTGAAAGTACTTCTCTGTCTTGACCTGTTTTACATTAAGCAAATTTCCTGTGAAATCAATCACATTTTCTACAAGCATGTAACTTGTAGAACTTTCTGCTTTAATAGATTCAGCTTAAATGCCTTCTAACTGTGAGTTTAGAATAAAAAGTAACCTACCTTTCTTTATTTCACAAATCCAGTTATGACTATATTCACAGTGCTGTGTAATCCATGACATGGAAATCCCGCCACCGATTGCTCCACAATATTCAAATGCAGCGTTGCTATAAAAATTTTTCATATAATTCACCTACAGAAGAAACACAAGTTTGATTTCTATTCTTATCGTGCAGGGAAAAAAAGTGTTATACGCTGAAGGGAAGGAAAAGTAGCACTGAAGTTTCAAACCACTCCTTACTTTCCTCCCAAGGCTGTGCAGCCTATGTGGGCTATTAAAGCAATATAGCCACTGCAAGAAAAAAGAAAGACTCTGTGTATCCGTAGTGTTTAACAGACTCCAGTAGTCCCATGAACACTCAAATCAAATGAGCTTATAAATCAATAGTAGCAAGAAGGAACCTGGCAATATATTGCCAGACATTAATAAAAATCAGGAGACCTTTCTCATATATTTGCCACTTAGATAATACTCCGCAGTACCACTGCTGTGACGGTCTAACTTCAGAGTTTATTGGCCTTTTTCTTTTCCAAACCTGTATGAAGAATAATGATTCTGAGTTACCTAGTGGCAAGGTAGACATTTTTGGGAATTCTTATATGGCTTTCACCCACGTCAGCTGTGGAAACACCTACAAGAGCAAAAAAAGTCAGGATGGAAAGAAAGTGGCAAGGTCAAACACTCACCGGGGATCCATCACTCCAGGAAAATCCAGCATCAGGATCCAAACACTGCAAACCTATCCAGAAAGTGGATGGTGCGGATTTTTTTCTAGAGTGTGAAAAAGTGTGTCAAAAACGAAGAGGTTGTATGGGGTTAGCTCTGTTAAACTTTGCAGGTTACATGGGACGATAATTCCCAAAATTATTGAAGACTTTAAATGCAGTAGAAATTTTAAAAAGAGCAAAATATTGTTGATCAGGAAACTACTACTAGCAATTATTGAAGTTCATGTCTTAAAATATTCTACTTTGTAAATGGTTGCTGTCATAACACAGCACATCATTGTTTTTCTTTACTGATGTGATTGTAGTTTTCTTTGAGAAATAAAATGTGCAGGGTAGCTGGAAGTCACAATTTAGTTTCAAAATGGTTCAGTGAACAAGCTTATAAGTAAATCTGAAGGAGAAGCATTCAAACAATGTGGTTGTTGGGTTGCTTGATTTTTTTAATTGAAAAGATTTGTGGACGATGACAAATTGTAGGAATGACAAAAATATCTTTGAAAATGTTATTCATATGAAATATTTTATCAGTTCTTTTTATTGCAACTATGGTGATAAACAGATACAAATTTTAAACTCATTATCTCAGGAGCAACA
Source organism: Laterallus jamaicensis coturniculus (assembly GCA_022605575.1). Taxonomy (NCBI): domain Eukaryota; kingdom Metazoa; phylum Chordata; class Aves; order Gruiformes; family Rallidae; genus Laterallus; species Laterallus jamaicensis. The sequence goes on from JAKCOX010000008.1 coordinate 1,548,729, forward strand.
CAAGCATATTTTTATTTATTCCTATATAAAGCATTGTTACACAAAAAATAACTATTATTAGATATTTTGTTTACCTACATTAATGAGTTTTCTATCACTGTTTGTTCTTCTTCGCTTTGAATGGCAGCCAGGTCTCCTCCTATTGCTCTGCAGAAATCTCGGGCTTCAAACCATGTTTTCTTTTGGTTTTTTTCTCTCACAAAAACCTATGATAAATTTTAAGGTACAACAACCTGTAAAAAATAAATCTACTGACTGTGTCATATAAGCAAAATAGAAAAACATTCCATTAGAATTATCACATATAATGTGGATTGAAGAGTGTGCTACTTGGATAAGCTTACGTATCACTGATAGAGTGATAATTGCAGTGATTTCCACAAACATTTGTGTAAAAGCTTTCTACATTTGTACATGAACATGTCATTTTCTGAAGTTTAGGTGGCACTCTTCTGTGTCACAAGTAGGATTATAAGAAAAATTATTACTTACTCTGAAGCACGAATCAGTGCTGTTGCTTGTATCCCAACCCAGGGGACATTTGGAATCCGAAACAGTTTCAGGAGTAGGAGTAACTTTTTCAGCCAGCTTTCTGCAGATAAATTTTGCCCTTACTTCACAGTTCTGAACATCCCACAGTCCAGCTGCATTTCCAGTCCTTAGGGCCACACAACCAGCTTCATTTCCTTTGTGAGATATAAAAGAAAATTGAAATGTGCTTTAAAGCAGTTCCCCTGACGTTTTCAGAGTTCATGCGATTAAGTTACGACTGTTTGAAACACAAAGTGTGGCATCTGCTCAGAAGGGACCTTTGTAAAAAGAGGAAACTAGCGAGCAGAGTCCATCACCTTCCCTCCACTTTGAAAAGCTTTACAAGTGCACAAACACCCCCTTGCCCGCCTCTTTTCTGCACCACTCACTGCAAGGATTTGGCAGCCTGTCACCTGGGCTGGAAGGGATTCCACCCTTTCCGCTCAGTTTGATTTCGCTCTTGTAAGCAATGAGGTGCCAGAAATGAAATGTTTTGATGACAGCTTATATCAAAGATGCTCTTTTTTCAGATGCTGAATGTTCGCATGTGTCATCACGGATGTGTTTTAGCAAAGTTAGGAAACAGTTTAGAATTGCAACGCGGAATTCCTTAGTAGCATAAATTTAGTCCAATGACAGAGTACCAGGCATTGCTGCATTCCAGTTTGTGTAAAGAACTCCTTCACCAGTCACCCACTTGAACATCCCTTGCTCTTCTGTGTCTGAGAGACCAATCCAAAAATACTTCTCAGAGCTCACACCAATGAGGCTGGTCAGATAGGCTTGCTCATATCTGAAATGACAGGAGCCAGATGGGGATTAAGCCTAGCTTAGCCTAACTGCCATTTTCAGCATCCTAAGTTACACACGACTGAGATGAATGGAGTCTCCATTAGGTTTCCTCCTAAGTGGAAATAATATTTCTTGACTAGATAGCGAATGGACTAGCTGAATGAATCATAGAATCATAGAATTGCCTAGGTTGGAAGATACCCTTTAGATCATCAAGTCCAACCACAGCCTAACCCTGACTAGTCCACCCCTAGTCCTTAAGGACTTCATCTATACACCTTTTAAATACCCCCAGGGATGGTGACCCCACCACCTCCTCGGCAGCCTATTCCAATGTTTGACAGCCCTTTCAGTAAAGAAATTCTTCCTGATACTTAACCAAAATCTCCCCTGCTGCAATTTCAGTCCATTCACTCTCATCCTATCGCTTATAGCTAGAAAGAAGAGACCAACCCCGACATCTGTGCAACTGCCTTGCAGGTAGTTGTAGAGAGCGATAAGGTCTCCCCTCAGCCTCTTTTTCTCAAGACTAAAAAGCTCCAGCTCCCTCATCCGCTCCTCATAAGGACTTGTGCTCAAGACTCTTCACCAGCTTCATCGCTGTCCTCTGGATGTGCTCCAACATCTCAACATCCTTCCTGTAGTGAGGACCCAAAACTGGACACAGGACTCAAGATGCAGCCTCACCAGAGCTGAGTATAATGGAACAATCACTTTACTGCCTCTGCTGGTTACACTATTGAAGATGTGCTATATATAAAAGTTGATCCTTACAGAACAGAAGCAGCTGCGGTGTGTTCTTTCAGAGTTAACTACTGGAAAACATGAATGTGTAAAGTACATTTAGTTAGAAAAGTTCTCCTATGTCTACAGATTTTTAATTTTATCTCCAGAAAAAGATATTCTGGTTTTCTGATTTCACTCTATTTTTCCCTTAAAATATTCTCAACCAGAGAAAATAAATTTCCAAGATTATTCCATCAGATGTAGTTTCTAAACTCTTTTCATACCTGTCCCCTACACTTGTTAAATAACCGCTGCTCCTTTCACAGGTTTTCTTTGCTTCTGAAAACGTTACAGAGGTATGTCCAACCAGGTAGCAGTAAAAACCATGTCTTTTCCAGCCCTGTCAAGAACACATGGAACATATTTGCATTAAAATGACCATATGTTAGAGTGCTTGAATTTTATTGTCTCCTCTTAATATGTTTTTAATATAACCTAACACAGTCATATATTATTTTGCCTTCCAGTGGACGAATGAAAATTAATCTTAGTAAACATTCAGAAAGATTTAATACATATGAGTACCCCTTTTTTAACAATTAGTAACTGATAAATTTTAACTGGTAATAATTCAGAGGCATACGGAATGGAAAGTATATTCAGCAACAGGTAAAATACTTCCTTGATCGGAACCAAAGAGAATAGTCTGTGTTGCAGTGAGATGCCAAATCAAGTTTCCCGACATTTCTAGGCTTAAAAGAATAGTAACTAGACTGGATAACTGTTTTAACTCATCAGCTCACCTAAAAAGTCTGCCTGAAGAAGTAGCATGAAAATAAAATTCCCCCAAATTACACCGGAATTCCAAATCACTTTTCTATAACAGCCTAAGAGCTGCTTGCTGCATCCGGGAAAAGTAAATAAAATCTGTGGTCAGTATTTGGCTGCTGCCTAATCCACATAGCACAAGGAGTCTCATATGGGGCTGTGGAAAATGTTACTAGATGTAGAGCAGTAGGAAATTGGAAAGTAAAGACAGGTGGAAAGATTAAAAAAAAACAAACGAGTAGGATAAAATAAATTCACTCATGAAAACAATTTGATTGTTTTGATTTCACTTCAATAGTGAGATTTGTCAGCATCTTGTGTGATGTCACATAGCCCAGAAATGGTCCCTGGTCTCTCTGCAGTTGGTTGCAGAATAATATAGCTAATATACAGAAAATCACGGTAATGGCTTTTGCCTCTTTCACAGACAGTTCTGAGAGATAATGGGTCTGATTCATATTAACTAAAAAAAAAAATCAAAATAACTTTATTTTATATAAGGGAATTAATTGAAAATTGCCACCTTGAATTTCATGTGCAATCGCAATTCTTAGGGGAAGGAAAAAACCCAAAAAGATTGTTTCAACATCAAGTGGAATTTGAGATTCTTGGTTACGCTTTCTTCTTACCTTCAGGCAGGCAGGATCAGTCTTCACTCTACCAGAAGCTCCTTGTACTGGGTCTTTTCTGCAGATGTAACCTAATTCTCTATCGCAGGTACTGTCTGCCCAGTATCCATCCTAGATGCCATTTGGAAAGCAGTGAAAAACAATGAAGCAAAACTTGTTTCCTTTAGAAACATTATTGAATAATTTTATTTAAATATTGTTTCAATGGGACAATACAGTTCTGTGCTTTTTAATCACTGCCAAGTATTTCTGCTTAATTTTGAGTCATGTAAATTTAAGTGTCATGGGCAGGCTGTTGAGGCTTGCTTGGAAAACAATGTACACTCACAGCCAGATATGAACATTCATCTAGTTATCCCTAATTTCAATTTTAAATTTAATTTAGAACAACCATATTTCTCAATGAATAAAAATACCATTCCCTGCATTCATAAAGAAACCTAGAAATAGAAACAAAGATTAAATTGTATATTGCTACACAAATGTGGAATGATTCTACCTCTCCTGCCATAATGACACAGTCTTCTTGTCCATTGATTACATGGGTTGGTTCTCCAGGCAACCATTTGGTATATGTCACAGGAGTCCCGTCACTCCACTCAAAGTACATTTGAGTATTGAGGTCATTCAGACCAATCCACAGCTCATCCACAGCTTCTAAGAATGGAAATTCATCTGTGTTAGTACCTGACAGTCCGTAGGAGCAAGATTTTATGGGGATGATCTGAAACTGCCATTTTATAACACAAATTCATCAAGATTGAATGACAGTTGAGTTTAAGATCTAGTTCCCATTAGTTTTTCAAGAAGCTAAAAAATGAGATACCAGAAGGAAATGAGATTCCTCAGCTTTATCAGTAAAAGTCTATCACTGTATCTACAGCTACAACATGTCTGATGTGGATAATCCACCCAAATACCATAGTAACTAGAGCTGTTACTTCTTTCAAATGATTTCATGGGGTGAGAAAAAAAATCAACAATCAAAATGAAGAGAATAAAGAAGAAAATGAATGAAGAGAGTGCTGATGATTCCTCTTGGGGTAGGTTTTTTGCTGTTTGTTATTTATTTTTAACCTATATATCTGCAGGTTTCCCTAGAAATTTTCAAATTGAACAAATAAGATTTGTTTTTTTAAATCCCATTAGATTTTTATTAATATAATTCTCCATTTGTACCAAGCACTCCCCTGTAGAAATACTCACTGTAGCCAAGCTGAGACAGTATGAAGCCATGCTCCTCAGGGTTGTGGATACTGGCCAGATCACCATTGCTCTCATTGCAAGCAATCAGGGCTTCTCTCCATGTTCTGGTGTCTCTATGAACCATGAAACAGTGATCTCCATAGGGCATCCAGCCTTTTTGGCATTCAACAGGCTCTGCATCCCCTTAAAATCAATAGATATTTCAAGTTTTTAAAGAGTGTAAACTGAACTCCAAAATAACTGCAATTACATCTGAAATCAGTTAATTAACTAATGACAATGAAAATGGATTACAAAAAAGCAGTACTTCTCTACTTGAACACTGTACTTTTACAGAAAACATACTGCATTTAAAAAAAGAAGAAAAATAATGCAGACAGTGATAACTAGGCTTCACTAGTGGACATTCCTCCACTATTCCAGTATTCACTTCTGGACAAAGGAATGTTTTGGATTTCCATGGAGAGTGTTTTCACACAACATGGCCAACTGGTTATGGTTCACATATTTTTCATAAAGGCATGATTACTGCAACACAAGTAATTCTCCTCAGATGTGGCTTTCTATGATAAATCTTGTTAGATAAATCAGAGAAAAGTGGTCTGAAGGAACTTGCTCTTTTTTGCCATCTTTCTAGGTTACAGGCAATCCCACTGAGAAGGTGGTTTGAGCCTGTTGGTCCCATCTTTCTTATACTTCAGTGAAAATAAGCCTCAGGTTTTTAATTAGGATGCACCGCAGGAGGGGTGAGGCATCTCTACCTTTATTTTCATACCCATGCAGCTTATGGTGCTTTTGTGATAGTGGATGGCTTAGATCATTGCCTCTGGAATTGTGAATGATAACATGGAATAAAAGCGGCTTATGCGGTTACTGGGTTCCAGGAACATTTCCAGTATTTAAATACATTTGGTTGAAGAAATAGCAGCACATTTGTTCTGCACTACTCATCAAAGCAGAACAGATGAAATTTCTTTTTATATTTTAAATAGATGTGAAATTTCTTTTTAATGACACAAGTCCTGTCTTTATCAAAAGGTTTTTATTTGCCCAACATACCTGATGGAAGAATGGAAGGATGCAGTGTGGAGTTTTGTTTTTTACAAATATAACCAACTTTCAGCTCACATGGCTGGTTTTCCCATTTAGCATCTCTTCTGGGATTTAGTATGGCACAGAGTTTCTCAGGCTCAAGGTCAGGGCTTCCTTCATGGAATAAAATAAATTTATTTTTATGTAGCACAGGTTTTAAGTCAGCAGCTGAGAGAAAAAATTGTTTCCAGACTTTTAATGCGTCAATTACAGACTTATTACTTCATTGCTACAGTTATTTTTCTACCAGAGGTAAAGAATAGTAATTTTAAAATACCCATCAAAACTTTTCTTTAGATGCTTGTTGCATAATTCCCACTTTCTACCATAATTTACTGCAGAATAGTGGTCTCAAAAAAAGACAATTTTTTTTTAAAGTTGCTGTCTTGCACAAGAGAGACTAAACTGTGAGCCCTCACTGAATGAAAGGCAGCAGCAAGTCCCTTCCACCTCCCCTCGCCTGTTCCATCATCCTGAGCATAAGGGTCAGCCGTGCATCTGCTGAGGAACATGTAGCTCAAAACCAGTTCCAGAATAAATCATGTTGTTGTTCAGTCAGTCAGGAGATTCTGGACTGAATGCCCAGACATGAAAGCGGTACCTGGTGCTATTGCAGTTGCAATGCCATACACAGACCGTAGGAAACCAGTGCTCAGAATTGCAGAGCTCATGAAACAGGTAGTTTTATATACAATCTGTGGTCGAGACGCAGGCTAAGAGGACTAAGTAGCGAGCTCACACTCAGTTACATTCTTGAAATCAGAGGACACGGTCTAAGCTAGTATCTTTGGGCAGGAACACTTGGGGAAGGCCTAAAAGAGGGAATACGTCTGTCTTTATTCAGCAAGCAAACATTCAGCATGGCTACAAGCACCTACAGCCATAACAATTATTAATCTACTTTCAAAGATAAACTGCCAACACTGTGAACTCCATTTGCAGTCTACCAGGAATGTTAAAAAGGAGATAAAAAAGCGAAAAAGCATAAAAAGTGAAGGGGAAGGCTTTGAATGACTGTTGCCCATTGACAGCTGAGTCCTTGCAGGATGTGGTGTCTGATAACCCTTGTCAGTTGAAGAGACACAGAGGTTTTAACTTACCTGAAGGCTTTCCTAGCCCAATACAGTTCAATTAGTGCTTTTCACTTTATCTACTTCTGATAGGGGCTGAGTTTGTATAACTCTACTGCTTGAAACTCTTTTTGATATATCCAGTGAAGAAAAGCATCATTCTTCGCTTTTTAATCTCACTTATCATACGCCTTTCAACTCCACTTCCTCATGTTCATGGGGAATACCACAGGACAGTAATTCATATACATTCAGCGTTCTGGCAGCAAAGATTCACTTCAAAACTTGTAAAAAAACAGTTACAACCTTGTGCCCAGTTAAAGTATCTGAAGGGAATGCCACCGCTCCACTGCCAGCCACTGTTGAGATTCAGTCTGTTAAGTCCAATCCAAAGAGGGGATCTCTTGCTGTCAATCAAATCTAGGTAATCAAAGGAGTTGAATTCTAATGAGATTTATTAGGAAATGCTCTGCATTCTCCAAGTTCTGAGCAAGATAATATATGTCTACTTAATCATTTCTATATTCAGTACAGAATCCATCTTTACTGCTGATGAACTCAGAGAGTTTATTCTGTAGTTAAAGCATAAAGAATGGTAAAAGACCATTTTGCTACAGTTTCTTTCTCTGAATTTAATGATGTTCTATGATTATAAAGCAATAAGCTTGAAAAACTGAATTTGTATTCTATATATTTATGTTACAAGTTTGCTTGATTGTGATGCTATTGCTACAGGGCCTTTGTGCTGCAGAGTCTATGCATAAATCCAGAAAGTCTTTAGATTTTTTATAGTGTTTTGGATAAAATTTGTATGGTGTTTCCAAAAAGCTATTTCATTAGATATATTTCTTAACAGAAAAGTAATTTAACGGCTGCCTCAGTTAATGACTTTCCCTCTTATAAGGTCCCTTTCTGGATTGTTTTTTTGAGTTTGATCCAACTTTCACTTAATTATCTCTCAAAATTTTTAACTTTCTTTTAAAAAAAGCCCAACAAATTATTTCAAATGGCAATTCCACAACTTAAGAAAGTTTCACCTATAGAAAGCTTAATTTACAGTAGCTGTGCTATTTCTCTCAGTAAATATACTATTGTTACATCATCTATTCATTGCAATTGGATTAAAGTACTGAAACATTTGTAAACAGTCAAAAAACTATTAAACACTCTTTGTTCAGAGCCTTGCTTATTAGTTCACCTCTTAGATACATTTGTTCATGTATCTCCATGATGCTTAGTAATTCTGCACTCTGCTGTTGGCAGCTCTTCCTTGCTTGGTGCCAGGTGAGAGCTGACTGGTAGTTTATCTGGTACAAGGTTCCTGTCAAAGGGTCTGTACTCCAAAATCTGTCATTGTCTGATGGAAGAAAGATTTAATAATGCAGTTTGTTAGAAACATCTTACACAAGACGGTATGACAAAACTTAATTGCAGGCTTGTCTGTGAAATGAGATACTGAAGCAAACAAGGTTCAGACCCTGAAAACCCATACTTTTGGGGAGTTTGCTTGCTCTTTGTGAATAAAAGAGAGTTTTCCAGTGACATTAGCAGAGATGGGCCTTTCATCCTTTATTTTCAGTTTCCCCTATCACATCTGATAATCTCCACATCAAAAAAACCAAAACTAAAAATGCAGAGAGATCAATGAAACAAAGCTTCACCTTGGTCACCATCTTCTCTGACAGCCTATTCAGCAGCTCAAATAATTCATAGCTCAAATTAATTCTTGGCTGAAATACAACTGGAATGCAAACATTTCCAATGATAGAAAGTTTGCCTTTTCAGACTACACCATCATTAATTACATTTGGGATGCTACAGGGTTGGGGAAGTGTAGCTGGAAAGCTGCCTGGCAGAAAACGATCTGGGGGTGTGGGTTGGCAGCTGAACATGAGCCAGCAGTGTGCTCAGGTGGCCAGGAAGTCCAACGGCATCCTGGCTGGTATCAGTCATACTCTAGTTTTTTAAACTTCTTTTTATTTTATTTTAGGATCAGGTGTTAGTGATAGTGTCCCAACCATTTTATAAAGCAAAAAACTTCACACCTTTTTCAAGGTACTGCGTGCAATATTGCACTGGAAAATAATTTTCAATACTATCAGGGAAAAGGGTGGTGGTAGCTGGTGGTCGACAATGAGATGAACTTGCTTTCCACATTCACTACTATCGAAATGAGGAATAGTGAGTCTGTGATATAGCACTGGAAAATGAGGTCTGAGGCTGTGTTTTTAATATCTTAATTAACACCATATTTTGGTGTCCTTCATCCTGCACTCAAATGCACATCTATTTGTCTGTTCAGACAACATTATCTTGTAATCACAGAATCACAGAATTGTAGGGGTTGGAGGGTTCCTCCAGAGATCATTGAGTCCAACCCTCCTGCCAAAGCAGGTTCCCTAGGACAGGTGGCACAGGGAGGCTCCAGAGAGGTCTTGAATATCTCCAGAGAAGGAGACTCCACAACCCCTCTGGGCAACGTGTTCTAGTGCTCTGTCACCCTTACTGTGTAAAAGTTCTTCCGCATATTGGTGCAGAACTTCCTGTGCTCGAACTCGAAGCCATTGCCCCTTGTCCTGTCTCCACAGATCATTGAAATGAGGCTATCTGAAACATCACAAAGGAAAGGCTGACAGTGCTGCTTTCTCAGGAAAGACCTATGTGACAATCTTCTTCTTTTATGTTTTTCAGAAAACAAACGAAATCCTCCCATGGACTGTAGACCAGATTGCATGGGTAGAAAAGGTTGCCACAAATAGCAATGAGGCAATTAGGCTGTGAGTAATATCTCTGTTTTCAGATGATTCGATGCTGAATGACATAATATTTAAAGTATATACTGATCTTTTCCTGAGTGTTAGCTACTAATGGACATACCCAGACAACTTTCAGCCTCACTGTACACCCATAGGAAACATTTTTATTTCCTCTGTAAGCAATGTTATGGCATGGCAGAGACATTTTTTGAGTAAAATAAAGTCATTGCAAGGTTTTTCTCTTCCATATTAGTACTGTTAGTCTCAGAGTATTAGTTTCAGTATTGATATATTTACCTAAGAGTATTGTACTATAGCATCTATGTCAACATTTTGGACTTACTGCCAGTTGGACAGAACCCATACAAATTGTCTGCATCGAAGTCAGGTGTTGTCGCGCACCAGAGTAAGCCATCTGACCTGCCAGCAGCTGTGCACCCAGTGTGCCATTTACCACTCAGCTGGAAGGGGAAGACACACGGAGCTCCATTCGCATTTCCTAAGAGTGTAAACAGACCTGAGGGGGCAAAAGAGAAATTATAGTAGAGGTACAGGAATCCAGGGGACCCCATTCGCTACATCTCTGTACTCTCCATAAGGGTATGTGGAGCATGTGTTACACCAGCAGAACTGACAACTTAGTGTCAGCAGCAGTGTCTTCGAAGAACTTCTTCATCTGTCTTGTAGTTTACTGTTTACTTATGAAATTGCCATGTCTAATGGCTGGAAACAGCTGCATACTGTAGTCAACAACTATGAAACTATGAAAAAACTGCAGTGACTTTTGTCTCTCATTCTTTCATTTTTGATGTAGCTTAACTATCATTCACTAAAAATAAATCATTGATTTACCTGTTAAATATTGGGGTGATTTTTTTTGTAATCTGAAGTCCAGAAGGGGAACTGAACGGTATTGTGCGTGGATTTCTTTATATTTCCTATAGGAGCATTAAAGTTTTTTGCCTTGCATCCAACAATGCTAACACTATTTCAGTAGTAATAGTATACAGTTAAACAAAGCACTTTAATGAAAGCTAACAATTAAAAATGGCCTAGATCTACTTTTTAAAAGTAAAGAGAGTAAAAATGCACATTTTGCATGTACTACATTTTCTCTGAGGCTAAGCACCTGTAGAAGTGCATGGAGGAGTACAGGCCTGAGTATCTGATCTAATCAGTCTCCTCTCCAACACTGCCTGAGGTGAAGCAGCTGAAGTTAGTCTAAAAGGGCCAGAAATCACAAGACCCCATCCATGAGGCAAAAACAATGGGGTTGAAGACACCATCAAGATTAACATTTAAACTTTACCTTCATGGTCTCTAGAACACAGATCATCCATGGTTCCATAGATCTTCCATTTATTCCTTGTCACTGATCCTGTGTTCAGCACAATATTGTCTTTTCTTTCATCAGCATTGAGAAATAAATCTTCCCCTTGGATTGCCCAGGTTGCCTTTCTGCATTCCCACTTCTGGAATTCACTTGTCTTGTTGCAGGGGTACAAAGAAATTTTAGCCTGGTTTTGCTTGTAGGGCACTCCCAAACATTGTGCAAATGCCATGCTCATCACCTGGTGATCAGACACCCACCTGAACTTTTGTAATTCATTGTCTTCATTGCAAGCAGCGGTTGTAACTGCATGGGAACTCTGAGCAATTAAACAGAGTTTAGTGTCCTCATTGTATATTAAAAATATTTCATTACCTGTAAAATAAAACCAAACAAAAAAACCCACAGAATTAATGTATTGGCGGTGAACACAGGGTGAGAGGAGCTTGTGAGGAAAGAGATGTGCTGGTGATTCTGCGGTGATCTGACTCATGTCAGGAGACTGTAAAACTGTCAATCTAAGTCAGTTTTGCAAAGATCGACCAACGTTTTCAAGACTTTTATTTCCTTCTGGGAAGGAAAAAAAAGTGCAGCTCATGTAAATACAGATATACAGACAAATAAGAGCACATCAAATGCTTTATGCTTAAAAAATGTCATCACTATAATAGAATTTTCATGAGTATAGTGGATTTTCTTTTTATAAATGCCTCCTGCAGTACACATTTATTTCAAGATTTCCAAAAAAGACCCTACTGAAGATTTGGAAGATGCCATCACTTCACTCTCATGTTACATACACCACCATGGGGTTGCATTTGTGCTTAATACAGTTAGTGAGTGGGCTACCTGTGACTCTTCCTCCTTCTCTGTCATGTTCTGTTATGGTTTGGGTTTGGGTATTTTTTAGGATTAACAACTGGAGAAGTGCTTTGCCTTGTTCCAGTATCCTCTCGTTAGCACATCTGTCCTAAGAATTCAACATAATTCCCACAATCACAAACATTCTCATATGTAGCATGTACAGCAGGTTATATATGTTCTCATGTATAGCAGGTGATTCACTGCAGGGCATCAATCTGCAGGCATAGCTGCCTGCTTTCCAAAACAGCAAGTACCATCATACAGCTCCTTCTGGCTTTGGGCCACAAGGGAAGGAGATTTGGAATATAGGGAATATTCTGGGATGCGCGGCACAGGAAAACAAGGGTTTACCCTTCAGTACTCTATGCCTCAAATCCCCACCTGGGAACACCCACCTCCACCCTGCCCCATATCCATGTAAAAGAATAACCACAGAAGGGACAGTGAGGTACCTTTCCAAACACTAAGGTAAATTTGTAGGACAAGGGTAGGATGTTAGGGTGCAGTGTTGAGCAGTGAACAGAGCAGAATGTCTGGGAAATTCTGGGATGCTGTGACATGAAGAGTAGGTTTTGTTAGGATATCAATATCTCCATTTAACGCTTGAGGCCTCCCAAGAGACCTCCTTGTATTACTTTGACCAGTTTCACTGTGGAAGTTTCACTTCTTCAGATCTATATTTGGAGTTAAGACACAGTTTCTTCTTTCCTTGTCCATTTAGACAGAAAGTTTTAAATCTTTTATTTCTTACTGCTAATTAAAGAAGTGCTTTTTGTAGTGACCTAGATTTCAACTGTTGCCTCTAACGGTATTTTTTAGGAATAATAATAGGAGTTCTCACTGGAAACAGTGAGGTTCATGCTTGGGCTATCACGTGGGTTTGGATCCCAGTCACAGAGCAGAGGGGAGGCTCCCATTTTGCACAGACCAGTGCTAGCACAGCTCACAGGTCACAGAGTCTGCTTTCAGAAGCTGTGATTTGTACCTCACTTCTCCAAAACTCCAATGAAGGATAAAGGAAAAATGACCTTGAACATTGTCGCTATCCATACATCAAAAAGAGAGCTATGAGTTGACCCCTGGTCAATTTCGGAGCCTTAAATATGCCTCTCATCCTTACTCTGAAATCCATAGTGGTTATTCCAGGGATGTTCTTGACTCTAATATTTTCAATATTTTTTTTCACTGGCATCTGGTCAGCCACAGTATTACATCTCACATCAATCCACAAGCTCTGTCTCCTCCCACACAATCTCATCTGAAGACTAGGAGAAACACATACAGCATCATATATAAGTCCTTTCTCTTCTTCATTTTTCATAATCCGGACACATATACAGACAAAAACTATGAAGCACACTGTAAAGTCCATCTACTTCACACAGCAGACATAACCAATAATCAAGTTGTATCCAAAATGAAAGCTTTATTCGCATACGTGATTGTCTCTTAATTTGTGATTCCCAGCTTCCCCTCTCTTCCCCTCTCATTAAAAGAGAACAAACATCTCTGCTTCTGTATCTTTTTTAAACTTCTTGGACCACTCCAGTTAGGACGAATATAACATGCAGGGCAGTCAAGCTGTGCGAAAATTGTCAAGAGACAGAGAAACAAGCAAGACAACAAAAATGCCCACTTTCACATCCATTTTTGCAGGGGATAAAAAACAAAGACTCACCAAGTGTCTGAAAAGCAGTATGAATGAAAGAAAGGAAAACTAAGACTGTAGAAAAAGTCAAGTGTTTCATTTCGTTCTTCTTATCCACCAAGAGATGAGCCGAAATTAACTGCTTCAGTGGAGGTCCTTAAGGAACCAGTTGGCGCTGGCTCCTTCTCAGTTTTAGAGAATTTTAGCTGAAAGAGAAAACTCTGAGCTCTAAATAAGGAAATATCCTGTCACATGTGGTATTTTGAAATCTATAAATAATTAAAAAATTCAAACTTTCCATCTGAAAGTGAAATTTCTTTCCATTTGAATGTAAGTGGCAAAATCTGAACAGTTCAACATCATTCAGCTGAATTATTTGTAACTTTCTTTGTTCTGCTCCAGCCTGTAAAGTCCTGACCCTCAAACACAATTTATCAGGGAGTACACTTTAAATCAATGTATTTAAAATCTCATACAAACCTGGAAAATTCAGAAAAGATTCTGTGCAAATTTTTTTGCCAGATAGGTCTTCACAGCTACAAAAGATGTATTCATTTTATTTGATGCACCAAGCAAAGCTGACTATTTTAGAGCGAAAAATTAACTTAGGCAGGACAATTTAATTTTGCTCCATCACATGACAAACTGGACACTTGGCTTTTATCTTCTCTGATTTATCAACTGCTAAAACTATTGTGCTGCTATTTCATGTGAATTTATCTCAGGAGTACCAATACAAATTAGCCAAATCTTTATAAATCTTTTTGTTAACCAGTGATTTTGACAACAAAGCTCCCTTATTAAATCCATAGAGTACAAATTCTTTTTAATACTTATTAATAGTCTAAATAAGACAAGCAAAAGGGAATGTTCTCAAATATAAAAAATTAGCTGCAGCCCTTTCATAAGTGGTAATCAACTTGAGCTATGATGCAAAAACTCCTTACTTCTTTTGAAAGAAGGAAAGGTATTCAGCAGAAACTGCCCTTAGAATTTTTTGTCATTTTTCATGGCTTTATTATGAAGACAAATTTCACACTATATTCCACAAGAGCAAAACCTCACTTCATATGAGAGAAGAAACCTGTTTACAGAGTCTTCAGAGCTGTGTTACCAATATCAACTATCGAAATACCAAAATTACAGATAATAATATTATTCTGAGTCTGTGGTTGCATTATTTTTATCTGCTTACTCTTTTTATGTGCCTTGCATTTATTGTCAGTCATCAAACAGCACTGAACCAAATCCAGTGTCAGCATTTACAAAACAGGTAAGTCTGGGCATGTGTTGTAACTTACATGAAAGAAAAAAAAGGTGTAAAATAAAGGGAACAGCAAGTATATTTTGAGTACAGAGTACCATTAATCCCTGGTCCCCAGCAATGCACTTTGTTTGACTGCAGTATCTACAAACGAGCATTTTAACATCACTTGACCTCCGCCCTTTCCAATGGCCTCTCTTATATAATTCTTACACATTTTCTAAATTGTTTTTTCTCCCAAATCCTGGAGTTCTTGTTTTTGCTTGTTTGGGATTTTTTTTCAGTCTGCCATAGACAACATAGTATTCATAGAAAACTTTAAAAGCGCAATAAAACTCTAAAGCTTTTCACTACCAAGTCACTGGTTTTCTTGCTGCCTTACAGGCTTGCAGCATAGTTGCAGTGCCCAGTCATCAGTCCAGCAAAGACTTGGAGGATAGTAAGAGATCATAGAATCATAGAATCATGAAATCATAGAATGTTATGGGTTGGAAGGGACCCCAAGGATCACAGAGTTCCAACCCCCCTGCCACAGGCAGGGCCACCAACCTAAGGCCTGGATCTACAAAAGGTTGCCTAGGGCCCCATCCAACCTGGCCTTGAACACCTCCAGGGATGGGCATCCACCACCTCTCTGGGCAGCCTGTTCCAGCACCTCACCACTCTCTCTGTAAAGAACTTCCCCCTAATATCTAATTTAAACCTTCCCGTCTTTAGCTTTAATCCATTCCCCCTTATCCTGCCATTATCTACCCTTTTAAAAAGTTGATTCCCCTCCTGTTTGTATGCTCCCTTCAGGTACTGGAAGGCTGCAATGAGGTCCCTCCACAGCCTTCTCTTTTCTAGGCTGAACAAGCCCAGCTCCCTCAGCCACTCTTTGTAGGGCAGGTGCTCCAGCCCTCTAATCATCCTTGTGGCCCTCCTCTGAACCCTCTCCAACAGTTCTACATCTTTCTTGTATTGCAGGCCCTAGATCTGGACACAGAACTCCAGATGGGGCCTTACAAGGGTAGAGTAGAGAGGGACAATCACCTCCCTGTCCCTGCTGGACACTGCTCTTCTGATACCCAGGATACCATTGGCCTTCTGAGCTGCAAGAGCACACTGCTGAGATGGCACCCTAAAATGAATAATCAAGTGAAATAATACCAGAGTGGTTTATTCCAGCTTGCTTAGGCATGCACTTTATTTGCTAGTTTACTTTTATTTCTTTTCAGTCATATTCCTCGCTCATGTTCCTGTGTTTCCTCCTGTTAGCCTCTTTCTTAATGTAAATGACGCAGATCACTAAACCATGTAACATCTCTGCATGCCAAGTAAACATGGGAGTTTTATTAAGATACAGAACCTTTATTGATATATCTCATATTCATAACTGATGCAAAACATTCAAAGCCACAGAATATGACTGAATGTTTGCAAAGTTTTACTTGTTTTGCAAAATCCAAGTTGAAGCTATGAATGAAGGATGGGTACATGCATTTCACTTATAATACCATGGCAAGGAATTTATGTAAAGACTGTAAAAGAGTGGCAATAATGGGGAAAAAAACAATTAAAGTAAAACTCTGTGTATTCCACACACAGTTTTACTTGAGCAACAGTATGCGCTCTGCAGTGTACTGCAGTGAGGTGTATTATTCAAGTGCCGGCTTTGGGGCTGAATGCCCTGCAAAGAGTGTGGCTGCACCTGACTCACTTTTTGATGCTGCCACAATTGTGTAAAAAGAGAGACCACTAGGACATTTAAGTTTTAAATCTAAATTTCTTTTAATTTTTATGCTTGTTTAATTAGCAGTTTTATCCTGTGTAGAGTTTAAGTCCTGAGGGAATTTCTTAAAAAGCGTAGAGTAATAGCTCTTAATCCATACCAAAGCAATAATTGATAATTATAGTTCATAGTGTCTCTTTGTTAGGTGTATGTAAGTTTTACTAAGATTGTCTTTGTTGGACATACTTATTTTTTTTTAAGTTTAACCATACAGTTTGACTGTGTTATCCTACTAGACGACGCTGTTTTCATTTTTCTCTTTGTCGTTGGTAGAATCATTTTCATCTTCCTTTCCAGTTAGGACATGGCTGTATTGTAGCACTGTGTTCCACTGCCTTGCCCCACTTTCAGTCTCACTTTGAGTTCTGATCTTGAATAAGAAATAAAATATTACGCCCATCCCTAATAAAGTGATGAGGAGCAGAGTAAGTAGCATCCACATATTCATGTGACCATGTGCTTTGGCCTTTTTCGCATCTGTAAATAAATACAAAGAAAACAGAAGTGAGTGTCCTGTAGCCATAAATAAATATGAAGAATAACGAAAATTATATGTCTAATTTCACCCTTAATTACTAGGTTGTTAATCAGAAAACTACATTTATGAAGAAAATGGACTATACTCTCAACGTGTCCTGGCTTTCTCCTGGTGTTCTCTAGAGGCAAGGATAGAAAGTTGGGAAAAGGAGGCGTGATAATTAAGGTATAGATAATACTGTATGGGGATTTTCTTAGGTTAACAGTTTCATTAAAAATCTATAATGTCTTTGTGCCACCCCCCCTCATAGATCTTAGATTGCAAAAGAAGGAGCAAAGAAGGGTTTATCAGTTTACCAAAGGATTTAATTATCCTGAGATGTTTTAAGTGTCTCATAACTGCTAAATTATACTGGGAATTAATTCAATGGCAACTAAGTAAATTAAGCTCATATAAATAAATACATCAAGGAGAAATAAATAATAAATACAATTTCATAAAAGCCCCAAGTATTTCTTATCATGTCTCGGAAACTACTGGGAAGGAAAAATAAATCCTACCTCCCACGTTCGCAGCTGCTTCTAGAACAGCTATCAAAGATAAAGACAAATGTTTAGTCAAAATCTAAAAAGATGGCATTTTCATATTAGCAAAAGACCTGGTAACCTGCATGCACATCAAGGCTACTTCATCACTTCTCCTGGAAATACATTTGTTAAATTAACAGAGATGAAAAGGTGTGATTGATTTTTAACCTGATATTTACTGTAATAAAACTGTGGAGTTTTACATATTACCCACCCACCCCCCTCCTTCTTGGTTTTTTTAAAATAACAATTCTCCAAGCATGGGCATTTTCTGACTGGTTCAGATGGACTCTCTCTTCTCCCCTGGTTAAGGAACCTTGCCCTCTTCACTGGGTCTGCATGTCTGAGGACACTGGGAAAAACTTATCAAATGCTGAGGATGTCTGACGGTTTTCCTGCACTGCACACAATTCCTTGGAGGCCCAGCAGATTTTAATTCACCATCATTCATTTGCACCTAGAATTGCATTGATAAGCTCGAGTTTTCTTATGCAGTTTTTCCTGGCCGTGAGAAGAGGGCGCCATCTGCAAGGTTTTACAGACTGAATCCAAACTGGATGATGGCCAGCACAAGAGGAGACCTTCCCATGGTCAGCAGGAGCTGCAGGAAGAGTCAGAGTGCGCAGTCCAGCGTAGGAAGCACCAGGAGCCTGTCTGCTGCAGCAGAAGCATGGACATGTGTTCAACTCAGTGTGCTTGTGAGCACGAAGGAAACGCAATCACTAACTTGTGCCTTGGAGGGGTGCAGAGCTGCCTGCAATGTAAGATCGGCTTGTGCTGAAACCCCATTCTGCTGGAGAACCTGGCGCTGGGGAATGTTCTCTGCACGTTGGCACTACATGTAGGGGGCCGCTCACAGACGAAACCAACAAATAAAGTGTCTGTGGACACTGAGTTTCTGCTTCTGGTAAGTCTGGTAACAAGGAGTTAACTTTCTGTAGTGTTCATTGCTCTGACTACCCAAAGAAAATTAGAAGTTGCCCAAAAAGGTGAATTTTCTTTTTCAGAAAATACCCTGATACCACTACAAATATGTATGGCTGCTTTTCCCTCCAGCTGCAGCATTGCTCCAGAGGGGAAAGGACAGAACCTCAAAAACATCCTGAATCACAGGATTGCAAAACAGGGCAGGAAATCATACTTTTTTGCAGAATTAACAGTTAAACTTCAAAATACCACATTGCTGCTTGGCTCACAACATTCTGATATTTCTACTTCCTGACCAAAGCAGATGGTACACAGTTACATTGAAACTCAATATTAAAAAAATGCTAACCAAAACACTTCCAGTATTTTCAAAGGTCACTATAAGCACTCATGCTTCCGTTCTGTTATTATTTAAATGGAACTGCTTCATCCAACTCTTACTGGAACAGCGTGTATAGTACAGCAAGAGGAAGAAAAGCAAATTATTCATTCAACGCTTGTTCTATAGAAAGTGACTATGAATGTTAGCAGGAAATGTGTGCATACATTGGAGGGGAGCAAAACAATGAAAGAGTATAAAAACTTTCCAGAAAATATTGATCATCTTTAGTGATTAACTGAATATTAATCACAGAATACAAAACCAATTTCCAAGTTATGAAGCAATTAAATATGAACAGGGCAGAGAAAAAATGGATAACTCACATATTATGTTTGTCTGAATGCAGACCCAGGTGATAAGGAAAAGTCTTTAAGTAGAGTGGTTTATGTTGGTCTTTTGTAATAACTGTATTGTGCTGCTACTATTGAAATAAAACCATAAACATCAAGAAAAAATAATGAATAAGTCACTTACTCTTTGGTTTCTTACAAATAAAACCCTTTTGGGAAGAGCAGGGAAGGATACTCCAGTGGCCTGAGAACACAGACAGCTCCACACAGAAATCAAGTTGGTCCTCTGAGGGTTGTCCGTCACCCCAGTTGACAAAGTCTAAGACACTGTTGTCTTGCCAGAGCAGCTGTCCTAAAGTTCCAAATGTTGATAGCAATGCTATTAGTTACACATCTTCTTTAGTATTACTATTACCTCTGTGGTTATTTTCTGATGCATTTTAATTTTTTTTTTCTCTTCATAGAAACAATATACATTCTTTTCAAAATTAGAATTTTCAGATTTGCCAATGATAACTTAGTTTTAATTTACATATTCACATTTCATGGTTCCCCTAAAGTTTCAAGCTGAAAACTAAATGAACCTAGGCTTTTTAAAAAAAAATCTAAAGAATTATTTCAGCAGCACTCATGGAAAAATCAAGCAGATTTTACTGCAAATCTTAAGAAGACACTGAGTTAAAACAGTTCTTTTTTGCATACCTCTTGAAACAAAAAATATCAAGTATGAATGAGTTAAATGGAAAAAAATCTGATTGTGGATTTACACTAGTGTTGTTTTCTTCCTGGTGCATGTTTTCCACTGGACGCTTCTGGTAGCCAGCAACCAAATATTCTCCATACAGAGAAGCTTTATGCAGTGGACTAAACCCAGAAGCCCTACAGCTGTCAAGATAAAAGCCAAACTGGACCTGTGCCCCACTAGGGCACAGAGCAAATGGTGTGGGAGATGCTTTCTCGCAGAGGAGGAATAGGAGACCTATTTTCAGGACAGGCTGAGGGCAGGCGGAAGGATACGTGTCATTGACCATGGCCCTCTGTGGCAGGTGACACTGCCACCATAAGCAACTGTGCAAAATAATTGCTGATTCATGTATTGTTGGCATTTGGAAACAAGGTCACGTGATTGTTTCAGGTATAGACAACTGAAGTCACATGCTGTATCTAACTTTCTTAAGAACGGTATCTTTTTGTTGTGCTTCTCAAGAGATACTCCTGTCACCTCTCCACATCTTTGCTACCGAACCAGATACAGACAAGGTCCTTGAATTGAGGCAGTCCTCATCCTGGCATCCCTTTGGTGGACCCACACAATGTCCAAGACCCATAACTGAAGCTGAATAAATCTATTTTCTATAGGCTTTCACACCTATTGGATAAAACCATCAACTTACAAGGGTTTTTAGATTATATGCATTAATCTATCTTTTTGGTCTTTTACCTAGCTTCTATGATCCCTCAGTTAGTTCCTTTAAAACAACAATGTATCTTATTCATATTTCTGTCCATCTAATGATTATATTATATTATATTGTATTTATTATTATAGTAGTTAAAATTATTACCATTTACATTTCTGTAAATTCCTATCCAAAAGCCACTTGTCTCGCTTGTGTATAAGTCTGCATGATCCACTAAAAAGTTTGATTCATCCAGATCTTCTACAGAAGTCAAGGTACCACCTATAGGAAAAGCAGGAGAAGATGATTGGAGGTATTGCCTGCCATGGAAGTCAGTGATAGTTACAGCCTTTGATACAGGATAAGGCTAATAATAAAACCTCTCCTGCTGGTAGGTGTTAAGCAAGGATTTAAATAGAGACCTGAAAGTAGTGTTCAGCTCTGGGGAACAGCAAACACTGAGTGATGTCTCCAGAAATTAAAGATGTGAAGTAACATGAAGATTATTTTTAAACACCAGGCAAAGTACACATTATTTTCAAGTGATTGGATAATTTCTTTCATAGGTATTACAGATGATTATTTATTTGCTCATCATGGTTTGACAGGATACTATATAGCATGTAATACTGAGTAGCAAGCGAATTTGCAATTCATATGTAATTATCAATTTTTCTGGAAATGGTGGAAGAAGAGGGCCAAGAGGATCTAAAAAGATATGAAGCTAAAGTACCCTTTTCTTTTGGTCAGTATCATGTTTCCCTTCCTGTTTCCTAGTCTTCTGAAGCATAGGTGAAGCAGCTGATGATTCAGCACCATAGATGGAAGAGGGCCAAGGACCAACTCATGTTCTTGGCCAGGACTAGATGCCTCCCAGGTGGAGGAGGGAAGTGTTTGCCCTTCCCTGGCTCTGTAGGCTGACAGGAACCCTGCCTGGTAGAGCGAGGACTTTCAGGCACAAAATAAAACCGCTTTTGGATCGCATGCCCCATGTTTAAAATAAATGATTGTTGTTATGATAATTCCTTCTTCTCTTGTGTAGGGACAGATGTGGAAAAGAGGGATAAGGCCAGAAAGAAGTTAACCCCATTTTAAAACCTTACTATGAAGAGAGATTTTGTGACTGAAGAAATGTAACAAGAGAAAAGCACAACTGGAAAAAATCCAAGGAAAATTGATTGCCTTAATTTCAACATAACTGAAAAGAAAATTGCATCAAATGTGAAAAAGGAGACATTGCTTTCCTTTTTTTTTAATATGCAGATTTTGCAACATTAGTTTTCAAGACTTTTAAAATTCTTTCTCTTTTTTTCATGTCAAGATTGAAATTCTATCTTTGGACATAAATAATAAATACCTGATTGAATGCATTGAGTCACAGCCTGACCCCAGCTCAATTTATTGGTATTGAAGTAATAACAGTGGCTTCGGAAAGGAATCCAAGCTATGTGATCAGGTGCAGGACACTTTCCAATGTCCTGTGGGGGATCTGAAGGAAGCACGTCTGAAAGAAATGAGATATTATGGATGCTTTCATTCAGTAGGGATTCCAGTCCTTCAGATAGGAAATCAAGATTATTTTTTAAAACACCCTAAACCTTTCTCTAAGTTAAATAAAGTATTCCTTGGCACACAGTGTTAGGATTATCAGGACCTATGTCAAGAGTGACAATGAGGAGCAGAACTGCTCAGTCACAGTCAAACAAATCCCTGTGAGCCTGCACTCTTCTGTGTTACCAACTAAATCAAACTTGGACAGTCTCAAGGATATTGGGGTGTTCCAGGGTTTTAGGTGCTAGTTCCTTTGGTTATAACCAACCAATTTATATAAGCAGAAGGTACAGTAAAAACCAGAAAAAGGAAAGCCAGAAAACTCCTAGACCCTCAAGATGTTCAAATAACAATTTGATTTTAAATTAAATATCATCTAAATAATGGTTTATTGTGGAATTTACCCATTCAATAGCTTCCTCAAGATACTAATCCTCACATAAAATTTCTGAACAGCTTTAACTCTGACAATGCAGGGAAATTGAATATTTCAGCTCATTAAATATTACAGGTCATTAAATATTTCTGTGGTAGCCACTCATTTTCCTTCAATCAATGACATTATCGAATGAGATAGATTGTAACAGTCAATTAGAACACGTGTTTCTAAGGAAAGAGTGGAAAATGAACAGACACAAAATTCAGAGCACGGCCCTCAAAAAAATGAAAGGAAAACTACACAAAAACAGATCAAAAGAAACTCAGAATTTCCATGTTCTCTAGTACAAATGAGACAGTATCCTAAATGCCCCATCCTAAGGTTTGCCTGTAGTTTTTAATTTGTAGTATTTCCGAGTGACACCCATAGACTCACTATGAATTGCGAACTTTTGTCCATAATCTTCCTCCTTTCCCCGGTTTTCAGAATCTAATAACAGTGAAGCTACAACTGGTGTATGAACGCTGCTTATATTGAAGGAACAAAAGTTATTTCACACTCAGTGGACTTGATTGATTGCAATCCTTCCCTCAAAATCTCTGTCAGAAAAAAGTTTCACATTCTAGACTCGAAGTTTAGAACACCCACAATCTCTGCACTCTGTCTGTCTGCCTACAGCAGTTGTCACCCCAGTCTATGGCAGTACAATGGCAGTATCTTGGCTGGTAAATGACAACTCCATCGAATCAGAACATAGTTCATGCAAAGTAAAGGCATTGACATTACATGCTAAGGCTTATTATTCATTTGTATGTACTTAGAAATTTGTATTTCAGTCAAGGAAGATTGAGCAAGATTTCTGTCATAAAACCAGCAGTCACCACCATAACTTACCCTCAGATCTTCTGCAGACAGAAAAATGTTTTTCATTACAAGGTGCTGTTTTCCAGGTCCCACTGAGATCTAGATAGACACAGGCTATTTTATGGTTTGGTTCTGCATAGTGCCACTTAGAAAAAGTTACTTTCCTTTTATTAGCCCATCTGTAATAGCCATAACCCTGAAATTGAAACAGACATTTGATATAAATTTTCTACACTCTCACCTGCTGTTTCAGGTAAGTGGATTTGTACAAATGCACGTTTTCACAGTGATATGTACAGCCTAGTTTGTCTATTGTGCTAGTACTGTTAAATAGTAATTGAATGAGGGCTCAGCAACGTAAAAGACACAGAAGCATGTCTCCCATTCTGAAACAGGCCATGAAGGGTGTTTTGAAGGCTAAATGGTGCTTCTCGGGTGCTGATGGTGCTCAGTGCCTTGTCAGGCAACATCATGAGATGGAATCACCATCCCAGAAGTGTCAGGTCACCATGAAGAGCAACGTGACCACAGGAACCTGGGGATTGGTCAGGGAGAAGTGGGTCTTGGATTTGGCTGTCAAACAAGAACCCTAAGCCCAAGTACAGTTTTTCAGAGAAATATTCAGGAGCAAACTGCAGCTATCACCATGAAAAAACTGAGGAAAATATTTGTTTGCTAGGAATAAAAGATGAATGCACAGGAGCAGGATATCTTGAGTCTTTGTTTAGACTTCCCTACACTCCTCCTGGTCCAGCCTTTCTTTTTCCCTCCAGGAAGAATCAGAAGAATTTCAAGGAAAAGGGGATAGACCCAGACAGTATATTGCTGACATTAAGAACTGTATTATGACTGTAAAAACAACCAACTTTGATATCAAGTGGACTTAAACACTGTTATTCTGGTTTGGATAGACAAGTCCTGTGGACTTATGCAAGTGGGAGGATTTGCGTCACTTAGATATTCTAAAACCAAACATTTTGTCTGGCAGGGAGAGGCCCTGTCAGAATCAGGGAAATCTGTGTTGTTCAGTAACACATTAATTGTCTCATACCATGTAGCCTTCTAAAAGGTTTTATCAGAGTGCTGCTGCACCATATAAGGAGAAGTGCTATTTTTACACAACATTTGTTGCAAGTCCTCCCTACGGATACCGAACTTCAGACACACTTTGCTATGTAATATATCACTGTGGAATCATAATTAGTAAAAACAATCTGTAGTTAAGAAAATTACTGCTGATGAAAGAGCTCTCTTTTATTATCAAGGCAGTTTTGTCAGCCCAAGAAAAAACTCAAGAGAAACATGATTGTTAAATGCATTGAGCAACTGCAACTGCATATTCACTAGGCAAGCTGAAGCTCATTTTGGCAGTCATAGAACTAGTAAGAGTGATGCTTGTTCAAGTGTTGCCTTGCACAGCAATGGATCTCAATCTCGATATCCACTTTCTCTGGTACACTATAGCTTTTACTGCTTTTAATCTTTGGAAGCTACCAGGTATAACAAGGAGAGTGCTCAGACACACACAGTATGTCCAGAGAACTCTTCTGAACCAAAAAGTAATGAAAAACGTAGACCTGCCAGTCATCAGAAGGCACAAGCCTCAATGACCCGATTGGTCCCTTTGAGTACAGTTCACTGCTCCTAAAAATGGCCATTTGAAAGTTAACCAGGTAGTTTAACCTGTGTCTAAGATTCCCACAGAGTCTGTGAAGAGAGGCTTGTAGTCAGATGTTCCTGTGCTTGTCCATTGCCTAAGATGGAGTTCAATATTTAAGATGGATGAAGTAAAACAAATTGAGTGCTGTCCACCATTCCTATGTTCCTAAATCTGTTCGTGCTACAGTTCTTCCTGCTGATAGTAATCCAATCGTAGCATTTAACTGCAACACCCATCATTTATTAATCTTACCATATTGCTATTGAGTCCAATCCATAAGGGCTCTCCATATTGTGCTGCCTGCAGCAGCAGGAACATATTACTGTAATAATCAAAAATGCTGGCAAGCTCCAAAAATTTCTCCCTGCAGGCTTTTCTTGCTTCTTCCCAATTCATTTTTGAGGGAATGATTAAATAGCTGCTGTTACCATAATGGATGAAATCAGAATCTGGAGTAGTGGTGGAATGAAACAGTTCAGGCTCTGTAAGAAAAAGGTAAAAATTTGAGAGGAAGGAGAGAAAACAGTGAAAATTTTTAGCCACCAGAATAGCAATATTTCTCATAAGTAACAGATGAAAGTGGTGGGGCAGCACAAGCAGACAGTCAAAGCATTTCTTATTAAAAAGACAGGAGATGTCTTTCAGTGGTAACTTGGCATCATTTGTAACTACAGTGTATATACAGTTGGGAGAAGCAGAGGGCGAGCTGTGGTAGCTAAAGGCATACACTGCACCAGATGATGTGAATGCTGGTCACACCATGATCCTCCCGCCAGAGCTCTCTATGTTCTGCTCCAGCAGTCCTTCCAAGCACAAGCACAGTGCAGGATCTCTGCACCACTTCAATCTCAAGACAGCGGTGAACTTCAACCTTAAACAGTTTGTGGCTCTGCTACTGCTTCTTTCCCTTGTGGGATTAAGTGAACCAGGAAACCGTAGTTGTACCTTAAACATTGTATGTGGAAGTAGAAGCCAAAGCCCAAGAGCTACTGATGGGGACAGAAAAAAAGACAAAAGCTTCCTTTGTGTTCAGGCAGTGCCAAGAAGGTCCTGTCAACTGTTTTTGCCAGTGATGCCCTCGTGCAGCTTTCTGCACTTGCACAGAACAGAGCTGTGAAACATCTGGCCTGGCTGTGGCCGCTTCCTCTATTTTTACTTGCTGCTCAGCAGTTCCCTGTTTCTATTCCTGTGGACTCTGCTGGGTAGCTGTTCTCCAGATGTGTCTCCCACCCTGAGTATCTACAAAGAAAACTAGAACTTTTGCCCTTCTGATTACTGCTGATCTTGTGAAATAAAAACACTTCTAGAGACTGATGAGTCAATCAGTTTTAGCTGATTTTCTTAACTCCTCTGGTGAAGCCTGTGTGAGGGATTTTAGCGACAGGTGGGGGAGGGAGGTTAGATCTGGGGATAAGGGTGGGAAGCTGTTTTTACTGTATGGTCTAGCTGGATAAGGTACCTATGGTGAAGGTTAGTGATGGATTTGTCTATGCTTTGCATTTGTATTAGCAAAATAACCTGACTCCAATACCTGTATCTGAGCAAGCTGGGTAACACGCATATGGCTATCCTTGCTGTAAACAGAGGAAAAAGATATTTGAAGGCACAGATCTTCTTATCTGTTTTGGGCATTTGTCTCAAAATGAGGCAGGTGGGTCCAGCCTTCAAAGTGTCTACTTGCCATGTTCAGGCACTGGATTTAAGTGTGGAGGTCTGCAGGGCAGGTGAAGTCCACCTCGGGGGTCTTGCTGGGGATGCTGACAGTGATGATGATGCTGTAAAGCCAAAACTCTTTTATGATCCTTTTCCCAGAATGAGTTTTGTGGCTGGAGTTCCTTAGCTGGGAGAGTAGCCCTGCTTCGCTCAGCCTGGCAGCTATGGGCACAGCCAGGCAGTTACCGCTGAGGACTCATATGGTCAGGTTGTTCAGTAAATGTTTTCCAACAAAGGTGGTGAAAGTAAAACTTACTGCTGTCCATCTGGCAAATATAGCTTTTGTTATGCTGGCAGTCAGTGGTTTCCCAGTACCCTGCTTCATCTAGAGATCCTTTCATCATTGCGACACAGTCGGTCTAGGGAAAAATTAAAAAAGACAATTATAGTTGATGAAGTGCAAAGTGTATGGCAAAATAATAGAGGTTTAAGGAGACAAAGTTACTATCTTTTCTAATTTTCTGGCTCTTATTTTAATGTACTGCTACTTGGAAAATAACTTTATTGTATTATATCTCTTAAGCAAATCCTTGCCAGATTAGTGCAAGAATTTTTATAATCTTATAAAAATGTATTGGAGTGCACCAAATATATTTTTTAGTATAAAGTCTATAGTAGTCCATACTGAATTTGTAGAACTTTCCATTGGACTCATGATGTACAAGGATAAATTTTCAAAATAAAATTCCCAGCTAGTTATAATGAATATTTTCAGTAAAATATAATAATCCTAATAGTTCTAATTAATTCCAGTGGTGATTATAATACAGTGTTCCCTCAGTTCTAGACTTCTGCAAAGGAACAACAGGAAGTATAGACTCAAAACAGGCCTATTAATCTCTTGGTACAGCTTTAAAAACTTGATCTCTGAAATATTCGACTGCCTTCTGCTTTAAGTCATTCAAACATAGAATCATAGCTGACACAGAAGTCAGGCTGCTTACGCTAATCTCATGTGTTTTCTACGTTATGCATTTTCTAATTAGTTTTTTTTCTGTTTACCTCTATTTCAATATACTTCGAGTCAACCCTTATGTAATCAGATCCAAATGGAAAACTTTTTGTCCACTTTGAATAGTCAAAAGGGGTTCCATCTGTCCAAAGATATGTACCCTCTTTATTAATATCATTTAGTCCAATCCAGGTTTCATTAGCAACATCCTTTAGATGCAAGGTGAAGAAGGCTGTTAAAAAAAAGATTGGAGAGAGTAGCTAAGGAGTTGTCTTCAAATTCAGTGTAAACCAAAGTCCAAATGAAACAATCAACATCCTTTAGATGCAAGGTGAAGAAGGCTGTTAAAAAAAAGATTGGTGAGAGTAGCTAAGGAGTTGTCTTCAAATTCAGTGTAAACCAAAGTCCAAATGAAACAATCTATCAACTTCTAAAAATATTGCAAATATCACGTTCAGTATTCTTAGAATATGATTTAATGGAAAAAATTGCAATGGGTAAATTAACAGAAGTAGTTTGCCTTCATTAAAAAATAAACCCAAAGTTTTTAGATAAAAATGATAAAGGCTTCTTGGAAATATTATAGAAGTTAGGGCTTGAAAGAACTTATAATGCTATTAATTAGTCTTCCCAGAGGTAGCATCATCTTCACGCATGTAATTTCCAATGGATGTCTGTTTACTTTCCAACTTGAATGTATGTGGGCATTTCACTACTATGAACTACTACGAACTACTACTATTGCTCCCATCTTTCAAGGCTGTGGGCTGCAGATTATTCTGATTCTTCTGCATGACACTTTTGCCAAGAGATGCGAAACATCCTAATATCTCATTCCGTTCTTCTCTCTAGATCAAACAGCTCCAGGTCTTCCTTCATAGGTTATGCCATTTAGATATGGAGGCTGATTTGACTTTGTCATCATATGGTGAAATGGTCTGGCTTGATACATAGGGCCAAAAGGCTCAGATGTCATACCTTGCACTTGCTCATTGTGTATAGAGGCCAAATTTGCCCCTAATTCCACACAAGCTCTTCTTGCAGAGTGCCAAGCCAGTGTTTCTTCTTTCCTGGATCCAAATATTTTATAACACTGAAAGGAGAGTAAAATATGAGACATAAATTTCAGGTGTTAAAGAGTGTTAAAACCATAGGTTTTGATTAATTCAGTTCTAATCCTTGCATGCAAAAAGCAGCAAATGGGGGATCTGCTGAAATGCAAATACTTTGAGCCAGCAATTAGACACAGCTAATCACAATGACGTGTCTGCAGCACTTAACGAACCTGTGGGATGTCCAAGGTTAGTGCTGGACAAGAGCAGGCAATGTCTAAAAGCTTTTGAGGAATTAAGTAAATATCTAAGGCACATGGGCAGAGGTTTCAAGTCACATTACTGAAAAGTAGAATTTTTGAAGGTGTGAAACTATTTCCTGATTGGAAATATATAATTTAGGGCAGTCATCTCACAGGCATCTCAACTTTTCCTGTTGTTTGCACTATGGGATTGATTTGTGGCTTTCACTCATTGGTTTGGTTTCCTTAGGTTTGTATGGCCAGGTGTACTTTTGCTTAACTTAGCAAAAAAGAATGCTTGTTTGATCTATGTTTAATTTGACATTTATTGCTGTTTGTGTTACTCACCTTGAGTTGTTGTGATAGCCAGTTATGAGAAGTGTGACCTTTCAATCTTTTCATCTCAGTGTTACTCAGAAAAAGGGCCTTACACTTATAGATAAGGACAATGGAAGAAAATTTCCATGCAGTAAGTATATCTAAAAATCTCTGAAAATTCTAGGAACTGAAAAAGTAACTATGGGTAAAAGCCCATGGACATTTTCAAAAATTGTAACTTAAAGCATTAAAATTCACCTTTTTTGAGATGTAGATACAGACTTGCCAACATGAATAATAACTAATTAGAACACCACTTAATAAATTGATGTATACAGTGAGAGAGTTTTTATTGTGAGATAAAATGTTAGTTGTTTTCTCTACCTATAGCAAATCTGTTAAATATGGATGATATTTGTTACCACACCTTATTGTTAAACAAAAGCCAAGTTTCAGGACATCCTCCCAGAAGTGGAAGTACAAGTACAGTAGGAGCAAACCCTGAGTAAGTTGAATTGTGCCTTTCACAGATGAAGGCATTTCTCACATCACAACTTATATCTTTCCAAAACCCTGTAAATAAATGGAAAACAGAGAATCACTGTTTGAAACCCTCATGCCACCATTACAGCACTCAGCCCCAGGCAGCATTCATACAGCACAAATGAAACTTTCCAGAAGACAGAAACACATTTGCCATGTACACATTTACCCAAATACACTCCTCCTTCCTCTTTGGTATGTTTGCCTCATAATAGTGATGACATGGTTTTAAACCTCAGCATAGTCGTTACAAAAAATTGTCAGTACTGTTCAGATGGTGAGGTGACTTAGCCTCAGATTTCAATACATAGCAAACAGTTTGGATTGTGATGCTAAAGTTTCAATTAAATTTTTCTTGTTGCTTTTACTCACCAAAATCTGACATTATCACACAGTTTTCATCATTATTTGCAAAATTTGGTTCATTTGGAGCCCAGGCGACATAGTTCACTGGGGTGTCATCCAGCCAGCTGAAAGAAAAAGGGGACAGGAGTTGCCAGACAGGAACCTCCAGCAGTTATTTAGTTGCAAGGTGTGTTTAGGTAAGGGCTACACAAGGGATTAGCAGGGGGACAAAGGCTCTGCATGTACTGGAGAGGACATGTCCACAGCATTACAGCTGCTTCTCCTCTGTTTAATGCCGTCACATTCATGTCCTATCAGCATCCCATTATGTTAGAGGATGGATGAAGAATTTCATACTCAAAGGGAAGATAGCTCATGGTCTGGACAAGACTGGAACCTCAAGATCTCACCAGTGCATGGCCTTCCATTACTGACCTCCTAGAAGCCTTCTACAAACAGATTTGAAACCAGGTGTCCCTACCAGCAGTTTCAGAAAGCTGTTGGGTGGGATTCTTACACTTACTGCTTCCAGATCACATAACCTGAGCAACTGGCGTTAGGTTGACTAAACCCTTACCCCCAGATTTTATCAAAACCTCTGCAGCTGTTGGACATCTGGCTGGAGTTAATCTTATCCTAAAGCTGATGTCCAAAGAGGATCAGGTCTCTTAGAGCATGGCATTAAGTGAAATGAATCTTAGTCATGACTTGCTATTGGTTTTGCTCTCCCAAATTTGGAAGGAAAACACATTGCTCTGCTTAGATACAGAAGAACTTAACACTTTTGATATGAGGTTTCTCCTGAAAACTATCCAGAGATCAGTTGCACCATGGTTACTAACTTGTAAAATGACAGCACATAGAGCGAGATGAAATTACCATCATTTGTGGTCCACTAGCTGTTTTCCTTTACTCACCGAAATTTCTGATCAGAGCTGACAACTAAGCCAATGAAATATGATTCCATTCTGAATTTTGTGTACATCTAAAAGAAAAGGGATGGACAGTTAAGCAATTAACAGTTCCTGAACATCAAACAAAAATCTGGAAGCCGATTAACCATTCCTGTGATTTCTTTTCTTTTTCTCTTTTTTTAAATTTTTTTTTAAAGATTTGAGCCTCAGGCAAGAACAGTATAGGTTCATACCCAGGTTTCAAGTGGGCAACAAGGATATGTGGAACATCCTGGAATGAGGAACAGGAAAGCAATAGTCACTGTGTTGAACATCACATATCTTACAAGAGCTAAGTCCCAAGCCCCAACTATTCTTCACTGCACCTTTAACATTTGCTTGTCTTTTTCCTTGACCTGCTAGAAATAATAGTAACTTCTTACAGGTACAGATCTTGAATAAATATATTGTTATATAAATAAGTAATGAAGGACAATAGCTCAGGACTGTAGCCCAGATGAATAGATTGGCTGTTCCTTTTATTTTATCAGCTGCTATGCTTCAGGATTTGATTATAACTAATAGGCTCATTGCTTACATATTTCCATAGAAATTGTCTTTCGCTTTCATTCTCAATGACAACAAGATCTGCAAAGTTCCTCTGACAAATTCTTCGTGCCTTCTCCATATGGACATGTTCTTTGCTGAAGTAGTACTGCTTATTGTTATATATGATCCATCCATCCTTGGTGGCTTGATATTCTGAAAGTTAAGAATCGCATATGTGGCATTCATATCAGTATGAAAATCGTACAATAAACTTTTAATTGAAAAGGAAAAAATCATACCAAGTTTACAGTTTGGCTCAGGTTTTAGAGGTGTACCTGTAAAATAAAAGGTCATCATGAGAAATATTCTAAAAACAAACAAAAAATATCCAGAGATTTGCTTTATGTATTTACGAATGCTTTGTATAATAGAGAACCCCCCCTATGAATTATCTAATGCATTTTCAATATTTTAGAGCACATAGCACTGTATTGAAGTTAAAAACATGAGTAATTTAGAAACATGTAGGTAGTGAAAAAAATAAAAAAATGCATATCTTTAAAGCGTATCTTTACTAAATGGTATTAAACTCTTCATGGTGTGCAATTAACACTTTGTAAATGAATCATGTCAGTTTGAAAATTTATTAGTTTTTTTACTTGACATGTTATTAGTAATTTTTAATATATATTCATAGGACTAGAGCCAAGCAATGTAATCCAACCGATATATTACATTCTCAAGGTTACATACATAACAGTTATCTATTCACAAGTACTGAAAGCTTAATGCAGGTATTCTGTTGATACCACACATAATTTCCAGTGTCTCAGTGCACTCTTCCTATCCTGATGACTTGACTTCTACTAGTAAAATCTGGTTTTTGGAGTCCTGGAGAGACAGTAGATATCAAACCCAAATTTCTGAAAAGAAGGATGAAGCAGGAGGAAATAACTAAGCTGTTGCTATTCTCCCACTAGATATAGCACCTCAAAGGTATCTCTACTTTTGTTTGGATGTCTGTTATTTTGTTGCTCATGAGGACTACTAATTTGTTCTTAGCTTTCTCCATTTCTTCTGTGGTTTGATGGAGAGGAACATGTTATAAAAGAATTGATTGGAACAGTTTAGATGAGAAACAAGTAAACATACGAAAAAGCTACTAAAATTCTGTTGGAAGCTTTTAAACATTTTCCTTAAGTACTTAGTGAAGGAAATTAAAATTATTCAAATATCTTCATGATGAATGCACATACTTAACCTCATTTTCAGTTTTAAAATCCTAATATAGCTATACAATGCTTTAAGTAAATATGTGGTTTAAATGAACATGATGCAATTAAGAGCTGAGCATCTCTCTCATATTGACCATCATTTAATCTAGATTCACATTAACAAGATCTAATATTACCATTTTTAAATATTTTTTTTTACTCTTGAAAGGTCATTTGGGATCAAGAGAAACTGAACAGAGTCTTTATGATTTCTGAACTCCTCCTTAATAATCCCTCCAAGAGCAAAGAGCCACATCTGTACAAACAGTGTGCTCAGTGCACCAAAAAGAGCTGCACAGGATGTACTGCTTCGAGCTGTGTATGGAAGTCAGTGTTTTGACAGTGCATTGTATGACTAATCTACTCACAAGGGAACAGTGATTCTTCCTTTGCAGTTAAGCAATTTTTCAGTGTTAGCTTGGTGCCTTATTTGTTATTCAAGTGTAAGGATTTGTTGGCAGAGTCATAAAATATTAGAAATACTCTGTGTTTTTTATGTAACTACTTCTCCCTTCCCCCCTTTTTACGCCTCCTACTAGTTCCCTGTGTGCATCCAACTTTCTTCTCATTTCAAGAGGCTTTTAGGAATCTCCTACTCCGTGGAGATGCATACAACTGCTCGATTTACAACCAGGAAACAAGGAAGTAAAAGTAGGACCAAGTAAGCAAATCAAGTTTTTCATGATTGATTTCCACTTGGGGTCCTCAGCCCATGAAGTCCTTTTTCCCACTGACAGGGACCTCAACACACATTCATCAGGACCATTTCATGCCCTGGCTTTCTGAGGCCTGGCATTACCACCCTGCCTCCCAGGCAAAGCTGGGGGATGTAGGAGTTCTTCAAGGCTATGCCAGCGTCTGCTTTTGATCTCTTTTTCAGAGTTTCTGGTTCCTATAGCAACTAATCCCTCTCTTTGGTTCCTATTATTCGTCTCACAGTGAGAAGCAAAGCTTTTTTCCTCTTTTTCTTTTCCTTCTCTCTGTATAGAGAACTCTAGTATTCTGCAGCATCTACTGGGTAGGCCTGAAGCAGATAGAAATACAGGGAGGAGATAAAAGAAGAGAGAATAAGTACTTTTGCCTTGCAAATTTATTCAACCCATGGCAGAAAGAGATAAAGCCAGAGATAAACTAATAGGGACAACTTTAACTTCCTGCATCTGAGTACAATCAAAATACCTTGATTCATTCCTCTTGCCTTATGTGTTGCCTTCTCTGAAACTGTTTTTTAAATTAACAGTTCCCAGTCTTTTTCTTTTTTTCAATTTGTTTAAGTACATATAATTTGGTTTTGATCTTGGGTTTATAGCTCCAATTAAACAGGGAAGTAGTCATACCTTTTTTTGTTTCACAAATCCAATTAAGTAACTGTTCACACTGCAAGTCATTCCAGCGCATTTGGGGTGATCTATTAAACATAACACAGTGTTCAAGGTCTCCATGGTTGTTGGGTTCATCTTCATCCCAGTTCTCATAAATTACCTGTGTTGGAAATACATCTCAATTACTATGTGATTTGAACTGAGTGGAAGTAATTGCAATTGCCATCCTAACACAATTTCAGGTTCTCATCATCTCAAGTACCTTGTTTATGGGATCAATAGAAGTTCAGAAAGGTCTGAGAGGGCTGTGAAAGTCATGCTTTCCCATGTGAGCTTGATCAGCTCACTTTCCCCATCACTCCCAAGAGAAGTAAAGATTGTATGGTATGGAAAACCATGTATCTGACTGAGGAAAATCTGGTGGGTGGAGGGAGTTTGGTTTATTTTGCTCTGTGTCACATGGCACACTGGGTTCTCTGTACTGGCATACAGTGGTGCTCAGTCTGGGATAATGTGAAGATTTAGGAGCACAGACTGTGGAAGATGGGATATAACATGCTGTCAGGGAAGAAACAGCGACAATTCTGTACTTCCATTAGTGGCTAAGACAATACCATCACAGAGCACTGCAGCTGTCCAGCTGATGGATAAAGGGCTGCCATGCACCTCCCAAAGGTATGAAGAGATTGGAAAAAAGGCATAAAAAGATGAAAACCTATATATTCCAAAGGACAGAAAGTCAACTAATATCCAACAAATAAGTACTCACAGGAGAACCATCAATCCAGGCAAATCCTTCATCAGGATTTAAGAGAAACAAACCAATCCAGAAAGCCTGAGTGTGCAGTCCTTTATCCCTAAAATAAATCATACGATATAGATACGTGAGTGTAGAAAGAGGGGCCATGATGTAAATGCTGGAAAGCATAGACACATGCTGAACTAAGAACTGCTCCTTCACTGTTGGCCCATAGCCAGGCTCGCTGCCTGCCCTCTGTCAAGTGCTCTGTGTCGGGACAAGACTTGCCATACTTGAATAAAGTTAAAGGACAAGTGATGCAGCACAGAGCTAGTTCAGGCTTCCATCCCTGTGACTGCAGCACAGCTCTGGCTATAACAGAGGTTTTAGCAAAAATAAAAGAACAATGGAAAGCAATAACACAATTTAACTAATGAAAAATATTGAAACTTTGTTTTAAATTGCTTTGATTTTCTTCTTAGCAACCACACTCTTCCTATGTGGTTTATTTGGTAGCTCATGCTATTTATTCTGTTGTACCTATGGACCAGATAAAATGGAGTCTTATTTAATTAATCACATAACATGAAGATTTCCCTCCACAAAAATTTCACAATCTAAAGCAAAGAGGCTTAACAGACAATTAAAAAAGTTCAGCTTCTCACAATGCTGAAAAGACAAAATTAAGGATGAAATCACAAAGTCTTTTCATGATGACAGTTTCAAACTTATTTGAGAAATTAAACTTAGATTCATCACTATGCGGAACAGTTTTGGTTAAATAGCTATATATTATGTGCAATTGAGATGTCTTGACATCCAGAATACAATGAGAATGTAATGGCCTAATTTGGGGGGAAAATAATGGCATCAATTCTACACTGTGCGCAAGACATGGAATTTACTGTACCTCTTATAAAGAGGCATGGTTCGAGCTGAACATTTTACTGTCTCACTTTTGGGAGAGGGACTAACATATGCAAAGTTGATCAGATGTGGAAAACAGCATTGATAAAAGCCTGTGATGAAAATGTAAAGAATACGAAAGCTTCTTTGAAATAGTCAATTTGTTTCTTTTTTTTTTTTTTTTAAAAATATATTTCAGATTATTTCCATATTAAAAATTTCTATATTAATTTAAAATTTCATTGTGACTATTCACTCACTTACCTGGGTCCAGATACATTTTGAAGGAGTTCTTATATAGCATAAACATGGAAAAAATGTATTGCGCAAGTACTCACGATGCTAATTGCCATAATAAAATTTGATCTTCTCTTGTATTGATTGTGACCAGATTTCCTCCTATTTCTCTACAGAATTCTTCAGCTTCAAACCAAGACCTCTGTTGGTTTCTCTCTCTCACAAAAAACTATTGAGAAAAAAAAGGAAAAATACATTACCAAATGTGCAAAGTTTGGCATACAAAACTATATAATTGCCTATGTAAGTAAAATCAGTATCACTTTAGTACCCCTTTATTCTTGAGTAAAACTATGTAATATCTGCCAAAACCTATAGTATGAAACATTGTTAATGTAAACTGTAAACATTGCTTTCATAAATTTCTTTATTTTAAAATAAGGTAAGAGTAGTGTAGGTATCTGAGGACAGAAAAAGCTATCACGATGGACTGAGAAGAAAAAAATAATAACGTAATTGGTTCATTGCCCAGAAAAGGTCTCAAAGTATGATGAGGTAGCTCAGTTGTGGGATTTTGCAGTAGAAAGCAGGAGACTTTTGAGAAATGGGAGGTGGAGAGAAAGATCAAGAGTTTGGAATAGAAAATATAGTATGTATGGGGAAAGCCATTTATCAAGGTCCTGGGCAAGGAAGAGATTTTTGTACACCAGTGCAAGCCTACAAGTAACACCACTTTCTGCTATGAAGTACATACATTCCTGTAATAAGGAACTAGATGCTTGACATTTTGTGGAAATGTTAACAGTTTGGTAACTGGCAGAACCAATAATGTTAATAACAATAATTGTGATACAGAAGTTGCGACCGTTATAAATATCAGACTAAAATAATCTTTGGCCTCCCAACAGGCAGACAGTCTCAAGAAGGAAAGTGAAAGGATGCTTATGTAAAAGCATGGAAGAGCAATGGCGCATATTTATTTTTAGTCGATCTATTTTGCCTTTCCTTTACTTTTTTTTCCATTCAAAATGGAAATTTTTAATTCATTTTTACCTATAATCAAGAGAATGCCCAAAATCTTTATACATTGAAGAGTTACCAATGTCAAACTGAACCTTTACCTAACAGCATCACTAGAAATACCACATGCTGTGTGAGAAGAGATTGTCAGACAGACAGGTTTCCAGAAGTTTTCTCTTAGAAACATTATCTTATGCCACCTCTTGAGATACAATGCTATGTTTTTTCTGGAGTCTCAAATTCCTGGAAGTGAATAAATTAGGTGAGGTTCTCACCTGGCCTTTAAATGAACTAATATTTCAAGCTCTCTTGTTTTCATTGCTTCACATTTTCCATTGTTGAATTGCATTATTGGTTTTTCTCATGGGTTTTCTGTCCGTGAATACCATGGAGAATATCATTCCCCAAAAAACTGACCCTGCCCCTGGGTCTTTGAGTATCACGGTGACCAGGGCACCAACCCCTGGGCTGCCCCATGTTCAGTCTTACAGTGAATGTGACACACACTTACTTTGAAACACGAGTCTGTCCAGGAGTCTCCATCCCAGCCTTCGGCACAGGCAGCCACAGGGATCTGTACTGGGGGAGAAGGAGGAGGAGGCACTCCTGCTGCCCGCTGCTTGCAAAGATAATTTGCTGTTTTCTCACAGCTAATGACATCCCATAGTCCATCTGCAATTCCAGTTCTCATGGCAACACAGCCTCGCTCTTTTCCTTTGTGATATGGAAAAGAAATGAGTGAAACCGAAGTCTTGTTTTCTCTCCAAGAAATGAGACCTTTGCTTTTATTATTAGAAAATTATGAAAAGGAAGATGTGGATTATGTAAATTAAAAATCATCCTGGATAGAAAATGACTTTTAATGCCTCCTGCTAGAGCCCAAACATGGGCCAACTAGTCTCATAGAGACACTTTTGCCAAAACAAGACATTTGCAGCTTTAGAACACAAATCTTGCTTATCATGACACCCCAGGGAAATCATAGGGCAAATGGCTCTTGATTGTAAATGCACATGTAACAGATGGCCTGACAACTAGCGTGGGGGTCTCATTATCCAGGTAATTCCATTTCAAGAAGACTGGTATCACATACAACAACTTTGTTTTAAGACAAGCTAGTCTCAAGGCAAGAGTTCCCACATAGATGCTGTTTTGCTGAAATGCAAGCCAGCTGGATTTTTGCTGCTCATTTCTCATATACAAACCTTGTGGGTAAAAAGAGATGTCCATAATACTTTTTCTCAATCTGATGAGTTGCAAACGGGCATTAAAAAGGTGAAAAGAAATAAGGTCACAGATCTCGTTGACTCCTGCACAATATTGCCTTCAGTCTAACCCATTAAAAATCTTTTTCTGTACAATATTGCAGGGGATTGACTGACTGACAATGTCTGACAGCTGTGACATGGCTTTTTGCATGGCTGTCAAACACAAGGTCTGATGGTGGCCACCTACAGCTACAAACACAATATAAAGCACCTACTTTCATTTCTAACAGCTGGGAATGGAAAGCAGAAACCTGTGTGAATTGCAGATGTATTCTTATCACAGTGGTTGAGCCTGTGCAGACCTTACCTGGCATTGCCGTGTTCCACTGGGTGAAGAGAGGAGTTTCACCATTGGTCCACCTGAAACTCCCTTCTTCTTCTGTGTTGGTGAGGCCGATCCAGAAATATTTTTCAGACCTCAGCCCCGTCATACTAATTAGAAAGGCTTGCTCATTTCTGAAGTGGAAAACAGTGTTCATTCAAAACCCATTACCTTGCAATATTAAAATAAGTGGTACAAATAGAGGCATCACTAACATACTGGCATGACCCCAAGGCATGAAGTAAAGTCCAGGGAAACCCATCAGGCTTTGAAGTGTGTTCAAAAGAACTTGGTGAGGGACAACTTTCTCCTTTCAGCTGAACACATCTTTCTACCCAGTACTGTCAAATGTCAGAAAATACTGCTCACATGGGCTTCTAAATGTGTTCTACCATTTTCCTTGTCTTTTCAAATCTTTGAGGTGACCAGCAAATTAGGATCAAACTGACAGCTTTGTTCCCCATCGCTTCTGAAGACAATCGTGTTCCTCGGAGGTCATGAACCTGAAAAGCCTGCCTGAGATATGGGTAGATTGGGGATGCTGTATTCTGGCTGTGGTGGGGAATATTTTTTATATTTGTTCAGAATTTGGCTTAGAAGGCAGTTTAGGAAACTATTTTTGTTAAAGCATTCCTATCATAATGAGATAACATCCATCAGTAAATAGATGAAAACTGTAATAACTACTTTCCAGCAGAGGAAAACAAAAAATAAAATCCCACACCCCCAACCCAAACCCAAACAAAACCAAACAAAAAAACCCAAATCCAAACATAGAAGTTGCTTTAATTAGGAACTCAAAGATAATAGAAAAGAATCCCCCAAATGTGAAAACAGTTATACTACAGTAAGTAGAAACTCCTAAAATACTCTTTTTTTTTCTTACATGGCTTATTTGTTTGAAAAACACAAATAATACACTTTGATGAGTTCAAAAAGCTGACAAGTTTTGCAAGTTTCTCCATCACTGGTTTTGAAGTATACAAAAAAATATATTTTCCTACCTGCTTTCTACCGTAGCTAGATAAGCTTTGTTCTGTCCACATGTTTCATTTGCTTTTGAGAACCTCAAAAGTAGAGACCCCACCAAGTAACAGTACATGCCATATCTTTTCCAACCCTGTGAGAAATATAAGGTTCTTAATGTGAAATTGAAAGAGACTTCAATATAGAAATTATCTCTGCTCTTTTGTTTATAAATATTCAGTGTTAAAACTGTTATAGTTAAGCTTAAAAACAAGATGAGACTGGAATGATCTATTAGTAAACAAGTTTGTGTTTTGCTGCCATTTGCTCCTACAGAAAGCCAATTTTGTTTAAAAGATGATATTAAGGTCTTAGTTTTCATGTCTTTTACTTCTACATGGCTTTTCATAGAAAATTGTGACTGTGCTATGCTATTGCTTCCTAGCACTCTGTAAGGTTGGGATTATGGAGGGCGTATACAGAAGAAATATCAGTAAAACACCCCTACTCCCTCCTGCTCTTGGAGAGGAGGGTGCGGACTAATAGGTATAATGATTTTTATGAAAAGATGTTCAGAAAGATATAATATGCTGATATCACTCAAAGGCCAACTAATTAGTCCATCGGTAGAAAAATGGTACAGAAAAACGGATCCTTCTGTGTATTGAAATTATATTCTTTCTTTTACTATTCTTACATAGTAAGGACTTTTTATATAAAGACTTTAAATAGACAGCAGATCTGAGAGGAGAGACAAAGGGGCATTTGGTTATTTTACATGTATTGTTAGGCTAAGGGCAAAAACAGAGAGGAGTGATGAAATTATGATTTAAAAGATATATGTAATTTTATCCCATTGTGGCTCATCTGGGAATGGAGGGAAAGGCAGTATTCATGCACATATAAATGAGTTTACTTTCTTGAATATTTTCAGAGCAAAAATAAAAAATGCACATATATTAGCAAATTGCAAGTACAGATGGATCAAGTTTTCTCAAGAGTAGATTTTCCAGAAGATACAAACACAGACGTTAAAAGAAGAAAGAACCAGAAAATTAATTCTCATTCATTTTTCCCAACATAATTAATTTATGAGATAGCATTTACTTTCTGGCAGCCTGGGTCCTCAATTATCACTTTTTCAGAGGATATAGATGAAGGTTTCTTTTTACAGATGTAACCATGTTGCTTATTACAAACATCAGTTGCCCAATATCCATCCTAAAACAGCAGGGAGAAGAAACAAATGTGAAAAAAGGGGCATTCATAAATATAACAAAACCAATGTTTTCCTCTTTCTTCTCTGCAAGGCCCAAGTATGTTACCCAGGAAGCCTATACAATAATTTCTGGAGATTCATTGAGTGATTTATTGATTTATTTTTTCTAATAGAAATATCTATCAGATTAGTTTAAGATCTGTTTGATGCTCTTTTGAGATGAAAGAAGGAAATAAATAACATCTCAAAGTCTTAGCACTACTTGCTATCATAGCTAGAGAAGGTTTGTTAAGCTATATCACATCTGGGTCTAATGGGTCTGGATTTAGAGCAGGATTCTTTCACAACACTTCCAGAAAAAAAATCAATGAGACTGAAATCATACACATCTGACTGTGCTGCAGTAAATCTAACTACTTTATCTATTAAGAAGACTGGTAATGACTGATTTCTTTTTTATAAATGGAATTATGTAAAAGATAAAATTTAAAATCAGGGTTTTTTCCCCATAAAATTTGGTTCAGGATCAATTCTATTGATGCTTAATGCTGACAAAAATCAGTATTATTCTGATATAACATGTCTTTCAATATCAGCATTTCTTTCATAACAGCATTTTCAATTTGTTTCTTTTTAAATTCATGATACATTTTTTGTGTGTGCATTCTCATACATGCAAACTTGTCAAACAGCCAGCTCTTGAAAAGAATATTTTGAGAGTCAAGCAGTCAGAAATACTCCAGGATTTTGGGGTAGGTATTTGGCACATGTTAGCATTCTCTTCATACCTCAACTGAAGAAACATGCTCTAGTGCCAGGTCTCCTAGCTTCAATGCCCATCTCAATGAAATTACATTGAGAGACATACCTATCTATTGGGTTGGAAAATGAGAAATGCAAATAGCATCTATAATAACCACACAATGTGCATACTAGTTCACCCCCATTCCTCTCCTATATCTATCTATAACTTTTTTCATTGCTGCAGTCAAAAGAATGAATCTAATATAAAATTTCTGGATCAGACTTCACCAGATAAGAAATCTCAAAAAGAAGCACTAGAAAAACACAACCATTCTAATTCTGATCTCTCCTGTCCTCTGAACTTCTATTCTGGTGGATGCCAAATTGATGAGGAAAGCTATTTTAAACTAAGATGTAGAATCACTCCTTAATGAAGACAAGTGATTTCAGACTGGAGTTATTCATTTGCATTACTATAAAATGATTGCATGGTTATACCTGCCCCTTCATCACAACGCAGTCCTCCAGATCATTTATGTAGGTGGGATGCCAGTGCTGCCATTTGGTGAATGTCACAGGAGTCCCATCACTCCACTCAAAATAGAAGTGAGCCTTCAGGTCATTCAGACCCAGCCATAGCTCTTCTGTTGGTTCTGAAGCATGAAAATAAATAGGTTTACTAATGCTCTGCTATTCAATACAGTGAACAAACAGGGACTGATAAATTTGGCATGCAGTACATGAAAGGTGGCCTTCGTGCTTTAACAAGAATGCTGGCTTCCTCTCATTCTGCAGAAAGAGATGGCTTTGTACTGAAAAGCCTCAGCTTCTATCCAGAAATCCTGAGGTTAATAAACATAGGGCTCTTCATGGCTGGCATAAGATTTTTTGCAAGTAACTGTGACTTAAAACAAGAGAATGTGCCCTAGCAAGGCAGGTGCGTATCAGTGAGTGTCCTGTCAGGAGATCATACCGAGTCCAAGCCATGAAGGCATCTGCCAATATATGTCTTTGATGGGGAAGCATTAGAGGGCTTGTAGAGGCCTATCAGGGTGTTCACTGTTTCCAGCGTGTGCTGGTTGCTACAGATCCAAGGAAAACCACGAGTTAAATAATATTTTTCTTAGAAGATATAGTAAGATGTTCACCTCAGAAAGAGCTTCTAATTACAGCAAGAACTTAATTTTCTTCTAGTTTCTAGAGCTCTGTTCTGAAGATATTGAGCATGAAACAAAGATGCCAGAAGTGATTTTTTTTAATATTTTTATGCGTCTGTTACTAATGTCTTTCCCCCCCTGGCCCTGCTTTACAATGTTTTACAATGTAGATGTTTATACAACACCAAAACATGGAAGAGAGCACTGTAAATTAGATTCAACCTTCTCACTTTCAGAAAAAGCATTGGTATTTTATATGAGGGCCAGTTTTGACATTACAAGTGGGGCAAACACAATACAGGCTTACATACATACTCACGGTAACCAAGCTGTGACACTAGAAAGCTGTATTCAGCAATGTGGTGGACACTTGCCAAGTCTCCATCTTGCCTCTTACATGAAGCCAGAGCATCTTTCCATGTTTTGGGTTCCCTCTGAATGCTGTAACAGTGGCCTGCATATGGCCACCAGCCATCTGGGCACTTAATAGGTGTCAAATCCTCTAAAATCAAAGCACAATTTTTCAGACACATTCTCTGTGAGGAAAATAAAACACAAGTACTCTTTACAAAAGTGGGACTAAATGAATAAACATAAAGCTGCAATTAGAGATGCAAATATATTCAAATGAAAAACAAATATTAAGGCACACTATGCTAAATATGCAAATAGAACAAGGTCTCCTACAGCAGAGAATCATTGAAAAATGCCCACAGTGTGTCAGAAATGCAATTTGAAATAATGCTCTGGGAGGACAGAGAAAACAAAGCAGATGTCAGCTGCTCCCCTCTTTGCCTCCCAGAGCAACTCAGTCAGTGTATCATGGTCCCCGCTACTGCATGCAGAGGCTGCCACTAGGCCCTGTTTCTTCTTCAGTGTCTTCATGCAAACACATAACATTCAGATATGGAAAAGCGTGAAGCAGTTCTTTGATAGCTGCACATCAGGAAACAGTGCAAACTAGTGCAGGGTTGGTAGTTTTCAAATTAAGTCAGGGGCTTTTTAATTACTTAGAGTCCTAAATATCTTTAAAAGCTTATCTTAAGTTTGCTTTAAAAAAGTAATTGGTTTTAAGGCTATTGGGGAATACAGATTCTCTGAAATTATCTCTAGTTTCTTTAATATAACTACTTCTTTCACAGTAGTTTTTATAACATTCCCAGATGACATCCACCAGCAGATCCCTCCTGTGTGCGACACATTCATAGCCACGTTGTGTCACTGAAGGCCACCGTCTCATGGGCTAGGGTGGCCCTTGGATTATATGTAGCCTGTGTGAATACTGCTGCTTCTCCTGCTCTGCTTATATAAACTCAGAGCATTGCATTCTGGTGTCATCAGGGTAACTACAAATTCTCATTTGGAGAAAATGAGAAGAAAATGATAAGCATAAAATTTCTACTGTATTTATGCAAATTTTATTGCTAGCCCTGGTTACCATGACAGAGAAGCTCTTCTCTGTCTTGCAAGAATGAATGAGTAACGGAACAAAATAATATTTTCCTATGAATGGTTAATACAGAATGGGAGGACAAAAGCAATGACTAAAAGTCTGTGTGCGCATCTCTAGCTGTATTTTTCAAAGATTTCTAACATCTCTCTTGAAAAACAAAGTTGTGTGCCTTTTCTCATTTACAGCTCTTTACAGATGGCCCTTTCTAGAAGTCAAGGAAAAAATATTTTATTTGACTAACCTACCTTTGGGTATAATGTCAGATTTTGAACTGAAGTTTCCCCATTTACAAATGTAGCCAAGTCTCTGATTGCACGCTTGGTTTTCCCATTTTGC
Organism: Laterallus jamaicensis coturniculus; assembly: GCA_022605575.1. Lineage (NCBI taxonomy): Eukaryota > Metazoa > Chordata > Aves > Gruiformes > Rallidae > Laterallus > Laterallus jamaicensis. Next base: position 1,593,324 of record JAKCOX010000008.1, read on the forward strand.
ATTCCTTCTGGGATTCATCACTCCACAGATTTTCCCAGGGAGCAGGAAAGGACTTCCTTTGAGTAAGAGAGAAAATAAAATCTCACAACAAAAGTAAATGAAAAGATTAATAAATCCAGCGTCTTATCTGGAGAAACATCAACTTGTTATGAATTCTTCAATGCTTAATATCAAGAAATTATCTCCCATAAGGTAACTGGTAGTGTAGCTTATAGGAGGCTGCTTTCAGTCTATGCTTTGACAGTGAAGTAATGACTCTCCATTGACTTTGTGACACGATAGTTCTGGAAAATCGCTGTTTCTTTGCCTGATGTTCTGACACTGACAGAAAGAACAGCTGAAGTTAGGTCATTATGCTACCTCAAAAACTTCCTAACTTTAGATATATTCAGTTTTAAATTATGCCACCTCTCCAGTATATCTAAACAATTTCACAATTCTACTTTCCCATAACATAGCTTTTCCCTTTTCTGTTGCAGTGTGTAAAAACCTCTGCAAGCAGGACAAGAAATAGCCTAACCCAGGCTAATTTGAAAACTTGGAGGAGAGTTTAATTATTCCTTTGCCACCTCGTAACTTTTCCAAAACAGGAGATGGCTTGAAATGCTCCTGGTACTAAGAAAATGCAGGATCAAAAAAACCAACAAGCAAACAGAACTCCCCATGTGTGAGGAGCACCACAAATCCATCCTTCTCTGTCTCCCTTCCTTGAGGTGGTCCAGTGTAATTTTGCATAAAGTGCTGAGGAATTACGAGCTGGCTCTGTAAGCCTCTCAATAATATTTAGAATTTCTCCAGTTCTTTTCTAAATATTCTGGTACTTTTGGAAGATTTGATTTATTTTTATACTCTTGGGCAACATGTTACGGAAAAATTCTGATGTCTGGTCTGCATGGTTTTCTATCAGTCCAAATGATACTCTACTTTCATAAACAAGATCTTTATATGAGAAAATAACGGCACTTGCTATAGCTGATATCCACAGTGAACTTTATAATTTGGAAGTGTGCTTGTTGAAATAAAGATCTAGATCTTCAGATATTGTAAGTCAGAATGGGCTTTTCTGAAATAAAAATAGAGGGCAGTTTTTATTAGTTGGTGTCTTATCGGAATCCATTCAAAGATTACAAAATAGATACAGTTCTTACCTGGAGCCCAATTTAAATATCTGAAAGGGCTGCCCCCAGCCCATTGCCATCCACTGTTGAAATTCAAACTGTTCAATCCGATCCAGAATGAAAAACTGAAATTCTTAATTAGCTCTAAATTAGAAAAAAACCCAAGTCAGTTATTTCTCTCTATTCTCATTTTTAGCAAGTTTACTTTTCTCATTTTGTTCCATAATAGCATATTTTCATTAAGGAATTCTGCTTAAATATTTCTGTAAGAGATTTCATGGGGTATATATAGCAAAAAGACACAGTGCGTCCTATCAGCTGCTTCCAGATTTTTTTAAATGTGAGTGGTTTCAAAGCCTCCTTCATACCATTTATAACCAAACTGATAGCATGTTACTTATATATAAAATGCAGTGAAGAATTAGGAGTTTATATACACAAATATCCATAGGTACATTAGGACAATTTCAGAAGGATTAATAATCCTTGAAACACAGAGTGAAAAGGTCAATTTGAGGACCAGACCATAGTGCTGCTCAGAAATGAGTGCACTGGCATGAAGACAGGCAGAGGAATCCCTTCCCTGGGGCAGGCTGCCAAAGATGCACTGGGTCCTACATGTAGCACAAAGGCAGGATGGGGCCATTTCCCTACCCTAGAGAGGTTTGGGTTCAGCCCTTCATAAAAAGATGGTAAAAGGGTAGTTCAGACCATCTCCATTCTGGTGGCTGCTGAACCACCCCACTGCATATTCTTGTTGTTTGAAGCTCTGAGGCAGCATATTTTAAGGTCTCGTTCTCTACCAGTTTACCTCCTATATATGCTTGCTCATGAATCTCTGTGATGCTTAGCAGTTCTGCATCTTGCTGCTGACAGCTTTTCCTTGCTTGGTGCCACGTTAGAGCTGATTCTGAGTTTATCTGATACTGAATGCCAGTTGAAACATCTTCTGTCCAAAATCTTTCTGTGTCATCTGCAAGAAGTGGTGACATAGGAAAAATTCACTCTCTACAGCTACACTCAGTCAGTGACACACATCTTCAGACTAGCACTAGTTCGCTCAGGCTGGAGGGGAGGAGCCAGTTCTTCTTTCTCATACCTCATGTCTCAGAGCAGAAAAGGAAAGTTGCACAGATACCAGGAAAACAGGACTCTAAACACCTTTGACTGATCACTGCACCATGAGTGTGATAGGGAGGGTAAACGGAAAGAGTTCCATGCTTCCGCATCTCTCATTGCCCTCCCATACAATGCCATTGAATATAATATTTCTGCAGAAATAAATTCCAGTTTAAAGATCCTCCTTTTACTACCTTCATTTCCTCTGCAAAGTCTACATCTCTCCTCCTTTATTCTGTGAATCAAAAACTGTCAGACTAATACCAAACATGCACTTTAAATCATGTATCAGACGTGATATCAAATACAAAAATAATCACTCTGTGCATTAAACCTGTAAAGGTGCCCAAGAAAGAGCATTTTCAAATCTAGTTTGCCACAAAACCAACATGACACTTACCCAGTGACTGCAATGAACCAGACACGAGGGAAAGAAAGACTAGGAACCTGGAGAAACTCATTGCAAATGTAACTTGCTTTTCATTCCTCTACCAAAAGTTGGACTGTAAGGCTGGTCATGCATAAAGTCCTTCTGAGTGAGGATAGAAACCAGTCCTTCTCCGTGTCAAAGGGTTGATGGATAAAGCTATATACTCTAAATAAGGAAATATCCTGTCATGTGGCATTTTGAAATAACCAGAGGGCACACTACAAACACAGTTCTCTCTGAAGAGTGAGTTGCTTCCAAAACTGAAGTCTCCATCCTTGTGACTAGAGGTGGTGGCATTTATCTTTTTCTGGGACTTTACTAGTATTATATATGGGATGCCACACAGGACAGCCCTCTAAAAAAAGCAACTTGAGAATCAGTGGCAAGGACCTTGCAGTGAAATATCCTTGGATATAACACCCCTCAGTCTCTGCTTTAACACACCTCAGAAACAAGGGGCAATGAACCCCAGTGGTTCAGCACATCTCTACAATGTCACAACTCTATATATCTAGAATAAAGAGAACAAATGTTACAGGATCTGCAGTATTTGGTGAATTACAAATTATTCCTCACTCTGACCATTAAATTTATTTTTTTCTGCACTGTTATGCTGGTTGCTTTGATCACAGTTTGAGACTGGGCTCTTTTAAACTCTTGACAGAGATTTGAAAGGAGTGATGTTCAATGCTATAGGTTAGTGATGAGCCTAGTGAGCTAGTGGTGAGCTTCCCCATAACAGGAGAGAAACTTATGTCTGGAATACTTCTGTTAAGCAAAGGATGTGTTCATCTATCTGAGAAATTCCTAATGAGGGTGTTCCAGGACAAAGCCAAACGTAAACTAAATTGGAAAAGCTCCTTTTAATCTGAGAGCAAAGTGCTAATCTGAAGACTTACATTGGCATTGCAGTCCTCTTAGAACTACGCTGCAAAGCTGTGCTGGCAAACATTCACGTGCAGACAGGTCGTACGGTTCCTTCTATCTATTTACACCAGCAAAATTAAAAGTATGATAACAAAGTTGAAAAAAAGCAAGAAGTTAAATAGTCAGAGATGAGATATATATATATAAGTTGAAGAGGTCATATGGGGAGTATCTTTGCTTTTATTTATAAATTCCGAGGGAAACATATTGCAGGAACTGGTTAAACTTCTTGATTGTTACTAAGTACTAAGTAAAATATTTTCAGAAAAAAATTGCTGGATTTCATGAAAAGTATAAATTGAATAAGTTGTTTAATAATAGCTATTCTATTTCCTGGTGGCATCCAGGGGGAGGTTAGTGTGAGCAAGGTTTGCAAGCATAGCCTAAAGTCATAAAGCTGAGTGGTGTCGCCACCAAAAATGCAACAAGAGAGAAACAGAATCTGAGTTTACTGAATGAACCCATGTGCAGGGTACATCTGAAATCAGGAAATGAAATGACTCAGACAGAAGGGATCCTATGGGAAGATGCCCGGAGGATATAGTTCCTGCCAAGTTCCATCATCTACCCCATGAAGTGCCAGCTGTGCTCCAGTTAAAATTGGAGTCCCCTTCTTGTCTAAATGGGTGCTCAAAAGGATTCAGTCCCCCAGTGCTGCAGAGTGATGGGGTGTGGGGGGAGAGATTAGTGCTGGCACTGGGGTAGGATAACGAACTGAGCACCTCAGAGCCCCAGAGCTGGTCCTTTCACACGACCAATCATCTTGATGCTCATTACAAACTTTTTGGGGTTGGTCTCCTCTAGTTGCATTTATGCAATAACATGTTCTCACCAGTATGCTAAATTCTTTATTGTATTAAATCAAGAAAACAGGAGTCCTTTCCTAGAAAAGAAACTTCAGTGCTCTAATTTATTATTTTTTTTAACTTTCCAGGTCCAGTTCCACCTGGGGAAGGCAGGTTGTTTCAGCCCATAAAGGTTTTATTGTCTAAATTATATTTGCAGGTCATCTAAATTCTATTTTGTACAGCTTTCCACTGTTTTTCTAACATCTTAAACTGTCTCCTTGCAGATTCCTAGCACAGTATCATCTGCTGCACTCCTTAGTTTTCAGTTCCTTTTTCTTGCATTTAAAAAAAGAAAGTTGTTTTTTATTCAAGCTGAATTCAAAACAACAGGAAGAGAAGCTCTCCTTGTTATTGACAAAAAAGCTATTTTTCAGAGAGGATCACCTCCCTTCCCTTTTCCTCTTACTTGAGTCATGGGGAAGGCAGAAGATTAATATTATGCTAATAAAAACTTTATTTATTTAAAAGTATTAATAAAAAGAACAAAGAATGCAAGGGTGAAAAATTTTTATTTCATGTTAGTGCACATAATGCAATTAACAATTGTATTATAAGATTGAAAAAAAGACCAAAATCTACACCTGAGCTTAATATCCTTTGCTGGTATGAAGAATGGGTTTTTTATTGTGCAAAATAAAACCAGCAAAGGTTTCTGTCCCAAAGTTATCTAAGTATATGAAGTTTATATGTGTAATAGGATACAGATATAAGGAACAACATAAGTGCTGGTGGTCTGATGGAATGAAGTTTGTGGGGGAAAAAGAACTGATGACAGCAACAGAGTTGGGCAAATTTTATTTTTCTGAGTTCTTTGCAGTGTCCACAAAGCAATGGGAAAACAGTTCCCAACAGTAATCACACTTCACTGCACATTCATTCTCACAGTTGACTTGTACAGTCCTTCGATATGTTCATTTGCTCTTGACTAGTTATTTACATGAGTGGTTTTGCTAAGGCATTTGAGAACATCTTGGTGGTAACAAAACTGTAACATCAATCCATAATTCTGATTTTGTAAAGTTTTCGTGATACTAAAGACTCTGCTGGTGCAAAAAGAGAAAAAGCGGTTTCATTTAACAGTACATAAATTGTCACTAATACATCTTTTAATTTCAGGGAGTAACTTGCACCTCTGGATTGGCACATGCTGCAGGACCCATTCTCACCAACTCTTCAATCATCAACATGACACATCATTTTAGAAGTGTTTCATTGCCATGATCTGCTGATAGTTGGTTTTGTCTTTTTCTCTTGTAGAAATAGATTGACATGCCAGCTCCAAGAAGAGTGAGAACAGCCAGGAAAAGGAGTGGCCAAAGAGAGGTGTGAACACGGGGGTAGGTCTTTTCATTCTTTACCGTGCCTGAAACACATGCATATAACTGTGAGAAATCTTAGCCACTTTTTATTCTGCACGCAACATGAAAAACATGGAGGAGATATCCTCTCCTGCCTGAACCTGGAGTCTTTTGGGGGTAAATCTGAGACCTGGATTGTTGCTGAAGAGCAGCCAGGTTGCTGTTGTTAAAGCTAACATGCTTTTGGATTACAGTGATATACAATGCATGCGGTGAATGCTTTTAAGTATTCAAAGAAAATGCATGCTTTATGTACATAGGATGGTAACTGGAAATTAGATTTACAACATTTTTATGTTACATCATTTACAGCAATACCTATGGAAGAAATTGACATACACATCTACATAGGCTTTAACAGCCTAGTTAAAGCTCTCTGTGCCTGTTCACAAAGTTAGGCACAAGTTGGGTCACTAATGAGCTTGTCAGCTCAAGGTTAGACCTGCAGCAGTCCAGTTGACCAAGAATATGCGAGTACTTGTGTGCACATGAAAGGCACTGGGGGTTTTATACCCATGCATCCCAGTAACTGTCATCAGGACTTCTCTAAAAGGAGGTGATTTGGGAAAGCTCATTTTAAGTTCTTCTTGTATTTAGATTTTGTTGATTTTCTTATGAAATCGCATACCTTTTTTCTGTAGAGGACTTCCACTTGGCTCAACTTCAATGAATATCAAAGAGAAATAACATGACACCTCATTAGAACTTTTAAGTTTGTCTGTTTTGATAAAATTAAAGTGGGACAACCCCCCCTTCATAGCAATAATAACATATATAGCTATTACAAAAAACAGCATAAATGAGGCAAAGAGTACAATATTAAGGTTTTACCTTCCCCCTTAACATTGGCAAACTGTAATATTCATTCATTTTAAAACCTTATATTGCTTTCATATCTTCCAACATTGAAATACTGATACTTTTCTGTGTTCACAGAAAATACCTTTTCATGTTTTTCCTGAAATGTTAAATTTACTAACTACATGATGCACAACTCTAGAGGTTAACTTCACATAGTCCATTTTAGGAAGCTCTGCATGTCTAGCAGTATTCGGCTCTTACAATTAAGTTTAAGATTCTTGAATGTCTTCCCTAGAAAGTGCCCCTCTCAGTCAAGACACTGATATTCAGTTTTTCTATGCATAAGAAAGAGACAGAGAAGAAGAAAAGACCTTTGTAAAACCTTTTCTTGTTGACACTCAGAATGTCTGACACTGCAAAAAGAAAAATTAAACATATTGGATATTCATATATAAATAAAGAAAAATTATTCTGAAGCAAGGCCACCTTAAACTTATCAAGAAAATATTTCTCCTCTTGAGGCTTTTACATTACAGTTTGAAAACACACTTGCTACCCAAAGGAGAAGTTATAAATGGAAACTGTAAAATGAAATTAAAGCAGAGCAGAATGTAAAGTGAATAGGTATAACTCAACAGTATTCTATACTAAGCCAGGAAATAGTTATATATAAGACCATCTTATGATTCAGATGGATTTTAGCACTTCCTCATTATTTTAGTACTATATAAGGTAGAATGTAATTTGCATGTTCTTAGTAAATCTTTAATGGGAATTAACTGATTTAATGCAATAAGCATGTGCTGATTAAAGCATGGAAATTAATAGTACATGGGAGGTGACTGGTTTTTCGCTACATTCAGTTTGGTTTTTATTTAAAGATTACATTTAAAAGCTAACCCAAAATTTTCAATTATTTTCCTGAGAACTACTGTATCCTGTGCTGTCTTTAGTATTGAAATCACGTCCCTTCAACTTTTCATCCAAACAAAAGAATCTTAAAAACTGCTTTACACGAGAAATTAGGTTTTCAGCTTAGGACAGAGATGTCCCCCTTGATTCACTGGGGATAATACACAATACAAAACTGGGAAAATTAAACCTGATCTCTTAGCTACTATAAAAATAAAGAAGCTTAAAGATAGCAACCTGCAATTTTTAGGTAAAATTTATCTAACATCTAAGTTAAGAGAATGATAGTGCTTTATTTTAGACAATTATATCTTTTATATTTCCACTTGCAAACACTACGTGTAGGTTTTTTACCTCTGAAAATTTATTCTGACATATACAGTATTGCATGAAATTTTCCAGAAGTGTTGATAAGAGAGCTTCCATATTGACTTGAAGTTTTTGCTTAACAGAGAATTGCTTTCTTCTGTTCCATCACAAACAGTTGACCTTTGAGTATCCCCAAAGCATTAATGACTAAAAGACTGTCAGATCAGGCTCAATATGAAGCTAGTTTTTGACAAGGGACAGTCATACACTTTTTGAGTATAACAAGTGAAAATAAATTATTGTCATGATTATGATTATTAGGGCAGCTTTCCAGTACCTGAAGGAGCCTACAGAAAAGCTGGAGAGGGAATGTTTACAAGGGAATGGAGCACTATGACAAGGGGTTATAGCTTTAAGCTAAAGGAGGGTAGATTTAGGTTAGATATTAAGAAAAAAAACAACTGTGAAGGCAGTGAGGCCCTGGCACAGGCTGCCCAGAGAAGCTGTGGCTGCCCTTAGTTCTTGGAAAAGTCATAAGTTTGTGCAAGTGTTTGACAGTTGCCATACTAATGCCTGAGGTATTCTAAAGTTTTCTAATGGTCTTGTTCCCAGCCTAAGGTCTATACATCATGTTACTGTATTCCCATGGAAGTGTAGACAGTGACATGAAGAGCTTGCAGTCTGCAAAAACAGGCAACTACAAATGTTCAGAAAAGTGGGGTATGCCAAATGAAACTGTCAAAAATTAATTTCAGACATGTGGTGGAGGGCTGCAGTTACTATTAAACAGATCTGCTCTGTCACTAAGGACTGAGTCACTAAGGACTTACCTTTGGGTTTTTTGCAGATAAATCCTTTTTCAGAAGAGCAATCAGCGTTGTTCCAATAACCAGATGGTGCAGTCATTTCAACACAATGATGCTCCTCGCTGGACTCTTTTTCCTCCCAGTTGACAAAGTCAAGTGCAGCATTATCTAGCCACAACCACTGGCCTAAAGAGCAACATGGATATTTCAAATGGTTAGCTCAGCAGATTACTTTAAACATGTAATAACAGCCAATTTTTAAGGGGAAGACTTTTTTTTTTTGATACAGTTATCCTAATTTTCTCATAATAGCAAGGCAGTTTTCAATTTCATATTGAAAGTAAAACATTACCATCCACGTTTCGGTAAAGTCCTATCCAGAAGCCTCTCACTTTATTTCCAAGAGTTTGTATGGAATGGATCAAAAAGTCAGATTCATCCATGTTTTCTACTGAAACCAAGGTGGCACCTGAAAGATATTAACAAGCAAATAATGAGCCGCTTACTGAAATGATGTCCTCTTTCATTTCTGTACAAATAATAACTTTTGAAAGTACTATGCATGTTACTTTGTTGCCTTTCCCATTGCTTCTTGTGGAGGACAGAGATCTGGAGGTACTTAGTGGCTGCAGCCCCCCACCACTGACCCAAGAATGGCACCTGGGAGCTTATGGGGACATCAAATCTGGGAAGCCTGTAGCCCCTGGGGGGCTACACAAGGTCACTTGTGTCAGTTTATTATCATTGCTCCAGATTTAGTATAGCTTGGTAGGTAAAGAATTTCTAATGTGTTGGTTTGGGTTTTTAAAATCAACATTTTTTATATTTTTATGTGAGTTCTGTATAAACTTTTGTACAAATGGCATCAATTGATAATGAAGGCTCTCACCTAACCGAGCACACTCAAGGGAGGCCAGCGCCCAGTATGTCCCAGCTGATGCTTCGAGGTAGTAGCAGTGGCTGTGGTAAGGGATCCAAGCTTGGAGTTCAGCTGATTCAGGGCAGTCTCCAGGGAGTTGAGCAGGGTCAGTAGGAGCTATAGCTGAAGAAGCCATATAATATGAAGTTGGTATTGCATTATGAGTAACCAGTGAGGTAGAATGCTTGTAAATGGTGTGGAATATGTTCCACCCAGAACCAATGAATCAGTGATACTGGATCCCATATCAGCCTGGTTTCTGTGTGCTGTCACTTTATATGAAGGAGGCACCAGCAGAGCACATTTCTGCCAAATTAGTCTCTGTTTCTGATCATGGGTGCAGTTCCATTTCACTTCTATCAGCCTGCAGTTCTTACACTGCATACACAGACCAGTTGTACAGCTGGGAAGTTTAACTCAGAAACCACCTTCAAGTGGCAAAATTTATCTTTTATCTCACACCAGGAACAGACTGGATTATGTAGCCTTAAAACCTCAAGAATGGAAAACGACACAATTCTAAAAAATCTACAAGCAAACATGTCTCTGCATACATCTACAAAGAGTTAAAGTGTCATTCATATTTCCAAAACTCTTACTCCTACACCAGAACAGCTCTAGCTCTAGAAATAGTGAATAGGGGTACAACTCTTGCCTATATTTTGCTCAGTAACACCCATGTGTGTGAACTTATCCAGCTGCTACAGTCCATACAGCCAGTGCACATTCCCAGCACTTACTTATATCACACAATCTCAAGTGAGATTTATGCCTCAGAAAGAGCAAAATACCTTGAAGACAAAGCTTCACCTTATGCAAACAGCATTGATTACCATGAAAGCAGTGCAGCCATATCTGTTTGCACAAGAGGCTGAATTCACATATCATCCAAGAGTAAAACTCCAAATTCTACAGGGAGACAGATGGTATCCTGAAGCATACTCCTCTCAGGGTTTTAGCCTAAGCCAGAGCAAAGTCTCTAGGTTTAGGCAGACCCATGGATCTTTAAGATACTTATTTATCTTAAAAATTAATACAATCATTTGCTTACCATCTGATGTCTTACAAATTGAAAAGTATCTTTCATTGCAGGATGCTGTTTTCCAAGTACCATCAAGATCTATGTAGACACATGCATTTTTCTCTCTTGGTTCCCCAGCTGCCCATTTTGTGTACCTGGTTTTCCAGTTATCGGTCCATTTGTAATAGCTGCCAGTCTGAAAACAACAACTTTTTTTAAGAGAGGGATTTTTTACACAAAAAACCTCTAACACATAAATATAGTGTCTTATGTCCATTTGAGCTGTACTGCTCTAATTCTTTTAAGCACCATTCAATGTTCTAAGGAATGTTACTGGGTGCTCTGCGTCACACAAGAACTACATATGAATTGGATTCAACAATTGCTTCTGGAAAGGTTTTTCTGGAGTAACACAAAATTGTACAACATGACAGGAAACTCAGCTGAGCCCATCCTAGTTCACTTAGTAAATCCCATGCCAAGAGAAGAAATTACAGAGAATTTGTCCCCTTTGCCCTGCTTTATTTAAATTTAAACTGGGAACTATTTGGCAAGTAAATATTACTTGACATTAAAGTCAAAATAATCTCAAAATCACTCTCTAATGCTCATAATAACTTTTATTAATATAATAATAGCTTTAAGTAGCCCTCAATACAGCAGTGAGTTAGACATTCAGAACAGTTGGAAGATGGCTTCACATCCTGGCTTGTGACTCTCAGTCTGCAGCTTTATTTCTTTTATGATTTCTAGAGCTTTCTACTTTCATCTGTTTCTGCCTACTTAACCTTTCCCGTGACTCTTCACTTCATTTGGTACACCAAAGTCTTTCAGTAACTCTAATGGACCACTAGTCTATGCATAGACACCGTGAAGCCAGTCACAGTATAGTTCTTTTAGCATTGTTAGAAACAGGGTATCCAGCATGTCTATAAAGAGGAGGAGAGCTCAACAACCACCCATCCCTCCCATCTGTACATCACTTACTATATTGCTGTTAAGACCAATCCACATGGGTTTTTCATATTTCAACATCTGAATCCACAGGAATGAATGGATGTAGGCATCTAAGATGCTGGCAAGTTCTGAGGACTTGTCTTGGCAATTTTTTCTGGCCTCTTCCCATTGCATTTCAGATGAGATGATTGAATAGCTACTGTCACCATAATGAGCAAAGCCAGAGGATGGGTACGTTGTTGGTACTTCAGGCTGCATGGTAACTATGAGGAAAAACTGAATACATTAATTTACAACATACCACTCATGTCTAGCATGGAAGCTATGCATTAAAAAAAATAATTTATAAAAGGTCCAGTATTAACAAGCCAAAATTTTTATTTAAGTTCATGAATAATGAACTTATGGATGCCCTGAAGGAGCTTGCTAGAGCCCTATTTAGTACAGACTCATAAACTGGTTACTGAAGGTCCTATGGTTTAAGATACTGTGACCAAATCTGGACACCTGAGTATACATCTGTTTAAGATCACTGGTGGAGAGACTTAGGCTAAACATTTAAGGCATGTACTTTTGTATCCTGTTGTCACAACCTGAGGCTTTGATACTTGATGTTAACTGATCACCACACGCTGTTGACTCAAAGTCAGTGGCCTGTCCGTATGGACTGTGTGAACATTGTCTGTACGTTTGAGTCAGGCAGTGTACATTTCCAACCTAGAGACTGTAAATGTAAGACCTATAATTGGGATCAAACTAAAAATGCCTCACTAAAACTATATATTTATTGTGCAGGGAGAGGGGTTCTTACAAGCAAGTTAGCCACGCTGAGAGTGAACAGGCTGCAGGAGCTGACTGAAATGGAGCAGAAGAGTTGTCATTAATTGTGTAATAAGGGTGAGACAAAACTGTTTTGTTATCTGTGCTTTGCCTTCTCTATTCCCATTACATGGCTGGGCAACATGAACTTGTATAATTACAATGCTACAGCAGAAAAGTCAACATACATTACTCATTTTGGTGAAAAAAGATTATCACTATTCTTCTACAATAAAGGCACAGCCAAGGGATACAGATTTTAATATACATCATATGGCATTCAGTAGAAGTATTAGGCTCAGAGACAGACAGGAGTATGGGAAGAGCACTGGAAGAGCATGGTTTTACACTGCACTTAAAGAGGATACCTAAAAGCCTCATATTCCACCAAGAAGAAATTATTTCCATTTATTATTCTCTAGTAATATTATTTAGATTAAAAAATGGTAGTTCACCCCCAACAATTTCTGTGGAAGAAGTTGTACTTTAAAAATAGTACAGTCTTAAAACTGATGGAGGTCTGAAAGCCTGAGACACACAGAATGAGACTCAAAGCTGAAAGAAATCACATCAGCTTATATATCCAGCTTTTTGAGATATGTTTTCTGTTCTGTTTAAACCAGTCTCCAAAACTCACGTGAATTCGCCTGGCATATATAGCCTCTCTCATTGTCACAGCTATCATCTTTCCATTTCCCATCCAGCTTCATGATGAAGACACAATCTGTCTGCAGGAGAGGGGTAAGACAGAGAGCCATTACAGAAGGCCATCAGGAGGTGATGAGCTGAAGCTCCTATGCTGCTGGCACAAGTCTGATGGCAGAGAATGCCAGGGAAGAGGAGAGGAGCTCACTGAGTACTTATTAGTTCAAATTTCCTAGGCTTCCAACAAACAGCTTGGCATGATATTTAGCAGTGACTCCTTAAATTTGAGCCAGGCTTATACTTGTGCCAGTCAAGATCTGAAAGAAAGGTCTAATAAAAAATTATCTTACCACTTTTATTAAGAATTTCTTTTATGACAAATGACTAGGGTACCTCTAATATATCTTCTCAGTTCTGGTTTAAAATTTTTTACAAATGTTTCAAAACATTTTGGTCAATGAGAAAAACAATGTGAGAACTATCATTAGAATTACTAGTCCAGGTTTACCTTAACTGAAGCAGATTATCTCATACAAAGCAGGTCCCCTTTACAAGTTGTTTGTAGTTATCACTATGAGATGTCTCCAGTAACAATGAAATTTTACCTTTATTTTCCTATGTTTAATTGCTTCAACGTTTCCTTCATGGCTCCCCCAATTTCAAGAAAGCCCAAGACCATCTTTCAGCATGTCATCCAAGTTTCACTCATACTGGTTTAAACAAGTTTTAGTCATAAGCAGCTGACTGATGGTAGACATTAAAGATCTCCAGTGACTAGCTGCCTTTCATTGCCTCAGAACCTATGTGTTTATCGTCTTTGGCAAAGAAGTTGAATTTCAACAGAGAAATAGTCCTTTTGTTGAAAATATAATTTTGTGCTATTGGAAACCAGTAAAGCAGTGTGGGACTATGTTAGCCAGGAATGGGACATATACAAAGGCAAATTAATGTTGCACCAACAACCAAATTTTGATTTTGCACAACTTTTCTATGTTTGTGGTTACAACTTTAATGTTTGTGGTAATACAGCTTGTGGGGAACTGATGTAATATATGTTTGTTTTACAGAGCTGGTATTTTGTGATAGGCCAGATGGAAATCAGAAGTCCTTCTTCCTCAGAACCTGTGCGAAACTTTTTTGTGGTAGTCTGAATCATTATCAGGGGATTTGCTAAACTCTGTTCTGCTTAGGTAAGGAGTTGTTTCAGCATCTTATCATCGCTGCTGTAACAGCCATTTTCCCTTTCAGGAAAATCATCTAGCTGCCTATGATGTACAGGTTACTTAAATTTCCTGTACCTCCACAGAGATGTCTGTCAACCTTTCAAATTCATAATAGTCAAAGTAGCTTTGTTTCCCTTCTGGTGCACTATTAACCCAGTTGGTGTAGGAAACGGTGCTTCCATCTGTCCAAAGAAATGTGAACTCTTCATTAATATCATTCATCCCAATCCAAACATTAGTTGTGGCATCCTTTAAATGATAGAAGAGAAAAGCTGGAAGGAAGGAAAGATTTGTCATTAAGGAAAGCTCATCATGACTTACCCGAAACAGGAAAAATGTGCACAAGCCCAAAACTGAGACCCTATTAAAAAGATGGGCTCTGTAGTGGGATGACTTATTCTCCTTTAACATAAGAATCTGTAAGAATATATGATACGCAAGCACTGAGGTTTTAAAAATAGCCAGAAGAAAGCTCTGGAGCACATTTGAAAATGACCCCTTCCCCACTGTCTATGCACGTGTACTCTTCCAGCAAATCATACAACCAGTGAGGCAGTGAGACAGAAAATAGAGGTCTGTCAGTTTGAAGGGTCTGTGCAACCACATTCAAACCAGACTGGAAGTTTCATGAAAGCTGGGTGACTCAACGAACTAGAAATGAACACTTTATTACTTATATGTGGCAATTTAGCTAGTTTCACACTTTGGATTTAAAACAAAGCATAAACTGAACCAACAGGCAATAACTTCATAATTTATTTTGGAGAATAAAGTAATTTCTTTAGTGAGAAATGAATTCTTCTTTTTTTTCTTTCAACAGAACCCACGAATGTACCTTGCGTTTGTTCATTTGATATGGAAGCCAGGTTTCCTCCCAGACTGACACAAGCGTCCCGTGCAGCATGCCACGCGAGCTTTCTTGTTGTATTGGAAGCAAATATTTTGAAACACTGGAAAGAAATCAAGTACTTCATACTTCATTCAAACTAGCAAAGATGGGAATTGTACATGACTAGTATCAATTAGCTATAGAACATACCCTTCTCCAGAAAAAGAATTCAGGGCTAGAATAAGTGACAGAGCTCAAGAGCAGAAAGTATTTATGTTTACGCAGATAGATATTTAGCCCTTATTGAGTGAAGGGTAATCCAGAAATCTAGTATCAACTGGACTGGTTGTAATGACATCAAGCACATAAACTCTTTTCACATTTTCATCTGTCTGCTTCATGTAATAACAGAGGGATCATTTAAAACCAAGGAAACATGGCTTTGGGAGGGATCTCTACTGTAACCTCAATCACTGAGAGCAGGAAAAGGCACAACTGTTCATCCCACTTAAGTGTGTGGTGGGATTACCTGACATACTGAGGATGTAGTAGGACAGGTATACAAGTAGACCAACCAACTTTTGGCAAATGGAGATTCAACCAGGATTGATACAAATTCTTCTGTTACAGCAACGAGAACTTCCAGGCCATGTCTGAATGTAAAACTATTCTCAAAACAATTGTAATTTGGAATCATCTTTCTGAAATCAAACCCTGTCCAAGCCAAAGGCATTCCTCAAATCCATTCTCTCTAAATCTTTCCACCTGAAGAATATTATGGTTTGGCTTTTTTTTTTCCCCAAACTGACCATTACAAATTTCAGTTTCTAATATAAACATGTAAAATGGGAGATGAGGAGGTTTCTTAAGCAGCAACTGGATTTTAAGCCGTTGCAAACTATGTTCTCTGAAATTTTTTCAGCATACACCTTTCACCGCACATCTCCACAAAGTTAAATGCCTGTAGTCACGTCCAAAAAAGCCTAGCCAACCAGCCAGCATGTTCTGTCTGGATAATTACTGTACAGACTTATTTTATATTCACAAAACCTTATATTTTTACAGTTGGGGTTTTTCAGGTCCACTGCTTTACACAATTTACTGAAAACACTTATTGACATACCTTGTTGTTAAAGAAAACCCAACTTTCTAGACATCCTCCAGGAGGCAACGGAGATGCAAATGTTGAATTAATTGAACTGTTATGTTTTTCACATACAAATCTATTGGAGGAACCACAGTTTATATCATTCCACAAGCCTAAAAATAATTAGATTGAATAAGCAAGTTAAGATGCTATTGTATTTGTAACAGTAATTTATCACTTTTTATTTTGAGCTGGAAAGAGGCTAATCTGTAGTTTTTGGATCTTTAAAGTGAGTAAAAGAGCTATACACTGCATTTATATATTCAACTATTTTTTACAAACAGAAGATGTTTATGCTCAGCACTGTTAGTTACTGAGCTACCATCTAGATATTGAGTAAAGGGCTGGGAATAAAGGTGCCAGTGACTCAGAAAAAAATGCTCTGGTCATCAATTAACTTCATTCTACTTTCTACACCTTCCTCACCTGTATCAGAGTCTGAGTGGGAGAATTACAGGTGAAAAAGAATGAGAAAAAAACCCTATATTTTTTAGCAGAAAACAATGTTCTCTACTTCTTATTTCTGGTTGCAGTTTTATCTGAAGGCAAAGTAACCATTGCAGCTTTGAACAAGCCAGTTGAACCTCTGATAGCTGCAGACTAGTTGTAGCTCTTTGAGCTTCATTTGAACTGCCTAACCCTTCTGCGCCTCATCCAGTGCTCTCCACAGTGTGTATAACTCTTTATGATTTGTTCAAGCTATGACATCATCACATTTCAGGCAGATGGGAAATATATCAGCAAACAAATATGTAAAGAAAATTAATAAGAAACACATGAGGATCAATCTGAGGGCAGAATGTAGTGTTCAGACGTGGTAAGAAACAAACTTCATCTTCTGGGGGCTGTGTGTGACAGCTAACAGCAGAAGTTCTATCCAAGAAGACACAGGTAAAATCTGTGTTCAGCCATGTTACTAACCTTGCTTTGACAACATGACCACACAATTTTCTTCATTATTTGCAAAGTTGGGTTCATTAGGAGCCCAGGCCACATAGGTTACTGGAGTACCATCTATCCAGCTTAAAGAAAAGATATACTAATAGTTATTAATTAATACACTTCAGTTGTCAGATGAGAATGCAAATTAACATGTCACAATTAAGAAAGTCCATGAGCATTAATGGGGAATGGGTTTTGGTTTTAACCAGAAGGACTGTTACAGATTTTCCTCTCTGTACCTGATTACTTTAACCTGAAGAAATCTATGTACAATGTTACTAGTTGCAAGATAGAAAATGGAAATACCAAGTGTGTTTTCTGTTGATGGACAGGAGAAATGAGGCATCATTTATAACAGAAACTATTTTCAGTTAGCCATAACACGTAATACAGAGAAGAATATTAAGTTTTATTTATCTTAACTGATTACATTGTATCACCTAGCTAATATCATGCTTCTTGGTCTGAGCTTTTTTGATATATTCATAGATGCAAACAAGGGCAAAAAAAAATTTCTGTGGATTTTGCCTTGAAGAAAAATATCTGCACAGGTTATTTCCATTAAGTCTTGCATCTGGAAACCAATGGGCATTCCGTCAACTTTAAAACTACCTTTTCTGAAGTATCAAGTTTTTTCTTTATACTTCCACATTTTTATCTTAATACATTGCTATTGAAGGAAGAAGAGGTTGATGCTCCGTTTTGATCTTCAGAACTTAAGTCTCTCAGCCTGAAGTAGGAAAGAAGTTCAGCTCCCTCATCTGTCTCTTGCTGTTGATGATACGTATGATCTAAAGGAGATGCTCGCTGGACCAAAGCGATGACCTGTCTCCCTACTTTGTGTCCTTAATCAGGAGGTTAGAATCATGCACTGCCTCAGTCACTACCAACTTCTCTCTCCCCACTCCTTCTCTGCCCTTTCCAAGGTTAATGATCTACAGATACTCAACAACAGCATAGAATAGAAAGGTCAAATTCAAATCTCCTCTAAACCTTTTTCAGGTCAAGATTAGAGCCATGGTCTTTCACCTCCCACATGTGGCCTAACTAGCAGATGGGAAGGTAGGCAGTGGTACTAGCATTCTCATAAGTATATTCTACTTAAGAGTTTATTTGTGTGGTGTTCCTTTTGCAATACTTGTTTGCTTTACTGTGCTGTAAATTTCTGCTGCCTTTTCTTCTGGAATGAGAGAGGCTACTTTAAAAAGCCCTGTCAGAAGCAACTTTTTACTCATTTTGCACATATTCCCAATTCTGAAGGACCTCTCTGAAGCTATGGTATACAGATAAAAAGCACAAGAAAGCTAGGCTTTATGGTACAGAGAGTATTTTGAATGTGTGCGTGTGGAGAGAGTATATCTGCCAAGCTTTTTTTGGGTGTTTACTCAGGAAAAAATGTTCCTTTTTAAAAAAAAAAAAAACAAAACTATTGGAATATACTTTTGGAAAAGCTATTGAGAATGTGCTTGGTCTATTCTGTCCTGCTTTGTACTTGACTTTGTAAAAAGAACTGCCTTTAGTCCTTGGAAACAACACAGTTCCTCCAGCTACATGAAATAATGCATTTGTTTTTACAGGTTAAGAACTGCAGAGATCATCTTAACTTACCTAAACTTTTTATCAAGACTCACTTTTAGACCAATGAAGTATCTTCTTGACTCACTCCAGTATCTGTCCTTAAAAAGAAGATATTCTTTTAATTAAAATAAAAACAAAACCAAAAACCAAAGAAACAAACTTTGGAGTCAAACAAGGAGAAATGGATATGCCATTAGTTAGGTTCACAGAGCCATCACTGAAGTCAACAGTAGTTAGGCTTGTGCTTGCAGTTGAGCACAGCAATGTTATTTACACACTTGGATGCAGGAGCCAGGTTTTTTAATCTGGAACATCAGAGTTAGGTTCTGCACTGCTGAGGGCACTTAAGATGGGGTAGGAGACAAGTAGATCTGGGGTCAGAAACTAGTATACACCTTTTGTTCTCCCTCCAGGAATGCAGCACCCTACAGTGATTGCCAACGCCAAATCTCTCTCACACCAGCTACTTCCCAAACCAGTACAACTAGCGCCTTCTCACAACACTCTTCCCACAGGCCTGCCTCACCACCTCAACACAACTGGTATGGAGTAGGAGAGACCAAATCCCATGGGATCAATGTGTGCGTCTGGAGGGACTTTCATAGGTCCCATCTCAGGTGGATTTCCTCAGTGGAAATGCTGATGGCTCTACTTCTGACACAATTCAAGTTTTGCAAGCAGATTGCCAACTGCACTTCTACATTAGGCTGTGTGATTACAATGACTCTTACATTTTCTTTGAGTGCTCTCTGTAGGAACCTTCTCTCACTATTACTATTAACAACGACCAGGTTTGCAGAATTCATCCTGCAAAACTCCTGGGCTTTTTCCATAGGCGCAGAATCCTTGCTGATGTAGTACAGCTTATCTTCATATATGACCCATCCATCTGCAGTGGTTTCATATGCTGTAAGATAAATAAGGTGGCCTTAAACTCTGTATCTGCAGCTTATCTTACAAACCTTCATTTTAGAATAACTGTTTTGATAAAAAAAATAATGATGATGAATCGATGTATGGAAATACCTACCAAACATGTCGGTTGGTTCAGGTTTTAATGGCACTCCTGCAAAACAAGGGAATAGAAGATGTGACACATCTCCATATTATGTTTTATGTTATAGCTTCTGACCACCTGCAAGGAGCAGAGTGAAGAAAGAGGAGAGTCATGGTTTAGCATCTATCCCACCAAAATCAGGAGAAGGAAGATTCCTCTCTCTTCTGCCTGTGAATAGAAAGCAGGCTAACACACACACATTTCAGGAACACATTAGGAATATGCATAAACATCTACTTATAATTTTGTATTATAAGCTGTGCTTCAAATCACAACATCATAGCTTTGGCTGAATCACATTCCAGTGCAGAGAAGTGTAAGGAAAATTGTTCCTCCAGTGTGCAAGCCACAACATATTTATCTGAAACACTTTAAACTGTGCTTACAGACCCTTTGATGATCAATCAGTAGGTATTCCACAGTCCTCCAGAGGGATCTTCTTATCAAGAGGGAGAAAATTTATAGTAGATTTACTTAAACACTTCATAATCAGAAAGAACTAACATATATATTATATTAACATATATATATGTAGATAGATATACTGACTGTGAAATATTTCTGGTTCTGATAGAAAAAAAATTGCCATTGTTTTAAACCATTGCTTTTCCAAAAACAATTGAATCCTGAATAGCTTTAAAGGAGAACTTGGAGCACCACTAAATCTTTGGTGTACAAACACACTGTACTTGGTTTTTACATTTGCTTGTGTTCGTGGCAAAAACAGTAGAGTAAGGAATTCACAACTCTTTACTTCCTACAAGCAAAAACTTCTTAATATTCAAAAAGTTTGTGATCTATGAAACCCTTGCAAACACATGGATTATTTATACATCTTAATTTAAATGAAGAAGTAAGTTAATTTATTCTCATTATCTATCATGGAAAAATCCTAAAGCTATTATTACTACTCAATGCTCTTCACCTCCATTTGTGCTTTTCTTCAGCAAGTTATCTCAGAATATAACTACTTACAAAGTTATTAAGCTTCTGGCTTACAGAGAAGAATCTACCTTTTTTTATTTGACAAAACCAGTCAAGCTGTACTTCACAGACTGAAAGAAACCATCCTTTAGAAGCCCAACGGTTGTGTACTCCACAGAACTTCAGTCCTGAATCTCTTGGACTATCATTCCAGTTTGTGTACCTAACCTATAGAAAAAATAATCTTTTTTTACTCCTTTCATCTGCTTCAGTAGTTGCACATTGGCAAACAGAAAGTATTTTCTGAAAGTTTCAGTCTCTCACTAAAAAGAGGTGCCAACAGAGGGAGAGCTTTAGGCATAAGAATTTTTACAGTGGGGAAATGATGTCAGTGATCAGGAGATCAGGGAGATCTTTTCCTCTTGTTTGCAACTCAAGACCTATCACAGGTAGAATAGATACAGGCAAATGGAGTGTTTCTCATAACTTCACCCAAATATGGATGTTACCTCCATTACACTCATACTAATCATGGGCAGACAAGGTAGTTTTCAATTGGTCTGCTCTGACCTGGCCCAAAATTACATTGTCTAACAGCTATGTGGTGGCAGTGACCATACTGTGCGTTAGTTCAGCATTCACATCTTCCCTTCCCTGTAGTTAATGATAATGGGAGTGTGGCTTTCAGGAGGGAAGTAATGTCCTACAAACCTAGTGAAGTTACCTCTGAAGAAACTAACATCCAAATGGGAAGGGAGGACTATTTGATATAACCTGCTTGGGATTTTCAAAAAGTTCTTGCTTCCAAAATTTTGATGGAAACTAATGTGTGATGGGACAAGAGGAGAGGTCCTTGCTTGGGTTAAAAAACAGGGAATAAAGAGTAGGAGTGAAGGGAGGCTGATAAGCAGTGGAATCCTGCATAAGCATTTCACACAACCATGGATATTTACATGTCCTCAAGAGATGACTGGATAAATTAATGAAAATAAATAGAGTAAGATTACAGATCTGAGATCTGGCTCTGAAGGGCCCAGAGCCATCAGTTACTAGGGGGTGCAGGAATATACTGGGAAATATGCTTACTATTTGATTAGCTCTTATGATGCTTCTGGGGCCTGCCAGAAACAGTATACAAGATATAGTATGGCTAAATTTCACGTTCTGACAGTATGAGTTCATATTATATTCTTGGAAAAGAAAATATATTGGAGTGTTGTGCAGAAAGGTGCAGATCCTGATGAGATACAGATGATTTCCCTGTATTCAAATGTGATTTTACTCATGGTTATAACTATGATAATAAAGGTTAACAACCATGTATATGCTTGCAGGATTAGTGGGATTTTTTTTTTTAAGGAAAAGAGTAAAAACACATGTGTTTCTGTATGTCTATGTGTTGGAAGTATGTGTACAAACACCAAAACATCTTAAGCAAGCAAATTTGATGAAAAATAAAAATACTCACTGGGGAACCATCACTCCAGGCAAATCCTTCATCTGGATTCAAGGAAAATATACCAAGCCAAGATTCATCACATCTATAGGACATGGCACTAGCAGAAATTACAAGGCAGAGCAGTGTGTAAACATCCACACACAAAAAATGCCATCCAGAAACACACCTTTAAACTTTCTAGAGCAAATTTTAAAGTGCGGTAGTTATAATTATCCTATTACCTTTGCTGAAGGGCATACAGATACATATGGTTTTCATAGGAATATCTAATATTTCTGTCTCAGTGTCAATGGTTAATTTAACGGATTTATTAGTAGCATTTGTCCAGTATTTCATCTATGTTTTGTTTTCTCAGGAAAGACTTTCACAGGCTCAGAAAATAGTCTCAACATTCACTATCTCAAGGTGAGTCAAAAGTAAATACATTGGTCATGTTTTCTATCCTACTGAAAAAACCCACCCCCCACAATTTCACATAGTTCTAAAGTACAAATCATTATATAACTTTCATTATTATTATTTTCTAGATATAGACAGCTTTTATTCACTAAACTGTTAAAACATTAATGAGTAGATAAAATTCCAAAGTATCATAGGTTTTCTTGGCTTTTGAGGAATCCATGTGTTTCAGTAATCATCTAAGTGCTTTTATAGTAGTTCTCAGGAAATGTCTTTTAAATCTGGTAAGATAAACATATAGCAGATACTCACTATGTTGCACGATATAGTAATTCCATGTCCTCTTTACTGTTAATGGTGACTAGATCCCCTCCTATTTTTCTACAAAATTCTCGAGCTTCAAGCCATGGTTTCTTTTTAATATTTGGTCTGCAAAAAGCCTACGGAGAAATTACTTTAAAACACGTAATTTATACAAAAATAGAGAATCATTGTCTCACCCATAAATGAGATTTTCATACAAGCCAAGTAAAAGTCCATAAGAGAAATAGCATTAATTACTCTGTTCATAAAATTTTTGCTGCAGTTTTCTAGTTGGCTAGCATAAATGGTGACAATCAAAGAGAAAAAAATTGCTAGAAATGAATACATTTGCCTTTAATTTCCTCTACCTGTGAGGGCCCAGGCCACCTTCTAGAAAAAACAAATGGAGATTGGTTGTGGTGGAGGGGCAATGTGGCCTGAGAGGAATCTGAAGATACAGGCAAAAGCATGACCTCATGGTGGCTTACAGTTCTTACACTACATTTGCACTCTGATGTCTAATATTTTGGTAGTTTGACAAAGAATAAGTTTGACCAAAGCTAAAAATGATGATTTGGAGATAAAGTAAACAGAGAGCTTTCCACATGAGTTGAAGAAATGAAAAAAACCCAAACCATAACTAAAAGAGGACTTATTAATTCAATAAAGCAATAAGAAATATTAACGTCTCAGACTTACTTAACACATTTCTATTCTGCATGATCCCAAAACAATTTTTGCACGTTGCACTCGTTTCTTATTCAAAGTCCTTTCATATGCCTGCTCAGACATAACTGTGTGTACTTCAAATGTGAATTACCTGCAGCTTTGCATCATAAACTCTCATAAATGTCCTTCATAAACATAGGTTTAATTAACCTTTCATGTTACTTCTTATGCTTTAGTTTGGGGGATAATGTGCTTAGCTTAGCAAGGTCCAACCTTAGACATTGTGCTTCTGGTGGATACGCTTCACTGTTTCCCTATTTTCATCCTGAACTCTTACACCCTTCAGATAAATACAGGATCTTTGCACAACGCAGTAACCACAGCTGGTACAAAGAGCCACAGTAAAATCCAAGCTTTGCTGCTTCTGCTGTTTAATACAGCAGTTTTACACTGTTATCTCTTAAAATTTTGCAAACATTAAGTTGATTCTTCTTTTTTCTCTTTTCTTTGTGTCTTCCTAGGGACTTCCATTTTCTGCTCCAGTTCCACTTCCTTTTTTTTTGTCTCTCTTTGTCCCATTTCACACCACCTACCCCCCCCAAAAACAAAACAACAACCCCCAAAAAACATAGTAGTACAAAACCTTCCTTTCTTTTTAACTATGTAGGCACTTACTTTAAAACAGTAACTACTATAGCCACTTGAAACCCAACCTTCAGGGCATGTGGAGACTGGTGTAGTAGTTGGAATAGGTGGAGCTGTTGCATTCTTTGCCCACTGCTTACAGATATATTTTTGCTTTTTTTCACAGTCAAGAACATCCCATAAACCAGCTGCAGTCCCAGTTCTCATCGCTACACATCCTGGATTATTTCCTTTATGAGAAACAAAAACCACATTGCATACCTTATAGAGTCTAAATTGTTTAATTCTTACTTAAAATCTTTGAGCAGCAGCCATTTACTTCTTGTCATACAATACCACAATACCACCTTTCCATTTCCTACCTTTTGATCAATTTTTTTTATTAATGCAAGAGCTTTCCTGTGCCAGGTCAGATTAGAAGAAAGGATTTTGGTAATTGAGATAGACCAAAATAAGATGATTTCCCTTACTTCTATGCTTTTGGCTCCTGTGGGGAGCTCCAGGAGATCTGTGAGCATGACCTCCTTTTACACAAGGAACTTGATATACCTTTCCCACTGTATCTCTTTTACTCTATTCTTTGTTAAAGAGCCCACCAATTTACCAATGACTGATTAGCCTGTATTTCCCCACATGTCCCTAGAACGATTTTAAGTTTAACCTTTTCACCCTTTAGCTGTCGAGGCAGTTTTATTGTTCTATGTCTTTTGCGATTTTTAATTATTTCTATTTTATTTTACATTTTATAGCCTCATTGAAGATTTTTTGATAAAGTTTTCAGACAAATGATCACTAGGAGGATGTAGTGTATCTTGGGTAGAGCAGATTCCTTTGATTTTGAAATCTTTTTTTCTGTGCTCCTGCACAATAAGATCCCATGAATGAAGCTTTCTTAACATCAATATTTAAAAATAACAGTATGATCATTTTTGATACTGTGTTTTTGTAATTCTGTCATAAAATCCTTATTACAGCTGCTTTGTTTCAGACAATTCTCACAGGCTAACTTTGCCACTGGAGGGATGAGGAATCATGTGAGGAACTGCCCATTTTTCTCTGTGAGGATTAGCCAAAAGGCTAAACTTATGGATAAATATATGATATTCAAATATAAGACTGAAGTCTAAACTGTTTCCTTTGAAATTAAAAGATGGGCATGCAGAACTGCTAGTTCCTATAAATATACTGAAAGCTTAAAGTATAAAATTCAGAGGACATTGCCAATGCAAATCCAAATAGGGCACATGACCTCAGAGAGTGCCCACCATCCCGTCATGGCACCTACCAGGCATTCCTGCATCCCAGTGTGTGAAGGAGACAGCTTCACCATTGGCCCACCTGAAAGTGCCTTGGTCCTCCATGTCAGAAAGGCCAAGCCAAAAATATTTCTCAGGCCTCAGCCCAACAAGGCTAGTCAAATAGGCTTGTTCATACCTGGCAAAGGGGTGGTAATGAAGCAAGTGAAAACAAGGTAGTTTATCCAAATTCTACTTGTCTAACATGATTTGAATCCTTTTCTCCTTTTCCTTACTTCAGACTGGGGGAGAGGATCTTATGATGGGACTCATCATAAGTCAACAAACAAAAGTGAGACTTTTTTGTTCAACTTGATACCTTGTCTGTACCCTAGTGTGGTGGTTCAGGCCCAACCAGTAGCTGAGTACTCCTGGAAGAGAAAGAGACAGAGCCTTCCCTTCATGAGTTGGCATAAGGATAGTTTACTGACAGAAGCACCATGAAAGGGGAACGATGAAGCCCACAGCAGATTTCACTTACACCCAGTGATACACAGAGTACCTTATTGACCCAAGGATAACACAGAGTACTGCATGCAAGGAGGCACCCAGGAGCACCACTCCCTGAACAACCTCTCTTATGGGGGAATGATGCCCGGTGGTGTGGAAAACAGTCCCTGCTAACTCAGCTCCCCTGTGCTGGCTGCTTGGGGAAGTGCACTCTTGCCTGGCCCGAACCAGAACACCTAGATATTCTGCTGACTGACATTGTGTTAAAATTGAGCAGTAATTCCAGGAGTATTTTATAACATATAAGTAAAAGCCAAGGAAATGTCATTATCATACCTACTTTCAACTGTGGCTAAGTAACTTTTTTCCTCTTCACAAGTGGTGTTTGCCACAGAAAATGTTGCTGGAACATGGCCAATAAGATAGCAGTAGGTCCCATACCTTCTCCAGCCCTGTAACAGGATTTTAGGATTTCCATATAACTTTTAAATAACTATGATATTACATATTAAGTGAGTTATACTATTTCAAAATTAGTAAAGCATAATAATCATTAACATTTTTAATTAGAAACCTTTTGCAGTAAAATTACAGATTCTTTCTATGCAGTTTCTCTAAATGGTTTCCTAAAGTTTCAAGTAAGAGTAAGAGAGACCTCACAATAAAAATAATTCTATATTTAAACAATTCAAATAATTCTAGATAATTCTTAGAAAACATACTATGTGATCTGGTAAATAAATGTTCCGTTCTTATATACTTACTTTTTTGCAACCTTCATCAGTAATTTCATTTTCTCCAGCTGTTTGTGATATAGGTTTCCTTTTACAAATGTAACCAGCTTTCTTCTCACAGACATAGTCTGCCCAATAGCCATACTGTGAGCCAGGAAAAAGAATGAAATAATAATGAGATTAAATAATAATGAGATTAAATAATAATATGAATAATCTAAAGAAAATTTATATATTTCTTTCTATATAATGAAAACTTTTTGAAAGAGCAACATTTCTTTCCTTACTCAATTTCCCTAGCTACTAACAAAAATAAATTTGTTCACATTCACTGAGATGCTAACTGGGCTGTGGTAGTACAGCTACAGCTGGTAGCAATGACAGGGGATGAGGGCACAGGGAGCCAGTCCCTGACCTGTTCTGCAGGGCCATGCACAGGCAGATGTGTCATGCAGGTATGGACAAAGGAGGTAGCAAGGATCCCCACCTGACAAGAGGAGCAAAAGGGAAGTCAGCGATCTCCTCTCTTTAGTGACCAGTTACAGATCCTGAGGGAACGGTATGAAGCTGTGTCAGGGTGGTTTAGGTTGGGTGTTAGGAAGAAGTTCTGTACTGAGAGGTGGTTGGGCACTGGAACAGGCTTCCCAGAGAAGTGGTCACAGCACCAAGCTTGACTGAGTTCAAGAAGCATTTGGACAATGCACTCAGTTCCATGCTATGATCTGGCTGGTCCTGTGTGGAGCCAGAAGTTGTACTTGATGATCCTTGTGGGTCCCTTCCAACTCAATATATTCTATGATTCTATGATTTTATGAATGTACCCAAACTGCACTGAAACCTGTTTTATAGCCCAAATAATTTCATTGGAGACTTTCATTTCAACGTATAGAGAAAATTTTAATCAGCAATGCAGTAATACATTCATTTTCTTAGCTATTTTTCTTTCTTTTTAGTGAAAGGTCATATTTGAGTCTCATCCTCTTGTCCCAACATCCCTTTTTCTGGCCCTGTACAGCTGCTGAAATACCGGGGCACATTATTCTTTTATCCAGAAGTTAGTTTCAATATTAAAGTCAAATATGTTGTGAGTAAAGTTACCTGTCCCTTTATCAGTACACAATCTTCTGGCCTATTGTTTGTGGTGGATGGCTCTCCCAGTTGCCATTTTGTGTAAGTCACTGGTGTACCATCACTCCATTCAAAATACATTTGAAACTTACGATCATTCAGCCCAATCCAGAGTTTGTCTGTTGGCTCTAAAACATGGAAACACAGAACTAGAAAAGACCTGCCACAGCATCCTTTTCACAGGCAAAATTTCATAAATTTACTTAAAAAGTTATCTAATGTGTTGCGTGATCATTTTATAAAGTAATATTTTCATGCAGATATTAGCATAAAGACAGTGTTCTTTGGAAAATGCATATGAATGAAATCCCTGCACTTAATAAAATTTTACTCCTCTTCTTCATAGCAGTGAGAGAAGAGTAAATTGCCAGCCTAGTGCTAATATGATGATACAATAGAACTGTGTGAATAGTTAGGTTTTAGGTTCTGTTGCAGTGGTCACTTAAAATACTGCTTTTATGTCATTTTAGAGCATGAATGTTTTAAGTGTCTTTCAATAAAATTAGAAAAGCTGAGAAACCTCTTAAAGCACAGGCTGCCCCAGACCTAGGTCTCTTATTTGGGCAATAAATTAAAACTAAGTATCCAACTATATCCAAAACTTTACAGGGAAAAGCTCTCAGCAATCAGACCTAAAACCTTGAGGCTGGCATAAATGACCTGTGGGATTCCTTTGTGCCTAAATTAATATATCATCCTGTGGCTTTAAGGATCCTTTACAAAAATAAAGCAAGGACAGTGAAAGGTAGATTTCAGCAGTATTCACAAAAATGTGAAAGAGAGAAAGAGAGAGGGAGGGAAGAAAAAGAGAGAGATATTTACAATTTGTTCAGTAGTCACTATAATGGGGTATGATACCAGAATAAAAAAGTATAAGAAATCAAAAATATCCACTTGTATGGTTGGACAATAAGCAGATAAATCCCTTTTTCTAAAGAAAGAAATTTTTAACTTTCACTTTTTTCAGTAGTTAATCAGGGCTTTCACTATCTCTAAGCATGAAAAAAAAAAAAGCAAAATAGTTAACAGGGGCAAAAGGTAGCAACATAGCTACAGAGTCCTCATGTTTCTGCCAGAGATATTAAAAAGGTCATGGTGAGACCATGCTGACATATCAGATCCATTGATGTGAGCACAGTCCTTTAGGCAGCCCAAGCAACTCCCCTGCTTGCAGCCTGGTAAGCACCTTGGCTAGCTTTGCCAGTGTTTTTCCCCCTGGCAGTGTGGAAATCTAGACTTCTCTTTCACAGGTTTTATCCCTTACTTCTGCAGAGACCAGTAAACTTGCTGATATGGATGTTGGCTGACCAAGAAGATGCAGGGAATGATTTAGAGCCCCACTGTAAGTTCCCCAAATGCACAGAAAGTAGCAGAAACATGACAGCTTTCCATAAAAAGCACTCTCTCAAAGTGGAAGTTATATTTCATAATCCTTTCTTGAAGAAAGCTTCTCACTGGGATGACTGATGTCCTTCTAAAGTAAAGCGCAAGTCAATAGTACTCACTGTACCCAAGCTGAGACACCATAAAGCTGTGCTCCTCAAGGTTTTGGATGCTGGCCAGGTGACTCCCTTCCTTCTGACAAGAGGTCAAAGCTTCTTCCCATTGTTTGGTCTCCCTGAAGATCTTGTAACAGTGATTTACATATGGTACCCATCCATCTGGACAAGTAATAGACACAATGACACCTACAAAGAAATGTCAGAAGAGTTCAAATGCCATGCAAGGGACAAGACACTGCAAATATTTTTGCTTATTCTGTGCAAAAATCATAAAATAAGAATTTTCTTTGGTATGTCTCATTATAAGGAAATTACAGATACAAAATATAGAAAAAGCCTAGTAAATAAAAATATGATTATAAACTTAGCAGTGATAGCTTGAAAAATGAAAATTTCTTTTAATATAAATATTGGTTAATAAAAATTCTAAGGTTCTTATATAGCCAAATTTCTGCAACAAATGCACTATTGAATTAATTTTTACAGATTTTGTATTATTTGGTACTTCTTTTTCAGTTAAGAGAAATCAGAAATTATCATCTGCACCTAACATAGAATGCTGATGAATTTTTAAAAGATTAAGTGTATCTTTAGAGTAAAAATCACCCAGACAGATTTACAACTACTTTTATAAATAGGGAAACACCAGCAGGGAAATATTTATACATCTTTCATTTTTGCGATGTGTCAATCTTTCTTCCTTTCCATTATCTTTATTAACACCTCTCTGCTGAAAAATACTTTTTTGTTTGTAGCCCACTTTCATGCTGAGTAGTATATTAGCAGTGGTTTATGGTCAGACTGATGATCCTAAAAGTCTATTCCAGCCTCAGTGCTCCTATGATTCAAAGGAGACACCTGACTGTCAAAACGTGGACAGGAGAAGGTGGATGTTCTTTGTTTTTACCCATTTCATTCTTTGTGTTGTGGGATCACAGAACAACCTTGAAAGGTTACCAGGACTAAAAAGCAAAGTAGATAAACCAGATAAATTGTTGCTGTTTCTAATAAAATTCTACACGCTTCTGTCAATGTACCGAGCAATTCGGATAAAAGCTTCTACTTTTAATCATCAACATATACCAGCATACCTGAGGGAACTGAGGTTAAGTTTCTTTTCTTACAAATATAACCAAGTTTCTGATCACATTCCCAATTTTGCCATTTAGCTTTTGTTTCAGGATTCAAAACTGCACAGAGTTTTCCAGATTCTGGAGAAGGGCTTCCTTTGGGAAAGGTACAGGAAAATGAAGTAAATTTTTCTGAAAGATAAATAGTGCTCTAAGCTGTAAAACACACAGGAGAAATCACTCCTGGCTGGAGTGACAGATCATGTCTTTCCCAATTTTGGCAAGAACTGAGGAACATCTCTAGCAGCAGAAATGTCTGTATGAAATGTAGTATCATTTAAGCGGATGAAAACATGTAGCCTGCTCATAGTTCATTGCTAAAGAAGATAAATGGAAGACCTTATATCTTTGGGAAAAATAATATTGCTTTCAGACCTAAAATATTTTTGCAATACATAGAAGTATCAGGCTTATATTGCTATAGAAAAAAAGCTTTTTCTATAGCTAAAACAAGAAGAGCTGAAATACATGTTGCTTCAGTGGCTTAATGCTGAAGTCCTACTTTTTCTCATGCCCATATTTCATGGCATATCTATCTGATAATAGAAATTAAAGCACTATTTGAGGTATGCATATTTTTCCTTCAGGAATACAGTCAAAGAAAGTCACAGCTACCTGGAGCCCAGTTTAAATATTGGAACGGGCTGCCTCCAATCCACTCCCATCCGCTCCTCAAGTCCAATCTGTTCAGTCCTATCCACAGTGCAGAATCTGTACCCTCTGTTAACTCTGAGTAGCCAAGAGAAGTGAGAAGAATATGTAAAAAGCAAACAACCCTCTCCCACCATCCCCTCCCTTACTCTATCACCTAATGCAAAATGAGCACAGGTAAAACACCACAGAACAAATTCAGGATGAAAGTTTTTCTATAGAATAACCTAAATTCTTTACAAGATTGGAGTTATTTAATAGAAATATTGATAAGTAAGTATAAACAATAATACTAAAACTCTTGGAGGTTTAAAACTTCATTAAAATAACAAGACAGATATTCTTCCATAGCATTCCTCCAGCAGTACATGGGTACAATGGACTGGATAGATCCCGCATATAAGTCAGGGCTTGCTTTACTTCCTTACCTTTAAGGTATATTTGCTCATGAATGTCTGTGATACTCAATAATTCTGCATTCTGTTGTTGACAGCTCTTTCTGGCTTGGTGCCATGTGAGAGCCGATTCAGAGTTTATTTGGTAGTGGATGTTTGTTAACAGATCTGTAGTCCAGGTGGTGTCTTTATCTGGTGGAGAAAATCTTTATTTTGGCATGGATAGTAACTCACCCACAGAAAAAATGAGCTTCAAGTTCTCATTATGTATGATGTTCTCATTAAATGTCACCACTGTTCTTTCAAGAGCACTGAAAATGTTACAAGTGGGATGGGGAAGGATGAAGTTAAGGCCTGTAAACTGACAGGAAGAGCTGGCAAATATTGCCTTCTGTTCCATGAAGATACATAATTCAGGAATTACTACAAGTGAAGGAGATGCATAGACAAAGATATTGCATTATGTGCTGTGGCAGAAATACTAGGTGAAATCTACAGAAAGATACGCCACATCTCCTCTTTCTGGACAGCAGTTCCCACTGAGAGCTGTGAGAACCAGCTCTAGACCTGAAACTAGCATTCAAAACAGTTAGATAAATCCCCCATTTGCAGAATGCTTCTGGACATGCCTGTCACACAGCTTCAGAGCCCGGGCACTGCAGTGGTGCTGAGATGCATTGTGCTTTTCTGATTAGCTTTGCATCTTTGGTCTGTTGAAGATCTACACATGCTCTATAAAATACAGGACAAAACTGAGTGAGATACCTTATTATTTCCCAAAGTCAACATGAAATTGAATTAAAAGAAGGAATGAGAGTTGGGACTGGCTTTCAAAAACTGAAAATTATCCACTGACCCTATGTCACATGCCTTCTGGGCTCAGTGTCCTAGGTATCTTCATAGGGACCTGGAGAGCATATCTGACTATGAATTTGAACAACACCAGAAGTACATTTTAAATCAACTGGAGTAAAGGGGCATTTTAATAATAAAAGATATAATGTCAAACAAGAGCAACAGGGAGGAATATAGGGAAAAAGTGTCAGGAGGAATCTTCAACGCCTTGAATCCAAAGCTCCCCTGTCAAGAGCAAGGCCACAAAGGAAGATGGCAGGGGAAGTGACCACAGGAATGGAAGACGGTTTTCAGAAAGTGATTGAAGTTGTAGAGAAACGCCAGAGATAGGAGGCAGTTGTCAGAAGGGGTGGAAATACTCCTTCCCAAACAATATAAAAGGCTGAATAGCATGGATAAAATGACATAACCCACAGAAGTGAAAAAAATATTAACATGAAAATTTTGCAGATTGAAACATTAACTTCATTAATCTTCCTGCAGTACTCATGTCTATGCCCACATCCATTGCAACAGAGGTCCTCAGTGAAGGGTGGTTCAGTGGTCACAGTGCACATCCTGTCTGGGAAACATTTGGAGCTCAAAATTACCATGCTTCTCAGCAACACTACTGCAGTTACTGAGAACCATATGCTCTGTTACTCTTCAGTCACACCTTTCTCCACATCTTTATGCAACATAAGTTATTTTCTTATGTAGAGTGCTGTAGGATGTGGCAATTCATCATGAACTAAAATATGCAAACAATGTTTTATTAAAAAGATATGTGTATTATAAAGACATTCATGTTCTGCAAGTGATGGTTTGTCAGTACTACACTGAGGAGAACTGCAAGGGAGCAGGTAAGTTACCTTTTGATGGGCAAAATCCATAACGCTGGTCTTTGTCATAGTCTGTAGTGGTTGCACACCAGAGCCAGCCGTCTGACCGGCCAGCGTCTGTGCACTCAGCGTACCATTGCTTATTGTACAGGAAAGGGAATACACAGGGTGCCCCAAAAGCATTTCCTAGCAGCGTAAAGGTCTCTGAGAAGACAAAGTGATACAGACAGAACAGAAAATAATAAATGCATGTACACTGTGAAAAAAGTAAAGCCTGTGCTACTGGCTGAATTGCATCTCAAAATGCTTTGCATGTTACTTTTCCCACACCATAACAAAACACATTTCAACACTTAAGCTGCTGACATGTTTTAGATCAGTGCTACTCTGATGTGAAGTAATATTTCATAGATGAGGTCTACAAACAGATTTTTGTTCTGACCAAAATGCTTTTACAAACTTAATAAGGCTTCAAAGCTCTACTCTAAGATGCTGCAGTTTAAAACAATTTTAAGATTTATATAAAATGTACAGGAGTGCGGACTAATATTTAGAAGCCCTACTTTCTGGAAAAAGTAAACATCAAGTTTGACAATCCATCTCTGTTTTTATTCCAGTGACCATTTAAGTATCTCACATCCAGTGGAGCAGCTGCCACATGCAAGGCCCAGAGTTTGATTCCTCAAATATCCTGTGCAGTGGTTATTACAACATTCATTTTGGATGTGGAAAAGCCATTCAAATCAATCAGACTTCAGCTAATCACAAAGGGTAATTGCACTGCAAATTTTAATTATTCCATGATCGCCCTCATTTTCTGAGTCACAAAAGTCACGCTTCTGCTGACTATGCTGTCACTTCCAGCCCTTTCTCAGCTTTCCCATACCATGCTTCTTGAGGCTGTAATTTCACAACTCTGTTGATGTATAAGAAACTTATCAGTATTCATACTCTCTGTTAACAATGTACTGACAGAGTATGGTGAGCAGTAGTGACTTTAGAGAACACTTTTGTATGAGTGTTAGCATGTATATAATGTATATACTAATATATAATATATATATTAAGAATAGAGAGCATATGTAGTCCTTATATTATTTGTAATACTAATATACATGTGATGTATATGTATTAAAATAATATGTATATTGGTTTTGGTTTATATATATATATAATATAAAGTATGTATATAATACATAGCCACAAATATGACATTAAATTCAAGGTTAACTCCTTCAGCACACTGATTTTCTAAAACTCTGGTAGTTACTGGAGGAATCAGAGTAGTCAGAGACAAAGATCTAAAACATTCTAATAAAAAGAATTTAGTGCAAAGGATGAAAGAATCAATTTTCTGTACCTTCATATCCTCGGGAACATAAAACATCCACAGCCCCATAGATCTTCCACTTGCTCTTTGCCCTCAGATCCTTCTTTAAAAAAACATTGTTATGTTCTTCATCACCAGGACTGAAAAACAAATCTTCTCCTTGAATTGCAAGGAGGCTTTCATTTCTGCATTCCCACCACTGGAGCTCACTTGTTTGATTACAGGGATACAGTGTTATCAAAGCCTGATCTTCCTTCGATGACACCCCCAGGCACAGGTTCAGTCTCACACTCATAAGCTGATGATCAGTGATCCACCTGAATTTTTGTGATTCGTTGTCTTGATGACAAGTGGCAGTTCTAACTGACTGTGCAATAGAGGCCTGAAGACAGAGCTTGTTGGATTCATTATATATTAAAAATGTTTCAGTCTCTATAAAACAAAAAAAATACATAGTAAATGGTTCATATAGAATATATGTATAGTAGATAGGTAACGATGCACATGAACAAGGAGTCATTGCATTCATACCAGATTAAGACATGGTGTTTTTAAACAGAGTCCAGTGGAACAGCATTATGGATTAAAAAGCAGTAAAATAGACAATAGGATATGTTTTCCATTATTATGTGTTGCCATACTGTGGATTAGTGTCAGTCAGCAGCATCACCAGAGCTGAGCACACCTTGTTGGATTTATTTACATCAGCCACATGAACTCCCCCAACCACACTCCTACTACCATTACACTGTCTCCATCTATCCCCAGACATGCAGCCTTGTGGACTTCTGAACTCTACAAACTGCCCTCACTCTGCCATGTCTTACAGGCCTCCTAATGGGGTCACAGCCATCTTTGTCGACTCATTTGTCTCTTTGCTCCCAAATCCACATTACTTTGTTTTTCACTGTATAAATGTGGGTGAACACCTCTGGGCCTCACAGGAGGTATTCTGGGCACATTGGCCTTGCTGATCTACAAGAGCTACAGTACTTGCTATGAGTCATTACAATGCAAAACTAGGTATGACATCAGGAAAACAACGAGTCTGATAAAGTAGCAAGACCTGGCTAGTAGTGGCATCTGACCACCACTTGGCAATGTGGAAAGGTCCACCTGTACCAGAAATTGGGTCCTTAGATCTCCAGGTAGTTTCTCTGATTATGTCTACAGCATTGGCTCCAATGCAAAGCAGAAGTAGCTGAGCTAATTCCAGTCATACAGTGAGTTCCATGTCTATGAATTGGCTCTGCTGTTTTGTGTTATATTTTGTGGCCCACCTGGTTGTATTTCCCTCCAAAGATTGTGGGATTCACAACCGGTTTTGGTCCCCAGTATGTCTTTTGATCACTGGGCATTGTAATTAATTAAAATTTATTTTGAAAGCTAAAGAAATTTCATTAAAAAGCCTGAAAAAAGTTGAATAAATTTAGTTGATAGTGTACAGTACAAAAAAAAATTTCTGTCCTGCAGGGATATCATGGGCAATTGAAAAGTATACATGTCCTGAAGCAATCTGTAAGAGTTTTACTTGGGATTTACAAAACTAAAAAGATTTAACCTTAAACATTCAGGCCTCCAGAAGCCATCTAACAACTCACAATAGTAGTGCAACGAAAGGGATGGCAGTAATATTGTCACTGCAATTCTACAATAACTTTCCTAAACATAATCCAACTTCATTTCACAAAAAATGTACTTCATCCACTTTATCAACAGCAGTGAATTCAATATGTTCAAAATAGCAAATGAAAGCCATCCTCTTTATAAGCTCCAAGTCTCTCTGGGCTGCACAGCCATCGTCTGTGAACATCCTAATGTGCTATATATAATCCCACATTTCACCACTTCTAAAGATTTCCTGCCTGATTTTGCTAGCCATCATCCAGACACAGGCAGCTCAAACATTAGAATGCAGAAGTA
This sequence comes from Laterallus jamaicensis coturniculus, assembly GCA_022605575.1. NCBI lineage: Eukaryota > Metazoa > Chordata > Aves > Gruiformes > Rallidae > Laterallus > Laterallus jamaicensis. The sequence goes on from JAKCOX010000008.1 coordinate 1,629,702, forward strand.
AAGAATTTTTTTTAAAGTAGACTTTTAAGCTTCTCTGATGATTTTCTTAGGTCTGATTTCTGGGTTTATTGACATTATAGTGCCACTATATATGAATACAGCCATTAAGAAATCAGCCTTTGCTTCCTTCTTTATCCATTTCTTTCCTCTGTTAGATCCTGCCCTTGCCTGTTGTCTGCCATTAAGAAGCCCCCCATTAGTCGTCCCAGACTAATAATATACTAGTATTATGTTCTATAATACTAATGGGCACTGACACAGAGCCAGAAATCACCCAGAAATGCCAGAGACTTTCAGACACCTTCAGAGGAGGGAAGTGGGAGGCACTTACCCGACAGCTGCAAAGCACTGTTAACAAGAGAAAGGATGAGTAAGAATTTGGAGACCATAACTGCAAATGCTTTTTTCTTCTTCTCTTCCCTTTACCAAAAGCTAGATGATGAGAACTGCTGGCAATGGAGTCCTGCTGAAGAGAGGTCAGTGACTGATACTCCCCAGTTTTGAAGGCTGGGTGATTGGATAGAAAGCTCTGAGTGCTAAATAAGGAAATATTCTGTCACATGGCACATTTTAAAAAAACAAGACCACACAGCGTAAATTTTTGCCTTCAGAAATGACTTCTCCTTGAGGGCAAACCATGCTGCTCTGGGAAAGCAGGTGATACACAAGAGGTTATGTCTCAATATTTTCCTGCTGTCTCTCCTGAAGAGACGTCTGGGTAGCCCATGGGATTCAATCAACAGTGAAATACCAAAGATAGAAATTTAGCCTCAGTTCTGAAATCTTACACCTTAATTACACAGTGAAAAAAAATTGCCTACAGGAAAATTCGTCAGTCTCATATTTTAATGTGTGAGATGAGACAGGTTTTAATTTTTACAGGATTTCAGTGAAATTCACTCTGCAGGACATTATGAAATTTTCTTCCCTTCTAAATGAGGTTGCCACTGTCCTACTGACCTTCCATTCTGCGTAAATAGATCAGCACCCAAAGCCACCTAAAAAAAGTCTCATTTAAAAAACAGTGTCCCTTTTTCTTTTTTGAAATGAGTGAATCTTGTCAGACAGTCACATCAAAAGCCAGACACAATTTCAGGAAATGCCACATATCTCTTCTTGCCCAGATCACAGAGCAAGCACCAGGAGTTTGGTTTCACAATGTACAGGCGGAAACCTGGAAGACACAGCAATACTCTCCTGGCCACTATGAACTCTTCCTAAAACAGCAGAGGAGTCTTTATCACAGTAGATTTTTACCATGGAAATATTTTGCTTTGTTTAGAAACACTGCTAAATCCAAAAAAGCAATCTGTGGTGTGAAAATATTATTTGTGATGCTGTAACATATTTTTTCAGCAACTGTAGCGACAGTGTGATAGCAAGGAAATTTGACATAATCTCCTGTTTGTTTCCAAGATTATTGAATCAGCTTGTTCAGGATGCCATCTCCAAGCAATTGGAAGAGAAGAAGGTCACGAGGAGTAGTCAGCATGGATTCACCAATGGGAGATCATGCTCGACCAATCTCATAGCCTTCTTGATGTCATCACTGGCTGGGTAGATGGAGGAAGAGCAGTAGATGTCATCTACCTTGACTTTTTTATTCTGTCTCCCATGACATCCTAATAGAAAAGCTGAGAATGTATGGTACACAGGAATGGACAGTGAGGTGGGTTGAGAATTGACTAACAGGCCGAGCTCAGAGGATGGTGATCAGTGGAGAAGAGTCTGACTGGAGGCCTGTGACTAGCAGTGTTCCCCAGGGCTCGGTGTTGGGTTTTGTCTTCATCGATGACCTTGATGAGGGAATAGCGTCCACCTTCAGCAAGTACACCGATGATACAAAGCTGGGAGGAGTGGCTGACACGCAGGAACACTTCGCTGCCATTCAGCGAGATCTGGACAGGCTGGAAAGCTGGGCTGGGAGAAACCAGATGAGTTTCAACAAAAGCAAGTGTATAAGCTTGCACCTGGGAAGGAATAACTGCTTGTATCAGTACAGGCTGGGGGTTGACCTGCTGGACAAGAGCTCTGTGGAGAAGGACCTGGGGGTCCTGGTTGATGACAGGTTGGCCATGAGCCAGCAGTGATCCCTGGTAGCTAAGAGAGCCAATGGGATCCTGGGGTGCATCAGGAGGAGTGTGGCCAGCAGGTCAATGGAGGTGAACTTCCCTCTCTACTCTGCCCTGGTCAGGCCCCACCTGGAGTATTGTGTCCAGTTCTGGGCTCCCTGGTGTAAAAAAAGACAGGGATCTCCTGGAGAGAGTCCAGTGAAACTGTACGAAGATGATTAAAGGACTGGAACATCTATCCTATGAGGTAAGGCTGAATGAACTGGCACTGTTCAGCCTTCAGAAAAAAAGGTTAAGAGGGGATCTTGTTAATGTTTATAAATAACTCAAGTGTGGGACACAAGGGGAAATAGCCAGCCTCTTATCAATGGTCTGTGGGGATAGGACAAGGTGCAATGGCTTCAAGTTGGAACATAGAAAAATCCACACCAATATGTGGAAGAACTTTTTCACAGTGAGGGTGACAGAGCACTGGAACAGGATGCCCAGGGGTGTTGTGGAGTCTCCTTCTCTGGAGATATTCAAGACCTGTCTGGATGCCTCCCTATGGGACCTGTCCTAGGGAGCCTGCTTTGGCAGGGGGGTTGGACTCAATGATCTCTGGAGTTCCTTCCAACCCCTACAATTCTGTGATTCTGTGATTTCCTAAGTACAGGATTTGTTCCTACTTGATTGCTCCACAGAAAAACATAGCAAGAAAGAGAGTTAGTTCCCTGAGAAAGTCTATAGGATTAAAATAAAAAGGAGAAAATGAATTGTGAAGAAATTGCAAGAAAATACAAGGTACAGACATTAGGAAGAAATGGGCAAAGTTAACAGAATTTTCTTTTTCAGATGATGTCAAAATATGCTAACAGCTATGATAAAGTCACCAGTTTTTTTCTAGAAAAGATATCTCTAGAATTTATGTGGGTTTTAAGGTAAGTCTCTTAATCAGTTGCTAAAGACCTTGCAAAAATTGAGCCAAAGTTTGCTTCAGCCTGAACTGATTTGTCCTAGACTAACAGCCTTTCCCTCCAGTGCATGGCCTATTTATGTACTAGATACATTGTCATTTGTATTGCCAGGAGTTTTAACAGCCATGTTTCATTCTGGAGCTTGTACAGCACGAGGCCAAAAGGATTTCTACTTTCTTCTCAGCTGCATATTGTGCAATAACAAAGAAGCAAAAAGGAAATGGTCTCTCTTCTGCACCATACTCTGCTCCTCAAGCCACACCAGAGCCAGCTGCAGCCTGGTAGTAAACCATTTCACTCATTAAGAGAAAAGAAGCCAGGTTGCAGAACAGTAATCTGAAAAATATGAAAATATGTACTGTGTTTTTGAAATTCCAAACACACTTTGCACACTTGCACCTTTCTTCATACGGCTCATAGTGCAAATTTATGGAGTGCTGTGCTAGTTCCTGGAAAGGGGTGGCTGCTCAAGGCTGTTGAAATCTCTGAAGCCAGCCTCCAAGGGGGAGAATAGCCAGAAGAGCGAACCCCACTGTTGCTCCTCTGCACTTCAGAAACTCAGCTTTGACAGGCACATTCATCTGACCACTGCTCGCAGGTGTAGCCCCAGCTGAAGCTGCATGCAGCCATGAAGTGCTGGTGGGCCAGTCGTGATCCGGAAGGTCAGAAGTTGTGCTAAAAGCAAAGTTATACTGCCTAGCATTAGTTTAATCAATTCTCTTAATTCAAATTCAATAGCTAGACCTACATCCTACACACTAATTTCATAAAGAGATTGCAGATAGTGTAAAAGGTGACTTGCTAAGGATTCCCTGGAAATCTTACCAAGTTCATTAAACTTCCACTGACTCAAAGATTAAAGGGAAAAGAGCAGCGCAGTATCAACAGCACTCTATACTTCAGCCTGATGAGTCTAAAGGAATAACACACGTAATGTAACATGCCAAGGTTGCTTTGCAGGTGATAATTTACTAGTTACTGATGCCAGCAGTTCACAGACAGCTACAGTGACATAAAAAGACCCCAAAAGAGTAAAGTTCCTTTAGAATTCCCACCACGGTAAGTCTCCCCACCCTCTCAGTTGCAGCGGCTGAGAGCAAGTGAGGCACTCCTGTGCTTGCAGATCACCCTAGCCATCAGGGACTGATTGCAAGGGAATTGCTCTTGCAGGTTATATAATTAATTGGCCTTGCTGAGCTGAATTTTTTTAATATTTTGATAGAGCAGTGAGATGAGCCCGCTCTTTTTCTGGTCAGATTTTAGCAAGGGGGTGTAGGTGTTGTCTGCCATTCTTCACAACCCTTCTCGTTCAGGTTGATAAAGGCAGCAGTTTAAAACTGCTCTGTTTATCAAAGGTTCAGACAATAAAATCCACATAGGTCAAAATAAGAATTAACTTAGAGAATCCTACCTTTGGACTGAAAATACTGTGGCTTTAGCTTTAATTTGCTTCCTTTTCTACATGCTTAGTGAAAGCAACCATGAAGCATATAATAATTAACCAGAAAGACAGCATGAAAGAGAGAATGGAAATATTTCCCTGAGGAAAACTAAGTTTAAACATCGTTTGAGTCTGAATATTATTTCTCTATTAATGCTTTCTAAAGAATGATGCCTTCTATGTATTCCCCAGGAATAAAGGTATTGCATAAATAAGTAGTTATTAAAAAGTCTCAGAAGAGCACAGTTACAATATCCTCACATCTTAAGTCTGTTATGAGCTGCCAGAGACTAGTTGGCAATGGAATATTTAAGTCCAGAGTAGGAAGTATAAAATTAACTAAAGAAAAACTTTAAAATGTCAGCAAGTCTTTTTGGGTAATGAAAAGCTAATTATCATGTAATCATAAAATTGGCTCACATTTTCTACAAAAAATGGTGTGAATATTTGGGACGGGATGAATAATTTGGTCTATATGATCTAGCCAGATCATGCTAGCAGCAATACAATGCAGTTACTAATAATAAATGGCCATATTGTTTTCACATCTAGAATTTATTACATATTAAGAAAAAGTCATGTAGTCCATTAAAATTCTAGAACAAAAAGGAAAAAAAAAATTCAAACAAATCATAGTTCCAAAAGTACTGAGATACCACAAAGAAGACAGTAACACACCAAGTTTTTGTTGTTTTAAACTTCACAAAGCAATTTAATTATGGTAGAATGGTCAACAGTGCTAACTACATTGAGAAAGAACAGAAAATAGAGCAAGGAAAGGATGTATACTGAAATTAAATCAGCTTTGTCTTATGTGCTTATATTCACACTGAATACTGAAAAATTTCATGTAGTGATGCTAAATCATTAATGCTAGTCTCCTAGAAATGATGCAAAATGCACAACCTCTTAGAATATTGGAGAAGAGTTACACAAACTTAAATCAGATTTAACAAAAAGTTTAATTTGGTTTAAAAAAATTTGGATCACAGAATTTAATTTTGAATTTTGACTGAGATGTTCCTTTAGTACATGCTTTGCTAATCGGCTTATTTTTAGCAGTTAGCAGAAAGATCACAGAATCACAGAATCACAAAATCACAGAATCTTAGGGGTTGGAAGGGACCTCAAGAGATCATCGGGTCCAACCCCCCTGCCAAAGCAGGTTCCCTATCTCATATTACATAGATAGGCATCCAGACGAGACTTGAATATCTCCAGAGAAGGAGACTCCACCACCTCCCTGGGCAGCCTATTCCAGTGCTCCGTCACCCTCACTGTGAAAAAGTTCTTCCGCATGTTGGTGCGGAACTTCCTGTGCTCCAACTTACAGCCATTGCCCCTAGTCCTATCCCCACAGACCACTGAAAAGGGGCTGGCCAATTCCCCCTGCAACCCATGCCTAAGATATTTATAAACACTAATTAGGTCCCCCCTAAGTCTTCTTTTCTCCAGGCTGAACAGACCCAGCTCACTCAGCCTTTCCTCAGAGGGGAGATGTTCCAGACCCCTAATCAACTTTGTCGCCCTTCTCTGGACTCTCTCCAGAAGGTCCCTGTCTTTTTTATACCAGGGAGCCCAGAACTGGACACAATACTCCAGGTGGGGCCTGACCAACGCAGAGTAGAGGGGGAGGATCACCTCCCTTGACCTGCTGGACACACTCTTCCTGATACATCCCAGGATCCCATTGGCTCTCTTGGCCACCAGGGCACACTGCTGGCTCATAGCCAACCTGTCATCAACCAGGACCCCCAGGTCCTTCTCCACAGAGCTCTTTTCCAACAGGTCATCCCCCAGCCTGTACTGATACAGTTGGTTATTCCTCCCCAGGTGCAAGACTTTACACTTGCACTTGTTGAATTTCATTAGGTTTCTCCCTGCCCAGCTCTCCAGCCTGTCCAGGTCTCGCTGGATGGCAGCGCAGTGTTTCTGCGTGTCAGCCACCCCTCCCAGCTTTGTATCATCGGCGTACTTGCTCATTATACATTGTATGGTTGCACAGCAAACACAAGATGTAAATGCAACACCCAAGTGAAGAAAGCATTTCACTAAAGTCAAAATCCTGACAGTTTTCTTGTCTTTCCATTCAAATATTCAGTATCAGCTAAACCTCATTTCACAATTTGCAAGGACAGTTGTGGTTAAAGCATCTTTAGGCCTTGCCTAAACATACTCTAAATTAACAGCTCAATTCAATATGTTACCATTTTATTATTCTATCCATAAAATCATACCCAGTCTTCTATATTTAAGGTTCCTCTATTTCTGCTATACAAACTAAAAAGACTTCTATGCCTTTTAGGAATTTATATTCTTTTTGCAACAAAAATAACCCTTTTAATAGAGGGAGACTTTCCAAGTGCAAATTATGTCAAACTGGCTGATGTTCCTCCTTAACAAAATACTATAACACCAGAAAGATGCAGAAGAATGACATGACCTCTGATACAATGCTGGGAAGAACATAGTCCACACAAAAGATTGGAGAAGGGCTTGATAATAGTCTGCAAAGAAATAAAAATTTGCTGCATGAAGGTCATAAATTATCCTACGTATGTCCTTGGAAAAGGACAAGAAATCCAAGAAAAGGAACAATGGACTCAGTTTAGCAAGAGAGAATTAGGTACCAGGTAAAAAAAATCTTAATAGTATAATAAGTACTTGGGGAGATTATTTAGTGAGAGACATTTAAAAAACAAAGTAAGAAAGAAGTTTTCAAAAACCAATGAGACTCATTTGGTTGTCCTTCACCAAATGTAGTCTTTACAGTTTTCCAGTTTAGATTTCAATCTTTAAAAATTAAGAAGTTTTTTTCCAGGTTTCAATTCAATATTTCATATGATCATGAAAAAAAATTGTGACATCAATTTGCAGTCTTAAACAGCTATGACCCTTAACTTCCATGTTAATGCAGTTTGATACAAGCAAGTCTCTGGCACTTGTAGGACACTGGGGAAGAGCATGACAACAGATAAGTGCTGCTGAGACATTGTCACATGTAGCCTGCCCATTTCAGTGGCCTCTCAGCTGCTTTACACCCCCATGAGGCACTAGTGGTACTCTAGTTTGGAGAGCTGGAGTTTAGGGGAGGGGTCTGTAGTGCCTCAGCCAAATCACATAGCCAAAGGGACATAGGCTCAATTTAAAATGCAAGCAGATTTAATTAAAATGAAAACTCAATTTCATTTTGTAATATGAGCAAAAGAAAAGTGAAGAAGATGTAATTTTGGTCAGTTCCTCTGGGGCTATAATAGTCTCTCTGTGTCCAGTTGGGCAAGCTACCTCACCCTGCCAGCAGTGGTCAACTGGTCAACAACATCAACACCATTGTCTTCCATTTCTTTCCTGTGCTTTAAGTACATAGGCCATACATGTCCATCAAAGAGACCCAATGGGTCGGGAACAGTGTAGTTATGAGTGCTTCTCCTTTTCTATACAAAGCTGTTTCCGCACACTAAGACAGAAGAGATGTAGTCCTTTTCTTCTCAGTGTGCTGAAGTAGCTCATAGCAAGGTCAAACTAGACCCAGAGCAGTCAGGAGGTGGGCATGAGGTCTGAAAAGCTGTGGTGTGAAGGGAAAATCTCTAGATATATCATGTAACATCAGCCTTGGTCTCACTGGGGGTGACGGGACCCAGTCAAGCCTTCCTTGGAGTGAAGCAGCAGCAGGCTGCTTGAAAATGCTTCCTATTTTCCACAATAGGAGAATGGGGTATTAAAATGAGAATAGCATGCTAAAATGAGAGAGTAAACTGCAGAGCCAAAGTCATTGCTATCCTGATAGACAGCTGAATGAACACTAGGAGCTCAGGAGGTATTGGCCTTTGTTTCCAGTGTTTGGGCCACAGGTGCCACATTTGAAGGAAGGAGGGCCCCCACCTCAGACCTGCCTGGTGACCCAAGAGCCTTTGAACCTCAAGATTTTGGCTGAGGTGCAGCAGACCAATGCATGTTCTAGGACTGCTGATTTACAGATACACTCATCAACCTTTTGTACTACCCTTTAACAACTTCCTCAGAAATCATTGGAAATAATCAGCATGCATCTTTGGACTATTGTTTAAATAATGGATTGTGTAAGAAAAAATAACTAGTCCAGTCATACTTCCTGGATAGCAGCATATAGTTATAAGACACACTGGAAAAATGCCTGTTCTTTACATTATCTCTGTGATTATTCATTGTTTTCTTCCTTTGCTTTATCACTATTTCCTTCCTTGTAAATAAAAATATACCACTTTCCAGGAAGAAATGCTTCAAAATATTTTCCATGGGCTAATACTTCAAGGACCATTTGTATGATGGATGATGATCTTAGTGATATGGTTTTGTACTAGGTAGTCCTGTGAGGAGCCTGGAGTTGGAATCAATGATCCTCATGAGTCCGTTCCCACACAAGATATTCTATGACTCCATGATAATTTTCTACACCTTTTAAATCTCTTTCTTTATGTTAATTCCTTACTATATCTAAGTGCAACGTTTGACTTAACTTGAATATTTAAGAGAAGCAATTTGAGTCAGAAAGACTGTGAAAAAATGTATTTAAGACTGTTTTCCTCCCCCACACTACCCGTGGATTGGTGAAGTCCAGAACACTATTTTAAACCTGGGTAACAAGGGTGTGTGGTGGCCAGCAACAGGACAAGGGCAATGGGTGCAAGCTGGGCCCTAGGAAGTTCCATGGAAAGTAAGGAGAAACTTTTTCACTGTGAGGGTGACACAGCACTGGAAGAGACCGCCCAGAGTGGTTGTGGAGTCTCCTCTTCTGGACACATTCAGACCCCACCTGGACACGTTCCTGTGTGATTTAGTCTGGATGATCCTGCTCTGGCAGGGGGGTTGGACTAGATGATCTTGTGAGGTCCCTTCTACCTCCTAATGTTCTATGTTCTGTGTGAAAAATGTCACCACTGAAGAATGTCCTAATGCCGGGTCTCCAACACTGACTCATGGCCTGGTTTGCCTTTCAGTCTCTATAGGGGTGAAGGTTTGTATTAAGTGAAGCTTCACATCAACTGTCAGGGAGGACACTGTTCCTCCCCTACTCACACACCTATAATTCTATCAAACCTTTTTTTTTTCTGAAAGAGGAAGGAAGTTTCAAAATTAACAGCACAGAAGGAGATAGAGCAGACTTTCACATGGACTGTTACCAAAGGAGTGTCTTAACTACAAAGCTAAAAAAAGATCTGTAGGGCTCACTTTTTTTCCCTATCCTTTTCCCCTGGGAAGTTAGACACAGTAGTTCAAATAAAGAGTAAAAAGAGCTCTGTGAATAGCATTAAGGGCTGGCTTTAATCTGAAATATTTTCCAAATTTCTTTGTTTTGAAGGGCATCTAAATCTATCAACTCTTCCAGGCATAGTCTGAGCATTTTAATATCATTGCAATGTAATTTGTTCTTTTATTTCTTTTTATGTTTTGAATTTATAATGCTATTAGAGCAGAAAGTGGTTTGCCTAAGGCTCAGTCTTCGGTTCAGTTTACCTCCTTCTCAGGACTGTCTAATGCTATCACCTTACTTAGCCTGAACATGTCCTAGGTGCTCTGCTTTTGTCACACCATTAGTGCAGAACCACCTGTTTTGGAGAGAAAGGCATCTATCCCTTGCCTAAAATAACCTACATTTAGGGATACAATCATCTCAGGTGCTCTAATGAGCATGAAAAGAGCTACAAGGGTCATGGTTGAGATTTATGGTTCAGACCCCATTTGCATGACAAGTTTTGTTTGTCTAGCTTGTGCTAACAAAGCAAACCACACATGCTGCAGGGAGCTGAGACCAGGGCTCCAGGTCTGCTTTAGCCCACCAACCAGCCACAGGCATGCAGTTGCACTGGCCTCTCTCTTGCCTCTTCTCTCTCTGACTCACCTACACCTTGAATTATCTAATGCAGAAAAAAAATTACCAGGTGCTCTTTTGCATTATTAGAAAAAAAGAAAAAAAAGCAATTTCTTCATTAAAGCATAGATAGACAAAGAGTAAATTTAAGAACTTGCAAAGTCAAATCTTGCCATCCCTATCTCTCTGACTAATGAATGCTAAGAGGATGAAAGAGGAAGGGAAACATGATTAAGAATGTTGGAAAAAGAGATTTGGAGAAAGATGCATTTGACAGCTGGGAAATGAGCTGATCATCTCCAGTCAGATTTCCATAGATAATCTAGAATCTCTATGGTGATTCAGAAAATTTTGCCCTGATTTTTAACATACCTAGACACATAAAAGTTAGTTACCTATTCTGTTCCCACCTCCACCTTTGTGCAACCTGCCAGGCCTTCCTCCGTTCTGATCAAGCTATACATCCTCTAATTTTTACATCTGCACAAAATGATGGTTTTGTGAATTTTGGCATCTAGAAAAGCATATTCAGCTCTTCAGATATAAGACCTCGTGTCATGATACACAGCATTAAATACTTCTGAGGTGATCCAAACCACCTCTAGAATGCTGGTAAGCCTTGGTCAAAATTTCAAATTTATGTCATAGCCAGTGCCCAAATAAAGGACTATCCAAGACCACAGTCTCCAGCCAATGTCATGCTTTTTTTCAGTGTATACTTATCTCTGAGCGTTCATCTAAGTAGGCACATCTTCCATCAAAGTACACTTTTGTGGATGCTGTTCATAACACTGCATGTACAGAGTGCTCTTATACTTGGTTGAATTTCCATATTTATGAAGCCAATGTCCATTTAAAATGAGTTTGGGCTCCTGACGCATTTTTTAGTAATCTCACTCTTTTTCTTGCTAGCATCAGTCTATCAAACTTAATTCTGTTCTGGAAAGATTCAGTGCAGAATACATTTTCCTGGTTATTTTACATGAAGCAGTGTCACTGCATTCATGAGCTTAATGTTTCATACTAATACATATGTACGCACTGTGTAAAGAAGGCTCTTCATATCAGTACCATTTTGTCAGCCACTTCATTAGGAGGGATGTAAACAGGAGGTGAGCAAACACTTGCAAGATCATTTGATTAGTTCTGCAGAAGGTTTGCCCAGCTTTGCATAAAACAACAGTACAGATTAAAGATCAAAATCAAATGAGATGTTGGGGCTGCAGGACAAGCCCATACATTATTTTCATTTACTATATGTGGCAGGTTTTTAAAAAATGTGGATCAAGACCTTATTACTAGCATAGATGTGGACTGCTCTAGCCCAGCTGTCCTGAGGAGCTGGTGACCTTGCAAAGCACACTGACATTATTGGTATAGAAGCTTTGGCTAGGTTGCCCAGAGGAGGGGTGTGATCATCATTGCTGTTAGAAACTTTACAAAGGGTTGTATCTGTCAGTAGCTGCTTAGTTTTAGCTGGTACTGCCTTTGGGCAGGACCTTTTCTGTTCCCTATTTCTATCAGGTATATGATAAAAGGTTCCTATTCACAGGACATACAAAGTTCTAAGATCTTTAACCTTCAAGTTATGTCATGCTTTCTATTGTTTACTTTGGCATTAGGAAAAAAGATGCTCCATTCGCACTTTACATTCAGTGGCATCCAGAACAAAAGAGAACATATTTATTCAAGCATGACTGAAATACTTCCTAAATTCTAAAATTAGATATTTTTGAAGCTTGCAAATCTGAAGTGACACACTGTTTCACAATACAGCTAGTGTGACATGGAAGTGACACATCCCAGTATGAGAACACAATGTGTCTATGTACTGAAGCTTTTTATACTGATTGTTTTTATACCCCGAAGTGTAATTCTACCAGCTAAGAACTTGACTTTTCTAGCATCACAACAGATTTGCTCAGATGCTGCATGTTAGGACTTAAAATTGTTATTGTTGCAATTACCTGTACCTCTGAGTGACACTGCTCCTGTGCACAGGCTAGAATGTATGGATCACTCACCTCACGTGCAGCATCATCACCTACCATCATTCCTGACATACCAGGTGAAGCACCTCTGTGCTTCTCTCTTCTCTGTTGCCTCTGTCTCTTTGTACAGACAGGAATGATGTGAAGGAAGAGACTGGATCCACGTGTGTTCCTCCAGGGTAATTTGCTTTTGCAGAGACCAGCACTAATGGGTGCTCGCTGAGGGTCCCCGCACATTACTCTCATCATGAAGAGACAGAGGAAAACAGGAACCTGGCAAGAAATGAGCAGGAGTTAAGATGCTAACAATAACTAGAGCCCTGTGAGGTAGATAGCAGTCTTCGGAGGAAATCTGATACTGGGAGACAGAAAATATGTACCCACAGCCACGCAGAAACATGAAGAGAAGCAAAACATTGCTTTTAACTCTTGCCTCCTTACTCTCAATTGACTTATTCAGTTTATTTGATGAATGGTTAGGTGGTGAGAGTTTTTCAGACTTACACTATAATTAATTTCCAGAGCACATGGGAACCCATTTTCTTGGAGCCTCACATCTGTTTTGGACCCTGATACCAACTGCAACTTCTACATCAAATAGGAAGCACTCATTTAAGTGACCACAGGACTTGTAATAAATGGGAGCATCAACCCAGCCTTCCAAGTGGGTTAATGTAGCAATCAGGGCCCCAGGAAGAAACCCAAGGGGATGATGTGATGCAGGATATGTCTGAAGAAAGTGCCAGTGGACTATAATGAGTAAAGATACATGCATTTTGAAATTAATATTCTTTTATAAGCAGGCGTCTCAGCTGCTAAATTTAAAAATGCCTCTATTAACCCACTGGTAGGATCTATGGATTTTATAATGATGCCCAAAAATGTAACCCTGTACTTGTGGTACCCTGTTGATGATTCCTGCATTTCCCCATGCCCTGAACTGCCAGACTGCAATGCCAGGCATAGCTTCACTGCCAAGCTGCTCTGAGCAAAGTGTCAAGCAGCAGATTGGAGAATCGAGCCTTCCACATCTGCAGTCTTGATAAGGACTCCACTCAGTGGTAAATAAAAGAAGCTGCAGCTCTTAAGGGTAGCAGCACATCAGGGAAGCTATTTGTGGTCAGGTACCAGAGCCAGCAATCGACTGTGCTCACCCGGCACCACATCGCTCCTGTCTGCACGCCAAGGCCTGGTGCCGAGGTTGATCTGCTCTAAACAGTGAGCAAGGTGCCAGAGGACCAAGCGCACTGTGCCCCCTACTCATCCTGCCTCTGGAATATTTTAAAGGGTAAGGAATTACTTTCACTATCTCTGGCCCTTTTTCAGTAGTCACAGGACATGTTATCTACCTGCCAAATTCCCAAAATAAGCTGGGTCTTCTAGAAATGGCTCCAGGTTTCTGCTACATTTCTTTATTAGTAACTGTATTTACTGCTCACATTGGCATGAATGTGGCTGTTTTGTTTCAGGTATTTTTCAAATACAGAAACATATGAGGGCAATTTTTTCCAATATTTAGAAGAGGTCCATTTCTGTGCTTTCTGGACACTCACATTTCCTGATGAAATCTGAGCACCAGGGCACAGAGGGACACCAGAAAACATCCATAAGCTAAAATTCAGGATGAACTTTAAAAAGAATATGCAGTAACTGGCTTGTGAAATGAAATGGAAAATAGAACATTCTTGTGCAAGGGAAGACTGACCCACTGAAGTTTCATTCAATTTAAGTAATAATAAAAGGATAATACACACACAGAGCTGCCACTGTTCTTCATGGAAAGGTATGGATCGATGTTTTCCTTCTCTGAACTGTACCAGAATAGTCTATCACTGGGCTACTTACAAAGAGGGAAATACATTTTTTTGGTAAGATTTCTTTTAGAAGTCATTAACTGAAAAACCACGAGTCAAGCTGTGTTGGCATGACAACAGGTTTTAAGCATGATTATTAAGGGGAAAAAATGTCTCTGCAAAGACACCAGATCTCTGCACTCTGATGTACAGAATACTAGAAAATCTTTTCATATTTTGACACTCTGGAAGTTACACTACACTGCCCTAAGCTGAGGGCCATTTAATAAAATGAATTTATTAGAAAAATAAATTAATATTTTAAAACGCGAAGAAAAACACTGTGCAGAGGACTGAAATTTTCTTGATACATTTGACATATCAATACTTTACATTTTCCAAGAATCACTGTAATATTCCATTTTCTCTCTGCTGGCTTTCTAGGTGTTTATTTATATAGGACATTTTTGTAAAGTATACACCGAGTTTACTAGCTAGCTTTTTGATTAGTTTCTATGTGGATTTTTTTTTCCTATTCCATGCAAATCAGTCAATCACCTGACATTTTTGCACATTAAAATTTGTCTATTTGAGTACTTTCTGTGGAGTTTCAAGAGTACTGTAAAGTTCAAACCCAGTAATTAATTGCATGCTAATTTCTATATACAAATGAATGCAAAAGCACCACTTCTGGCTCAGGAAATCCCGGAGCTACAAGTGTTGAAGCCAAGAGAGACAAACAAGGAGCTACCACTTGATGTTTGCCAACTCTTGTGCTTTTCATTACTTTTGGACATCGCAGACAGGATATTAGGCTAAACAAACCCTTGATATGACCCAGTGGAGTTGTTCTTAAATTCCAATAAAAGCCAAATTATCTGGCTTAATTCAAATAGACATCCCTGTCATTTCTGTTGTGTAGGCCTGATAGGGCTCTACAGGGATCCATGTGGCCATGGCTGGAGAAAATGTCTCGCAGAATACAGGTCATATACATACTTCCAGCCAGCTGCTTCTTCTGTTCTTTGTCACTTCAGGTCACTCTACAGTTGCCAGCCTGTAGACCATTTCAAGCAGACTTGGATCAAGTTTAGAAATCTATTCAGGATAATAGAATTTTTCCAAATGTGTTTAAAATAAAATAACAGAACTGCTGTCTTTTCGCAATAAATAGAACTCTATACCTGAGTTTCAACTGTATAAAAACATGCTACATTAAGACTTATTTCAGTGTATATTGTGTTCTAAACAGCATTTATCCCCCAACTTCTCAATTACTGTGTAACATGGACTTTAAATGATATTGGCAGATACCAAGAAATACTTAGAAATAGTATTCAGGCGGGACTTAGATATATGACAGGTTTGGTCATAACTGACCACTTCCTTTTTCTTTGGGCATTGTAATTAGTCCCTAAAGAAAACTTAAAGATTTTTGATTAGCCAAAACCACCTCATCAACTAAGGCTCACAAACCCAGGGCAGAAACTATCATGCTCAAAGGGCAGAGCACAACACTGAACTTGTTGCTGGAGCTTACCATTCCAAATAATGTTCCAAAAAGGAAAACTAAACAGGCTCACTGGTTTTCTTGGATCCAAGAACCTATTTTGTGGTCACTTACAGTTAGAAGGAAGACTCTATCCCTTTGTCTTTCCTAAGTTGGCATGGCATGGTCGGCCATAAGGACATCATGGCTGTGACTGAGTAGTCCTGGAACATGTCTTCTTGGTACAGTCCACTGCTGCCACTGTGCTGTGCAAGGTTGTGAGTGACATTAGTCAACTTCTGAGCAGAGATGAGGGCAGCTGAGAGGATAAACCACAGTTCTTGAGCTTGTAGCACCTGATTAGGCACCACAGAAATTACACTGGGGGAGAGTCCTTGTGGCATCTATACTTTAATATCATGTTAGTGGAAAGATTAAGCCCACTGTGGGTGTTAGCAATGCACATATGGCCACCAGTCATGCAGCCAAGAGAGTGGTGCTTCTTTTTAGAATGTTGGTCATGCCTATTCCCTGTCTATACCACATTTTCTGCTCATTTTCTTTTTTTTCCCGACAGCATAGGTTTTAACTCTTCAAAAAGGCATAACCCTGTGTGCCATCCAAAATGTATAATCCTGTATACCACTACTGACCACAGAACTATAGAATATTTTGCAGCAGCACTCTGGAGAGTGTTTTATTGAACCTCTTGCTCAAAGCAGGGCCTCAAAGCTGCATACCATTTCAAAGGTTGCTCAGGACCTTTTTCAGTTCAATTTTTATTTCCACAATCAAGAATGATATTTCTATAGAAAAAAAAAATTATTGATGTTGACGCACTAAGTGTGAGAATAGGCAGAAACTGTTTACAAAATACATTCTGAATGATGCTTAAGTGTTTCAAATACCAAACAGCATTTGAGCTAAAAACCATTTTACGAATACTTGGAGTGAATTATGATAAAATAGTAAAAGTCTGAAATTGAAGTGATTCTGGTGTTCAGTGCAATTTCAGTCAAATTATGAAAGCACACAAGAAGCAATGGGAAACAAAGGAAGAATATGCATAGAATGTGCTTGTGTCTCGTGAATCTTTAGCTGAATGCAAATAACTTTCATACAAAACATAAGGATTTCCTTCCTTTTTATCTTATTTCAGCTTTCTCCTTTTATTTAAAAATGCTTCCCTTTTTTGTGTCACTATGCTAATTCTTCATATCATTAAATTTCACATCTTCACTAAAGTTAATTAGAATTTAATGTAGCCAGGTTTTAGGGGCATAATCAATTTCATTTCTAATCCAACTAAAAATGAACAGTTTCACTGTTATATGCTCTAAATGTATCTATTTTGACAAATAATCAGTCAAGAAGAAAAATGGTCTCTTCTCTCCCAGACGTTTGTTACCTTTGCAACATGTGGAGATTGTACATTTCTAATTTTCCATTTTCTTTTAAAATTTGTGATGAACACATTTAACTCTGACTAGATCCTAAATTTTGCTTGGTTTTAAATGCATCATTAAATCAGAGTACACAGAAAACTGTGCTTTTAACCGAAGCTTAATTTCATATAGCAGCCTAACAACCATCACCATCCCATGTGCTAGCTCTGAAATTAGAAGTACTATCACCAGGAGAAAAGGCTGCTTTTCCCACTGCCTGGTAATAAAAAATATTTTCTTGCAACATGGGGTGCAGGAGAAATCTTTGGGCAGGTGGGAGATGTGTAATAAAGTCTCACTACTGTTCCAACTGCGTTGACAGCTGGTTCATTCCCCGCACTGATCACAGGCATCGTACACCCAATATACCTTTCCTTCTTCCTGTTTTTCTTGCTTCCCGCCACCTCCCCAAGAGCAGCCCCCGAGCTGGTCAGATCCAGCAAGTGGAATTATCAATACCTTCTCTTCAAATTGAATACATCCCAGGACACCAGAAGGTGTTTAAAAAGAATGTCTCCACTTCTCCTGCTCTTGGCTTGGATGAATGTAATCTTCACTGGGTAAAAAACTGTCTGGATGTCTGAGCCCAGAGAGTGGTGGTGAATGGAGTTGAATCCAGTTGGCAGCCAGTCACCAGAGGTGCTCCTCAGGGCTCTGTGCTGAGCCCAGTTCTCTTTCTAATACCCTTATTAGCAACCTGGACTAGGGGGTCAAGTGCACGCTCAGATGACACTAAGATGGGAGTGTTGATCTGCTTGAGAGTAGGAATGCCCTACAGAGAGAGCTAGACAGGATGGATCAATGGACCAAGACCAATGGCATGATGTTCAACAAAGCCAAGGTCTTGTGTTTGGATCATAATAACCCCAAGCAGTACTACAGGCTTGGGAAAGAGTGGCTGGAAAGCTGCCTGGCAGAGAAGGATCTGGGGGTGTTGAGTGACAGCTGGCTGAATATGAGCTAGCAGTGTGTCTTGGTGGCCAAGAAGGCCAACAGCATCCTGGCCTGTATTAAGAACAATGTGTTGAGTAGGATTTGGAAGTAACTGTCCCCCTCTACTCAGCACTGGTGAGGCCCCACCTTGAGTACTGGGTTCAGTTTTCGGCCCCTAACTACAGAAAAGACATTGAGGTGCTGGAGCGTATCTAAACAAGGGTGATGAGGCTGGTGAGGGGATTGGAGAATAAACGTTATGATTGGCGGAGGGAACTAGTGTTATTTAGTCTGAAGAACAGGAGGTTGATGGGAGATCAAATAGCTCTCTGTAGCTACCCAAAAGGAGGTGGGGGCTGACCTTTTCTCCCTAGTGACATGTGATAGGACAAGAGGAAATGGCATCAAGTTATGCCATGGAAGGTTTAGGTTGTATATTAGGAAAAACTTATTCACAGAGAGGGTTGGTATGCATTGGAATGGGCCACCCAGGGAAGTGGTGGAGTCTCCCTCCCTGGAAGTATTTAAATGACAGTTAAATGTGGTGTATTTTAAAGACAGTTAGGTGAGGGACATAGTTTAGTGGTGTTTGGCAGGTTAAGATGACGGTTGGACTTGATGTTCTAAAGGGTCCCTTCCAACCAAGACAATTCTATGATTCTGCTTTGCTGAACTGTTGCTTATTAGCCTGGCCATGCCTGGCTCTCCCATCTCCCACTATCCCATCATTAGCCTCTTCTGGTGGACCACAGAACAACTGCAAGTCCTACATGTATGTTCCTACCTATTGACTATAAAAGAGAATTATGTCAACTAGTTCTAAAAGTAGGTGAGTTGAATTTTACCTAGCTGTCTAGATCAAAAGTCTGGGTAAAAAGGCAATATAATGGTTGCAGTGCGTGCCTTCTCCTGAAATGAGAGCAAATATTTCTTCAGACAAACCAGAACTGCTAAGCATATCCTTAAAATGCTTTAGATCTCATTATTTAGCAGATAGGGAATGAAAAGTTGTGCCCTGCAGAATATCATAGAAGGCAGAAATCTGGCTATGTCAGGTAAGGACATAGCTGAGAAAAGGCAAAATGAACCTTAACTCTTCCTGTGTCCGGATACAGTGACATTAGGACAACTTTGTGCTTATGGAGCAGTTAAATCCTTTTCTATTGATCTCAAACAATCTGGCTCTTGCCCATTGAAATCTGGCCTGAAGGCACTAATTAATTTTGCAACTGTCTCTTCTCTTTGTATTTATAGATCTTTCTTACATTTTGTTCCAAATTACTGTTCACTTCCCTTTGCAGTCTTTGAGTTTCAGAAACATAAATGATAAAATTAAACACTTCCATTTCATAAACTTCTTTTTAGACTCCTGCTTTAGCCAAGGCACTGCAGCTAATGTTTTCTTTTCTGTTCCAAGTTACTTGTACCAATATTAGTGAACAGAAAATTGGTGTTCTTTTAGAGGAAGAGAATGTTCCTTCTTTGTACATCTTCCTGTCACGGCTGTGTCACCGTCTTACAGAACACCGACTTACAGAAAGTTACAATGGTGAATACTTCCACAGCCTTCCCTTCCCTAAAGGCAGTTACTACTTCTGACACAGCAATCAGTTCAAGTTGAGAATCAATTACTTTTTCAGCGATGTTATCATTTCAATTTAGAGATATAACACAGTGAAACAGTGAGAAAAGGCATCTCTAAAATACTGCCCTGCAACAGAAAAGAAAGGCCAAGTGATTGAAAAAATAGGTGCCTGCATCTTGCCTAGGTGGAGAGGCATTTTATAAATTTTATTGTCCTGCAAGTAAGCCCAGATCTAGAAACTGTATAAATCAGTCAAATTGTCCAATGATGGTCCCCCAAAGCTCCGTTCAGAGCAGCTTAACCCTCAAGGTTCCTGGGCCTGGTAAAAAGCTTTCTTCTGGCACTGAATTTCCCACATATCTGTGTCCAAGCACCTTGATGTGGCAAATATGGGCAGCTCAGCACCTATTTCATACCTCCATATGCATAGTGCCTTTAAACAAGGTATTAGATCTGCCTCACCTGGGAAGCATACTTGGAGCAAGTCTGTTAGCTAGGGTTTGGTATGAAATACAGCAGCAGCCACAGCTTTCCTTCAGAAATCAAACTGTAAGAGATTAATTCAGAATTAAAAAACCAACCAAACAAACTACCTGTTGGAGCAATATTTGGAAACCAATCCCAGTTTGAGAGAGCCATACTGGCACTTCCAGAGGCATCTCATTAGAGGGTCATACTCTTCCTTAGCAGACAAGCACTACTGCTGCCTTGGATGTGGTCCAAGTTCACAGAATCACAGAGTTGTAGGGGTTGGAAGGGACCTCGAGAGATCATCGGGTCCAACCCCCCTGCCAAAGCAGCTCCCTAGCTCATACTGCACAGATAGGCGTCCAGACGATTCTTGAATATCTCCAGACTGTCGATGCTTGCGCACACTAGTAACCTTGCACCACCCCAGCAAACTCTTGGTTCAGTCCTCACAGATGCAACAGGATTGCTAGTCTAAAACTTATCAACCCTTGGAAATGCTAACAAAATAACTTCTCATCAGGCACCTTTCCTGTCTTTGGCCTATTGATTTCTGGTAACCATTTCTCTATCCAAACCTCTATAGATTCTACATAAGTAATTTGGATGAACTCAGGCAGAAGGGTCCTTTGCAGCAAGTGTTACAATAGTGAATTAATCTTTTTGATCTGCTCAGGGTTTTCAGGATCTCACCTGAAATACCTTATCCACTGTCAGAAGGACCTACATACCACAGAGCAAGGTCTAGAAGGGAACAGTAAAAAGGATTAGAAATATAAAAGACATAGTCAGTGAAGTAAAAAGTAAAAAAGAGAAGAACTAATGTTACTGTCAGAAAATAGGGAGAGGAGATATCACAAGAGCTGTCAAATACATAAGAATCTGTCTCAGAAACTGCTAGAGTAGTAAAGCACGTACACACTTTCATTAGACATCTACTCGGTCAGGTAAACTTTCAAATATCAGGCATAAAGAAGCAATGAGACACATTTTCACAGAATGATGAAGAAAAATTGCTACTGGGATCTGAGAAGGTGCAAGATTAGAAAGTAGATGCTTATTTGTGCCTAGAAATTGAAGAACCCCATCCCTTCCTCCTGGTATTTTTACTTTCATGATAAATTGTTCTATTTAAGAAGACACACAAACGTTTTTTAGAAGCAGCTTTCTAATGCCCATTTAATGAACCCAAGTAGAATAAAAACGTATTTACATGTATTTCATACGCACGCAAAACATTTTAATTTAAACACAATTAAAATCTGTGAAAAGATTAAAATATAAAAAATATCAAATTAAACAAGAACATTCTCTAGGCTAAGAGCTTTGAGTCATTTTATTGTTTATATATGGCATAAAAGACACTGGAAAAGTGAAACAAAAAACCTATATGTTAACCAACTGTATACTTTTAGGATTTCTGAACCCAGAGTATATATTACTAGAACCCAGAAGATATCAGTGTGACGTATGACGTTATCACCTCAGTCATGAAGGAAGTCTGGAATGAAACTCAAAGAATTAAAACAGACTTGGTCAAGGGCAATTTGGTTAGGAATTAATAAAGACTTTCTAATGGTAAGTTCCACTGGGCTTTGAAAAAATTGGCTAAAAAAGTATAAAATATTCATTAATATTGGAGATTTCACAAATAAATTTTATATCATTTTTTCAGGTATGAATTAAGTAGAAATAATCCTGCCTCTTCCCTCTGCCTTTTTCAGAATTCTTTGAGATTCCTGTTCTATTACTTAAATGCTAAAATATTTCTATCCACAATACATTCAAACCTCTTATTAAATTCAGAAATATAGCAGAAGAAAAACAATTTACACTTTCCCCTCTATCAATCATATACGGAGGAGGAAAATGCTGTAATTCAGATACTACAGGCAACACAAAGGGCTTTTGTGGGTACCTCTGAAGAAAGATGTGCACTCACAGCACTGGAGCAGTATGCCTGGCTGAGGCAGGGAGCTGGTCCTGCTTTGAGTAGGGACCTGTGCCTGGTAAACGTGGAGGTTCCATCCAACCTGTGTAATTCTGCCAGTCTATGCTGGGGTGACATTTTCTGGACACCTCCAGATCTGGTTGTAGTTTGTGGAGCGTGGTACAGAGCTTATTCTCACAGTTGCCTGTGGCAAGCACGGTTCTTCTTGTGCCTGAAAGTGATGCTGGGCCATGGAGACTGGTTGAGTATTCACTTGCACAGTGTAGCTCCAGGTCTATGTGTGTGTTCAACACTCCTCCCAGATGCTACTCTACTGTTTTTTGAGCAGATCTCTAGACCTGCCTTGCAGAATTGTTCCTGCTAGTACAGAAATCAAGGAGCATCCTGCACAAAATCAACTAGAATTTCCGTAGGAGAAAATAACTTTGTCTTAAGAATCCTTGTATTCCAGTGCTTTAAATCCATTCAAAAGCAGGCCTAAGATTACCCTGTTTATTAAACCGATGCCTGCTCATTTTGTTCAATATTGGTCACAAGACAATTTGATTCATGAGTTCCTGGGTCAGCATCACCACGGTATATGGCACTGTCAAAACTAGATGTAAATGTTTGTCGATCACGTCTTTTCTTAATGAAGTAATAGAATGTAAGGCCAACTCCTGTTAGCAGAAGGAAGATCAGTATAACAATCATCCCACCCAAAGAATCTGTGGACGAAGCAGCAGCTTCATTTTTTGATGCTGTGAAAGACAAAACAGAACAATTACTACAAGTGGACATAGGTGCTGTTGCATACAACAAACACCTCCCTAAGCAAACCAACTCAGTGAACTGTGGAAGCACCTAACAACCATAGCAGCAGTTAAAATTGATGCATGTTCTGGATGAACAATGTAAAATTGGGCTCAATCTTGTCTATATTCCATTCAAAAGGACCATTATATTATATCACAGCATACCATTCACACAGAAAATGAATTATCAATGAGAAATCCACATTGAGAGAAGAGCTCTCCTTTTAAACAGGTTTCTAAAAAAAATAAAAATCATAGACTCATAGAATGGTTTGGACTGGAAGGAACCTTAAAGATCATCAAGTTCCAACACACTGTCATGGGCAGGGACACCCCTCCACTAGGCCAGGCTGCTCAAGGCCCCATCCAACCTCGCCTTGCACATTGACGTCTCCATTGACAACCTTGATGAAGGAATAGCATCCACCCTCAGCAAGTATGCCGATGATACAAAGCTGGGAGGGGTGGCTGACACGCAGGAACACTGCACTGTCATCCAGTGAGACCTGGACAGGCTGGAAAGCTGGGCTGGGAGAAACCAGATGAGATTCAACAAAAGCAAGTGTAGAGGCTTGCACCTGGGAAGGAATAACTGCTTGTATCAGTACAGGCTGGGGGTTGACCTGCTGGAGAAGAGCTCTGTGGAGAAGGACCTGGGGGTCCTGGTGGATGACAGGTTGGCCATGAGCCAGCAGTGATCCCTGGTAGCTAAGAGAGCCAATGGGATCCTGGGGTGCATCAGGAGGAGCGTGGCCAGCTGGTCAATGGAGGTGATCCTCCCCCTCTACTCTTCCCTGGTCAGGCCCCACCTGGAGTATTGTGTCCAGTTCTGGGCTCCCTGGTGTAAAAAAAGACAGGGATCTCCTGGAGAGAGTCCAGAGAAGAGTTACAAAGATGTTTAAGGGCTTGGAACATCTATCCTATGAGGAAAGGCTGAGTGAGCTGGGACTGTTCAGCCTGGAGAAAAGAAGACTTAGGGGGGACCTTATTAATGTCTATAAATATCTTAAGTATGGGATGCAGGGGGAAATGGGCAGCCCCTTTTCAGTGGTCTGTGGAGACAGGACAAGGGGCAATGGCTGCAAGTTGGAGCACAGGAAGTTCCGCACCAACATGCGGAAAAGCTTTTACACCATGAGGGTGACCATAGCACTGGAATAGGCTGCCCAGGGAGGTGGTGGAGTCTCCTTCTCTGGAGATATTCAAGACTCATCTGGATGCCTACCTGTGCAATATGAGCTAGCAAGCCTGCTTTGGCAGGGGGGTTGGACCTGATGATCTCTTGAGGTCCCTTCCAACCCCTACAACTCTATGATTCTATGATTTAAATTACACTTTCCTGGCAGCAATTTTACTTGTAAATAATAAATGCCCCTAAATTTATTGAAATTTCTGTTTAATGTGCTTGGAAGAAAAAAATACCTACCTTTGTTGACAGATGAGTCATGGGTTGGCTCAACTTCAGTAGCTTTAAAATTAAAATATATTTATATGTGTTATACACAGTTTGCAAGCAACCATTTAAAGATTATATAAATACTACATACATACTCTTTAATATGCATTCCTATAAAATTTTAAATAATCACAGAATGTTTGTTTTAGAAGAGGTAAAAAAGACCATCTAGTTCCAGCCCCCCGACATTTTTCTTCACAATTCATGTTGAATCCACCAAATATTCGTGCTTAAAATATTTGTTAAAACAAACAAAAAACCTCATCCTATTGTCTCACTGCTTTGAACACTTTCTGTTTGATAGCAGAGACAGATGTCCAATGAGTTTATGCTTCCACAGCATAAGGCTTCACACTTCACACTGAAGAAGTCAGTTTTTTACACTTGCCGAAGTGAAAAGCACGTTTGCACTTAAAATCATTTAGGCTGTATTTTTATGCCACTTCCTTTCCTCCCTCAGTTGACTGGGGAGTACGATTCAGGTAATTGCTTGCAGAACTCACTTCCTGGGCCCTAAAAAGCTCACGGATGAGTCCATTGCCAACATGTGGAGTTCTACACACAGAAGATTCAATGCATTCCTCATTGCATCTCTTCTATTTTGTGCAGTGATCTCTTTGCCAGTGGTAAATCTGGACTGTTTCAAATTGCCTCACAGTTGTGTGTACACACAGTTGAATTAATGTGTACACAGTGACTCACGCTAGCTGCACGTGATTTACATCCTTCATGCAGTGAAATACTGCTGTACTGCCTGTGACATGCAGATTTCACATGGGTGACATCCAAAAGACCACAGGGCCACAAGTAACCTTTAAAATGAAATGTACTATGTTGTTTGGCTATCTTGAAGTGTCTCCCAACACCTGTGTCAGCAGAGAAATTAATTGGGCCCCACTGCAAACACTCATGTGACGCTTTCTGCTTGGCCATCCTGTAGATCCTAGCACACTTCACCAGTACCAACCCCACCAGCAGCACCTACCTTCCTTCTGCAGGAGCTCAGTGACTTTGCACTGCTGTTCTCAGCCTAGCCATCAGGAGACTGCCTGCATTTCTTCTCAGAGCTAGTTGAGTCATCTATTTATCACCTACTGCCCCTTGCACTCTATCCACGACTATGAAATTTTCTCCACGCTTTTACCTGGTGATATGTTTTCTCCTATTCCCAGGTACAGCAAATGCCAAGAAATCCATGTTTTTAAACTGAGAGGAAGAAATAGTTACTCAGGTTTTTCTCCAGCATTATTTTTCGTTGTCCCTAACAGAAGTTACCCTTGGCTTTGATGCAGATCCAGATGCATCAGCATCAATGCATAAAACATACCCAGTGCATAAGCAGTTTGGCTTCATATATCTTAACCAGTACTTCTAAAATAACCCAGCGCACAGAAATTCAAACTTACTTTTGGGCATTTTGCAAATAAAATTATCCTCTATTGAGCAGTAACTGTTACTCCAGGTTCCACTTGACACGTCCATTTTAACACAGTGTTTCATGTTGGATCCTGTAGGCTGCCCTTTCTCCCAGTTGACATACTCTACTGGACTTCTGTCTATCCATAGCCATTCTCCTAAAAGTGAATGAATAAAGTGAGGAATAATTTGTAGTCAACCAGGCATCATGACATCAGATATGAAATTTATTAGTTGATTTAATTAGCAGAGAGTTCATTTCTCACTCTATCAACAGCCAGAGATATTTAGACAGGAATGTACTAATTGCAAATGCTCACAGACAAAGGAAACTCCATTAGCCTTCGGACAGTGATGTAAGGAAGATGTGCCCAGGCTGCCCAAGGACCTTTAGCTGAAGCCTGTGCTCAGGACTTTCCTGTGTCCAGGAGCCATAAGAAAAGCAGAGAACCTGTGTGAGCCACACTCTGCAGTTCAAGCTAGTGAATAGTTGCTTTGTTAGAGCTGGGTTAGTCAATTATCTTCAGAGACTGAATCAGCTGTCTTTAACAATTCCTCCCTGCTCATCTCCTGCTGAGGCACATCAAGTAGGAATAATTGCCATCTCTGCTCCCTCAGGGTGTGGTTTCATAGCAGCATGTCCTGACACAACTCATAGCTGCCTCAGTGCCACTTCTGCTGTCCCCCCATCCGCAGCTGCACTTTCCCCTTGCTTGTTTGCACTGCACGTAGCAATGTGGCAGTGTGGTGCGCCAGGTTAGGAACAGATCACTGCTTCTGTATCGTCAGTTTTCAGCTAGAACAGTAGAATTTGGCCCAAAGTGCAACAAGGTGACTGCCTTTGCTGGTGGTGAGAGACAGGGACTTTGGCAGCCATGGCCATTCATTGCAGCCCAGTCTAGACCCTTTATGAAGCTGTGCCCTCAAACACAGAAGTTTGATATCTGTTTCAGAAGTGCAATGATACACAAAACCAGATCAAATTTGTAGTTACAAAAAAAAGCTAAAATATTTTTGTATCAAAATTAAATTTATTAAAAAAACCCTATGAAATTTAGATAATGTTGCTAGGCAGCTCATATGAGCTGCTGTCCTCTGTGTTGTTTGAAAATAAACTTCTGTTTAATGCTGTTTTGGCTTTCAATTACAAAACAAGGTTTTTATTAAAATACTAACACTGGTTAAATATGAAGCAACTCGAGTAAAAAAAAATTACAGGTAACACTTTAATTGGCTGCTGCAGTTCTAAGCTAAAAAATTTTATAGACCAAAATATATTCTAATTACAGTAACAATTCAAAAAGGGTAGACCCTTGGTGGTTTACGTTTTCAGTATTTTAGCAGAAAAGCTATTAAACATTTAACATTTATTTTTCTTTGATTACATATTTAATATTTAGTATGTTAGTGTTGTTTAGCATTCTCTCTGTTTATTCAGTATTTATTTTCATCACAGGATACATAGTGAAATAATTACCATCAATATTGCTGAACAATCCTATCCAAATGTGTGTGAAGTCAAATGCAAGTGGAGACAAATAAGTTAAGAGAAAGTTCATTTCAGCTGAATCCTCTATAGAAACCAGAGAAGCACCTAAAACAAATCAATCAAGTATTAAAATGTAATTTCAGCAAGATTTTCCATTAGAAATTAATTACCTGTCGCAGTTTTGAGTAGCTGGGTGCTGGGGGAGAATGGGGGCTGCAGAAAATGGCTGCTGAAAGAAGCAGCTAGAAGGTCTCTGCAGGCCCTGGAGAGTAAACATTGGCCGATTCAAGGCCAGAGTTGCTGCGAACCAAGGTCGAGCCAATAGACGATGGTCACAGTGCCTATGGGAATCACATATAGGAGGAAAAAAAACACAAGCAGCTGCATTTTGCCACTGGAGATGAGATGTAAGAAACTCTGCAGACACCAAGGCCAGGGAAGGGGGGAGGAAGCACCCCAGGTGCCAGAGAAAATGATGCCCCAGCAGCCTGTGGAGAAACCATTGGTGGAATGGGTGTCCCCCTGCAGCCCAAGGAAAAGGCTGAGACCCCACCTGCATCCTGTGGAGAGACCCCATGCTGGAGCAGGTGGAGACAGACAGGAGATGCTGTGACTTGTGTTAGAGCAAGCCTCTGCCAGCACTTGCAGCCCATGGAGAGAGACAGAGACACAGAGATGAGCAAGGGAGAGATTTGTGCCAGAACAGGTTTGCTGGAGGGAGGCTTGTGACCCCATGGAGGACTGGGACTGAGAGATATTGTGATTTATTACTGCCCACCATATCAGTGACCCACACCAGGGCAGCTGGTGAAGAGCTAAAGCCCTGTGGGAAAGGACTCATGTTGGAGAAGTTTGTGGACTGTCTCCTGTGGGTGGGACCCCATGGTGCAGCAGGGGGAGGGTGTGTGAAATGAATGCCCCCCCACCCCAGCCAAGAAGGAAACCAACTTGCAAGGAACTGAACAAAGCCCCCATTTTCCCATTCCCTGCCCCTCCCTTTGCCACAATGAGGGAGAAAAAAGGGAGCAAAATCATGACTCAATTGAAGTCTGCTAAGAAGGGACAGGTCAGGGGAAGGTGCTCTAAGATCTGGTCGTGCTTCTCATTATCCGACTCTGGTTTCACTGTGTGTGCAGCGTACTACTTCACTCTCTGTTGAGTCTGTTTTGCCCATGACGTTGGTTACAGGATGATCTCTCCCTGTCCTTGTCTTGACTGCCAAGCCTCTCAATATGTATTTTCTCCCCTGTCCAACTGAAAAGGGGAGTGATAGGCCAACTTTGGTGGGCAGCCAGGCCTAAACCACCACATTATCCCACTAAAAAATCATGACATGTTTTCTGGGCAGCCCTTTCATATAGACGAAAAGCTTGAAAATAAATTTAGATTAGTTGTAAATTATTTATATACATACACATCTATAAAAAATAACACACAAACAGCCTATAAACTATACTAACAAAGGCATTTACCCATTTGACTACACTTCAGGGAAGCATCAGACCAGGTTTCCTCAGAATCGATGTGAACATTGTAGCAATGACCACGGAAGGGAATCCACGATATACCAGGCTTTGGTTCAGGACACTTTCCAGGAAGCTCTGGTGGTTCAGTGGGGATTACCTCTATTAAGAAGACACACGGGCTTCAGTACAGTCTTAAAAGCAAAGAGAAACGTACTCCTGCACCATGCATTAGCCCTACCAACTTGAGCCTTATTAAAGTAAAAGGAATATCCCATAGACTTAACTAATGATAAAAGATTGAACTAATCATGGTAAACTGGTAATTAACTATGCAGGTTGGAGTGTTGTTCCTCCAATCTGCCAGAGAAGGCTTACACCCGTATTACTGCCATTGTCTTCAGTAAGGTAATTTTTAATTAAAACTTGTAAAAGGGAACGAGGAATGGGTAAGTATACATAAAGGATCTTGACAGCACCACCACAAGCCAGTAACTTTTGTCTAGCCAGTTTGTTGCAAGGCTGGTCAGCAAAGCTGCATGTATCTGCCCTTGTACATACAGCCTAAACTAGAAGGCTAAAGTAGAATTCATAGCCTATTGCACTGCATTTCCTGATTAAAGCCAAAGCAGAACTTAAATGAATATAAAATTTGCTTTGAAGTATGGCACAGAGATCATAAATTTCATATATCATTTAAAAGATGTTTGAAAATTAGGTGCAGTATTTGAGCCTTAAAGTATCTCAGTAGCAGCTTCTCAGGATCTTAAACTTTAACAGAAATAAATTAATAGATTTGGCTACTACAATGACAGAATTTTCTTATCTCCCAATATTAGAAAAGATACTTTTACATGTAAAAATATATCAATAATATATTTATAGTCAGACTAAATTTGATCAATTCTGCAATTCCTCGCCCTCAAGCATGCAGGAAAGGTCTATTGTCTGTAGCATGAAATGTTGCAGTTGTCTTCTTGACACGTATGTGTTGACTGGCCTGTGAAATGAAATGTCTGGAAATCACTCAAGACAGGCTGGATCTGGGAGTTCTTCCTTAACAAAAGCAATAGTTTACCACAAGGCTTACACCGTCTATCACAACCTTTGCGTATGTGATAAAGCTCAATTCAAATAAAGCCACGAATTTAAGCCCCAGCCTCCCTAACCACATTTCTCCCATTCACAACTTACCATCGGATTGTTTACAGAGGGAAAAAAATGTTTCATTGCAAGATGCTGTCTTCCAAAAACCATCCAAATCTAGATAGACACATGCTGTGTTCTTTTCTGGTTCTCCTCTAGCCCAGTTATAATATCTGTTCATCCTCCTATCTGACCATATGTAATGGCCATGATTCTAAAAGCAAATGACAATAAAGATTATGTTGCATACAGCAATTAAAATGAAAGAACGTACCTGAAAACATCAGAATCAGTTTCTTCCACAAAATTAGTTCATCCTCTATCATGAATACCTAACAGTGTGGCCCAGCCTTCCCTTCTCCATAGCAGTAAGGGCAGAGGTCCTAAAGATGTTCATGTAGTATACAAGTTATATTATTCAATTCACATCATCCATCTTGTGCAGCCCTTGTGCAGACCCTTGTCATTTGCCCTACTGCCCAGCACAAGCTCTTCTAGCACTAGGCTCTAAATTAAAACAAGGCTTAAAATAACTTCATGAAGAAAGAACTATTTTTAACCCAAGTTTCCATGGTGTGCTCCTTAATCTCTCTTCAAAAACAGCAGTGCTTCCACATATCAGAGTATGGTAGACCATGGCATAGGAAGTAGAAACTTCATAGCCATTTTTACCACTATCTACTCCAGATACATCCTTGGTGGCCTTTGAAATCTAGGCTAGGGCAGTTATCACTTGTATTATGACCAAACATTAAAAAATGAAAAACCACTGAAGTTTGGTACTTCAGCAAGACTTTGATGCCTGCCACACATTCACAGATCTGACCAGTACCACTCACATGGCAGCAAACCGCCCACAGCAGTGGATCCTGTCAACAGCTGAGTGAGAAGTATGAATGATCTATGCAGATCCAGGGTAGTGGTATGATTGCCACAAGCATTTGGTGAACTCACTGTGTTGCCGTTAAGACCGATCCATACAGGCTCCCCATGCTTTAATATTTGTAACCACAGATGAGATTCGGCATAAGGATCCAAAATGCTGGCAAGTTCAGCAAACTGGTCTCTGCAGTTCTTCTGTGCTTCCTCCCAGCTCATTTTTTTGTTGATGACTGCGTAGTGGTCGTCACCATATTTGTTAAAGCCAAACATTGGAACTATGGGTTGGGAGTTTTGCAGTTTGGGGTCTGTAATGAACAAAGTCAAATGGTTTACATTAGCTAGACTTATAACACTAAGAGAAGATCTAGTGTATTAAAGTAGTCAAGTACTTAAGAGAGGTTGGAGAAACAAATTCAGATGTGTCCCAACACATCAGTGCAGTGATGAAAGCCATGTTTTCATCTTTTGTGACAACAGTTTATAATTCTTACCAGAATTATGGTTCAGCATAAATAACTGTACCATCTCCAGGAATGGGTCCTGCAAGATCTAGACCTTCCCAAAGCACAATGTAACAGTTGGGCATTTCAAGGTACAATCCCCACATTTTTTCCATTGTACTTAGAATTTGTTTTGTTTCTGACAACAAACAGGGTACATACAGCAAGCACGAGGGATATAACTGCTGATGATGATTTTGCCTGGGGATATAACTGCTGATGATGATTTTGCCTGAGTAAGACTATGAAGGAAAACAAGCAGGGCAGCTTTCAAACTAAAGAAGCTGCAGTGCTTTTAAGTGTAACAATAGAATATCAGTTTTGAGGAATTTACCCATACAAAGTATCCCTCTTTCTCCCACTTGATCACCTAAAATAGTAAAATACATGATGATCTACAGGTTTTAATTTTTTTAAATTTATTTACAGGTCTGGGCCTTAAAAGAAGGAAGGTTATGAGTTTTTCTCCAAAAAATGAAATATGTGGTCATTTTATAAAGATAGCCCATAGTACATGTGATACTGTTGGATTAATTTCAGTCAAATAGGGCCGAATAGGGGAAAGTCACTTCTAACACCAGTTTGATGTAACCACAATCAATCAGCTATACCAAAGAGTGGTGAAAGAGAACTCACCAGAATTTTTCTGGCAAATGTAGCTTTTGCTTGTTTTACAGTCTTCATCTTTCCATTTCCCTGCTTGTTCAGTAGGGTTCTTCAACAAAAAGACACAGTCATCCTTCAGGGGAGAGGAGATCAACAGAAAAAAAGATGTGGATGGATAGGAAATGTTCCTAGTGCTGCTGGATGTACGGACTCACATATCACACACAAGCACATGCAGATGAATAATATGAAATTCACAGTTACAAACTCATACAGACAGTGAGCAGGAGCAGTTACAAGGCAGCAAACATTTACTGTCAGCTCTAGAACTGTTTGAACTTTGATGGAGGGAGTGGGAATGTGCAACACAGAGGTAGGAGGAAGCATCTGGGACCATCTGTACATATGTGATCTCTGTGCATGTGTGTGCACATGTGTGTGTGTGTGTTTGTGCATACAGGTCTGCCCCACAGGACATTTCAGCTCTATTTTGCTGTTTTTCTTGAGGTTGTGGGGAAACTCTCCTCAGCACTGAAGCTGGCCTGGAGAGGTGAAATCCTCTTCCTGTCCCAATCCAGCACTAGGAACCAAATTTATCACCTCAGTTCAGTAATGTAGAGGTAGCAATCGGAAGCAAACTTTGGTGAGGGAAACCTCCCCAGCCGTTTCCACTGCAATTTGGGCTATTTTACCTTCCTCCTCCAACATAAGAAGATGCTCCTTGGCTTTCTGCAGGGGGAGGCAGAAGCTCTCCCAGTGTAATATCAGCCTAACCTCATGCTACCTCCAAAATCCTTAAAGGTCATTAGCCAAGGTCATGGCTGCAAGTGAAGGAAGGTCTATGTGGAACAACTGGTGCAGGAAAATGGGAGTAGCCTTCTCCAGAAAATATACACATGTGCAAGGAGGGGAGGTCCTGGATACTTCAAAACCCAGCTCTAGCCTGGACAGTGCAGAGGTTAGACCTCGCATAACTTTTTCCCATTTTAGATGGACTCAAAGCAATTCAGTAAACGTGGTAAAGTAACCACCGGAGTACAGAAGTGCTACTATCAGATGCAGTATTCTACATTAACCACTTTACAGTTCTTGAATAACCTCCATTTTGTGTTGCAATTAAACACAAAATGTGCTGAAGGTTTTGAAGCACAAAGAGATCTTTCAGAAAGAAGCTTTTATAGATGCGGAACTGTTGGAGAGGGTTCAGAGGAGGGCCACAAAGATGATTAGAGGGCTGGAGCACCTCCCT
The DNA here is from genome assembly GCA_022605575.1 of Laterallus jamaicensis coturniculus. Taxonomy (NCBI): domain Eukaryota; kingdom Metazoa; phylum Chordata; class Aves; order Gruiformes; family Rallidae; genus Laterallus; species Laterallus jamaicensis. The sequence goes on from JAKCOX010000008.1 coordinate 1,662,675, forward strand.
TACAAAAAGAGGCTGGGGGAGCTGGGCTTGTTCAGCCTGGAGAACAGAAGGCTGAGGAGGGATCTCATTGCAGCCTTCCAGTACCTGAAGGGAGCATATAAACAGGAGGGGATTCAGTTTTTTAAAAGGGTAGACAATGGCAGGACAAGAGGGAATGGATTAAAACTAAAGGAAGGAAGGTTTAGGTTAGATATTAGGGAGAAGTTTTTTACAGAAAGAGTGGTGAGGTGCTGGAACAGGCTGCCCAGAGAGGTGGTGGATGTCCCGTCCCTGGAAGTGTTCAAGGGCAGGTTGGATGGGGCCCTAGGCAACCTTGTGTAGATTCAGGCCTGAGGTTGGTGGCCCTGCCTGTGGCAGGGGGGTTGGAACTCCCTTCCAACCTGTGCCATTCTATGACTCTATGTTATAGAGGGAGAAGATAAAAAAATGAAAGGAAGATCCAGGAGGATCTTGCAGAGGATTTTTTTCAATGGGTTTGCCTTAATAACCTCAGTGCCAAGAAATGTAAATACACGCAATTATCTGAGTATTTTCATCAAGTGTAAATAGCATTCACTCTATCCCAAAACTATACAATTATTGTGATCCCATGATTTATTGGAATCTATTTGAATTTATTTAATCAGTCATGGTAAAACAAGGGAAATGCTGACTTGTCTGACTTTTGCATAATGGTTCCAAATATCTGTCTGTGCTCACAACAAAAAATTCATGACAAAACACAGAAGGTGAAAAAGTGGGTGGAGGTAGACGTCCCATATGGTTACTCTGCTTTCCAAAGCAACAAGGCCACTAAAATCTGCATAAATGAAACTCTGCAGAAAATACAGTTGTAGCTACATCCATTGTATTCAACTACAAAAGTTATAATGTTTGAGTGATAGCCAGGAAATAATGTTTACCTTACTATAGTAGCTTCGGGAACTTTTTGCCCAATTTGTATAGTAAACTGGACTTCCATCTGTCCATAAATATGTGTGCTCCTCATTTATGTCATTCAGTCCAATCCAAGCATCAGCAGCGGCATTTTTCAAGAGGGACATGAGGAAAGCTGAAGGAAAAAATAACAGTTGCACAAGGAGGGAAATTGAACAAACTTTCCCCAAACAGTGTAAACTTTAGAGTGCCTAGAATCAGAATCACAGAATCACAGAATCACAAGGTTGGAAAAGACCTTTAAGATCATTAAGTCCAACCATTCCCGCCCTGTGCTAAACCATATCCCTAACCTCATCTACCCTTTTTTTAAACACATCCAGGGAACGTGGCTCATCCACCTCCCTGGGCAGCCTGTTCCAGGCCCCAACAATTCTTTCAGTAAAGTTTTTTTTTCTAATATCTAATCTGAACCTGCCCTGGTGCAGCTTCTTTCCATTTCCCCACGTCCTATCTGCTGATACTCGGCTGAAGAGACCATTGCCCACCTCTCTACCAGGATGTTATTCTCTTTTTAAATAAAGTGGTAATCTTATGATTCGAGGGGGCAGTGGAGGGAAGTCTGGAGAAGTATTTACAAACTCGAAGATGGACACATTTTTATACATAAAATTCCTTTCAGCATTTTGTAAGGGATTTATGTGTAAACTCTTCTGTGATGTTGATCATTTGAGGAAGCAAGGAAAATATTTTGATTGTATTATAGAACTTAAAGTAAGTACACAACTTGGCACATAGAGAATGAGTCTGCAAACTGCATTCCATTCTGCTCTTTGGTAGCTTCTCTGTTAACTAGATATAATAAACTGGTTTCTAAACAGGCATAGCACAAATGAAATATTTCTTATCCAAGTGTATATATGCTAAGACCTCAGCTTTCAGAAGGCTGGATGCTGTTTCCCTGAGCTCCTGCCTAGACTGAATTTCCCCTGAAAGACCATCTGACTTTTCTTGCTCTGCTCTAGAAAAAGCGCTGATGGACTGAGCTAAGAGACGGTCCGTGTGCAGCCCTCGGGACCTGAGGCATTGCATTTCCTGCGCAGACATCAAGCCTCACTAAAAACATGCTGAGCAGCAAGACTGGCAGGCTGAGGTCTGGCAGAGCAAGGGGAACAGGAGGAAGCTGAGTCTCCTGCTGCCGGAGGATGCATTCTCCATCACACTCCCAGCATTTGGCTCAGCAGCTAGCTGCACAGTGGTTTGGTTTGGACAGTATTCTCTTTGTTTTCTTTTTTAGATGTACACTTAAAAACATCAAAATATGGGCATGTTATTGCACGACCAGCTCCTAATATAAAATCTTAATATTTGATCAGTATGAATTCCTTTGTATGTCCTGTATTAGCCCCAAAACTATGATTTTAGATGTTAATCAAGACACTAAAGCCTACACAAGCATTTTTATAAGGGTACAGTTTCTCCTTCAACATAACTTGAAATTAATATGGCATAAATAACAGCATGTATTGAATAAACTGTAACATCTGGTTTTATCTGTTTATCAGGAATTACTTGATGTCTCATCCAGTATCGAAACATCAGTACTTCATACCTTGTGTTTCCTTTTTTTGTATAGTAGCCAGATTTCCTCCAAAATTAATACAATTGTTCCGTGCAGCATGCCATGTCAGTGTATCATTTTCGTTAAGGCCAAATACTTCAAAACACTGAAAAAGAGAAGTGTGTCAGATCAGTAACCGGATGAAGTTTTAATTTCCAGTGAAAGTGTCTCTGTTCATAACCAAAAAGATAAGCTTGATATTTTAGGCAAAAAGGGAAATTAACTGGTTTAGCAATCTTTTCTAGCTTGTCTTTAGGTGTTCATGAAAGACCTATACTGGAAAACTAGCATAAACCCCAATTTTTTAGCACACACATAGAAGTAGGAAGGTACAACAGCTCCACACAAGGAAAGTTGCTCAGCCATCTTTGGCAACAGTAAAATTAGCAAAACTCTAAAATGAAGCCACCTTCTTTTCTGGCTCATGTGATCCCAATAGAAACTATGACTTCTATTTCAGGAACCGTATTTTTAGAGCCTCTAAATATACAAATTTAGAACATGTTTTGTGATAACTGGAAACCCTGCTACAACTGAAAAAAAAGGATCAGAGATGGTTTTTATTCTACTCTTTTAAAAAGACAATATACTGACATTTTGTACTGCACCTTGTTATCAAAGAGAACCCAGTCTTCTGGACACCCACCCTTTGGTGGTGGTGAAGTGGGAGCAACAGTAGGACGAACAGTGTTGTTTAGCCTTTCACAGATGAATAACTCAGTGCTGCCACAGTTGAGATCATTCCAGGTACCTGAAAGCAAATTGAAAGGGAAAAAAAAAAATTCATCTTTGGGTAAAGACTGGGATAAAAAGTGTACTTTCCTGAAAAAAAAACCCATCTGTCACAGGAAGTTCTATCATAGGAAGTAGAACTGATTTACGTGTTTGTATTTCTCTCCCCTAGAAATAATGCGTTATTTTTATGTGTGTTCCTTAGAAATAGTCAGGTTTCCATCAAAATTCAGAATATAAATATTTTGTCTGGGAACAGAAATATTTAAATATTGCAAAACCATAGTATTCCCAAAGGGAAGGTTGCTTAATTCAGCTCTCTAATATCTGTAAGATCCCTAGGATCACTCTGTCTATGTAAGGTACTTTGTCCTTATTCCCTTACTACCTGAGTTTCTCACAGTCCTCTGGGTATCTTTTCTCTATATGGAAGTGTGATGTAAGAATATAACATTAACATCACCATCCCGATTTTACAGATGAGGAATAAATAAGAGCTATTCATTTAATTAGCTACAGACAGTTAAAAGGTCGTTATCTACAGCAGAGCTAATCACACCTTATGTTTAATGGAGATATTATCATAATAATTCAGTGAACTACCTAATTCATCTCATCTTAAAGAACATCTTCGAAACAGGGGTAAATAATATTTACTACCCAAAAGTGTTAATTTGTTTCCATCAACCCCTAAGAAAGCCTAGAGGGTTCACCTCTGCTATACATTTTGAGACTAGAAATGTTTGAAAGTAAAGATTAACTGCCCCAAAGACTAAGTGCTTTATTAGTTTGAAAGTAAAGATTAACTGCCCCAAAGACTAAGTGCTTTATTAGTTTAAGTGCAGTTGCTTCCAACTCTCTTTATTAAAGGGTTGTCACAGTTTTGCGAGGCTGGGTGCTGTAAAAGAACAAGGGGTGCAGAAAATGGCTGCTGTGAGGAAGCTGCTGGAATTCTCTGGAGCTCCAAAATGTAAACAATCCAAGGCCAGATTCATTGTTGACCAGGGCCAAGCCAATGAGAGAGTGATAGCGCCGCTGAGAATCACATATAGGAGAAAAAAACCCGGAAGCAGCTGCATTTTGCCACCAGAGAAGGGAGTGAGAAGATGTAATGAGCTGTGTAGACACCAAGGCCGGGGAGGGTGGACGAGGAGGCGCCCCAGGTGCCAGAGAGAAAGATGCCCTTGCAGCCCGTGGTGAAACCCCATGGAAAAGGCCAAGACCCCACCTGCAGCCTGTGGAGGGGCTCCACGCTGGATGGAGCAGGTGGAGACGTAAAGACAACACTGTGACCCTTACGTTGAAACAAGCAGCTGCCAGCACTTGCAGCCTACAGAGATGAGTGAGAGAGAGAGAATTGCACCGAAACAGGTTTGCTGGGGGGAGGCTGGTGACCCCGTGGAGGATTGGGACTGAGAGACATTGTAATTTATTGCTGCCTGCCATAGCAGGGATTCAGGAGGAGCAGCTAATGAGACTTATGTTGGAGAAAACTTCGTGGAGGACTGTCTCTTATGGGACCCCATGGTGCAGCAGGGGGAGGGTGTGTGGAATGAATGCCCGCCCCCCCTTCCCCCCCCCCCCCCCCCCCCCCAGCTTTGGCCGAGAAGGAAGCTAACTTGCAAGGAACTGACCAAAGCCCCCATCTCCCAGTCCCTGCCCTCCTGTGCTGTGATCAGGGGGAGGAAGGGAGTGAAATCATGACTAGAGCGAAGTCTGCTAAGAAGGGAGTATGGGGGGAGGCAAAAGTGTTTTAAGATCTGGAAAAGGAAAACAGCTCATGAAAAAATAACCAAGAATCCCATTATTGCTCCTAGTCCCTGTCCCCCCTGTGCTGCAAATGGGAGGGAAGAAGGGAGCAAGATTCTGATTAAAGTCTGATAAGAAGGGAGTGGTGGGGGGGATGTGTTTTAAGATCTGATTGCATTTTGTTTTAAGTTTTGGTCACACTCCCGACTCCATTTTTTTTTCACTGTTCTTCCTAGTGTAGTGTAATCAATTAGAATAGTTCTTTCCTGCACTGTGTTGAGTCTGTTTTCGTCCATGTTGTTGCTGATAAAATGATCTCTCCTTGTCCTGGTAGTCCTCCTCATGTTAATACTATTGTTCTTCTATTCTGAGTAGAGAGAAGGTCTTGACTCCTAAGCCTCTTAATATATATTTTCTCCCCTGTCCAAATTAAGGGGAGTAATAGACTGGCTTTGGTGGGCATCTGGACTCCAGCCAGGGCTAAACCACCACAAGGGTATTTGTTTTTATTGCAGGTAAAATAGTGTATAAGATTGTTCATTAATAACCAAAGCCATGCCCAAACCCTAGATTTTAGGAACTGCACAAATGATAACAGACAGTTTATGTCCTTGAGAAATAATCATTAAATGGACAGAGGTTACAAGAAAACAAATCTTGACTATCTGCAGTGGTCTGATTTATTCACATTGAAGTTTTCTGACAAAGCAAGGAATTAAATTACAGCTGTGACCCAATCTGTTAGCTATATAGAATTGGGGTTTTTTAAGTGCATAAATGAAAGACAACAGGATTTATTTTCCAATGCTTTCTTTAACACTCTACCAAGCATCAGTCTTCTGTGTTTTAACTTCCCACCCTTGCACAAGCAACCACACCAAAAAGAATGAATGTTGTTACAGCACCCACCTGTATGGGTATACATGACCACACAGTTTTCATCATTATTTGCAAAATTGGGTTCATTTGGAGCCCAGGCAACATAGTTCACTGGAGTTCCATCCATCCATCTGAAAGAAGTCATTTGGGGGAATGATAGTTCTTAGTTGATTTAGTTAATATTTCTTTGGAAAAGGACATATTAGAGTTTTGTATTTGAAGTTTCCTGTATCTTATCTTACAGACACATTGTTCTCTGCTAAAAAGAAACCAAGACTTCCCACTTGGAATTAGTAAAAAATATTTTTATATCAATTGACTACTCTCTTGACCTGGACTAGCAGAATCATATTTTAAAACTTTATCTCAAAATATGGCTGTAGAAAGGTTTTGTCAGTCATTGAACTCCAACAGTCCCTTACAGGCAGCCATGCCAAATATTCATATTATGAGTCTGAAGAACTTGATGTGATTTTACTTACCGGAACGTCTTGTCAAGACTCACACTTAAGCCAATATAAAAGTTATTTCCCCAGTCTTTATAGAAAACCTAAAACACACACACAAAAAAAAAGAATCTTAATGAGCTATAACAAACAGATTTCAGATAAAATAAGCAAACTCTCAAAAAAATCACATTAGTTTCAGTTGTGCAATTGCATAGCATGCAACGTGCAGGGAGTTGCTGGGATTATGTGCATAAAATGCAAAATGCTAAATTTTCATCCAATACCCAGTATTCAGATTTAAACAAAACAACTAAAAAAAAAACCAACAAAAAGCAGAATGGGATAAAAAAAGAAATGGAGCAAAAAGCCATTCTAGAAGGTAAGAAATACCTTTTGGGCAGGTCATAAAATAAAGCAGTATTTTCAAGAGTTTTAGGAAAGTATAGTGAGAATTTGCCAAAAGCCTACAATAAGTTGGTAGGCTTTAATACTTAGTCGTGTGGAGGAAAGGATGGAAGCATTTTTGGTTTTAATAGTATGGTACTATTTAAAAAACAGTATCCCATCATTGGATTATTCACTTCCTATTGGAAAATATTCTGGATTAAACCTTTTACTGAAAATCTGAAATCTGTTTTGAAAAAAAAAAAATGGTGTGAAAATCTTTTCTTGGATTCTGTGAAGATGATGAATTGGAAAATGAAATATATTCAGCAACTGTAGCTTTGAGCTAAGTAGAGCAAGTTGTAGAAAAATCTGTTGTAGAAAAATCCTGCTTCTTTTTGACATGTAGCAATTTAGCAAACTAATTACTATGGTAAAGATCCTAAGCCCATGAAAGGTGGAACTGATTTTTTTTATGATGGGGACCACTTCTTAATATTTCATAAACCAGCTGAAAAAGGTGCCTCCATGCAGAACACAACTGTGCATATTTGAAATAAAACATGTTTCTTACATATTTCCAAAGAAAATTTTTTTCAGTTTCATTCTCAATGACAGCAAGATCACCACCATTCTTCTTGCAAAAGTCCCTAGCCTTTTCCATAGGCATAGCTTCCTTGCTGAAGTAATATTCCTTGTGATTATATATTATCCAGTCATCTTCACTAACAATATATTCATAATCTGCAAGGTAAAATGTTAAGCAGAGTGTCTGTAATAGACATTAACTTCACTATGTTTTAACTTATTTCTATTATTGGAAGTACAAGACTTACTGAATGTGGAAGTAGGCTCTGGTTTCAGTGATGCTCCTGCAATGTAAATTAATACCTAAGTATATTACGTTTCTCAGACATCTCTCTATTAATTATATTTTTATTTATTACAATTTTAATTCCAAGCAATAAAATTAATCTTAAGGGTTATTAAATGTGCTTATTTTTGTCTAAGAATTTCTCAGAGTAGGTGAAAGAAAGGTGCTACACTCTACAAATTACTTTGTTAGATCTGACTGGAAGCTAAGCTTGCAGAAACTGTGCTCAAATTTAGCCTGCTGGATTTCACTTCCTCAATATACTGCATGCACATCCCAAACTTACATGTGTATCTCATGGATGAGTTCACAGTTTTCAACTGTGTTCGTTTGGGGTTTTTTTAATAATTAAAATATACTGAGTGTTTCATTGTGCTTGGTGACACAGCTGGCTCTAATACATGCAGATAGTGTGCTCAGGCCTGAAAAGGATGTTCTTATCTGTCTTTAAAAGTTGTTCAAAGAAGAAAGTAATCTTACCTTTTTTTATTTGGCAAACATAGTTCTGCATATGCTCACAAAATAAATCATTCCAATTCATATTACTGTAGCCATTAAACACGCCACAGTTTTCATTTCCGTCATAATTGTTCGGTTCTCCATGTTCCCACTTTTCAAAATTTACCTATAGCATAAACACAGCTTTGTCACTATTTTCCTTTTAAAGTGAAATAATTGTCACATTGAAATCTTCATTTGAGTTCATGGTCTGTCTCGTGCTTTGGTGCCAGACATATCTTAGACATGGGTTGCAGGGGGAATTGGCCAGCCCCTTTTCAGTGGTCTGTGGGGACAGGACAAGGGGCAATGGCTGTAAGCTGGAGCATAGGAAGTTCCGCACCAACATGCGGAAAAGCTTTTACACCGTGAGGGTGACCATAGCACTGGAATAGGCTGCCCAGGGAGGTGGTGGAGTCTCCTTCACTGGAGATATTCAAGTCTATCTATGTAATATAAGATAGGGAGCTGCTTTGGCAGGGGGGTTGGACCCGATGATCTCTTGAGGTCCCTTCCAACCCCTAAGATTCTGTGATTCTGTGATTCTGTGATTGTAAGGAGGACTTGAATCTTTTGTAGCATGATAAATCTGTGCATTTATAAGCCATGTCAGTAAACCAGTAAGTTCTTAGCCTCTTGATTATCAGGATAATTTAAGTTGTTCTGTCAAGCTCTAGGAATAAGTTTCTAAGTACCATCCTCTGACCCCTAGGTTGGTTGCCCTGCTCTGATGTTTCAACAGGAGACAATCTGTAAGTCCTGACATATGAACTTGGGCCTGCCAGACCTCAATCTGTTTAAGGCTTAGCTCATCTAGACATACAAAATTATTTCTACTGGTAAATGACAAATGGGAATATAGAGATTTGCTTAGCTCAAGATATATATTCCATCACCTGCATTATTTCATTATGCTAAATGTCATAATGTTATCTAGAACTACAAACTACCACAAAATAAAAAAGAATTCCTGGAGTTATAGCTTGCATAGGAGAGGTTGTGAAAGCTGTCTGCCAAAGCATAAATGGAAAACTAGACAGAAAGCTGGAACAATAAATTATTTACTCACTGGTGAGCCATCACTCCACATAAATCCACTGTCAGAGTCCAAGGCACTTAAACCCATCCAGTAAGATAAGCGATCATAATCTCTGTTTCTGAGTGATTACAAACACAGACAATCAGACACAGTGTGAAATAGAGAAGGAGAATATTGATCATTACATTATTTTCACCACTTTGTTGCTTGACATATCATTTGAGACAGTCATGTAATCATTCCCTTTTCATGTGGCAGGAGGCAGTGGAACAGAGTACTTAATGGGAAAGATCACGGATGTCATTAGTCCACAAATACAGAGTCAAATGAAAATGTATTTTGAGGTCTTGGTTCTGCAAAGTAGCTTAGACATCGAAATGTAGACCTGCCTGTACTCCTAGGCTTGATTCAAGCATCTATATAAGCACATCAATGGGTCAGGCTTTCCTTATTCTCACAATTTTTCCCCTTAACCAAGGAAGGAAAGCAGCACAAACTATTCCTTTAATCAAGAGTATTTCATCTACTAATCAACTACAAATGAGCTAGAAAGATCAGTTTTATCTCTTTGAAGTAGTCAGTTGAAACCAGTTTTGGTGATCTTTTTGCATGTATTTGAGCTACTTAACATATAGAATTGCCTTCTCAGACACCTGCCAAAAAAAACCCTTTGCTCACTACTTTTTACGCATTACCTCCTGCCACTTTACAAAGATGTACACTGTCTTTGCAAAGCAGGGACCAATCATCAAGAATCCTTTATGTCTTTCAGAAAGGTTTTGTGTGTGTTTTTTCTTCCCTATATTTAAACAATGGACCATGTAGAAACTTACAAGCCAGCTATTAGCTTTTGTTCTTCTTCACTGTGTATACATGCCAGATCTCCTCCAATGGCTCTGCAAAAATCTCTTGCACCAAACCATGTTTGCATTTTCTCCCTTTCTACTTGAAAAATCTATAAAAAGTAAGCAAACAGTTAAATACTGTGATGGGCATTGCAGAAACCTAGAAGCAGAATTACAGACTTCTGCCTTCCTTCTGGTCTCTGGTATTATCACTTCTTATTTAAATATGCAACCATAAGCCTGTCGTAATCTACCAAATTTGACTATTCGAACTTTGCATTTCCTATCATCTCAGAGTCCCCGTGGCTCCAAACTGCAGCTCAACCTACATACAGCACTTCCCAGCATTTCCAAACCACACCACCCGAGGATGGCTGGAGACATGGTACCACAGACTACCTATCAGGTAGACAGGATGAAATCCACCTTCCATGCATACATACACAAGATATACTCTCATTTGAAATTACAAGCACTTACATTCAGAAATTAAACACCTACTTTGAAACAGTGGCTGCTCTGAGGAGTGGATTGCCATCCCTCTGGGCACGATGGGAGAGGGGTTGTCACTGGAAGAGGAGGGGGAGTGACTCCCTCCACCAGCTGCTTGCAGAGAAACATGTTTTTTTCTTCACAGTTCAAAATATCCCATAATCCAGCTGAAGTTCCTGTTATCATGGCCACGCAGCCTGACTCCCTTCCTTCATGAAACATAAAATTTTTAAACCTGATTGACAAATAGCTGCATCTTCTCAAGCATGTGCTAAGTAATTAAGAGTAACCTACCCCCACTGTGTTTGGATGGCAATGGCTCATATAGATCATGTGTGCTTCAACTGAGTCATAAAAAGAAATTTTATCAAATTTCTTTTCCATTATACTATGAATCAGTTATCAAAACCATCACAACAGCAAAGTGAACGATGCCAACAGACACATGCAATCCCAGGTTATCTACTGGAAGGAGTTACCATGATCCCTGATTTAATCCCTTTAGTGCAAACAGGAAGTTCCACTGTCATTTCTGTCGCTTTGTGCCAGAGGAGTTTCAAAACCACTTTTTAGCTTCCAAATCCTCACTTGTCAGGTCCTCAGAGCAGTAACTCAGTGACTCCCATGGCACATACCAGGCAATCCTGCGTTCCAGTGAGTGAAGGTGACTGCATCCCCACTGGCCCACTTGAACGTCCCCTGCTCCTCCACGTCTGAGAAACCAATCCAGAAATACTTTGCTGGATTGAATCCAATTACAGAAGTCAAAAAAGCTTGTTCATACCTGTGAAGAATAAGTATCAAAATGACGTGACAGAGTTTATCATAATTCGTTCACTTCTTCAAACAGTTTAGTGTAGCAAATCTGATGAAGTTAAGATGATTTGTTAACATGTGGGAAAAGATAAGTATGGATTAAAGGAAGGGTAATGATATCACTTTTATGGTTCTAATTGCTTTGCAAATTTATTTTTATTTGGTAATGTAAATCGTGTTTAGATTTTAGAATGACTCCATTCTCCTTTTGTATTGTACAATGAACCACACAAACCAAGCAATACTTTGTGTTAATGTGTATATATTACTAATGCTGTATAAATACGTGATATGGTGTTTTACTGAGCTTTATTATAAGGTTTAAGACCCTTAAATCTTGTCACTCGGGGAAAAAAAATCTACTTTTATTCTGAAAAGGATAAATTTCTATATCTGCCCATTGCAAAGCAAAAAAGGCTGAAAAGCTCAAATCCAGAAGAAATAAGAGTTTCATGTTTGTTTATTTTTAGTTCAGTAAGTTTTTTTTTAAAATCCGGTAATTCAGAATTGCTGGGGGTTGACTCAATTTTTTAAATTCCTGGGCTCAACTATAGTGTAGGCGTATAGTAGTAATGGTTTAAATTGATGTGTATTGATGACATACAGGCCCCGATTGATGCATTTTGTAATTCTTCTTCAGTTCTACCATGAATTTTGCAGCAAAGGAGTGGAGTCACATAAGACACTGAAAGACAGCAACCTAGAAAGGGATTTCTGCTTAGCCCTTCCATCCCAGTTGCAAGTATGAAAGGACAAGAATTACATTTCCATACCTATCTGTCACAGTAGCCAGGTAGCCTTTGTTTTCTTCACAGATATTCTTTGCTTCTGAAAACGTAGCTGATAACTGCCCCACAGAGTAACAGTAAAAGCCATGCTTCATCCAGCCCTGTCAGTGTCAACAGCAGAGATGTATGGAGGGGCCATCAAGATTGTACAGCACAGCACACTTCCAAAAATCACATTAATACCACACCCCAGGTCAAAATTAATCTCAGAAGCCATGAGAGGGAACAAAGGGGGAAACCAAACACAGCTTTTGTAACCACAACTGTGTGACTTGCCCTTGATAAAGGACACACAAGGGCCCTTTGTGAGCAGTGAGCTTTGGTTACACCTTGGAGCTGGCAAGCACTCTCAGAGCCACTTTGCATCACCTTGTGTAAAGCCTGCTCTGCTTTCTCTTTGTGTAAGTGTGGCTGTCGCAAGAGGCTACAAGCAATCCATGAAACAGCCAGATCAAATACTCCTGCCTCCTGTGGTGGGTTGATTGACCCTCTGAGAAGAAAGGCTGTGTGCAACCCAGAAATTGCCGTGGAGAGCAGCTTTTATGGATGAAGTGACCAGTTCTGCACTAGGAGAGAGCTGAGTGGAGTGCACATGTAAGGGAGTGGAAAAACAGAAGGTGATATATATTTTTTTCCTAAATAAAGAAAAAATTTCCCCATTAGTCTGAGAAGTCTCAATACACATGAAATTGTTTCCTAGGGCTCCACCAAGGAGAGTTAGAATAATTGACTTATTTGATCCTCACCATCATGGGAGTGAAAGTAAAATGCACCTTTCACTGCTTTGGTTTTACACTTACTTTCTGGCAGCCTGGGTAAGTAACCTCTGCTTCCTCTGATTCTTCTGCCAACGCTTTCCTTTTACAGACATAACCAAGTTTCACTTCACAGGCGCTGTCAGCCCAGGATCCATCCTGACCATGGTAAGAAGAAACAGGAGTAAAATCTATGCTGAGTGCAAAACAAGTTAGAATTTTTTTGTACCTTATTTTCTGTGCCTCCAGTAATAGGAGACTCCAAAGTAGCTCTAGTAAACCTATATTTTAGGTGGTTTAAGGGAAGCATAAGAAAGTCCCTCCTCCTTCAAGAATCACGCTATGGTCAATCATGTTGAATGTGGATGATAAGTTACTTCAACCTATGTCAGCCAGGAGATCTCTGTCCTAACTGTTGCAGAGCAGACCAAGTGCAATGCGTTGCTTCTGGTGCTTCACCACACACCTCCCTAGATATGGTCTCCATTCTCCCTCTGAACTAAGATATTCTGAATTAAAACAAATTCCTAAAAACCTTTAAAACCCCTGTCCTCTTTGGGTTTTATTTTTGGTCACAGTAGTTTTCCCTTTTTTGGGGCACAAAGGACAAAATAAAACATGAAAGCTGAGGAGGTGGGGCTTTTTACCTCTCCCTTCATAACAATGCATCCTGCCTTACTCCGTGTTGGGGTTGGCTCTCCATGATGCCACTTGGCATAAGTCACAGGCGTCCCATCACTCCATTCAAAATACATTTGAACTGCAAAGTCATTTAGACCAATCCACAGTTCATCATCTGGCTCTGGAAACACAAAGGTAATTGTAGGTATGGGTATGTGTAAGATAGAACAATCACACCTCACACTCACTTTTGACTGAAGGACTTTTAAAAAAGCATTTAAGACCATGTTTACAATGATTACATGAGTAATAGCAACTGTATAATTCCAGATTAAAAAGTAGCTGGCAGGAATACTCACTGTATCCAAGCTGAGACACCGTAAAACTGTACTCCTCAATATTATGAATACTCGCCAGCTCTCCATCTTCTTTTCTACAGGAAGACTGGGCTTCCTTCCATATTTTGGGTATTCTGTAAATTCTATAGCAATGACCTGCATAGGGCACCCATTCCCTGGGGCATTTGGAAGGCTTTAAGTCACCTAAAAACATTATTTCAAACAATTAATGAGCAGTCCTGCTCAGTGAAATACTGGAGTGCATACTGGCAGAAGAGAGAAGCAAAAATCTGAGGATCACGAAGAATACAAACCAGATCTTTTCATCCCAGTTGTGCTGAGATCTACTGAAAAGCTGTTTGACAGGATTAAACAATTCCTAAGCCAAGTGGCATGCAGGCCAGGGCATGATTCTGTGTTATATCCCTTTCAGTGGGGCTCTGTGTATGGCCACATTTCACAGAATAAGGCCTCTTTCCCTGCACAGGGACTTTGCCTTGGTGAATTTTGGAGATTTTGCATATTTTTTCTCTGGAAACACACAGTATAAATCACTGCACAGCACAAATCACCTCTCAGACAGCACAGGCACATTTGTGCTATAGCAGACATGTCAGAAACCCCAGCTGCACAGAAATGCCACACTGTCCAGCTGCTATTTCCAGGGGTGAATTTAGTAGGGTCAGTCATCTTGTACTGCTTTGAAGGTTCATGTGGTCTGCATATGCATAGCAAACTGAAGAGGGCAGGATGTGTGCCCAGCATTGGTGTGGGTAAACAACCACATCTTTCAAGGCTCCCTGGAAGTGGTTTTGACATGTGCAAACTTACATTGGCCCTAGACAATATCCAGGCCTGCCTTGGAGGATAGCATCGGTCAGAAACCCGTCCCAGTAAGCTGTCTGGATGCAACCAGAGAGTACGGGATGCCAGCTATGATGTGCCATTCATTCCCCAGGCTGGACAATGATCTCATAAACTAGGATACATGTAGCTGAGGAGTTACTGTAGAATTAGCAACACGCTGGGTGTTACCGGGTCAAGTAACTGCACACCATTTTCTTCACATAGATAAAACCTAATCTACCTCAGGTGGGAAGGGAATTCAAGTGAAAAAATGTACAAGCCCCATATTCTGAATTCTTGCTTTCAGAATAGAGTGAAAAAGTGTTGGAGAGAGCAAGGGGATCACAAACTCTGGCTCACCTCTTTTTGCAGGAGACAGCTTCGGTGTATTTTGCAGAGGACAGGTTATTCCTCAGTGTTTCACAGTCAGGATAATATTACTAAAACCATAATCCTGCTGTCTTTGGCACCCCGGGATCTTTTCAAAATTATGAACAACATCTAAATATCATGTTTAAAATGAGCCAGAAAATTAAAGTCTTCTCAGTGCTTGACTCAGGTCAACAAGTGTAAGCCTTTTGTTTTGACAATGTACAGTCATCTCATGTACAGCATGCTGCCAGTATTTCTCGCTCACTGCAAAAATAGCACCATTTTTTGACCAAATTACCTGAGGCAATAGTGGAGGAATCCAAGGTGGAGTTTCTCTTTTGGCAGATATATCCCAGCTTCCGATCACACACGTGGTTTTCCCATTTGCCGTTCCTACCTTGGAAGGTCCCACATAATTTTCCAGATTCCACAGAGGGATTTCCTTTAGGAAAGAGGCACAACACACAGAGTATCCCTCACTGAAAATTTCACCTCATCACAGGAAGGAAGGCCAAAGTCTTTTGCAACCTCAAAAGAGGCATATATTTAGAGTCATAATTCCCAAGAGAGGCGACAAGGGAGTACCGTGCTGGGCTGGCTGAGAGGGATGGCATCTCAATCATGAGACTTGCTCCTCTTTTCCCTTGGGCTGCCTAAGAAGAAATTCAGTGGTTTTGAAGTATGAAGTATGAAAATATGCAATATGGCAACATGCAAGATGGTGACAGATTATAGTAGTGGAAACTTCTTAAATTATACCACATAGATGTCATAAGCAGTAACTGTGAAGAACAGTTCAAAATATTTTTATACATATATTTCTTTCTCTTTTCTTTAAATTCACTTTATATAATTTTTCATGAGGTTTTTTTTCTTTGGTTTGAATATCATGGCTGATGAGGAAATTGTGGCTGGGAAAAGAAAAATAGATTGTGGTGTAGATATTTGTTTTTAACTGTTTTCTTGGATGCAGTATTGTCTTTTTCTGGGAAATTCAGAATTAATGATGATCATTCTCGGATGAGATCCCTATTACTGTAATAGCCTACCTTTCTCATAATCCCCTGTAACCTGTGAAAATTCTATAAAAACAAAGGAATTAGGTAACAGGAATTTGGGGAGGAGATGAGAATCTGGGCCCAAATGTTGGTCATCGTTTCAGAAAAGTACACTTACCTGGAGCCCAGTTTAGGTATCTGAAAGGACTGCCCCCACTCCACTGCCAGCCACTGTTAAGTGCACTGAAAAGACCAATCCAGAGCTTTGCATGGACACCCAGGTGGCTGGTGAGCCCTAAATAAAAAAATAAAATAAAACAAAAAAAAAGGAACAGTCAAGGTATTAGATGCCTTTGTAAATTTTTTAATAAAACTTTCAATAAAATTTTAAAGCATGGAAAAAGTCACAGAATCACAGAATTGTAGGGGTTGGAAGGGACCTTGAGAGGTCATCGGGTCCAACCTCCTATTTCATAGCAGTGTTTTTGGGTTTTTTTAATATAGGTTAGATTATTTCAACTATTTTAATACTTTCTCTTAGGAGAAAGTGACAAGGTTTTTAAGAATGTCACTAAGATCTATTTTAACAAGGTAAATAGACATATCCATGTTAAAGATCTTGGACCTGACCTGCATTTTAATGATATGCACTAAATTTTTTTATTTTTTTTTTTTTTAATCTTACCTAATAAATACATTTCTTCACGAAGGTCTGTGACACTTAATAATTCTGCATTCTGCTGCTGGCAGCTTTTTCTTGCTTGGTGCCACGTCAAAAGCGACTCTGAGTTTATCTGATACTGGGTTTCCGTCATAGGATTTGTTTTCCAAAGGTCACTGTGGATGGTGTCTATAACACATGAGAACAGCGACTTAAAGAGATAATAATATCCAGAAAATACAAACTTTGTTGTAGACTATGGAACTTTATGATGAGCTTTTACATATAGTTTGCTATTTTGTCTCTTGGGACCCCTTTTATTTCCAATCAGAGGTGAAGCAGTGGTGAAGGAGTAGGGTATTTGTGCTGGCGTTATGAGAAAGCTATGTTGGGTGATGTCTGGGTTTAAGGATCACCAAAGGTAGGTGAAGATGCCCATGCCCTGGAGCATTTGCTCCAGTCCTCCTGTCCTCTGCTCCATCCTATGATACACTGCTGTCTCCTGCTTCTCTGTATCTCACCTTCCTCATCCATTGCACTTCTTTCTGCCTTTCATTTGCTTCTTCTCACCTAGTCCTAGAATTTTTCTTTTCCTTTTTCCATCAGTCCCAGTCACTACTGTCACAATCCTCCCCATATGTACCAGTCTTGGAAGCACTGTAGGACTACTCCTTAATTCAGCTGGAAAAAACAGTAAGACTGAAGAGCTGACGCCTCATTTTACCATACCATAGCTCACCAGTGAACTAAGCTAGCCAGAACCCAGCTCACTGTCCAATGCTCCTTCCACATCCCAAGGACATTTTTATCACAACTGTAAAGGAAACTTGGTTAATGCCTTTCTGAAGTCTTTATCAATAAATTACCTTTAGGTGGACAATTTCCAAAAAGTTGGTCTTTATCAAAGTCTGAAGAAGTTGCACACCAGAGAGAGCCTGGATTTTCCCTCCGAGGGATGCACTCAGCGTACCATTTACCATTGAACTTAAAAGGGAACATGCAAGGTGCTCCAAAGGCATTTCCTCCAAGTGTATAGATATCTACAGGGAAAAACAGGGCAGTAGCAGTCAGTGCATGTTCACCACAGTGTCTGGCCATTGGCAGGTCTCCATGGGCACAGATGAGTTGTGCAAGCAATGAACACATCGGTACATCATTACTACAATGCCTTTCAGGGCTCTCGTGTCAAGGAGAAATGACCATTGCAAGATATTTAGAATTAAGACTCTCAAACACCACTTATCTGGCCCTCAGCCTAATTGCTGTCTGGGTTGTTTGGTTGAGGTTTTTTTATTTTTATCTGGACTATTGCATCAGAGATGCTTGTGCCTCAGCTTCTCCCACTGCACACACACTTCTGTCCTCAAATGATGTTTATGATCTTTTCCTTTTTTTTCCCCCTTTTGTATGGCTGAAGAGGCTTGGAAAGGAGATAACAGAATATTGTATTAGTCTTCATTACAGGGAGTTTTATCTTAAATTTGCAAGTGACTGCTGGGAAGTGACATCTATGCAGTCTAATTTGCTGCTCTCGGAATAAAAAGATGTCAAAGTTCATTCCAACTGAAACTGTCATAGGGCACAGCAAAAATTTCATCCCTTTTTATTTAACTTCCCTCTCTACCTCCATATTCCTCTCTACATAGCCCAAGAAGGAGAATAATGCAGGAAAAGGAGTCTGACTTTCCAGTGGTCCTTTGTCAAGGTATTAGGCCTCATTGCCTTCTAAACCTTAGAGCACTGGCTTTTCTTTTCCTTAGTCTCACTTCTTCTTCTAGCTGGCCCTGGGAAACGTGAACAACAATAAAAATTTAAATATAGCACAATCACCACTTCTATAAATTGATCAAAAAGTCACAGAATTCCTTCTGCTGTTGCTCTACAAACAGAATTCCCATTCTCCTTTATAATTGCATAATAGACCTCAGTCAATTTATTCTTTCAGTTGACAGTATTGCACATTATATAGTGTCGTATTTGTTTTACATTTCTGCTTCCTATTTGTAGTCAGCTCCTCTACTGATGTCACTACAAGAATGGTTGCTTCATGACAAGCAGGCAGTGGAATGCTTTGTAAATAGAGGCAGCAAAGTTACATAGAAACAGTCATTAATTTTCAGTACTCACCCTCATAGCGTTGGGAGCACACGTTGTCTGTGGTTCCATGGATTTTCCACCTGCTCCCTTTGCCCGAAAATTTTGACAACATGATTTTCTTCCCCTTCCCTTTTCCATAGTTGAAATATAAATCCTTGCTGTGTGTGGCAAGCATCTCATTTCTACAGTCCCACCACTGGAGCTCATTCGTCCTGTTACACGATTCCAACGTGATGGCAGCCCTGTCATCCTTGCTGAGCACTCCCAGGCACAGCTTGAGTGCCACACTCAGCAGCTGCGTGGCAGAGACCCACCTGAACTTTTGAAACTTGTTGTGCTCATCACAGTCAGTAGTTATGACTGAGCTAGAGTTTTGAGCTTGGGCACAGAGCTTGCTATCTTCATTGTAGATTGTAAATATTCCACTATCTATAAAATAAATTGAGAGTACAAATATCTGAGGTGAAATTTCATAGGAGGTAAGTCAGTTACTTGCTATTTGACAGTCTTCTACAACACTAAAATTTAATATTTAGAGCCTATAGAGAAAGAAATCAAGGGAAGTCCATCATCAGTATGAAGGACATTCATTGAAATGTTCTTAAGATGCAGGCAACACAGAAGCTGAAAATACAACTACCTTCAAGGGAAATTGCTCTTCATATTCCTCCCTAAAGCACACTGTTCTCAAAATGCCATTCAAAAATTACCTCTAGCAAATTTTCTTTATTTCTTCAAAGTTCCACCACCACACAGCATATTAAATAGGCTTTAATTTTGCAAGTAAAAGGACTTTTCATTTCAGAGCTATTACAAATGGTTTACAGACTCAAAATTCAACCTTTTTTATATTTGGCCCAGAATGACACTCTGGTTCTCTGTTCATCAAACAAACAGGGTGGTTTTCATTTTTTGGTTATTTTGAAAATTTTTTGGCAACTGCACAAAAAAGTTGTTTCTTCAGAGATCTCAACTTGTGAGGAGGGAAGCCACAACTTGCAGCATCATCACTTCAGTTCTGAGCACAGTCGAGCTATGTAAGTATCCTAA
The DNA here is from genome assembly GCA_022605575.1 of Laterallus jamaicensis coturniculus. Taxonomy (NCBI): domain Eukaryota; kingdom Metazoa; phylum Chordata; class Aves; order Gruiformes; family Rallidae; genus Laterallus; species Laterallus jamaicensis. Next base: position 1,682,455 of record JAKCOX010000008.1, read on the forward strand.
GTGCCATTAATAGCTACACCTGTAAATAGAAATGTGAGACACTGCACAGCAGGGCTTTGTTTCTCAAGACCATCTTCTGAAAAGGGGCACAACTTCAGCCTTCTCCAAACCTTGACCATTTTTGCAGCTCACCTTGCATCCCTGAGTGACAGCAACATCATCCAACTCTCTCTGCTGTGCCATTGAGCTTTACTGCCACCCAAGGGTTTTTTGCCAGAGGTGGAATAGTTAAACCCAGCTTCATAAACCACTCCCTTCCCAGAGCTTCCAGGGCTGGTCAAACAGCTTCCAGTTATGTTTCTCTAAATGGCTGCAGACCTGAACAAGCCAAATTATATTTTCCCTGGGACAGCTCTCCTGCTTTAGTGGTTCTTGAGAAGGTTAGCAGAGGATGGGATAGAGGAAGCTTGGTCTTGCCCAAAAGCATGCACTGGAGACATTTTCCTGTGATGGATTAGATCAGCCCTGATGGTATTCAAGCAATAGAACTGGATTCCCATTGTTTTCTAGCTGGGACCTTCCTGTGGGAAAGGGCTGCAGACAGAGCATCAGTGTCTGTCTAACAGACAAAAGCTCTTAAGGTCCTTTTTTAGCCATCAGCTCAGACAGGCTCCCAATATGCCACAATCAGTATGCCATAGTCTTTCTAAGCTAAGAAACTCAAAGCACATGTCAGCCAGTGGCTGAGCTGTTCTAATCTCCAATCAACTTTCTTCAGATCAACTTTTGTCTGCATTCAGATTGCTGATTTTCAAGAACCAGGACTGCCAAGGTTATGCACACATCTGCTGGCATGTTTCTTTCACTCACACACCACTTTGAAAACTGGGCTAAGGAAAAAGAATGCTTGTACAGTCACCACCAAATTTAAGAGGTGAATAAAATTGTTTCAAATCACATGCTGTGACTAGATCTAAATTCGCTGTCTACCAAGGAGGACATCAGGAAAGCATGAGAAAGAACTTGCAAACCTCCATATGTAGCAGAGAAAAGAGAAAAAAAAAAATAGAAAAAAATACTTACCAAACATTTGAAGAGATGTACTAAAGGAAAAGAGAAAAATCAGGAGCAGGTAGACAGCCATGATCAAAATTTTCTTTCTTCTCCTTTTCACCTGTAACTGATGCTGAAGACCAAATCTGTGAGATTTCTTGCAAGAAAACTCTTCTGCACTTTTCAGTTTTTAAGACCCCACAGATACAAGGAAGTTCCAAGTTGCAAATAAGGAACTGTATCATGTCACATGAGTAATTTTGAAATAATACATTGATGAACAAGCCTTCCTTTCTAAGCTAGTTTCTCTAATGTGTAAGTTTTCTCTTCCATAGAAATATTAGATCTATGAGGTAATATTTCGTGAGGATTTTCAGAGATATACCTTCCAATTCAGGACAGTTGTCTTTATGAAGAAGCTGTCATGAATGCCTTTTTCCTGGAAAGAGGAAAAGAAGTAAAAAAGAAGAAGACTTGCCTGTGTCGATAAAGGATGAAAAAATGCCAGAGTGCAATGCAGTACTCTGAAAAATGCACTGGGAAGCCATACAAATCAAGTAACTATGACCTAGGAAACAGAGAAAAACGCACTGGGAAGCCATACAAATCAAGTAACTATGACCTAGGAAACAGAGAAAAACAGGATTTGCCATGTCTGCAGTTCCATGGAAAGGAGAAAAGCTGTAGAAAATAGGACCTGTGTTCTTCAGGAGGCACCTCTCCCTTCTTTTCCTCTATTCCTGCCTATATGCAAGAGCAATGTACCCAAGCTGACCATTAAATCTGAAGAAATTCTGAAAAGAAACACTTCTGGGAAAAAGACAATTCTGAAAAGAAACCCTTCTGGGAAAAAGACAAGCCGTAGCTGGAAAATAGTGGATTTTCAATTATTGCTAGAGTCCAAATATAAACTGTTAAGGAATATTGCCATATTTTTCATCCTGCTCATTGACACTTTTCAGGAATTCTGACAAAATTCTGACTTTCTCTTTGAAAGACCTCTCTCCTTTATGATAGGTAAAAGAATTGGAAGCACATACAGGGTACGGAAGACAAAACACACTCCCAAGGAAAGTTTAGATCCCTTTTTTGCCTATGGCCTCTAAAAACACACAGTTCCCATATGTTCAGGAGAGGCTGGTTTGGGACAACTTTCCCGATACTGTATTTGCATCAAGTCTTTCCCTGAAAACTGCTGCTACTGAAGACAATGAAAACCCTAGGTACCTACATGAAGATGTGGGAATGTGCTTCTATTGTCCTGACTCAGATGCAACCGGACAACTCACTGGATCAAGAAAGGTACACAAGGAATTAAGGAAGAAAAGGAATTACAACAGTGAGAGTGTGGGACCTGAAGGCCATCCGGAAGGTACAGCTAGACCAAAAGATTGGAAGAATAGGAGCCTGAGAAAGATACTGAGATCCCAGGGAAGTGGGCAGAATAGAAAGGGCTGTCTCACCAAAGGTGCAGAGGGTCAGTGAATTCTAATGCATATGCAAAGATGGTTGCACTGAGGCTGGAGTAAAGCATTCTGGTATGCCCCAGCATGACAATACTCCTTTCCGAGACCTCTGCTTCCCGCTTCCCTTGTTCAGAAACTCCAGATGTGGGGATGCAAAAGATACTCTTAGTTACTATTTAGGAAGGAAAAACATAATGCCTTGTGATTCTGCCATATACAATGTCTCAGCATCTCCAAAGCTAATGGGAGGCAACAAGTACAATTTGAACAAGGAAAAACCCCACAAACCTAGCTCCTTCCTGAAGAAAGACTGGTGTTTAGTGAAGGACTGTTAATAATGACCTGTTGAGGGAGGCTGAAAGAGAGCAAAACACAGTAAGGTCAGCTTCACCTCAGTGTTTTTATGTTTGCTCAAGCAGAGCCTGTCACAGGCCACAAAGTGGGAAAGAAACTTAGGAGATTGCAAAGATGCACCCCAGCATCTTCCACTTGGCAAGGCCCAGCCTGAAATTTTAGAAGCGGTGAGGAAGAAACGCTGCTGGGTTTTGTGTCAAGTCAGCATTGTTCCTTAGGCAATCTCTGCTCCCAGGCAGGAAGTTTCACTCACAGCGTGCAGATTCACCACCTTTTCTCTGAAGTCTGAGCTCTTCTGGAGAAAAGGGGAAATGAAAACTAAGTGCAAGGCCATCAAGAAATGTAGCAGTGGGCAAAGAGACAAACCTTTACACGCTGTCAAATATTGCTTTCAAGTCATTCCCCAGCTGTCAGAATCTGAGTCATTCCCCATCTTGTCAGAATCTGAGAATTATGGATATGAATTATTAGTGATCAGTTAAACATGATGAAACATAAATGATAGGTAGAAAAGTAAAGGGATTCTTTATCAAGAAATTATTTTCCTTGTTTTCACAGAAAAAAAAATTCTGTGGGGGAGAAAAGCAAGATCCCAATTCCTCTGTGAATGTGTATTTACACAACACACAGCCTGAGACCTTCCTCAAGTGGTGGCATCTACTCAGGAGACAATATAAGAGAACACAAGAGCCACAGGGCAGTTCTAAGGCAACTGACCCATCCCAACAGGAAAGGCAGCCAGCGGTACAGAGTGGCTGAAAGAATTGGTGGTGGATCAGAATACATCAGGTAACAAATTATATCACATCCATTAGATTATGAACCACTTCCAGAAGACACACTATATTTTTTTTTCTGTCAAATCAAGCAACACGGATAATTTCCCGCGCCCAATCTTTGAAACTTTTTTGATGTAGCCAATCACTAGTCAGGAACAGTGCAACTTATCAGCAGGAAAAGAGGACATAACACCAGAGCACCAAAGGATCTTTGATTAAACCATTACACAACACCTCAGTTCAGGGAAGATGGAAGTAACACAAGCATGTGGAAAGAGAATATCAGTTCAGAAACTACTCTCTCAATTTTTTCCTGAAATAGTATGATCAGTTTTGTCACAAGCATGACCAAGGAATGACAATGTTAAAAACCTGGGATGTAACTCCATATTCAGAGAGTTGCCATCATTGAAAGGTACTAGCTGGAGGGCGGGGGGGAGGAAAACAAAACCCACAGAACCGAAAAACCTGATGTACCTGTTTGGCATAGGATCACAAATGAGAGAATCTTTATTTACTTTCTGATTGTACATTTTGCAGATATCCGTGTGATAAAATGTTATCTGGAATAATCACTTGGTGTGCAGATACTGCCTTAAGATAGCGCAGGGCCCCAGAACCGGACTGAACTTCTTTTGGGTAGAGACTGCACCTATTAGTTGTTTGCACCACACTGCAGTGAGTGCAGCAAGGCCAGGATTCCAGGCAGGGCCTTGTGACCGTTCACTGCCCCTTTCACATACCTTTCTAGCTGGCATCCCTTCTCCACTGAATTGAAGCTATGTCCCCCTTAGCATCATAAATCAGTCAGTCAGGAGGCTTCTGGCACATAAGACACATCAGGTGGCATGCTGAGCCACTCGAAGTACTGCTCCTTGAAAAGACATGCTCAAACAACTGTGCATTAAAAATGGAAACATAGTAGGAACAGAAGCAAGGAAAAAATGGGAGAAGGGCAGCAGAGCCAGAGGAGAAAAAGAGTTCCCGGACATATTTCCCCATTTTACCTACACGCACATGTAATTCAAGATTTTTACTGTATCATTCAGCTGACATTTTTGTCTTCATTTTAAGCAGACAATCCCTGGACAGATTCAGGAAAAAATGGTCAATATATTATTTGCTTGCCACTCTGGATGGAATGTCTCCATGGTTGTATCATCTCCTTTTTAACTTTACCCTGTTACAGAGGCTATATAGACAAGGGTATAAAATGAAAAACTATGTTAAAATTTCAAAGCTAGTTATTCTTTATTTCACAGAGCAAACTCTGAAACCACAACCTTGCAAACCTTTGTAAGCAAGTGAGGAATCATGCATGGTTTACATTTTAAAAGATTTACAAAAATTAGGAATATAAACTCCAGATTGGGGAATCTAAGATTTCCATATAGGGTAACCCATCTAGCCATTTTTGAAAGGAACTACAATCAGTAATAGCAAATAGGCTAAATTGTTCTTGACCTCCAGCACACGCACAAACCTATGCTACATCTTGAGAGGCTGCAGGAGAGCAGGGCCAACATGTGGTCACCCTAACAGCTTAGCAGTGCTCCTGCAAACCTTCAGAACACACACAGGGAGTGTTTCTCCTTCTCCTCAGTAAGATAAGAAGGAAATTTTATGACCTGTTGTCATAAGAAGGAAAGTTTGCCATGGCCTTCATCTCCTCTCCCAGACAAACCCAGGATGCTGGCAGTTAACCCCAACTTCATTCTACCATTCCAAAGGCCTACCCCCAGATTTTGCCTGTTTAAATCCTTGAATACCTAAATAACAGAAACTATGCACCCAGTTCTCTGTCTCGTGTGAAATTGTGGGAACTGAAATTATCATAAAAGGACTTTTTCCCACATGATTGAAAGTGAATGTGCCTAAATACAGTCTGCAACTGCAGCTAAGTTCCTAGGAATACTTGAAAGATAGTAGAACAAGAGATATGTTGTCTGAGTGGCTTGGAGGACCTGTTTGAAATAAATCCAGTGCAGAAAGTTCCAATTTGGGAGGCCGCCTCAAGTGCATCTATCTGCACTATACTTCCTTTATTGCATCCATTTCTCTTGTTCAATTTGACAATTAGTTAATATTATCTCTTTTCTTAAGACCCACACTCATCAGTGTGGACCGTCAGATCATGAGATCTGAAGTCTGACACATTATACAATGGCAACACATGAAAGTGAATGTTGTATATGACATTACACACCCACTGAAACTGGCTACTACAGTATTTGCACATGAGAAAATAGCTTTGGCTTAATTCTAATTGCATAATTTTATTAAAACAAGGCACATTTTATTTTATTACATTACATTTTACATTACATATTACATTACATTTCATTTTATTACATTACAATGTCGCATGTTCATTCCGTTCTATGTTGGTCACAAGATCTTTTGTGTCACTAGTTCCAGGAGCTACATCACTATTAAAATACAAATTGTTCTCAAAGCTGTCATTTGTTGACAATCGATTCTTTCTTCTTTTGTAAAAGAGATAGCCTGCAAGGCCACTTCCAACTAGGATGAGGATGACAACAATAACTATGATTCCTGTTTTTCCATGGTTCAGAGTAGAACTCTTCTCATCCTTTGTCATTGCTGAAAACAGACACAAAGAAATTAGGAGGATTTCTCACACTTTTTACCTGACTACTGGAAACAGTATCTTGAGAAAACATAATATTTTATTCAAAAGCATTCCATTTACTTCAAGATAATGTGAGACAAAACTAAAAACATAAAATTAGTTGATTTCAAAATTGTATGCTAGCATAATATTAATAAGTTGTTATTATTATTATTTTAATTATTAATTTGGTCAATGAATGGAGTATATTGTATTCTATTAGGAAATAGTATGCTCCCAGTAAACACATATGGTACTTGGGTATATCAGAAAATATGAGAGACATAGAAGATATATTTGTTTGCTTATGACTAATTTTTGTCTAATTAAAAGAAAATATTCCTACCTTTTGTAGGCATTTCAGCTGTTGGCACCTCTGCTGCTGGTGGCATTTCAGTTGCTGGCATTTAAAAACATTAACAAATAATTATGTTATCATATTATTATTATGCTTATTTCTATGTTACATTATTCGGAACATACTGAAAATACAGAAAAATATATGGTAATAAATACCACTAAATACTGAAAACACCTTGGTTTAGTCCATACAAAGCTACATATACCTATCAAAAGGCATAGCACAGTGGACTATCGTACTGTGGTCTCAAATGTAGGTATCTACACGAGTGGAAAAGAAACATCAAAGTGCTCCATGGAGACAGATCCTGACATCTGTGTATAACCACAAGCAAATCTATACAGCATCTTCAGGACAGAGATGCTCAAACATAATCATCAATATATTTACAAATTCTCACGGTGCTTATTCTGGATAAATACAGCAAGTGTAATGAAATTGGTTTGCCAGGAGACTTTAATGGCCTACCTACATGAGGGAAATCACTCATGAACTTCAAAGTGTCTTAGTACATATCACATCATAATAAAGTGTTTGTAACTCATTTAAAATTTGATAGGTGGATCACAAAACCTGGCTTGCTGGGAAAATCAGGCCATCATTGAAGATGAAAATCCATATTTGGCCATGTGGACATAAAATCAGTCTACAACTAAATCCTGAATTAATGCATCATGTTTCATTCTGAAAATGAGGAGCCCAGGAAATCAAGTGGTTTTATCGATCACCCTACTTACATTGGGTGATTTCATTAATAATCCAACAATTTTTACTTCCAAAGATTTGCCGGAACTCTGCTGGAGCATCTGTAAACCCAGCTAGTTTTACATTTAGAGACAATTACTCAATTTTTAGCTCTTCAGAGTAAAACAAAGCATGATTATTTCAATGCTTCCAAGAATTTATATCAAGAAAAATATCTATTAATGCTGTTTACTATAAAAAAGTATTTTGCTACTTGTCTGCACTATATCAGCATGCAAATCTATGGAAAACAAGGAAACTGGGAGCTTTCTGTACTTGCACTGTTTTGAAGTGGTTTCTGGAGGCATTGAATGTTTCCTGCATTATATATTGTGTCCAACCATGGGCTCCCAGAACAAGGGAGAGAGACAAAGCTACTGGAGGGAACTCAGAAACTGGTCACTAGCATAATGAAGGAACTAGAGCATATCTTACATAAGGAGAGGCTGAAAGAGCTGGAACTGTTTAGCCTAGAAGAGGAAATTCACAGGGGATCTTATCAGTGCACAGTGTCTGAAAGCATGGCATAAAGATGACAGAGCCAGGCTCTTGTCAGTGGTGCCAGAAGTAATGGTCACATCATAAAACACAGGAGGTTCCCTCTGAACATCAGGAAACACTTTTTTCACTGTGAGGGTGACTGAGCGCTCACACAAGTTGCTCAGGGAGGTTGTGGAATCTTCATCCTTGGAAATACTCAAAACCCATCTGGACATGGTCTTAGGCAATCGGCTCCAGGTGGCCCTGGGTGAGCAGGGATTTGGACCCTTCCCACCAGAACCATCCTTTGATTCTGTGATTCTTTGAAAGCAATGCTATCTTGTGTTCAAAAGCAGAGTATAAAAATAGTCTCAGAAATGTAGCAAGGAAATAATTCACATTATGTAAATTTGGAAACTAATCTTCTGTCTTCATTGCTTCGTTTGACTGGAAAAAAAATTGAATATAATAACCTAGACAGATTTTCCTTGTTCCTCACTAAAAATTGTTGGCTGACCAAATTTGGGATGACACTGATTGTGCATATTGTACACATCTCTGTTGGGTTTTAGTATGAGATGACTGCATGCTAAGCCTACCTACATATTAAGCGAGCAGTATATTTAGGGATATGGATGTGCTGTCCCTGAAAAGTGAGACTGAGATGCCATGAACATAATATACCTAGTGTCTATTTGCAGCACACTGACCTAGAACCTAGCTGAACTGATCTTTAAAGTATCTTTTTACTGACAAAATAAAGTTAGTTTATATATGGAATGGGCCCACTTCCGAGGCATCACTACAGAATTTCAAATTACTATGGTAAAAATTACTTCAATAAGGGGAACAGAAAATAGCATCTATTCTAGAGGAGGACTTCAGTTGTAGTTCTGCATTTCCCATCTCTAGAAAACAGCAACCATAACAAGCCATTGTAAGGACAACTAGGTAAAATCATTCTTCTAACCCCATTTATTAGCCTATAGCTATTTAACACATTTTTTAAAAAATTCTGTAAATAGAGCATTATCACAGATTTGCAGAACAGTGCTGAGCCAAGCTACATTTCTACAACAATCTAAGACTCAACTGTGTCCTGTTCCTGAGTGAGCAACTACATAGTCCTTGTGCCAACAGTGGCATGTGGCTGACTCCATGGCTCTCCTGCTCAGGAGGCTAGACTGCCTGAAGCTAACCTGAACAATGTAACTGTCTGTCATCTGCTTCAGCTCAGTACTGAAACAGCTCAGTATTGAAACAGATGAATGCCAGTCCCAGAACAAGAGAGCTGAATGGCCAAAAAGGTTGTCTCACCACTGATTTTAATGCTTGTTACCTAAATCTATGACAATCCTGGATAGAGAATGAAAATCAAGTGTCTTTTTGTTTGTCAGTCACAATGTAAAAAGCCAGGTAAGTAAACTCTGAAAAGACAGTAACATCTGACAGTTCTGTAGTATTTCCTGGAGAAGATACAGTCATTATTACAACCATCTGAATAAGTAAGAATAATTTTGCATGAGAGCAAATTTATAGAAAGGGTAGCAGAATTTCTCTCATTTCCACTGTTGCAGAGGAAGTGGGCATATTTCAGCTACTACATGAATTTCACTCTTCTCAGTAAGTATTAGTAAGTGATTTTGATATTGCAATACAGGCTGGAAGATTGCAATACATGCCAGAGGAAATGATTATGATGACTTTTTGGAACACATATACAGTAGATGTCCTTACTGTCAAATCTGCACATTCAATTATTTCAGGACACTTCTAGCTTAGCACATTCAGACTATGCTATGTGCCTTTCTTTTCATTTGTTCCATCTTCTCAAAACAGAGAACACGGAGACATGAGGTCCAAAACTGTTCATTAATTCACAATTCATAAGTACTCAGGTCACAGAAATTACTTCATGCTTAAGCAATGCCTGCACGTGAGACTGCTAGAGGGAAATAAGCAAAGGGTATTCCCTGGGCTGAGCAGAGGGTATACCCTAGGGAAGGGATAGGCTAGGTAGGAAGGGTGGTGGAGTTGCCCTCTATGTTAAAAAGTGGACAGACTCTGAGGAGCTCTCACTGAGAAGTGGCCAGGACCAAGTTGAGAGCCTGTGGGTCAGAATTAAGGATGGGACTAAATAAGAACAGCTGGTGATAGGGGTCTGCTACAAGCCACCTGATCAAAGAGACACTACTGATGAGGCTTTCCTTCTTCAGCTGCAGGAGGCATTGCAGTCACAGGCACTCATCCTGATGGGGAACTTTAACGGACATCTGCTGGGAAAACCACACGGCTCAGGTTCAGGTATTGGACAGACCAACCAGAGGTGATGCATTGCTGGACCTGGTGCTCATCAATGTGGGGGAGATCATTAAAGGTGTTAAGGTTGGAGACAGCCTGGGCTGCAGTGACCATGCCCTAGTTGAGTTTGCGATCTCAAGGGATGTGGGCCTGGCGAAGAGTGGGATCAGGACATTGAACTTTAAGAGAGCAAACTTCAGGCTGTTTAAGGATTTGTTGGCCAAGATCTCCTGGGAGGTGGTCCTTAGTGACAGAAATGTTGAGGAAAGTTGGCTACTCTTTAAGGATGCCTTTCTGAGAGCCCAAGGGCTCTCCGTGCCTCTGAATAAGAAAGTGGGCAGGAGGGCAGAATGGCTAGGCAAGGACTTGCTGACTAAACTGAGGGAAAAGAAAGGCAAATACAAGCTCTGGAAGCAAGGGTGTGTTGCCTGGAAAGAATACAGGGATGCTTTTTGAACTTGCAGAGATGGGATCGGGAAAGCCAAGGGGCAGATGGAACTGAACTTGGCAAGGGATGTTAAAAACAAGAAGGGATTTTACAGGTACATTAGCCAAAAGAGACAGGCCAAAGAGAGCATACCTCCCCTTGGTAAATGAGAAAGGAGAATTGGCTGCAACTGATGAGGAGAAGGCTAAGGTATTGAATGAGTTCTTTGCCTCAGTCTTCTTTGGCAGCCAGGATTCTCATAATTCTGAAGTCCCAGAACCTTGCATCCCTGGACCTCTAGGTGGGAACAGGGGGAGTAAATCCTCCCCCACTGTAAGGCAGAGCAAGTCTGAGATCACCTCATGAGACTGAATTTCTACAAGTCTATGGGGCTGGATGACATGCATCCCAGGGTCCTGAAGGAGCTGGCTGATGTGTTTGATGAGCCGCTCTCCATTGCATTTGAAAAGTCATGGCTGTCAGGAGAGGTCTCCAGGGACTGGAAAAAAACTCACGTCACTCCCATTTATAAGAAAGGGAGCAAGGAAGACCCAGGGAATTACAGGCCAGTGAGCCTCAGCTCTGTGCCTGGGAAGATCATGGAACAGATCCTCCTGGATGACATGTTGGAGCACATGAGGGATGAGTGTGTGATCCGGGACAGCCAGCACGGCTTCACCAAGGGAAGGTCGTGCCTTACCAATCTGGTGCCTGTGGCAGGGGGGCTGGAGCTCTATGATCCTTGGGGTCACTTCCAACTCGTGTCATTCTATGATTCCTTGATAATATATGTGCAAATAGATGAGACAAATTTGTGCGTACAAAGCACAGTACTAATTTTGAGATTACTTAACAATTATCAATACAGAACAGGGAAATTTGTTAAGTGTATCCACTAGGTACAGCATAGATAGGAACAGAGTCTTTAATTCTGAAGGAACTTGAGCACTGGTCTTCTGCTTTCTGTCAAGAGTTATTCTTTCTTTTTGTTGGCATGAAATGTGTATCACTTGGCATTTCTAAAACTTCAAAACACCCAGCTAAAATGCATTGTATATGGCCATCTACTAATACTAGCACACAAGAGGCATACTCCATACATAAAACAGATTCATAAATGTAGCACTTACTTTTTGGCTTTTTACAAACATAGCCTTTGTAGGAAGAGCAATAGATATTATTCCAGTACCCAGAGTTTGCATACATTTCCACGCAGTGCTCATTTTGTTGAGGGGAAGGTTCTCCTACATTCCAGTTGACAAAATTCACTGCAGTGTTGTCTAACCACAGCCATTCTCCTAATTGAAAAAACATCGAATATGGAAAAACAAGGCAGAATTCATTTCCATCTTGACACCTGCTATGCATTTATTGCCTTCCTGTGGTATCTACTTGTGGCCACTCTTGGAGACAGGACACTAGACTATTTAGATTTTTGGTCTGACATATCATGTTGCCCTTAAGTTTTTATGCAAATGATACAATATCAATTTTTGGAAAATGGCAGGCCAATCTGGTTTATAATGTTGCAAAGGCAGGAAAGTTTAATAAATTATGTCCCACAATTTATTGGAATGGTGCAGTGTCAATTATATATTCACCTTATAGAAATTACTAATGTGAACAGGTATTTTATCTTCAACAGAATGCCCTTTATTTCAGTAATTTGTAGGGAGGCTTTGTACTACCCTTTTCAAGGGGCCCATTGAAGTCCTTCTAAGTACAATTTTCTTCAGTTTGTTTTTCAGTTTCTGCTTTTTCCCAGTGACTTTACAGGCACAATTCTACTTTTTACTTCAAAAATCTTGTGATCACTGTTGTTCAACTATGCTGGGACTTTCTGTCTCTTCCTTCCTGTTCCTTTTTTTCTCCCTTTCTTTTAATAGTGTTATTTATTTAGAATAAATGTGCCCCTTGTGACTCAAGTTGCACTCAAGCAAATTCTTCAACTCAGCATTAAAACTATGTTTTGTTTTCTTGTAGGTTTCTTCATATTTTCCCTATATATATGTGTATATATATGTGTGTGTGTATATATGAAAATATATAAATACCTTCCCCCCTTTGTGTCAGAGCATGGCATCTGGATACAATCACTTTTACAAAGACACGAAATTTAGTCATGCAGTTATGCTGAAATCACTTTAATCACTATCTAGGAATACAATGACATGCACTTGCTGACCCACTTCTGTTTATGATCACTGTAAGATCTGTATTGTTCTGCACTTGCTATAGAACCACTTTAGAAAACACTTCATGTGAGAATTAACCACAAGAAAAGCAGTTTTTGTTAGTGTGTTATGCTTAAAAATCATTACTCTTGTTAAATTCTTTCCTCTTCTACTGAAACTTTCCAATTTCCTGATTAAGATCCAAGTAATGTCATTGAATATGTGTCACCTTCCAACCTGTCTTGTCATCAAAGTAGTTGAGCATATAGTTGCAAAAAAACCCCCACACCTTCAAAACTCACGAAAACCACACCCCAACTCACCCAAACCATTCTGCTGTCCTGCCTCTGACATTGTTATACTGAAGATTTTAGTCTGAACAGCACAAGACTTAAGTAACTTTTGGGTCTGTCATAAAGACAAAAATATCTATTTAATTGAATACTAACTGTATTAAAGTAAAAACAACAATCAGCAAATTTAAGATTTCATTAAAGCAGCATGTTTCCTCTTCTGTCTTACCTTATCTTCCTTACAGTGAGGCAGAAAACAGAAAAACTTTTGATACACAATTCCAAAGAGAAAATTGGAATGTGAAATTCAAAGTGAAGCTGTTGTGAAGGCTAACTGTAACTAAAGATGGGTGACTGATCATTTCCGTACAGTGATCCTGAAGGCTAGAGGTACCATTAGCTGCACTATTCTCTAGCTCAAAAATTGGAGTATCTTAACTGCAAGCGCATCAACTCAGGGCCTCTCCACAACTGAGAAGAATGATTCAACTTTGGCTCAATTTCAGCATAGTTTCTGTCCATATCCTGCTATACATACCTTTGTGACCTACTATGATGTGAATCACTTTTCTTGCTTTAAGGCGATATTTCTGTGCCTGGTCTTTCTCCTAAATGTTACTAGTTATTCCTTGATTAAAATTGCACAGCTTCCCCTATTATAATAATATACTACCTTTCCCAATTTCACTCTTTATGTATTACAAAAGCATAGTGTGACATTTACAACACACAAATCAAACAGCTTCTGACAATTATTCACCTAACAAAAAGATGTCAAAATTAAAGAAATTACCATCTACATTTCTGTACATTCCTGTCCAAAAAGTTGATGTTTTCCCTTCAAGTGGTTCAATGGTGTATGCCAAAAAGTTGGCTTCAGCTGAGTCTTCAACTGATACCAGAGAGGCACCTGGAAGACCCAAAGACAACAAAGAAATCTCTTAGAGACAGAAGTTTACAGTGGAAAGCATTCTCATTGTCCTGTCAAATGGCAGTCTTATTTTTGTACTGATTACCTGTTGCAAATTCCAAACTAATTTTGAAGTTCACAACTGATACCAACTTTGGGTAATATCTCATGAAAGATTCTGGCATTGCTACTGATGTATTTCTTATCATTTCCATGACAACACAGTAGCATTTGGTTTGTTTACTTATCCACTGGGAAACAGCAACATAACTGAAAACTCCAGGTAAAATACATCTGGTCAGTATGGAATGGAGCCTAAATCTCTACTGATCTGTTACTATTAAAAAAACCAACAAAAACAAACAAAAAAAAAACCCCAAAAAATCCCACTCTAAATAAAAGTTTTAGGTAAAAAGTATGTTTAACTTCAGTCTGTACTCCATATAACTTTTCATATTAATGATTAAATGTTTTCTGATCCTTTGTACAACTCGTATGACTAGACTTGCTGATATTCTGAAGAACAGTCGCTAACCAGGTCAGTTCTCATTAGTGTGGGAACAGTTATTATCTTCAGTTCTCATTAGTGTGGGGCAGGAATCCAGTCAATAGGTATGGGGAAACAGCTGTGTTTGACACCTGACTGTTTTAATTTGGCTGTTGAATTTTTAAAGGTATTTTGCTCTCAGCTAAGGAAGGTACAGTTATGAAGAATGAAAATAAAGTAATTTGAATCACTGCAGAGATGCTGATAATTCTACTATAGTTCAGAATTCTACTATGGGTAAGATATAATTGGAAAGTTACCAACAGCAAACAAAACCCAGAGTGCAAGCAGGGACAGCAGATTGTAAGACAACATGGAACGTTCCTCTTTTTTCGGTGTAGTCTTTATGGTTTTATAATTGTTCCTCTTTTGCTGAATGGTATCAGATGTTTGGTTACTGTTAGGTTATGTGATAAAAAGCTTCACTGCACATCCAGAAGGCCTTAAACTAAAGGAAGGTATTTTGATTAATTAGATATTAGGAAAAAAGATCTTCTCTATGAGTGTGGTGTGGCCCTGGCACAGGTTGCCCAGAGAAGCTGTGGCTGCCCCTTCTCTGGCAGTGTTCAAGGCTGGATGAGGCTTTGGGTGACTTGGTCTAGTGGAGGGTGTCCCTACACATAGCAGGAGGTTGGAACTAGATGATCTTTGAGGTTCCTTCCAACCCAAGACATTTTATGGTTCTCTGGGGGACTGACTACTAGAGGGACCTGTGTGTATCTATGGCAGGGACGGAGTCTGTAACAGCAAGAGGCACAAGGCTGATGGCCATGGGGAGTCATATTTCCAGGCCCTGATAACACCGAGATCCATGTGCCAGCAACTTGGTAACCTATGTGTCCAAGCCCAGCTGCTGGAAAGATGCGCATTGTATTTCTGTATATATTCCCACTAACAGACCTTCATCTTAATCAAATGGAGAGAGGAATTCAGCAAGGGTGTTGGTGCTTACTATGTTCATGTGAGTGCTCTGCGTGTCTGTCTGTGCTGATCTGTTTGGCCAGCCATGAATATATCTATAGATGCATTATATATGTGTATGTCTACAGGGAACGCATTTTCAGCCTTGTCACTGGTTGGACTTAGGAGATCAGTGCTGTGGCAACCTTGCCTCTGCTGGGCTGCTGGATTCAGCCTACCCTAACAATTACCATAAAAGATTAAGGGTAGCATTGAAGAGAACAGGATGTCAGTGGCATGACGACTTAAGTGTACTAGCATTCAAATTTTAAATTCCATATAATTCCAGTTTTTTACCACACACACTGAAGCAAGTGACCAGTGCCTTTTTTTTCAGGAATATTACTTCCTCAGAAAAAGACAATTCTGACATAACTATGGATTCCAACAATAAAGATGAGGGACAGCTGTGGCCAGTCTTAGTCAGTCTGGGCCTGAAGGTCAGCACCCCATGGAAGGAAGCCACGCTGAGGGAATTGATGCGGAGCTGAAGCCCTGGCAGAAAGGGCTCACAGAAGAGTTCATGGAGGACTGTCTTCCATGGGTGGGACCCCACACTGGAGCAGGGGAAGGGTGTGAGGAATGCCCCCCAGCTAAGAATGAAAACGACTCATGAGGAACTGACAGAAACCCCTATTCCCCCAGTCCCTGCCCCTCCCCATGCTGCGATGCGGGTTAAGAAGAGAGCGAAATCATGGATAAAGTGAAGTCTGCTAAGAAGGGAGGGGTGGGGAGAGGTGCTTTAAGATCTGATCACACTTCTCATTATCCTTCTCTGGTCTCACTGTGTGTGCAGTGTGGTGTAATAAGAGATTTTTCTTTCCTTTATTCTGTGTTGAGTCTGTTTTGCCCGTGACACTAATTGCAGAATGATCTCTCCCTGTCCTTATTTCAACTCCTGAGCCTCTCAATATATATTTTCTCTCCTGTCCATCTGAAAAAGGGAGTGGTAGAGCAGCTTTGGTGGGCGTCTGGCCTCCAGCCAGGGTCAAACCACCACATGAGGTCTAGGTTTCTATATTTGACATGTATTTCACTGGTAGATTTAATACCAGTGGAGACCTAATTGACCCAGTCAGTGGAGTTTAGGGTGAAATTCATGTGACCAAATGTCAATATATACTTCTAGTGCAGATGAAGCTGTATTCAGGTCTACTGACAGCATGAACAAGAGCTCTGCATGCTCTCATGTGAGATTAGGCACCTATGTTGCATTGCCACCAATGACATAAACACCAGTGCTATAGACATGAAGTTTGGCATAATGAATCTTACACCGCTTTCCTAGAGAAAAAAGTTGCAAGAATGAAGTAACACAGCAACCCTAGTTAACTAATAAATTACCCAGCCTAGAGAGCTGTAACTTTCATGCCAGTGGCATAAAAGTGCAGTAATGCAATAATGAAAGGACAAATTAAATCAGGAATGGAAAAGATATTAGATGTCGTTAAAAGAAGATTAATGACTGCTGTGGACAAAGCAGACTACGTCTTAGCAGAGTCAGTTTCCACTTTTGTGATCACTACAGGCCACACAGCTTCTCTAATGCCTGGTCCCACACACAAGAAAGGCAGTATATGCCACTGGCAGGCAGCTATTTTCCATCTCCTCCCAAATTAAAGCAATAATTGGATGCAACTGTATTGACCAACACTTGGACCATCCCTGAAATCACAAAAGTGCATAGCACAAGTTCAGCTTTCCACAGAGGGGAAAAACAAATCAGAAAGCTGTACATTTTGATACTTACCTAGTCGAAGACATTCTAAAGATGCTTGGGCCCAGTTTCTTGTAGATGATGATTCAACATAGTAGCAATGACCTCGGAAAGGGATCCAAGATTTGTGTCCTTCTGTTTCAGGGCACTTTCCTGGAAGCTGAGGGGGCTCAGTAGGAGCTTGAACTGTTTAAAAATAAATAAACAAAAAAAAAAGAAAGCACGAAATTTAACAAAACAGCTTCATATACACAGATTATTACAACCAAATGTTGCTAATTTCACTGAGGTCTTTAAATAAATGTAACCTTGATCATCTACACTGCTTACTACAACATAACAATGGGAAAAAATCCTAAATCTATGAACAAAAAGTACTGCAACTTTAGACTCAAGAAATCTAATTTAGCAAAGGATACAACCATACTTTTGTCTTTTAACACACTCTTAAATTCAGCTCAACTCTTTACTCACAAACATATTTTCAGACCTGACTGCTTTGCTGAATTAAGGACCCTATGAACTTGGGAACACAGGTTGCTACCTAATATCATGGAACATGGAAAGCATTATCAGATGATTGCAACAGGAGTTTCAGGTCAAAAACATAAAAGGAGGTGTCCTGAATCTCATTATTCAGTTAGAAAGGAAAACCTGGAAAGCTTTTATAAGTAAACGTTCCTCGCAACACCTTATGACTTGATTGTTCAGCTCTTCCCCCTTCACCACCATACCTGTACCTAACATTCCTTAGCTTTTGATTTTTGAGTGGTCTTGCGTGCTTACTCACTATCAGAGCATATAGCACAGAAATGTGAGTCTAAGCTTTGCAAAATATATCTAACATCATTGGTGTAAAAGGATGGCTATCCACACTCACTCTAGCTGTTTCTTAGTATGTGTTTGCCTTAATTTTAAAGCAGCCCCATTCAACCCAAGTAAATTTTAATTATTTCATCAATTAAAAAGCATCATCTAAGTATGTCAGCAGACCACCCAGCACAATGTACTCTAAAGAGATACTCATTGTAATTACAGTGATTAGATTCGAGTTCTTACCATCAGGTTTTTTGCAAACAGAGAAATAACTTTCATTGCAAGATCCTGTCTTCCAGGCTCCAGTAACATCTAGATAGACACAACCTATTTTCTGCTTTGGCTCCCCTTCAGCCCATTTGGTATACTTCATTCTCCAATTGTCAATCCATTCATAACGCCCATTGGTCTAAGGACAAAACAAATCAACAGGAATGATTAAACTTTAAGCATCGACCAACCTGTCATCAGTCAAATGTCTGTCTATGCAGCACCTCGTGCTCGCAGGTTGAGCTTTTTGGAAATCAATAACAGATATAAATACAAAACTTAAATTTACATTGTGACAACCAGATATTCGTTGAGAAATACAGCAGCACAATGAATGCTTTTCAGCAAAAGGAAATGCATCATAAATGGCACGGAATTCATTTTGAACCTAGCAAAACTGTTAATTTGGGAGTAATAAAAATTTCCTTTAAAATAATTTGGCAGAGTGAAAGCCTGATGAGTAATTTTTGTACAAGCTGTTTCCTCCCAAATTTCAAGAAATGTAGATTTTTTTAACATAAAGTATATTTAAAAACATTGTCATTTTCCACCAAAGCTGGTGAACTCAGTGAATCATCCTGTTTGCCAAGTTAGAGGAATCTTTTGGTTTTTAGGAAATGGTGTGTTACATTCGCTCATTTGTACTTCTTTTGTGTGCTCAGCCAAATGGAGTGAATGCGGGACAAGTGTCTGTGCTAAGAAGAAAGGATGGTGTATTTTAACATTTGGAAGGTTTCAAAATATCAGAGAACTGTAAGAGGAGAGAAAAACAAAAATAAATTAGGTAAACTAATTAATCATTTGCTACTTATCGTCAAAAGTATTGAAAGAGGGCAACAGCCCCTTATTCTAAGAATTAGGTATTTATATTTTGAATAAATGCTTTCCACTGTAAAACTTCAGACACAAAGCAATATTTCAAGATGCTCATTTAAAATGTCATTTGGAAGTGTACAGTGTGTAGTATTACAGAAAAAGTGTGAAGAGCATGTGTAAAATACATAATTTAATCAGAATAATGGAGAAGATGGATTCCTACCTGTAAATCTGACTGCACATAGAGTATTTAGGACCAAGTTATAAACTAATATGTTAAAGAGAGATAATAAGATTTTTCAGTCCACAAGAGAAGCAGCATCATGTTCTTTGATGTTCTTACCACATTACTGTTAAGACCAATCCACATAGGCACCCCATACTTTAATATCTTTAGCCACAGGAACGAGTGACTGTAGGGGTCCAAGATGCTGGAAAGGTCAAATTGATCACGTTTGCAGTTTTTTCGGGCATCCTCCCATTTCATTTTGGTATGGATGAGCATATAACTACTGTTACCATAGCGGATAATGCTGGATGGGGATGAACTGGTAGAAGGCAGAAACTCAGCATCTGTAAAATGAAGGATAAAAGACTCATAAACTTGTTTAAAAGGGGATTATGATTTCACTGCCATTGCAAATAGAATTAAACAAAAAGCTTTTTTTCTTGATTTCATATTCCCTGACTTTTGATCAGCGTGGGTTAGATGCACTATTCTTTATGCCAGGATCAGCAGTAAAAAATCAATTACAAAGCTGTAGAAAGGATAAAAGCTGCTTAAAGCAACCTCTGAGAAGAGGCAAATATGAGTATTCTGTATAATCCTCCAGAATAATATTACTGAAATGAGTGAGGATTCGTTTGGGTCAAAATTTCTTCAATAAATAATTTTTTAATAAAAAGTGACTCTTTGCAGAGACTGTGCTGTTTTCCAGGGGATTTTTTTTTCCAGAGAAAAGGAAAACTCCACAACAGACCTGTCCTTAAAATTCAATCAGATATTTAAATCCAAATTTTCACTGCTTTTTAATTTCCTTTTTAGAGGTAAATTAGCTCCAGTTTGGTGTGGGTTATTTACAGTCACACTCCAGACAGTTCATGCTACATGTACAGGTCAGTATTTTCCAGAACATGTTTTGAATACCAGTATGTTCAGAAAATGGCAGACAAAATCATGGAACAAACATCATGTCAAGGGTCATACTAATCCCAGAGATGGAGGTACAAATTTCATCTCAGGAAGGTAGTAACAGGGCAGTTACTGGGAAGTCAGCTGAAAGTAATTGGACCTCTGACACACATAACCTTTGTGTTCCTGCCTGAAAAACAATTTGTGGATGCATATTGGAAGTGAAATGTTGAAATACACACACACAAGAAATTCCCTGAAAACCCATAAGGCTGGATTGCATTTTAACTAAAAAGACAAGTACCTGCATTTATTTGGCATATATATCCTCTGTTGTTATCACAACTCTCATCAGCCCACTTCCCTGCTTCCTTAACAGGACTGTTTCTCATGACAACACAATCAGCCTTGAGGCAAAAAGAGATGAAACCAGTTACAAATAGCTAGAAGAAGCAAATGCAAAACTTTTGTCCCCTTGTTTACATCTTCAGACACAAGTAATGCTGTAGTTCTTTTATCATATATATCCTTCTAATGTTTAATAGCCCATGTTTTATGATGTGGAGGTTCTGTTCCTCTTGCACTTGACAAATTTCTTAATGTTGCTGTCTCTTGTGTGCATAAGCAGACCGTATCTCGTATCTCCAGGCATACAGCATAAATAGCAGGAAAACCACAGACAACTTAAAGAGAAGTGAAATCAGCTATTGTAGAAAAGACTAGTTAACTTTGCCACAGAAAAAAACCTGGGCTTTCAATGGACAAGATTTCTGACATATTGCTCTCTTCAAATTTATTGTTGCAAGTTGTAATACCACACACAAGAACAGAACTGCTCCTGCCCAAAGCAGCCAATGATCTGTCAATACCACCCTTACAGTGACATTTTAACTTCTCCGATGTGGACACGGTAGCTGGAGCCTGTGTTAGCTCATATTAAACAGAGCAATGAATGGAAAAGGCTGCACGTGTACAAATAGTTTTGTACAATGAAACATCCATATTTATTTTATTCTATTTACTTATTTGATTTTGCTGTCCAGAAGATGCACAGAGAGGCACTTTATTTGTGAGCGAAATGCACCAAGATTTAATGTTTTCCCACTGAAGTTGCATGGTATTTTGTATTAGATAGGGTAACTTATTTTTTGCTAAGGTCAAGTAAACTTAAAAATAAATCTGAAATTTATGCAATAGTGACTTTTTTAGTTTTCATAGACTTCATAGAAATCATAGTACATTTTATCAAAAGATGAAAATATCTATTTTCTCCCTGAAGTAAGATTTGAAATGTGCTTTCCGATTTGAACTTTGAATTTTCTCAAATTTTCTCCCTCCATGCTACTTTCTAAAATAGGAAAAAGTACATTATACATGAACGTAAGATTTCTACATTAACAATGCCGTTCAAGACAAACAGTATTATAATGTGCTAGTATTATAATGTGTTTTAGTTGCATAGCACAGAACTATGTAAACACAGAGTCCCCTGTCAGACCAGTTTGTATGACAGAGGAATAGGGGAAGTGCTTTTCTACTGTTTTCTTTGTAAAAACTGAATGGCTGTCTTTTTATAGAAGCATCTCCTTTCCACAAATGTGACTGACAGAATTTGCTGGTACTTGTAAGATGTAGCTGTTTGAGGGGAATGTTTGTAAGTGCCCCTCGCAAGCTGCATGCCAGAGGAGAAACCTGCTATGTTCAGGCTCTAACGCAGTCAGAGGACTAGGAGGATGTGCTCATTCAATGTACTTTTGGGGCAAATGTCACCAGGCAGGGATCCCACTGGCCCCTTTACCAGAGCCTGCCAGGAATGTGGCATGAACACAGAAGCAGTGTAGCCTTCACAGACAGAGAACTGAAATCTGTGAACACTTCACAGATCCTGTCACCAGCTAATACAGCAACCGCCCAAGGGCTCAATATCATTCACTCTATTTGGATTTATATTTCACATGTATAAAAGTATGAAAGTAATTTCAAGCTATAACATGTCTCAAACCCCCCAAAAATGCATAAATGCATTCTAAAATCAAATTTCAGTGAAGAATTTGTGATTGCTATTTACCTGGCCATCATATGAGTATAAATCCATATGTCCTGACGGGAAGCCTTTGGCCCAGTTTGTAAAGTAAACTCCTGTTCCGTCTGTCCAGAGAAACCTCAGTTCATGATTTATATCATTTAATCCAATCCATGTATCAGTAACAAAATCTTTCATATGGAAGGTGAGGAAAGCTAGAGTAAAAGAAGGGAGCAAGAAAAAGAGAAATGAAGGCAAAACTGAAACGTCTAGCTTCACTGAGATTGGCAAATGTAAATATTTTTTTCTGAAATACAGAACACTTAATCGGTGACAACACAAGTAAGATGAAAAGGAGGTGGCCTTTCATCATCATCATAAACCATACATCTAACTGTAGCTTCAGGTGAGATACTTCAGCTGAGTATTTAACCTGGTATATATGTATATAGTGTTTTTGAATCCTAGTCCCACAGTTCACTTACAGCCATGCAGAGCACACATATATTTTTAATTTCACCAGAGTGGTTACCCCCCTCAACGACATCAGAGAGGTGCTGCTACAGAACTGTGAGAGCACTTCCTCTCACCTAGAACACCGGGCTATAGCTCACACTGTCTTAGCAGGGAGCAGAATCCACAAGAGACATCCTTTAAAATGAGTCTCGGTAGAACCATTAATCACAAGCAAATCCATTACCACAGCTTCCACAGTCCAGGAAGATGCTTGTGTGTCTTAGCTAACATGCCTAGCTCACAGAGTAGGCTAGGTCAGCTGGCATTCATCAACCCAGTACAACAAACATTGATAAAATGAACCTATCATGGCTTTTGCCAACTGCTGCAGTCATTGTTATGAGTTCACTCTTCTCTGCAAACAACAGATTAAGTTCTGTCTGTTCTATCAATCATTTACCTTCCTTTAGTCTTTTAAAATGACTGCAGCTTACACTTCCAGGAATTAAACTTGTATATCTCCTTGTCAGATGTTAGCATGGCTGTCTTGTCAGATACTGTAACAGGAACTCAAGCCATTATGCCTACATTGCCAGCAATCCCAACAGTCTGTACTAATGGCTTCATGGCTTGTTTGTCTTTTCCCTACAAGTCAAACCTTTGCGTTGCATGAACCACCTGAAATCTGTACCACAGAAATTACATTGAATGAGAATTTAACTGTGTTTGAGAAGTAAAAGGATGGTTCTTTATCTCTTCACATGTGGAAAACATAAGTAGTACTAGGTTCACGTCAGCTGTCTAAATGTAAACTATTTAATTGCTCAGACTACAACACAAACTAGTTTTACAATGGTTCATTTTTCAGTATGCTCTTTTGAGTTCAAAAACAGTATGTGTTGTGCAACATCTGTTTCTCATCACTGTTATAAAACAGTATTTCTAAAAAGATGGTGTTATTAAAGTTTAGCAAAATCTTCCCCAATTTATAAATTGAATGCATGCCGTGTTTATTCAAGCATGAGGCAATTTCCCTGTGTTCATGTCCCCCAGTCAGGGATGCACCTCAGGTTCATTAAAATAATTTCCTCTAGTGAAAAGAATGGTACATTGATGCAGTGAGTTTTGGGTAGCTGTGTGAGCAGTCAACCCTCTGCCCCAAGCTGCTCAGAGGCAGCAAGTTCTGATCCTAAAGGTGTTCTACTTGAGATAGTAGGAAAACCATGCAGTGAGTTAATGCCACCTAGTGAAACTGCATCATTTGGAATGGAACTTGCTGCATCCAGCTGGCTTCAGATGTAAGCAGAAAAACCACTACCCTGGCTGCCAGGGCAAAATACATGTGTATGCATATCAAAGCCAACAACAAAATTAAGTAGATTCAGGTGAAGATTTCACAGGAAATTTGCAAAAATTATGTTTTGGAACAAAAATCAGATGTGCAGTCATTATTCAAATCCTGTCCATATTTACACAAATACAACAGCTATCCTGTAAAGATTAAATGTCATCTCATCTAGTTGCTACAAAACTATACACAGTACCTTGCACTTGTTCATTAGGGATAGTGGCCAGGTTTCCTCCTAAATTCATGCAAGCTGTTCGTGCAGCATGCCAAGTGACACGTTCATCTTCTGCAGATCCAAATATTTTGTAACACTAAAATATGAACAAATTTTCTATATATTATCTTTACTCCAATGTCCCTCACAGGTTGAAAACCACTGGTTTAAGCAAAGCAGGATGGAGAAAAGGCAGTAAATAATGCACTTATCTGGAAAAAAACCACATTCACTTTAAAATCAGCTTTTTGTGCTGGTTCTCTTTCTATATAAAATGGAAGGTCTAAAGTTTTGTTCAACGAGACACATACTAGATTTGATCTGAAATCCCTATAATATTAGCAAAAACCTGACATTTTATAGACAGTCAGCCAACAGTGGTAAGTTATTCATGACTGATTCTAGTCTGTCTGTATGTTTATTTGACTCCACAAAGTGTACCACATTAGTCAAGTTAAAGAAGACAACATGTATTCAGTACTGAAAAAGCATTGTGGTTTGGTTGAAAACCATCACGATCAAAGCATCAATACTACAGGAACTCTTTCTAAACTCTTTAAGAAATGCGTATCAAAAGGTTAGAAGAGATGACTAGAGAATGACTTTGTCAACTGCAACTGAATATGCTCATCTGCCACTTCATTAGAAGCATCAAAAAACACCTTTCCTGAAAAACAGTGGATGGGCAAACAAAGAATAGCATGCAGGCATCAAGCATCTCTCTGCAAAAAATGATAATATTTTGCTTTAGTAAGAGACAATATTATTAAATAATACCCTAGTTTTCTATTTAATGCTTTGCCAAACATCCAACATGTGCTGTATTTGTTATGGTACCTTATTATGAAATGAAAGCCAGGTTGGATGACATCCTCTTGGAGTTGAAAATGTTGTTGGAGGAACAGTTGAGTTAATAGAACTGTTGTGCCTTTCACATATGTAGGGATTTGGATAACCACAGTTTATATCATTCCAAAATCCTGAATGTAAGAAAAATGGGAAAATATGGGATGCCATAGCCAGAGCTGGTTAAACGAAAATAATTTTTACTCATTTTTACACAAAAGGTTCCTAGTTGAAAGATAAGATCAATGTCCCTTGGTTTATTATCATTCTATGCAGGCATCTACACAGAATTCTATGTAGGCATCTACATAGAAGCGTTACTTCATACACACTGCAATTACAGAATGTTAAAAGTAGTGTAGTACCAGGTACTAGAGATACCAATTTTTATAGTGTCACATTAGGCCAATTTTAGTAAAACACATAAAAGAGTTGTAGAGTAATCACAACCACAGACCTCCATCAGAGCTTCCCCATACTAGATTTAAGGTAAACACAAGAGCACAAAACCTTTAAGTCAGGAATATAATACTATGGTCTACTTCTGTAACATTGGGAGAAGAACAAAACAAACAAAGTGGAAGGGTTGCCTCTCAGAAAAAGAAAAAAGTTGTAACACAAACACACAAATAAGGAAATTCAGGAACAAACATATGAAACTCACCTAAATTCTTATACATAACTACACAGTTTTCATCATTATTTGCAAAGTTAGGTTCATGCGGTGCCCATGCCAAATAACTCACTGGAGTACCATCCATCCAGCTTAAGAGAAACAATCCAACAAAACACTTCTTTAACATAAAAAATATAATTGCTTCCATGTCACAGAAGTAACTTCGCAAGATGTTTAATAGAGATATTCATACCCTAGGGTGTACAAGGTTTTTTTAACCAATTTTCCTCTTTGCTAATTGCACTAGACTTAGACCTCATACAAAGACATAGGGTACGTGCTGAAGTTTTGTTGACACTTTTGCAACTGATAGGACAATGAGAAAAATAATCATTCAAGGCAACACACAAGCAAGACATCATTTCAGCATGAGAGATCCCAGATGTTCACCATTTCCCCCAAGTCATACGTTCCCTGTGCCCATTACAAAGATAAGAGATTTTATTTGTAACACTAGTAAATTGCTTGATCTTTCCCCCATGCAAAGCAAAAGGGCATGACAAACTACCTACAAGGAAATTCCTCTGACAGCATACCTTACTATTAGGTAAAATACAAATATCCAAAAAATTGCATATCCATGTAGATTAACCAATAAAGATCAAAATCATAACTAGGAACCAAACACTTACTAGGAGACATACTCCTGTTGGACTGCAAGTGTGCCCAAGCACATTCGATATTTCACTTGAAAACATATTCATCTTAGGGTCTCTAAAAACAATGGAAGGGCAGACACCTCAGATCTGGCCCACCTAAGATCCTAATTATCCTCTGGAGGGTCCTCATTATCACTGTGGACTGTAAGGAAAACCAAGAACTACTAGGTATTTATGCAGGGATTTCAAGACCTAGATTGGACTGAATCCAGGCCTACATTAACATCACATATAAAAATTAATATGGTGCTGCATACTCATATGTAGAAAATTGGCTTGTCCTCACAGTGCACCTGAAGTTATATAATGGCAATAGCTATCTTTGTTCTACAAACAGAAAATAGGTGGCATTTTTCCCTTTACTACAATACATTCCAGTTAGTTAAAGAGTGAGAAAAAGAATGGGATTTTTTACCCACCAAAAATAGCACGTATTTTGAGTTGAGGCATCTATTTGTATTTTCAATAGTAATCATGGAATATAGGAAACTAAAACTCCTGAACAAAAATCCCAAATACATTATCTGCAGTGTATTTTTTTCTGCTATATTTGGTTGAATTCTACTTAGGAAACATGCAGCATTTCTCCCAAATAATCTGGAGCTAAATTAACATGAAATTAAACCACTGGAGAGTAAAACTATGTTTAAATTAAGACACAAAATTAGGTATGTCTTTTGAAAACCCATGCTCTATTGACTTAACCTGTTTGGTCCCACAGAATATAAAATCTTAAAATAAATAGTAACTCAGAACTTTCCAAATCTGACAGGTCTAATGCATAGTTATGAAAACAATGTAAGTGCTTTTATAATGTTAAAGGATAAATCAAGTTTTAGAGTTTATGGATCTAGTCTAGATTCTAGTGGTGTCAAAGAGAAAGTGCATTTACTTGAAAAAGGGCTGCTCTTCTATGAAGAAAAAATGTCAACAGTATCATCAGGAAATATTTTTTAATCCTTACAGTAGCTATATATCACTAGAGTATGAATAAGACAACAGCTGAAGGCAAAATTCAAACCAAGGTTTTTTCTGATATAATCAAATATAGAATAACTATTATTATATAGGGTGAAAATGCCTAACAACCTGAATGGGATTAAAGGAAAGATGGATTTAATATAATGGCACATTGTGATATATTCACTACAGAAAACATCTTTATAACTTTAATAATCAAAAAACACTAAGCATGAAAGTCACATTGGAATTCAGAGGAAAGTCACATTGGAATTCAGAGGAAAATCATTCTCATTTGCTCTGACCAGATACAATTTTATTCAAGCACTTCATTAACTTTTCTCCACTCAGTAAATCATTTTAAAGCATGATGCAAGCTTAACGGTTTCAGTTAGCCTACCTTGTCCGTTGGTCAACACTCAGTTGTAAGCCAATGAAATATGAATCCTCTTTGCCGTTTTTCAAGATCTAGAATAAAAAAAATTTAAAATCGCATCAATATCCTTTTTTATCATAGAAATCTATTATGTTAATAGTGATATATGTCTGACAGAGGATATGAATTGCTATATTCTATAGCTACAACACTGAATTTCAAGCAGTTCACAGCTGACAGTCCATAGTCAAACCTCACCATTGGCCAAAAGGTGCAGTCACTATATGAACACTTCTCACAGTCCTTTTTAAGTCACTGAAATTAGCACCTCTTTCACAGTCTCTGCAATGGACATGATCTAACAAATTTCTTGCAAGGGACAACACCTTGTGGTGTTAC
This sequence comes from Laterallus jamaicensis coturniculus, assembly GCA_022605575.1. NCBI lineage: Eukaryota > Metazoa > Chordata > Aves > Gruiformes > Rallidae > Laterallus > Laterallus jamaicensis. Next base: position 1,710,584 of record JAKCOX010000008.1, read on the forward strand.
TGCCACAATGAATAGGAAAAGCAGATAACAATGTTTAATTCTTATTGTGCTTATTTCTATACAAAATACCAAACCAAATTTGTCCTCAGCTGTGAAACAAGCAAAAAAACCTTGACTTTGTTCTTCATATTAAAATGGATTAATGCTACTGCAATTTCACTACTGTAAAATTTGCAGGGAGAACACCAGGGTGAAAAGGATTTTTGCCCATGCTCACTTGTTTTGGATGATTTATTCCATAGTATTAATGATTTTTCTTACATATCGCCAGAGGAACTTTCTTTCACTTTCACTCTCAATGACAGCAAGGTCTCCAAAGTTCCTTTTGCAGAACTCCCGACCTTTTTCCATAGGGACACTTTCTGTGCTGAAATAATATTGCTTGTCTCCATTTATGATCCATCCGTCCTCAGTAGTTTGGTATTCTGTGAGATAAATGGTTAACTAACGATATTATTCCTGAGATAGAAGACACTCTCATTAGAAAAATTTTAAAAACATTTTTAGACATGCACACACAAAACCAGTAATAGCAATAACTTACTGGGTGCAGGAGATTCTGTTGGCTCAGGCTTTACACTTGCGCCTGTAAGGAAAAAAAATAAATATGATTCTGCACTCTCTGCTGTAAGAGAAAATATTTACTATGATTGATAGACAACTTTTTCTACTGACATTGAATTTTACAGTTAGCAATAGATTCAACAACAAAAAGCAGAAGAAACTAAATAGCCGAAGTCTCCTATTTTTGATCTGCTGTTCCATTCTAAACAAATGTTCTTGTTCCCTGAGGGTCTAGAAATTCTTCTACTAAAATAAAGTTATTCCTAATGGGCAAAGTATTATATAATACCTTGAAATTACCTGTATTAAGTAATTAATTTTTGTATTCACTGGATGCAGAAAAACATGTCCAAAAGCTTTAACTCTATTAAGACAATGCTGTATCACCCTCTTCCTCCTTTCCCTAGGTCACTTAAATATGAATCCTGACTTAAACCAGAGGCAGCAGGAATGCAGGCTGGGTTATCTTCTTCCACGGTGCTCTAGCTACCACACAGTGAGGGTTTTTCCATCTTTTTGAAGAGGAACTTTTATCTGGATTTTTAAAATTTCCCTGGAAATTCAGTGGAAAAGATCCCAAGATATTAACTGGTTCTTTCCGAAAAGATTTTAGGTTAAGGAATTATCCTGTTTGTTTATGATATGATACCATAGAGATTGCATCCTGGATGGCATCATTATCATCTCAGAAAAACAGCTTCTAATACAGGAGATCTCTGTATTTATCAGTTTAATAACCTATTTTGTGGTAAAATGTAATCTCACAGATACTGACATACAATAAATAATTCTCTGCCCAAGAAATTCTTCTACTAAAATAAAGCTGAACTAGTACTTTATTGTTAATAAGCTAATGCAGCTTCTTTATTTTGCTCCCCTCCCTCTCAATAGACAAATGTGGTAAAATATTTAAATGAGCACTTCTAAAATACTCAAACTTAGGTAGATGCACTGCTTGTGAAACTCAAGATTTTCCTAAATTATACATTTTGTCTTGATGTCTTCAGAAAATAAAAAGCATCAAAACTCAGAACTCAGAATTTAGTGAGAAAATATATATGGATATGAAACCCAATCAAAGCAAAATAAAATATTTTGAAACCAGGCTCCATCTTGCAACTACAGTTTTGATTAGTTGACAGAACAGTACATGGGCCAAGTAAAGGAGGGAGTTTTCACAAATTCGAATACGTTAAATGATTTGCAAACTATTTTCTAGTAATTTCAAACTCAGAAAATAAAATAGGATTTGTGGAAGAAGGCATGAACTTCTCTAAATGAAAAGTCAAAATAAATGTTATATATTAAGTAATGTTTCCCATTTTTCTAATATCATATTTTCCCTTCTGGAACCATAGAGAATGATTGGTGAGAAGTCCTAGAAAGGCACTGAAGGTTCTATATCTTTGACTGTATCAAAGACATGTCAATTCTTGTACTACTTTGGTTCCCTGTGGAATGTGAATTATCATTCTCATAAACAGGTTTGGGGGGGTTTTTTTATTTCTTAACATTATGGAAAAACTAAAATTAGAATCTTTTCTCGCTATGCTAATATGCAGGAGTGATACCTTTTCTTATCTGGCAAATCCATCCATACAGATAATCACAGTGCCTGTCATTCCAAAGCATGCTGGAATCACCACTGATCTCTGCACAAAGTTCAATTCCTTGGTAATTGTTGGGTTCTCCGAAGCCCCAGTTTTCATACCTCACCTATGACAGAAAAGGTTTTGTGAGGATTCTGTTACATGGAAAGAAAATAATGGAGAAAGGAAAAAGTCATCAATATGACTGTCAGTTTAAAAACTTAGGTAAGAGGAAAGAGGAATCACTCCGTGAAAATGCTGACATTTTTTTTTTCATATTGCCTCTGGACTGCAGCTTAGGTACCAGCTGTTTCCAATCACAGTTGACATTTTTTATAGGACCTAAATTCTATAAAATTCATCTAATAACAATGACAGGACATTAATATTAAATTAAGTAAATATCCCATGATAGTGAAATGGTAGGACACTATTGAGACACAACAAAAATGTTGGGAATTTTCTCAGAAAAATATTAGTGAGATTTTAATTTTTCTGAATAAATTGTAAGTCCCATTTTTCTCTATGGTAAACTTTCACCGAAATATTTTGACCAACCTGGCATGAAATACACCCACATCTCCAAAAGCTTTTGTTTCAACAGTTTCATACCTTACTCTAAAGTACAATCAAGTCACACTGGCACAAAACAACAGTCCTCAGCTCCATAGAGTCCAAGCCATTCCAGATAAGGATGCATTTAGCAAAGATAAATACTAAAGATGGATTATTTCGCTCAAAAAATCCTTGCATTTATAAGAATATCCTATTCAATGCTCATTTATCAAAAACCAGTCTGTTTTAACCACAAAAATCAACCCATTAAACTGTTCTTCATAAGATCTCCTAAAATGAGCCTGAAACAGTAAAGTGTGTTGATTAAGCATAAAATTACACAGAAACACATACACCACACACATTTGAGAAGCATAGGGAATGCAGAATAACAGCTGTAAAAAATTAAATCACTCACTGGAGATCCATCACTCCAGACAAAGCCATCATCAGGATTCAAGTAATATAAGCCCATCCAGAAATGCTGATGGTAATAACCATTGTTCCTTAAATTAAAAAATCAAAGAAAAAAAAAATTTATAAGAACTTTAAACATAAAACCAAAACTAATTAAACCATTACAAAATTTTTAATAATCTGTCATTCACAACAATTAATAAGGTTCTCTAAAACTATTTCTTAAATCTATTAGAAATAATAGCAACCGGGTTGGAAATTAATTAAAAGGCAACCACTGCTAGCTGTCACCATTATACATTAACTCAGATTGAAATACTGACCAAGAATGTCTAGATCAATGCAACTCCTGAAAATAAGAAAGATCAAAATGCTAATTAAAGTGACTGGATGACCACACTACGGATACTCACGCAATAGAACGCCATATCACATACTGTTCTTCTTTACCATTAATAGAGGCCAGATCTCCTCCTACAGCTCGACAAAACTCTTGAGATTCAAGCCATGTTTTCTTCTGCTCTCCTCTTGAAAAAGGCTAAAGAAAGCATCTTGCAATCAGACAAAGTACACCATATAGATCACAAGATTTGGAACATCAGCTACCCAAAAACAAATCATTTACAATTAACTTGTTCTGCGGGGGTTACAGAAAGTATGAATATAGGATTTATGAGTGTTCACCTCCGTGAAACACAGCCTTAGTGCAAGTGCTTTTGAGCCAAGTTAGCAAGCTGAATTCCTGACAGGAGTATCTGCTGCAAGAAAACAACCAAAAGAAAGGCATTTTTAATCTTAAAAGAATGAGAAATTCAGTCTTAAAGGAATGGGACATTAAGATCAGAAGATCAGACCTGAAGATTGGACTTCAACAGAAGAAAGAAAGCCATAAAGATTTCAATAGAAAGGAACAAGATCTCTACATATAACCTGTAATTAAGCTTATGAAACAGTTTGGACATATGCATACCAATTTTTCTTGCTTGTATGTACAGCAAATAGAAAATATTTAATGCAGAAATAAGCAACATACTTTGAAACAGAAGCTGATACGGCTGTTTGAGTCCCAACCTTCTGGACATCGGGGAACAGGAGTTGTTGTAGGAACAGGTGGAAGTGTCACTCCCTCCGCCCACACTTTGCATAGAAACTTTGCCTTTTCTTCACATTTTATTACATCCCATAATCCACCTGTAATTCCAGTCCTCATGGCAACACAGCCCGGTTTCCTTCCTGGTTGTAAACAGAAATTCACAAAAAGCAACAGTCACAGGGGTCATGAGAATTTAGAAAACTTTGTATTCTATCCTGATGGAAATTAAGTCTTTTACAGAATAAAACATGTTTTTAATATTGGAGTGAGTCCAGAGGAGGGACATGAAAATCATCAGAGGGATGGGGTAATGCTATGAAGACAGGCTGATATAGCTGAGGTTGTTCAGCCTGTGAAAGAGAAGGCTCCATGAAGATCTCCTCATGGCCATTCAATATGTAACATGGGCTTATAAGGAAGATGGAGAAAAACTTTTTACCAGGGGCTGTAGTGACAGAACAAGGGGCAACAGCTTTAAAATTAAAGACAGTGGGTTTAGATTGGGCATAAGGAAGATCGGGTGGGTTTTTTTTATGATGAGGGTGGTGAAATACTAGAACAAGTTGCCCAGAGAAGTTGTGGATGCCCTATTACTGGAAGTGTTCAAGTTCTGGTTGGATGGGGTTTTGAGCCACCTTGTCTAGAGCTTATCTAGTCCTCTCCATGACAGGGGACACATACATGACTAGATGATCTTTAAATGTCCCATCCAACTCAAACCATTCTGTCATTACAAGATTCTGTGATCCTAATTCATGAAGAAGAAAAAATGGTTCATCCATATGATATGATACTGAATCATATCTCACATCAAATCACTTCCAGTGACTGACTAGCAACATTATAACCCGCAATCCAAGAAATTCTCCTCTAAAACTTAAGATATAGTTTGAGCTAGTTTCTCAAATTTGTCTCTCTTGACTAAGATTTTTAAAAATGAACTTGTGATGTATGAGCCTAGTAATGGCTTCACAGTCTACATAGCCTTACCACTCCACCTGAAACATTCAAATAAGCATTTATGAACTGAAACTAAAGATAATCAGAAAATGTCCTGCGAGGCAAATGTAACATGCCAGAACCCTGAAGGCTGACAACCATTATTTTTCTGATGCGATCATGTCTAAGATGAAATGACCTCTCATACCCATATTTTTATTAGAACAGAAAAAAAGCAATATTTTCATCAACAAAATGGTAAATAAATAAATTCCAATTAATCTAGAAAAAAGTATCTAAAAAAAAGATTAAACATAAATGTTCCCTTGGGTCTCTTGTTCTTTCCTACAATCATGTTTTCTCTAAGAGCAGAGATGCTTTAAGTATGCTGTCATCTCACACACCTCAGAACATGTAGTAAGCAAGTGCAACATGAGAGGTAGGACTTGCAAGAAGGACACAGTATGCCTAGAAAGTTTGCTCTTCCCGAGTGATACAGACACAAACTCTCCCAGAACAGACATAAATCAGAAACTTGATCTCAATTTAAGTTTTCTTTCCAAGAGCATGTAAAAATTCATTTCAGCACTAAGCAGGAAGTTAGCAACAGCACATCGTGCTTGAGAAAGCAGCCAGATATATTTGAGATAAATTATTCATTATACAATCAAGGAAGAGTTAAAGAATGAAGTAAATAAATATTCAAGCAGTGAGCAATGTATTATGGGCACCAGGCTCGTTAAATGGTATAAAGCTATACCTACCAGGCATTTCAGAATTCCAGTGTGTAAATAAGACAGATTCACCATTAGTCCACTTAAATGTTCCCTTTTCTTCTACATCCGAAAGTCCAATCCAGAAGTATCTTTCTGATCTCAGCCCAACTAAACTGGTCAGATAGGCTTGTTCGTATCTGTTCAAGAGAACACAATCATTAAATTTATACCCTTAGATTTATTTTCAAAACTTGTAAAATGCTTGTTATTTTCTCAGAATTACCACCGTAGCTCCTTGAAACTCTAGCTTGGGTGGAATTACTCAATCAAAGCACATACCAAACATTACCTAATAGATATTTTGTAAGCTTGAATACCAGAGTATTCTACCTTCTCTTTGGATATCCAGAAAGAAAGTGACATAATCACAGGCTGACATGAAAACTGTGGGAAAGAAGAAACCTGACATAATTTATTTGCTATGTATTTTTTGAGAGGTTCTAGTACCTTTGTATTTTAATGACTTCTTGTTTCAAGCAAATAAAAATATGGAAAAGACATCTCAGCATTATTGAATACAGGAAAATAGAGGCTAAACTAGTATGATACTAAATTATCAATGACTGCAAATTAGATGCAATGATCATGCAGAACATTTGTTTGGGAAGTAAACGCAGGTAGAGGTAAAGCCTGTCATAGTTCATTATAGTGTTTAAATAAACAGCTCTGAGAAATCTAAGCAATGAAATAAAGTTTCCCCCTTATAAGATATAGTCATGAAGACCATGTTCATGGTAAACCATTTTTATGACAACCACAGTGCTACATATCTATTTAAATTATATAGAAACAAATAAGAGAACTTATAAAGCATTGAGTCAACTGCAAGCAAAATAATCTTTGTTTCTTAACTCTGTTTTTCCCAATATTCCATATTCAATAACATGCACCAGTTGTTCAGAAATTTGCACACACTGAACAACAAGCTAAATCATGATGGATTTTCAGGTACCAAACACTTTTATCAACATTTGGTTTCTAATGATTTTTTTTAAAAGTATCTCAATTCTGAGAAGACTAAATAGGTGAGTTATATTGTTGCTCATTTGAATTCTTTTCAAAGGAATTCAGAGTTATACCTCTTCAGTTAATAATTCTGCATCCCTCCATCAAGTAAAAGTCATACTCAGGCCACTACAACTAACAAAATAGAAAAGATAATTCTAATTTTTCCTTGACATAACCATCTCTACCAATATTACTCTCACAGACATCACTTATTTTTACTGTAAACTGAATAAAATGCAAAAACTGGGAAGTTCTCTATCTACAGATATCTGTCTTCTCAAGCAAGATTTTTGTCCAGATCAGTTTTTATTTTGATATTCGGAAGACACAATATGTTAAAACCTCATGTGATCCCCTCATGCAAGTAGACTGTTACATACCTGTCTTCTATAGTTGCTAAAAAGGCCTGATGCCTTCCACAGGTTTGATTTGCTTGAGAAAATGATACAAATGTATTTCCAATGAAGTAACAATAAAAACCATGTCTTTTCCAACCCTGTCAAAATAAACATTAAGTGATCGCATATGTGGCAACTTTTCTAGATGTCTTTAAAAAGAACCAAAGCGAAAACAAACCAAAAATAAATTGATTTATACCACTGCCAGCTAACCACTAGACAAAGGACAGCTTAGGTGAAAAAGTCAGACTGGAATCAGGCAGGATCAAATTTTTCAAAATTTTGTTTCATAAAACAATTTTTCACATATAATGAATTTTTAATAAGTTCATTACATTTATAAAGGTATGAAAGGCTTTTCTGTACAACTTTAGCATTAAGTACAGTATTATAAACAGCATATAGGCATTGGGTAGTCATGAGAATGGTATTGAGAGGCAAATTTCAGCTTGGTTTTTTGTGGAGAGCCTGGCTCAGTGCTGGCTATCAGAGAAGGAACACAGCAGCCTGGATTTGCTTGAGATGGTGTAAGTAGTGTTAGCTCTAGGTCAGCTTGACCCAGTAGCTAGCATTAACTGGATATTGCTGGTGCTCGGACACCTGCAGGATGCAATAAAAGGATGTTTAAACTTCAGGAATGTGGAAACAGAACAAAGAGGGGACGGGCCGGCATCTATCTGCTTGACCAATAGTGAGCTTGACTTCTGCAATATGCATGAGCTAATTAAGCAGTGTATTTAACCAAGGCTTGCTTGAATAAAAATTGGGACTTGCTGATGAACCATATGGTGGTCGAAGTCTCCCTTCTCCGACAGTTTTTCACAAAGGGGGTTGCACCTCAAACAAATTTGTTTGCTATTAATTAGCGCTGACACTCTCTTCTAATTTTTTGTCATTCAAATGTCATTAACTCAGGAATATGCTTACAGAGGGAGTGTTTGCTGGGACCAGCCACATTTCATAACAAAATTTTCAGATGGTTTCCAGTTTCTTACCCATGAGACACATTTTTCTACAAGCATGCACTTAGTCTTCTAGGCAAGAATAACATCCATAAGCATTAGGATCCCATCATCTTATCCAATGGTTGAATATTTGTAAGGTACTCAGGCACTCTTTTACAAATACTAGGAATAAACTTCAAAGACTTCCTCTGCAGACTTATGGAAAATAAAAACCCAGCAAGATTCCCTGTGACATAAGAAATTACAGTAGGCTTTGCAGATTTACTGAGTGTTATGTTACCAGAAGGTGAGCAGTACCAAATAAACACCATATCCATTGGCAGTTCAGAAGGAGCACAACAGATTTATTTTACTCAGACACTTGTAACAAATTCTTCAGAGAGCACTGCCAGATATCACAGCAAAGCCTTGAGAATAGTATGTAGACAGCACACCCTCCCTGCTATGAACAATTGTGAGGAAAATTGTAGGCAGAGCTGAAGAGGAAATGATGGTACAAGCAAATTCCTTAGGAAGGTTTGAATGCCAATCAAGGAAAAATGGCCTGATAAAGGTTTTAGTTTTGGTTTAAGTTCTGGAAAAACAGGAGCATCAAGAGCCAAATGACAGTCAGAGCCTAGATTTATTCATATATATCACCTATCCTATCTCCCATAAAAATGAGAAGGGACTGTTCTGAGGAGGACAACACAGAATCCATACTTCCTGCTTTGTCAGTCACCTAGGTGGCATTTTATCCTATTAATCCTTTCTAGCATCCTATTCATATCAGACAGCTTTTTCTTCACTTACTCTCTGGCAGCCCATGTCAATAGTTTCCTCTTCTGTAGGAGCTTCTGACATAGGCTTCCTTTTACAGATGTAGCCAATTTTCTTTTCACAAGAATGGTCTGCCCAAAAGCCATCCTGAACATAAGAACAGAACATCACAGTCAAGTGGGATTTAGTCTTCAAAAAAGGTGTAGTATGCTTTTAAGTATTCAATTCTTTTTTGCTAGCTTTCAAAGAAGCAAAATCTACATTCAAGTTCAGTATTTATTTCCAACCTCATTCCAACCTCACTTCTACTGGGACTGATTCACCATTGACTGACATGTTCTTTGATTACTTACCCTTCTGAAAAGCAAACCTTTGGAGGTGACAGCAATACACTATCTTTACGAAGACTACTCATTTCTTACTCATGCAGGAGGAAAGGCAGATGTCATGTCTCACCACAGAAATGCAGTTGCAACAGAAAAAAACTCAAAAAACAAGAGGACTACATTCCTTAGTTAATACTGATATAGAATGTTGATGATGCAAAAAGTTCCTTGTCAAAGTTAGAATTAGCATTGTTTCTCCTCATACTACAGACTCTCAGAAGAAACAATGACATTCATTCAGAACTGTACTAAAAGTAAGGAACCTCCTGCCATGTTCCCGCTATATATTACGTATATTTTGTTTCGACAGATGAACTAATGTATGAGGACAGAAAAAGTAAGCCCTGTGCAAAGCACTGTCTCACCTATGCCTTAAAGACTCTACTTTTGTAAAAATGAAATCATAGCAGTTGGCAGCAATTTTTCTTTATTTTTTATGCAAAGCCCTCAAGAGCCTCAATAAAACCCACTTCCAGCAAAAAATTTCACAAAGTCCAACACTACTGGCTACAACAATGAAAAACACTAGGTGTGTCTTCTTTGTCTTATGCTAACTGCAAGCAAGGCAAGTCCATTGGTGGCAATCTCATCATCACCTACCATTTCTTTCTCAGTCTCACTAGGCTTGCAGGCACTTAGAATAACCACCCAAAACTGACATTCTCATCCTGGAAGAAATCAGCACAATTTTCACAACCTTTAGACATCTTCAACAAAAGAAAACTTACTCTGAAGCTTTGGTATTCTAGCTGCAGGAAGATCTCTTGCTGTTTTCCTGTAACTGTATCTTCACAGCTCTTCTAGGGACTTCTTACCATGTCATCTGAGCTGCCTTTTCCAAATATATCTTTCTTCTCCTACTTCCTTACTAAGAAAATCCAAACCCTTCCTTTAAAAAGAAGGCACTGTCACAGACAGGGGCAGGTTTTGCTCCATAAAAATAAATGATAGACCGAGTTAACTTCAGCTAAGCAGTGAAACCCAAAATAATGATCAATGGGACCATATACATACTTAGGCAAACCTCAGTAGAAACAGGGAAAGTCAACTTACAACTATGCTTTGTTTAGTCAGCAGATGGCTGATCCCTAGAAATACTGGGCTAGTGCAACTGCCACAGCATCTGAAGTTACTTATCCTACTAAGATCAATTATTTAATAAATACAGATTTTGAAAGAGTTCAGAAGAACCCACAATAAAATTAGCTTGCCACATACATGAAAAGTCGGCATATTGCTAAAACGTGTTGTGGGGGTATTTTTTAATCTATAACTCTCACAACAGAAATTGCTGACACAAAAGGGAAAACCTGGTCTGATGGCAAGCATCAAGCCCTCAAATGCTAGCCTTGAAAGACACATTTAGCAGTCTGACTTACTACTTGGTATAGAAAGCAAAAGAATTTTCCCATCAAAAGGAATGGTAGAAAAACTAAAGCATACACATACCAACAGCTACCCTCTCAAAATGTAAACTGAACAAATGGTAGCTTCTTTGCATCACAGCAAATTTGTATTGCATTAATCTTTATCAGTGTCCAAAAGGTACAGACTCAAATTAAAAAGACAAGAACCACATGATGAAGAAGGAGTTAAAATAAAAGGGCACCAACAACCAGAACATTCAAGGAAACATAGACAAAAAGCATAACATAATGAACAAGCATGTTATAAATGAAATTCCTTTCTGATGGCATTGTTGCATGCTTTACTGATAGAACTCATTTCTAACTTTCAATTAATGGCCTGAGGGCATGAATGACCCCCACCACCTTCACTCAGGGCCTCCACCCACCTGCCTGCCCATGGGCCCTGGGGCTCCACTAAAGCTCAGGCATCGAGCTTCAATCCCTGTCCATGCTACAACAGAAGTACCTGTCTCCAGCTCCAGCAACATCTGTTCCTGGCAATGAGCCTTGTCAACTCAGAGCCTGACCTTTGGACTGTCTCACTGGCTTGATACTGGACTTGTCTTTTCACAATGGATTTTCCCAGTAATCACTGGACTGTATCTGGCTCTGGTTATTCTCTCCAGACCTGATCCTGGTTTAGCTGCTTGGCTTGATTGAACCTACCTTATGATCCCGGACATTGGTTCTAGTCTGTCACCAGTTACCTGCCCTGCTCCCTCACTGGGGACAGTGGGACAAGTTCTGTCTGGACAGGCTCTGTCCCTGCAAGCCACACTACTACGCTAGGCTTCCAAATCTGTTACAAAGGAGATGATCCTTGTTGCTCCCTGGTGATTCCGTTTTTGCATTATCCTTGAGGGCTATTTATCTGCTGTTAGTTATATAAGTAGCAGAGATAAGCCACATAAAGCTATGGGTATGGAATGGTTTTGTAGCAGTTCATGCTCCCTGAGAAACAAGAAACATTTAGTTGAGACACCTCAAAATATCCTCTGTCTCAATTCATCAAAATGAGAGAGGAAATCATTTACATTGGACACTAGGAAAAATTTCTTCCCATAAAGGGTTGTCAAGCACTACAACAGGCCACCCAGGGAAGTGGTCAAGTCACCATGTCTAGCAGTATTCAAATGATGTGTAGATGAGATGCTTAATGAGACGGTGTAGTGGTGGACACGGAAGTTTTAGGTTAACAGTTGAACTTGATAATCTTACAGGTCTTTTCCAACCTAAATGATTCTATGAGTCCTATTTTCCCATTAATTTCTATATCTCTTAGGTTTTAGTGAATGACCACACAGGGGCGGGGGAAGCTTTATACCTAATACCAACAGCAGTTGGTATATCTAATACCAATAGTGGTTCTGTCAGGGCTTGGTATTGCAAAGTGACATGTATTTACTCCAGACCATGCTGTTCTTCCCTGTACTAAGAGAATACTGCTAGGGCTGGTTGCAATCTCTCCCTGCCTCACCTCTATCCTAAAGTCTTGTGGTATTAACCAGATATCTCTTTCTTCTAATCTTGCAACAGAAAGTGAGGTAAACTGTCTCTTTCCTAGAGAAATGCAACAGGTTGTTGAATTCAAACTATCACAAGAAGTGATTTGCTTAGGTTTGTAGAAAATGAGAATCTAGTGGATATCAGCTTCTGTACACAAATAGGCATTTTTAACCTGAGTCCTCCAACATTTTGCAACGCTAGTATTGGCCAGAAAAGGACATCCAAATCCTCACAGAGCCACAACAAAAATTCTGCCCCTTGCTGTTTTTTCTTGAAACTTTTAGTTTGAAGGCATTCAACTGTACTTTGGCCAGGGCAGAGAATATCTCCACAAGCATACATAGCTCTGCTCAATTTTGGGAGATTAATATGCTATACCCTACACAGGCTTGCCTCTTCCATGGATACTACTGCAGTTTTGCTTTCGTAAGGATGCTGTTCTAATTCTCTTACTCATTCCTTCCTGTAACAGATAATGTGGTCCATTTTTCTTCTAGTGCTGCAGCTGCTAATGCCTCTATGTCCACTACACCTTCTTCCTGCTGTGGAGCTGACTCTGTCATCTCTCACTGCACTCAATCTCAATTTCTGAACTTGAGTGTTTGTGTGTCAGAATGACAGATACATGAACAAGTTGCATGCATACATGCCACTGTTGATGATTGCACCGAAGTGAAGCACAGTAGAAAACGAGACCTACTGGGGCTTGAGTGCAGGCTTGCCCAAGGTCTGTATAGTGGTCAGGCCAATTGGGGAAAAAAAATAAATAAGTTCTCTCCTTCAATTGATAAGTGTGTTCACCAAAAGTAGAACCCTCAAAATAAGAAAATGCCCTTGGTACGGGTAAATTTTTTTTTCCTCCCAATAAAACAGGTAAACCCTGAAGGAGGTGGTAATTTTTAATTATCACAAAAAGGAAAAATACCAGTTTTCAACATCACACACAGACTGGTTTTTATACCAGGAATTAGCTCAGATTCTATAGTCCACCTCGGTCATCAAACATTGCCATATTCCAGAAGGCAGTCTTCTGAAAACAGCTTTTTAATTGTAGATATACAGTCACTCAGGAAAGGCTTGCAATAATGCCACTGCTGACTGCTTTTCTCAGTTTTTCATGTGCAATGCAGATGCAAGCATAACATCTAACATACCTAGAACCAAAAATTATAATTTTGCCTAGAAACATGAAATGAAGGATCCTATATTGTTCTAAAGATCGTGTTTCCCCCTAACATAATTTAAAATTGCTAGTACAATTTTTAAAGGAAGGTGTATATCCCATATTCAGTTAAAGAAGAAAAAAATCCAAACATACTCGAAATATGTCTTTGTAGCTTCCTGAAGAGAAGCATTTACATGATCATGTGCTTCATAGTGTGATTAGAAGATTCTTCAAAAAAGCCCACATGCACAAACTGAAATCCAGAAATATGTATCTTGGGAGGCAGGTGTCTTCAAGGAAAGTCACCACTCACCTGCTTCTCAGGGAGGACAACAAATGAACTTTCAGGCAACTGAATAATGAACCTTACTCAAAAAGGCTCTAAAAATCAGTGGTTTCAAATAGTAATATCCTCTAGTTTTATGGTCTTGCATAGAAGACAGCTCAAAGAATAAATGCAATTGTAAGATAACTAAGACAATAACTACATGACTTTACCTTTCCCTTCATAACAACACAGTCCTCTTGTCTGTTGTTTGCATGAGTGGGTTCTCCACGAAGCCACTTGGTGTAGGTGACAGGTGTCCCATCGCTCCATTCAAAATACATCTGAACCTTGAGGTCATTCAACCCAATCCACAGCTCATCAGCTGGCTCTAAAATATATGATTATATTGATAACAGTCCTTCTGTATGAGGTGAACTTCTATTTTCATGGAACAGAAAATAATTTATTCTCAAGAAGTTTAATAGGTAATTCACAGGAAATTAAGGTTCCCTGACTCATAAAGAGGGCAAATCATTCCTCAGATACTCACTCCAGTCATCAGGAAAGGCAACTTATTTTATTGGCAATACAGTAGGAGTATTTAACTTTGTATAAACAGACAAAATAACTCTTTGTTGAATTATGTTGCAAAACAACCAGATTAATTCCTTTTCTCCAGCTCTAAACTCTTGTAACAAGATATGAATAAACACCTAAATGAAACAGTACCTCCCCTTTTCCACCTCCTTTTAGTATAGTGAAGAAAGAAGTGTGCTCTTTTCTACCGTTCAGAAACCTAATGTTGCCATTTAGAGGTGATAACCAGAGTACTTGCAAGATATTGCATTGCATGTGTTCCTGTATTTTATTTCATTTCAGAGAAAAATTCAACCCATGTAGTAATTGGACATTTTCCAGTTGGCAGTTAATGGAGTTAACTGCAAGGTTTCAGCTGGAAGGAAAGTGCAGAACTGATCAAGGATGCTGCTTTACAGCAGCTGTTTCTCAGAGGTTAATTGGCCTGTGCTTAAAATACTTCACTCTAACACATTGCTACTATAGGGTTCATACCTGGTTTTGTTCTAAATAAACTATTTGAATAAGGAGGATTAAAAATTTGAGCATTTATGGTCAGCCTAAATGCCATCATCAAAGGGTATTCCTCTCTAGAACTGATTTTATTACTTTGTTCAGTAACAAAGGGTTATTTTTAATTATTATATAATTATTTATTTATAGTCTTTCATCCAGCCTCTGCTAAAGGCAGCAGATGCTTCCTTTTGTCCACAGCACCATGACTCAGATCAGACTGATGAACTACGTGCACTGACCTTTCCTTAGATAGCAGTATTTCTGAGAAGAGTACGAACTACTATGTTACTAGAACTTACACATTATGAATTACAGAGAAATTACTTTTTAACAGTTTTTTTCCACTGCTTATGACCTCGAATTTCTACAACCCATCTCCTGCAATCAGAGGTTTTTTTCCTCTTTGGTTTGTTACCATAGTTCTTGCCTACTTCAGTAAGTCTTTCTCCAACATCTTCTATCCAGGCTGGCTGCAGCTAACCTGACAATGAAATCACCCATGGAAATTAAAAATGGGATTGTGAGCCCACCCCAAAAGACACCAGCTGCAGCAGTGGGTCTCTCAGTGGAACTGGTTCTCTTCTATTGCTGCTGTCACTAACAACAGAAGTGCCCATAAAACAGAAGTCGGTGCCTCCAATGCAATAATTTCTGATTAACACATTTCAGATAGAGGTTTCCTTTGATGCCCCCACAAATTAAAACTCTTCTGTGACAGTTCTCCTATCTGCTAGTTACAGGAACATGGAGGCTGCTCATTTTGACCAATCAAGCTGCTGCAAAAATTATACCCCCGACTGGCTGACACATTAATGGAGTCAACTCTCTCTCCTTTCTCTTTCTCTTCCTTGCCTTCCATCTTTATTATACTTAAGTGTGATCAGTCCCCACAGCTCATCCATACTGTTCTTATCATCTCTCTCCCCCAATAAGGAGGACTCAGTTTCACAGGATATCAGACTTCATTTTCAAACAGGCACCTTGACCTCTTTTTTCCAGACTGCTCTACCTGTTCACAAGTCCTCCAACTTCACATCTCAGTACCCTCCTTAAAAAACTCCTCTGCTACCAAAATTGAAGCCTGTTCCAATTCCATTGCCCATCATACTCTCCTTAGTATGATGAGGTAGTTCATTATAGCTCCACCTCCTTAGCTACCACCATCCATGCTCTCTAATTTCTAGTTTAGTCATCTGTTGATATCATTCTGCCTGTTTCATTGACCACCTAGCACATCAGAGGCCTCATCCATCATCAGAGGTCCTACAGTAGTGGGCTCACACCACGGTAATATGAATAGTAATTACCACAGTAATATGAACAATAAGCAGCATTCTTTGATGTAATTATTTTGTTAAAGTCATGTAAATAAGCCATGTAAATCAGAAAAGGCCAAGAGCAATTCCTGACTCCATGAAGCCTCTTCCTGCATAATACTTTCTCCTCTGAAGAAGAAATGCTGTCACAGAGTTTTGCAATCATCTCTAAAACTGGGTGACTAAACACCAAGATTAATTTTTTCCCCAGCCACTTGTAAATAAACTGTTTCCTACTCTCTCAGGCATGCACTGGGCCATATTTGTGCCATATCACATGCTGGACTTCTGCGCAAACATACAGAATGCACTTCTTTATTCTTCTTCATGTTCCCCTCTAAGTTCTCCTTTGTGGGTGATACAAACAAAAGCTTCTCTACTATGACAATATTAATCTCATTGTACCCCTCCCTTTGTTTTATCATGGTACTGGGAATTGTTTGGCACATTGTTCTTTCTGTACAGTACTTCACAGAGTTTTGATGCAGGCAAGATTTTCTAGGCATAGGAATATATGATGTTCTCATCTCCTTAGTGAACAAGGGTAATCTGATACTCTTGGAAGCTGCCTTAAAAGGCTTCTTTAGTTGTTCCAACGTTACTCCTCTGACAAGAATGCTTTCAAAAGTCTGTTGCAGTGTCTGCGCCATATGTGAGAAGCCTGGCTTCCTTCAGGACTATTTGCCTTTCTGAAACAGTCACTTTTACAAAACCAACGCAGCACAATTAGTTAAGGAAAGGTCTCTGGAGAAGACATTAGGCTATGAAAAATCTATTTCCAAGCAGTAAGGTAAAGATACAACTAATTTTCTTCAGAGCAAAACTTCTTTCATATGTCCTAATGTCTCATCAAGAGGTCCTACCCTTCCTAATAACCTCCTCTGTAAGAGTAAAAGTTTCATGTTGTTCACGAAAGAACAATAAGAATGTGAGGAATATCGCAAGTTGACATGGAGCTGGTTAGGATACAAAACAAAAGCATGTCAGCTGTTTTATGATTGCCACTCCAAAGCTGCTGTTATATGGCAGGTCAAAGCAGCTTACTGATCTTTCAGGGAAGCATAAACTAACTCACGCTTCCCTGGCACTGAAAGCACACACAGGATCAGTTACTGCAAAGAAGTATACATACATGTGAACATGTTTCTCCAATCAACTGATCCAGAGAGTGAAATCAGGTTCATGTAAAGCAATAGCAACCACAAAACTGCTTCAGGGTCAGAATTATTGCATTTCTTCTAATGAACACACAGCATCTGTAGCCTAACTTGCCTTGCAGCAGCTCTAATGTGCACTCAGAAACCAAGAATCTAAGTACCATAATTAATTTGAGGCACATGTGAATCCACTTACAAGTACAGACCGTGTATTTTTTTCAGAAGAAACACCAGCAGCGTGACTTGCAAAATAAGGAGATGGCAGTGCTGGTAATAGGACCCAGATCTCCCCAAAATGTCATTGACCAACAGACTTTGCTTTCCTCCATCTATCTTTGCAGACCAATATTAAAACTCCTTCCAGATTTTGAAAAGGTTGAAAATCTGTACAAAAGGAGTTAGAAGCAGGGCAAAGGAATAGGGGTTTGGGGTTGACGCAATTCACATTGACCACAGCTTTCCTGTGACAGTACAGTTTGGTTTTTGTGTTCTACTGTGGTTGGTTTCTTCCAAAGATTTTTTTGCAATTTAAAATTTAACTCCTACTGCACCCTGTTATCAGGACATTTTTATTTATTTTTTTTTAACATAACAGGCTCTTCCTTTTATCAACAGGTAAGACAAATTCAAAATTTTATTTTCTTAGTATAGATATATATATGTGTGTTCTTGTAAAATAATACTCACGGTACCCAAGCTGGGAAATAACAAAGCTGTACTCTTCAACATTATGGATGCTTGCCAGATCCCCATCCTCTTTCCTGCAAGATGTTAAGGCATCTTTCCATATTTTGGGGTCCCTCTGAATTATGTAACAGTGACCAGCATATGACATCCATTGATCAGGACATCTAATAGGCACATTAGTCTCTGAATAGAAAAATTACCATGAAGAGTTTCAGAATTCTATTCTTAACTAAAGACAGAAAATCATATAAGGAAAGATTTAACAAACAAATTAGTTAGGTATGCTTTTTTCATGAAGAACAGCAGAGCTGAAAAATACGTACAGGGATAATGATCTGCATGCATGATTGAAAGTTGAAACTCCATCATTTTTTTCGAAGAATACTACATTGCTAACAAGTGCTTGCATGGTGTGAAAAGACAGAATTAAAAATTGCCTAAAAACACAGCTTTAACTTCCTCACGCATATGCACACATACAAAAAGGTAAGCTCTGCAGAGGTGTGCTTTATAATTTTTTTTACACTTGTGTCAGCATTTCTCTTCCCCCTTCATACTGCATAGATCTATATGGTACAAACTTGAGCTTACAAAAATACTTAAGAGGGTAATTTTTTTCCACACATCTTAGACATTTTATCCTTTAGCCCCATTTGCTAGATTAGCAAAGAAAAAAAATTAACTCATTTTAGTGGATCATGAGAGAACCCAAATAATACTGCGTTTAGAATCCTTTTTGAAATCTTCTTTGAGAAAATTATACTGTGAAAGTAAATGATTTATGCTTAAACCTTTCTTTTAAAAGTTCAACAGAACAGCACCAGAGTACTGCCAACAACCACATTGCTGTTCAGCAAACAATTCAGGCTTGGGAGGAGTGCCATCCAAACTTATAATAAACAGAATATTGCGGTTGTGGAAATAAATTATGATTCTTGCAGCACTTTATTTATAATCAGCAGATGGGTTTAGCAAACACTAATATAGAGAGTAGAACAAGGACAGTAAATTTGCAGAAATTGTCTTGTCAAAATCTCCTGTGTATGTCAGGGAAGGAGAAGTAATGTGTCTATATAGAACAGTGGGGTATATCCTGTAGAAATATTTAGGTAGAAATACAAAGTCACGACCTGACAGGCAGCATATGAATTTTGCAGTGCTTTGCTATAACAGAGAATTGTTTTGGAAAAAATATCTAGGCATGTGTGCTTTTCCAACACACTAAGTGCACCCTTCTGCAAACCATAAGCACTGAGCAGAACAGCCATCAGCAGTTCAGCCATGGCTGCAAAGACAATCACAAAGGCATTTATTCCCCAGTGAGACCATGAGAGTCTCTTTTTCAGAACGAAGGAGGCTGTGAGAGTATTAGTATAAACACTAAAGCATTATGCAAGGTGGGAGAATCTTTTGCTTGTTAATCCAGTAACAACAGGGAATATGTTTCAGGACACAAAAGAAGAAAAGCAATTGGTAGTCTAGTTTATTTGGTCCAAGCCTTATTAAATGGCATAGCTGTGGATTTCTCAGTAAGATAGTCTTCAGTTCTTCATTTCCAGTACTCTGCAAAAATGAACTCTGTGCTTCCCTATTCTCCTTTTAAAGGAAATACAAGATAACACAAAGCCATACATGCATTTTTTATTCTAACAGAAAGAAGTACTACACACCAAACTTCATTTGACTTACACAAAAGCAAAAGGAACTATTAATGTGTAAAAAATTGTCAAGCAGACAAATTTACTCTGGAGTAGATCAAGATAGAGAAATTAAGTTTGTAAGCATAGAATGGTTATTCTTGAAACAGATCTGAAGATCTCACAGTGATTGACTTGAATGTCTAAAAGGGTGAAAGCACAAGCTGAAGTTTGTCTTGTGATTCAGGCATTCAAATTTTCTCTCTTGCCCAGTCTTTGTGGTCTGATAAGAAAGTCCTCACACAGCAGCCACATCAGTGACACTAAGAGCATCTATTTTCTCTAACTGAATGTTTTATGAAACATTTGGAAACAATACTTAAAGATTACTACACCTTGTTGGACTGGGATGAAATCTACTTTGTCAGTCTCTTGGTGGAGATAGCCAGACAGGCAGACTTTCCTTAGGAAATTAAGTTAAAAAATAAGCAAGTTTCAAAAGTTAAATAAACAGGTTCCTATTAATCCACTTTGCTCTATTACAGGGCAAACACTTTGAAGCCCAAAGATTTTACATCACTTAGATGTATAAAATGATGTGGCCCTCTGCTGGAAAAAAACACACCTGCCTCAAAAACACCCAACAGTTGGTTTCATGAAAAATCCTCATCTGCAACAAAAATAAATATTCTCCAAAGATTTTTCTCTACTTCACTGTGGACCCAGCCCTGGTTATACTCTTCTGTTGTGCAGTGTTCTTCTGTCCCACAGTTCTCACATACTGCCTTGTTAGATTCAATTGTAACTGCTGGGGTTAAAATTTGAAAGGTTTGCCTCTGTGTTTAGTGTTAAATTCACAACTACGTGCATGCATGAATTTGAGATTAATACATTTCTTGACTCAGTAGCCCTAGTCAGGAAAACATCAGCTGCCATGAATTTTCCTTTACATCACTAGAAGCTGAGGGCACTTAACACCTTGTATGATCGCATGCTTATCCCTTTAATGACTTCCTCCCATGGGACATTTTGGCAAATATTTTATGAATTCAATCACTGCCAGTCTCTGGTTAATCTGTCACCATGTTTACTCAGCAATTTCTGTACAATTGAAAAATGTTGCGCCATTTCTGTTCTTCTACCAAATTCCTGATAAACTGGAAGGTAGATGGAGAATCAATAGTCTAATACATAAGAAAGAAATGGCCCCCAAAACTGAATTTAAATCTAAATGAGATAGCAGCCAGTGTTAGTGATAGTATGTTATAGTCCTTGTGTTTAAGAAGTGACATAGGAAACTTGAAAAGACGAGCAGTAACCAATCTAAGGCAACACATATATAAATTAAACTATCAGATTATCAACTGTATACAAATACTAGCAAAACCACATGTTAATTTAGGACATAATTTAAAAATGCACTGACGTTCTTCCTAGCTAAGAAAATGAATATGCTTGAGTTCCATACGTAAGTATTAATTTAATTAAGTATTAAATACTGATTTCAATATCTAATGAGACACTAACACTTTTTTGTGGGGAGGGGTTCTCTTAGCAATAAAGAAAATAAATTAGGCAGAAGTTTTTGCCCTAAGTGGTTTTGACTGGACTGGTTATACATTGGCAAAAGCACGTTCTTTAAGCCAAGAGTCACTGAGTTTGCCAATAACGCATGTAGTAAATGGTCTGGAAATCCAGGAACGGTTTAGCTTTCTGCTTCTAAAACTACAAAATACTGTCAGTGGAGACAATTTGTCCTGGAAAAGGAAAGAAAATCAGAAAGAACAGAAGAAGGAGCAGTGAAATAAAGAAATATGTTACAAGGTCTTTATAATACACAGATTCATAATAAGGAAAAAGGTTTAACTAAAGCGATGAAAACTGTTTTCCCTTCCCACGTACATTAGACAAGAACAAGAATTACTTCTTTTCTGAAAAATCATTAGTATATATATATAATTTAAATAATTTTATAAATAAGTTAAATAATTTATACCTATACATAAGTAATTGTAGATATATAAAAATATAGATATCTATTTATAAAATAGATCTATTAAAAATATTTAAGTCTCTCAAAATAATTTTAAAACGTCCCTCTAGTCCACTACCAATTTGCACTGGCATACTCTAGTTCATAAGCAGTAAAAATAACAGAGAATTAGATTCATCTCAATGGGTACATGGGATATTAGATAATTATATAACTTTTATAAAAAACCTTATTATTCTTCTTGTTACTTTATGGAAAAAAATCTGAAAAGCCTGCCTGTGTTCGGAAAAGAGAACTCTACAATTTCTGCAATGTAGAACACAGAACTCCTGAGGAAAGATTACTGTAGAGGATGCAGGGAGGCCCAAGCAAAAAGGAAGTTTACACTGTTCGATACAGGGCATGTTGGTCAAGCCACGGTCTGCAGAGACCTTTTCTTTGTATTACCATGTGCAATAACACACACCTACCAGAATTACAGATAAAAAACACTGGTCATTAACAATTTGTTGAGGATTTATTATCAAACTCACCTCTAGGAATAATGAAAGATTCTAAAGTAGCATTTCCTCGTTTACAAATATAGCCAAGTTTCTGATCACATTCTCGAGTCTCCCACTTAGCGCCTTTGCCAGGATTTAATGCTGCACATACTTTTCCAGGTTCTGGAGAAGGATGTCCTTTAAAAAACAAACAAACAAACAAACAAAACACTCAGAAACAAAAACAAAGAATAAGCACATCATAGTTAGCCACCCAGTTACTCTCATATTCTCATCTGTTCTGTGCTTTAATTATGAGATAACATTGACATATAGATAATTGTGATTCTCCACTGTTGTTCAAACTAAACAGGGCAGTTCACTCCCTTATGTGATATTTTTTTCACAGCAACCACAAGCTGATATATTTATCCAGTTCAAAATTTAACAGCCTCTTCACAGGTTCAAAGTCTTGGTGTAAGGTACTACAGTGCACCTATTGCTTTTTTTTCTGCTTTTTTCTTTCTAAACAAAGAATATCTAAAATCCACAACACAATCTGAGTTCTGTACTCAGTATAACAGTAAAGGCAGAAAAATTATAAGTAATTATTTTGCTAATGTCAACTTCTTGTCCACTTGTCTAAACAATATGACAATAGCAGGATATTGGGATGTTTTCAGTTGAAGATTAGCGCTAGCACAAACATCTAGAAGTAGAACCTGCAGAACAGAAAAGATTACTGCAATAAACTGGGTGAACTTTTCAAGATCTGGTCTAGTATGATTAAACTCAATGTGGGTTTTCTTTCATTTCTGAACACATGCCAGTATACTACATAACAAGCGTCAGTACTGCTCAGCAATAAACACAGCAGGCTGATATTGTTTAGTGTGCAAGATGGCTCACTGAAAATTTTCCTGTAAGACTGTGATTTCATTATAGTTAGTTTTAAACTTGAAGTCATGTTATAACTTCTTCCCGAAGGAGAAAAATATCTTACTTAAAAAATGCAAATTTAAATTTTTTTAATGCACAGGATTAGTTCAGCTGCTGGCAGTTAGCTCTCACAACAGCCTTATCAGCATAATTTCAGTTTAAGTAGTGATAACTTAGTTCCCATGTTTTTATGTTATTTATTTAAGGCTAGTGAGATGAAAGAATATGAAGCTTTCTTTTAAAATATACTAGTGGAAGAACAACCAGCTCTCAAACATCCAGAGTAATGGGGATGAGACAGAGGTAGGCTGACCAAAGCAAAGTCATGAAGGAGATAAGTCCATATAAGCTATTTTTAATTTGTCTTAAGAGTATTATCTTTGAATGAAATTAATAAATACAAGGACATAAAGACAAATGGAGCCCATTTTAGTTATACTAAACCCCACCTAATTCTTGATGCAGAGTTGTCTGCAGTTTTAACAACCATGACCAGCTCTCCTTGCCACTCTGGCTCCACCTCACAATCAGTTATCCTCTACTTTTCATTACATGCAGATCCTCATGAATGCCCTTGGGTGATGGACCTATAAATACCCTCACAGCACCTTGCAATTGACCCCATCTGTTTGCCTTGTGTGCTCACACCGTTGGAGAGAGACTTATAAAGTAGTTCAGTTCACTCTTCAACATTTACCTAGTCAATAAATTTGTCCATATAAAGCATGTTTTTGGCCTAGTTTACACAAGGAAGCCACTGGATGATACAATAGAATGTGCATTTATAGTTACTGTGGATATAGTTGCATGTGACATGCTCAGAAAAGATATTTACTCTGCATAGCTTCAGATAGCTACTTTAAATCAGTCTCCAAAGTCTTCCTGAATAGCCACTGCAAGGGGACAGACCTGCAAAAAGCCACCTTAACATAGGCACTCTGAATAGAAAACCAGGAAAGCACATGTCCTTCACCATGTATACAGGTGGCATAGGAGAGCGCCTTTTTAATAGTGGCACCAGAGTTCAACCGTGCAATTAGCATAAAGAGGGGGTTTGTTTCAAGGTAGACTAGCTCAACATGTTCAGTTTGATACATGTTACTGCCATGGGTAGGTTTATCCTAAATGAAGACAAAAATCCAGTTTTTAAGCAAATAACCAAAACAAATTGTAAAGGAATGGAATTAAAATAAAAAACAAACCCCAAAAAACCCCAAACCCAAACATACACTGACCAGTCTAATCTCACAAATGAAGTATTCTGTAGTATCAGATTAATTCTGTGTTTATAGAGCTATAAAGTAAATTGAGAATATAAACAAATGAAGTGTAGATAGATTACTTAAAAAAATTCCTCTGGATTTTGAGGCTACCATTTCCTTTGTGATACCTGTGTGTATCCCATGCATAGGGGTTGTTACACACAGGATTTATAGCCACAGTCAGAACCTTTCAACTTCAAAACAAACTCAATAATTGCAGGAGAATGAAGTACTAGAAAAAGAGTATGTTACATGATGACCAAAATTTTGCCTTTTAAACTGAATAACAATGTATTTGACTTTACCTGGAACCCAATTTAAGTATCGAAATGGAGCACCACCAACCCATTGCCATCCGCTGTTGAAATTCAAACTGTTAAGCCCAAACCAAAGAGCGGAACTCAGTCTGCCAGTCAAACCTAGGTAAAGGAGACCAAGAGAGATGCTGGAAGTACACAGCAAGAGCAAACGCATTCTCAAAACATGAGAGCAGAATTCTAGCTAAACCACCTGCTTCTCCTTTTTTCCAGTTTCTCTTTCCCCCTTTTTCCCTGTTTCTCTTTCCTCTCTTTTCCCCAACTTTTACTCTTTTAATTAAGGTGTCTATGCTAAACCTGCAAAAATTGCAGGTTTTGTAATTTTATTGCAATAGAAAACAAATTTACACTTCTGAATTCTTGATGTAAACCATGGATGACAAATTTGATTTTTTTTTCAAAATGATAAAATATTAAATTAAGCTTCACAAAAGGTCACAAAACCAAAAATCAGTTTTCAAAAATGAAGCATGAATAGTTTCCTGTTGTTTTCTTTCTATTCCAATGAAATGAACAAGTGTGAGTTTCAAAATTATGAAATATTGTTAAGTAAAAAAACCCTGTTTGAATTTTATCCACTATGTTAAAATGCATCATTCCAAATACTGTCTTTTTAAAAGCACATCTTGTACATTTTTCAGACTCAACTGATTGCACTTTTGTAGCCAATGATAAGTCAGGCTTCCAAAACCTGTTCCAACCTATTGCTCTGGTTTTAAAAAGCACCTAGAAAAATCCTACTGAGTTCTATAGCATTATATATAATCATTAGTAATAAATGTTCTATCTCTGCCTTTTGTATAAGGCTTTGAAACCCAGCTGGATGATGGCTGATTTTTTTGAATTAAATATATTTCTGCATAGTTCACAGAAAATCACTGTGCAATATACATTATTTCTGCTTCTGCCAATGACATCATGCCAGTATGTAATTTTGCTCTATATATTTTAGTTGTCTTTGACACTGTGATTACAGGCAGTACATGAAGCATGGCAAGGTTAAAAGGAAGGGTAGTTAAGCACTGGAAAGGGCTGGAATGTCATACCAGAAACTGATTTGGCACCAAGTTAATGCATTCCAGTAAGGCTTCTATACAAACAAGTTGTGGTTAAGACAATCAAGAATATGACAGGAAATCCTGGTACTGCCAGGGTAGGTGTAGAATGAAAAAGAATATTTTCACGTACATTTGGCAGCCATATCTATTAGTTTCTGATTAAAACACACCTACCCACAACTCATTCCTACATGTTAGTGTCAGATTGCTCCCTTGAGTATTATTTCAATAATAATTTCATCACACTCAGTTAAAAAAAACAAGGCCCATGTTTTTACCAAATCCTTAAATTGAAAACAAAAGTTTTGAGAGAACAGACTGTTCATAGCATTAAAAATACATTTATCATTCCTATAAATTGGAGAAATATTAATTTGATGAATGGACATGAAATCCAAATGTGAATTTAATGGCTAAGGAATTGGCTGGATGTCTGCATCCAAAGAGTTAGTCAGTGGCTCAATGTCTCAATGGAAATCAGTAACAAGTGGCGTCCTTCTAGGATCTGTATTGGGAACCATACTGTTATATATTTTCACCAGTGACATAGACAGTGGGATTGCACACGTTCAGCAAGTTTGCCAGTGACACCTATTGTATTTTTTGTTAGAGTAAGTTTCTGGAAATATTTAATCAGGATAAAATAATCATTATTTGTATGATTTTTTCCAGCTGAATCTGTCAAGATAAGAGTTAAATTTATAAATTGCCAAAACATAATCAAATCTCATTTCAAGCAGGAACATGATATATAATGTTCACTGTTACAATAATACACTTTTAAAAAATAAACAAACAAAACAAAACAAAAAACCCACAAAACAACTGCTGGATATTACACTACCTGTCAAGTATGTTTGTTCATGCAACTCTGTAATGCTTAATAACTCTGCCTTCTGCTGCTGACAGCTTTTTCTTGCCTGGTGCCATTTCAGGGCTGCCTCAGAGTTTATCTGGTACTGGACATTTGTTAAAGGATCTGTATTCCACAACAAATCAATGTTAACTGTCAGGGAGAAAAAGAAATGCTGTAACTGATCATGAAGATGGAGTCAGATAAAATATAGAAAAAATTGCATAGCAAAAATGCACAAAACCTAAATGCTGGTATAGACAACTGGTTTGAAAGGAGTCCTGAGGCTTTCTAATGTGTTAGTAAATCTGGGGCAGAGCTAAACCATGACAGCCATGTGCAACAGTACACAGGCAATGAAACAAGGTCACCGTTTTCTCTGGTATAACAAAGCTGCTGTTCAAGATAGAAGATGAGTGACTAAGTCATGCTAAAATAATTGATTTGCCACTGTGGAGAAAAAGACTAAAAACAGGCAGAACCATGCTAGCTAAGGTGTACATCAAGATGACAATTTTTCTCTTTATTTTTACTAATTCTGGGTACTATATAAAGTGACTATGGATTTTGTTACTATGGTAGAGACAATCCAAGCGCAAAGCTCACATTGCCAGCATCCATCTCACACTTCCCTGCAATTCTTCATTTGTCTTATGCGTGTGTCTGACATACCATCACACTTTGTTCACTGCCACCCGACTCTGGTCTCCTTGCACACCTGAACGTGGCACATTTATGCAACACCAAACCAGTGAAAATGTCATCCAGCAAGGCCCAGCATGACAAGTGGCCCCAGCAGGTACCACACCCTTTGAACTGCTGCAGCCTCTCCTGCTTCATCTCAATTGAATCCCCACAAGAAGACACAGAAAAGAGTGTGATACCATGCTGCCAAAAATTGAACCTATAGAAAGCCCCAACACTGAGCTAAATATCACATGAAGAATTAAGGTTACATGACAAAACCAGAACGTAGCAGAGGTCATTGTACGTCTGCTGACAATGGAAAAACAAATGAAATTCCTGCAGCCTCTATCAGAGTTTCTCAAGTTGCAAGCTGTGAAAAATTTGAGAGAAAGATGCCTTTTCCTTTTCCGAATTTGGAGAGCTCAGAAAACTTAAGTAAGAGGAAAACAGTACAATAAACAAAACTCAAGACAAAGGAGGATCCGTGCTAAATGTCAGTAGGTCAGTAACCAGTTCCACTTTTTCCTGTATTAAATCTGATAGTCTATAGATACTATTAAGCGCTTCTTTTCAAATTATCTTCATAAAAAATGGGAACTTTCACCCCATTATCATTAGCCATAAGCCAGCTGCTGTCCAAAATATTTTATGGCTATCAGAATGCAAAATTTCTTTGCTACACTATGTTCTACAATACCATAAATTCCTGTGTCCAAGTTCAACCCTGGCAGAAAGTGGAGATTGAAAAAATCAGTAAAACTATAATAAAATAAACTGACTGACCTGATAGAAAGGTTTTTTAAATCTTGTACAATTATTTCAGAGGTGGAGGTAAACAAGTAACAGGCAATCATATGAAATTCCACCTCACTCTCCCAGTCTCAATTTATAGCTGGTTTGCATATGGTTCTCTCCTGTAGAACTTTGGTCTTTCATAAAAATTAAGGTAATTTCTGAGCCTTGGAAAATTTGTTTTAAAGATATTTGAGTTCTATGAGGTCAAATACTTTCACAGAGCAGGATTTTGGAAAAGGTATATGCTATTGTTTAAAGCTTAGTATCCCCAGAGGAAACCAGAAGATTAATCACTTTTCTGAAATGATTTATTTTAGCTTCCAAACTAAATTAATGTTTAACCACACCTGTCCTCAGTACATAGCTGGAAAAAGAATAAAAAATCTGAACTTCATCCATACACAGATTAATTCAGCATGAATTTTTTTTGTGTACAATGAAATTAGAGAGAACTAGCTATTTTCACCCTGATTACCATCCAAATCCCAGAAGTACAATATAGTAAGTTGGAAGATTTCACTCATGTCTTTCAAAGTTCTCAACCTTTAAAGCGAAGCAAAGCAGACCAGACCAAAAATGCATTGAATTTCAGGTATAGCCATTGACAGACAAATTCAAACTTAGAGAAACAGCATAAATTCCCAACCAATGTAGACACTTAACAGCATTTATAATTAAAAATATGTCAGCATGATTATCATATCCAAATACAGTATTTCTCCTGAATTAGGAAATGGAAGAATCTTGAGAGATTTTTATTTCAAAATTGCAATCTGAAATCTGGCCTTTGACTAGCAGTAACAATAAAGTGGTCTTGTTCATTTGGTTATCCATCCAAAGCACACTGGACTCTCAGTCCAACGTCCCTGGATGCTGCATGAAGAGAATCATGTCAAAAAATGACTATAAAACTTGTTAGCCTATAAAATACTGCCATCACTTCCTCTCTGAGTAGGGAAGGAATCTCATAGTATAGGCATTACGGTTTATATGAACCTATAATATAATAAAGATGTAACACTGTCAGTAGTCTAAATTATACCAAACTTTCTTCACATGCTTATCTTCATTTAGATGTCTTTTCTCTTTTTCCTAGAAAAATGTGTGAGGTCCAAAGTCAGTTTATGAGTTACAGATAAAGCAGAAGACACAGCACAAATCACCCTATACAACTTAGTCGACCAATTCACCATGCATTTTCAACCAAACATACAATCACAAGGAAAAACTCTTCAAAACAGCTTGAAACACCAGCATGAGGAAAAAAGCCCATCATAAAAAACTAAATTCAATATTTGTGAATGGGTACAAAGAAGCAGATTTTCCAATCATTAAAATACCACACTAAGGCTACTTAAATATTTCCTCATTCTCTGCAGTTTCTTTCTAGTCAGTTGCAGGTGTTATGTATGACTTATGAGGCTTTTTAAATTCTTAACAGAAATTCTACCTCTTTTATCTGTCAAGAAAGGTGCCTCAATGGACTTATGCCCACTTAAATACAGCTACAGGCACACCTCATGACTCATTCTCCTGGTGGTCTTACATTGTGCAATCCGTTTTCTTCCCCAACACCTCCTTTTGTCCTAAAGTGCAACTTACAGCTCAAAAAGACAGAGTGTGACCTGTAAAGCACTGGTATTGTCTAATGTAGCGACAATTCTCACTTTTTTCCGTGGGATTTAAACTTCTTCTATCACTGTATCAGCATCTCTTTTTAAAGTACCAAATAAAGGGTCATATTCACAATTATTTTTCCTCTATTAGTCAAATTTCTACATGTCTATTAAGTACAATAACTGTTATAAATACAGTTTTATGCTTCCCTTATTTTGAAGACCATTTGAGCTGTTTTTGCTCACGATGACAAAAAGTAACTGGTTTAATTTCACTGTATGCCTGTCCAGGCCCCAGTATGTATTTACATCACATATTTTCATATCAGCAGCTTCACTTACCTAGACAGTTTAAAAAACAACACTTTAATCTTCTTAAATAAACTTTAACATACAAAGACGTAAACATTCTATGTTTAAGGGTGCTGTTGGAGTTTATTAACTTACAGTCTCTCATGCAGTACATTTCTCTCTCACTGGGCTGACTAAAACTTCTGCTACTGCAGGCTGTCTCTCATTAAAATATATGACCTAAACTTGAATATTTTATAGCTAGTACCAAAGAATCAGGAAGGAAACATGCAGGCAATCAGCATAAAGCAGCTTTTTCCAAAAACAATCACAGCATCTGAATGGATTTCCTTGAATTATGCCAAAGAATTAAACAAAATGTTAATGATGCCTGCTATTTGCTATACTCAAAGAATTTTAAACAGGTAGCACTCTTATGTCGATCTTGCATGTGGTCTATTAGTGAGATTGATATTTCCAACATGGTTTTGATATCAAATAATATTGGCACAGAAGAGAAAACCATGCAATTTTGGTTTGCCTGAAATAACGAATGCAACATTCATGGAAATCCGGCAAGGAAACTAATTGTTCATAATCAGACCAGTTAAGATCTGGTCTTCACATCAAGGGAAAGACATGTTTTTCCCCTTAGCTCTGACTGCAGTCAGCTGGAGCTTTACAGCAAAACACAATAACGAAGAAGGGAGGGAGAAGGGCCACGTCTTTCAGCAGCAGCTTGCAGACAAAATGCTTGGTACATATTTTACAGAAATTCAGAAAAAATTTATTCAAATTTAAAAGAATTTAAATACACGCAGGCATATTTCTCCAATTTACTTGAAACAATATAATTTCTTTTAAAAGTTCTGCATATTCATAATTCTACAATTGAAACTAACTATACTCAAGCCAGGGAAGTACTGCTCATTGATTTCAAACACAGAGTTCTAATGTAGAACACAGATTTGGGAAATACTGTGATTTAGTAAAAAGTTTCTGTAATCTCCTTCATGTTTCATAGAATCATAGAGTTCTTTGGGTTGGAAGAGACTTCAAAGATCATCGAGTTCCAACCCCCTTGCCATGGGCAGGGAAACCCTCCACTATCCCAGGTTGCCCAAAGCCCCATCCAACCTGGCCTTGAACACTGCTAGGGAGGGGGCAGCCAAAGCTTCTCTGGGCAGCCTGTGTCAGGGCCTCACCATCCTCAAAGGGAAGAATTTGTTCCTAGCATTCAATTTAAATCTACCCTATTTTAGTTTAAAGCCCTTGTCCTGTTGCTACATGCTGCTGTAAAGTCAGGTACTATAGGCCACTCCTAAGATCTCCCTGGAGCCTTCTGTTCTCCAAAGCTGAACAAGCCCAAGTCTCTCAGCCTGTCTTCACAGGATTAGTGCTCCAGCCCTCCAATCATCTTCATGGCCCTCCTCTGGTCTCCACTCAAAGCTCCATGTCCTTCTTGTTCTGAGGGCTCCAGAGTTGGACAGCGTACTCCATGTGGAGTTTCACAAGAGCAGAGTAGAGAGGGAGAATCACCTCCCTTGACTTGTTTCTAAAAAGGCAAGTCATTCTACAAAGTAGTCTTAATTTTGCATCAAGCTATATTCCAGGTAATCGTTCTGCTGCATAGGCTTCTACATGGCCTTTTGCATATACTAATGTAACATCTCTACATCTAATTAACATTCTATTTAAGTAAATGATACGATTTATAGTGTCTAGCATATGATTAACACTTTCACCTGGATGTAGTTGATCAATTTTTTCTTTTTTTATGCTGAGCCCAATATTTGCATATTCAAGTCGTTTCTAAAAGGATAGCAGGCTGCATGGAGACAGAAAAATGCATCATTTCAATCCGTATTTTGTATGGTAACGCTCATAAGGACACAGATATTTCCAGGCAACTGAACAACAGCACAGAACCTTGAACATAGAAAACTTACATTTCAGTGGGCAAAACCCATATATCTTGTCAACATCAAAGTTTGAAGTGGTTCCACACCAGAACCAGCCATCTGATCTGCCAGCATCTGTGCAGTCAGCATACCATTTATCAGCAAACTTGAAAGGGAATACACAAGGTGCTCCATTGGCATTTCCTTTCACTGTGTAGGTATCTACGGAAACACAACAATTTAAAAATGTATAAGCAGTAATAAGCATGGGATATATATCAGTTCAGCTTTATGATCACATTATAGCAAGCAGAGTTTGCTATCTTAGTACATACACTATACTAGAAATGGGACATTGATCATTTTACTCTCTAGGTCTAAGCTGATACCTAAGTTCACAGTAAGACAAATTTTTATTGCTTAAGGAAACCAGTGACTGGAACTGCCTGAGCCAAGACAAGTACATTCCCATCCTAAATTTTACATGCCTAAAGATCAGAAGTATAAAATCCACACAGTTTTTCTTTTTAAACACAATTTTCTTTTTAAACACAATTTTCTTTATAAACTCTAATAACTGCTGTTTTTTCTTTCAATAACCCACTCAATTACTGAACACTTAATACAGGGAACAGCACATATGTATAAACTTGATAGATCTATGCCAGCAAGTGACTCCAATATACTATGCCCAAATAAATTTTCCACTGGCATCTAAAGATATTTTTTGTTTCATCAGAAACTTGAGTCAATAAAACTTATCTGAGTAACTAAAGCAGTTTTCTGTGCATGTACATATAATATATAATATATGTGCATTGATGGGAGGAACACTACTTGACAGTGACTGCTAGAGAGATAACATACCAAGGTCATTGCCTCACTGAACTGCTACAAAACAAAGGAGGAATGAATGGCAGGCCACCACTCCATCTCCTCTCCCTTCCCCCCACCCCCTCCTTTCACATAATTTGCTTTGCTATGGTTCTTTTATTCTGGCTCTAGACCAAGGACTTGGACTGCAGTCAGCATTTTGGAAACCCTAGAAAATATCTCCTTACCTCCCTCCATACCCATTTCTGTTTATCAAAAATAATTAAAGAATCCAAATGTATCCCCAGCTGCTTATCAGAAATATATGTATGTATGTACGTACGTATGTATGTATCATACATAACTTTTTCTAATCTAATTATTTAAATTTTCTATATCTATATCGAATACTTCAGCACCAACTCTGAGACTCACTTCAAACAGCTAGGAAGGTATCTTTAATACGCTGGAGCTGAAGATATCAAGAGTTAATTATGAGCATAATCCATATTTGTTCTCCAAGGGAAAAAATACATAAATGACAGGCTATATATTTATACTACATCTTTCTGTATACATGTAAATTATAACAGCTATCATTACCTATTGCATACTAACATTCTGAATAACCATAGACTTTTTTCTCATCTCTAAATGAATTATTGCCATGCATGGTTAATTATCAATCAGAACATTGACACATTGTCAAAAAAGCAAAATTAGCTGCTCAGAAAACTTAACACACACTCAATTATTTCTGATTTCACCAGAAGTCACACTTACTGATCATTAATGAGATGAAGGAAATTCGCCTACACTTCTAAGCATTTGCACATATACATATATATAGAAATGGGTTTGAAGTACAGAAATTAATTTACAGAACTTTACCTTCATAGCCTCGAGAACACAGATCGTCTGTGGTTCCGTAGACCTTCCACCTACTCCATAAACCAGATCCCTTGTACAGCATAATATTCCTTTCCTGTCTGTTTCCATAGTTGAAAAACAAATCTTCCCCTTGGATTGCAAAGAGAGTCTCATTTCTGCATTCCCATCGCTGAAGTTCACTAGCCTTGTCACAAGGGTACAGAGTGATCGGAACCCAGTCTTTCTTCGAAGGCACTCCCAAGCACAATTTGAATGCTACGCTCATAAGCTGGTGATCTGAGACCCACCTGAATTTCTGTGACTCATTTTCTTGAATGCAGGGAGCAGTAATCACTGAATTAGAACTTTGTGCCAATACACAGCGCTTGTGATCTTCATTATATATTAGGAAGATGCTAGTATCTGTAAGACAAGAATACTGGTATCATTTAAAATATTTTACTAGCTAAATGAAATATGAATCTGGACCCTACTCTTGGGGTTAAAATCTAATCATCTGATGAGCAAAAGAAGATATGGTTCCCCAGGGGCATATACCTGCTAAAGTGACTGTAGAATGCAACTAGTTCAGATGTGAGGACCTTTCACCTATTTTGCGTCCACACTCAAAAGCACAAGGCTGCCGAGATGCAGATCTAGTGTGTCCTGTAGCTTTAAAGTATGGGTTAAACAGAAGACAAAAAGCACCCTCATGGTATTATTCCAAGGTGCATCCATGGGAGCTACTGAAACAAGGGAGCATGCACACCTGACACTGAGCTTTCCAGCAGCACTGGCTTCTTGATCCTGGCTTCCAGGTATGAGGAGTGGGGAGTTCTGTCCTCATAATGTCTGCTAAAACTCTTGAAGTCTTAACTGAGGGGAAGGATTTTTTTTAAGCTTTATGCACAAGCTACTTGTAGGGCTAAACTAGAATGTTCATTTCCCACTCAATTGCAGTAATCAGCATTTCTCCATTATGAATGAAATTCTCACTTACCATGATCAGGTAAACCTCTTAATGACTTATGAAAATCTATGAGGCTCTTCATAGCACCCAACATTATTTCTCCCTCTAAGTAAATAGTGCTGCACAGCATGAATTTTCCTGTATTCAAGGTTTATTTCAAAACTGTAACCACTAGAAAAGTTTTTAACATCTCTTACACTCTGATGTACTATGGAGTGCAACATTTCTGAGCTGGTCTTGCCCAGAGACCGACAATTTCTCTTCTCTGATCCCCCTGAGGTATAGTTTAGTGCATTAACTTAATAGTTTTCTCTGATACTGGATCACATAACAGGATGCACAACGTCTTAAAACTGTATTTTAACTGGGCTAACAAGCTAGGAAAGAGAAATACTAATTTATGTGACTCAGGGGATTGAAGCAAATTAAAACATTATTAATCTAAGTGAATGATTACCAAATTAAACAAGTTCTATAATGGAGAAATATTTAAGGGGAAAACAGTTTAACCACAGAAAATTTTCCCTTCTCTGCTGAGGCTCAAATATGAAATGATCATGCTTTTCTGCACAAGAACAACGTAGGAACAAGTAACCTCTCTCTCAGAGAAAAAGCTGACCTAGACTTATCTCATCCATGGTTCAGTTTCCTTCTCCTGTTCTTTGGCTCCCAACTCACTAGGAAGTAGTGTAAAACTGATGAGCACTGGAGACAGCAATTGTTGCCTTTTGCCAATCTGTTTCACTCACAGACAATACAAGGAAATACATAATTATCACTGCTGGTGATAACTTTTTTTGTTCTGTTTTTCTACCAGCACTTAGCATAATGTTATTGTAAACTGATACATGCAATGCTTGCAACTCTTCTTTTCCTGAAATCTTATTTAAAGTTTCTGGGTAAAAGAGATGTCAGACATTTTTCCCATGTTTGGAAAAGACTGACTGATCTTTCAAACTGCTAAAATTGTATTTGTGACCTAAAATAGCATTCTTAATTTTATGCAGCTTATGGTATTAAAGAGAGGTGGCTATGCACATGAAAAAGGCACCCCAGAGTTAAAAGCCTGGATTGCTGCATCCAAGCCTTAATGGGAACAGAGTTTGGGCATCAGAAACAAGGACAGAAAGCTGAACAAAGAGGTTCGGCCAGTGTGTGTGTAGGGGGGTGAAACAAGACAAACCTTCAGTCCTCTGCTTTTCTGACTGCTTCTTTACAAAGTGTTAGTGTATAAACGCAAAATAGCTGCTTATACAACAGACCCAGCACTCACAGTGATCTGACAGGGAATGATACACAGGTAAGCAGCTAAAGACCCAACATGCCAAGCAGGCACTAAAAGTAAGCTGGCACCAAACAGGAGGACAGAGCAGGATGCAGGAGCAACAGTTACTGAGATTGCAGTTGCAGGATTTCCTTCCCCTCAGAGTTGCTGTCTCATCCATGGCCATACATCAGACTTGTAACATGGTCCTGTGTCACGCTGGTTTTTTTCTCTGTTTGTTCTACCTGCTTGGATACAAAGAAGGTTTCCCATACAACACTTCTTGGTGAATTATTAGATAATATAGAAGAATATGAAACAAGCCAAGTAGTTGTGCCATACTTGCTGTGCCGGCCAAGTCTTCTCTGTAAGCACTTGATACTGCTCCTGTCAACATTATGAGTTGTATCTGTAAAATGGGCTCAGCAAAATTACTCATATAAATAACCATGAGCTGTGTTTTAGTATTCTGTGGCATCAATTTTATAAAACTCTCATAACAGGGTGCTGTTCTTCACTATACATGAGCTGTAGGTGGTACATTTAGAGGTTCACCACAATATGCCCATGACTACCACAGTCTTGGTACTTTGAATTATATCCATTTCTAACAGACTAATCCATATGTTGGAAATTGCTCCTGGAAAGAGGTTCTTTAAAATGCATAGGAATGTGCCAGGCATGGGAACCAACTTGCCTCACCATTATAACTCATCCAGGGAGATCTAACATCTTTTCCCTCAAGTGTCCCAAGGAGATCCTGTTAGAATTTTTCTCACAGACTTTCATTCTTCTTCATCCATCATACTGTGACTATTATTGAGCTCTGGCTCCAGTGTATACACAAAAAATTGTACCATGTACTGTAAAATCTCACAGACCCAGTATCTTTTCCACAGTAAAGATTTCCAGTGTGCCAATGTAGCTTCACACTCTGCAGAATGTGCAAAACATCACAGATTATGCAGGTGTAAATGAAGAGATAACTCGTGAAGCCTGGTGGAGAGCACCAGAAGAGCACACCAAAAGCCAGAAGAGATGGGGAAGCAGAAAGGCAACAAGCAGACAGGATGACTATCTTCTTCACACAGACCCACTTACCAGGTAGCCCACCACAATTACTGTTAATTACAAAAAGCAATAAAGGGTACATGACAGTGCTATGAAGTAGTGCTTCAGTAGACCTCAAACCAGAGAGCTGAGAATGCTGAGAGGCTTTCAGGAAGGGCAGATGCAAAACTTTCATTGAAAACAGCAGTGCACTGGAAATCACAGTAATTTTCAGAGCAAGAGGCTGCAAGCTCCAAGCTTCACCACAAAACACAGCTTTTCTCTGTTTTCACAGCTCTACTCCGTGCCAACACCTCATGCCCCACACCCCAAAACCATCTGCCAAAAACAGGGTCCATCAAAGGTCAGACTGGTGGAAAGGCAGAGCCCCAACACAATGCCCTTCTCCTCGGCATTAAGGAGGCAGCCACAGGAAAGCTGGGTGACCGCTTTAAATCCATCCCTGCTGGACAGCAGGGAAACTGAGGCACTGCTGGTGACAGCCCTGTTTGCCACCCACAACAACACCATGTGCATCCAACGGACCCCCTCGTCAGGCAGCTTTTCCCACCAGGCACCTCCGGGTGCAGAGGGAGGGTACGAGGGGAGGCTGCTCTTCGGGCCGGCCGGCCCGCCGCTCGGAGGCTCCCGTCAGGCAGCACCGAGGAGGTGAAACTGGCTGCGGGCTTCTCCACCTGCACAGGTGTTCCCCATCCCCAAACTCAAGCCCCCGGTCAGGCTGGGCTCGGTGCCCGCTGCCACCCCGCTCTTTTCCCGGCACGTTCCGTCCCATCCCACGCAGTCTCTGCGGGCACTTACCCAGCAGCGGAAAAACCCGGGGGAGAAGTGCGAGGAGAAGCAGGAGCAGAGAGGGAGCCATCACCGCGGCTTCCCCCGTACGCCCCGCCGCTGCGAGGAGAGGGCTTCCCACCGGGCAGGTTCTCCGTACTTGTGAATGGCTGGCGGATCAGGGGAAAGCTCTGGGCTTAGAATGATAAGGAAATATCCTGTCACATGGGGCGTTTTGAAATAACAGGAATTCGCTGTTCAAACTTTGCTTTCCTAAGCTGATTTTTTTTCTTTCCTCGGCAGAGGGAAGAGCCTCCTTCCAGGCGCGTGCAGGTGATAAAG
Organism: Laterallus jamaicensis coturniculus; assembly: GCA_022605575.1. Taxonomy (NCBI): domain Eukaryota; kingdom Metazoa; phylum Chordata; class Aves; order Gruiformes; family Rallidae; genus Laterallus; species Laterallus jamaicensis. Next base: position 1,748,562 of record JAKCOX010000008.1, read on the forward strand.
CGGTGATAGCTGAGAGGAGGGCTGGGTGCCTTGTCGTTGTTGTTGTGGTTGTGGCGGCTCTTATTTTTATCCCCTTTGCGACTCTGTCAGCTTTGCATATGGGTCAGCAGTCAGTTTTTGAGGCAAACGAACCAAACCCGCGCCGAGCAGGACATCCCCCTCCCATTTCTCTCTCTGAGGCTTGAACAAAACCCCCGCTCCAACGACCGGGTTTATTCCGAGAGCAGGGATTGCAGAGACCTACTTTTGGGAACCGGGATTTGGGTTGCCCCCCCGCCCCCTCCGCTCCCCATCACTCCTCCCTCACGCGAGAGCAGGTTGCTCCAGCAGCCGCCGGGGAGCAGAACGCGGGGGACGGTCGGGGCCGGGGAGCGGCGGGAGGCGCAGCCTGTCTGCGCTCGGCAGTGGGACGGGAGAGCAGGGGAGAGGGGGAAACACGGGCTTGGAAACCCCCTTGAGGCATTTTTGGAGCTCAGATAAATTAAATCCAACCGATCTACCTACCCACCTAGTGCTTTTTCCCCCTTTCTTCCGCCTGCGGTGGATCTATCTGCCCTCACAGAGTTTAAAAACTTACTCCTTGTGAGAAAACCAAAACCCCGCCTGGTAGCTGGGTTTTCACAAGCTGAACCACCGTGTGGAATTAAATAATCATTCTGAAAAGGTGTCTGTAGAGCACGATCTGCCTTGAGGGTTTTATGGCTTCTTATGCTGGGTAAGACACACACACACACACACACACCCCACGTGTGCCTCTTTTTGTGGGATGTAGAATGCTATTCCTTAAAGGTCATCATCAGTATATGGTCCGTAAGGTCCCAAATGGGGGGAATACCACAGTCTTAGTGCTGTTTTACACCTAGAGGCTTTTGCAATGTATGAGACTTACTGATCTTTGTGATGCAGGATACACAGCTTTGAGAAACATCAACCTTCCATGTGTCAATCATACTGTACAGCCGCTCTCCCTGTACTGCCACGTGCTCAGAAATCTCTGCTTAAGTATTGAAAACCTCCAAAAACCTCCTTGCTGGAGATTCTGGGTGAAAAAGCAGAGCAGGGCCCAGGAAACGCCAATGTAAGGAATGGGGGCAGAGTGAGAAAGTACTTTGACAATATTATTAGGGAAGAATAAACAACGGAGATGAAGCCCAAGCTCATTTGAAATCAATATGAAATTTCTGTTAACATCAGATGGGACTCCAGTCAGGTACTTCAGCTGTGCAAAGAGGAAGTGCTTCATAATTTTTCTTGACATCTGTGAACCCACACAAAGGTCAGGAACAGGCTGGCCCAGTGACAGGAGGTGGGGAGTATTTCAGCCACATTCAGCAAAATTCTGTATTGTTATGTTGATGAACACTTATCTGTGAACCTTCATCTCTTGCTGCAGTATATGGCAAATATTTATTATTCACTGACTCTTTGCAATGTCCTTTATGCTGAACAATTTGGAGATCTGAATTCTTGCACTGGGAAGATTATAACTAACTCAAATAACCATAGTACAACTGAGAAATTAAGAATTCCTCCACATTCTAACTCTACCACCTTCAAAAGATTCAGGCATGAAAAGTATTTTTCGAAGCATAAAAAACCCCATTTTCCTAATTACTTTAATATTTGTTTACATATTTATTTTGCTAGAAGTTAGCAACACCTGGAAGCCCAGGAAAGCTTCTAGTGCTAGAAGGAATACGTCAGAAGATGGAGAATCATGCTGCTGCTCCAACAGAATACTGTTATTCGTTAGACCATCACTGAATGTTAGGGGATTTGTGGTATTTTTTGGCCCAAGATAAACCAAGAAGAGAGGCACTCTGTCAAGTTCAGTCTCAGTGTAAGTAAGTACTACTGCCAAAAAAAGTTTTTAGATTAAAAGCTTTTAGACAAAATAGCAAAGGGGGCTGCACATAACTGAAGTGTATGTGTGTGTCACACCAACAGGCAGAAAAAGGAAATAAGTAGGCAAGCGGTTACCCCTGTTTGGCAGTCAGTGGCTGTACCAGGAATGAGCCTGAAGTGACAGAAGGAACTGCATTAGGCCATTCCTCAAGATTCTCAAAACTGAACTGGACAAGGAGCTGATCTAAATTTCCAGTGAAATTTATTCTAAATTTCAAATGAGGGAGATGATCTAAATTTCAAGTTAGCCCTGCTTTGGGGAGGGGGTTCATACTAGATGACTTCCAGACATCCCTTCCAACCAAAATGAGACATCAGAAGAGCTACCTTCAAGACTAATATTCCAGCCTTTCTTGGGATCTGTGCCTTTGTGATCTGAAAACTGCCTTTTTCTCATTGTCCCTTGCACACACTGGAGATCCTGAGACTTCAAAGACATTTTGAGCATGTGGGGTGTGTGTATATATATATATTTATATATACACCCTGTCTAGAACAGCACAGGTCTCAATGAGCTTATTTATGTAGCCTCCATGTCTTGTCTGCAGCATGGTCTTCAACAATTATGTCTGGATCTGGCTTGCTCTTTGGGAACCATCATGCAAATAAGTGAATCATATGTTCTGATCTGATATAGTTCAAGGGAAAGATTTTCTCTTTTTTGACACAAAAGGATTCTGCAAAGTCTCAGGCTGATTTGTAGGCAAATAGTTATCAGAAGTCCAATCTGCTAAATAACTAATGACAGGATACATGCCCTAGATAGACATATGTTTCCATCTCTCTCTGTGGGTAGCAAGCCAGCTGCCATTTACATTTGGAACAGAAAGGCCTCAATTCCTCTGAAACAGGTTGGACCTTCTCTGCTTCTGGCACATCCAGTATTTGCAACTGGTGACTCTTCCTGGCAAAATACCTTGAAATCCTGAAGTCACAGCAGCCATTGACTTTGAGAGTCAACAGGAAGATGGAAAGTTTGGTCTAAATTAAATCATATCCAGACCTGAAGCATAAGACGCCTATTTTGTTTGTGCAGAAGCAAAACAAGTGGATTATTAACTGTTCTTCCATGTTTGTATCCAAGACTTCTTATTTTTCTTGTGGGAGCCTGTATTTCTCAGATGGCATTCAGTAGTTTTCTATACATTTCTAATGATAGCATGGTCATATACAATAAACACATACTCAATAACAAAATGTGCATCATTTGCATCCTCACTATTACCACAACACTTGCACTATACTAATATGAAGCTATATAAACCAGGCATTGAGCAGGGGAAAAACACAGGGATTGGCATAGTTCATATTTCCTTTTTATGCAAATAAGATTCCTCTGAAATGTTATTCAAAAATTGATTTTGATGTTTCTGATTTCTAATACCAAAATATAATAAATTGTCTTAAGAAGGAAAACAATCAAGGCTATAATATCTGTCACCAGACAACCTCTGCCTAGTAAAAGTCCCTTGAGAATATTGATAATATCATGTACAATATTAACCTTAAATTCAACTAATGCAATCTTCTATCTGTGCTTTAAAATTTAAAAGCATTGAGCATTCCAACATTCTGCCTTTACTGCAAAGCAAGAATAACTTTATTCCTTGCGTATACTTTAATTGCTCCATAAATATACATGGATTTTTGGAATGTATGTATGCTCTCATGATTTCTAACGCTTCAAGTTCAGCTTATGCTTGACCCATGCTACAGAAAAATAGAGAAATGTCCATGCCCTCACATTTCTGGTTGCTTACAGATACAAATGAGTGTCACCTGCATAGCTAAAAGCCATAGTAAATACAGCCCAAAGTTTTCAGACTCTCAGGCCAAGTAAGGAAATCCTAAAAGATTTCTGTCATTATGGAGGAGGCTCAAGTGGCAAAAGAGAGAGAGAGAGAGAATCCATGGCTGTACCACAACCCACGTGCATACACCAATTCTGCCATGTGCCTTCTGATTTGTTTTTTTCATGGTATTCTACTATGTAGTGTTTCATAAATACAGCTAGATACCGAGTTGTGGGGCTGAGACTATTTCATATGAAATGCAGAAAAGAGGTCCTTAGTAATAAGGTGTTCACAACTTAAAATTAGAATATTCAGCTAGGAGCTGCTTGATGAATGCAATTGAGACTTACTTTCTTTTGGTGAAAGGACTTCTCCATAGATAAGCCACCAGTCTAGCATATACATGTTTGGGGTTTTTTAATCTCAAAACCAGAAATATAGTAAGTTATATACATTTCAGAAAATGGCTTGCAAAGTAAAGAGACTCTTTTCAGGGACACAGTGGAGTGTAGCCATAAACTGGGCCACTTTCTATCCACTCACCAAGAAAAAAAATCTAATTTAATCAGAATCCAATAATAGAAAAGATTTTTGTATTGAAAGTTTTATTCCATGGGCATCGTGAAGCTTAAGTAGGACCCAGTTCAGCACTTGTTTCACAATAGCCTTCTCTCAACAAGAAATTTTGACCACCAGGGTAGGAGGGGGTGGGAGGGAAATAAAGCACTGCCAAGAAAGTAGTTTCATTGTTCTGCAATTACTTTTAATGCCACCAAAAAATCTCTTCTAGATACCCAAATGTGTTCAGCCCATCTACACAACTCCTAAGACAATTATCCTAAACTTTGCTATCAGTGCTTTGATCTGTCATCTGCCTACCATCAGATATCTGTTGTACAGGAAGAAAATAGCTCATGACTGATTTGGAAGCCAAAGTACCTTAGTTCACTTTCAGAACAGAATTGCTCTCAAGCATGAAATCCATGCTACAAATCCCCTCCAGCAAGGAGGCAGAAAGGGAATGGCTGTGGTAATACTCTTGTTCTTCACAGTCTATTCCGTTTTCTCTCTGTAGCAATAAAGCACTCCTAACAGAGAATTGTGGTAATTTTGTCTTAATTGCAGTGCTCTGTATGGCCAAGAGCTGTACACAAGTAGGGTAGTGGAACCCATGATGCTGTTACTGGCACAAGAGACAGTTATGAACCTCCAGACTGCCATTTCTCATTCATCTAGGTGCTGTAAGTCTTTTGATAGGACTGCTTCTCAATTAACAAAATGAACACATATTCATCTATGTAGATATTATTGCACAGTCAAAGGTCAGCTAAGTTTGGAACTCAGCGGGAGTTGAGCAGAACACACCTCGCAATTGGTGTAACATCAAAACACACTGATAATAGTTACCACCTTTGAGCTGTGCACTCAGTTCTGGTTATTTATCATGGTTAAAAGGAGATGCAGTGGAAATGTGGCAGTTCACAGATGAAAGATTGTTTAATAAAGGATGAGGAGACTTTCTTAGTAGGAAATAGGGTTATTTTTAGAAATGGAAGGCAATGTTTTATCTTCTGTATCATGGTACATTAACACAAAATCCAGTTTAATTAAAAAACCCAACAATCTTCATATCCATTGTCATCATCAACATCAACTCAGAATATAGCCATAGACATGTGTTGTTAGAGGTCCTCCAAGAACTATCATCCTTTAGGACAGGAATAAATCAGTAGGAGACAATGCTTCTGAGGGGATCGATAGGTAACTGTCACATAGAATTTGGGTTGGTTTTGTTTGCAGACAAGAGGGTTATTTTGGGGTTTCTTTGGTCGTTTGTTTTAACTTTTCATCCAAAATTAGATTATTTGAAGTAATCATAGCTCTCACCCCTTAGCCGCAGATGTAAAAATATTTTTTTAAAATCTTTAAATTTTTAGAAATTAAAAATATTTTTTCAACAGAAAATAAACCCAGTAAAGCTGAAATATTGTGAAGTATTACGTAAATTAAACAGGCAATGAGTACATAGGATTGCATTTTCAATACAGAGGGGGAAAAAATATTGTGCAGGACATATTGCTACATTTTATTCTAATTTCAACAACAGGATTTTTGTTTTGGTAATATTTTCTGCAGAAGAGAAAAAAATTTCCACGCCTCAGCTCTGCCTGTGCCAGGACAAGACCGAGCGTCCCTCCCAGCGACTTCCCTTTAGGCCAGCACCAGAACTGTGAGATGGCCATCTGCCCAACTACGACTCACCCCGTGTCTGGCTCACAAATGTGCTAGGTTTGCCTCTCCTGAGAATGATAATGATGTTTTTACTTGACATTGTTTAGTCAACAAATTATGTCATTTTGATTAGTCCAGCACTGTTTATGCATTCAGGCACAGTTCACCAAGTTTGTTTGAACAGTGATTGTCTTCGTGCTGGATTCACGAGACAGGATGACTCATCAGACCACAGCAGGGTGCATTAGATCTGGGCACACGTACGGCGACGGATGCCTCCCACAGTGGGTTTCAGATCTGTACAGCTTGTGTCCTGTCGGTGCAGCGTCACCCAGGAACATCGCCAGTCCTGATGAGCACACAGCTCGCCCTAAAGCCAGCCCTAAGTACACAACCTAGCGATCCTGTGTTTCATTTTATGTCTGCCTTCATTTCTTACTCTTAAAAGAAAATAGTTACTACCTCACTCAACTTACTAGAGTAGCAAATGTAGTGATGTGTATATACCTGGTATCAAATGTAATGAAACCTGTGTGCCAAAAAGTGTCAGAGCTATTCTACCCTCCAGCCTTTTTTAAGTGAAGTAAAAGTCATGTAACAATTTTGTAAATCGTTGTCTGAAGAGGTATGTGTGAAGGAGGATGACCTGTGAGACAGGAGTAGAGGGGGGGAGGCTGGTACAACCTGGAGTGACACAGTAGTTCTGATGTTGGGAGCAGACCTGTCAAGGGTGAGGAAGGGCTGGGATGATGTGGAGTGCTGCAGTGAGAAGTCACATGCTGAAACAGGAGGCTGGGACTGGTATACAAGACACCTTCGGACTTAATCCTTACCCAGATCTCAGGAGGCTTCTGGAGTTGCTGTAATGAGCCTTCTCACTTTTTCCTCCACTCCAAGAGATAAACACCTTCCCACCTGGTCTCCATGCAGTGCCTCCTGAGCTAGATGTTTGTGGGAGAAAGATAAAAGGATGACAGAAATTTTAACTCTTCTCCTCTTTCTTACAAAGTTTTAATGACACATGAAGGGTGAGTCTAAGTCTGTAAATCATCATTTCTGGGAAATTCAACAGCCTTGCCTTGAATTTTGAGAAGTTTGGCAAGAGCTCCGAAGTTATAAAGAAATGTAGCAACATGTTAAATACATGAACAGCACTACACTGCCCCAAGGAACATGCCATCTGAAAACTGCTCAGGGAACCACTTGCAAAATGACTGGCTCAACCAGAAGCATCCTCATGCAAAGCATCTCGTCAGCTCTTCACTAGGCATCATTTCCCACAGAAATGCCCTGGCATGAAACAGCAGAGAGACTGCATTTCCTTTTTTCTGTCCTGATGGGAAGTATCACAAGGAGTCAGAACATCTCACACTGCCCCAAAGCCAAGCTGTACTTGTTGTGTTATGTGAGGAAAACATCCAGTTTCATGGTTTCCCATCCACTGTTCCTTCCCATTAAATGAAATATTTTTAAATATTGAGATTTAAGTGAAATGTCTTATACCACTGTGTAGCAGACTCAACGGGCATTTCCTTAAGAATATTTATGAATTTTGACTTTGCAAAATCTGAAAGGGAAGCAGTCCAGATTCCCGGGAGCTATGCCAAGAGATTTTGAATCCAGGGAAACAGCACTCTCATGTGCAGAGCTCCTGGGATTTAACCTTGGCTACTGGTTTTTCTATGTGTCCATGGCACACAGCACAGCCACTGCATGCCACGTTTCACTAGTGTAAGGTATGCTGACATCGCACACTGTGCAGGTCAGTCAAAACTTGTAAGATGATGTAGACTGCAATGTTCCTCATGATGAAACAGAGTGAGCAGTAAAGTACAACTGTGAGAGCTTTCCTCAGAACAGCAGGGAACCAAATCTAAACATGGTTCTGAAAACCACATAAAAGACCAAAATGCCAGGCAACAGCACCCAGTCTGGGCACTAGCCAAAAAAATACCTGGTTCTGCGTGGCACCTCAGAGTACCATATGGTTTTCTGTGGCTATTGTCTCCTTATTTTGCACCAGCAGCAGGGTTTACCCCTCACACGTGTGGACATCAACAACACTGTATGGCTGAGAAGCTTAGTACTCTCTCCCTTTCTCTTACAAAATAGTCCTGTGCATCCCCCCTGACCAAACAGCAATGGTCCTGTTACCAAGAGACCTTTCATCTCCTGTTTTCACACAGATACAGTTTGTTTATGGGGGACCTGGTCTCTAACTTTTAGGTGGTTTCCCTAGGTAGACATTTCTTATGAAAGTCAAAGTGAAAACCAAACCGAAACAAAACCCCCAAACCACACAAGGGAAAGAATGTCCAATAAAAGGCAAAAAGCACCTAGAGAAAAGGCCAGATAATCCCAAACCAGGCTGAGTTTGGGGTTAGTTATTTGCCTTTCATAGCATTTTTGGCTAGAAGCAAGAGATCAGACACAGTTGTGGCATGATTATTTTGAGGCCTTACTTCAGTGGGAGTTAGGCATCAAAATTATTTTGAAAATGTGAAATCTAGCTGTTATTTTTATCCTAAATATAAAGTGTCAAACTGATTGAATGGCAGTTAAACCAGAAAAGTTCAAGTGGAAACAATTGCCCTGATAGGTTAAGAATAGATTCGCTATAGGATAGTCTTTTTCCTTTTTTTGGATGCTCATTTTGTCAAGACTAGTTATCTTTTCTGTGATTTTCCATCTCCCACATTTCACAGAAGATTTTCAAGCCCAGAGGTTTTCAAAAGGAAACTCCTTGCATGCCATCTCAAAGCACTTTTGTTATTTCAAGCACCATGAGAGCCTGTAGATAAACCATAGATTTTTCACCGAATAGTAGTTGGCTGTGCTATCTGCATTTCAACCCAATTTAGGTTACCTCCACTAGCAGTCCCAGAAATTAGAAATTTGTGGCATGAGACTTAGTACAAGAGACCCTCACCGCCTGTTTCTGACGGTACAACAGCAGCTGTGCCATTCGGTATTTCAGCCAGAACGGCGTGTAGCTCTGCGCCCGGGCAGACCCATTGTGGCAGCCCGCCAAGCAGTCAAGACAGCAACAACACAAACACTTCATTTCCCTCTTATTTCATTTCATGCTAACGTTGTCATCTTATCTGGGCATTCTATAGAGCAGTGGGTTTGAAATCATGGGCTTAAAATATCTGTATTTTCTGAGAACAACTTCTGTCTGCAGTATCAAAACATGCCATTTGCTTTTTTCTTCCTAAGATAAAAACACTCACCTCAGCTCTGTGCTGCTTGGAGGATTTATACAAACTATTCTTCTTGGGAGTCCTGGCAGCTCTTCCTGCCTGTTATCTATGACCAGAAGTGAGCTGATGTATCAGTTTTTACAGGAAACCGAATCAGCAAATGTCACACAGGCAGCAAAGCAGGATATAGCAAACCATGCTCTGTACATATATACATCCCGTGCTTCCTTTACACTCCTGAAGCTGTGCGCCAAGCAGTTGACAGCAGAAGTATATACAGGGGGGAAAGAAAGCTGAAGTGCTTCATAAAACAGAAGAACTGATTTTCCCTACAAGCCAGCCAGTGCAACTGTATGCAACTGAAGTGCTCAGAATATCGCATGCCATAGGAGTCAGAATACTCTGCAAAAAGACTTGTCTATATATCCTTAATTTTTGTTCATTTTAATACGTCTAGTTGAGGCACTTAACTACTGCAGCCAAAGCAGGAAACATCTGTCTTGACATTGCAGAACATGCTGTAATTCTGATGTCACTCACAGCCCTGGCTTACTTCACAGAATCACAAACTCACAGAATCACAAGGTTGGAAAAGACCTTTAAGATCATCAAGTCCAACCATTCTCGTCCTATGCTAAACCATATCTCTAACTACCTCATCTACCCTTTTTAAACACATACAGGGATGGTGACTCATCCACCTCCCTGGGCAGCCTGTTCCAGGCCCTGACAACTCTCAGTAATTTTTTTTTCCTAACATCTAATCTGAACCTGCCCTGATGCAGCTTTGACCAGAGCTGTGACACCTGTCACTTGGCTGAAGAGACCATTACCCACCTCTCCACAACCTCCTTTCAGGTAGTTGTAGGTGGTGGTAAGATCTCCCCTCAGCCTCCTCTTCTCCAGGCTAAACATCTCCAGCTCCCCCAGTGGCTCCTCATAAGATTTGCCCTCCAGCCCCTCCACCAGCCTGGCTGCCCTTCACTGGACTCTCTCGAGGACCTTGATGTCATTCTTGTAGTGAGGGGCCCAGAACTGGACACAGCACTCAAGGTGTGGTCTCACCAATGCTGAGTGTGCAATCACCTCCCTAGACCTACTGGCCACACTATTTCTGATACAAGCCAGGATGCTATTGGCTTTCCTGGCCGCCTGGGCATACTGCTGGCTCATATTCAGTTGTCAGCCAACCAACACCCTCACTCAGGTCCTTCTCTGCCTGACATCTGTTGTAACACAAAGAGGTTACCTTTTACATGGACTTAAAATACTGTTTGTTTTACAGGCAGTTGTGGGTTTCTATGGACGAGTCCTGTCTACACAAAACATTTGTGCCTTTCTAGAAACAGACCTTTAATAATAAAGATTTGTTTATTAGCACAGTCTTCTTTATTCTTTGTCTCTCCTGATTGCATCATCCACCTCAAGTGCTAATTTCATCTTTTACTTCATTCTCTCCATGCCTCTTAAGTCCTTGAGATCCTACCGCACACATCACACCTGATTTGAGGGAAGCCAACACTTGATGTATTTGGCAGTGAAATGCTGTGAAAAAAGATTAAGTCCAATTCATCACAATCTCTGCTTGTCATTGCTATTCCAAAGTACCTTACCGCAAAAGATGGACTGCTACATTCCATGTTTTACCACAGATACCTTCAACTGCTGCCCCTTCTGTTCTGTGAGACAAACAAGTATTAAAAACAGAAAATAAAGTAGCCCAAATACCTGAAGTGAGCTGTGGATAACAACTCTGGCTTACCTGAAAAATCCAGACAAATATTTCTGTGTAAATATAACAGGCTAGATCTGTGGTCAAGATCCATCTTACAGCACAATATCCCTTGTGTTGGGATCACTGAAAGATTGGTGAAGCAAAGATTACTGTCAACACAAAGCATTTACTAGAAGTTACATCTTTAACAATACCTAAATACAGCACCCAAGGAAGTCAAAGATCCTCCCTTACCAAACCTCTCAAATGAAACACAAACTCTTTAGGTTTACACTGCTGAAACTGATCTAATACATTACTGATTTTTATTCTTAAAATAAATTATCCAACACTATCGTACCTCATTGGCCAAGCCCCTTTTTTTTTCTTTTGCCCAAGGGACAATTTAAATCTCGGAGCCCCCAAAGGAAATAGAAAAACCAGGCAATGTTGATATTCTGGGAAGCACAAGGTGGGCTTAAATATTCCGTGTGTATGTAGACAATGCTAAAGCAGTCCTGTAGGATCCCAGGGCTTAGGAGGGGATCATGAAAAAGAGATTTTTTTTTTCAGACTTTGTTGATAAGAAAGTTTGTTAAACCTACAGGATTTACTGTTGTGGAACATGCAGCTGATAAAAACCAGGCTGGCAGTAATGAAGCAAGAGGTCGTGCTCCTTAATACAGCAGTGGAGCGTTCAAAAAGCTAAACTGCATATGTAGGAGGTCAGCACTGTTTTTTCCTGACTGCTGGCTATACATGAAACTGCATTGCAACTGTAAGAACATCAGTATGGACACAGAAAATTAACTCCATGGGCACCCATTAGCCAGCGTTTAAGACTCCAATCCCTCATTTAGGTAAAGGCAATGTGCAGTGCATTCAGCTGGGAACCCTCTTTCAAAACAGTGATGTGGAGACATGCTTCTAGTGTCATCCCTTCGCATGCCAGTAGTCCAGGATAGGAAGGTCTCTCTGAGCATGGTTATTTGGTTCTAGACTTGCTGGAATACATCCGTGGAATGTGTGAGACATAGCCTGCCTTTTATCAAAAATACATACTGAAAGTAGCTCTGATCAGAGCTGCTTCTTATTTGGTTAAATCTCTGATGAATAAGAGGACGGCGGAGTTCCAAGATCGTAAACTGAATAAAGTCAGCACGGGGATTATATAGCTAAGGCAAGAGACTGTAAGAGGCTAAATTGACATGATGATACAAAATTCCAATAGTTAATGGGGACATTATCGCTGTCAAGACACAATCTGGCAACAAGATTCCTGGCAGACCACGTGATGATTTTACAAAGAATCTTCAATAGTGAAGTCTTATTTCCAGATACTGAGGAGAGCTGTGCATCACATGACTCTGAAAGGCTTGCCAGGAATTGAGACCAGTGAAGTTGAGGTTTCCTAGGATAAAAATGAAAGGAAAATGCAAACATAGGAAGGAAAATGTCAAGATCACCATGTTTTTGTGTATAGTTACAGATTTATTTGGAAAAAAAAGCCAATAGAAATTGGAGAGGGGAAAAGTCTGTAATCATGTTGGGAGTGCCCATCTTGGTCTTCAAACTACTCTATTTAACAAGCCTCTTTCACAAACCCTTTTTTTTTCCTTAAAAAATAAACATAAAAAAATAGCATTAGGTGAATAAAGTGACTTTTTCCCTGCACTTGGATTCATTGCTGACTCCATCTTTCATGAATTCAATTCTCTTTTAGATGGAAGTTGCGTTTATGTAAACTCCACTAAAAAATAGTAATTAAAATTGCCCAAAATGATCACAGAAAAACATGAGGAGGGAACAGATCAACAGGAGGGAGCAGGATAACTTAAATACCATGTTAAAATACAAACACTTACTAGATTATGCTTATGTGGAAGCATATAACACTTACAAGGTCTTAATAGGGTTGGTTAATTTGGCAGGCAAACATTTCCATCAGGATTTTGTGGCATTGTACTGCACAGTACAGTGCTTTAAAAACAACTTCCAAAGGAAAGCATTGACTTTTAAACACTTGAATCTATTCTATTTGCTTTACCTAAATGGTACAATTAAAGTAATTAGAATAGCCTCCTCCTGAGTAAAGTACAAGAAAGAAACAGAGCTAGTTATGAGATTTTGGTTGTTATCTTTAGAACTGTTCTGTAGCAGAATGTTTTCCTAGCAGTTTATTTTTCAAAGATGAGGCACAGATTTGCCAAAGAGACTAGTCCCAGCAGTACTGACTGACATTACTGGAAAAGCTAAAAGTCTTCATCTACCTGTGTGGTAAAAATTGCAGCCATTCAATAATGCTTAAAAGGTTATAATGTCTTACTACTTGGAATCTGAGTGCTCAGATTCATTCACTGTAGAATAAAGAAAACGCTTTCTTTTCAAAAAAATCTATGGCGTTCTGAAGGTACATCCTTATTTGTCATAGGTTTAGAAACTTTTTCTTCCTGTCAGGAAGTGGCAGAAACAACCTGTGCCCTTGAAGGACATGCTTTCACATTGGAAGATATAAATTAGCACCTGAAAAATGTTGACACCAACTTTGATAAATGTAGTGTTGGAATAGACAGCTCTAACACTATTAACAATCAACTTTCTCCTACATTCTCCCCTCCACCCATCCATCATGTGAAGTCCTTAGTGATAAATGAGAGTTCAAAGAATGTAGAAAGTCTCTAGCAGAGACAAACAAGACTGCAAAAGACGCTAAACGTGTGGCGTAGTTGGGAAATCATCTCTGAAATCATCTGAAATCTCTGGGCCTGCAGAAGCTTAATCAAATTCTTAAAAGCAACTCACAATGTATGGTGAACCACTTGTAAAAGTTGACGATGGACCTGCCACGCACACTGAATCTGCCTTTCTGAATTGTGTCATGAATAAAAATAGCAAATCAGATGCTACTGTCAGCTTGTATCATTAAACCCTTTGGAACTAAACTTTGGTCCCCAAGAACAGAGCTGCTCTTCTGAGTTGAAATCCGGACAATTCCCTTCTGAAACTGCACCACTGATGAACAAGGAACAAGCAAACTAGAAAATGATGATCCAAAGTTAATGGCAAAGTGCCCTGTGAAGAATACACCACAGGCCAGAGCGGCATTACAGAGGCTTGGAAAATGCAAAGTCTGATTACAGCAGTTGTGTGACTGAACCAGTGGTGAGGGAAAGAGATGGCTCTTCAGAGACTAAAGAGAAGGACTGTCTGCATTTCAGAAAACAACTTAAAGGCTCCACAAAGATACCTGTACTATTGTGGAAGGACAATCTGTAGAGTAGAAATGTCCAAATATATAAATATATATATATATATAACTAAATTTATGATTTATTACCCATTAGCAGTTGCAGGCATGCTTATTATAAGGATCAAGTATGAGAAAGCATATGAAAGGAGGAGATAACCTTTAGGAAATACATCTAGTATGTGGAACTGACGGAATATATATATATAGATAAAATATATATGCACACACAGAGAAGAGCTGGGATTTGGATTCCTTGCATTGTTGCCACTGATTTACAGGATCCTGCTGAACTCTGCTCAGCTCAGTGCTATTTACAGATACATAATTAATAGCTTGCCACCTACCATCCCTCCTGAATAAGAAAACCTGAGCGACAAATCTGGTGTTGATAGACAAAGTCATGGGAGCTAGTTCATGGAAGAGGCAAAATTATGGACTGGTTTGAGCAAGCAAAGAAATAACTGCTCTCTGAAGTGATCAGTGGGACTCCGCAACCTTGGAAGGAACAGTCAGCATTTACAGGAAGCTTTGATTATCCGGAAGATAAGAAGTGCTCGAGAGTAGAAAGCATGTCTGTTTTGAGAAAGAACAAGCTTCCTGAGATAAATTACTAGATTAAAACCACCTACTTTACAGCTAAGTGAGCTGGAGGAGTTTTACAAATTATTAATGCCAAATCCTACTCGAGTGGCAATAGCCACACAATCAGATAATAAAGACCACTTTTCTATGGAAGTTGCCAGAAATCTGTTACAAAGTGAGAGCGTGGACTTTGTAAAAGCAAAAAAAATCTTGACTATTTTTGTTCCTCATGGCACTGTGAGGAAAGCAACCCCCCTGAACAAACATACCCCCAACAAGAGCCTTTTAGACATACCTATGGGTTTTCTGAAAACCACCTCTGTGATGCTTTGGTAGCGTATTTCAGTGAGGTGGTTGGCACTGACCTCGTGTCCTAATGCAGTTCCATCACTTCTCTGCCCTTGGCTGAGCTGAGACTTCCCTTTGTTCTTATGTAAAACAGCTTATTTATACATACATCTCCATATTCCTATATTCCTCAGGCCATGCTTTTTTTTTTTTTTTGCTGCAGGGTTTGCCTAAATGAACTCTGCCACAATTCAGCATCAGCTCCAAGAGCATGTCACCAGGGAAGCAGCGAAAAAGACAATTTCACAAGTCTAAAAGACATTAAAACCGGAGGGATCAAATGTTCACACTGCTTTGTGAAGCACAGTAAACTGGGACAGTCTGACACATGGTTGTGAAGGCAAACACATCTGCATAATCCATAAATACCTGAAGATGTGAGTCAATGGGGGCGAGCCATCACAACTGGCTAGAAATAGATTCCAGTGTGATTTCAGTAGCAGTCCAGGCAGATGTTTGCTTATTAATAAGTTAAGCTAAGAAAACTGTTCTAGAAGATCTCAGAAAATTAAGTGGCCCAGGCATAGATATACATTAGGGTCCCATTTCTTTACACGTGTGCTTCCTACAGCCAAAAGTGGTAGAGACACTGACCAGTCAAATGAACTTCTAGTAGCAAGCAGCGTCTCACTGGTGATGGGCTTTCCAACACCACCACACATTTGTAGTAGATCCAGCATCTCTGTGAGGAGGGTCTGAAGTACCATGGCTAAGGAAGCATGTCATCAAGGTCAGAAATGCAGGACATAGACACCAACCTGCACTGATTTTAGAAATCAAAGGTACCTCTACATATATTCAAAACTCATGCCTAACAGGGTTAAGCAGGGTCAAAGCAAAATGTAATACACAGCAATCACTACATTCTTTGTATTCATATCAAGGTAAGAGACTCTAAAGATGCTCTCAATCTACAAATGAAAATACATATTTGCCATATTTTGCCCCATATGATTTCTGTATTACTGTATGTCAGCTGTATACACTTCCAACGTGATGTGAATTTTACATGAAAGGTGCAAATCAGCCTCAAGCAGTGGAAGTTTCTCCAAAAGTTCTTTCACAATGGGCTTCTTCTCATTTCTTGCTTAAAACATAGATTACGATCAGCATCACCCAAAACAGCCTTGACCTTCAAATAATCCAGGTAATTTAAATTCACAAATATTGTGAGATAAGTCTTTACCCTACAACAGCATAGCATAAGATGGTGAAAAACAGCTACAGTGGTAAGACGATACATGCAAGTCCCCAGCTTCATAATACGGTGTGAAGTGACTGCTCTGAAGAGTTTACGTATGAACCAGTTCATTGAATGTTTAAGAGAAGAAACATTGAAGATAGTCAGTTTGATCCCCTAAACACAGACTGATGCTCATTCTACCCATTTTCCAGGTTCCAGGCAGCAGATTTTACAATATGCTTTAAGTACTACGGAATATACTCTCAAACTGTTTTCTCATCGCAGGCATCTCAACAGAAATGTTTTCTCTATTCTAAAGAGAGGGGCAGTAAAGGAAACACAGCATTAATTCCCCCTCCCTGCTCCAAATCATTTCTACACAAACTGCAGGGCTTAATTCCTTCTTCTAAACGGATATATTTAGCTCTCATTGTTTTTGGAAGAGACCCTCAGAAAAGGCCAAACTGATCATCGGCTGCTCACTGTTCCCATGGCAATCCCAGATACACCGGTTTAAACTAGAAACTATCTATAAAGTTTATCATTGCTTTAAGAAGACAGCATACATCAGCCAAGACTATCATGCTTCAGCCACTGCAGTATTTTAAGTAGCAACAGAGATTCACAAATTGGGCTTTATCCTGATCTTCAACTCATTTCACACAATCATGTTTTACGCTTTGTGTTACTGTTGTCAGAAATGGAATTAACCATCAGATAACCATGTAAATTAACTGTCAGGCTGCCAGCAGTGTTTGCTAGTGATCTGTAAGCAAATATGTACATTAGACTGTAGAGATCAGTTGTGTTCTTTGCCATCCCTTGAAAAAAGCCAACCTGGAACAACTGAAAACCCAGCTCCACCCCACCTGAAATGACAAAATTTGAGCTACGCACTGTAACAGACCTCGCCTACTGCATCTCCAAGTCCTCGCAGCACAGCAAGTCCTGCTCAGACTGTTCTTCCATGAAATACATAAATTGACTTTGCAACATAATGAACTAAATACTCCAACTTTAATATTTTGCGTTCATACCAAAAACAATTAACAGTTTTTACAAATACTGTTATTTACTAAAACAACTCTTGTACAACAGTGCAGTACATCTAAATATATACAGATGCCAACATCAAAGGGAGCATCAAAACAAACAAAACCCCAAATGCACTTTGCTACTGTGTACACTTTATTAAAACAAAAGCAGACTGCGGCAGGCTTTGTTTCTTTTTCATGACAAAGACAAAAATTAATTGGATTTCCAGAAGTACATGCGGGGTAGAAGAACAAAAACTCCAGCCACCTTTTTTTTGCCAAGGTAGCAGTGTGAAATTTAGATCTGCGATTTTACACAGTTGCAAATGGAATGGTTTTAAACACAGAGACCCTATTTCAGAAATGTACATGGTGGTTTTTTTACATGTCGAAGCAAAAAGCACAAACATCAAGGCCTTGCCATGTTTTACTCGGGTGTTGGATAGTATATGCATGGAGGGAATATTCTTTCTCGCAGGTGGAAACAAAAGAGGGGTCTCCATAGCACGGTGTCGGACAGCTTTACTAAGATCAAATAACAGGGTAGAAAATTATTCTGCCCGCTGTTAGCAATGCTTTGTAGCAACAGGAGGTTTGTGTAACTCTCAGTTCACCTTTTTCTTACCAAAAGAAAAAAGTTCCTCCCAATTCTTAACTGGAAGGAATAAGCTCCTTTGTTCTTCCTAACAGATACACGCATCCTCTCCAAAGGATGCTGCGGTTAAGTAACCCGAAGTGCCATTGCAGCTGCTGTAATCAGAGATGTTCTTTTCCATTCCGTCTGTGGAACCCAAAAGACAAGCAATACAGTAAGACCGTTGTATGTAAAGACTGCACAGATATCTTTGAAATATGAATGAAAAAGGTAACTGATATTAGAGAAAATACTAAAAACATTGGGAGAATGAGGTATTAAGCAGTTCTCCAGTGTAAATCCGATGTTCCTGCCATCTAGATGAAATCAGAGAACTACAATAGCAGCCTAGGGTTTGATCACCAAAATATGTACACACTATTAAAAGCAAATTTATCTCCTTTGTTACATCTAAGCATCATCAATCTGGTAGAATTCTCTGAAGTTCTGATTACTCAAATTAATTTGGGTTCTCTCCCCTTTAAATTCATTCACATTAACTGTACCATGAGGGCAATTCGCCGCTCCACGCCTGTCAAGAAGCATACGGCAACTCTTCTATTTTCTTCCTTCTGACTGTTGGTTTACTCCTGTCTAGAAGGGCTTCGGCTAGTAACATTAAATGCACATTTACATGGGTACCAGTTACTGAGCTGAGGCAGGTAAATATGTCACAACTGTTCCTGCAACTGTGCGCCCTGGAACGTACTATCACAACATCAGTATTACAAATTTTAACAGGCTGCCTCAGTACTTTTACTGGGATGCTTTACAGTAGATCTTGACATCCTTGTTACGCTCACATAAATGGAGATGATACACAAGGGTAAACAAGCTTTGTTTATAGAAGTGAAATGCACAGAAGGCACTTTCCAGAGTTTGATCCGGTTCATGACAAACAAGCCACCAAAATACCCCTCCTGGAGTTAATTAACATTTTTGTGTTCCTTATTGAAAGGATTAAATAACAGAGGTTTATACAAATAGTTTGAAAACATGTTAGACTTTCACTGACGATTTACAGGTAAGGAAACAAGACATTAAAATATTAGGTCTCCTACTGGAACATGAATCACATGGTATTCCCAGGGATTCTTAACGTTCAGTTAGATTAACTTCACGACACTTGGTTTATTTGCTAAAAAGCTTTCCCATACAGCAGCTGTACATGTACTTTCCCCCCCTCACCCCCATTCAATACCATAGAAAGACAGAAGATACATGAACTGGGTCAAAACAACACATAAATGAGGAGTCTCAGAATAAATCACAGCAGAAAAGCCCCAGCAATGGCATCTTCAAATTCTTAGTGCTAAACCAGCTGAGAGGAGGTGAATTGAAATATAATTGCTAAATTATCAGTTAGAGAGGATACCAGAGGATGAGTGAAGGAATTAGTGTAATGACAGCATCTAGCAAGGTAGGAGGAGACATCACAATCTAGCATATGGGACACAACCAAGTGAAAAGACAAAAATCTTTCCTGACAAATGAGAAAAATCTCCCTGAATCAGTACAGCTCCAAATTCAATGTGAAACAGAAACATGGGATGCAACAGGAACACTGGGACTCTGACCTTTAAAATCTAGTATCTACGACGCCAATTGTGGATAACAGAACCACTTCTAAGTCAACTAAAATTCTCACTTTGTTACAGGAGCTACTTTAGAGCAGCAACTCTAATAAATACATGAAGGAAAATAAAAAGTGTTGAACTCTTTTTAAAAATTTTTATTAAACTGAAGTTATAGTGGCATTGCATTTTAGAAAGTGTTTTTTGGTCATGACGTATACATATGAAAAGTTATTTTAATTTTCTTAAAGATGGAGAAATGTCCAAAATAAAGCAAAAATACTTAAGATACACGTAAGTGTTCAGTGTTCAAAGAAGAACCCAGGAACAAGCATTTCTGTGTGTTAAGGAAAGACGACTTCAAACATTCTAAAAACAAAGACAAATTAGTAACAAAAGCATCTTTGCCAAGTCATTTCTGTACAGAAGTTCCATAGGGAACATGCGACACAATGTGTGAAAACCTAATAATATAAATAGTCAATGTCAGCTGGACTACTCTGTTGCTTCAAGCTCCTCCTTGAATCAGGGCCATGGAGTAAAAAGTTATTTTCACTTTTTGGTAGAAATTATACACTTCTATACACACTGTCTCTCTGATGTTGGAATAAGGTACCGAAAGCATACAGACAACACTAGCTAAATGATCCTAAGTGCCTTTGCCAAAGAAAACCACCTCTTCAATCTATAAAAAATTATGATAATAGCTTGGATTTTTTTTTTTAATACTCCCTTTCAAATTCCACAGATGTTTGTGATGACACAAGTACTGAAGTAATGACAGTTTGTGAGGGTATTTAAAAAGTTCTAGAGAAAAAAAACCCCGTGGAAATACCGGTATATTAAAACAGCCAGCTGACCAGGACATCCCCAACTAGAACACATCAGCTACGGGCATGTTTTGTAACCACCCCAGTTAGAAGTTATGCAAAGCAGTCATCTGAAAGCACTGACAGGCAAAATGCCAACATCTATTAAAATGGTGAAACAAAGGCATGAACAGACACAGGAGTGCATGGGATAACTCAGATCGGCTTATAATATAGCATACAATTGCAACATTTAATTCCAGGAGTATCATTCTAAAATATAGTACACAAAAAGCAAACAATTTCTGACATACACACTAACAAGACTGAAAACACAGATCTGGTGTTGAAGCCATCTAGTATTGCTCTAATTGGAATTAGAGCCACTGGAAAAGAGGAAACCTGGATGCATTAATAGACTAAACACAAACACAAAGTAACAGCAGTCTTTGTCCAAGAAATTCTGCCTTCCATTACCATGTTCCTTTTGCAGCATCTCAGCTGTAGAAAGAAAATACCATGCCCTAAAGAGCCACCTGGTTAAGTAACGGAGAAATGGCAAGGGTTTGATGTAGGCTAATGTATGTTGCTGCAAAAGGAAATTCAAAGCAACCTGAAAGTGAAAGTAATGAGACTTATAAACTGTTCATACTGTAGGAGGGCTAATCAACTCAAACGGTACAACTGGAAATTGAAACAGATGTTTAAGGCAGAAGTGTTTATGTAAAGAACAGTAAACAGAATGAACTGCTAAGCAAGGCCACAAGAGAGAAAATAAAGCCCTGAAGGTTTGTTCAGCAAAGTGATTTAAGTGTCCATAATTCCATGTTCTAATCAAGAAGACTTGAATAAAGTAGTGTTATTCATGTTGTGTGTTCCAGTTAAAACGCCATTGTTTCTCCTCCAACTCAATTGCTCCATCTTTGGTGTAATCTCTACCAACACACACAGAATACAGTTCTGGTTCTCATAAAAAAACAACTCAGAAAAAATAAATTACATGCTTCTCATGATAAAATGCAAGATCCTGATCTGTTGCATGGTCCCACAATACATTTAGCAGCCTCTGAATAGTAGTTTTAAGTTATTAATTCTATCTGAAGCAGAATCATAATTTGCTGTTATCCCCTCAAATCGCTTACAAGTTATCTAGTTTACTTTGGTAGATAAGCCGTCTAATAGTCATGATACAGTTGTGTTCAATTCCAGAAGTAATTAAACCTACACTCAGATAAGTTTGTAAATTCATATATAGATCTTAGCCTGTAAGTGTAACCATGATATGCAGAATTACTGCTTTTCCTGCACTGGAAAAAGACACCGCATCTGTCATAAAACTAGACAAAACTATGAAACATGTCTGTCAGTTCATGATTAAAATAAAATAGCAAAGTAAATTATTTTTAAATGTTGTGTTAAATATATTCACATGATCACCATAGCTATACGAAATGGCCACTACCGCAACCACAAACTATATGTACATAACATATATGCCACAACAGTTTGCAAGTGTTGAGTTTTCACAGACTAGCCAATCTTACCAGACATAAATAATCTTGTACCAATTTTTAGGCATTTTAAAAGGAAATGTCCTAAATATGCCCATTCCTCTGCAAAATTAGAAAAAAAAATTCCTAAAAAGTCAGTGCAAATTGAACTTGTTCACCAAGATAGATTCTTATTAAGCTGAAGATAAAGTTTAAGAGATTAAAGGAAGAAACTCATAGAATTGCCAACTGCGTTTAGCAGAGGTTAAAGTAGATTAGGAATCAGAAGTCCTGGATCCTATAGCAGAGCCTTCTGTGAGTAACTATGCTGTGGCTGTTGAGGTGGCGGAGGCTGTGGTTGTTGTGGAGGTGCTTGTTGGCTGCCTGCTGTCTGTGGCAGAGGTGTAGATGCTAAGTTATAGTTTGGCACCTGGGACATATTAGTTCCAGCACTCTGATAAGCAGCAACATCAACAGTAGCAGGTGGTGGACTATACACTGAAGCCTGGTTAGAGTAAGTATTTCCAGCAACAGGGGCAACCATTGCGCTGGAAAAGAAAAAAAAAGAAAAAAGGAAAAGTTGAATCAACAAACAATTTACCAACAGAACAGCAACACTTTGTGGCTTCTACAGCTGTTGTCTACACACACACACACAAAAATCTCTGTACTCTTGACACCTTGTCAAAGCTATAGCAAATGAATACTCCAATTCAGCTCAACCACACCTCTCACATTTAAACACACCTGACATCTCCCATGGATTTAAAACTAGACTGTGAATCTATAGTTTGTTTTATTTTAATAGGCAACATAGAATCCCATCTATCTTCCACTCTGCCCATGAAAAAACCCACACAGCCGCCAACTATTTTAAACAGTAAAACAAGTTAGGTGAGGTATGCAGAAACCCTTTTATCAACATACATCTTACTGCCCCAAATAAGTAACTTTGGGGAAAAGAGGTTAACAAACACTTTAATAATTCAAAAAGGATGTCTCTCACAACTTCATAAAATAAAATTGCTTTATACAAGGAGTTAAAAAAAAAACCCAACCAACCTGAATCTTTTTCTAAGATCAGTTCAAAAATTTTCACAATATAGGTAGCGCAGCCAAAGCTGAGCATCCTCTGGGCATTTACCCAAAACAGAAAGCCAGTTGTAGCCCCTTTATATGGGGAAGCTGTTTAAGCTTTAGGAAGCATTCATAGCCCATTCACTACTTTTCCAAAGAGAGCAGAACTCTCCCCACACTTCCACAGTAAGATATTTGACAAAAAACCCAATCCAATACACACCATCTCATAAATTATGCAAAGCCAGCCAGAGCAGCAGATATCTTCATAACTAAATGTATGGTTTATAATAATAATAAAAAAAAATTTTTGCTGATGCCTTTAGCATTTTATCTAATTTTTATTTTAGATAAATGATATAATTATAGATTTCTTACCTATAAAGTTAAAAATTAGATAAAATTACAAAAACAACAACTGAGTGAAGTTCGTCAGGAATTTTTCCCAAATACAAAACACCAATTAAAAGCATGCTGGAAATAATTGCACTGAAGTATCTTTCACTCGTACTTAAAATCTCCTTTACCTACCACTTTAACTACTAACTCTACTCTTTTATGTTTAAATTGATTTAAACTTTAATAGGAAAATTACTTTGTGTAAGAAGCCTGCGCAGGCTGACCAGGGGGTACAGAGCTGGCAGATGGAGTAACTGTGCCCTGGCTGAGAGAAGAGAGCTGTTCAGGAGGAAGACTATAGCCTTGAATATGGCCCATCTGTGCACTCCCGGCCACCAAATATGCGTTACTCTGAGGCTGCCCCGGATAAACCTAGGAAGTTAAATAAAGAGATATTAAAAATAAAATAAGACCAAAAAAAAACCCTGGTATTTAATATCTGACTTCAGAACTTAAAGACAGTTTCTTAAACCTACTATTACAGATTTTTTCATAGAAAGCAACCGATTGTCTTCTATTTATTGTACCAAAAAAATTACCAGATTTTCAAAGGCCACTATTTACATTTCTAGGCTCCTGTATTTTAATGACTATCATGCTAATCAAGAGCTTCTACTCTGGTATGAAAACTGAAGGCTTTAAATCATGTAACCCATAGCAGTACAAAGCAGAATACATTTTGATGCCCAAATAACTTTCACTAAGTAGAATTGTTAAATGGGACACCTATAATGTATCATTTTCATGTTGTTACTTAACCTACCATGTCAGGTAACTGTTGAGACTGCCACTGTAAAATTGAGCAGGGCAGAAGAGAAAGAGAGATCTTAAGAAAATTTCAATTGAAAATAAGGTCATGTTTTACAACTAGAGGAAAAGCTTACTAGCATATATGCGAATTGCATGCGGGATCAAGACTAAAGTTCTAAACTTTTCTTCAATTTTGAAT
The DNA here is from genome assembly GCA_022605575.1 of Laterallus jamaicensis coturniculus. NCBI lineage: Eukaryota > Metazoa > Chordata > Aves > Gruiformes > Rallidae > Laterallus > Laterallus jamaicensis. The sequence continues at coordinate 1,772,738 of JAKCOX010000008.1, forward strand.
TATCTGGCTTACCACGAGTTACTAGAAGAAATTATCAGGTCTCACACATATCAGAATTAATGTAAATTTACAATATTCAGCCCTCCTATCTTAAGGTGTGAATTTCAGGTGACATATCCATAGGAGGCTTATCAATATTGCTAAAGAGGTTTTATAAGGCAGCAAAGGCTTGAGACCTAACTTTTCAGAACTTTACAATCACTTTCACCCAGGAATCCAGTTTTTCCCTTTAAGGATCCCCAGGCACACGCCCATTTATAAAACACTGAAACTATTTGACAGTCAAATTGTTTATCATATATGAACAGAAGACAATGTTCCTCTTAATGACAATGCAAAAACATACAGCCTCTTCTTAAAAGACGCCAAAAGTACAGATTTGTGGGAAGATAAAATAACTAAAACTACTTCAATGTTTATAGAATACTGAACAGGTATTAACAGGTTGGATTGATTTTGGTTTTACTCATTTGAAAAGCAAGTATATTATCGAAAAAAACAGTTTGAAATGTTACATATTCCTCTAAAGAGAAAAAGAATACAGCAAGCATGCATTACACTATGGAATTAAATATTTACATGTTTAAAAGACCTTTTATGTGGAAATGCTGCCATCAAAGAATTACAATTTGTAACTTCAATTTAAATGCTAAATGCTTTCTACTGCTATTTTATAAAAAGGTAAACTAAAAGAAAATCACAGAATCGCAGAATTGTTGGGGTTGGAAGGGACCTCAAGAGATCATCGGGTCCAACCCCCCTGCCAAAGCAGCTCCCTAGCTCATATTGCACAGATAGGCATCCAGACAGGTCTTGAATATCTCCAGGGAAGGAGACTCCACCACCACCCTGGGCAGCCTATTCCAGTGCTCTGTCACCCTCACTGGGAAAAAGCTTTTCCGCATGTTGGTGCGGAACTTCCTGTGTTCTAACTTGCAGCCATTGCCCCTTGTCCTGTCCAAAGATTGGTTTTAGGGTAGAAAGCGCATAATCTTAAGCAGGTGTTGTACTCCTTTGGTTCTTTACTTTCTTCAACCCACTATGCAAAGGCCTGGCAGCTTTACTTTTTAATTTTACATTCTAATCAAAGCACAGGATGCTTTTTTCCACTGATCAGAAAGAACTGAACAGAAAAGAAATAGAAGTCTTAGAACCTGGAAAAGGAGAATAGTCAAAGCTTGCCAATGGAAACAATTTTTCTTTTTTTTCTTACATACTGTGTTGAGAGAAAATACTGCTCAGTTACTTGAGGGAGCAAGATAATTTAACCTAGTATTAACATAACAAAAATCATAAAAAGAGGTTTCCAAATCAGGTAAGAGAAGAGGGGGTTTGGACAGCAGGACAGAAATAGGAAATAAATTATTACTTGCAATCAAAATGCTCCACCACACTTTATATATCAGTATATATTTATTTTAATAATGTAGAAAACTACACTGTAAAAAATACCTAAGCAAGTTTTGTAAAAAAGCTAGCTCACATGAAAAACTGTTTACCATTAATAATTTATAAGAAATTACCATAGCTCAGTATGTACTTGATAACATCAATGGCTACTCAAGATTCCATACATACCTGAGAGCCAGAAACACCAGACGACTGCATGTAATACTGTGGGTTCTGTAGTTTTGCATACATAGAATACATCGGGTCTTCATTCATCAGTTTGTTATATAGTGAAAGAGCCTCCATTGCTTTAACATTCAGCTCTGAAAGTTCTGAATGTTTCCTAGAAAATATATTTTGCAGCTTATTTTACAATTTAGATAGCTTCAGTACAGAACAGACAACACTGCAAAACTTTCACGAGGTGTGAAGCAGCCTGTGAAGTGATGCCTGACAAGGGCCCTACCATCAAATATATATATGTATAATGTATAACATTACAAAATATTACATGCCTAGGAAAGAAACCCTTCAGACCTCCTCCCGGGTGAGAATAATATTCTAATATTCTGAAAGATGATTAATATGCCATTAAATAACAGTGGCCTTTCTAAGAACGAATCTTAATTTGAGTCAACACACGTGTTCCTTACTTACCTGTCTATATCTTCCAACTTTTCATCTATGAGAGGTCCCATCTGGTGGCACATTGCTAGAATAGAAGGATATTAAAATATATCAAAGTAAGAGGGATTTCCATACTACAAGTTAGAAAATTTTTTTTAAAAAGGAAAAAATTATCAAAATTTGTAGATGCTAGTCCAAATTTTTTTTTTAAATCATTACTATAATCACAAAAAAGTTGTAGTAACAGAGGCAGCATCATGAACACCTTAAGAATGAGATACAGCAAAGTTTTCAGTAGTGGTACATTTTAAAAAGAATGAAGATACAGTGGAACAAAACACATTAAACAACCAGGGAGTATAAACCCAACTAATTTGCATTTAAAAGTTCGGGTAAAGGTAATCTCTTCTTCGAGGAATAAATATTGCTGCTGCAATTTATTTCATGTGCTCAACTAACACTACTGCAAAACAATGAAGGGGAAAATAGATTGCAATGGTTGAAGTAATATGTACATCTGACACCAACAGCACATTGCTGTCTCCCTGGAACACTAACTGGGGGAAGGAGGCTTTTTCAAACCACTAATGCCTGCAAAAAACACCACAAAAACTAACCCAAAGTAAAATGGAAAAGCATTAAAATGAACTGATGTGCAGTTCCTAGAATAGGATTCATTTACAGATATGATGAACCAGATGGGTTACAGCTTACAAGCATATGCACTTTTTTCCTAATTAACGTCTAGAAGGATCTGGAATCTGCTATTTTTATAACAAAGTCTAGTCCTATCTGAATCATCAGTTTAAACCAATGTCCTGTCTCATAAAAGGTAAGTTTCCTTACTTCATTCTTCAACAAAATTTTTGCTGTATCTAACAACGCAGATCGAATGCCTCTTTGAAGAGCCCGTCTGAATAATTCGAGTCTAAAGGACTACCCTAATTTGTAGCACTCTAAAATATTTGCTAACATTAAAGTCCTATAACAATGAGCATGCCATTGAAAAGGATGTGGATATCCACTAGTTTTTAATAAGCTTCAGAAGTACTTCTGTTCCCCCTCACAGATTCTTCCTTACAGTCCTTTTGCAACTCGCGCTGTGCTACTCCACAGAGGGGAAAAACAGATGACTAAGAATGAATTAAATACTTCTTGATGAATATGGAATATAGTTTCCTTGAGAGAGAAGTGGGCTTGTTTTAAGTTAAAATTTTGCACTTTGATCTCTTAGATGTGGGAAACAGGAAGTGAGAAGATAACTACAGCTCAGGCACCCTTCTCAGGCACGCCTGTGGCATGCACACAAAGCTGAAGTCATTTCAACTTGGCTTTATATAGGTAATTACTGGAGAGGAAAACAACTTACCCTCAAGATGAAGCAATTCTGGGAGGTCTGGCTGGTCATCAGATGGATCTGCACTTTGTAACATCTGCAAGAGTTGATCCATTTTATCCTAGAATTAGGGTGTATGTACAGGGGAAGAATTAACACTTTTAGGAGAGTAAATTAAAGCTGTTATTTACAAAAGCCTTTTGGCTCTCTTGAGACCTGGACATCATCTAAACTAATTTTTAAAAAAAACAAATCAGACCTGCTACTTTACAAGAACAAAGATGCTTGAGGAAGGAAAAGTCAAATGCTAAAAATATCAGTGGTAACAAGTGGTATGTGCAGAATACCCCTTTTTCCTAAAAGTCCTTCTAAGCAGCACTTTCTGAGCAGTTTCTATTTCTCAGTTCTAGTTATTACATAAGCAATACTACCACCTAGTGGGGTTAGTGCAAACGTTTTGACAATATATTGAGAGTACTTGAAAAAGAAATAGTTACTTAAAATGGCATTCACTGAAAAACTATGCTGCATTTTCAAAGTGTATGAAGCCTATCAGCCTCATATATATAAATATATATATTACATACATACCAGTATATTTGAAAGAGGTTTTTTAAGATCACCCTGGGGGGTGCACAGCTGCCTTCAGAATAAGTCATCTTTGATTAACCAGTTTAAATACAACCCATTTATGAAAATACAAAAGGGTGGAAAATTAACAGGCACAAGCTCCTAGAAAAGTATGCCCTGGAGTAAACTATACTGCTTAACCAAAAATTTTATGTAAATGATTACAAATCACTTTTAAATTGAGTGTTATCAAATAAATAGCCTTTAACACACCAGAGTTATATAGCTTGTATCAAAGTGGAAACTAAACCCATGTTTTTTCCTCCTTAACCCCAGGAAAGGCAGGAAGAAGGCAAATGAACTACTCCCTTAAAAATTATACTATGATAATTCTAAAAACAAGACAAGACACTAAAATATAAACATGGAATAACAGAAGACAAAAGCTGGAAGGCACCTCAAGGCAGACCTAAGATAAGCTATTTCAGCAGATTACAAACCACGTTATAACTCTTGGGAGGAAGAGTGTTTGAGGCAGGAGATAAACAGAACTTTAGGAAGGCAGTAACTGATTCTTTATTTTAAAAAAAACGTGACAGAACCGTAGTTGAGAAAGAAAAAGGAAGGTCATGAGAGAGAAGTGAAAAAATTCTGAAGAGCTCTAAATCCCCTGGGAGAGAAGGGAACTGAAAAAAAAAAAAAAAAAAAAAAGAGAGCAGGGAACAACATCCTGGGCTGAGTTTCTGGGAAGCTTACAGAATCACTGTGGTGAAACTGTATGAATCTCACTAAATATTACTTACAAAGCAACAAAAAGCTCAGTTTTCAGAGAAGGAAAGAGAACTTTCAGACCACTGGAAGAATATGGTGGTTATTGGTGAAATAAATGGAAGCTAGCATTCAAGCTAAGTATCTCTGAGGTATCCTGAAGTACTTAAAGCAAAACCTGAAGCAAATGTATCACTCCAATCAAGCTTTCAGTTTGGAGGTGAACAGCTGTATAACCCTGCAGTAGGGCCCTAAATGGAATGCAGTTTGCAAATTCAATTTCAAAAACTACTGAGAACTAGACACATGAAAAAGTTAGTATACTGCTAATTTTTTTCAATTACTGTACCTTTCCCTTCCAATTCTCTTTTGATTATGTATTCCTGATATTTCAATTTTTTTGGTTTTGAGGTATACAATGGCAAGGTCAAACATCACATATTTACATGTATAGTTGAAAATCAGTACTCATATCACACGTACTTCATCAATATAAACTGGTTCAGGCTCAGGTTCTATTGTCTCTACTTGAACTTCATCACTGAACTGCACTGTTTTCTTCTCAGCTTTCACTGTAAGATAAACAGACAGATTTTATAAAATAAAACAAATAAATGCTATGCAGCTAGCACGGCATTTAAGTTCTTTGTATTTGAAACATCTATTGTGAAAATTAAAAAAAACCCCAAACTATTTGGTTGACTTTTGAGGGACTAAAAATTCTCCATTGATTTAGATAATTTTCATTTAAAAATCTGTAATTTGCATTTAAAAGACATTAGTTCACACAAGGTGAACAGAAACACATTTTAGCCCGTTACTGTCTTCATCATAGTCTACCTGCACATAAGACACCAGAAAAACACGAAGAGCATGATTAGAGGTAATACGGCTAGTAAGTCAGGTAAAAGAGAAAATGGTAAAATCTTCTAAGCCAAACTGAAGCCTTCTTTTCTCCACAGCAAAGTATAGAGTTTAAAGTTCTCAAATTTTGCTATTCCTTCTCCATTCAATTGTACCTAAAGAAGCATCTCACTCCTCTGTAGCGGAGGCACCAACAGAAGAGCTGGCAAATACTGCTCTTATCATACTATTCTTATCAGTTAGTCTTAAGATAGAACAGATGACTCCTACAGCATGTAATCCTGCTGATCTGCTCATATCTTTGGCATACTCATATTGAGATCACAGGAGATTCATCTTAGAAACCTATCAGACTTACAGAAATTAGTTCTATCAACTTAAACCTTGGTCTAATACTTTGTATTTTTAATAGAGTAGTTTAGTCTGACACAAGCGGATACAAGAAGAGAACAGGTATGCAGAAAAGAAATTCCTTCCATTACGCAGACATACGTATCTACAGAATACATTTCTTGAGTCTGAACAGTGGTAATCGGTCTCTCACTTCCATCTGGCCTTCAGTTTTTCCTTGATTAGATATGTCCCATTGCAACAAGGCAAAAAGGCAATTTAAATAAATGTAGCAACAGCAGGTTTTTTCCATCTGTCAGTGGAGCTGTTACATGAGTCTCAAGGAAGCTACTCAAAAAGTCATTAGCAGACAGCATCATATTTTTCAGCAGATGCCAACCTGGGAAACCTTGGTCTGACACATAAATATATGACGGCTGTTTTTGAGAGCACAAGGGCTCCTCAGTTTTACTTCTAGTATCACATTAACTTACAACTGAACTCTACCATAAGGGAAACGAAATAGGGAAAGTACATCATTATGGAAATCCAGGCTTAGTGTATATACCTGACTGTAGTGTTACTTACTCATTTCTGGCTCAGCAGAGAGATCAGCTGTTACAAAATTGGATGGAAACAATCCTATACCCTGGTGAGTTTCACCTTTCCACCAATTTGGATCACTAAAGATAAAAAGTAATTAGAAACCTGATACATTAAAATAAAACATACTCACATGGAACTTTCCTAACAATTAGTGTACAAGGCATTTATGTTACTTGTATATAAATACAGTTTTTGCATACACAGCAATCTTTATACAAGCATCTTTATGCAGCTACATTGGTATGTTAAAAAATAATCTAGGAGATAATGGAATTATTTAATATCTAAATGTATTTTATTGCAATTGTATTCTAATGTATGCTTCTACATGGAAGATACAAATATTCTCAGTCTAATAAACTTCTAGTAGGCCTTCTATATAAATTACCTGTCATCAAGGATAGTTATAAGTTCTCCAGCTTTAAAAGTTAACTCGTTGTCTTCAGCAGCCTCAAAATCATAGATTGCACGAACCTTTCGGCCCTCGTGTTTGTGGTTTGTCAAAAGGCTTGAGGTGCTCGGATACAGACTGGAAAGTGTTGCTTGCTGCTGCCTTTGCTCTTTTAGTGACAGTTCAATAGCTACAAAAGAAGAGTTACTCATATGAAAATTCCGTGTAAGAATGGGTTGAAATATATGAAAATTTAACTCTCTGAAAACTTTTAGTATAATTCTATTTGCGTTGCACCTCATAATCAACCTCTGCCTTTCACTTTGGAAAAACAGTAAAAACCAAGAGAATGTCTTACAACTACAACTTACAACTACAACAATCAGAGCCGGGCCGCGCCGCGCCGGGAGGAGGAGGAGCCGCTGCTGCCGTCGTACCGGAGCGATCGCTCTTCTCGGGGCCGGGGTAATTAATTTTATTTTTTTTTTTTTTTTTTTAGGGGTAACTCTGTGGACTACCCCATGAACTCCTCGGTGGAGCAGTTTTTGCCCACCCCCTATCGAAAATCTCGCAGTGAGCTGTTGGGGATATCTGGATCTGCTGCCCCACTAAAATGCCTATACACAAACGCACGTAGCATGGGGAACAAACAAGAAGAATTAGAGATCTTTGTGCGGTCACAGGGCCACGATCTCATTGCGATCACTGAGACGTGGTGGGACAGCCTGGATGACTGGCACGCTACCATGGATGGCTACATGCTTTTTAGGAAAGATAGACTAGGGAGACGAGGTGGAGGAGTTGCTCTTTATGTTAGAGAGCACCTAGAACGTATTGAGCTCCACCTGGGTAGGGATGAACCGTTTGTCGAGAGCTTGTGGGTAAGAATTAAAAGGCAGGCCAGTTTGGGTGACATAGTCGTGGGCGTGTACTACAGGCCCCCTGATCAAGAGGAGCAGGTTGATAATGAATTTTATAAGCAATTGGAAGTAGCCTCAAGATCGCAGGCGCTGGTCCTTATGGGGGACTTCAACTACCCAGATATTTGCTGGGCAAGCAATACGGCCAGTCGTATGCAGTCCAGACAATTTCTGCAGTATATGGAAGACAACTTCCTGATACAGATGGTGCAGGAACCTACTAGGGGAGGGCGGGTACTTGACCTTGTTTTTACTAACAAGGACGGGCTCGTCAGTGAAGTGAAGGTCGGGGGCAGCTTAGGACAAAGCGAGCATGAAATGGTCGAGTTTAAGATCCTGAGTGGAAGAGGCAAGCCAAAAAGTAGGATAGCTACCCTGAATTTTGGAAGAGCTAACTTTGATCTCCTCCGAAATCAAATAGGGGCTATCCCATGGGCTGCTCTGTTTGAAGGAATGGGAGCCTGCGAGTGCTGGCTAACATTCAAACAGCACTTCTTCCAAGCGCAGAATAGGTGCATCCCTTTGAGTAAGAAATCGGGAAAGAGAGGTAGAAGACCTGCGTGGATAAGCAGGGAACTCATGAGTAAACTCAAAGGGAAGCAGAAAACCTATAAACTGTGGAAACAGGGTCTGAGATCATGGGATGAATATAAGGATGTGGCCAGGGCCTGTAGGGATGCAACTAGGAGGGCTAAGGCCTGCTTAGAAATTAAGCTGGCAAGGGACATAAAGGACAACAAAAAGAGCTTTTTCAGGTATGTAAATAGTAAAAGGATGACCAGGGATAATGTAGGTCCCTTGTTGAATGAGGCGGGTGTCTTGGTGACGGGAGATGATGAGAAGGTGGAGATACTTAATGCCTTCTTTGCCTCGGTCTTTACTCCGAAGGCTTCTCAGGACTCACATATCCCAGATGTAAGTAGGAGTGGTTGGGGAACGAGTGGTTGGGGAACGAATGGCTCCCCTCTAGTAGAGGTAGGGGTGGTCCAGGAGCGACTCAAAGGAATGGATGCACACAAATCCATGGGCCCGGATGGGATACACCCACGTGTGCTGAGAGAGCTGGCGGAGGTGATTGCGGAGCCGCTCTCTATCATCTTTGACAGATCCTGGACTACAGGAGAAGTGCCTGAAGATTGGAGGATAGCCAATGTCACTCCAGTCTTTAAAAAAGGCAAGAAGGAGGATCCCAGTAACTATAGGCCAGTCAGCCTCACCTCTGTCCCTGGAAAGGTGATGGAACAGCTTGTTTTGGATGCCATCTCCAAACAACTGGAAGAGAAGAAGGTCATGAGGAATAGTCAGCATGGATTCACCAAGGGGAGATCGTGCTCGACCAATCTCATAGCCTTCTATGATGTTATTACCAACTGGGTGGATGGAGGGAGAGCAGTGGATGTCATCTACCTCGACTTTAGCAAGGCTTTCGATACTGTCTCCCACAACATCCTGATAGAGAAGCTGAGGAAACAAGGGATAGACGAGTGGACAGTGAGGTGGGTTGAGAACTGGCTGTCAGACCGGGCTCAGAGGGTCGTGATCAGTGGAGTAGAATCTGAATGGAGGCCTGTGACTAGCGGTGTTCCCCAGGGCTCAGTGTTGGGTCCAGTCCTGTTTAATATCTTCATTGACGACCTTGATGAGGGAATAGCATCCACCCTCAGCAAGTATGCCGATGATACAAAACTGGGAGGAGTGGCTGACACGCAGGAACACTGCGCTGCCATCCAGCGAGACCTGGACAGACTGGAGAGCTGGGCAGGGAGAAATCTAATGAAATTCAACAAAAGCAAGTGTAAAGTCTTGCACCTGGGGAGGAACAACCGACTGTATCAGTACAGGCTGGGGGATGACCTGTTGGAGAAGAGCTCTATGGAGAAGGACCTAGGGGTCCTGGTTGATGACAGGTTGGCTATGAGCCAGCAGTGTGCCCTGGTGGCCAAGAGAGCCAATGGGATCCTGGGATGCATCAGGAAGAGTGTGTCCAGCAGGTCGAAGGAGGTGATCCTCCCCCTCTACTCTGCATTGGTCAGGCCCCACCTGGAATACTGTGTCCAGTTCTGGGCTCCCTGGTATAGAAAAGACAGGGACCTTCTGGAGAGAGTCCAGAGAAGGGCGACAAAGATGATTAGGGGTCTGGAACATCTCCCCTATGAGGAAAGGTTGAGTGAGCTGGGTCTGTTCAGCCTGGAAAAAAGAAGACTTAGGGGGGACCTAATTAGTGTTTACAAGTATCTTAGACATGGGTGGCAGGGGGAATTGGCCAGCCCCTTTTCAGTGGTCAGTGGGGACAGGACTAGGGGCAATGGCTGTAAGCTGGAGCACAGGAAGTTCCGCACCAACATGCGGAAGAACTTTTTCACAGTGAGGGTGACAGAGCAGTGGAATAGGCTGCCCAGGGAGGTGGTGGAGTCTCCTTCTCTGGAGATATTCAAGTCTCGTCTGGACGCCTATCTATGTAATATGAGATAGGGAGCCTGCTTTGGCAGGGGGGTTGGACCCGAAGATCTCTTGAGGTCCCTTCCAACCCCTAAGATTCTGTGATTCTGTGATTCTGTGATTCTAGTGAGCACAATTCTGCCCACAATTCTGGATTTACTGAAGCTTTCAACATGGATGGGACAAATAAATAGTAGTTAAGCACAAACAGGATAACTCAGTGAAGTCATCCATTTTTTATCATTATATTATCTTGAACTGATGTGAAGTATTTATGTTGGTGTTCATCTTTTCCAGATCACTTGAAAAATTAGACAGATACAGGTGTTCAGCTATACATTGTTCCTCTGTTAGATCAGGAATCCTTAGCTTGAATTCACAGAATCAGGTATATTGGCTGAGGTTGGACGACTCCTCTGGAGGTCATCTTGTCCAAAACCCCTGCTCACTCAGGGCCACCTAGAGACAGTGGCCCAGGACTCTGTTGAGGCAGCTTCTGAATTTCTCCAAGGGTGGAAACTCCACAGCCTCCCTGGGCAGCCTGAGCCAGTGCTCAGTCACCCTCACAGTACATAAGTACCTCCTTATTCATAATTAAAAGATTTTTCTTAGACAAGCAAAATTCCATCCGTTCTGTTCCTCCTCTATCATCATTCCTGTTCCTTCCCTATCTTGAATAATTTTACATTTCCTGGTCATTATCAATTAAACTTAACTGAACAGGAAGGTTTCACTCATATTAAACTCCTCCGGGTTTGTGGGGGAAAATAAAGTATTATATTTAAGAAGGGATAGAGGAGGATAAAAAACCCACCCTGCATAAAACTTCTACTATAATCTTTTTTTCCTTCCACAAAATGCTTACATTGCAAATTAATGTGCTTCACTTCCCAAGGTAGAGGTAGAATCCAAGTGCAGAACTTCTATCAAATATTTCCATAGTGGAACATGCATTTAACATGAGATTTTACAGATTTTTTTACTCTTGTTTCAGTTTGGCAAGGGGGGGGGAAAAAGTAAAAGCCATAAACTTTTCATACTTTTAACCCATAGAGCAGTTTCAATCTCTAACCATCTTGGAAGGGTACAAAAAGAAAAGAACATAAATCATAACCTAAATACATAAATGTGCTATTCACACAAAGGAAGCAAAACATTTGTTCCTGTTTTATGAGATATATGATAATGTATTCATCAGGTCAACAAGTAAAGACACTCACCTTTAGCTAAATCCTCCTCTTCCTTTTTGTTAGCTACTGTACCAGGGTCTTTGGCAACTAGAGCTGGACTTGCTTTTGCCTGTTCAGCAGCCTAGCCAAAAGCGAAATATGTAAAAATGAGTTCAACAAAATGCATTAACTCTAAAGTAAATCAGAGTATTTCACACCTCAAAGGAATGTTCTGTTAAGAGTGACAAACAAGATTCAAGTCCAGCATAGGGCTACAAAGATGATTAAGGGCCTGGAGCATCTCCCCTACAAGGAAAGGCTGAGTGAGGTGGGGCTGTTCAGCCTTGAGAAAAGAAGACTGAGAGGGGATCTGATTATAAATATCTGAAGTCTGGGGCACAGGGGAAAATGGCCAGCCTCATCTCAGTGGTCTGCAGAGACAGGACAAGGGGCAATGGCCTCAAGTTGGAGCATAGGAAGTTCCACACCAATATGCAGAAGGACTTCTTCACAGTGAGGGTGACAGAACACTCGCACAGGCTGCCCAGGGGGGTTGTGGAGTCTCCTTCTCTGGAGATATTCAAGACCCATCTGGACACCTCCCTGTGGGACCTGTCCTGGGGATCCTGCTTTGGCAGAGGGGCTGGACTTGATGATCTCTGGAGGTCCCTTCCAACCCCTACAGTTCTGTGAAAAGTTAATATAATTTTGCTCTCAAACACATTACAGAATTCAAGACTGCAAACTGTAAAATACGAAGCAGAGGATACACAGAATACATGAAACCCTTTAAGAACAACCACAAAATTTAATATACCTGTGACCCAAAAGCTGGGAAAGTAACTCCTTGCTCCTTAAGATTTTTTATCATAGCAGATATTAAACTAAGCTGTGGGTCATTCTTGAATTCATCAGTCCATTCTACCATGAGAGCTTTCAGCTTTTCGCAAACTTTTGGATGACCCTGCAAGCACAGTAGAAATAATGTAGGAATCTGTTCTTAATTCCTTAATTACAAGTAGTTTAACATTGCTGTCAATAGCATCTATATTGGATTTTTATGTTGAAGTGTATCACTAAGGGATATCTTTATTAGAAAGCAAGAATAGCACACCAGCATTGTGTCTGTAACAGTACTATATGCATTTAGGCCCAAAATAAAGTAAAACAAGGTTTATAAAAGCTCTGTATTATTGCCATTTCATCACATCTGTAGCATAGTGTTTCACTGTTATTATTTAATGTGAAAATTAATTTGTATATTTATGGATGAACACAGCACAGCTCCCCGAACGGAATACTGAAGTAATTGCCATGTGAAGTGGCATTCAGGAAGTTCTTTCTCACAGCCCCATCTTCCCAGTCATCCTGCATCCTTCCCTACCCCCCACCAAGTTTCCAGTCTTCCAAAAGTAGATACCAATCCACTTTCAGGTTACACCGATTTTCTGATTTCACTTTGTATAAACGAATTTACAACATTACCTTATTCAACACATTGCTTACTTCACTGGCAAAATCTCTTGAACAGACTTCTAAGTGAAAGATTTTTCCACAGTTTGATACACACGCTCCTAGAAGCTAAAGAAAGAAAGATGAATACCCAGAGAAGATTTTTTGCAATATAACTTCTCAGGAATGAAAAGCACTACATTAAAAAGAACCTACTGTTAATGCCTGCATAGCAACATGGGGATCTTTATGGTTAACTCTCTTCATAATAGAACGGAGACAGTCCTTAGGCCTAAAAAAACACAAGACAGATTTTAAAAAAAAAGCCAACTGTAATGGAATGAACATTTCCTACAGCACACAAGAAAATGCATGATACTGTTAATAGACAGGAAGTTCTTCCAAACATCATCAGTAAATCATTTAATAGCTTGTAACTGTAACATTAAAAAAATTAAGTTATCACCTTTCACAGTTGTAGCCATTTCTGTCATAGGGGTGCTAGCTTTCTCAGCTATCAAGCCTCTCAATAAGATACATTCCCTTTGGTAGTTAGTGAGAATTACTGTAAATACTCAAGACTTCACACAAAATCCCTTACAACTACAGAACTGTAATGCTCTGCAGTCCATGCACCTACTCCTCTGTAGTTTACATACATATCTAAAAACATTTGGGACTTAAATCAAAAGTTGCTGGCGGAGGGCAACCTCAGTCCATCCCACTCAGTTTGATGGCAATGCCAGCAATAGATACCCAGAGCCAGGAGAAGGAACGCAAGTCAGCAGGAGAGCACCCGAAGTGCAGCCCAAAGGAATTCCAGCCACTCCATCCAGTCAGTCATTTTCATCAGGGTCTGACTGAAATGCCTCTGTGCAAGCACACATGGCATGGGGAATAAACGGGAGTTGGAGACGTGTGCATGCCTGCAGGGCTGTGATCTTATTGGCACCATGGAAATGCTATGGTACGGCTCCTGTAACTGGAGTGTTGGGATGGAAGACGACAGGTGAGGGAGACAAGAAGGGGGTGCCACTCCTTGTGTCAGTGACCAGCTGGAGTGCATGGAACTCCATCTGGGGATAGATGAGGAGCCAACCGAGAGTTTACAGGTCAGGATCAAAGGGAGGGCAGGGACAGGGAGCATTACAGGGGGTGTGTGCTACAGGCCACCTGACCAGGTAGACCCGAGTGGATGAAGCTGCCCATGGACAGATAGGAGCAGCCTCACATTCACAAGCCCTGGACTTCAATCACACCAATATCTGTTGAAGGGTCAACACAGCAGGGCATAAGCAATCCAGGAGTTCCTGGAAGACCACAAGGAGAACTGCCATGCTGGACCTTGTTCTCACCAACAACAGAGGCGCTAGTGGGGAACGTGAAGCTCAAGGGCAGCTTTGGCTACCAGGACCATGAATTGGTAGAATTTAGCTTCTTCATGAACCTGCTTGGTAGAGTACCATGGGATAAAGCCCTGGAGGGAAGAAGTGTCCAAGTTAGCTGGTTGGTATTCAAGGATCACCTCCTCCAAGTTCAGGAGTGATGCATCCCAACAAAGAAGAAATCAGGCAAAAATGTCCAGAAGACTGTCAGGCATGAAATGCAACAAGTAAGTTAAAAGCTACTGAGGCTGGCTAACTCGAGGAGGTGAGAGGAAAAAAATTAGTTTGGAAGACTATCAAGTAAAGCAATGTTACTGTTCTCTCTTGTATGAACAGGCACAAAACCAACCAAAGAAGAATCAGCTAACCAGAATACTGACTCACTGAGGCAGTGACTAATCCACAAGGAATCAGGACAAAGTTAGGCAAGCAGCAATACGGAAAAACCATTTCTCAATGACAATTTTTCAATACACACCCCTACCCCCAACAGACAGTGCCACAATGAACATTTCTATTTTCTCAGCCGTTGGTGTCTTCCAGTCACTGACTTCATTTTTTTTTTAGGCATCATTTTTATTAAGTAACTTTTCTGGAGAAAAATTGAAGTTGTGATAGTTTCATGCAAAAAGGCTGATACATCTCATTAGGTTCATACAAAAGGTAAAAGAATCTCAAAGCCAAATACATACACAGTTAGATACAGGAACTGACAGGGACTAAAATGACTAAGGAAGGGGTGGGTACGCTTCACGCTAAAACACACCATATGTGGCTTTTAATTTTTCCTTTTTTTCTGCTTAATGAATCATTTAAATTTTATAACCTTACTTTACTCAGAGCTGATAATCTATAGATTCAGTTGTGTAAGCATTTTCATTGCAGAAATCCAACACTAAAAATCTACACCTTTCCTGTAGTCAGAGGATTAAAAATGGCAGTCAAATGTGATAAAAAATTTTAAAATAAAAGTGTTCAATAATGCTGTACAAAACCAGAAAAAAAAGATGGCCTCTAACTGTAAAACCTTTGGTTTAATCATGTTTCCATGTTGGAAAGGCAAATTTCTCACTCAACTGCCAATATTCCCCCAAAAATGGGATACAAACAACGCAATATGCAACTGCTGAGCTGTATGAGTTCCTAAAGCAAATTTGAAGATTAAAAAAAACACATGTTGATTGTCTCATGGTTGGACAAATTCCAGATCTTTAAGAATATGATCAAATTATTGTTATTTCCACAATACACCTGGCAATACTTTAGATATGCTATTGTAAAAATGGCATACCAATAAAAATATTACTGAATTTACTGTCCTTTCATAATTTTCTATGAAAATTTTGTCATCAACACAAATCAGATTTTGAAATCCACAAAAAACAGTCAGAGAGATTCAGTGGAATTCTAACTTTTTAAAAACCTGGTTTAGTTGGTTGGATCAAGGGAAGAAAGAAAATTTTTAGCTATTGGTTATTCTCTGTAACCAAGGTATTGCAATGTAAAAATAACAGTATCAGCTCTGTTGCTGAACTGTAACTAATTTGTCTTAGAAAATGTAGCACATTTGTAGCATATCAGGTTTCCAACAAACCTGGATGCAAACAAGTTGTTGGCAATCCTAAATGAGGCAACATGCCATGTACTAGTGCCCCTTAATGGAGAACAGACCTTCTCATCTACTGTAGCTTCAGGTGTAAGACAATCTACATCCAAAATGTTGCAGGCATGCAAAGGAGCTTACAGGCTGGTACAAAGCAGAGATTTTCTAATCTAAACTTCTGCCAAGAACAGTCAACTTGTACTGAATCAGAATTCTTTCAAAGATTAAAGCAGAACTCCATCAAGAGGACTAGCATCTTTGCCACTGGAACTGTGGGAGTGTTTCAACCACAAACACAGTAGCATATCTGATTTAAACTTAAAGGGAACTTTGTCTTGCTTTACCTTGTTATGGTATGACATAATCCATCAAAACAAAGAAAATCCACTATCAGCAAGTTTTAACAGAAACTGAACTTAAGCAACGAGTCAGCTGGAAGCACAATACAAGCAGGGTAAGTATTACTAAGGTCAAAGTCACAGCCAGGATTTTTAAAAAAAAAAAAAACCACAACAAACAAAAGCCCCAAAAAAACCCAACACACAAAACACAGAAAGCCCTCAAAAATAAACAAGCCCAACAAATCACAACAGAAATTCCAGCTGTCCCAGAAAAACTTAGCTGAATGCTACAGGAAGACCTCTAGCTTTGTCTGTACATCTAAGCAGGCTTCTCTTGCAGCTACATACATTTGAACGCTGCTCAGGCTAAATTGCTGAGACCAAACCCTGCCAACGGAAATCTTCCAGTGATTAAATAGAATACTGAAACCTTCAATAACAGTTTCTGTTACAGGCACAAGGAGCAGAATTGCAGTTTTACATATATAGACTAATATGAAACATTATCAAAACCCTGCCAGCTGTTAACTACAGTTACACAAACAGAGCAGAAATCTAGGTATGCCATGCTATTTATAAGTACTCCACTAAAGTCCATCTCTAATCCCAAGGAATAAGTTTATTTGCAAACCTGTCCGTTGGAACAGAAGTCCCAGGTGGGAATTTGCCACCTGGCATCTCATACTGTTTCCTGCAGCATTACAAGGCAGTTCAAGTCATTCTCAGAGAAGCCTTTCACTGAACAGCAGCAGTTCCATAGCTCTTTTTGAAGCTGTTCCTTACCTGAATTGTTACTGGGAAGTATTTGGAGAAGGTGTATTTAAAACATTTCCAAAGCCTAATCCTATACTGAAATAACATCTTTAAACCACATTTTTTATCTGCTGACTCAAATTAACTTTTCATGTCAAAGACAAGTGCATGAATAAAGCCTACAAGAACACTTAGTAAAGAATCAATAACTGAAGCATTAGCAGCTCATACTAAGATGTGTTTAATTTAACATCACATGTTCAAATATTTATCAAAGCCCTGATGTCAGAGAATAGCTTTTCAAAACAAGGGGAAGAAACACACATTGCTTTTTGCAACAGACTGGTGGTCTGGCAGTGAAGACCAGAGAAGGGCAGCAGATGCTTTATACCTTCATTTCAGCAGTTTTGACAGCTGAAGCTCAGATAGTCTCCTTATCACCCAACTGGTAAAATATGGGCTAGATAAAAGGATGACAACATAGGTGGAAAACTGGCTCGCCTCCTAATCTCACAGTGTTGCAAATTCCAGCTAGCTGGTAGCAACTAGTAGGGTCCCTCAGGGATCTCTGCTGGGACCAACACTGCTAAATGCCTTCATTAATCATCTGAATGACAGGAGGCAATGCACTCTCAGAGACTTTGCTGACAACAGCGAATTTGGGGGGGGGGGGGGGGAAAGCAATTAACGCACTGAAGGCAAGGCTACTATTCAGAGGGACCTGGACAGGCTGGAGAAATGGGCAGACTGGAACTTCCATCAACTTCAGTAACAGCAATGCCAAAGTATTGGATTTTAGATGTATTACACTAGCAAAGGACAGAAGCTGACCTCCTAAAAAGCAGCTCCACTGGAAAGGATCTGCAGGTCTTACTGGGTGACTGGTGTCAGCAGTGCAGCCTGGCAGCAACGACAACCAACTGCATCCTGGGTCAACCAAGCAGTCAGCACAGCCAACAGGGCCAGAGAAGTTATCCTTCTCCTCTGGTCTGCACTTGTAAGATTGCACTTGGGAGTACTTTGTCCAGTGTGGGGCTCCTTAGTGCAAGAAGGATAGTGATGCACTGCAGAAGTCCAACAAAGGGCTATCAGGATGGTCAGAGGAGAGTCACATAGAAGGAGAGATGGAGAAGTTGAGAAGAGCGTATGAAAACATGATTTTACTGCTTTCTACAACTGATTAATCAGAGAATACATAGAAGATGCATCCAGACTCTTTCTTAGAGCTGCACAGTCGTAAGACAAGATGCAATGGGCAAGTTGGAACAAGGGAAATTGTAATCAGATTGCAGGAGAATTTATTTATTTACTTACTTACTGTAAGGGTAGTTAAATAATACTGAAACATGTTACCCATAGAGGCAGTGGAAACTCTGACCTTGGAGGCATTCAAGATTCTACATGGTACTGAACAACCTGATCTAATTAGACCTGTTTCGAGCGGGGGGTGTGGACTAGATGACCTCTGGAGGTCACTTCCAACCTACATTATGATTCTGTAAGAAAAATCCCTTGTGAAGTCTCCTAAATTTACAGAGACACTGCTAAATATAACCATTTGTTTATTCTGTCACATTGGTGAAAAGCTGCTGTATGCATGTCTTCATTTTAACAGATCAGCTAGTATTTCCAAACAAAAAAGTTCCAGAATATTTGAGCAGAAAATCCATGTATTCTCCTTTCCCTTGTAATGAATTTCAGTTAAATTGAGCTGTTGCAAAAGTCTATACGAATTAACAAAGATTTCATTCCTCTCATCTGAGATTGAAATAATAAAAAGTTTGGGGAAGAAATTTCTGAAGTTACTTACCCTGTGCGTGACTGTCCAACCTTATCACAGATGTCTAAAATGAGGCCCCAGTCCTCTGCAGTGTTCATCTCACTCGTTGCTTTCTCTGGTGAATAAAAAAAGAAGTAAATCTAAATTTTTTAAAAGAATGTAAAAACAGATAAAAGAATTTAGCAAATTGTCAACAAAGATGTTGTAATATTACCTCTCTGTATATTGCTACATGCATGACACATATATTTAATAAATATATTAAAACTATTATTCCTAACTCTTTTTAATTGCTTGCCTCCATTAATTTAAACTCGTAAGTAAATATATATTTTTGGGTTGTTTTCCCATATAATAAAGATATACCCAAGGATATGATGAAAGTAGGAAAGCTACCAAAAGAATGCTTAGTAGGGTATGAATAACCAAAGCATTATCCACTTTTATCTCCCCATTCTCATTGCTGCTTTGGATTATATATTCCACTCTCTTTACAGCTACAGAAAATTCTAAATCAAAGCTAATCCATAGAAGCTATTGGAACTCTTTCTTCCAAATCTTTTGAATAGGACAAGAGTGGTCCCTGCCAAAGAGTGAAAAAATAGAGAGGGTACGTGGAGAAGTAATAGATTCCACTTCAAGAGAAGAAGGAGAGAGGGAGAAAGGGAGGAGGGGGCAGGGGAAAAAAAAAGAAAAAAAAAGAAAAAGAGATCCTCTCTATTTTGCCCTCAGGAAAGCTTAGGTACACAGAGAGCAACAGTAAATAAGTGTTAAAGGAAACGGAGCCAGAATGGAAGATTAAACACTGATAGATCGGACCAGGCCTGGAGAGCACAAGCAGTTTCCATTATTCACCCAGCAGAAGGAGAATGGGTGCAGAATATGATAAAAATTTTGTTTCTTATTCCTGCTTCATCTAATATTCACCTCACTCTACAAAGCACAAAATATGCCTGCGCAATGAGTATCTTCCCTCGGGGAGTGTCTCAGATTACTTAGTTTTATGAAATGAAACAAAGATTTCCTATAAAAATTTATATTCTATGAAAAATTCATTATCTGTACTCACACTTGCAAGACTGCAGAGACAAGAAAGACAAAGCAAAACATCTAATCTCCAAAGGTTTCTAGGAATTATTCATCCCAAAATTGATGGCTTTGCTTTAAGAATCAGTTTCTCTGTCCTACAAATTGAAGTCAGGTTAATTAGTTTCTTCATCCAGAACAAAAATGCAGAAAAGCAAAGCTCTGGTTATTTGCCCTCAATGTAATTCTGAGGAAAAAAATAAACACTGCCAGGTACTACTGGCATAACACATCAGTTGCACTGCCCGATGCAAGGAAAGCCGCAAAGGAGTACAGGGAAACCCTAGATGGAGTTGCCTACAATTCTACATGTTCTATCTGATAAAGTAAGGGAGCACTGTCTGTTCTCTCTAAACTCAATCAGTAAACTTACTTGATTACAAAAAAATGGTTATAATCAACAAGAATACAAAAAATTACAGGTTGACACCATGCTAACATCTAGCACTAAGATGTATCAGCTGATCAACCAACCATTTTTCTTTCGGTCCACTATTGTTCCAAATAATGTTTAGGACAAGTATAGATAAGAGAGAGTCTTCATTTTTAAATGTGCCTCATAAAGGAAATGTCAACGGTGAAGCAAAAATTGAGAGGAACACCATCATGGCAGAACCCACTCAGCATGCCAAATAAAAACGTCATAAGAACCTGGCAATGGGCCTGTATCCTGCTTATATAAATTAATACTGTTTCATTACTCCTGAATTCCAGTTCATTAGTTGGGGATACCTTATACATGCAAGTAAATGAGACGGGGATAAAAGGCACTGAAGTGTGTCTGCATGGTGCTCTCCAGAGCTGTAAGTTCCTTCCAGCCCACATGCACCCTTCACTCACACCTAACACCAAACTTCAGTTCCCACATCCTTCAGCAGTCAGAGATGAGAAACCCTATGGAGCCAAAACTTTGACCTTTTCCAGTATCCTATATAACAGACAGTTGTCTCTACTTTTGTCAACAACTGATCCTTCTTCTCTCTCTTTCCAGAGAGAAATGGCACAGCAATTGGTTATGTCTTTTACAAACCAAAAAAAAAGAAAAACCACCAAAAACCCAAAACAAACAAAAAACCATGCTTAGGGTTTAACACAACAACAAGCTGTTTTTTTACGCTAATTTCAATAGTTTGGCTAAACTGAAAATAAGATGATGAATGATGAAATCCTTGGTCCATATCAACCACAATGATTGCAACCTTCATTTTAATTCTCAGTAAGAGTATTTTGCAAATTTACCCATGAGTACAACTACCAGTTTTCTATTATGGGTATACTCCTTAGAACTTAGTCCTGATAAAAACTGCCATTTGCTTGCAAAACCTTCCCACACTAAAGAGTTTCTTATGAAATTTCAGTCTGAAACCCAGACTGAAATGTTGAGTGTTCTTCTGGCTTCTCTAGTTCCTTCAAATAATAAAATTAATCGTAAATGTCAGGAGAAAAAAAAATCTATAGAGTTTCAGTTAAATTTTATCTCAAACAAGGACAGTTAAAAGTTAACAGTATACTGTGAATGTTAGCAGTACACTATCTGACACTGACTGTCCACAGAACAGGCCACTATGGCTGTCAGAGCCTTAGTGAGTGACTATCACCTTTCACCAGTCTGCGAAGAGGGGCAACAAAGAAGCTTTGACAAAATTCTGACATTTCATCAGTGTTGTGTAGAAAAAATCCTGACTTAAAGCTACTCAAGCTAAACTACTTCCATTATCATCGTTTAAAATCCATGAATGCTCTCTCTTCTAATGTGAAGCACACAGTCACAGCCAAAAAACTCCAACTTTATGTGCGCTCAGTGTTTGCTTACCCTGACTAACAGCTGGCAGCCTACCAGCCTTCAGGTACAGCTGGCACATTGCTGTCAGACTCTGGTCAGGAGGGGAAACCAGACATTTATATTTGAAATCTGTAGGGTGGGTTAACACAGAACATGTAACAAACTACAAATTTGCTAGTTTGCAGGGGGAGGGAGGGGTTCATCTTCTATCTCTGATAGAAAATAACTCTGCCATAGCAGTATTAATGTTTGCTTCCATCCCTATTTCTCCACTTTGTCGTTGCTCCAAAACCTTATTTACCTCAGTGAACACCAAGCCAGGGTCAGATAGCACTTCAGACTTAAGTAAAACAACTTTTAAAGGCAGCGCTGGCTCCTTCATGAAATCAATGGTCTTGGAAACTTATTAATGTTATGTCAAGCACAAAGGAAAACAGAACCATGTGACACAGAGGTATACACCACGGCCCTTTGTCTCTAGTTTTCCAAAACACCTCTCTCCCATAAAGCTGTACCACTCAAATTCAAGGCACTGCTTTCCTAACACAAGCAAAGCCTACTTGAAATAACTGTAGTAGTGTAGTAACTTGAACGAGAGCAAAATGATAAAATCTTAGGTGACCTCATATTGTAATTAGTAGGGTTTTTTTACTTTATAACTGCTCCCTCCTTCCTCCCTCCCACCCTTTCTGCCCCTCGTTACAGGTCTTCAACTTTCACCTTTATTTTTCTAGGAGTTATTTAAAATTATTTTCTTGCAATTAATTCTACAAAGACACAAGAATTGGTAAGCACTGCAATTTCACAGAATGATACTTAGAACTATGACTTGCTCAGACAACAACTCTGCACAACATAAGAATACCTTTCTAAATACCTTAAATTTATTTAATTCCTAAAACAAAAGCATGACACACAAAACCAATACAACACATTTTTCTGTCAGGCCTCTCCCTTTATACTTCTTCTCTACACAGAATACTAATTATAGTCAGACCAATTCCATCTTACCCAACATCCAGCCTCTAATACATTACACCTAAAGAAAGAGATGCCTAGGAAAACATAAAAAATAATAAGGTAAGCATTAGTTGTACTGCCCTGTACACACCTTTCATCGACGAGCAATTTGCAATTGCACAACACCTGAGTCAGAAATGCTGCTTCAACTGCACAAACATAACCATAAATCCCATATAAAACAAGTAATTAAGAAAGTGCTCTGAAGCAAAATGCTTTCTGATAGAAATCCTGGTTGTGTCTGTGTCCTCAAAATTTCATAGTAAATTCTGGAATATTATCTTTAAATAAAATATCTAAATGCTGAACTCATACTTCCAAACATATTTTCAATCTCTTTTTTCTTTTCAACTAAATCTCTGAATAAAATGTATACCAAACTAATCATCATCATCTGCCTTCTAAAGGAAACATCGTTCTTATAGAATCATAGAATGGCAAGGGTTGGAAGGGACCCCAAGGGTCATAGAGTTCCAACGCCCCTGCCACAGGCAGGGCCACCAACCTCAGGCCTGGATCTACACAAGGTTGCCCAGGGCCCCATCCAACCTGGCCTTGAACACTTCCAGGGACGGGGCATCCACCACCTCTTTGGGCAGCCTGTTCCAGGACCTCACCACTCTTTCCGTAAAAACCTTCCCCCTAATATCTAATCTAAACCTTCCTTCCTTTAGTTTTAATCCATTCCCCCTTGTCCTGCCATTGTCTACCCTTTTAAAAAGCTGATTCCCCTCCTGTTTATATGCTCCCTTCAGGTACTGGAAGGCTGCAATGAGGTCCCCCCGCAGCCTTCTCTTCTCCAGGCTGAGCAAGCCCAGCTCCCTCAGCCTCTCTTCATAGGGGAAGTGCTCCAGCCCTCTAATCATCCTTGTGGCCCTCCTCTGAACCCTCTCCAACAGTTCCACATCTTTCTTGTATTGGGGGCCCCAGATCTGGACACAGTACTCCAGGTGGGGCCTCACGAGGGCAGAGTAGAGAGGGACAATCACCTCCCTGTCCCTGCTGGCCACCCCTCTTCTGATGGAGCCCAGGATACCATTGGCCTTGCGAGCTGCAAGAGCACACTGCTGGCTCATGTTAAATTTCTCATCTACCAGAATCCCCAAGTCCTTCTCAGCAGGGCTACTCTCTTCTTCGGTATAAATGCTGTCTAGTCTCTCTGAAATGCTGTACCAAAACCCCAGAAGACAGTGTTACACCTATTGATCTGAAGCCAGACCAGAAAGACCTGAATACATGAGCTATGCTACTTATACTTTGGCTGTGGTGAAAGTACATGGGCTCTTGCATGGGCTCTTATGGGATTCTTGAATACACCTACCTCTCCTCGTGTTGTAAAGTTCATTCATTTTGTTGAGGACGCATTTTCCTCCAACTGACACAAGCCTGAAGGTTTGGAGCATCAATACAGCTCTGTTTTCTCCTCTGGTTTTGTGCATTGTTTAGAAATTATAACCAAAGCAAAAATATTTGCACAGTGATTCTATTTAAAGTTCCCTATTACGTATAAGACACAACTGTGGTTGATCACTTTAGGACAGAAGCAGTGAACTGTTTACAGAAAAAAAAAATCCTGATAATTCATAATTGTCCTAAAATAAATTTATCATCATCATGTTTATAAAGTACAATTAGACAGAAGAAATGTGGTATACACCGGAAAAGCCACTACCAGACCTAGTTTTTGATTGCTTAGGTGCTGGTAAGAGAAATACAAATATTGCTGCAATTTTCCATGCAAAGATGTGCTGGTCACTTGATTCCCCTGCCTTAGTTTTGCATCTGAACAACAGCATTCTACTGACAATAAAATTTTGCAAGAGTAAATACTCTTCACAGTGTTTGGATACTGCAGTGAATTCCTGATACAGTTCTTGAAGTAGAAAATTTTAAGACTACCCATTGCTCGTAACATTTTTGGAGGGAAGTCTTGGCAGATTTTACTGATTTTTTTTTTAACATTTCAATCTTGGAACTGAGACATTTTTCTGTTACAAAGTCACAAATATGTTACAAATACCTAAAACTTTAAGAAATAACAGCAGATCAAAACATCCTCAAAAACCCAACACTTAAAACATACATGATTTGAAGCAGTTAAAACAAACATGAGTAAAAACTGTCAGAATACTCTACTAACCTAAAGTTTCACAGACATGATTTCACTTTCTCAGTTACACATCTCTCCAGTGAAACACTGAAGTTCTCAGTAATTGAAGTTACAAAGAAAAGAAGAGATAGAAAAAGCCTTCAAAAGAACAACTAAAGAAAGTCTTCCCTCATGGACTAAAATTATAACCAGGTTCTAACACCACAGAGAATCCTCAAAAAAAAATTCTATCACTGTAAACAACACAAAATTAACGAAAAAAATCCAACACTCAGCCTCCTTTCCCTCTCTCCCACTGAAAGTCTTCTTAATACCTGCTTAATAGTCACCAAGGCTACTGAGATTTGATTCCGGCTTTTCGAGGCTTCAGTTCCCAAGGCTAAATAAATCATTTTCCCTCTCTCTATATAAATGCAAATACTAAAATTCCAAAGCATTGTAAAAACATAAATGTAGCTACTTCATCTCTTCACTATAGTTCAAGCAGTCCTGAAAGGCTGAAACTGATTGCAATGTTTTCTTTCTTTTTACAGTTGCCAAGAAACTCTGATTACATACCATTCCACACCACTGAAGTTAAAAGTAATTAATTTTGTTCTTTTTGTCTGTCACATAAAATGAACAAATGCACTTGTTGGTCCCTGCTACATAAAACACCATTGTGCTATTAGCCACTCTGCATTTCCCTATCATTCTCGTAACCACACAGAATACAACCAACCAGATTCCATTTAGACGAGATTGAAGATTCCCTTTAACAGGCAATGCCACCACAGAAAGAAAGAAAGAATTCCCTATTGAACCATCAACTTCAGTAAAGCTATTCCAGTTTAACTGTATCCCCATTTACAGTATTCCTAAAAAGTCCTTATGGGAGCACTTGCAGAAGGTGTCCTGTAACAGCACTGCTAGCTGATCCAAGGCAAGCAAAGAAAGCAGCGGTGGCTGGGCTGACATGAGGCCACCTCAACTCGTTCCTTCAGAGGTCTCTGTAGGATCTCACTGTGCCTAGCCAAGACTGACATTGCTCAACTCAGTAAGCCGAGCGGAATGAAGACAAAGGGGTTTAAGATCTGGTAAGACAATGCTGAAAATAACAGTAAGACAAGCCAGGCAAAAATAATTTAGATGTTTAGATGTCTTACATCAAATTCTAACAAAAAGACAATGGAACTCAAACTACCTTTCCCCCAGAAATATTACAACAGGGCAGGAAGGTGAGCACATTAGGGATATATGAGAACAATTATGAATACTCTGTAAACAAGGTGTATCACAGGCACGTTATACCAATAAATACTGCCAGGATTTATTTGCAGAGCCCCAAAAATCAACTCACAGTAGAAGCAGCATTTCAGAAGGAAGATCAGGAAGACTTAACTTTTCACATCAAATATGCAGTCTTATTTTTATCAGTCAAAGGAACAGATTTTACATGTTGGAGAACGACTTTGATTCTCCTGAATTTTCATATTATAATGCACACAGTCACAGCTGAAATGAGGGGAAGCACTTAAAATGACAGCTCTTCCCTGGGAGGAAAGAAAAAGAACTACAGTCTACAAAACCTCCTTTGCCTAATAAACATACCATGTTGAGCTGAACTCAAAGTCCAGTGACTGATTTTCAGAAAGGGATACGGAAAAATATTTTCCTGTTGGCTATTATACAGAAGAGGTATTCCACTCATTTTTACCCTGTCCGGTGAAAACACACATGGAATGTATCTATAGTGAGAAGTTCTCATTTTTCATAAACACTTATAAATAACTAAAAAGGGGGATGGCTATAGCTCCATTCCCACACATTTTCTACTCAGACTCCCTGTTAACTCACAGTTAAAATCCTCCTCCATAAAACAATGCTGAGAAAAGCAGCTGGCCAACTTGGACATAAAATGCCAGCCTCATGACAAGCTGAACCAATCCTTGGAATTCATCTTCCCTTGCAGCCAGAAGTTAGCTCACCGTCTTCAGTCTCCATAATTATTTGGGATCAAGAATCTCCTCGGCAACCGTTCTCCCTCCTTTTGGCAAACCTGGCCTTGACAGAGAAAAGACCAGCTCTGAGAGACATCTAATGAGATGGTTTTTAAGATGTTGACTAATCAAGGTGATAAATCTAAAGAAAAATTAGTTTAAATAGCAAGAGTATTTATTAGAATGAATTGCACCTTAGGAATCGTGGTCAAAGCATTTCTTTGAACTGATGACTGGCCAAACTGAGAAATTTCTCCCTCTGAACAGAAGTATTTATGTTCCTCAATACAATGGAAAACAATTTAGTTCCAGATGTGTTCTCTGCAGTCCATCACCCTAAATGGTTCCAAAATAATTTCCAACTATTACACAGTACTGATTAGCTGTCCAGCAGAAGAAAATATACAGCAATACTATCAACTACACCAATGTCCAAATTAATTTGAAATTAGGAATAGCTTTTCGCTGTTCTCCTGCTTCAGGAATCTGATTTTCAGAAGAAAACTTTCTTGCTGGGCAAGAACAAAAGAAGAGAATTCACCTTCCATTCTGAGAAAAGAATTGAAAAATAACACTACTGCTTGACAACTTTTGGAAGTTCCCCAGAGAACATGAGAGCTTACTTTACAGCTGACGTTATCTTATGAAGCCTGCCAAGAAGTTCATCCAGACAATAGCACATTCCCAAGGGGCCTCAGGGAAGAAGGGCCTAGGGACACTTTCCGTGAGACTTCCCATCTCTCTGGTGCAAATCCAGTGAGGTGATGGATAAAGGCAGCAGGCTCCTGTAAGTAAGCTGCCACCAACTGAACAGTCTTCTGCTTCTTCGGTCATCCTCAGAAAGAGGGTGTGTTTACTGATGAAAATTACTGCACTACCTGCTTTTCCAAGAACAATTTGTGGTTGAGTGGTTACTTCTCTGTGCTCATACTGTATACAGAACAGTAGTTTTGAAAAATACCTACCGGTGATAGTACTAGGCAAGCACAGTAGGTAAGGGGTTGGCATCCCCTACACCCAGAATACAGTAAATAACCCACCAAAGTAACTCTAAGGGGAACTATGACACTTCCAACACTGAGATGCACATCTATCAGACTTAGCTCTAGAGAAACCCACTCAAGCAGTCTCATCTTCACGGCCAGAGAGAGGCCTTAGGAAGTAACAAAATGAAAAGTGAATATTTGCCAGAACCTCAGCTACCGCTTTTTAATCTTATTAGCTCAAATTATTCTCACACATAATATTACCAATGCTTCAAACGTCTAATGGCCCACAGAAAATTGGTGAGCAGTGCAATTTCCTCCTCCATTTCAACTGCCAAATTACACTACAAAACAGCAAAATCATTAGAAAAAACGATTCACTGGTTTTCAAAATATGCCATTGTCATTTTTGCCACCAAGAAAACTATAAACTGAAGGGCAGTCTTCAGCAGAAAAGTGTTCTTAACTGTTCAAAATGGGAAGAAAAGTGAGCTATGTTTTATTAAGATGCAGCAGGTTAAGAAATCCTGATAACATATATACAGAAATTGTGTCAGTCCTTTGTTGAGACACTGACTCTCACTCCCAGGAAAAAAGACATATTTTTCAAATAGTTTTGAGTTGTGGGGTTTTTTTAAAGCTAGAAGGATTGGTGTCTTGACTTCTAAAGCTGGATAAACACTAAGAAAGAAACAATGTATTTGTAGTTGAAAGCTACATCAAGTATAAGGCTCCTAAAGAAATTTGTTCCAAGAAACACAGGGAGTGTTATACTGCTGTTAGAAGATAATCAGGGTGGGTGTGAGGAGGACTTATCCAAATTTGAAAAAAAAAAAGTCCTTTTATACTCCACTGTTTCTTACAGCTTTTATCACTCAAAGTAAAGCAGATGTCAGCAGCAGGTAGGAGACAAACCATAGTACACAGTCACGGATCAGAGGTGCAAAAGAAGTATTCAACTGCCAGTATGCCACTTTAACTTCAGCTCAGACACATTAGCATGAACAATATTTTTTGTCAAGTAAAAGCCTGGCATTTCTTCTCCATCTAGTTTGGCCTTGGTACAGGCAAGGTAGGGATGAAACCCGATCACAGCATGCCAAGCTTCGCATGAAATGGAAAAAGAAAGCTCCCAGGGGAATTCACTTTAAAGCGCTGAACGCAGACCGTTTTGACAATGTTCTCACTGCCCATCTGTGAAGCAATTGTTGACAGCGTTCTTTACTCACCCTTCCAGCGACACTCTGGAATAAGCATCTTTCGCTATTTGTTTTGCTCTGCTACACAGGCCAGCTTGCTCCTCCCGAGCATCCCCTCGCTCCAGCCTCACCGAGCCAGGCAGGGCCCGCAGCAGCCCCCGCCGCCCCCGTGCTGTCACCGACCAGGCCGCAGGCACGGCCGCCCGCTGCCAGGAGGCGCCCCCGGCCCAGCCGCTCCCCGCCGCGCCGTGACCGCCGGCCCGGCCGCCGCTGCTGCCCCCGGCTCCCCGCCACACGCGAGGCCGGGTGGCCGCCGGCGAGGCAAGCAGCAGACGGCTGCGGGGAACCGAGCCGACCGCAGGCGGGAGAGGGTTCGGAGCTAGGGCCGGCCGCGGGTTAGCTCCAGGGAGACCGGGCCGCAGCGCGGCGCCGCAGGAACCACTCACCCACATCCTGGTCGAAGGGGTTGGTGGCGAAGAGCGGCATCGCGGGACGCGGAGGCGCGGCGAGGCCACCCCTCCCGGCAGCACGGCGGCGGAGCGAGAAGCCCTCGGCGGCAGCGGCTGCGGCGCCTCCTCCCTCCCGGGGTACCTCCGCCGCCGCCGCCGCCTCCTCCCAGGGCCAGGGAGCCGGCCCGCCGCGCGCAGCATGCTGGGAAACGGGGCTGGCCCCGCCGCCTGACGGCCCGCGGTCCGCCCCGGCCCGCCCGGGCTGCAGCCCCTGGCCCGCCCCGCGGCGGCGCGGAGAGCGGAGCGCGGCGGGCAGAGAGGCCGTTTCGGCCCTTTCTGCAGGCACCCGCGGCCCGAGCTGCGCCTGGTCCCCGCCAGGCTCGGCAGGTGTGTGGGCGAGCGCCTCAGTTCGCCTGCCGCTCAGCTACCCGCAGGTACCAGTACTGCCCCGCCGCCCCAGGCCAGGCGGCTTAGGGCCGGCAGGAGCTCATGGCGCGGCTTATCTCATGTAGTTCTGCTGACCTCTTTCGTGTCTCGCTTTGTTAGTGGGCGAGTCGGTTTCGTGCTCAGACACGTTCGCTCCCTATAGGAAAATTTCCGACCTTTATTCACGGGGCTCAGTCTTTTCGTTGTCAGTGCTGTCATGCTTCGGATGTAGGTGGCCTGACAGCAAAGGTGAGGGGTGGTGGTTATGATGGCATCTTTGGCAGCGTGGCATGGGAGCCTGATCGCTCCATAGTTAGAGCCTTGTTGAGATCCGTAGCCATCGGTTGTTCACCAGACCTCGAATATCCCATGGCATTTGGTCAGGCAGTCTACCTTGCTGCTTCACTTCATACAGCTGTCTTATTGGCTTTCATGGGACGTATCCCTCAATAACAGACCTGTACTGCCTCTTCCTGCTGTCATATAAAAAAATCATTATCCTTAAGGATCTTTAGTACTGTGCAATAACTCTCAACTAGTTGGGTCACAAAAAAGAGCACGTGCACACATAGAATCATAGAATCATAGAATGGCAAGGGTTGGAAGGGACCCTGAGGATCATAAAGCTCCAACCCCCCTGCCACAGGCAGGGCCACACACGTGAGAGAAGAGTCACAGACATCTCAAAGAGCCGTACAGGCATGTCACAAGAGTGCAAACAAATAAAAAAGATATCACTACTGTTTGTGTGCAGAAACACTAGATGAAATCAATAGCACTAACCATGCTCAATAATGAATGTGACTACATGCATTAGGCAAACTTCTGACACATCAAATGAAAACTGCACAGCAAGCCTCTTCCCACAGGGATTTACAGTCATTAGGCACTGCCTCATTTTACTAATTTTTTTCTCCAGGATCTTTAGTTCTGCTTTCCTTGTGCAGAACAACTGTTCTCAGCAGCTGATTCGGGTCAGCATAGATCTACTCACCACTGCTTAGGACTGACTACTTTTAAGGAACTGGGTGTTCTCTTTGGATTCCATCTCAATTCAATGACATCTGCTGGATATTCTCAGGGGATGGTTTACATCCTCACCATTCATCATTCCCCATTATGTTCACAAAAGACATATGGTAGATGTTCTCAAAGCCTGATTTATCTCTTTTTAATTCCCTTCCCTCTGATGGGTTTCAAAATGAATTTTAAGAATCCTTTCAAAATAGGTAGAGCTTTTACGCAGTAGTCCTGCCGTAAGAGTGAACACAAGAGATGTGGGGAACTGGGGTTTTAGACTGTCTTCAACTGAAAAGGATCCAAAGGCAAATTTATTTTTCAGGCAACATCCTATTCAACATTTTGAAAAAGGTAGTCTAAACTCAGGGAACATCTGTAGGCTTTGTAGTCAGGGCTCATGTTTTGTTTCATGTTTTTCCTGTTGAACATAGTGTGAAGACCTTTGGATACTCTGTGTTACTGTATACCTCCCACTTTTCCCTGTCCCATGGCTCCAGAATTCTGTGGCACAGCAATAGGTAGCAGTTAAGAGTGCTCTTCCACAGAGCAAGGGGTTTGCCCTCTCAGACAGATGGCTATGGAAACCAGCTTTTCCACCTTATGTGTGAGTAGTGCAATGAGTATGCTATTTTAAAAAAGTGTGCCAAACTTCTTTTGTTGGATGCAGTTCAAAATGTTTGTATTATTTCCTGTTGGATTTGAAATGAGACTCATGCTGCCAGAGCTGGCTATCTAAAAGTAAGGAATAAAGTTCAAAGGTACAGTCTCAAATTGCATCTAATTTCAGGGTAACTACAGCTGATAGAGCATGCAGCAACACTGCCCTCCCTGTGCCCACAACTATGTGCTGCCACCACACTTCTCACATCAGATTTGGAATTTGATCCAATTCATTTTTGTGGCTGCACCATCAGCTGATCAGCTGAAAACTACCTCACTGCAGAAAGTTCCCTGTTGGGTTGTGTCACTCATCTGACTCACCTTGCAATTACATCCCAGGCAAGGGAGAGGTGGGAAGGCAGGGCTGGGGACTGAGCTTCGCCAGACTGGGTCAAGAAAAACAAGCATGTCCAGGGGATTATTCATCTGTTCTATTTCAGACCTTGTTCTGAAGATGGCCTCTGCAAGTCGACTCTGTTGATTTCATAGAGGAGCTTATCTACCCAGCAGTCCTGACTTAGGACTTGGCTCTAGACAGCCTTTTAGCAAGTTTTGGGTAGTGGTTTTTTTAAAAAAAGTGCTACTTTTGTCCAAAGCAAACAGCCTCAGATGATTCATAAGGACACTTCTTTCTTTGCACCCTTCATTTTTTTTATATAATGCTGTTGTTCAGATACTGCGAAGAGATAAAGGCATGTGTTCAGTTAATTGCCAGTGCAGTGCACTTCCTGGATTTTAAAGATGTGGCATACTTCTAAATTTGCTTAAGCAACTGTTTAATATTGTTATTTGTTTATATAATTTATTACTTTTTTGATTATTATAAGTGTATTATATTTTTATTATTATAAGTGTATTATTATAATATGTGTATTATGTGTATTATAGTGTATTATGATTATTATAAGTGTATTATAAGTGTGCCATACCAAGGTTAGTTCTGGATTCTGATGATATGCAATGACTCATTTCCCTATAGTCCTATGCTCTTCCAATAGGAAATGGTACTTGGGAACAGCAACTCATAAATGACAATCTGCTGGGGAAGTTCTGACATTTTTTACAATCTCTCAACTGACACACATCTGCACTAGACAAGTGCATTTCTTACAGGAAGACAAAAACATTATGGACATAGAGGGAAAGTTCACTGCAGTTCCAGTTTACTGGAGGAATATTGTACTTGGTGTGCCCATTTATTTTAGCATGTATTACTTTGCTGGCTATTGCACTGTAAAGATAAGGGGTTTAACTCCAGGAAAAAGTTGCACCAGCACACTGTTAGCAAGGAGACAGAGATGAAGACCAACGGTTGTCACAGGGATCAGTCACGCTGACCTCTATTTTAACTACATTTTCTCTGCAGTCCACTGTGTATGTTGCTTTCAGAACAGGAAACTGAGTGGAAAAGAAAATCAAAGGAAAAGAGGAAGGTTCGTAAGACAGAAAGTGCCAGCAGTCCATTTAATCACAGCTTTTGTCTTTGACAGGGTAAGTACAAGATGTTTTGGATGGCATACAAGATGCTGTAATGCATAACAATGATATGACTAAGACAAAATATATCTCGGTCACAGGCCACATGTAAGTGTTCTAAGTACTGAACTACAGTGATTTGCTTCCCATCTATAATCTCATTGTACGTGTCCTTATATTTTATAAGTATCTACGTTGCACCACTTATGGTATTCTTATTTATTTCCTTATATAAAGAGAATATATGAAGCCTATCAATACAGTAAGTCTGGTGTGCTTTGTTATACAAGGAGACTGGCTAAAATTACTCAGTTGTCCTTTTTGGCTTAATACTTATTAAGGGTGCAAGTAGGGTTATATGATGCATATAGCTGGAGTTCCCTCAAATCTGTGTGATATTAGAAATAATAAACATTATAAAATAATTCATTTTGCCCTGATCACGTTAAAAATTGTAATGCACATCTTTCTAGTTAATATTTGCCCACACAGATGCCAGAAACAAGGGTTTATATCTCCCTCAATCTTTCTGTATTCAAAGCAGTACTTGCAAAGCAACTCATGAAGTAGCTGTTCACGTGTTTACACCACAGTTCTGCTAAATTATTTCAGATAAAAAGGTCACCAAAGTCAAACACAAAAACATGTTCATGCTATTTGCTTTAGGAAGGTTATGGTGATGTACTGTGACATATCTGTGAGAAGCAGATACTGTGGGAGCTGCTGGGGCCTCTGGGTGCCTGGGCTTCCCTGGGGATGCTGGCAGGAGCATCACTCTGTGCCAGCTCCCCAACACTGCCATGGGGAACCACTTGTCCTAGTGCTTTTTTTGGCAAGAACACCTGTTCTCAGCATGGACAAACTGACTACACCCAATATGGTCACTTTTCCTTGCTGATAACTCAGACCAGTTTTCAACCAGTAATCAGATTAAAATTAACCTTTTTGTTTTCCAGCAGGAAAATAGAAAAATTTTCACTGACCATAATGGGAGTTAGATTAGAGAACTACTCCCTTGATAAAGAGCCCTTTAAACTCAAGTCCTTGAAATAAAACTAAATTCCAAGCAAAAACTGTGTGTGCTCTGAAACTAATAATGGAAGCAGTCTCCTCTATAGAGATTGTGGTGCTTGCATATACTATTGAAATATACTGAAAACCACAGGTATTTTTAATACTATTGAAGTGTATTTTGTGAAACCCTGTGAAAAATCTGTTTGATATCTATTGGTAAGGTAGCCAAGCTTATTTATTTAAGAAAAACATTACATTTATTGTATAATATAGGGAATGGAATTTAAGAGTATCTTACTTATGCTAGCAGTTAATTTTCAACATGTACTTTACTTTACTCATATGACAGTACCATCGAAGTTAATGTTACTAATTTTAATTTTTTATCATTCTATATGTATATCTATACAATTAGAGCATTAGAGCAGAGCTAGCTTTTTGATACAGCCAGTCTGCACAGTGTACAATGTTGCCAGGGGCACAGATTACAGCCTGTGGGACTGCTCTATACATAAATCCATCCAAGACGAGCAATGCAAAAAGAAAGTCATGATAATTAAACAGTGGCACAGTCCAAAATATCCTATGAAGAAAATAATTATTGTATAAAGTCCAATTAGTCTATTATAGCAAAAAATACACTGATTTTGAATAAAACACACTCAGATGAGGAGGATAATGATCTCTGTTTAACACGTCTGTGTTCTTCAATATTGCAGTTTGGGATATAGTTTTGCTTCTGAAAAGGATTAAATAGAACAAGACACAAGGGCATCTCAAACTGGTGCTTTTCAGAACATAAGATAAACATAGCAATGCATTTCAGGCATGTAGAATCAATAGTTTTCATACAAAGACTTACAAATATTCACACCAGAAGTTTTGTATTTTTATAACAAATATAAACTTCCAGTTCAGCCTGTGTTCATGACGCCAGTTTTCCTTCACTGACTACTGAACTGCACAGTCAGAGGCTCAAAATGAATCATTTATCTTGTGGTAGCAGTGCAAAACTCCCAACTGCTTCAGATGTCCTGAACACAAAGGCATCTTCTAGCTTTTCCCACAAAATTAATGCAATCCATTCTACACCACATTTTTCAAAAGCATCTTCTCTCATATTCCTAGAGTAGTAAATAAAATAATAGAGATACACACCTGGATGAATGCACAAGAGGTGTATAAATCCTGTGTTGTTCTATTTAGATGTAGCTCAATTCTGTTTACTTGCATTTATCCCTGAACACCTCACTGATTACTACATACCATAAACCTAAAATAGTGTGCAAGTACTATATATAATTCTGTTGTCTCAACACTTTGTTGGGAGCATTAAGTGAAGACAGAGCAGAAGGACAAGCAGAATTTCAGCTGGATTTTTTTAACAAATTCTTCTTCCCCAGGGTTTTAAATTATAATCTGGCATTTAACTATTCCAAAGTATGAAGATAATCCCATGATTCTGCAGGGCTCATACTAAGTAATTCTTGCAGCATTTCATAGTGGATGACCTTATCCCGTGATAGCGGAACTGATAAATCACTGTATTATTTTCAGAGCACAACAACATTTCATAGCAATATTCCCATATTGGAAAGGTAATTTTTTTAACACCTAAAAAAAATCATTATAGAACACTACGTGTGAGAGTAATTCTCATAAAAGCTTCACCTCGCATTTCTGGACATAGATTGGAAATAAAAGCCATTCAGCATTATATGGTATTGAATATCAACTTGTGCAAATAGGAACCCAGAAGACAAATACACATTTATAATGCCAGTCATCAAGAAGGCCAGAAAAAAAACATTCATTTTTGTAATGACAGTATAGCATTGCTGATGCTTGGAACTACAGCTGAATAAAGAACTACCTGTAAAGGTTGAGAATGAGTATGAAATATAACACTGTGCTCATCTAATACAAAAGATCTTCATCTAACTATCTTAAAAATTATTAGGAAGTTTGATTTCAGACTGTGAAATTATGGCAGTCATAATTGCTTTTAGAAGATGATTATTTTAGAATTAGGTAATGCAATTAATGCATAAACTTATGCAGTTCCACTGATTACATTTCTGTATTTAGACAAGCTCTGCCTTATGAATCATCCTGAGACTTTTTTGGGGAGAAAAGCACTAGCTAACATTGAGCTACTAGATTAAATAATTTTGTCACTGTAAGAGTACAGTATTTCTAATCACAGATTAGTTACTTAATGCTTTGAAAATGACATTTTATCAAATTTAAAATGAAGGATCTTGTAGCGATTCAGAAAATACAGAAGCACAAATATATACATGGTAAATAGACAGAAATGATAATTAGAAAAAGAACAATAGAAAACTTATTAAAAGGAAATTACATTTCAAATAATTTATGGCAATTCCTGGAACATGCAATTATAAAACCAGATTAATACATATTAATGCAACAAACACATTTTGAAAATACTGCAGAAAAATTGTCACACCTGAACGACCAAGGATATGAAGTAGTTACAGATTAAGGAGCAAAATATCTCCATGGGTCAAAACATGGGAACCAGAAAATATCTCCATGGGTCAAAACATGGGAACCAGAAACAATGAGCAAGTTTTCTTTTTTACCACAAAAAGAAATCAGTGGGGTGTTTATGAAACTTCAGTAACAGGTTTTGTGCTTATACATTCATAAATGATCAGGAAACACAGACAAGTGCGGGATGTTGCAGTGGACTTTCTTTGAATAGATGGAGTCACCAGCCACCTCATCCACTGTTGGTGCTTCTTCCTTTCCCCAGCTTATTATGGCTAGTGAGTTGACATAGGACACTGATGCACTCTGCACAAACTTATACTACATGGGTCGGTAACACTGGACTTCATCAGGATCACTGGGTAGCTGCAAATCATCAGGGTCATAGTAAACCATCTCTTGCATGGCTAACTCCCTCAAGTACTGAATATCTCACTCCATGGTTGTCTACTTGTCTGGCCAACACACAAGATCTTCAATGAATGGGTACCTTTCCTTTACACTTGATAGAAATCACTTCCAGAGGCTGAGGGCTTGCGACTTCTTTCCAATCACTGTGTCCATTACTCTTTCTCTGGGCAGGGATCCCAGCTGCTTGGCCTCCCTGCCTTCTAATTCCAGTCTGCTGGCCCCATTGTCCCAGCACTGGAGTAACCAGGTGATGATGTGCTTCCCTGGAAGGCAGCTGATATCTTTTCTCATGTCTCTCAGCTCACTCAAGGACAACGATCGGGTTATAACCTCTGGTGCTGCCTCTTCTTCAGGTTCCCGCAATGGTCCCAGTTCATCATTGTCTTTCACGATGCAGACTGACTTATTTCTTCATGGATTTCTTCTCCTGCGCAGGGGCGGCTGACATTGGTACTGGTTGGCTTTCTGGCTCAGCTATAGGGCTGACCTCTGAGGTTTGAGTAGCTGTAGTGCTTGTTGTGGGGACTGGAGGAGCTGCAGTCTCTGAAGTCTGAGTAGCTACAGTGCTTGTTGGAAGAGTTCTTTCTGGCTTAGCTACAGTGTCAGTTTCTGAGGTTTGGGTAGCCACAGTGCCTATCAATCTGTTTTTCTTGTCAAGGTATTTGCTCATACCATCCCGTATGCCATGCCATGCCACCCCTGACCATTCAGCCCTAGGGAAGATCTCTTAGTAATATTCCTGGAACTGTCGTTGGTAACACATAAGACCAGAAAGACATTCAGGAGAGTGAGCAAGAGGCGTGTACTGGTCTGATCACCCCAGGGATAGACAAAGTTCTCAAAAGATGCTGTAACAAACCTGAAAGACAAAGGGGAGGAGAAAGCACCCCACCGCACCCCCTGTCTTCCCAATAAATTCAGTGTGACTGTTAAATAATGCTGTTGCCCAATAGATAGATAATGTGCTCGGCATTGGTGAGGCTGCACCTCGAGTGCTGTGTCCAATTCTGGGCTCCTCACCATAAGAAGGACATTGAGGTCCTTGAGCAAGTCCAGAGAAGGGCAACCAGGCTGGTGAACGGGCTGGAGGGCAAATCATCTGAGGAATGGCTGAGGGATTTGGGGCTGATTAGCTTGGAGAAGAGGAGGCTGAGGGGAGACCTTATAACCACCTACAGCTACCTGAAGGGAGGTTGTAGAGAGGTGGGCGATGGTCTCTTCAGCCAGGTGACAGGAGATAGGACACAGGGAAATGGCAAGAAGCTGGGCCAGGGCAGGCTTAGATTGGACATCAGGAAAAAAATTTTACTGAAAGAGTTGTCAGGGCCTGGAACAGGCTGCTCAGGGATCTGGTTGAGTGACCTTCCTTGGATGTGCTTAAAAAAAGGGTAGATGAGGTACTTAGGGATATGGTTTAGGTTAGGATGGGATTGGTTGGACTTGATGATCTTCCAAGGTCTTTTCCAACCTTGTGATTCTGTGTAATATCTTGACATAAATCAGTATCACACAATATAACAGAATTAGAAACCTGACTCCCCTCCCTGAGGTGATAAACAACAAAACGGGGATTGCATAAAGTTCATACACCAGAGCCAGATGATCAAACAAAACATCTTAGTTGCCATCACCTCTTTGAACAACATGATGAACATTTATCTCAGCTTTTTAAAACACAATCGGGTCAGATCTACCATTATCCCAACCCTTCAAGCCCCACATTGGGTGCCAAAAAGGACTGTGGTGGTTCAGCCCCAATCAGTGGCTGAGCACCATGCACCACTTGCTCACTCGAAGGAGAAATAAAGAGAGCCTCTGTGCATTGGGATAAGGGCAGTTTACTGACAAAAGCACTGTGAAAGGGGAACAATAACAGCAAATTTCACTCACACACGGTAATAATACAGAGTATCTCATGACAGGAGGACCGACTCAACACACTCAGACTGCCCTGGAGGCATCCAGGAGCACCCCTCCTGACCAGCGCCTCTGATGATGCCAGGTGGTGTGGAAAACAGCCTGGGCTAACTCAGCTCCCCAGTGCTGGCTGCTTGGGGAGGTGCACTCTGGCCTGGCCAGAACCAGGATAGATGTCAAAAAGTGCAGATGACACAAAACGTTTAGTTTCTTCAAATCCAGAAAAAATAATAAGAATTTTCAGAGCTTTCTCACTAATAAGTTCTTCTTTGACTAAACTGAAGTCAGACCTGATCATCGTTACAGATAATTTGGGCATCCAAATGTAGAATTCTAATGAGAATATATCAAACATTGCTTATCAAATTCAAAAGATTATGTGTAAAAGCATGGAAAACATCCAAGGAGGGATTTAAAAATGGGAAATGTTTATTTCAGAAAGCACGTAGCTTTTATTACCTCAAATAATTTCTCAAGAGAGAAAGGGCAAATGATAGCCAAAAGTATTAAAAAATCACAGCCAATACTAAGAATTGGGATCAGGTCATGCCTTCCTCCAAGTATGATAATTTAAAATCAGAAAGCTGTCATCAGTTAATGAAGTCAGAAGTTCGCAAATTCAAATGAGACAAAAAGCATTTCTTTACTTAGTATGTGTTTAATTTGTCAAAGCCAAGAAGGTAGGAAGGTTTGAAGAGAAAACTGAAATTTAAGGGGGAAAAGTATGTAAGCGAAGTAGCTGGAATACTCAATTAAAAAAGTAAATACAAAAAATATTTTGGATAGCCACAGAGTGCAATTAAAATTTTATCAGTTACATTAAGGTGAAATTTAGGCTCAGGTTATCCCATATTTGCTCACTACATAGTTTCTTTCCTGAAGTGTAAGGTTGGCAAAAACTTCTGAAATAGACCACTCCATTCTGAGTGTCTATTCTGTCTATTCTCCTGTATATTTTTAACTACAAAATTCATTAATTGGTTTATATTTGTGACTGCCTAGACATAGAAAACACATGTGCATACATAATATGGATACTCACCCTAATCTTGCTGGCATATGCATGGTGCCGTTTTGCAGAGGACTTATTTTGTATGCACATCATGCATCTGCTGTTGCTGGTAGGCATGTATTTTGAGACTGAAAGCTGAATGTCTGTATGATTTGGTGAGGAGAGGGAGAGAGACCAAGTTTTTCCATGACACATCTACTAAACTTTTATCTGAAGTCCCTGGGAATGGAGGCCACCTAGGTGTTTTAAACATTGAGATGACCTTCATCCTAAAGGAGGTAGACTTGGAGTCTTGAAATCTTTTAGGACTGAAATTTCAAGGATCTATCCTGACCCACTTTGGGAATTCTTTGGTCTGTATATGCCTGAGTTCAAGGTCTTTGGACAGAGCAGCCATGGTCACCATGCTTAGCTGTGGAAATGAGGCTACATGTCTGCCATGAACAGCATCCCCAGGCTGGCACAGGCTGAGCCAGGTGTCAGGATGGCTGATGCAGCAGATGCCTCCATACATCGAATCACACAAGCATAGCTTGGGCTGAGGCTGCTGCCCTGACCCAGAGCGAGGCCCAGCAATGCTCCGTGTACTGGCCTACAGCTTAAGGTAACATGAATATTAAAATCTCGTCCTTCAGTCTGCCAGCTGGTTCTCTTTGGGCCTCAGGAAGACATTTCCCCCTTCTCAGGTGTGGGCCTTAGTCTTTCTTGGGTATTGCGACCTACCAGGCTGGAAGGTGTTGTCTCTCCAGGGTCTGCCTGGCAGCTTGGCTGTTGGGCCACTGAGGTGGGACCCTCTGGGCACAGTCCCACCAGTCAGTGTCTGACCAGACTCAGATGTTCAACCTCAGGCACACACGTCCGTGTTTTTCAAGAACCCTGGTGTTTTCTGTCACTTGTGCTGTGGTGGGTTATGCGCACCACTTTTGCCCGGCAGGCACCCCAGGGAGCTTTTCCCGCCTGGGAGGGGACAGCGGTCTGACGGCCTGGGGCCGCGAGTGAGGACCGGGGCCCTGCCTGCCCAGGGACCCCTCGTGAGGACCGCCGCCAGGTTCACCCGCTCCGCCCGGGGGCCGCGGCGCGCCGCCCCCGGAGGGTCTAGCGAGCCCCGGGGAGCCCCCGCGGAGAGGAGGGAGGAGCGCGCAGCGCCATGTGAGCAGCTGGCAGCGGGCAGCGGCCCTCGAGGAAGACAGATGGGGTGAGAGACAGCGCGAGGTCCGGCTGTCAGCACGGCCTCAGCCCCGCCGCGGAGGGAGCCCCTCCTCCCCGCGGCTGTGTGCCTCTCGCTCCCTGGCCCGGGGGAACCATGGCGTCCAGCGAGGAGGACGGAGGCGGCAACGGCGCGGTGGAGGAGAAGGAGAATGGCAAGAAGAGGAGGCTGGGCGCCCTGGCCACGTCCTGGCTCATCTTCTACAACGTCGCCATGACTGCGGGGTAAGCGGGCTTGGGCACGCCGTGGGCCGGCAGCGCGGCGCCTCACGGGGCGCGGAGCCGCCGAGCCGGGCGACAGCGCGGAGCGGCGAGAGCTGCGTGCCCCCGCCCGAGGCCAGCCGGGGTCCCAGGGACCCGGCAGGCTGGCGTAGCCCTGGTGCAGCCGGGTGTGAGAACCGGGGGCTCAGGGGAACCGCCGGTAGCGGGGCTCGCCCGTGTCTGCTGGGCATTGCCTAATACGGTGCAGCGCTGCCAGCCGCCAGCGCGTCACCCCGAGCCCGCCGCAGAGGTTAAGTATAGCCGGGACAGGAATGCCGGGCGGGGGTGCCGCGCAAGCCGCGTCCCTCGGCACAACCACCGCCGCCCGCCTCCGGACCGGCCCCCGCGCCGCCGCGGCACCCTGCGCCTCGCCGGGTGGGGTGTGCCGGCGGGCCGCGGGGAGGCGAAAGCGCCCCTCAGTGCCGCCGGGGGGTTCAGGGCGGCCGTCTCGGGCACTGAGGGGGTGCCGGGGGCTCGGGGAGAGCTGTTCCGGGCAGCGGTTCCCACTTGCGACGGGGTCTGTCACCTCACGCCCCGGAGCTGACAGAGTTCAGGTCGATGAGCCCGGATCTAAGGGAGCAGAGCTCTTACCGGCTCCCTGCGAGGTAGAGGTTTCCAAAGGCGAGCGCCGTCCCCAGCGCCAGCGGGCGGGCGGAGATGAGCAGGGGGCGGGGGACGGGAAAGAGCCCGTTTGCGCTAGTGCTCCGCACTGCGATGCTGTGCTGTGAGGAGAGTGGGTATTCATTTCCAGTAACCGATCGGGAGAGCTCTCGCGTTTATGGTGTTAGCGCCTGAAGCGCCTATTTTCACTCCTGAAAAATCTGTCTTGTTCACTAGCTCTCGGAAAGAAACAAACCCCATTAATTTCCACATACTTAAAACTAAGAATCAAGAGTTTTATAAATTCTAGGGTGTCATGTGTATGAGAACGCTTTTACCTTGGTTACTAATGGGTGAACGCTCTGCAGTTTGAATTCCACAGAGCAAAACTGATACGCTGTGCTCCAAGCAGCAGTTGAAGCATTGATGCAGAAAGCCAGGAATATGATCATCACGAGTAACCGAGATCCTTCAACTCCTATTCTAGTCTTCATATATTACAGCAGCACCTTTGGAAAAGTGCTTTTACTCAATCTATTTTTTCCTAGCTAGCAGAAATGTTACCTCACTGAATTCCCAGCCCTGTGCTCCATGTGTGAATTTGCTAATCAACACTGACTCTTTGCACTGACTTTTTATATGTCTGCGGAAGATTATCAAATCGTATTAGTTTTGACCTTAGGTCCTGACTCAGTGTCTCCCACTTCCTTCTCTCCCATTAATATATAAAGGCATTAAGACATTCAAAATACGTTAATTGGAAACAGAGAAATAAGTGATAGGGAAAAATTCTTAGAATCTTTTACAGATACAATTTCAGAGAAAAATAAGTATTTGAAAAAGAACAATGCCTAACAGGGGCACTACACAGGGTAAATAAGTAACATGAACAGTGTATTTGTCTATTTGTCCACACAATGCAATATAGCAAAGTGTTTCTAGAGTTTTAACAAACTAATATATGATATCACGTTAGCAGTCATTGTATTAAAAAAATGTGGCTTATTTTGCTTTCTAGCAAAGGTTTAAGGGACTAAAATGACAGATCAGTACCAGTCCTACTGAAAGTCCTAACTGGAAGTGTTACCTTTATTACAGAAAGTGTTTTCCATTCCCCATTTGCAATGCTCAGTACAAGAACTTGTACTGAGATACAAAGTCAAAGCACTGACAACTAAATAAATTGATCTATAGAAACTTGTGTCCAAATAAAAAATTATTTAAGAAAAAGATATGCAGTCTTTGCTTCTGAGTATAGTCTTACTTCTCTCTGCCACCCTTTGTTACAGAATGAGGGGCAGAAAACACCTTGTTAGATTAAATGTATTCTAACTTCTCAGTCTAGGGACAGGATGGAGCTGTTTCTGTCATTCTTGCTGCCAGCTGGATGTAAACTCACTGTCACCTTCCTCTTGTCAAACATCTCTCTGTGACAACAGGGCAGCTTTACTGTGAGGGACTACCAGTGATACTCCAGTAATGCCTCGTTTCCACAGTGGTGGGAGAGAGCCTCAAATTAATGCACTCAGATATAAAATGTGTTATAAAATCTAAGTAACATTTGCAGGGTGTAAATTTTGAAGCTCTGGCAGATTGGATACATGGGCTTAAAGTAGAAGGGGTCAAGAAGGGGAATCGAACCTACGATGTGGGGAAGCCTGGCAAACTCGGTGTGTGTTTGAAGCGCTGTCACGACGTGCTGGAATGGGCCACGCCAAGTGGCCGCATAGCAGTAACCACTGCGTGTAAGAGTTGCTGCGGGTCTGAGACTGAGGTACATGCCATCCAAGGTGAACAGAGAGCTGTCACCCTTCATGCAACTCTCATGCTGTTACAACGTCCCAGAAGATACATATTTCCTGGTACTCTGTTTCCAGTGTTAGCCGGTGTCATATGCTTAGGGAAGAGTCTAAGAATGGGAGATGTGTTAAAAATGTATCCAAATGTTTGTATAGGTATTTTTCTGAGTATTTATGTGCTCTCTGAATCTGCCTCTAAGTATTTCTCACACCTCTCTGCTTTGTCAATCATGCCCTTCCTTAGCCAGAGCTCATGGTGCTGTACAGCATGCTTGCTATGGCTTTATGTAGAATGAAAGAACTGAGTAAGTCTTCCCAATATCATTAGTCAAGGAGTTAAGCTAAAGTTATCATAATGTTTGTATTTTTATTCTTAATTCTCAAAATAGCCATCCATATCTCGTTATGCCTATGTCTATATAGTTAAGAATTTGTGTGCTTTCTTAGTCTTTGCAGACTGAAACTGGAAGTTTAAAGGCATCTCACTAGCATTATGTTTGTAAGAATGTGGTATAGCTCTGCATTAAGAATGGAACATATAGTACAGTACTTTGCAAAATCTTAGTTTTCTAAACATGGGTTAATTATGTGGAAGAAATTGCATGTGCTTTGGGTTATTGTGCTGGGGCTGGGCTGAGTGGTGAAGATCAACCCACCAGAGTTTGGGAGTTCATTTCCTTTAGTCTCAGTTTCCATCTGAGATCTTAGTTTAAGTTTTATATCAAATTCCAGTTTGATTGAAAGACACCATTTCTTTCTTTTACATCCAGTAGGGTTATCAATTGGTATCATTGTTTAGTTTCCTTAAAAAAGGATTTAAAAAATCAGCCAAAACACCACCAAATATGCTGGCTAAATATACCTGCCTCTGGAAGCCAGCAGCATAGAGCACCCATCTCTCCAGTTCAGTGCTTTGGTGCCTGGTCTTCAGATTTTTTGAAATCTCAACACTTTTCAAAATTGAATCATAATGGTAAAATTAATTGGACAATCAGAAACAGAAGCATTCAGATCACTAGCCATTTCTTATGAGTTACAAGGTGATGGAAAAAAATTATGTGCACAGGTTCTGGGCCTTTTC
Source organism: Laterallus jamaicensis coturniculus (assembly GCA_022605575.1). Classification (NCBI taxonomy): domain Eukaryota; kingdom Metazoa; phylum Chordata; class Aves; order Gruiformes; family Rallidae; genus Laterallus; species Laterallus jamaicensis. Next base: position 1,817,473 of record JAKCOX010000008.1, read on the forward strand.
TGCTTAAATGCAAACATTTGACCCAAAATATGCAAACATTTCACCTAAAATAGTGGCTTTGGTGCTGAGTTCATCACATGCTTTTGAATAACAGTAATTCACATTAAATATGTGTGAGGATTTACTAATAAAAATACGTAGCTACTGCTAGTGAAAAGTCTGATGGACGTGTGGTTTTGGAGGGTTGCCTCAATTCAAGTCAATCCTCTGAAGGTAAACAAATCACTCTCTACTCTTTTCCAAGCAAAGAGATAAAAGAGTGTTATGTTTACACAATAATCTACAATATTTATGTCTGAAAGTATTTTTAATAATCTCCTAAGAACACGAACAAGTGAAGAAGCAAAGACATTCTGTGAAGAAAACATTCTACTAAATTATTTACCGGTGGATGGATATTTTTAGAATTCTAATTTGAAATGTATCAATTCTCTTTCTTTTGTAGGTGGCTGGTATTAGGTATTGCCATGGTGCGGTTTTATATACAGAAAGGAACACATAGAGGCTTATTCAGAAGCGTTCAAAAGACGCTTAAATTTTTCCAGACATTTGCTTTGCTTGAGGTAAATTTTAAACATTAGTTTGCTTTACTGGATGCTGCATATCATAGGGAAAACACATTATTAACCTGAATTTAATATCAAAATACTGTATTACTACTTCAAGTCCTTTTAATTTTGTTAGTTAATGGAGGGGTTTTTTGGGTAAAATATTTTGTTGAATGGGAACATTATTTCAGATTTAATTCTCATATTTCTTTAAATCAAATACCGCCTGGGAACTGCTTTGATTTGAGAGCCTTTAACTCAGAAGGTAAAACCTCTGAAGGCATTCTAGCCAGCAGATCAACCCTCTAGCATAGTAGGGATCTCATCTCCATCTCCAGAGATGATGGCTTCCCTCGTATTTGTTACACTAGGCTCATTATCCTTCTGAGCCTTTCCTGCTTCTGCTGATTTCCAGGCTGGATTCCTATGCCATGTATGACCCGTTACAACAGGGTCCGTGCGAGTTGTGCAAAATATTCTTCAAATAATACGACTTTTGCCAACTATGCACCAGTGGTCTCAGTTTATGGTACACCTATGGAATGAAATGGTGGGGCGTACTGAGCACTTGCAGTTCTTTCCCAGGCACAGCAAAGAGTGCCTATATCTACACTGTAACTTCTTTTCTCAATCTGCCTACATCTGTAGTTCAAGCAGCTATTAATAAATTCCTGTGGCCAGCTGTATATAGGCTTTTATGCTATTAAACTTTTAAAAGTAATTCTATGCAAATCTGTCAAAATAATGAAAAGCACACTATTTGCTAAATATGACTGACCAGAAGATACAATAAATCTGAAGCTTCATTGCTGCCATTGTTGAAATGATAATGACATTATTAATCCATAATGAATGCAGAATATTTTAAAATTGCTATGTGTTTAGCATCCCTTACATGAATCTCTCCTTTAAAATTCTTTGAATAAGACAATGGAAGGGAGGATTTCTAGTTGAAACAATAACTGCTTTCTAAGTATCTAAATATGTGATATATACAATTAATTAGGAAAATAAGTCTCTGTCATGTGTTTGCACAGATCAGATACTGAGGACATCATAGCACTGGTTACCAGGGCTCTGATGTGTATTCCTTTCAAAGACTGTTAGTTAGAGACAAGAAACCCAAACCGTTCTTCAGAATTAAGCTTAGGTTTACATTAAATATCAAAAGGCCATGTCTGTAGTGCAGATAGTAACATACTGTACATCAGTAACCTCCAACTTGTTTTTATTTACAGGTAGTCCACTGTGCAGTTGGTGAGTTCTTTGTTTTAGTTTCTCCTGTAACTAATTAACACGCGAATTGTTGAACAGAGATAACATGTTTCTCTTTTAAGGAATAGTTCGCACATCCGTGCTTGTGACTGGGGTCCAAGTGAGTTCAAGAATCTTCATGGTGTGGTTCATTGCACATAGTATAAAACAGGTATGTGTGCGAGCAAGCTGTGTTTTGGTTGTTGTTAAGGAGAAGCTATTAATACAGATCTCATTTAACAAGGCAGAACAATAAAAATTTATATTCCTCCAGAGAATACTTACATACTTGAGTGTGATGTTCAAAGCTGAAGTTACAGGATGGGATTTATGTGCATCTACCCATGAGATTGGGTTTGGGTCTTACCTGTGAATCAGCACTGTCTTTGGCATCACGCCCATTGTGGTCTGCCTAAGTAAGATCAATGACTACTGCTATTATTTAACAGCAAATCTACCACAGTGTTACTAGTTCCCTTTCAAAAACTGGCCTTTGCCCTTACCAAATTAATGTAAATTAAAATACAACTTAAATTGAATTTACCTAGATAAATGTGGTTGTGATTTTGCAGTTTATTTTAGGAACCTTCTAAAGATTTTAATGTTATGGTAATAGCATTTCATGGCATGCACACTGCATTTTTTTCATTAAAAATATATCAAGTCATCCAGCTTGCCACAGTGACACTTAAGGTCCTGTATAAATGATGGTAATTTATTTGCCTGGCTGTAGGTAGTTATTTTAAGTCTGGCAATTCATTAGCAGAATGTAACAAGCAGACTGCTTGTAGATAGTAGATAGGACGTTCGGTCTGCTTTCTGTGAAGGGCATGGGAGAATTGATAGATGTTGAGTCTGTGCTCCTCAATTTCTTTGAAAAGCTGAGCCATTAAACTGTCTCACCAGCAGATGGCATATGCCTTTCTGTTGATGGGCTGTGTAGCACCTGCCTCAGTTGTCACATCCCTTTGTTTCCGTTCACTTCATCCTTTCTTTTACTGTCGCTTTTCTTAGCATGAAATAGGCTTTTCATAGCGTGGGGTTTTTTTGGCTTGGCTTTTTTCTTTTTTTTTTTTTTTTCTAAGCTAAGTGTTTTCATTTTTCCCTTAATGGAAAATGTCTTAAAGACTAACAAGTTTTTTATATTGAAAGTTTACATGAATGCTGGAATAAAGAACTGCCTTTTGCCGTATTATTATCTGCAGTGAACCAAATCTTTAGCTTATCTAGTCATTTCTTTTGTTTCCTCTGTCTTCGGTACAGTGAGTCAAGCTGTGTCTAAGAAAAAAAATACATCTTAATGTATGTCTTATTGTATTTCACGCTGTTATTGCTTAGCAGGCATGAATGTTCAGGGTCACTTTAGGTGGTGAGAGGCATGTTAGTGATAATAGCCAGACCCAGATCTCTCTGCTTGACTGGAGATTTGCAAGGCAACAGATAGGAATTCTCTGCATACTTATGTAAAGCTCTTCTGCTTGCATTTAGCACTGTGACATGAATCCAAGTTTGTGTTATCAGTGTTTGCCTCTAATCGCATGAGGCTAAGGACAGCCTAATTCTGTCTTTCCCTTTGCCTATTTGTTTGGATGCCTTTGCACTTCAGTTGTTGCTATTTGTGAGTTTGGCAGTTTTTAAATCTCCTTTTCTTTTGTGATGTCAGTGAGATTCTTTCACTAAACGTGTACCTTCTTTGCCTGACACATTGAGGACGTGATTTTATGAGATGATGAGGATTTCAAGTTCTTCTTGACTTTTGACAGTTTTGTGCCTTTTCAGCATCTTTGAGATGTATTAAGCTTTGTCACCATGTTGCATTTTGTTACAAAAAAATGTTTCCCTTTTTGTAATTTTAACAAAATAAATTTATTTTATTTCACAGACATCCCTGGAGCTTTTCAGCCTTCAGGCATGGAAGTGTATTACAAAATTCCTCCCCTTTTAAAGAAAAGAAAATTACTTGCGTGTAATTCTTCTTCTCAGAAGGTAGTGTTTGTAATAGGTCCCCAAGTACCTTCTCTGTATTTGGGGACTTCTGTTTATTTGTTCACTTAGAGTGAAAAATAACTGGTGTTTTGAAACAGCAGATAGGTGTGCTACCTACTGATGAGGCAGTTTAATGACTCAGAACTTAAACTTTAAATGGGACTGTTGAGTGAATTTACCCAAAGCTCTTGATCTACCAACCACTCTTCATTTAGTGATCCATCTGTGTTCCAGCTCCTTAACTGTCTTACAGCTCCCTGAAATCTGCCCAATTTCATCTTCTGTGACTAAGTTTCCACCAGTAGATTATACTAAGCAATTCCTTTTGTCTAAAGTTTTGTGGAGACGTGCATTGCATGGTGAGGAAGGAGCAAGATAAAAAGTAAGAGAAAGACTACGAGACAGAGTAGTGAAACATGGAATGGGTAACAACTGATGATGAAAGGAACATATCTTCTGTAGTGATGTTTTCTTCTTGCTGTTTTGAGGAGTAAGAAAATACATCAGTCAGATACAACTAAAAGAAGAAGATAGCATAGTGAAAATACAGATGGAGAAAGAGGGAGGAATAAGCTCAATTATAGGGTTTTATAGTTTGACATTTGCATAATAGATAAAATTTGCTCAGTTTGCAAAATGTCTGTATGTTAGTAAATGTATATGCTAAAGAACTGTACATATTTGGCATATTACTTTTATGCCAAAATTTTCTTTCTTTACAAGTTGTTAGTTCTGTTCCATATATCTTAAACAGAAGTCTGTTGCAGTTTGCACAAAAAGAAGCCTAAGGATGAAGAAAGTGTTGGTTCTTTATACTTCTGCAGATCCAGAATGAGGAGAGCGTTATTCTTTTTCTGGTCGTATGGACTGTGACAGAGATTACTCGATATTCCTTCTACACATTCAACCTGCTCAACCATTTGCCATACTTCATTAAATGGGCCAGGTGGAGATGTCTTGCACTTCAGTCTCATGGTTCTGTGCATGCTAGTTTCACGCATGCTGAGCTAACACACAGGAGCGCAGATGTTTGAGCTTTGGTTATGTGTCAGCAGAGTGCAAGTCAGTTGCTTTCTGTACTTGGGATCGTTGTTCTTTGACATTTTGGGGTGTGATTTTTCTTATTTGCTTTCTGTCTCTCGCAGTTTGAACTCTGCTTTAATTTATATCTTTTCTTTATCATTGGAGTCGTCTTTTAAGTTATAGCATGGCTCCTTGAGATGCTTTTTGAATACAATGCCCAAAATTAAGCACCTGTGCTAGTCTTTGTGGATTTTATTCTTTAGAAATGTGGGAGTTGTCACTCAGTCTGTACGCATATTATTACTTTATGAGAAGTTCTGCTTTAGCAGAGCTTTTTATAAGTTATATTAATGTAGCAAAGCTAAATAATGACATAGTTCAGCCCACATAAAAAGTGTGTTCCATATCAAAACTGCTTTGATTTTTGAAGCATACTTGAGGTTGGCCACTGAATCAGATATTTTACTGAGGGTGCATGCTTATCAAGAGACTTAACTGGATGAGTAGTATACTCTGTAATTATTATTTGAAAAATACACCTAAGACAAACAGAACTACACTGTTAGAAGGAAAATATTCAGTGCAACAAACTCTTTTTAAAAAGAGTGTGTTTGTTTATTTTCCTTGTTTTTTGTTTTATAGATAACACAGTTCTGATGCTCCTAATGCACTTATTTGATAACTTTGGTATTTATGTCGAATCTTATAATACATTATCACTTTGCTAATACCTAAGGTGGTAGGCTTGGTTATGTTTAAGTACTAAATGGCAAACTTAAAAAAAAAATCAGGTTTGGTTTCATTTTTTTATGTAGGTTTCAGGAAGAGAAATGCACTAAGAAGGTACCACATTGACGGATACACTTTTTTGCCACCTAGTCAGTGTATCCTGAATGACAGATTTTTGTTTCCTTATAATAGACAATAGGGAAAACTGACATTCTCACATCAGAGATACATGGTGAAATATACTAGTCAAAAAACATTTCAAAATGTATCATCTTTTCATGGAGTCCAAAATATCCCATCAAATTAATGGATAATCAAATAGTACAACTGGTCATAAATTCAGTGCTCCGAGAGCTGGAAGTTTCTGATCTTTAGCTTGTCAGTGTAAAGGATTTGCTTGCCTGTTGTAAATGGAATAGGCAAGCTCTAAATTTTAGTGCAGAATTTTTACACTGGTGCGTAAAGACAAACTGACATAGTATCAGTGCCCCTAATCTGTTCTCTGACCTGTGAGTCCCCTAAGGCCATTTGCTTCAGTTTCATGTTTGGTTGCTGCTGGTTTGGATCTCATCTCTTTTGGTCATGGAGTGCACACTGTACCTTTCTGTCTGTGTGACAGCTCTCATCGCTGTTCCCTGCATGGACCCGAAAGCTGTTCCTCAGGAGAAACTTTACCTCCATGATGTGCTATGCATAAGGACAGTACCTACCCAATGGATTACATTTTCATTTTGTCACCACCTGTGTGGCCTGTGGCATTCAAACCACATTTGCTTTGAACCATGTGCCTTTTTTGTTTTAAACATTTTTCCATTTTAAAATGGATCTGATAAATCTCATGCACTCCAGTTTTCTTCTGGTTTTAATTTCCAGTTTAATTCACCAATTTGTGGTAAATGTAGTATTACTTGGATTTCCCATGTGGCAGTGGGTAAAAAAGGTTTCTGGTATTTCTCAACATTTTCATTATATTCAAAGAAATTACAAATCATAGAGTTGCCCCAGTGTGCATGCACCGTAACAAAAATATGTAAGATCATCTGAATTTGGGATCCAGTCCTGGTCTGAATCCTGTCAGTGACAACAATATCAATAAATCTCAAAAAAAGACACTGGACTCTACAAATTTGGGGGGGGGGGGGGGGGGGTTACTCTTTAGTATTAGAAAGATATGCAACCATTTTGCTACTTCAGTGTTTTTAAATAAAAGGACTGGGGAATGCATTCTCTGTGAACCTAAGCAATGCTGTCCAAAGAAACTGAAACTGGTATTCTGTGCGAAGTCAGGATGTGGTCCTTGATTTTGGTGCAGGAACTGCTATATTACATTGCTGTGGCACTAATAATAGCAAGAGGAAACTTTAAATTCAGGGGTATTTCTCACAAGTTTGGTTTCTTTTTTAATGCAGATACAACTTTTTTATCATTTTGTATCCTGCTGGAGTTGCAGGTGAACTGCTAACCATATATGCTGCTTTACCCTATGTGAAGAAAACAGGAATGTTTTCACTGAGACTTCCCAACAAATATAATGTCTCCTTTGACTACTATTACTTCCTTATTATTGTCATGTTCTCCTATGTACCATGTAAGTATTACTTAACTGTAGTAACACTGACAGGATAGTAATCAATTATCAGCAATGCTGGAAACACTGTATTTAAATTTGACAAACACTTTCTACTATAAAAGCTGCTTTTCTGTTGTTCCAAGCTTTGCTGTGCTTTATTTGGTTGGAATGAAATTTTCCATCCTGTTATCTGCCTCAGAACATAAGCTGTCTTAAAAATTTCAGTGGAAATGTTAAAAACATTTCTAAGACTTGGACAAAATAAAAAAAGGTTTTGCCTACACACAGTAATCACAGAATCACAGACTGGTTTGGGTTGGAAGGGACCTTCTGTGACTGTGTTGCTGAGAATTTCTAGTGCTTCTGCCACTTTGAAGCAATGTCTTAAAAATTGTTCTGCAAGTTGTGCCAGAGATTTGCCTTGCTTTTGTTGCTATTAATATCCAGTTGAGCATGCTCAGGAAAAACTTGAAGCAATATTCTCCACGATTTCATTTTCACAGAAATCTACCCCTCAAACCTCTCTAAACATGTTTCAGTCTCTGGTTTAATCAGATTGTCTTTGTACTTCTGGATACCAGAAGACACAGATCAATTGGCTAACCAGAGCTAAGATTAGAGACTGACTTTCTTTCCCTTCCAGTGTTATTTTCACTGGTACCTAGTCAGCATAGTACCGTGAATGGGGCTAGACCAAACTAGGCAAATAGAATATTTTAGGTAGCATGGACAATGAGGGTTGAAAAAAGGCAAGAGATTAGGGAGAAGCAGGTAAAGTGAAGTTGAAATGTGATCTGCATCCATAAAAGGAATTAATTTAAGGAGTTCACTTTAAACATGGACTTTCACAGCACACACACTGTGATACTTTCTGTCACAAGAAAACATGAATGCCAGCAAGAGTCGTTTGCATGAATAAAAAAATGTCATAAACTATCATAACTTACTGATAGTTTTACAGTTGTTTATATAACTTAGTGCTTCAGGAACAAATCTAATTTACTATCTGTTAAATATAAGGATTAAATGTATCAGTAGGACAGTAATATAATAGATCTCAGAGGGCCAGGAGAAAGGAAGCTCCTCACTTCAGACTTGAATAAGTAGGGTAATTCTTATTCTTAATTCAAACGAGCTTACCTTAGCACAGATTTAAAGATTTCTGGCACTGCTGGAGAGTGGTTAAGTGCTGGTTGTACAAAGAAGGTGTTGGGGGGAAGTTCCTTGAACACAGGGTGTACATTCAGGGGGCCTTGTTTGACTTTTGAGTAATTATTGTGATTCACTGCAATGCGTGTGACTTGCTGTTATTTACCTTAACCAACTGCAGCACTGTGTGCCGTAGTTTTTCCTCAGCTCATCATTCTGCAAAATTGTGATTTTCCATTATGTGATATATTGCAGTTCTTTCACCTAATTTGCTTTCTTTTATGCTTTGATCAAGTATTTCCACAACTCTACTTCCACATGCTGCGGCAGAGAAGAAGGGTGCTTCATGGAGAGGTGATTGTGGAAAAGGACGACTGAATCAAGCCGTGTAACTATGGTGCTTTTAATGGAAAAAAAGAGGGTAAAACCCCAAAACTTCCTGTGATTTTTCTGAGTCCAAGTTTTAAAACATGGAACAAGAATAAACAACTGTGCATAAAATAGCATGGACTGTATTATTTTTACAATTAATGTATCTTCAGACTTACCTTTTCCTTGTTGGTTTCGCTTTGATTTTTAATTGTTCAGTTCTTCAGACAATTTTTTTTTCTTATTTTCAATAGGTTCACAAATAGGTGTAAGAACTGGAATAGTTGGTTACTGTGCTTTCTGTTCTGAAAGGTCTGTTTTGAGCTGTAGTCATCATCAAGAACAGAAGGGGAGTTGATAAGTTGTACTGAAAGTGAGTCTTCTGGAAAACAGAGCATAAATTAGGTAATGATGTTTTTCATAGACTAGGTGGCTTAAATGTTATTTAAGCTTTATATTAACTAATATTTTTCCAGTTACAAGTACTTCCAGCATGTTGTTCAACATTCTTTGAATTACAGGGTCACGCTGTAGGATTCCAGAAGGACTTCTGAAAGGAGCTGAATTCTTGATTGTCAGTGCAAATGTAGATCTCTGTATTTTCATTTGTAATTTAAGTATATGTAGAATAACAGATATAATATTAACTGGTTAAAGGTTAGTGCTGAGGAGTAGGCTTCATGTGCCTCCCTTTCTCTGGTCAGTGGCTGGAATGGGACTCGTTTGCTGAAGAAGACTGATTGTCAGCATGTTTCCTACTCTACGTTTGACTGTGTATGCAGAAAATAATATTACATTTAGAAACTGTATCTATAGTGAGACATTTAACTTCCTATAAATAGCTTAAGTGGGATAAGCTATATTTTAAAGAGTGTCTTAAAATATAAATTGTGCTTTGAATCACCCTGTTGTGAAAGTTTAATTGCTCCCTCCCCATTAATTGTTTGTACTGTGTTGACCTAATTCTATTTGATGTCTTCAGTTATCTGCAAGAGGGGATCTACAGTATATTAATAGATGTTACAGATGATATTACACTATAAGATACCTGAGTGGGAGAGGTTCAACAGATGGATTAAATGTAGAAAAGAATTAGATGCGGCCTAAGAGATTCAGAGAGGAGGTAATGCATTTGAGGAAACTTGTATACTTAGTGAGAGAGAAGATTGAAACGTAATAATGTAGTACAAAGCCTTGATCATGTAGGCAACAGTTGCTTCTGGCATCACGAATATCAAAAGAAGAGTATATATGTGGAAGAGCTGTGTCAGGCAGCTGGAAATCAGAATGCTCCTTGTGATTGCTGAGGTAGTGTATGATATTATATTTTGGGTACCTCTATGATGAGGAATTGAGTTAGTCTGAAAAGTCAGAGAACAATAACAAAACTAGTTGAAATGAGAAAGAAGTTGGAAAGATTGAGTCGTCAAATATGTATAATTTTCTCTTACGAGATAAATACATGTAAAGAAGAGGCTTTCTTATCATGAAGGTATAACTAGAATTGATTATATAAAACTGAGGCAAAGTAAATGTCCAGTGAATATCAGAAGAAAGATCCTACCAATGAGATCAGTTATGTTATGGAATGACACGGTAGTGCTTATCAACGCAGACAAATTCTTGCAAGGTTTTAAGTTAGGTGTAGCACAATATTGGAAAATAATCTTCCTTTGACAAGAGTTTGAACTGTGTACTTTAAGAGGCAGTTTCCATTTTTAGCTTCAGCAATTTATGATAATGCAGCTTTCTTGGAAATTGTAGATACAACCTTTTCTGGTGTATTGGGTAATTTGATAGAAAAGCAAGGATTTACTACATTGCTAATTTTCAAATTCCGTTTTGTGCCTTTAAGTTTGTCATATTTATGCATGTCTTTGTTACATGTAAATTAGTTTCCTTTTAAATGACAGGTCCATAGTGGACTTGATGTAGAATAGTTGTGGTTGTTACAATTTTAAAAGGCATAATCTTTGTATTTTTAGGACAAATTTCACACAAGGTGCTATAATTTAACTTATTCTCTCTTTTATATGCAGCTAAAATTATTAAGAGTTAAAAATATAAACTACATCTACAACACTCAATCACAATATAGTTGTCTTACACATGTTCAGACTAGCAGGTGTATTTGTCCACAGTTCTTAAGAGTACTGTTTTATAAACTTGACTTGCTTTTCAATCCATGAGGAACATCATGGCAGTTTTTAGACATGTTTCTCAGTTATCAAGCAGAAGAGTGTGGTGAAATACAAGTACCTAAGATTAGACTAAGTTCTGTGTCTGTTTTTTACTGTCAGGGCAGCTCACTGAAGGCCATAGCTATCAACTAATTGAAAATGCATTGGATATTTTAAGGATGTGATTTTGAAATCTTTGGTCAGATGAGTGCATCCCACAGATACTATTCCTGTAGTTAAAGGAATACTTGTGCTGTAATACTGTGGTGGGGTGGGGTTTTTTTATTGAGTTTGGTGGGTTTTTTTTCTTTTTGGCTTAAGGATATTACCATATGTCAATCAGGGAGTTATATTTGTATCTTCTTGTACATGTGCCATGAAAAAAAAAAAGGCACTGTTTGCTAAAATCTAGGGTTTGCAAGTTCATAAAACAGCAGTGCACAAGGTAATGATACCATTTTAAAAGTGATACTACAGCTATAGAAGAGTCTTGCTAAATAAATAAAAATAAAGCTAAAAGTAACTTCAAGTACTGCATTCATGGTTTCATACACCAGAGAGATTGCCATTTAGGTTAGTTAACATGGCATGCACTATAAAATAAAAAAGCAACGTGTTCTTTTCTTCCTCTTCTTTTTTGATTGAAGCCTTCCACTGAAGCCTCAATGTATACCTTTTGTTTTAATATATTCTCAAAGATAGTGAGAATTGTAGGTAAAATCCTCTTACCACTGACTTCAGATGGGCTAGAATTTTATCCTAGGTAGCTTACTTACATTTCAATTAACATTGTGAAACATCTAGTTAGCTTGTTAAATGGACATAAAAATTTAAGTATGAGTTTCGTATGGTGCTCTCTTTCTAACTTCTTTTTGACACCTGTCTTCTTTGTCTTCCTCCCTGCAATATTCCCAATCTTCTAAAGCATTAAAATCTTCCTGTTTATGAAAGATTAGGAATGTATTCAAACATCAGTTCATTTAATGTTTGTCTAATGTTGTTTTCTCGCTTATCCTTTTCTTCCTTGCCTTCTGGAACAGATTAATATAGAGTGTGACCTTACAAAGCTTTTTTAATGACAATACATATGAATAGGCATTTGGAAAGAGATTCCTATTTGTCTGGTGACATTTCCTACTATTGGTAGTAACAGAAACACACTGTCCTTTTTATAAACTACAGCTGAATGCAGTTGGATTTCTTGAGGTTCCCCTCAACACTCACTCACCAGTCCCACTAGGAAGGGCTGTTGTAGTTCAGACTGGGTGAATCACCTTGTTTCACAGCTCTGCCCAGAATGTCTGAAGGCCAGGTCCTGGTCTTGGAGCACAAACTGTGCAAAGGAATATGAAAAACTGCATCTTCCACATTAGCTGCTAAGTGTCACTGAGGCCATTGTGAGCAAGAGTTGATAGATGTTGTTTGTCTCACCACTCCCTAAGTGGGATGTGTGAGGATATTCGCCACACACTCATACCTTCTTCACAGGGAGCTTATGAGATCAACTGGGAGGTTCTGTGTGCACAAAGAGTGTCTTAAAAAGGGCTTTTCTGCTCCATGTGGCTCTCTCAGTGCTGCCTATAAGCCTGTATTTCTTGAAATACTGGTGAGCTAAGATATTCTGCTCTCAGTAGAATCATAGGGTCATTCAGGTTGGAAAAGACTTTTAAGATCACTAAGTCCAGCCATTAACCAGGTCCACCACTAAATAGCTTCACCACTAGTATAGTTTGAAATGAACAGCCTTGGAGAAATGGTGTGGTGTGCTTCTAATTCCCATCAAGTGTAACAGTTAGCCAGATTCTTGATAATAATGAAGTGATTTCAAGAGTAGTTAACAGGGAGGTGCATGGATACCTCTTCTGTGACCAGAGAGGACCTACCTTTACTTATCCAGAAAGAAATACACATTTTAAATCTAGGTCTAGCTACTGCTCTGGCTGTGGTACTTGCAATCTTCACAGTAGCTTACTGTAGTGGGTATTTGGATAAATGTATCATTACTAAATAAGTAAGAATGAAAACAAATTACAACCAATACAAGAAATTATAATTTAATCTAGTTGCTACGTAAATATTTTTTGTTAATTCAGCTCTTGCTAATCTGCCTTAGGAAAAAAGAAGGAAGGAAATACAAATAAGTTCTGCATTAAGCAAGAGGGCTTCATAAATCAAAATTTTCAGGCTGGCAGACTGGCTGCAGTTGTTTATAAAGAATCAGTTAAATGTGGCTTTGAACAAAAAGGTTGAAAATTTTTCTGAAAATTAAATTTTATTTCATAATGTATATTTTAAAATGTGCTCAGAGATACTGTATTATTTATTACCAGTTTACAATCTAAACTCACACTGAACATATATACTTTTTATAGATGATTAACCCACTAAAACATTTTGTTCTGTTTGTTACAATGACTGTTTAAGAAACAAATGCATCATGTTTCTGCAAAGCTCTGTGTTCTCTTGCTCAAATGAGTTGCAGTAGTGTTAATGCCTACAAAGCTATATGAGGCTGTGAAAGTGGCAGGTTAATATTTGCAAGGGGTACCTCCTTGAACTCCCTTTCATGATGGCACACCTTTACGAGCAGACAGGTATTCCTGGTTCAGTTCTGAGCTGATGCCATCCTAGGGGTCTTGAGTGCCATCAGTAGGACTGAAGGTCAGCAAGTGATTCATCCTTATGAATTACCAGATTGAGAAGACCTGTCTTGTCAACTCTTAGTTCACCAAAGTAGGTCTCAAAGTGAACTTAAGGCTGTACCAAGACAAACTGCGGAGATTCTGGATGTCCAGTAACTCTGGCCCTCACATGGGAACTTGCTGTCAAGTTCAGGCCTGGGACTGGTAGTGGCTTACCAGGTCTGAAGTGTACAATACTTTCTGTGTCACGCTGTATCAACTGAAACATGTTGTCTTTTTATTCACAGCTCTCTTGCTACTCTGTTTAGTCTTGAATGTATTTTATGTCCTTTCTGTTCATGGCTTTGTAAAAGTGTAAGTACAGGAATACTTATCTAGGAGCATCATGTATAGAATTGTGTTTCTCAGTAATGTAAATGCACTGCAGCTGCTCATTATTGTTATTTTTTCTGAAATGCGTTATCACTAGCAGTTTACACAGACAGGAAAACAACACAATATGATACTTTTAATAACTTATTTATTTGCAAGAACTATAACATTTGTTGAGCTACAGATGCAGGTATTTGTTTTAGAGATTGTTAATACTGCAGCACTGTAGAAATTCATCATCAATTAAAACACATATTCTAAACTATGCTCTACTTGATTTTTTTGGTAGTGTGTAGAAGTCAGTTCAGCATATTACACCAGACTGATGTCTGTTTACAAACACTATTTTATCTGGAATTATTTCACAAATCAATCTTGAGGTCCCCATAAACATAATTACCAGTAGCTAGCCTTCCTTTTTATATTTCTTAAAACACAGTTCACTAAAGAAGATGTAGGTATGAGAAGTAATATGGGTTTACCAAGAGAACGTATGACATCTGTCAGCACGTAGAGACAATTGCATTGTGGTGGTCCTGAAATAGGTATTACAATAGTGGGTATTTCGATGTTTTGGAACAGGAGTTTTTTGTGGTGTTAACCTTTGAGGGGGGTGGAGGCAGTGAACATCCTCTGGCTGTCCTTCGCTCCATGACTAACAGCGACATTGCAGCTATGAGGGTTTTGTTGCCATGGCAGTACGATAAAGCAATATGTGAGCATTCACACCTACTTCTTTTGAATTAGGAATCAAGGGGTTGTAACCCCAAGGAGCTTAACTGTGTACAAAGGCGAAATCCTGTTAGTTAGATGTGTTAAAATGAAGACGTAGATCTCCCAGTCTGAAAGTCACAGAAGTGGTCTGATCTGAATTCACAGGACAGGATTTACTTGTCCTGGCCCTCTACCAAAGCTAAACCAATCTGATTTCTATAGAAGCTCGTGGAAGAATGTCCACTGATGTCAAAAGGAGTATGATGGAACATAGGCACATACTTTGTCTGTGTAAATCTGGACTTGCTAGGAAAAGGGTAAACTGTAATGCCCCCTGTTAGCACCGTCCAGGAGTTAGCATGCACGTGTTGCACAGGAGGTGTTGCGTGGCGGCTTGCCTGCCTCGCGGTTTTACAGCACCCAGCACCGCTCCTTGTGGAATGCAAAGAAAGGCCAGAAAATCTCCAGCCTTTACGCTACTATTGCATTATACTAATCTGAACTCAGCACAGTCGTCAAAACTCCATCTATCTGCAGCAGATATCAGTCTAGGCCCAGTGACACATCCCATTAAAAATAGGCAGGGTAGATCAGCCCCCACAGCTGCTTGGACATTCCTAGCTTGGAATGCTGCTGTCACTGAGCAACTACGATTTTCATACGTAGTCTCTTGGCAGTCTGCGCTCAAGCCACTCTCGTAAAATGGCACTTTGCCTGCCCTTAAGTGGCCGTTCCACATTCAGTAGAAAAAATGGCCAATGATGAGCAAGAAAAGGTTCAGAGGGGTGTATTTTTTCACATGCCAAGCACTCTCCTGTGCTCTGAAGAGAACCCTGGGTGTGCAGTCAAATTTTTGTGCCTCTTCATTTATCACATATGAAGTTGCATGGTATAATAGAATAGACCTTCACCTCACAACAGAGAGAAACAAATTTGAGTACTGAAGGCGGTGGGTTACAATTTATTGTGTACAGCAAGTCTGGGAAGACCATTAAGACTGGGATTCACCTAGTGACAAGTGGAATTGTGGATCTCAGAGCTAGCTGAAAGCCAAGTACTTAACATTACTCCTGTTTTCATTCAAACTGAGGTGTTGTTGTTGAGAACAACAATCCAGGATTCTTGCCAGAAGGAGTCTTAGAGTGATCATCATCTCTGCTTTGATTGATTTAACTTTCCAATCTTTATGTCATATCCAGCAAACTTAACAAAAGATTCTGTCTCTCTGGAAAAAAGACCCTGTGGAGGCCCCTAAATAGAATAATTGTCTAAGAGATCATGAGGTAAAACCACTTTTGAATATTTTCAAGCTTTTAAGAAGAAACACTCATTTAAAACATATGAGGATGTCTTACTGTGCTTACTACAATAAAAGAGCACTTGAAAATGTTGGAAATCTAGAAAATAATGCCCAGATACTAAGTACACAGGTACTGAATCTTTAAAAAGATGGCAGTATCTTGGGGTTAACAGAAAGAAACTGGAGACACAAACTAACTTTTCTGGGACGGAAGAATAGCTCAAAACTTAGGTCTGCAAGTTGACCCCTGTTTGATCCTTAGGCAGTATCTGCTGCTGTCTTCTATGTTATAAATTTAATTGTATCCATACTTGATACAGACAGGCTTTTTTAAAAAAAAAAAGTTATCAATAGATATAGGTAATTACTGATAGAAATGTGTAAATGTCATATGAAATGAGTCAAAATAAAAAGTGGGCATGGTTTCTGTTTCTCAAGCCTTTGAAATGGAAAGATTGTCTTAAGAATCATAGAATAATAGAATGTTATGAGTTGGAAGGGACCCCAAGGATCATAGAGTTCCAACGCCCCTGCCACAGGCAGGGCCACCAACCTCAGGCCTGGATCTACACAAGGTTGCCCAGGGCCCCATCCACCCTGGCCTTGAACACTTCCAGGGACGGGGCATCCACCACCTCTCTGGGCAGCCTGTTCCAGCACCTCACCACTCTCTCTGTAAAAAACTTCCCCCTAATATCCAATCTAAACCTTCCTTCCTTTAGTTTTAATCCATTCTCCCTTGTCCTGCCATTCTCAAACCCTTCTAAAAAGTTGAATCCCCTCCTGTTCATATGTTCCCTTCAGGTACTGGAAGGCTGCAGTGAGGTCATATTAACCAGTGTTGCCATGATATTTATTATTTGCCATGAAACCAAAATTAAGCTACTTCTTTGGTTATTATTTCCCTACATGTTTTTTTTTTGCTGTGTGGGAATGAATATATAGTGTAGATGGTTGTGGTGGGCTCACCCTGGCTGGAGGCCAGGTGCCGACTGAGCTGCTCTATCACCTCCCTCCTCAACAAGACAGGGAGGTGAGAAAAATAAAATGGAACAAAACTCTTGGGTCAAGATAAAGTCAGTTTAATAGAGCAAAAGCAGAAGTCTGTATGTGGAAGCAAAGGAAAACCCAAAGATTTATTCTCTGTTTCCCATCAGCAGGTGATGTCTGGCCACTTCCCAGGAAGCTGAGCTTCAGAACATATAGTAGTTGCTCTGGAAAACAAGTGTCATAAAAAATGAATGCCTCTCCCCCTTCCTCCTCCTTTCTCTCATCTTTTATTGCAGATCAGGTGCCATACAGTGTGGAACATCCCTTTGGTCAGCTGGGGTCAGCTGTCCTGGCTGTGCCCCTCCCAAGATCTCGCCCACCCCCAGCCTATTGTTGAGGGGGGTCTTGGGGAGTCAGCTGTGACACTGTGCCAGCCCTGCTCAGGAGTACTCAAACTCCGGTGTGTTACCAACACCTCGCTCACCGGCAGTGCACAGCACAGCACTGTGAGGGCTGCTGTGGGGAAAATTCACTCCATCTCACCCAGACCTAATACAGTGAAGTTCTCAGCTGTCTCAGAGCCCTGCTATTTCCTAAGTGGGCAGAAGTCCACAGCTGGAAGAACACTGCATTGTGATATTCCTAAACTGGTGCAATGGCTGCATTCTTTAGAAATAACTTAATAGTCCCAATAATTGCTGGATGAAGATAAAATATTAAAGACTAATATTTTGCATGAATGTGATTGCCTCCTGAATGATGTCTGCTATGTTTGTACCGGTTTGAGGGTTTTGTTTGTTTGTTTCCACCAGTACAGCTACTTTCATCCTTACCTACTGAGTATGAAGACAGTGAGCTTTTGTGGTTGGGGTGTGGGGGTTCCTTGAGTTCATGGCGGGTTTGTAGTCCACTTCTTTGGTACTTGGCTTTAACTCTTGGGGAAATACAGTGACTTCACCATCTGCCTGAGGCAAGCTTTATCCTTCAGGATCTCTCTCTCAGTGCATTCATCCTTTAAGCATGATTCCCTTTTTGTCTGGTTTCCTTCTGATCTGTGCAGGCTACTGACAGAGGGAATAGTCACATCTCTTGTAAATAACGTCAGGTTTTTCTTAGTTCCCTTGTTTCTCTCCCCCAACTCCTTGGAATGCTCACGACAACCCTCAAGCTGTTAAGCAGCCCTGAGCTGGAGGCAGCTCAGTCACCTTTCCATGATCTGTAAAGTTTCCTTCTCACCCTAGAGCAAGACCACAGCCCAGTTAATTGTCATACTGTGAGGCGCAGCAGTGTCCCCTTCCCAGCACTCACTGCTCGAGTGACCAGAAGCATTAGGGGGCAGAGTGTCTTCATTCCAGTGAGCAGAAGACAGCCAGCGGAGGACAATGGAACTAACCTTGCCTGTGAGACAAAGCGTGGCTGGCTTTAGCCATGTGCTGAGGGTGGTGTGTAGGACATACATTTAGGGAACTGAAAAAAGAGGCTGTGTGTTTCTGAGTCAGTCACTCATGCCTGGCTGCTGTGCTGGTGTCTGGAACAAGCTTGCTATTTAGCCCTTGGTATTGAGAAGACACATGAGACTTGCTTCACTGACGAGTGGTATCACGTACACCTCTGCTCTGGTTTTCGTGGCTGGGCACACTCTGTGCCTGCAGTTGCACAGTTTGCAGGTGCTGCTTTTTACGTGTTGGAAGAATCAACGCCTTCGTCATGAGCTTTAATGTAGTCTAATTCTGAGATGTCAAGAACTTCTTGGAAGAAGCAGTACCTTTAGACTGATCTGATTCCATCTAGAGAGCATAAAAGTTTCAAGCAGCAGATGTAAATCTATTCAGGGTTCTGGGTGCCCTCCGTAAATAGTTGTGGCAGTTAATTTAGTCCTGTCTCCCATCTTTCTGATGTCATCTTTTCCAGCATAGCCTGTATCGTCTAATTCATTCTGTGCTATGAAATCTCATTACACAAAATAAAAAATGCATGAAAGAGAAATATGAGCTATGCAGGTGGGCCAGCATGCTTAAAATATGAGACCTATCCTTCCTCACTGCAATTAATCATTCGTGGCAAGGAGGAATGTCAGTCTGACACTTTGGAGGAATAACAAAAAGGTTGGTCTCTAACAGTGGCCTTCAAGTTTCCTGGCTACGGAACAGTTTGAGGGGAATATGCTTCAGAGGTGGGTGTTGTGTATGTGCATGGTGAGAAGCCTGAAACAAGCTCTTTCCTAGGGCATGTTGGGTGCTCTACGATTACTGCATATACCTCACTTTCGAGGTGATGCTTAAACCTTCAAGGTTCCTTGTGCTAATACTAAGATGTCTACCTTTCAGGGGCCTTTAACCTTTCCGTTATTCAATTAAACTCCCATCACAGGCCCGTAGCATCCCTCCAGTGATGATCTGTCTTCAGTGTGTATTTCCTATTTCCCTGCGAGGCTGTGGCTCGTACCCAAAAATGTTCAGAGCCCAAGTATTATTATACAGAATTTCCTTTTCTTGAGACAGGGCATTACCCTTGATTTGGTAATGGTGAACATGTTCTTTGTTTGTTGGGTTTTTTTGAATCAAGGAACACGTGGTTGCAAAGCTGCGAGATCCACAGTGAAACTGTAAATCTCAAATTGGAGAAATGGGTTAAATTACTTCATTACATTACACAAAACTCTTAAGACCTGTAACAGTTGCATATTTAATGCGGTAACTTCAGCGGGCTTTAAAGTTGACTGCAGCCAAGCCATTATTTCAGGATTTCTCTCTCAGAAACTGCAGGAAGAGAATTGCTGGTCTCATGATGACAGCAAATTCCCAGGAGATTTCCCATTGCAGTGTCATTTCCCATTGCTCCTCCATGGGAAATGGAGAAATTATCCCTGTGTAAGCACACTGAGCTCTAAAGAGCTGTTGTTCCTTAGGTAGACTCATTATTGAGAGGCTTCATCTCAAATCCTACATTTTGAGATGGTGCATGGCAAGGATGTGTCAATTTAGAAGAACCTTTAAGAGATCAGGTTTTAAAATTTCACAGCTGGGTAGGTGTGCAGTTCGCAGTAGGTTTGGAGTTAGAACTTGTGGGACCTGTTCCTCTGCTGCTGTGCAGAGAATGCACAGACCTGGGGAAATGGTGGTATTTTTCTTTTTTAATTTGGATGAGTGCTAGAAATGCCATCGTTCCTTTCTGAACGAGAACTGTGGAGAAACAAAACTGGAAGCAGTGAGGGATTTTGTTGTGAACCAGTTCCAGATCAAACCATTCCTGAGTATTCTGAAACTGTGGAAATGCAGGTTTCTGTCAAAACAGCATTATTTGCTGAGAAAATCCCTGGCTATCTAGTCCTGAGATGGAGGATGCGGGCAGAGGGAGAGGGGTGGAAGAAGGCAAATGGAAAGCTGCATTGCCACCCCAGCTGGAGTGGCCGGCAGAGGCTTCCACACCGCAACAGCTGCCATACGGGACTGCAGCCCTGGCAGAACAGGGTCAGTAGGTGGAGAGGCAGCCAGCTGCCAGGGACAGGCTGTCGAGATACCCGGTGAAAGAAGCCATGGAGAGAGCAAGAGGGAGTGAAGTCTGCCAAGTCAGGGAAGCAGAGAGTAGGCACAGGGAGCAAGGGACATAAAGGAACAGTCCTCAGTGGCTTCATGCACTACTGTTTGATCTAGAGGAAAGATTTCCTGGGTCTTCTGCCCAGCAGAAAAAAGAAGTAATGTTGCTGGAGGAGAAAGGGGTAAAGGATTAATTCATATCAGACTTGAGAAAAATACAATCACATTCAATGAGATTCTATGGTATTAATTTTACCCCACTCTGTTTTTTACACCTGATCTTTTATCCTGAATTAATCTCTTTCCAATATAAGCAATCCACTTCTGATGTGTCGTGGCATCTATATTCTTTCATGGTGCCTTCAACTTTAGAGAACAGTGGAAGGACCTTGACCCAGGAACCAGTTGGAAACTCCAGTTTCTGTGGGTGGCTGTGCCTGTCATTGTACAGCATGCCTCCAAAGGAGCCTTTGGGCCACTCTGTGCCTCAGCTCCATAGTGAGAAAATTTGCTGGGGTCCTTCTGAAACACCTACACAGACACTTCTCTGAGGCCTCTGGAAACCCCTGAAGTACCCTGAGTTTTGCTAGCGACCCTAGCAAAAATTTGAGATCCCCCTCTGCTGAGGTGACCTGTTCTGCAGGAGAGGGGAACCAAGAGCATTTCACTTCAGACTTGGGCAGCCTCCAAGCCCCTTCTGATATGAGGGGACAGATCTTCAAAGGAAATCCAGACACTGCTGTGACCTGGACTCTTGCAGTGGTTTGTGGCTTTCAGTTTGGGAGAGTGAATGGAGTTACAATAATCTCTGTTCTACAGTTCACCCATCTCATTTTTTACTGCTATGCCCTCTGGGAAGTGTGACTAGCTGAAAGAACCATATTTTGTTCTCAAAAGCTTAGAAAGAGGCCTAATGTTGTGACAGACAAGAAACTGGCTGAGAAAACAAAGGATGAAGTGACAGCAAGAACTGTTTAGAGAGTAGGAACGTGGGATTTAACAGTCGTATGCAGTAAAAACAAGCTAGTTCCAGAGTATAAGTGCTGATCTTGCATATCTGTGGCAAACTGAGAAGGTTTCCGTGTTTCCCAGTTTTTGCTGACAGCTAAAGTGGACCAGGTGGTCGCTTGGCGGGAATTAGCGTAGCGCTGTGGAAGTTAGGCTGCAGGTTTACACCAACTGTGAGGCGGCCCTTTATGTTTATAGAACACCTCGTGTGTATTTCTCTTTTCCCTATTGCTTTAGTTTTCTAAACTGCATCTCTCCTGATCATTCTTTTGGGAAGCTGAAAGAAATTCAGCCACCGCCTCATTTCATGTACTAGGCCTCGCTCAGTTCAAGGCTATGGCGAAGGCAATTTTTCCTCTGCATTACGTGCAAGTCCCTTCTGACACCAAGAACATTTTATTGTCCTCACAAAGGATTGATGCTGTTTATTGGACATAAAACTAAAGGGGGCACTAAAACCATTAATAATAATACAGTATCTGCAGACAAATAGCTTTTCTGACACAAAACAACAAAGTGAGTTATTGCCATAAGTGTCAATTAATGCTCTTAAAATGCCTTAATTGCACAGTGTCTATTTCAGAGTATTGAAATGCAGAGGTAATTTAGGCTAAAAGAAGATGTGATTCAGAGTCAAGATGTAAGCTGTGACTTGACAAGGGGCTTAATAGCTGCCTCAGGCAGATCAGAATGTGTGATAATAAGGATCTAGCAAAGAAACACATCATGGAACTGAACTCCAGAGTTAGCCAGGGTAAGTGATGTTGCTGACTAGCTGGTGATGCTCCTATGAGGCAAAGAGGCAGAAGCAGTCACTCTTAACAGCAAGGACTGCTGCAAGCTTCAAGCTAGTTACAAGGTACTCATTTTTGCAGGAAATAACATTCATTCCTTCATAGTGTCATTTCTATATATGGACACACATCCATATATAAATGTAAAATCTATTTCTTGTGGAGTGTGGTTCAGTGTAATGCATTATAGCATGACAGAGAAGCAGGTTCATGGTAAAGCCTTCACTAGTTTACTGTGCCCCGTTGCCTCTCATGTCCCCTGCCAAATTCTTTCTGGGAAGCTGTAAAAAGAAAATTTGCTGGCTTAGGGTTGGTCTTGACTCTGTTCCCTTCGCTGCTACTGTACGCCTCTCTGCAGGGGATCATTTTACATTTTCTTAATTGCAGAGACAGCTCATGGTGTTGGCAGTGGTTGTACTGAGAGACGGATTTTAATGAAGTGCACTTCTCTTACTCTGCTGGAACTTCAGCATTTGCAAGCTGAACGATAGCATCCTCTCAAGATAATGCTGACAACTTTGTCACCAAGCGAACAGATTTATTTGGCACCCATGCATTTTATAGCAAGGTTGTGCTTTAAAAACGTCTTGCCACGTTACTTTATGTTTACCTGTATTCTGTTTGAGAATATTGTTACTTGGGAGTAAAATGAAAGGGAAGTTACTGGCTGGACCCTAAGGTGAGATTCCTTTTACCTACCTTTATATTTTAATGCTGCAGATGTTTGCAGACAAGTTTCTCTTTAGAATCAGGAGAGAGAAATGGCACTGGGAGGGCTCAGTTTGTTTAACTTTCTGCAGACATTTAATTTGACTTGCAGTGAACCCCACTCTCGCCTCTTTGGCTGCATGGATAGCATACAGTGGCTGGCTCTGCAAACAGTATTCCTACAGGTGCACTGGCTGTCTCCCACATCCATGCTGCTCAGAGGCTGTTCCATCAGAAGAAGACCAGTCATATCCCTGCTGCACAACAGCTTTACCCTGAGAAGGTCTCCAAACCAGAACACTCTCCAGGACTTCTGAGCCCCACCTGAAACAGTTGGAAGGAAACATTGCATATGATCTCTAAAGGGAGAAATCAATCCCATTCTTTTGAGGTTTTTATCCACCAGTGGGTTCAAAGTCCTGTACCTCAGCGGATTTCTAGAGAGTGATACAAGTGTGACCATACTTTCAGTGCATGCCTGTATCCGCCTTCTCTTCAATGGCTTTTCATCTCAGTCATGAATTTCAGCCACGTTGAAAAGAGGCAATTATGTCTCAGAGACAATGTGTTCCTAAAGGTATTGGGGGAGTTAATTGGCATTAGACCAGAGGAGTGCCACTCCAAGAGGAAGTGGCAGCATCAGGGGTCAGGTACCCATGCTGTTTGACATGCCACTGGCTGGACCGGCCTGTGCACACTGGCTGCCCTACCAGCACCAAGGGGCTCTGTGCAAGCCACTGCACCCTGCACTGCCTCCCTCTATCTGGTACCCAGGGGACGCAAAAGAAAGCAAGGGTTTCAGGAACATGAAAGCGGAAATGCAATAGGGAATAGCTGGGTCTGTGGTGAAGTGCTGGGTGGATAAAATTCCATAGGAATTCAGGCTGAGACTGTACATCACACGTCCTTCCTATTCACTCATCACATAAACACCACTAACTCCTAAAACTTGAAGACCGGGAGAATTTAGGAGAGTGAGATGGACACACTGTTCAGACTACTACAGCAAACTACTGACTTGCCTTCACCTGCAGCATCCTGCTCCACAATCCCCAGTTTCCTACTGTGAAATCCTCTTAGCACCCCCCTGAAACACAAGTCTAAAGAAAATTGCACTCTGTCTGCAGGTCTGTTTAGCTAACGGAAAAGAGGTCATCTCTGCTGCCTGGGTATTGTCTAAATGCTGTACTTAATGAGTCTACTCAAACATCTTAACAAGAGAAAAAGGTATAGAAAAGCTGTTCTGCCAAGCAATTTATCACAGGAACTATGGAAAGGTCAACAGTGGAAATCCTGAGACACACAGAGCACAAATTCTGTGTGGAAGGGGATCAGCATCCAAGCTGAACAGTCTGTAGGAAAGGGAGAAGAACAATGTTCCCTCACTTGTCAAGCTGCTTATAACCAACCCATATAACTACTTAATTCAGCATCTGCCTGTCAATAGCGTGGCTAGCAACTTAAACCTCCGTCTTTGAGTTGGTCTTGGGAGGGTATTCAGAGCATCTTGTGGGCTTTAGTCCCTGACACGCTCCCTTTGTTCCTTGCGCTGCTCTGCTCAGTCTATACTCTCTGGCCCATCCTATCTGCAGACTTCTTGATGCTTGAGCCTCTGTGATTTGGGCATACCTCTTCTTCCTTCTTTCTCTCTGAAAGGAGCTAAGCTGGCTCTTTTTCTAGCTGTGTGTCCTGTGTTATTCATAAATCACTACACTGGCGTAAGCAACAGCACCACAAGAGGTTACTCACTGTTACACCTGTACACAAATTAATCTTCCCATGACTATGGCTTTGGGTCATATGAGCTTCATCATATATATTTGCTGCTTGATCTGTTGTTTTCTCATTGTATTTTAAAGATTTTAACCTTGCTTTTAACACCAGTTAAGGAGGTAGTGTCTGTCTGTTAAAGTAGAAGCCACAGCCCCAGTCCCACAAGCACTGCTCCACGATCTGGAAGGGCGGGAGTGTCCTCTAGGCAATTTTGGTATGATTTTCCAGGAAAGCTTTAGGCTCCAGCTAACACTATTTTGAAAAGCATCTGAAATTATCATAATCATGTAGTAGTGCACTATTTATCATTAACATAGCTGGTACGTGGAGGCCAATAGATAAGTATGAGATTATGTGTCTGGCATTGTCACAGTGCTATTTCTAAGCGTTGGGAATAATAATCCAGATGCAGTACATATATATATATATTTAGCATAAATAAATTCGTTTCATGCTGCTATAAATAAAACATGAGACTCTTTTCTTTATATTTTTATTGGTAATGGTATTTTTTGTTGTTTTGTTTCTGTTCTTTGTCTGCTTGCTCAGAAATAAACTTTCTGATTGCCATTTCTAGACCTTTATTGTGTTTATCGTTCTTTTTACCTGTGCATTTGCTTTCTGTCTTCATGGACTCTTTTCTTTTACTTTTTAATGAGCCCGGCTATTTGACCTGTTTTCCACCTCAGAACAGATACAGTAGTCCATTCCACAAAACTGAATTTCCATGATGTTATTGCCCTTTTACATGCAGCTCTTGAACACCCACCATGGCAGTCGTTCTGCATGCACCCAGCATGTCTGTGCTCCACAGCACGAGGCCTTCTCTTTGAGATCTCAGATTAGCTCAAAAGCCAGTATCAAGCTGATACAAACCTTTATTTAACAAGGGTTCCATTATTCGGGGTGATGTTATGCTCACATTATTCCCTTTTGAAAAATCCTTTTTCACTGTATAGACTGTGAATGACTCATCCTTTCTCTACAGGCACACTAAATCTTGCTCTACAAACTTCTACAAAATGTTTTTCCCTGCAAATGTATCAGCTCTGGCCAAGGTCTGGATGCTTAAAACGCACACATCTTGCACAGACTGCTGTAGGCACACACAGACGGATTTTCAGTGTTTGGCCTGTAGAAATCCTGGAATTCCTTAATTTTCCTCCACCCTTCAGTGACTTAGGGTTTGATTATCCTCCATATTGTAACACTGGCTTCTGTTTCTTCTAACCCTCACAATCAGCTCTCCTTCTGTTTTGGTAACACTGAGTAATCTCTGCTTTTTCACAGGGCCATAGATAAGGGTTTTTTCCCTTGATTTTGATATCTGATCCCTATTACAATTTGTTCTGACACAGTGATTGCAATAACAGTATCTGATGTGTTTTGCGTTAAGACAAGTTACAGATCTGCTGCACACGTATCTGTCACGCTGCCTGATCACAGGCATAGGCTTCAACACTTCCTGATGTAAACCTGAATAGACAAAAACCCAGCGCCTGTCTCCTAGCAATATTTAAAAAAAACACACACTGCAGGGCCATCTTTCTTTCCTGTTACCTTCCTAGAAAATATAATGGTGACTTGAGCTGTTTCCCCTGGTCGGATACGTTTCTGGAAAATGCCAACTTCCTCACAGTTTTCCCCATCTCTCTGTGAAACACTTTGTTCCCTGATGCTTTCCTTTCACAAGGCATTCTCCCTACTTTTGAATATACTTTTATTTATTTTCTCTTCCTCCTTATAATGAAGCAACTTTCTTTAGTCTGGGAGTTTTTTGAGAATTCAGAGTTACAGCTTTTAAGCACAGTGAGTCATTTTTACAATAAAAGGTATAAAGACAGACAATGTGAAGAAAAGGTACAGGATGGAGGGAAAGGACGCCGCATAGCTCACTCTCAGGCAGTGAGCTCTGACAGGATTGCCCCAAACAAGCACGGTTCAGTCTCTTTCACAGCTCTTGTCCTCGTGTGCATGGCACCCACAATCTGTAACCACCTGTGCTCTAGGAAAAACTCTCCATTGCCTAAGTCAGAAACATGTTAAAGAAATATTCTGGACACTGAACAGCAGCAATACAGCCCTCTGTACTGGAAAAGGTGTAGGCAATTTTTTCAGCTATTGACAGAAGTAATATGAGAGCTGTAAAATATGAAACCCCTCTCAGAAGGTGATACTCAGCTGTTGGTAAAAATGCTGGTTAGGAGAATAAAGCAAAGGATAAAAGAGAGCTGCAAGGTGACTGTGAAGAGGATCCATGCTTCTGGAGATTCATGCTTCTAAATTCCAGTGGGGGATGGTTACATGTGTGCATGACATGGTTAAGCCCCACGACTCACATTAGCTCAGGAAAAATTGCTCTGCTGCCCTAATAGCTGTTTTGCATCTGTAGGATGAACCTGGCTGGTAACTAGTGTGCCGTTAGCGGCAATAAATAACTATTGGAAAGGTCGTTATTGAATGCCTTGAGACAACAGAGATGAGAGAGACAAACGATTACTGTCGCAGTTAAGAACCACAGCCCTTTTGAAAGGTGTACTACATTGAGCAGGAGAGATGGGGACCTACTAAGAGCATTGCAGGTATGACTGCAGCGGTAGGTGAAGCGATGTACTGGTGTTGAAGGCAGCCTCTGTAGGTGAAATACAGAGGAAACATGTCTGGCAGGAGGGATGCTCTGCTTTTTTTCTTGCCTTCTCTTTCCAACAGCGGACAATAGCAGCAGCAGGAGGTACCTGAGAGTGAATGAGAGTGGGGGAGCTGGGATGATCCAGGAAGGGCAGTAAATAAGTGACTTGAAAAGGCTCTGGGCCCCCAGTGGCTCTAAGAATGGTGAATCTGGACAACACAAGCGAGAGTGCACTTTGAAAGGAAACATAAACTTGCTCTTCCACCTGGCTGCATCTGAACCCTTTCTCAACTGATAGATCAATGCACAAAGCAAAGACATGTTGCATCTTTCATGTGGCTGTGCAGTTCTATAATAAAACCTGAAAAAGCAGGGTTTGTTTACCAGCCTTCTAGTGAAGCCTCAGTTTTCAATCAGGAATCTTCTCACATCCAGTTCTCCAGCCTTCTGAAGCAAAGGGTTAGATCTTCCCCTGACATTGATGAAGCTGCGTTAATTTACATTGGAGTCTCTAGTTGCTCTCTTCAGAAGTGAACTTTGTCATGGAAAAAAATGTTTCAGTTTTGAGTGTAAGAAACAAAAACTTTGTTCATCAAACCAAGAGTTCAGTGAAAACTCAGCACCACAATTCTTTGAAGCAGGCAACAACTTTTGGTGATGTCTGAATTTACAGAGTTGCAAACAGATCTGGATTTGGGTCACAGGCTTCAGGTAAATAATCCTCTCTCCCCTTCAATAAACAACTTTGCAATTGTGTTTTCCCACTTGGTTGGTTTCTAAAACTGGGTTTTGACAAGGGAAATAAGAATTTGATAAGGGCATGGTAAAGCACCTAACAAACAGCTTCCTTGGTCAAGGATGGGTTCTTGCCTTATTTTCTGCCTCTAGCAATCTCAGAAGTTTGGATCAAAGTACTGTGGCCAGGGATTTTTTGTTCGGACTCCATGAGCATACTTTGCAAATCTTTCCTGTTCTGCAAATTACTTCTTTCTGTCTTCATATCACTGCCTTGCGAGCACCCCCTTAACTGGACATTATTTGGGGGGAAGCAACAGCAAAGAAATTGACAGCAGCACGGAGATCTGACCTGACAGCAAAACTCCCGTCTCACTGTTGTGACCACAACTTGCTCACATCTGAAAACCTGGCCCTCAGTCATAAAAAATATAAACCCCTTAATTAAGACTTCCCACCACTGATAGCCCCTCTCTGTGTAGACCTAGGTCAAGGCACGAATAGCCTTTCTGATACATCCCTCCTCTGTTTGAATATAACGTCATGGAAAATGAAGTATGACGGTCAAATCTGTCAGTGACCATGAGGTGAATAATAAGCCTTCCCTCTGCTCCCAGTACGTTCAGTGTTCGTAGCAGAGTTTGGCAGAGCTGCTGGGTTTTCTCATTTCCTTTCCTCTGAGCCAACATACCCAGTAGTGTCAGGACAATTTTAGAAGCAAGATGCACTGAACTGAACTTCATCTAAGAAGAGATGAACAGGTGCTTGTAGCTGAGTTTTCAAGTCCATATATTACCTTGATGGCTTTTTTTCTTGTCTGAAATAGAGCAATTTTTCAATACGGGCTTTTGGCCAATCCCCAGATTTCAGATTTCCATCTACTCCCAAATCTCTGGGGAAAATAAAAAAAAGTAGAAGAGAAGATAAAAACACATCTGCAAGTATTTGGAGTAACTGAAATAGGTGAAATAATTGTTGAGCAATACCCAGAGTGCTTTCTGCCGTAATAATGCCCTCTCTCAAGCCTGCCAACTCAATGGATTTTAACTTCTCTGTGCTTTGCTGCACTGTGTGATTTCAAATTATACCTCGGGAAGGAATAGGGATGAGTACATCTACCAGAGGGAAGAAGCGATAAGGAAAAGCGATGGGAAATCATGAAAGAAACAGCTGGAGGTTGTGTGGGGCCATACGAGGAGGAATGCGTGGACATCCTGACATACAACCTGTGAGTTTAGCCTGTAAGTTTCGAAGTTTACAGCCTGCAAGGCTGAAGATATGTCAGCTGACATGCTCCAGCTGAATCGAAAGCAGCAGAGACCCTACACTGCCGAGCAGATCGTCAGAGGTATAAATCAGCATGAGTCTGGCTGGAGTGTCTGAATGGATACCCACACCGGCAAGTAGTGCCCTGCAACAGGAGTAGATCCATGGAGTGAAACAGTTGGCACTGAGGATCCGATGTCCACGTTATTCAGGGCCGGTGGGAGGGGCAGGGAGGGGATAGGGGAGGGGGTGGTGGAGGAGGTTACCAATGCCATTAGTAGTTGTAGCACATTAGGTACAGTCCAGAAGCATGTCTTCTGGTTTCATTTCATCCGGAAGCAATCCAGCTTGTGCACCCTGAGACCATGCCACAGGACAAACAAAAATAGAATTGATAGGGCGAGTGACTTCAAAAACCTATTCCCAGAGTGTAAAATGCTGGTGTGGCTGTAGCTCTCTCAACTTCTCAAACAATACATAACGGGACAGCCAAGCGCAAATTGTTCCTATGGGCGGGAAGAAGTTTGGTAGCAGATGAATTAGTGCACATTGTAAACAAAGTAGTATTTGTTCCAGAATTCTCTGTTTAGGATGTCACAGACTTTTTTGTGCAGCTTTTGACAATCTGTGAAATGCCAGACCCAGACCTCTGTCTGGAAAGCCACCTTTGACGGCCTGCGCCTCTGCTCTCTGGCACCACAGATCTCTGCTTCCCCTACTGGGGCTGGGGGTGATCCTGCGCAGCCCGTAACATAAACCCATTGCTATTTCCTCTGATCATTAATCACTCAGGATTTCATTGGTACTTAATTGAGATGCTTCAGGGGCCCTTAGAAAGACTATAGGATTTCTTGTAGTTGGAGCCCTTCTCCCTTTCTAAGGCACTTACATTTTCTTTTTCTAGGAATAGCCTTAGTGATAAAACGAGTCACCTAACCCTCTGCCAACAGGGAACATGATGACTGACACTTGTACAGCAACTTTCACGCTAAGAATGCTTAAAGCTATGCGGGGAATCCTGCCCTGGCTGTGGGCTGGGCTGTCAGTGCCATGACCAGGGGCTCTCAGCGGCGTGAGGGTTCAATGCCCTTCACTACTGTTTTGAAAGGGATCTCCATGTGTGGCTGCCTGATCTGCCCAGCCTATGCAAGTATTGGGTAGGGAGTTGTTGTGCTCTTGTGCCGTGCTGTGGGGAACATCAACTGAAGGGACAGTGCAAGCTGTGAGGTGACGGTCCTGAGGCACTGCCACAGGCACCTCTCCTCATCCCTCCTAACAGCAACGTGCAGCTGACAGCCCGGTCCTCAGGTGCACCAGTGCTTCCTTGGGGACTGCAGAAACTGAGGCAGTTGAGTAGGAAAAGGTAAATGACACGAGCTTATCCCGTTCCTACTGGCTTAACATCAGCAAGACTTAACTATGCATCTCAGAGGAACGAACTACTTTCTCAATAGTGGTGCCCAGCACTAACCACACACAGCAATACCAGGAATAACCAAAGGAAAGAGATGTTTCTTTATTGGATTCAATGATGACATTGAGTCTATTGCTTATATTATGTATCACAGTCTCCATTGTTTTCTAATAACACCTTTGGGATATTTACTAGTCTGTGCTGTCCAAGAGGACCTTTTCTTTACTTCCCATTTAAATTCCTCTACTAATGTGTATCCTAATTGTACTCGGGAGCTGGGTGGAAAAATATTCCCAGCTCAATTTTCAGCATCAATTTCTGCAGATTTGCTGAGTTTATCTGTGATTTTTCTCAACCAGCTACTAACGAGCCCCAGCTCGGTAAGATGTTATAGGATGATGTTATAGAAACTGTTACTGTAGCACTGCAAAGTTCCTGGAAAGCAACAATGGCTTTATAGATCAAATCAGAAATAAGGTAGAATGTGAATGCAAAAGTCCTTCCTGGATTTCTCAGTCTGATCGTGTACTGATTGAGTGTCCCTGATGCTATACTTACAAAGAGAGGTTCCGGGGGTGAAAAGAATAAGCCTACAGATTGCTCTGTTGTGTTAAAAAGAGACACGATTATTGGTAAGTGTAAATGTCACTCTCCCTACTTCTTTGTGCAAACAGCCCGGACCTATGCCACGATTGCTGGCAAGGAAAGCTCTGAATCAGAGGGGGACTTGAATATTTAAGTGTAAAGTGTGGTTCAAAAGCAGAAGTGCTTATATACAATTGAAATAAAAGTCAATTCTTCAGGCACGGGCCATTAATTAATGTCTCAGTGCCACTCTAAATGACTGGCATGCTAAAAAGGAGAATGATGTATTCTTTTTGGCAATTCAGCAGCAATTTGGGGAAGAAAAAGCCACTAGCAACTTTCAGATGACAGACTGAAGATCAAGATTATTTAATGATAATAGGGAAGCCAAGAGTGATCTGCACATGTCAGAGAAGACATAGTATTTAATATTAATACTGGTAGGTTATGGAACCCTCTTCACGGACAGAGTCACGACGCAAAGTCATCCGAGGAGCACACAGCTCAGCTGTGTCTTCAGCCACCCTGCCAAAGACATCTTCAGCTCCTGTACCACAAGCAACCCAGTTCAGAGAAACCTGAATACTGTATAGAAAAGGAAACAAAAAGGTTAAATTGGACTTTTTTTTTTTTTTAAATGAAGTTTGAACTTGTGTAGGGCAGATACAGAAGTTCTTAAATGAAAATGTCATATCACATGAAAACACCATTTAGTTACAGAGGAAGTTGGTATTGCGCAAGGGAGACAAGAGGGAGGCTGGAGGGGATAGTGTCATTCAGAGCTGATGGGAGCCCTGGTCTTTGGAGTGCCTGGGCGCATCTGCCCAGCAACATCAGTACTTTTCTATTTAAAGTCAAGCACTGATTCACTGAACCTGACTCAAAGATAACCGCAGCTTGCTTCATAAAACTGAAAAATTAATCGGTGTGAAATGTATTGGAAAGCAGTACGGTTATTCATGTGCCTCAGCAGTTGCCTTATTAGGTAAAACAAGCTTTTGATTGTTCTCCGGGGGCATACAATACCTCAATATGCTGCAAAATAGGCTGCTATAAAGTGAGCCTGCATGACTTCCATACTTCAATGATCACTTCTGTGACCAATGCAAATTAATATTTTGAATCCAAGGTCAAAGTCAAATCCTTGAAATGACAACGGCTCAGTTGCCAACTAGCTTCTTTAGATGTGCTTTGCTAGCCCATCCTAGGCTGACTGGGATCCAGTGGGGTTTGCAGAGGGCGGGGACCACTGGCAGCCCTTGTGACAAGTTCCCTTGGAAATTACAACGCAAATTCTTCCCAGCAGATGCAAAAGAAACCAGCATCTGATCAAAATCTTCCTATGGAAAAGGAAAGCACCACACATTAAAATAGAAAGATTAGAAGCTCATAAAACAAAGGGGTGGCTTAGGGTTCCAGATATATCATGTTGCAAATGGTCTTTCACAGTTGGCTCTGCTCCTTGGAACCACTGAATCATTTCCTACTTGGACACGTTTGGAAATGTCAGCTTTTTCCAATTCAGTTCTATCTGGTTGCATCAACTGAAAATTCAGTGTCTCAGTGACAGAGTATGGTAAAGACAGTGGTGTAGAAGAATACAAATGGATTCATTAACCTAGCAGAATTAACCTAATTTAAATAGCACCTGCCCCGCCCTGAACATTGCTAGAACGAAAACTAAAGGCAGGTCCCACTGCAGGAAGAAAGTGTCAGGTTTTATGTCTGGATTACTTTTCAGTGAGGAAGCCAGACTTGGGTAACTTTTTAAACCTTGAGAAGTTGTTTTAATGGGAGGGGATGCAATAAGACTTGTGATCTCCAGTTCCAAAATGCTTATTGAAGCTTGCATCTGAGCTACTTCCTTGGGCTCTCAGGCTTAAAGCCTGCAGCTTTCATATTAACTTCAAATTACGCTGAGATAGTCTTTAGATAGTATTCTATTATTAAGCAGATAAAACAAATATGTAATATGATTTAAATTAAAGTCTTAATGAGGAAAACTCATTGCATATAGCACAAAAGCTGCAATCATACCTAGATACAGAAATGTTTTATAAGGCATTAAGAGCCAGCTCCAAGGCTGAGATTGATGGGTAGAAACTCTCCTAAACTTAATGAAACAGAAAATCCATCTTTCCTCTGAGATCAGTGTAAGAGGGAGAGACTATCAGAAGAAGAACCTGGCAGAATTTTTTTTGAACCTGAATGCATGGGACAAGCCTGAGAAGCAGCGTCTGTGTATATAAGGGTATTTCACCACAGGCTCTTTTGGTGTCTCCTCCTCTTGTCCAACTGCAGGTGACACTGGCAGGGCACCTTATAAACCTTATGAAGTGGAAGAGTAGTCTATCTTTGGGAGTAATGGAAAGAACTGGATGCAGGAGATTAGGATGCTCTCTGCCTCTACCCTTGAGGAACGGGATGATAAGACAAGAAGTTACACTGACTTAACCATGCATCCAGAAGGATTCATTTTGATCTGTCATCTTGGTAACAGCTGCCAGCTCAAAAGGCATGAGCATGATGGTGATGTTTCAAGGCATACTGTTGAATTGACAGCCACTGATTACTTCCTCTCCCTGATCAGAAAAGTGACAAGGCCCCTGATTTTACATGTCTCCAGCCTGGCTGCGGACTAATGCTAGGAGAAAGAAAATGAAAAGGGATGGCCAAACTATTTCACATACATCCTTACATCTGGACTAAATGCAGGAGATTCCCAGTCCCAAGATGTGAGCTGATGGTGCTAGTTCATTCTGCTAACATCTGGGATGATGTTAAGTCATACTACAGCAAAATCCCCATGCAAGTTGGCACAGTCACCATGGCCAACAACACTTCCACAGGCATCCGCTCCTATGAGCCACAGCTCTTAAATTACACATCCATGTTATGTGAGGGCAATACAGAAAACACAATACACTTGGCGATTTCGTTGTGCAGACAATTAATTTTAAAATCCTTGTCAGTACCCCTGTGGTTTGCAAACTCCCTGGGGAAGCACTTTGTGCCTGCTCACGCCAGGCAAACCCTCCACAGTACTCCTAGGCCACCCCAGCAGTCAACAGATGGACTTTGTGTAGGGGAGAGCGACCAACCCACCTCCTCCTGCCTCCCTCCCCCTCTCTGCTGCTGTGCCTGTACCTGGGAGGAGAGATTCTCTTCAGTATTTTGAGCTTCTGGTTAATGCTGCTAGTATGGACTAGTGGGAAAACGTCTTCATGCAAAGAACAAGTCATAATAAGGTCTGGCTGAATTATTTCTAGTGTTTTGTTTATATTTTTAAATAAAGCTACTCTCGTGTTTCTAGAGGATCTCTACATTGTAAGGGAACTGCTTCATCATGCCAATGGTTGGCTCTGATGGCCATCAGCAGTGGGAGTCAAAAGTTCTTGCCCACAAAGCAGTATCCATGAACACACCATTTCTGACATGACATTTATTCTTTGGCCATATTGTATTTGCTGTTTGCAGGCATTAATTTGTAAAGATTTTTTTTGTCTTCCTGAAAAATCGCAGGTGCAGGTGACCAGGGTACCACTATCCCCTTTCAATCAACAAAATAAAACAAAACCTGAAATTCTACAGTGATCAGACCCTTTCTGTTTCCTATCTATTATTTATATCCACTGTCAAAAGTTCATCAGTTCTGGTCTGTTTTCCCATGTCAAAAAGCTTGTTTTTCATGCATACAGCCGTGCAGCAGAAAAAACCAGCGTGATCAATGACCTCAATACAATGAATATAATCTTGCTTAAAATGACCTGTTTGCATACAGACTACAGCCTGAAAATTTCATATCCCATTTATGCAAAAAAGCCCCACACTTCAGGGAAATAAAATTTATCCTCAAATAGAAACTCACCTTTTTCTTACTGTTTTGAGTGAGGTATTTGAATGAAACCTTTCTAACAAACACACCGGCAGAAATCAGGGTGAGTTTGTAAACAGCCTGCAAAAAAGGAAAAATTGCATTCTTCTGATAACATATCCCTCTTCATAAATATTGTAGCTAGTTCTACCTAACCAGCAGCTGTTTGTGAGCATTTCTCAAAGTGATGAATGGCATCTCACAGTTTCCTTCTCTCTTTCTCATGATCTGGTATAATGACAGCAGCTTTTATCATAACTCTGTGAGAGCCCCTCGTTCTCTTGCTTTCTTCCTCCTTTTACTATAAAAGCTCTCAAAGGAAGCCTTTGTATGTCAGTAGAAGCCAAATTAACATAACGTGCAGCACCTATAAATAGTCCCTTCAAATTAGTCTCTTTTACAAAACCCTGAAGTGATATTTCTTTTCTTTTCTTTCTTTTTTATTTTCCTACTGCGGGTAGAAGATACAATCTTGTATAACTTTTTTTTCCCTAAAAACATTATTTTTGTTGTTCTGATTTACTTATCCTGCCATTTTCCTTCACTGTTTTTCACTGCTTTTATTCAGCCACAGATGAAAGATAGTCAGCACCTTGTTATTGAATATTGAGCTTGTGCAAAAAGGAGCTTGTTAGAAATGTAGCATGTAATATTGGCAAATTAATTATCAAGGACAATGAAAAAAATGTCCTAAAGATGGATATTAGAAAGATTGGATTCTTCATAAGATGTGTTTCCAAATACTTTTCAAACTTCTTGAGAATTGCTTTCAGGTGTACAGAAATTAACTAGAAAAGAGCCCATCAGCTGAGAAGCACTGAGACAAGGATATTTAAATCAATGACTGGTGTGAGGATGATAATTGATAAAATGTCAGTCACTATTTGCATACAGTAAGGTCATGTGGTGAAATTATCAGCTATTTAAGGAAGAAGAAATTTTATAGTATTGGGGTTTTTTTACACAGTGCCTAACCAAGGTGTAGAATTCAATTCCATTTGGCAAATGAGCTCAAGAGGAATTTAGACAAACTCCAGGAAGATAACTCCTTTAGATTATTTTAACAAGGCAGTCTGGTTATCACCAGCAATTTGGAGATTTCAGAGTGCTGAGGGGTTGTACTAAGGAAAAACCTCTTGGCTCTATCCTCTTCTCCTTACATTTCTCCTCTTGGACATGGTTAGGGAAAGGTGTTGAGGCTACCCTACACTCACCCAGTGATTGTTATAATCTTAAATGTCTCATAGCCATCACCCTAGTGTCATTCTGGAGGTGAAGATCTGGTGCCACCCAGCACTGGTTGGGATGGTGTGAAGGTGTTTCAGCCTCAGGACCTTCCCTTCTCACCTCTCTAGCTTCCAGGACAGTCTGGTGTAAGCATCTGGTCCCAGACCATAAGCATAGCTGTGAAATGTGTAGAAAATAAATAATACAGCTTGCTGATTGAGGGTACTTGCCATCAAGTTGTTAATACTTTAAATATTAGTCAATGCCAGGAGCATCACTTCCAGCTGTGCCAGATGTCTCCTACTTGGCACATGTGCTGCTCGCCGTATGCTGCGGCAGGGATGGAGGAGGCTCAGGGCTCTGCTCCAACACAGGTTGTAGCTGTTCTGCCTCATCTTGATGTATTTGGGCTGTATCTCTAAGGGCCAAGTGGTAAAAAATGGTTTAAAAATGATCCCCATAAACTTGCAGCCTCTTGTCAGTACCAGTTGCTCATAGTTGCCACAGAAAGAAGTGGTTGATTTTTTCAAGTGTGGCTTTTCAAAATCCACATAGGACTACACCAATTTGTCCAAAATATTTCACCTTTTTTCTTTCTGATTCCTTTAACACTCAAGAGATGCTCTTTTTTTTTTTTCTTCCCTTTCTCAACAATTTTAAGGACTGATAATTTAGTTTTTAAAGAAAAAGTTCAGCTTCTCAGAGTCTCGTGACTCTGGTGACTGAGCAGTGGGAGAAACACTAAATATCACAAGATGCATAATTAAATCACAGGCATCCTTCGGTTTCTTGAGGTTTTTGTCCTGGGAATGTTTTCCTGATCTCAAAACCAGCTAACATTTTAATCCTAGCCAGGGAAAGGCAACCACCCAAGTCTTACTTAATTTAATTTAGGGCTTGCAATGATGCTAACTCACGACCAGGCTTTTTAATTCTATGACAGTATGATCCATTGCTATAGCACGGGCAAATTACTGGTCCCAGCTCATGTATAAATATAACATTTATTTACATAGAGCACAGACTAAGTATCGGAGAACAAAGAAAGTCTGTTTTGCTCAAATTAAGAATAGCATGTGCTTTGAAGAAATCCTATGGAAACTATTATTTCAAGGTAATGGACCTCCTTGATGTTGGGGGTTTTTTTGAAAAAAGGTAGTAATTGGAGAAGCATGACACAAGCTCTCTGTGCAGCCAAGCTTGCTCTGTTTACCAAGACAGCACCATCTACTTTGATAACTAGTTCTCCTTCCCCCAACAGCTACTTTCTTAAAGAGGAATTTACAGAATGAAAATAGCTGTGAACGTTTTGCATGATGGAAATCCTTTTAACACTTCTGCCTCTGTAACTGAGCACAATCACTCAAATGCAACAGAGAAAAGTTCTTGAAACAGGTTCACCGGAGGGGTTTAGGAACCACGTTCTTGCCATGCTTTGACTGTCAGTTTCCAGGAATCGCAGAATGAGTCTCAGCTCAAGGATTCTTTATACTATTTCCAGCCCTTTTTATTAAGGAGTCTAGCTCCTTTTTGTTCAGTAAGATGGTCCAGCTGTAACGCCACCTGGGAAGGCCTCCTGCATGGCCAGGCTGCCTCTGTACTCACCACATTTTGCAGATCTCAGTCCTCTTTGTGTCCAGGCCCATGAGCTCCGTTCGGGGGTTTATCTGCCATAATCACCTTGCACATTTATGACTCAGTACAACAAAATCTCTGGCAGCTTGTTTTTTTGAAGGAGCACGCTCAGCCTGACAGAATACAAGTCCACTGATCTGCTCCTCTATCAGCTTCTGGAACATTACAGCAACTAGCCTTTCATTAAATATTATTTTTCTCATGAATGTAAATGAAAAATTAACCCAATATTCCATCCAAGTCTCTGATAATGGGGGGAAGAATACCTTTGAGAAGAATCAGCTTTCAGTAACTGAATTGCCTAAGCAAGCACAAGCTGTGTGACCTTCTTAATACAAACATGGTGAGCAACCAGACTGGTGGTGCTTTGCACATTGGTGCCTGCCACATTCAGGGTACTGGAGCCCTTCACGGATGATGGATGAGTTACTCTGGTGGGGGCAGGATTTTCCTGAGTAGTTCCTACCTACTAAATCTGCTCTCTAGGGAATTTAACAGAAGAACTGCCTTAGGAACTGCTTGTAAAATCTGTATACTTCCTGCTGTAAAGCAGGGAGTGATGTGGGAGAGAGCGTGGCAGCCATTTGCTACATTAAAAGCACACCAAGGTTTTTAATTTCCCTAAGGAGCGTAGAACTACATAGAATCATACAAGGGTTTGGGCTGGAAGGGACCTCAAAGACCATCCATTTCTGACCCCACTGCCATGGGCAGGGACACCCTCCACTAGACCAGGTTGCCCAAAGCCACATCCAACCTGGTCTTGGACACTGCTAGGGAGGGGGCAGCCACAGATTCTCTCATTGTCAGACAGAAGGGGTTTATCTCACCTATACCTGCTCCAGCCTGCCTGGGATTTTATATGCACAGCAAGAAATCTCAGCTTAAATATGTTCACTTTCGGAGAAGGTAAATATCTGCCCATAAATTAGTATTGGTACTTTAAATATAAATGGAGCCAGGGTAAACAGTTCAGAGGTGGATATTTATACTCCAGGTGACTGTATCTGAGCCTATGAAACCCAGCTATGATGTCTCAGCTGTGCCCCATAAAAGTAGACTTTGTACCTTTACTTTTTAAAGATCTTTTAGATAACTAGGTCTAATGAAGTTAATGTTTTGCATTAAAAATATGTAATTTCAGCCCCCTTTTAGAAGCAGAGGTCCTTAGAAATTTTAGTACCTATAACTGCCCAAACCAGCTTATTTGTACATCATTTATTCATTTTACATCCCACCTAGGAAAACACAGTATCTATAGGCTTTTTTAAAAAAAATGTAAAAGGGAAGTTAGTTTTCTAAGTTTGTATTTAATAACTTAATTCCACAAAATGTTCTTTTTAGTGAAATATAAGAAGTGACTAAATATGGAAACATAAATCTAACACAAGCTTCAAAATATCACATAGGCTTAATCGTATGATTATAGATCAGCACAGTCAAAGGGGGAGTTCTGTCCCTTTTTTGTCATGGTACCTTAACCCAGGAGTGCAGATGTTATAGCCTGAAAAAAATAATGTCTGCTTGCTATAGCCCGAATAAAGCCAAGAGGGATTTGTTCCTCATGTGCCCAGCCCACAGCTCATTCAGTGCTCCTTCACCCAGAGCCTGGGGAAAACGCATCTCCCTTCTCTGCTGTGCCCTCCACCAGCTGCTGAGGGATGTGGTTAGGATGATGCCTTTAATGAGGAAAATAAATGGGCAGCTCAAAGCACCGCCACTCATTTCACATCAGGCTCAGGACCTCCCTCACTCAGCTTGGTGTTCAGGGCATGGATTTGTACCAGTGCCTTACCAGTGCAATTCTCCATGCTCCGCTCCCAGCTCCCTGGCTCGATTTCCTTGAGAATATCCGCCAGGACCTTTCCATCACATGTGGGGAGTGTTCTTCTCTAGTTACACATTCTTGATTTTTAGTTTTGTGTTTATTACAAACTTCCTGCAGTGTCTTCATGAGTCTAGATAAAATATATACTCAGTAAATGTAAAATGTCAGGGAATGGTAGCACAGTGTTTTTAACTGGGTTACTGACCAATTGTTAAAGAGCAAAACATTGAGTTACAGCACTGTGCTGCAGCTTTACAAACGATACGGTGTCTGAAAAAGAAATCAATATGTCACAATTTTTAATTACTTGGCACCTTTTAATTTCCAGAGATCATCTTGCTTCAGATCTTGACATGCATCACTGGGTGAGACAGGAAACAGGCCTTGTGACAACCACTGGTTCCTGTTCTACAGGGCTCAGTACACTACATGCAAATATCCCATACAGCACCTGCCACTGCATGTTATTCATCCTTAGCTAGAGGCTAATGTGCCACAGAACTGAAAACATGCCATTGAGTGCAGATGATTTGGTTCACTGAAGTTGAGAAAGTGAGTGAGTTTCAACTCCCCAGTGTGGGCTGGGTTTGTGATCTCAATCTCACCCCTGGTGAAAATATCTTTTTGTATTTTTCTTTTTTTCAAGAAACTACTGCAACATAGACATTACTGAAGAGCGAGTTGCATGAAGGAAAAGAACAGTGCAGAGGCTGAAGCAGCATCTCTCCCCGAGGAAGATGCAGGCAGAGTGGTTTGGGGCAGGTAACACTGCTGGCTGCGTTACCCTCTAGCAGCTGTCAGCAGGACTCACTCATGACCGTACCCAACAGTTATCAATAAAATCACATATTGCTTACTTGTTAAATTCTTGGATTGCTCTTAAGCACAGACAAGCTGAGCCTGAGTACATCTGGAAAGCCTGAATAAATCTTCTCCAGCTGCAGGTTTCAAGTGATGATTCCTTGCGTTAGAATCGCCTTTTACTCACGCTCAGCTATTCGGTCAAATGCATACTCATGCAATATGCAAACACGAAATTAAAGGCGAAGGATTTTAAATGTGGGTATTTAAAATGCACATCTCCCCGGCATATGATAATGGTACTTTAAGCATCAGCATATCCCTCAGCTGAAAATGCCTTCATCCTCCTTCTCCTCTGCCCTTGGGGCTCTGTGCACCCTTGCACGCCAGAGGGCTGTCTGTCACGCTGAGCCCCTGCTGCTCCCCCACGCACCCCCTTGCCATCCTGGGGCTTCCATCCTTCCCTGCTCCCTTCTGCTTCCCCCTTTAGGTCCTTCTCCTAAACACCAATATGTGATTCCTTCAGATCTGATGGTGGTGGCAACCAAGGCTGTTGAATAAAGAAGACTCAGAAATGCTGTATGTAAACCATACATTTATAAGCTTAGTCTGTTCAACCAGACTTGCTAATTTTGGGGGACTTCTAACAACTCCTCGTACAGTGGGTCTCCTATGGGTCCCACAGCCCTCAAGGTTAAAAAGAAGGTTGATCAATCTCTAAGAAGAAAATGACTGTGTGATGCAGAAACTCTCACCGGGGAGCCAGGTACTGAAAATAATGCTAAACAGAAGAGTATTTATTGATCCCTTCTGTTCAGATGGCACTCACTTTTCCTAGGCTACATTTGGTTTTCCCCTCTGCTAGACCTTAATTCTCTCCTGCCAGGCCACTGAAAGCACTGGATAATAATAAACCAGAATGTGCTTTCTCTGGAAGTGCAGTAATTGAGAAGGAGACAAATACATAAGTGGCTATCTGAGGACCATAAGAGAGATTCTGGCTTAGCCAGCACACAGATTTTGCGAGAACGGCAGTATATTTGCAGAGCCTAATGAAAGTGAGCCAGGAGCGCAACACGATCAGCAGGGCCTGTCACCGAGCTCGGGATATCAGCGTATTTACTGAAATGGAGAAGGCAACGTTTAAAAGAATTCTTTTTAATTAATGTGTGAATCACAGAGGAGATTATATTTACATACCGAAGGATCTCACTGTGGGGATGGAGTGCCGTACCAAACACTGCATTTTCAGGGGACAAAGAGATGGGGAGCTGAGCCCAAGCAACGATCTGCTGGGAGAGGGAAAATACCCAGCTCCCTCCCTTGGCCCTCCTGCTGCGTTTCACAGCCCTGGCCAGGGCACAGGCTGTCCCAGGTACCTTGCCCGCTCCTGCACTGCCCAGGGCTGTCAGGGACAACCCCAGTTCCAGTCCCACCACCACCCTTCTCACTCCCAGCAGGACAGCCATGCTCATGTACCAGCACTAATGCCCACATGGTTTCCAGTTTTTGGGCCCATTTTAGACTCCAGCCTATAACCAGCATCATTCAGACAGAAAATTACTTCATCATAGAGAGAAAAAAAGACATGAGACAACCCCAGTTCACAATAAACCTTCCCAAATGCCTGTGTATCTTGCTGGCTCTTGAAATAGTCTGGACTTCCTTCTGTATGAAGGCAAAGGTTTTAACTACCAGTTTATAGGTGATTCAAAGGTGCTACTAGAAAAACAGAAATAAACCATTTTCTACCTTGCTTTTTAAATTTTTTCTCCCTTGGTTTCACCAAAGTTCCCAAGACAGGAAGGCTACCCTGATGCTGAGACATATTTTCTTGCATGGCTTATTTTCCCACATCATTTCTCTTCCCTGAGTGTGCTGAAGGTTCAGTGACTGTCTTGCTTTTCCCCATCACTGCACAGATATGCCCCCTGCCCCGTGTTAACACTGACGTTGCATTGCGGAGACACACTGAGCCCTTGGAAGACTCTCGCAGGTACTTCACAAGAAGCATGAGACCAGCCTCAGTTCAGCAGAAATATCCACTTGCTTAAAGCTGCATCTGAGCTGAAGCACCTTGCTGAGCTCACTCCCTGCCTCTCAAGGACCCTCACACTTATTTCCTACGCAGCCCTGTGACCTTTGGGACATGGGTTCTCCCCCAGGTAATCCACTCTCCTCAGTGAGGCATCCCACAGTCACAAGCCCTCTCTGGCTGCCCACACTGACAATCCATCCCCACATCCCTCTCTCAGGTAGGGCCACCGCAGCCAGAGGGGCTTGGGCATACTCACACCCATTGAGCACCTCCCCTGCACTGCAGCCTTATTAGCATTAGCTTTGCAACGCTGCAAACAGCTTAAAATGGACGGAATGTGGGAAATGAGGGATTGCAGCAGGTACTTTTCTGTGGAGTATTCAACAGCTTTGATTGCAGAAGAGACCAGGAGAATCAGCGTTATGCAAGAATAGGGTTAGGCTGCAATCTGGGCAGTTATGTTTTACATCTATGTAATGGGGCTAATGTTTTTTTCTCAGTTTAAGACAGAGGTCCCATCTTCCTTCCTCTAACCCTCCAAATCCATGAGTTTATGTATCACTCCTGCGATTTCCTTCAGTACCACTGAAGCAGTCTCTCCCCAAACATCAGCATATGACGCTTCCTGATTTTTGTAAATTTACTGTAGTCTAAACATCAATAAGGAAATGTAGGAATTACAAAACAAAACAACCCTGTAGTGTTTTTCAGTGCTCTGTGATCCCAAGAAGACAGCTTGGAGCTGGGCTGTCTGGCCACCATCCTGGATCAAACTCAATAATCTTCCCATCCCAAGATTAGGCCCTCCTACAGCCATCCTTTTTTCTTCTTCAAAGTAATCTGCGCTATCTGCTTACATCACATATTTATTTATTTTCCTAAATTGTGGCTTTGACTTCTCATAAGCATAAACAATGCTGACTGACCACTGCAGCCCATCACTTGTATCATTAAGGATGACTCTGAACTCCACTAAAGCTCCTCATTTCTATTGTCAAGTACTTTGCACGCAAATTCAACAAACACATGACCTCAAATTGGATTTTTCTATGGATAAGCAGCTGGACACACAGTGCCATACTCACTGATGGAAAGAAATGTTTAGCTCAACCGTTGACCACGGTGCCTGATGAGAACCCTGCCATTATGTGACATCCCTGGAGGCATATCCCCCCTTCAGCCGTGCAGGCATTTTAAGAACCGCTGGGAGCTGCACCGTCAGTCTGCATGCTGATCTATGCCGAGTAAATGCTGCTCGAACAGTTTTTGTTAGTGCTGATTTACTTGTTTTGTTTGTTTGCTTGGGGTTTTAATAATAGTATTAAAAGTCTCAGCTCCTGATGTATTTGACATTGTACCATTGGTCCATTAGGATTTGGTTGAGTGTCGTGCATTATTTTTAATTTGTATTCACAGTATGCTCTGTAATAGCTCACTCTGAATTCTAGCAATGGATGCTGTGAATTTGTATCAACAGCAGAGCTGATTTGTGCAATGTGTAGTAAAATCCTCTGCAAAAGAATGCTTACCACTTCTTGTCCTTTAGTGCAGGAACCTGGGGTTTCCAAATAACGACAGAGATTTTTCTTAGCAAATTGTTCCTGGGCTAATCGTAATGAGAAGGATTTCAGCTTGGATGGAAATCATTGACACAAGCTGCTGTCGATGCCAAAAGTTTACATGGTTTCAAAAAGCAATTAGACACAATTATGGAAGAAAAATCCATGAAAGGTGGCTAAACAAACAGATAGCTCTGGTTCAGAAAGTCCCTGAGCTGCTGATTGCTGGAAGCTGAGGAAGGATTCTAGGGACAGATCATTGCACAGTTCTTCCCTTGGTGTCGGC
Organism: Laterallus jamaicensis coturniculus; assembly: GCA_022605575.1. NCBI lineage: Eukaryota > Metazoa > Chordata > Aves > Gruiformes > Rallidae > Laterallus > Laterallus jamaicensis. The sequence continues at coordinate 1,861,995 of JAKCOX010000008.1, forward strand.
TCCTGCGCACTGGCTGAAGAACACTGTTCTAGTCTGACCTGATGTGGCCTTTCTCACGGTCTCACGTTAAGAAGTCATGCCGAGAGCATTTAGGAAGGAGAACAGAAAAACAAAAATAATCTCTCCCATCAGGTTAACAGCTTGCAAGTTACCAGGATTTACCTATTAAACCCCTCCTTTATAGCTAAATAGAATTCAGACCCTCTCCCCCCCGGCATGGGTTTCCTTGGGAAGCGCATACACACTGGACCGCACTACAATCACGGGCATTTCAATGCCCGCGGTGCCCTTAATTGGACGGAGCCCTACCCAGCTGGCAGCAGCACTTACTTTCCGCAGTTACTGGCCTCAAGCTTGCTTGAGCTACAAGATGAGTTTTTGGCAAAGAACATTTAGCTGCCATGGGGCAGGATCACAACCGCTAAAGAGAAGCTGGTTACTCAGTTAAACTAAATAGAGGAATCTGGTGAAGGACACTCAATATGGGGTTTTTTCATACAAATCAGGATAGTCCTACAGTAACTGTGATATTTTATGAGAAAGCCAACATCCTGAAGGATGGCACAACCTCTATGTACTCTGACCTTCACCTTGATCTCTGCAGAGCAAACCGTGCCTTAAAGGACAAGCCATCAGTGGCACACTTGGTGAACATCTCAAAACTAGGAGACACATAATTGCTTTTAAACAACTTATACTTCAGCTAGCTTTATTTTAATAAAGGCCTAATTTGTTAAGTCACAGGATGCAAAATCCTGTTCTGAAAAAGAACAGTGAAACAACATTAAGGCAATATGGAAAACACACAGAAGCAACAGCCACACAAGGTGATTGTTGGGTTTGGATTTGACTTTTTTTTTAATGTGGGGTACAGGAATACATTTTGGTTTTACCCTTTTTCTTTTGTGAAGTGGTCTGGACAATTTGATGTCCTGGAGTCTGGCAGATAGCACCTCGGTTCTCCCTATGATTATTTAAACCATGTTACCTGAAACTGTGGGTAGAAATAAATGAAGAAGTTGTTAAATAAAATGAACCAATGACTTTCACCCAGTTTGAAATGCACATGGCTTGTTTGAGTATGGTTTTTTTGGAGACTTTTTTTGGGGGGTTGAGGTTTTTTGGTGGTTTGTTTGGTATGTTTTTTGGGAGGAGGTGTTTGCAGGGGTTTTTTTTTTTTGGGGGGTGAGGGGGGGTGTTGGGTTGTTTTCTTGTTTTTAATAGAAGCACTGAGATTGCTAACTACACTAGAAATACCCAAATAGTAGTCTCGGACCAAAAACTCACTCCGAGGATTCTTATGCTTTTGCCACAACACAGTTACAGTTTCACTGAAAATCTTTAGTACCTTTCTTTTCTTCCTAATTGTACCAGTCATGTCCCCTCTTATTTGCAATAACTAATATCCCTATGACAGCTATTGCTCAGATGAGAAAGCAGCATTAGGAAAGCATTTAATGAACATTAATTGCTTCTTAATATGATTTAGCTGCTGGAAATAAGAAGGCTAAGCTAGCTCCATGTGACCAGTAGCCCTAAAGGCACCATCACCAGATTCCTTTTGAGATGCAATCCTGTAGACCTGGGGGGCAGCAGACATTCAGGGATGATACCCAAGGCTACATTTTACTTTTCCAAATTAGCAGCTAAGTAGGGTTGTAGGAACTCAGCAACAAAGTCATCATGACACCACCTGGCTGATTAGTGAGCTCTTCCTTCTGTGCAAGCCAGCAATTAACAGTTCCCACTGACTTTGAAAGCTAATGGGAATCAGAGGCTGGGGGATGCTGACAAGATGCAGCAGCTTCCAGCTGTCACCAGGAGGACAGGATGCAGTCTCAGGGTATGCTGTTCAGTCTTCCCTGTGTGGCGTCTTTGGCACCTGTGCCTTTGTAATTTTGACCTTCTACATTATGTTACCTGACACTGTCACTTCTGACATAGCAACACAATGCAAGAAAAACTTGATCTTTGAATCCAGCATTCCTAAACCTGAATCCTTATTTACCATTGATTCTCATCTCACCCTTTGATTCGGTCATTTAACATCTCTACTAAGGGGCTCTGCCAGGAAATTAAGGCTGGTAACACCTCGAGATACTGTGACAATCAATCAATAAGCATTTGTGAAGTTGTTGGTAGACAACAAGCGCCAAGCGCCAAGTCTAATTTAAACAGATATAGTTTATAATCTTCCCATTTTCTTTACAAGAACTTTAAAATGACAGAAAGATTAACCTCTACTGATATTACAGACTGCTGTTGGCAGGGGACCTCTATCTTGAAATACGATGTCCTCAATGACATCACTAAATTTCCCATGGATTAACTGACAGTGATACTTCAGGACTCATGGGAAAACTGTACTGCAGAGGGGGGATATAGTTTTTTGGACTGTAATTCTTCAGCTTTCATTCAGAACAGAAATAGAATAAGACCAGACTTTTTAAAACAAAAGATTTATTGTTTACATAGAATATTTAATGATATTATTAAATAGGCTCATAGAATTTTTTGGGCTGGAAGGGTCCTCAAAGATCATTTAGTTCCAACCCCCTGCTATGGGCAGGGACACCCTCCACTAGACCAGGGTGGTCAAAGCCCCATCCAGCCTGGTCTTGAACACCGAGAGGGAGGGGGCAGCCACAGCTTCTCTGAGAAGCCTGTGCCAGGACCTCACCACCCTCACAGGGAAGAATTTCTTCCTTACGTAATCTAGATCTGCCCTCTCTGAGTCTAAACCCATTACCCCTTGTCCTAACGAATATACCCCTGAGAAACACTGCCTCTCCAGCTTTCCTGTAGACCCTGATAATGGACTAACAAAAGCAGGAATCTTCAAATTTTACAGAGGTAACAATGGGATTGAAAATTCTAACATCTTCCCAGTGAACATATTTGCACCTTGAAAAGCTTGGTCCCTACATGTTCATGTGCAGTATCAAACAGATGATCAGCCTGAAGCAAGTTTCTTTGGAAATCATGATACACCACCTTCATGTCCAAAACATTTAAGTCTCATGACAACCTCGAAACAATTAAGTGTTTTGAAGCCAAGGAGGTAACTGAGCTGCGCTCTCGGGGGGAGTGTGCTCTGAACCAGTTCAATACCTCCTACCAATGGGCAACACCAGCCTGCAGCTGCTTCCAGCTCACCCCTACCATCACCCACAGCACTGCTCAAGATGTAACAGCTGCCTTAAAAAAATAGATACCTCCTGGCATACCCCATCACACCCAGTGTGTTCCTCTGATAGACCATACTTGCCAGTCACAATATCAAGTCCCTTGTTGCATCACTGATAGAGCTGCAGCAGAGACATTCCAGCCATTGTTTGAAAAAAGAACAGCAGCTCTGAGGCTCAGGAAGCACACTTGCTGCTACAGAAAGCAGGTAGGATGGGGAAGAAGCTGCAAAAGCAAGGTGTCAGGCAGCTGGCTCACAACCAAAAGGCCGTTCTAAGGTAGAGCATCTCTACTGCCCACTCTCTTAATAAAGGGGCCCTAACTGAAGGCGTCTTGCCACCTTACCAGGTTTCTCATAGCAGCGGCTGGCCTTGTGGGAGCGCTAAGTTCAAGTACTCAAAACAAGATACAAGCTTTCGACACAAACATTTATTTACCAAAACCACTGCAAATACAGGTTATTTACACACACACACCGTAATGTTATTTATAAATAAGAGCTGGTAAAGCAGCAGCGACGTCGTTGCACCTGCCACGGGGCAGGGCAGGCTGCCCGGGCCTCCTTCCCCTGTAACCCCCGCGACGCCGATCCCGCCGCCGCCCCGCTCGGCGCCTCCATCCGCTCTCCGGCACCGCCACATCCTCACCCCCACGCCCGCCGACCCTCGCAATTCAAGTTTCGACACTATTTTAACTCCCTCGCGCCGCGCGGTACCCGCCCCGCCGCCTCTGCTGCCGAACCCCCCCCCGAGAAGCCGTTAGCAAAGGCCGCCCGCATCCCGCCCTCACGCCGCGGCGGCTCACCCCGTGGAGCCGCACCGCGCCGAGCCGTACCGCGCCAGCCCCGCCGCCCCGGGAGCGAGCAGGGACACGGAGGCAGCAGCCTTCCGAGACGCCCCCCGGCCGCCTCTGCGTGGCGGCCGCCACCCCCTCCACGGGAACCCGCCCGGGGAGCTCCGCGCCGCTGGCCTGAGGGGAAAGTTTGGCGGGAAGCCTGAGCCTGCCTCCGCCCGACCCCTCAGCGCGGCCGCCACCAGTCCCTGCCGAACCGGAGGGCAGGGCCCCAAGCAGCGATCGTGGTGGGAGGGGGTGCTGATGGCGGCGCAGGGCTGCGGCCGCCAGGAGAGGAGGGGCGGAGCAGAGAGACCCTGTGGCTGCATGGCCGCCTCCCCCTCCCCGCAGCCTGCCTTAAATACTATGGGGCGGCCGTAGCTGCGGCGGGTGCCGCTGCCGAGCGCACCATGCGGGCTGTCATCGCCTTGGCCGCGGCGCTGGGCAGCCTGCTGCTCGGCGGCTGCCTCCTGCGCCTGGGCGGCCAGCAGCCCCTCCGCGCCAGGTAGGGCGGCCGGGGGTCTCTCCCGCTGCGGTGGGGCTGCGGGGCGGGAGAGCCTGGAGCCGGCCGGGGAACAAGGAGCGGGACGTGGGGAGCCCCTCTCGCCGCACTCCGCCGGGAGCGGGGCGCGGTGCCCCCCGGCGCGGTGCCCCCCGGCGCGGTGCCCCCCGGCGCGGGCTGGGCTGGGCTCAGCTCGGGTGTTCGCGGCGTGTGGGGGAAGAGACCGGCGCGGTTCACGCCTGGCGATGTTTAATCACTGTTTTTGACAACTTTGTTTTCCCGTCTTGCTTGGCAGGGGCTGGGAGGAGGACGCAGGAGTAGCTGCTGTCACGCCGAAAGTGGTGCGAGCCCTCAGGTCCCCCCTGACATCCCTGCCTCGGACCGAGAACAGGTAGGGGCTGCCCGCCTTCAGCTCCTCGTAGCGTGGGTCCGTGTGGAAGGGTCTCCAGCAGCACCAATTTGCCTTCGCTCCAATTAATTCCTCCTTTTGTTTTGGCAGCTTAATCAGAGCAAGCGTTAGGCACTTATTAGACTGAAAAAACCCTGCAAATTCGCTCTAACTGTAATGAATTATTTGTTTGTAAGGCCTGTTAATGACGGCTGTCACTCTGATTTGGTTTTGAGCCCTGTAAAATTTTGCGTATAGCAGTTCTGTTAATGTGTGATGCAAAAAGTGCTTGCTGAATGGCATCTTCCAGGTATCTTCTTTCCAGGAAGGTGGAACAGGAGCTCAGTAATATCGTTACCAGTTTTGTAATATGTGTTTAATTAAAAATACAGATTTCTCCCTTAAAATCCATAGGATGAAGGCCAGATATATGAAGCCTTTTTCATGTGTGCAGCATTTTGTTTTGTGGGAGCCCTTTTGCCAGATCCCATGTCTTGATCTTTTTGATAGCATAGATCTTTGCAGCCTCTTATTTTATACTGTGATGTTTAGCATGAAAATAGTTGGTAAAATTTGCTGTGAAACAAGTCATGTGTTACATGCAGGCTTCAATATTAATGACTGTGTGTCCATGCTCTTGAGTCTTCACACGCTGTAGGAAAACTAACAGTGCAGAAGAGGGTGGTGTAATCCACACGTGAGATATTACTACCTAAGAAGTAGTTTACAAGTGGTTTTGCTGTCCTCTCTTACTTTATGTGACCTCATAAACATTGCAGTTCCAGTGATTATTGTTAATACCTACTATGGTCAAGGCCACATGGTAAAAATTGGAAAGAACTTGGGAATTGGGTCTTTAATGGGAACTGTGATGTCCTGGTTCTATTGAAGCCAGTAGTGACAATGCAGTTAGCATTCCTGAGGTCCCCATTCTTCCCCCCTAGTTTTCCAAAGAGAGTGCAAATTTGGTTCCCTAAGAGAGCGCAAATGGCAATAGTGGTAGTAACCACTGTCGTGTACACTAACAGCAGGTTTCTTCCATGTTTTTGATGAGAGACCCTTGTGCTCCCTGCCTCAAAATTTAGAACTTTCACAAGCCAAAAGTTAATACCCAAAATGCAAAATTAGAGTGGAGGAAAAGGAACAGGAACGTTTGCAGAATTCTAACTGCTGTTACGTGCTTCTGGCCTGCTTGTCTTTGCTGTGCTCATTTCTTCCCTTTCTGCTTTTTTTTTTCCCCTTTCTTTCCCACTCCTTACAATTTATTGGTTGTGTAGTATGTACTCTGTTCTGCTTTGGGTTTTGCAGCTGTCACTCCATTCTCCTCTCCGCTCTGTTTTGTGTTATGTCTGTTGTTCCCTCCTGCCCTGTCTTCTAGTCTTCCTTTTCCCTGCTAGTTTCTGAGCTGCAGTCTCCTGCCACTCAGCTCTGTGTGCAAAACCATTGAGTCAAATTGACTAGAAATGCTGGCAGAGAGCACTTCAGAGAACAGTCTAGCTACTTCCCATCTGCTGTTGGTACACTCACAACTGGAGAAAAGAAAGTAGAAGCAACACATACCAAAGAGGCCTGAAAATTCATGGCATGCCTGGGTCAGTTTTTAATCTCTGTAATAAGGCAATGAGCATGAGATTTTAAATACATGTTTTTCCTTAATCTAGTTGAAGAAGTTTGGCACTGATTTAGAGCTCATTTTGATCAACCTGAAATTGTATTTCTTTGTGATTAAGTGACAGAAAAAGTGTGACAAGTACTTATTCATCAAAAAAAGTTTCGCTTCACTCTAGCTTCTATAACTGTAGTGTCTTTCAGATGGCTTTCTGGCTGAATCCAAGAGAGGATACTCTTTCTCACCTGAGTGACTATACTCAGTAAGCTGGCCTGACAGGGGTTTCTAGTGCATGTTTGGCATAGGAGGAAAGAGAGAGAGCTCCTGGACTGACCAGGAGCTGTTACTTAATCCAGAGAGCAGCTGGACTGGGCAGGGAGCCATGCTGGAAGGGTTTGATCCAGGCAGCAGCTGGACTGGGCCTGGCTGAGGGCCATGCTGGAGAGATTTGATCCAGAGAGCATCTGGACTCATTCAAGAGGTTCACACCAGTCCCTCAGTGATGGAGATGGATGGCCTGGTCAATAGGAATTAGATTCCAGTTTGCAGTGGGGCTTTGCCTCAGTATCCATGGCTATAGCAAAAAGACAGAAGAGTCCTTCATTTAAATAGGTTGTGTGGTGGTTAGTGAACTTTTGAATCATATGAGGCAATGCTGTTATGTTGATGCATAAAACTAGAAACAATCTATTGGTGCAGACTTCCTGAAGTACTGTTCCCCTAAAGCACCCATATGACTTGAATAGCGCTGCCGTGCTGCTGGTGGCAGTGTCCTTCTGTCCCTTCCCATGAAAGAGTAAGAGGTTGTGCATGCATGTTAGGTCAGACAAATCTCTACATCAATTGCATGCATTTTTCTGGCAAGCTATGATTTTCTCACCAATTTTGGTGGGAAGATCTGGAAAAGGACAAAAGAAACCCCAAACCCACCAACCGGGCATTATCCTTTCTGAGCTCCAAGTATTAGTAATCTAGACTGTCTTCAGATTCAGAAGCTAATCTTTCTTCTTATCAGGATTTCCTTTGCTGTTGGAGGCATATTTGTAACCAAACATCTCCTGAAGAATCTCTAAGGCCCTATTATTCTGTTGCCTTGCAATATTGAAAGCTAATCTGTTCTTTCACTTTGAGTAATTCTTTTAAAAGGATGAAACTGAAGGATGAAAGGATGAAAAGCAGGGGATTGGTTCAGACTGTCATAGATATTTAGGCGATGTTTAATTAGATGGTGACTAGGCACCTAAAGTTCTCTGAAGATCTGTGTCTGGTAAATAACCTTGAAAATGTGGTTTGTCTATTATGGGATGTTTCTTATTGCTTTTTCTTATTATGTGTTAGATAACTTGAACAATGTGACTGCCTTTACAGTGTGACTTCCAGTTTATGTCTTGGTTTTATTTCACAGCCTACTATGCCTTTTAGTACAGTTTCTTACTAAAAAGAAGGCAACTGTTTGTAAAATTTCTCTAGTCACCAAAACTTATTCATGGAACCAGTATAATTTAAAACAAAATACTATGGTTCTCTGGCCAATCCTCATGCCCATGCCTCACACCATTCTCTCTGTAACTGCAAGTGCAGCTTAAACTTGCTTAAGCCAACAGTACAACCAAAAAAGAGAAGTCCTGCACTTGTCCCACCTTTAGATGCTTGTTCCTCCTTCCTTCCATCCCTTTGTCCCTCCCTTCCCACCTATGTTTGTGCTGACATACCTGTTCATGTAGTCACAGCACTAATAGCAAAATAGAGGGCTCACTTCTGCAAGTGCTTTTCAGGGGAAAGTGACAATAGTGAGAGGAGCTAGGTAATCTTTTCTTTGTTACAAGGCCCAGGGTGTGCTATATTAATTTTTGGGCAGAAATTCTAACTCCTTTTGTATTGCCCAGGAATATACAGCAGATAAATAAGGCCAGCTTCTACAAGGGAAGTGAAAATAGTTTTCTCAAGCAGTATTTATATACACTTCATATACAAATAATAACAAGGCAGCAGTACTGGCCACCACTTCTCTGTTTGTGTCACCAATTTTAAGGCATTCACTTAGTATTTCCCTAAATTGCTCTCTGCCTTTGCAGGTCCAAGGGAAGCACAGTGCACAGATTGTTGGGGTAATTGAACAGTGGGAGGAAGTGATTGAGGAGCTACAAGTAAACAAGTTAGTATTAATACAGTGTTCCATAGTGTTGGTTTCTCCAATTCCTCTCTCAGCAGCAGATCTTTATGCAGGCCTAGGGAATAAACAACTATACTTAATTAACTATGCTACAGAGACCTGTACATTCTGTCTCCTGTCAAAATATTGCCTTCTGGCAGGCAGAAGGGGAAGAAGAGACAGGCTATTACCACTATTATGAACAGTAGCTTAGTATATTGCACAAATAATTTTCTAGGGTTTAGATTAGTCAGCACTGGTGGCCACTTCGCTAATTTTACTGCTCTCTTAGTACTTTTCCCCTTCATTCCCAAGTGATGCATGCAGACGTATTTTAGGACCACATGCCTCATGTATTAGTTCTGTCTAAAGGAATAGATGTTCAATTGAAAGCTGCTGCCAGGCACATTTATGTCCTGATAGCAGTGAAAGGTTTCCCAGCCTCTTTCGGTTTATTTGGTCCAAGTGAAACTGCTCTGTCATTCTGTCTATTGTGTGCTATTGTAACATCATTTGAGTGTAAGCACCTTATTCTTTTCACTTTACCCACTGTGAGACTCTGAATGTTGCTTGTCATGTTACCTGTCATGCAGTTTATGGATTCCATAAATGAAGAGTATCTGATGTTACATGTAACTCTGGTGAATGCACTGGGAGGTCTTCCAAATGTTTTGAAAGTGCAGCTTGTCTTGAAGACCTGATTTAACATTCCTTTAATAAACAAACCTCCACGGGAACTTGAACAAGGATAGCAGGATCAGTTGCTTTCACAGTTAACTGTGATTAACATTACAAGACAAATTCTTACTCCTGTGGTTTGATAAAACCATTTTTATAGTCCATTTCACCAAAGATTTAAATTGTGTGTTGCTTTATTAATCAGGGTGTTGTGAACCTTAAAAACGTTGCTATGTTCTTATAATCTGATTCCTCTGAAATAGTGTCAAAGCACTTAAGAGCAGCCTTCCTAGGGAAGTGCAGATTACAGGGTTTTTAATAGTATTCAACTAATAGACTGTGAGATTCAAATATAAATTAGTCTCTTCAAGGGAGAGATGAAGACAGAAGGAATTCACAGTCTGGATAGTTCAGTGCCAGTTTGGTAGAAGGTTAAATACGCAGTTTTGCATGCAGAAGTCACTCGTTTTAGCTGGAGATCCTCAGCTGGAACAGGGTTCAGAGGTTCTGTGCTGCTTCAGACAGACAAGAGCAGGAAGCCCTAGAAAAAATACAACAACTAGTTCTGCAGGGCAGGAAATTAATAAATACAGGGAGGGATTTTTCCTTATGTTTAGTGTGGACTTAATTTTTGCTGAAATTAGGGGTGAAATTCTTCTTGCTTTCAGTGCTGCCAGACAGTCCAGCTCTGAGTGCTTTTGAAAGATCCCCTCCACATTCTTTCAGTTGTTTCCAGCTGATTTTTGTGTGAATTCTGGAGGATTTACCTTTCAGTCCTGAGCATATATTTATGTTACAGTATATTTCACAGCACTATATTACCTTTTTCCACCTGCTTTTTTTCCCCCTCATATCATTCACACTTTTTTCATCCCTCCAATGGCCACCCATTTTCCTACTCTGATAACTGTTTAGGGTTGAGTTAGGTTTGGTTTTTAAAGGGCTTGCCTTTTCTTCCCCTCCCTGTATCAGTGCTCCCGCAGAACTCCATGTTAATCGAGGTACCAGTCTGGCTGGTGATTCCCTGCCCTAAGGCTCCCTGTGGTCTCAGGATTGCATGCTGCAGGTGCAGCAAAAGAGGTTGTGGACTTTCCATATAGTTTCTCTATTTCTTATTCTAAAAGAATTCTACAGTTTATGGAACTGCTATCTTCCTGACAGCAAGATATAGAATAACAGCATGCTGGTAAATATGGCACATGGTCTTAATCTACTGTAGCTTTATTAAAGTACAGATGGTGTACTTTCTGAGTTCCTAGAATTGCCATAGGAAGTATGTGGTCCTCAAGCTAATCATGTGTGATTTAGAAAAACCCACCCTGTTTTTTAGGTTTTGCACATTGAAGTTGGTTTTGAAAACATTTCCCTTTCCTCAAAGGGAAATGCAGCAGAAATTTCCCTGTTTCATCAGTTTTATGTGTCCACTTCAAGTTCTCATCTAGTTTAAGAGTTTGCAAAATCAGTTGAATTTGTGTCATTATGCATGTTATCTGATTTCATTGCAGAAGTTTTAGTGCAGTTCCAATATTGAACAAAGGCTGTCGTCCACCAGGTCAGGTAAATTCATTTAGTGTTAAATGTTGCCTAGCGTAATTGTCCTAAGTGATCAGAAATCTAATATGAGTCTGATGTCTGCACAGCTCTGCAATGAATAATGCAGTAGGAGTCTGGACTGGCCCTTGCACACCCCTTTTATCTGAACCTTTCACTTGCAAAACAGTCACTCTGACAGTGAAAAAGAAAATCAGCAATTTTACTTTTGCAGAATGTCAGTTTTTCATGTTTTGCAAATAAATTGGGGTTTTTTTTATCATTTTGCACCATACGAAGTGGGTTGAGTAAATCTGATGTGGAAGAAGACACCAAAAAAAGCATTTTGGTGATCTATCTTGTACCTGCATTATATGGATAAAGACTGTGGGTTAAAATTTGTGTCTGTTTTTTCCAACAATAGTGGCATTTCACAAATCTTAATACATGTCATGGAAAGGGCAGGAAAGCCTCCTTACTCTTTTTTTTTCTCCTCTTGATGACTGTAAAAGTGATTATCAGGATTTAATAACAACACAGAACAGGGATTTATTTTTTGCATTCTTTTTTATTTGACTTCTTCCTTTTTTGAATTTTTAAAGTCATGAAAATGTGTAAATAAAAAGTAATTATGAATTTTAAAATGAGGCAACTTGCTTCAGTTGATCTTAGTGCTATGAATTTAGAAAGACTAAAAGTCTGCTGAGTAAAGCTTATATTTAGTTGACAGAATGTTTATTTATTGCCTCCATTCAGAGTAATAGGAAGCTGTAGGGACCTTGTAATGATTTTCTGCACAGAGTTGAAACCTACTTGTGAAAGAATGTTGGTTCTCTGGTGATGCCTGCAAAAGCACTGACCACCGAGCTGATCCTCCAAGCTGGAGCTACCTGCCTGCTCCAACTTGGTCTTCTGGCAGGCTTTGTGGGTTAAAGACGTTCTCCTCTGGCCAGCTGTGGCTCAGAAGGGCTTGGGTCACTGCTCAGATCTGCATCCCCCATCTTAAGTTTTAGTTGTAATGAAAGACTTATTTGCAGCAGTAACATGCACTCGGCTTGTGGTATCAATAACTGGGATTTTTAAGGTGCTGTTTAGAGTTAAACTTTGCCTGTAGCTGTTTCTCTTACTTTAAGCTGTAGCTGCAGAGCAATTATTTGGGTTTATGGAGTTTAAGAAGCAAGAGAGAGGAAACATGATTCAGTGCTAATTAAATTTGTTTGGGAACTTGCATTCAGTTCTTTTGTGAAAGGGCCCAACCTGGTTCTTTTCGTGTACATGGAACCATTTCAAGCTGCAATAAACCTGTGGGCATAAATGGTGTAGGCAGAATATTTGTTGGCACTTACTGTGTAAGTAAGGTGTGCTGAATTGTGTGCTTGATCCTCTGAACGGTTTGCTCTGAGAACCTTCTGCCCTCACATTTGTATGTCGCTCCTTGAAAAAGATAAGGAGCTGCATGCAAAATGATCCACAGCTCTCAGCAGGTAGTGCCAGCTGTTCCTATTAATGTCACTGCAGAACTGAAAGGACAGGTTGACGTGGTGGAGTCTTACATTGCCCAAAACAAGGGGCATGCAGACTGCGTACTTCTGTAGGGGCACTGCCTGTGTACTGGGAAGAAGTTCCTGATGGTGGAAAGGGAGAGAGCTGATCTCCCTCCTCTGCAGACAGTGTCCTGGGTGAAATGCTCCTATGGAGTGACTGATTCACTAGAAAACTAATGGGCAATGGAAAGAGAAAGAAAGCTGCTTTGTTCCTTTTCCTCTGGTGTCGTAGCTGTGAACACGCCAGACAGTTCAACAGCAAAACAAACAAGCATTTTACCTGTGCTTTCTTCTACAGTCGGTTGTTAGTAGTTGCCTCATTTTTGTTGTTTAAGAAGAAAAGGCTCAGGGGGTCCTTATCAATACCTGGAGGGACGGTGCAAAGAGGACAGAGCCAAGTTCTTCTCAGGGGTGCTGAGTAGTAGGAGCAGAGGCAACAGGCACACAGTGAAACACAGGAAGTTCCCTCTGAAAACACTTTTTCACTGTGAGAGTGACTGAGCACTGGCACAGGCTGCCCAGGGAGGTTGTAGTGTCTCCATCCTTGGAGATAGCCAAAACCCACCTCGACATGGTCCTGGGCCTAGGTGGCCCTTCATGAGCAGGGGCATTGGACCAGATGACCTCCACAGGTGCCTTCTCACTTCAACCACTCTGTGACTTGAAATGGCATCTTTCCCAAGTAAGAGCTCAAAATCAGCTTGTCAGAAATCTTGTTGATTAAAGGTTTCCATGTTTTAATAGGTGAAGGCAATGGGCCTTTTGTCCTTGTTAATAAAAGGAATGATGGCTGACAAGCAGAGCATATTGTCTACAAAGCAGGATGACCCTTTTGCTTTGCGTATGAGCGCTTCTGTACAGAGATGGCTCAGTTGTGCTGTGTTTCTAAGGGCAGCACAGGTTCTGTTCACTGCTGCAGCTCACACCCAGGAGTGAATGACACAGCATCTGTGTCTTCTGTATGTCTAGTTCTGGTTTGGATAAGTAAGTTGCAGTGTCCAAATGCTCCATAAGTAGTGAATCAGTGGAAAGAACACAAAAGGAACAGGGTGGGGGGAGAGGAGGAGGAAGATGGAAATGAGGAAAATAAAAATGCTGGAGGAAAAAAAAATCATGATAAATGACAGCAGAAGCTCAGTCATAGAAGAGACTGGTTGTATGACATTGAAGGTAGCTACAGGATGAGGTGAGGTGAATGGAATAAGAGCTCGGTATCTCCCTCATTTACTAATTTACAGCTCTATCTATTCTGCTGGGACTGCTAGAGCAAGAGGACCACACAGGAGTCTGGTGAAAATAAGACAACAGGAGTTACGGATCCCTGTCTGGCACTTGCCTTGGTTCCTTTTACAAATATTTATTCTCACTGTGTAAATAAAGACTAAACTTGGGGGAGGAAGTATTAAGCTCAAGTCAGTAAGTTAAGGTCCAAGTAAAAAGATCCACTTCACCTGCAGTGTTTCCTGTGCATACTGTATTGGCTCTGAATATTGCATTTCATCAACAACTTCAGGAAATCCCATCTGCTAAATATTTTACTGATGAATATTTTTAATATCTTCAAAACATAATGTTTAAAAACCTTCCCATTTAATTTCTTTTTCTGTAATTACAGTTTCTCATTACAGTGTAAAACAGAAAATATAAATTCAGACTATGAAATAGTTACTTTAAGAAATCAAATGCTTTATAGTCACTAGCAGCAAACTCCCCTTATATGCAAGAGCTTCACAATAGAAGTCAATGAGATTTCTTTGGCAATGTTTTCAGCTAAATCAATGGTTGTTAATCTTATTGTAACAGGAAAGTAAATGTGACAGCATTGTCAGAATATGTCCTCTCTTTTAAAGCTTATTGCCTTTTCTCTCTCCCTCCCCCCCCCCCCGCCCTTAACAGAACAACTATTAATAAAAATGGAATTTACCAGTTTGAGCAGGCTTCAAAATGTAAGGCAATTCAGGACAACATTTTGTCATCATCTATCAAGAAGAAAAGGTAGGTGTTTGCTGTGTTTTCTGCATTGTTTGTTTTAAATAGAAGGGTAAAAGATTGTCCTCTTCTACATAATTCTCGATGATATTTATGTGGAGCCACACAAGAGGAAACTGAATTCTGCCTGCATTTTTTATTTCACATGAATTAGATTTATTCAAGGTTGGATTTTTATTTTTTTTTATTTTCACAGTGTAAGTCAACAAGATTTCTCCTTGCCAGTTAGCAACATTTTATTCTAAGATATTCAGAAAAAGGTTGAACAGAATCTGTGAGGCATAATTTCATTCTTGAGTGTTTTTTTCCCCAATTGGTGAGCACTTCTGCTATGCGCAGTCTCTGTTAATGGATTCTATTCAGCATATTCACTAGAGCAAGTATGGAAATGTACTAATATAAAAACTTGCTAATTAATTGCACTCATTATAATAACTAGTCCACAGGAAACTAATGATTCAGTTTTAGGTACGTTGAAAAAACACCCCAAATTAATTTTTGGTTTCAACTTGCTATTCTGTCTTTTTCTGACCTAGAAAAAAAATCTTTGAGATCAGCCCTGCTCAAATTCCTTCCCACTTTCTAAAGTGAGAATGGGAGAAGCAGCCCATTGCTTTTGACCTGTAACATTTTGCCTGTATGGATGCACCAATAAATAAAACATTGTAAATAAGAAAGGCTTCCCGTTAGGACCACATTCAGGCTTAAAATTAATGATGTGGCAAGGTGTCTTTTAAGTTGGAAGTTGTTTGTTTTTTTTCCCTATCCATTTGTGAAGAGAAATGGAATGAGAAGCAAAACTTCTGCTAAAAATATTTGTGTCTTTCCCCACTGAAAGGAATGGAGAAGTCATATTTTTGCTTAACACAGAAACAACATTAGATCATGATTTTGACTTTTTTCCTATATGTTCTCCCCTCACTCTCTCATTGCATAATACTAATCCTTGAAGTTTTTACTACTTGAAATGTGGTAGACCACTATTTTACTGATGCACTGCTACCAAGAGCTGAGCCAAAGACTGGCAAAGAAAGGTCAAAGAATACTGTTGTCTGAAAAATTGAGTGCCCAAGAGAGGGACAACCAGTCACTGTATTGCTTCCAAAATCCAGTTTTAGCAATATAAATGCTGTTATTTATCCTGTGTGCTACAAAGTTGTACACACTGCAGCTATGCAGATGTGTTCTTCATATCTAGAATGTTTTGGAGCTGAAATTGTAGGAGAAACTTTACGAACTTTACCTTTATTCTGTGGCCATTTAACGAGGCAGATGTGTTGGGCGAGTAGGAAGAGAAAGTGGTCCTTGGAACAAAGGAGCAAGGAATTGCCTCGTGCCATCAATGTCGTAACTCCTTGCCCTTCACTGAGAGGAGCTGCGTGGGTCTTTGTTGCTTCTTCAAGGTGTGACCCACAGACATGGTATATAAGTGCTTTATATTGCAGTTCTGCACTTTCAGGGACATTCTGGACGCTCTTGCCTCTTAAGTTGGCAGAAAGGGAAAAACATTGCTACTTTAAAGCTTGTCAAATTATTTGGTAGTAAAAAATGCTATGTAAGTGGGGAGTTATTATTATAGCAGGTGTGTGCTGGTGGTGATAAAGAGCCTGAAATGCTGAGTTTTGCTGGCAGTTTTCCATTTTTATTCTAGAGCAAGCCCTGTGCATGCTCTCCTGAGGGCTTTAAAAAATGATAGTTGCTTTGGTAATATCAAAGTGTTCAAAGGCAAAAGAGATCCTCCTTTTCTCCTGCAGTTCTTGCTGTTGTTCCTCTTTTTATTTGTTTCTTTCTTGCCAAGTAGTAATATCTCCTTTTTTCACTTCTACTGCTCGGTTTTCCTAGAAATTCACATAGCTTTTTTCAAGTAGGTGTTTAGTTTTAGCAAGTAACCAGTGAGGCTGCATCTGTCTCTCTGTTCTAAATATTCTACCTATTGTCTCTCCACTACCTCAACACTTCTGTCCTTGCTGTTGTCCTTTAGATATCTGCCAAAAATTAGAAGATACTTATACTTTGTCAGTGCCTCGACTGTGCATAATAATTCCTCCTTAGCCACTGCAGTTAATGGAGAAGGTCACTGCATGCCTGACAAGTACTATAGGCAATGCCCCCCCCCATCCTTCCAGGTGTTATTTGTCAGCAAGGCTCATACAGTGTGAGTGAGTTTCCTGCAACAGCACGTTATTATAATGGTTGTGGTGCAGGTGGCAGACAAATCCAGGACAAAATGTGTTTCATTCACTACTCTCAGCACTATAATTATTCTGAAGTCTGTGTATTTTTATAGTTCAGTTTACCTAAGCTTTTTTATCTTAATAATAACCCCCTTTTAGCATCACTGAGTATGTGCTGTATGCTCCTGGGTGCCAGTGGAAATATGTGTATTGTCCCAGCTTTTTAAAACGGAACAGTGGAGAAGAGGACTGTCTGGGTTACAGCAGAGCTGTGAAATGATACCCTGATGGCCTTCTCAACTGATTCCATTGGAGGAGTGAGTCCCCAAGGCTCCCTTAAAGCAGGAAATACTAAAATAGGCTTTCTGAGAGGAAAACAAAGCTTTCTGGGCTGTAAACCCAGCTGCAGCAAATCCCAGAGCTTCACTTTGAGTATTTAAAAAAAAATAAATTAATCTATGGGAATATTTTCTATATTCAAGTAGAGTTTGTTTCATGTAAGCTTTATATCAGTGTGAGCAGATCTGGGGTCTGCCTTCCAGAGCTGCCACAGCCAGAAGTGTCTGTCCCTCAGGAGATGCGGCTGGGTTGTCTCTGCTGCTTGTGATGCTGTCCCAGCACTGGCAAAGATGGATTCTGTCAGTCTGAGTGTCTGTGTAAGTCACATGAGGAGCAAAACTGGATACATGGGACAAGAGAGGGAGTGTTCTGCGTTGTAAAGATGAGGGAGTGGTGGCTTGCTGGGTGAGCTGGTGAGCATAGGCACCTCTGACCAGGAGTGGTTCCATCCAGTAGAGAGCAGTGGAAAGGCAACACTGTTCTTTGCGTTGTAATTGGTGTTTTTACCCTGGGTGCAGCTTCTGTTCCATGAAGTTCCTCACAGTTTCTGACAGTGAGTGCCCAGTTTTCTCATGAGGCCTCAGAACTAGCATTAGGGATGATTCTTTGATTTTTTCTCTGTACCAGATGTTTTCCTTTAACTTGCTAATAACTTGTCAGTCCGTGCAATTTCTTTCTGAGCTGATGGTAATTTTTCTTTTCATTTCTGACTCTGATCTTCATCTTATCAATGACTCAAGGCTAGAATTTGCTTTATCACTGCCTTTTTTAATCTTGGATAATGATAGTCCAAGTAACTCTTTATGCCCTGTTATCCTATTAATTCTTCAAATTTTTCTGTAATTCCCAGAATCTAGAAGTTATTTATACTTTAGCCTTAAGGAGTAAAACTAGATGAGTGATTCAACATCAGCATCGGCTATTTCAGTCCTGCACTTCTGTTCCATCCTACCCTCACATACACTCTCTGTCCTGCCCTGTGCTGGTCCTGACACTTGTCTGACCCCACAGTGAGACAATTTAGGTAGCAGCTTCAGCAAGAAAGTAGTTCCTGTTTTCTCTGGCTGCAGTTACAAGGCTGCTAATACAACATATCAGCAGGCAGCTGCCAAAATAGAAAGGCCTTGTTCCCAGTTATCCACTTCCATCAGTGCTGTTTATACTGGCTGCGGTGTTTAAAGGCATCTTTCCTAATCTGGTTTAACATGCTAAGGAAGAAGAAGAACGCGTTTATGTATGTTTTTTGGGGTTTTTCCTTCTGGGTTATTTTTTTTCCATGGTAGTAAATTAAAGAAACCTGTGATGGCATTTGGCATGTGCAGGAGCTGGAAAAAAACAAAACAGAAGTGGAATCAAGTAAGTACCATCAGTGTCAACAAGGGAGAGAACTGATTTGGAGCTGGACTGGAAGGAGGAAGAATGTACTTAATGCATCAGATCAGCTACAGCTGCAATGAAATGAGTCTTGCTATTCTCCCACTTCTGCCTCTTCCTTCCTGCTCTTTTGAGTTGAGCAGAGGCTCAGTAAAATCAGCTTGGACACAGTCATCTAGCCATGCATGTTGTCACAGGTGCAAACTTGAGTCAAAGAACATCTCTATTGTAATAGTAGTATTAAAACTTTTTCCATGTGGAAATGTGACATGGTTTTACTCAGAGGTCAACATGTTAATTTCAGCAGTTGTACTTTTATGAGGCAAATAAAAAAGGATCTGCTTGTTTTGGGTTTTTTAAATGTTTACCATAAAGCTGTGGCATTAAAAGCATGTTGAACACGGAGAGAGAAGGAAGCTTTCAGGATGTTGACCTCTGCTGCTGCAAGCCACCACAGCCTTTTTTATGTGCCTTTTTATCAATTCTCACGCTCCATTTAGAAGCAAATGAGGTTTCTTGCCCTCCCAACTCTTGTCAGTCTGATCAAAATGCACTCTTCTAAGGTCCAGCGTAAATACACTCATGATCATTCAGTTCTGAGCCAACACTAAGCCATTTTTACTAAAATAATACAAGGTAGGGCTTTTCTGGAGACATGAGTCCTCTAGAATTTTTCTTCATAGCATCCATACCATCTCTTCTTCCCACTCCCCCATTCTCCTTATAAGTCAGAGTCGCTGTTTTAAAAAAACCCACAAGTGTATTAGGATCTGAGCCCAAATGGGAGAAGTATGTCCTGAAGTATTTCACATATGGACAAATTTAAATCTCTTGGAAGGGCTTAAAAGGAGAAGAAAGCTCTTTGGTTGCATGTACCAACGTAACCAAAGTGCTAGTTGATATAAAACAATGGATTGTTTTATTTAAGAGGTAATTTGAAGGAAAACTTATATCTTTATTGATCTATGATCTTAGATGATTGGCTTGAGCTTTGGGGATCTTATAAAGTAAATGAAAGAAAATGAATACAAAATATGTTTCATCTTGGCTTGCAAGAGCCACATTGCAAACCATTTTTGAAGTTTAAAATGCCAAATACAAGAAAGAGCATTTTATGTAATGTTTTGCACTTGAGGTGATGTCTAATAACTTCAAGATATTTATGGTCAAATATTTAAGTTTGAAACCAGTGTACTTTTGAAAGCTTCTGAAAATGAAAGTTCATTAGGATATCACTATTAAGAAATGATGTTTAATAGGTTATGCTAATTAAATGAGGGTAGTAGTTACAAATTACAAAAATAAAATAGGTCATGAAGTTCTAAAAGCAATCTATTATATATGCACTGTGCACATTATTATTAATACATGCATCATGTGAATGTTTTAGAGACTGTTTCTAAATATATGTACATATATATTCTAGTGTTTGATGTTGTTGCCTTTTTTTAGATATTCAGAAGATTATTATCTTCACATAGTCACAAAACTGAAGAACTGCACCTGGATAAGGAGACCAGAAGAATCTACAAAATTTAGGTAATTTTCATTGTGTCATTTAGAAAAACTATTTACCATAGATTTGTCTAACAAGCCATAAATTGAAATCTTACCTTATTTTGTAGTGCTTTTAGACTGCTTTTGTAGCTACATGGCTCTATTGATCTTTTGATGCTGGGGCTCTGCTTATTTATTTGAACTGAACTGCACAAACCAAGTAGGAGAAAAGAACTACACAAATTAAGTCATTTCACTTATCCCAACTATAATGAATACTTAACTAACTTAAGTAGAATGGATTAAAATATTTGTGACACCTATGGTATTAAAAAGGAAATCAGTAATGTGATTTTGTCCACACTCATGTAAAAATACCATCTAATGAAGCAGTGTAGTCTTACTGCAAGACTATTGCTTCTGTTACAGAAGGGCCCAAGGCACTCATTAGGTTTGACACTGCGTATCATAGCATGTGATTACATCTCTGCTTGTTCAGGATGGCACGTAAGTACATGCTCAGTAGGGACAGTTATCCCAGAAAAGCTTCCACTGTCATTTGGAAGCACATCGTGCTGGGTTTAGGGAACAGCTTCACTGTGCCAAGCCTGTTTTCTCCAGGGGGAAATACTCTCTTGAATTACGTTATTACATGGACCAGAATTAAAGATTCTGTCATGATTGTTAAAAAATAAATAAATTGACCTACCTTCCAACTCTTTGCAGTTAACTAGCCTTGAAAAATTAATATCCACATGCTCAGCTTGATACTTTTGGAAGAAGCAGGTTTTTTTGGGGGGTTAAGCTTTTTGTGCAACATAAATAGTTGTGTTTGCTGTGTATTGTAACTGACTAATGGTGTTTCCCAAAGCTGAGGTAGGAGAATACGCCAGGTTAAGAATTACAACACTTTCAGTTCACTCCTGCAGGCTTTAGATGTGCACAGAGATTCCACAGCGTGTTAAGGAGCGGTGGAAGGAGCTCATTCTGTTTCAGAACAGGCAGGTGTCTTACAGAGTTGGCAAGTGGTGAAGCTGCTTTCATGTGTTCTTCATGCTGCTAGATTTGAGGGGTGGGGGGTCCAATCTTCTTTTTTTTTCCAAAACATCTCTTCCTTCCAAACAGACCAAGCCACGACTTCCTAGAAATTTACCACTTCTGCTGCTGTGCTAAGTGTGTGAGTAGGTGGCAGGGTAACCACTCCTGCCGGCTTGACTCTGCAATCTCCCTTCCACTGGGCCAACTTCTACATCTTCTAGGCTGGTGGGGATCAAACATGGGACCCACAATCTCAACAGTCACATGAGACTGTTAGAATTTTAAAAACAAGATACTTAATGCTCTTCTTGCTGGTTTTGCTTTCCAACAAAGAGTATGGGTCATGGTCAAGGTGGATTATACCACCAACGATCAGAGTGGAAATGTTCAAAAGTGACAACTGTGGGGTGCACTAAGCCACCTGGAAAATGTGGACCATGTGTTGCATTGAGGTGAGCTTCCTAGCTCTGACTTAGCTTGAATACCAAGCAAAAAAAAAAAAATCTGTGGAAACCCATGGTTCAGCACAGGCTGGACAAACACTTATTTCTTAATCAACATTCAAGAGCTGTGCTGTTATGGTTTCATTGTTTTTTAATATCCGACCTACCTAAAGTATTAGCTAGTTCGTATATATATATATATATATATAATCCATGCTCCAGTTCTGATGACAGCACTGTGTATTCCTCTGTTCTTATGAAATTTGGCCTTGATATCATCCAAAAATTCAATTGATATGACCAAGGATGGGTGTTTTGGTTTAGGGCATTAAAGACAATTATTTTGCAAAAGATGTGTGCTTTTGCATAAGTATTTTCTTTCCTTTTCCATTATCTCAAACTCCTGTCTATTTCTGGAAATAGGATATCAAAATTTTACAGTTGTCCTTACTCCCAGACCATGCTGGAGACCTTCAGTGCTCCTAGTGTTTGGTCAATAGAGGCTTTAAAAAACAACCAAACAAAAATTAAAAATAAAAGAAATTCAGTATAAAATCTACTAAGTCTGTGTACACTCTATACTTACAGCACTCTCAAACTTATTTATCAGACTTTAGCCCAAGAGCTTGGAACTAGCCTTGCAAGGACGCTCTAGCTGAGAAATGATACATTGACAGAGCTTGATGGAGAATAAAGCTTCTAGAAACATGGTGAAATAAATGAATTAATAAACCCTTGACAGTACATCTCATGCTTTTTATAACTTTGCCTAGTGTCAGTAATGCATAATAGTTGTATAGTACAAATATTGTTCAGTTCTAAAGATCTCATTAAGTAGGTAGATAAACATACCCATTTTGCAGAAGAGGAAATTAATCTCAGAGGGGCTGTGCGGCAGGAATGTCATAATACAGCGAACCACCTTCAGGAGAAGAGCTTGAAGTTGCCTGTCTTGTACTGTTCACCTGCCAGTGCCTCCACAAGTCGGACAGCTGACCAGGCTTCAGAGAAGCTGCTCAAATTCTTCCCCTGTTTGCCTGTCTGTTAAATGGAGTGAACACTTACATGCTTCTTAGGCGTGGTGTCAGTTGTGTGACATCTCTGTATGTCCTGAAGTTCTGAAGTACAGGCATGCATATTTATAAGGGATTTAATGTCTTATGCTTCAGGGCTTAAACTAACCTCTAATTAATAGGGTTCAAAAGCAGCTTCCCGTGGGGTAGTGAATTTCTCAGAGAAGCTTCCTTATGTTTTCCTTTGCAGCTTTCGCTGTTGGCTACCATCATACTGGTAGTGGGGGGGGATGAATATGTGATCTGAGCCAGTAACTCTCATGTTCCTAGAAGACAGCACTGTGTGCCAAAGAGTACACATCA
Organism: Laterallus jamaicensis coturniculus; assembly: GCA_022605575.1. NCBI lineage: Eukaryota > Metazoa > Chordata > Aves > Gruiformes > Rallidae > Laterallus > Laterallus jamaicensis. The sequence goes on from JAKCOX010000008.1 coordinate 1,884,645, forward strand.
ATTCTCTTTGTAAGACTCACTCCCAGCAGATCCAGGCCAAATAAAAGAATATGAATTAGAAGCACAGTGCAGGAAAGAAACACTTGTCTTTGTATTTGGCAAAAGGGTGACAGCTGACAACCATGTGTGGCGCAAACCACCCTGGTTTTGCCAACCCATTGTACAGAAAGCAGAGTGCAGGATTCCAGGTTGACCCTCTGCTACTTAGCTCAGCTTTGTCATGCAGCTGTGCGAACTGTGTCCATTTGTTGACAGAGAGGTCCCTTTCCCAAATGGCTTCCTCTAAAGCTACCCTGCTGTACCTGCTCATGTGCACTTGGCTAATTTGCTGTCTGGCAGCGGTCAGGGGTTCTGGACAGCTAGGTGATGTTTACCCACACATTTCTCAAAACCAAGAAGAATCACAAGGGAAGTACAAGCTTGTTCTTTTTAATACCTCTCATACACAAAGTCACTGTTCTTTGGTTGATTTTTGTCCAGCCTCTGTTGGGTAGCCAGTCTCCTGACCCTTCGTTTACTTCGGGATCGTAAATGCTGACATCAGCACCGCCAGATTTAGGCTGCCCTCAGAGAAGCAAGTTCAAGCATGTGGTTCATTGCTCTGGCAATCTAAGATTTACTGTGCCCCCCATTAGCGTGTCAGCCATTGCTAAAGAGTTTTATCTAACTTCACAGAAGGTGCTATCAGAGATATGTACCTACACCAGAAGTGGTGTAGATGGCATCCTGCAAACAATGATTTAGGGAAGATGGTCTTTATGGTTCACAGCTACTGATGTACAAAGAAATATTTAAGTATTTTTTATGTGGACCTTTCCTTCATGAGTTTCAGCTGTGCTTCTCTTTTATTTCTCTTGTTCTTTATGCCTCTACAGTCACAGAATCACAGAGTTGTAGGGGTTGGAAGGGACCTCGAGAGATCATCAGGTCCAACCCCCCTGCCAAAGCAGCTCCCTAGCTCATACTGCACAGACAGGCATCCAGGAAAAAGCTTTTCTGCATGTTGGTGCGGAACTTCCTACAATCATCCAGCATGTCCACATTATTCCTTTGTTTCTAAGCCCACCTGAATTCTTCCTCCTTTTTCAGATTTGCTTCAGCTCTAACTTGTTTTAGACAAAGCAAGTCCTCAGATTTCTTGGTTATAGAAGAGAATTGGTGCAAACTTGAAAAAGAGGAGAAATGATCTTGCAGATTCCTGGAAGCATCATTCTTAAAACTCCAGAAAAAAGGCTCTTCTAGCTACAGCCAGTAGAGTCTCAGGTTCCCTAGGTAACCTGAATATTAATTATTATATTAGTAGTCTTCAAAGGTTTTCCATTTAAAGGAAATATTTCATTATTGCAACAAATAACAGAGCCCAGTGGGTGCAAGCTGCATTTGTTTTTTACATCTCCACATCTCTCTGTTTTATGGACATTCAAACTTGGTTTATTCTTATTTGGGCTATACATGGTGACAAATAATCTGCAGGTTTTCCAAATAGTTGCAAATCCTGCTTTTGCTAGAAGCTAACAAATAGCTAAAACAGCCCTCAAAATGGCTGGAGAGGAAGGGGATGAAGGGCATGGAGAAAGGCCAAGCAGCTGTTGTATTTCAGAGAAACCTCTGGGTGTTGTATTTCTGGGCTATCTCGCTGAGCTTGGAGCCTGGAAAACGAATACAACAGTTCTTCTGGAGTGGTGTCATACTGGAATAGCCCTGTGTGAGTTATGGATACTGGGCCACCTCCCTGTGGAAATACCATTCCTGACAAACCTTATGGGTATCTGATAATGAAAGGAGAAGGAAATTCCTATGGGCAAAATACAGTTTTACAATCTCTGACGTTACATTGCAGTTTAGCTCGCACACTGCTCCACCCCACAAAGTGTTTTTAACTTTTTTAGAGGAAAACATTGCTACTTTAAAAAAAGAACCCTGGGTCTTGAAAAGAACAGTTAAAAAATCAACCTGTTTTCCTAATCTGTAATTTCCTCTCATGTTTTTTATTCCACTCAGGAAAAGGTAATACCCTTTTCCTGCTTTACTATGTCTTCTGAAAAGTGTGTGTTAAATGTTCCTGCAGATTATAAAATCCCACTCCTTCTGGGAGATTAATTTGTAGTGTCCTACGTTCTAACATACATAACAGTATTGCTTAAAACATCTGTGTACTGCAATGAACCACAGTTGAAACACAAATAAAATACCCTGCAAGGTCAATTTATGCTTATATAAGCTCACACCACCACATAATCAATAGCTTCCCTAACACTAAACAGATCAATAATTCCACTGTATTCTCTGAAACCTTCTATGCCAGTAACAAGAAAATACGTAGAACTCTGAGATTTAAGGGTTCATGTGCTGCATATAGGTCGTATCTATCTGCATGTAGATCATATCTAAAATGAGGAGTATATATTTACAGGCTTATTTCTATTTCAGAAGAGAGACTGGATGGAGAGTTAGCAATTGGTGGCAGTTTGGAGAAATGGTTGAATCTTTTAATTGCTCTACAGACTGTACTTTCCTAAATGTTGAAAGATTCCTATAAGGGGGGGGACACCTAATTTTGGATCAGACTGAGTTAATTACATCTTCATGGTGGGCTCTTTAAATAGCCTTTGGTTTGAAAAATTTATTACACTTCTACGTGTTCAGCCTTGATTTCAGATTCAACCCTGTGGACTTTCATTGTCTTACACATTTATGATGTTACTTCATTTATAGACAGTTCAAGGGCTGTCAGTGTAGCATTCCCCCTCAACACATTCTGGTTCAGATATCAGATATAACCACTTCTTTCTAAAAGATTGGAACATGTCATAATATGCCTCAATGCACTTTGATGCTATCGACTTGGATTGACAAAAGCCTGGAGAAACCAATAACATTGTTTAGAGCCCCCAGCGCAGTACAGTAAGGTAACTGCTTGCTTATTATAAAACATTGCAGTGGTGAACATAAATAAAAGGTGGTCTCACTGTTTGTAGCTGCACCCCTGAAATTTTGCTGTTATACAGTGGATTTTTTTGGTTAAGTTCTTCACTACTGTCACCACAGTCTTCACAGTACGGTGAACTATTACAAGATATTAGGACAGAAAAGACTTTCTCTGGTTATTAGTAATCCACAAACTTCTGTTGCTTGGAATACTTTACCCTCTATTCAAATGATATTACAAATTGCTAGTCTTACTTTGGTTATCCCTTTTATGGACTGATACGATACTCTTTTTGCAAACAAATACTCAATTGTACAGACGTTTGTTAAAGATGTCTTAGAATCGACTGGACATGGACCATCATTGAAAGAAGTTTGGCCAGATATGTATTAAAAATCCCCAGTCATTGAAATTCTGCTCCTTGCCCAGGCAACCTGTTTCAGCATACTTCCTAATATTGAACTTCAGCTTTCTTTATTGCAAATCAAGATTTTCCTCACCATCTACCATGGCCTTAGAGGACAATCGAGAGTCTACTATTTAGAATAAAGCTTTGCATATTTTGATACTTTTGCAATGTCTATCCCCATCCACTTTCCTCATCCCTGCACCTCAATTTAATCTGATGTATGATAACAGTTCAGGCTGAGCTTCTGGCTACACAGCTAATACAAGAGCTGCAAAGAAACTACGTCAGCATATTTAGATCCTGCAGATACTGACTTCCACTAAATGGAGTGGACTGCTCATGTGAAGTGATTGGGCTATGCAGAGGGGTTTGAGAACATGTACAATCAAACAGAAGTCCTCTATTGCTGCCCGTGGTTCAGTGTGCACTAACTGCATGGCAGTTGGAAAAAAACCTTTTTTCCTCTGGCTTGTTTCAATACTTTGATAACTTGCTTCAGAAACCAGGATTTTCTTAAGTTCTCATCAGTCACAACTCTGAAGAAATTATCTGGATGCCATGTGGGCTCTGAATTCCATCCCAGCTGACCTCAGTACAAAAATAGGTCCCGAGTCCACAAAGGATGAAATTCAGTGGAAGGGTCTGCTGAGTAACAAAAACCATTCTCCAGTGCAGCAGCAATTCTGTGTTGTCTAATGCAAACACAATTTCTCAGACAAATACAGCAGTCCAATTAATTTATTAAGATGGTACTTACTGTTTTATGAGGTATTTATTATCAGTCCAAATGGTGTTGTCTTTTTCCAGGTGCTGATTTTGTTCCTTGTTACAAGTGAAATTTCCAGCTAATGCAATCAACTCCCTTTCTGCTTAACTTCACATAAGAATTATCTGTGGTTGATGTTACGCCTGAGGATTTAAAAATAGCTCTTAGGTCTCACTCCCTTTCCAACTGCTTCCAGAGCATTCTTGGAGAGAAGGCTTTCTCCATATATGAAACTGGCAGTACCAATCTGTACTCCAAAGGAGATAATTTCCAAACCTAGGGTTCTACAAAAATTGGGTACTTTGACTCCAGCTTCCTTCACTCTGGACTTCTAATGCTGTGACTGGATCATAAAAATACTCTGGTGTTGATGATAGCCATCAACAAATATTTTACTAAACACTCTAGGTCAGCCCCCAGAGTCTCGCAGATCTGTTAACAACTGGAATTTTCTTCTTACTGTAAGCTTCATCCACATTCTTATACATATCTAAGGTGGATGTTCAACCTGTATAGGAACATCCCATCTTCCAAAAGCTGCCCCCATATCTCAGTGTTTTCTCCCAGTCAGAGCAGACAACCTGGATCACTTTCTACCCTTCCAGAGAACAGAGGTTGGCTTTAAGGTATTACCATTTGGTGCTGTTAAGATTCTGACCCTTGTCTTTCATCTCATCATCTGCTTAGGAACTTCTTTGTATGGTGGGTTTTAACAATTTCTCTCTCCCCAGGTGTCATGATACAGAAGTTAAAATGTTGTCTTGGATTTGCAACACCTTACATAGCTCGCTTGTTAAAAGAACTGGCTAGGACAATACATGTAATCTTACGAATCTCATTACCTCATGACAGTGACCACATATGACATTAATATTGTGACTGTGGTTACAATAATAGATTGCTTGAACTGCTCTGTCTCTACCTCCTCATTGTTTGCTGTCAGTTGTACAGGTACCGTGTGTCTCAGCTTGTAGAAAATCTGTACTAAATAATGTAGTCGGTGGGTGTTACAATGTAGTCGGTGGGTGTTACAGTCTGCAGGTTACACGTGTTACCACTGGAGCTCTGTACAAGGATGCTTGGGTATGGTGGGACTCTGTGTCATGATTTGATCTAAGAGGTTTCTGTTCCACCAATTTTTTAGCATGCATGTTCTTAGGTAACATAAGAATATATATAATTTATCACTATGTAATCTCTTGCTCTCGCTGCATTTCTGAACTAGCCTGGCTCTTTTTTGTTTCCTCAGTGGATCCATAATATTAACATAACCTATGACTTTCTTATTAATTCTGATATCTATTTTGTTTCCAAACTGTTTCTGCTTTTATTGAAGCACTCATTCTTGCAAAATGAGTAATAAAAAGCAAAAACACATCATCTGTATTAATGAATGTTATCTATCATCAGTTTGCTTTTTCAGGTTCTGGTAGCCATCAACACGTGTTTTACTAAAGCTGGGCAAGAATATTCTGGTGTTATTTCTTTTCTTCTGAATATCCCATGGTTGACACAGATAATATTTAGTCCTGCTTTATTTAGCTATAAGAAAAGTCTGAAGGAAATCAAGATTACACTTTTTGTGATTCCCTGATCTCCGTGTGATTACCAGGGAGCAGTGAGGGATGGCTCCTCCCTAAGGTACAGGAAGTGGGAAACTTAATCCTTGGGCTCTTCCATGTGTTTGATTATGCCTCATCTCCATCAGAATTGTATTATTATTAGATATTTGTTCTGTATATATTGTTGATAAAGTTGAATTAAGCAACAACTTCTCCTGTGTCTTACCCTATTAAGGTCATCTTACTTTCAGCCAGAATTTGGCCTGTATTGTTGAACTAGTTCTAATGGTTTGGTTTACCCTACTCACTGAAAAAGTATAAAACAAAACTTGTCTGTTCCTCTGGCTCTGACAGTATTTTTTTTCTTCACAATTAACCTTCAGTGTTCAGATAGGAATGATTATGTTTTCCCTGCTGTGTTATCTTAAAAATTCCAAGGGATTCTGTTATCTATTATTTTTATTCCCTGTATGGTTAGTAGTTCTCTTAGAATCTCGCCTAATGAGATAGCTATGTCCTACCAATTGATAAATAGTGGCTGGCCATGAGTATTTCAGCCTTACAGTTGGAAAATCATTCCCTAAAGTAGAACTAAGTACAGTGTTTCATGTCTGGTGGGGCTTTTGATTGCGTTTCACTGTTAACAATGTAGGATGCTTACAAATGTAACTTTTTTATAAGTTTGGACTTAGCAGGAGTTGTAGGATGGGTGATAGCCTTCACTCCCTCATAAACTTTGAGTGAATCCTTTGCACTCTTGACTTCTGCTAGGTGTTTCAGGGAAGCTAGGCTCTCTGTATCTAACACAAAGATGTCTCTAGCCACCTTTATTTGCGAGCTGGGATGTAATTGGTTTAACATCTGTGATATTGCGCACAGGAAAACTGCATTGAACAGTTGCAGAAATGAATTATTAATTAATTGGCTTGCAACTGTCTAGCTGTCTACTAAATACTGTAGTCAGTACTTCCCATCACTGTATCTTTCACCTTCTTGGATTGTTCTTTCTTCAGCCTTCTGGTTTCTTACACGCGGTTTATGTTGATTGAAATCCCAATGTTAATTCTTTGATGACTGAAATCTCTCAGTCTTTCTATAATAATCTTAGCAATTTTTCTGGATGAGAAAGAGAGACCAAGAGAGAAAAACAGGATAAGAAAAGGAGTTCTTGGTCTGTTTAGTTTCTGAACATTTGCTGTGAAAATGGACTTGCTCTGCAAAGCAAGTCAAGGGAAATGACATTACAGAGGGTTCACATAGCCTTTTGTCACATAGTGAATTAGAACTGGTTTTCATTCATCTAGTTCTTTACCACTGCTTTAGTCCTTATTTGCCTGTCACTGAGCAGTTTTTGTTTGGTTTTTTTGCAGGTCAGAACTAGCTTCCTGCTGTGATGCAGTTCACAATTTTATTGCTTCTCAAAACAACACCCCACTGGGAAGCAACATGAGCTACGAAGTGGACAGTAAAAAGACCATCCTCATTACAGAGGACATTTTTAAGATGCTGCCTATGGTAAGAACTGTATCTACCTGCTATTATAATTGCAGTATCATATATATTCTGGGCTAGTAACAGAGCTGTTTTGATTCCTCTGGAAGAGACCCTTTGCCCATGTATGCCCTTATTCATTCACCTTGTAAAGCCTTTTTTTTTTTTGCCTTCCTCTGCAGTGGTGAAGGCATGGACAGGGTATCATAGATCAGATTGTAGGTAGACTTGCTAGAGAATACAAGTTGCAGCCTGGCTTGTCAGCCAGCTGAGTTCAGGAGTGAATCCTCTGAGAATGTTTGCTTTGCTTTTCTCACCCCCATTTCCAGAGGCATTTCAGTCTTGAAAAACATTTCATATTCCTTGTATTCCCATGCTATTTTCAGTGCGGGCTTGGTCATATAACTTAGGAAAGCTATTTTTGTGGTAAGTCTGATACGGAACAGAACAGGAAGAATATGACTTCTGGTTGGAAAGGACCTACAATAATCATCTAGTCCAACTACCTGACTAATTTGGGGCTGACCAAAAGTTAAAGCATGTTAAGGACATTATCAAAATGTCTTAAACACTGGCAGGTTTCAGGAATCAACCACCTCTCTAAGAAGTCTGTCTCAATGTTTGTCCATCTTCGTAAAGAGGTGCTTCCTAATAGCCAGTCTAAACCTCCCATGGTGCAGTTTTGAACCATTCCCACCTGTCCTGTCACTGGATCCCAAGGAGAGGAGCTCAGCACTTCCCTCTCCACATCCCTCCTCAGAAAGCTGCAGAGTTCAATGATGTCACCCCTCAGCCTCCCTTTCTCCTAGCCACACCCCTCATAGGACATTCCCTCCAGCCCTTGCACCAGCTCTGTTGCCCACCAGGGTAGGGCCTTTGCAACCAGAAATACAGGTTGAGTAAAGGAATCAGATTTTGTAGCTGAGGACTTACAATAGACATGTAAGCTCTGGAGACCAGACAGAGAGGGCCACAGAGATCCACTTAATTTCTTGAAAGTAAGAGCACATGGGAGATCTCTTATCTGACCGGCATTCTTGATATGTGACATCTCAGCTATCACGAGTGTAGTGCTTTCTAATACTGCTGTGAATCACAAAAAACTTAATGGAGAGAGAGGTTACAGTGGTTCCAAACCAAAACTGAATGAAAGGAAAAAGAATATTGTTTCATGTGCATAGCTTGCCAGAGTGTCTGGCCTTTGTGATCTACTGTCCTTTCAAAACTGAACAATATCTCTAAACATGTTGTTTTGTAAGATATTGCCAGCCAATGTGGTGTCTGCCACTTTGCCCACACTTTTTGCCTTTTTCATAGCAAGTTACTGCTTCTCTGTGGGCAAGCTGATGAGAGAAGGATAACGTTTTGTGTATTCAAGTTTTGACTCAATTTTTCAAGTGGGTTCAGTGTCTGCAGTCAAAGTAGCCCAGCTGTTGACCTCCCTGTTGGATATGAACGCTCCCACAGCAGGAGAGGCAGAATGAGATGGATGAGATGTTTCTGAGACCCTAGGGTAACAGCCAACTATATTAATGTCAACTGAAATAGCCAACAATTTACATTAATTTCCTAGGTTGTGATCTGTGCTGGTTCACAAGTGGATGTGCTTAGCTCCCATCCAGATTCCCCACTGCATGACAACAATCTCTAGCAAGAAGAGGAGTAGCAGCTAGAAACAGTAACCCCTTTGGTTAGCCATCACATTCACGATGAGATAAGCCAAAGCACATGATTATCTCTTACAGCATCTTCAGGATCCCTTAAATTTATTATTTTACATCAAACATAATTGTGTGATGACATAGTAATGAGCATTTACAAAGTTACCTGCTATTAGCTGACACAGTCAATGACTGTGTGACAACCCCGAGTCTGCTACAGTGCAAAGGAAAATGGGTAAATTTAAACAATCTTCAGTACAAGTTAGTTCCTTAGCTTGTCAAAAATTCAGTCCACTACTAGATAATTTCCATGTATTTAAAGGTTCATCCTGTTTTATCAATCCAGTGCTATTCCCTCAAAATGCTGATGACCGAAGTAGCAGTTCTCAGTCTGGTGGTGCCTGTTTCTGGCTCTTGGTTTTCCAGGCCTGCCAACCCTGGCTGCTGAATGCTTTCACTGGGATTTACCAGATTAAGCATGCAAGGGCAAATGACAAAAGATGCAAAGAAGCAATCAAAAGACTTATAAAGGCATTGGCTGTGTCTTTTTGTTTGCAGTCCTCTCCTCTTTCAGTCTATCCCTTCAAGACCTGTGCTGTGGTTGGAAATGGAGGCATTCTGAAAAATTCCAGCTGCGGAGCTGAAATTGATCGTTCTGACTTTGTGTTCAGGTAGGAGCTGCTTCATCTTACCAAAGATTTCAAATGTTTCTGAACACTTGGCAGGTTTGGAGGAGTGCCAACGCCAGTTTGTAGCAATGAGGCAGGATCTTGACTATTCTTTGATTCTGCCTCTCTAAGGAGACTGCAGATTTCAGAATGCTGCATTCTAAGGAAGGAGAGGACTGTATGGATACATGTATGACCTATAATTGCAAAGATACCTTGCCAGTGATTTTCAGAGAACCTGAAATTTCTAAATTTCTGTTTATTTAACATCCACTAGGAGAGGAAACATTCTGTTGGGGAGGGGGGATTGTTTGGTTGCTTGGTTGGTTTTTGGGGGCAGTATGTGTGTTGGGTTTTTTTTAACTCATCACAAAAGAATAAAGAAAATCCTGACATTGAAATAAGAAGGACTGGTATTAAATGTCACATGTTTACATGTACTTCTGGTTTAATAAATGGTTTACTTAGCCTAGGGTTAGCTCACTCTTCTAGTTCTTTAACTGCCCTGGTATTTGTTTCACCTTCTGTTTGCCATCAAAAAAATTAGACAACTAATTGAAGTAGGTTTTTTTTCAGCTCCTTCAATAGATTGTGGACAAAATCAGGCATACTCAGGAATGTGATTTGGCCTCCTCTCTCAGTATGTGACTCACATTTTGTAGTTCCTGCAAGGCAACAGAGTAACCAAGTGATGATCCTTCTCTCAGTGATGTCCAGTCACACAGTCTGCTGGATTTTTTTCCTTTCCTGCTTTTGACTAATTTTTTTTTTCCAAAAAATACTCCCCCCCCCATCTTTCTGGTCAGATAACTGTCTTAATAATATGGGAAATCTGCATCCAAAGGTGCTAAATTTATTAAGTGAGGACCTTACCTTTTGCAGAAATCACTGATTCTGCAATTGGGCAAGTTACAATGTTGTTGTCTCCTGAAACAGATGTCAACATTACTGTGCAAGACGAGGGATTGGTATCAATCAGACTGTTTCAATACAGAAAATAATAGAAGTCTTTCAGAAGAAATGCATTCTTTATGCAAGAGGGACAGTGTTTCCTAGCTGCTGACATAGGGCATTCATAGACTGGGTCCTTACGGGATTTTAACTTTGCTCCTGATTTGTGAGATGATTTATGAAAATGAGCTCTCTGTGCCCTATTTTAACCATCTGTACAGCAGATTAAATATTTTTACTAGAAGTGCTATAAGCCTTATTTAATATTTGTAAAGTGCTTAGATATCCCTGGGAGCTGACGTTAAAGTGTCGTTGCTCAAGAGAGAAATTTGCAAATAATAGCTGTAAAGCATTTCTGGTGCACATCTGTTTCAGTAAATGTTTCTCAATTTCAGGTGTAACCTCCCTCCAACCGTGGGAAGCATTAGCAAAGATGTTGGCAATAAAACAAACCTTGTGACTGTTAATCCAAGTATCATAGCTCAGAAGTAAGTACAACTGCAAATCTCTTTCTGTGCAATATTTGTGTAATTGTTTGACATGATTCAGATTTTGTTGGAAATCCGTAGGGATACCAGCATAGAGAGCAGTGCATGCAGATTACTTCATTAAGTCTTAGTTCCCATGTACAAGTCTAAATGGAAATCTGTTAAAACTGGGCTTTCTTCTGGCAGAAAGGAGTCAGCAATACCCAGATTAGAAAGGGCCTCAGTTCTCAGCACCAGTCGCAATTTCTGATGGAGGAAAACTGATGATTGCAAGCCCAAGCCTCTTCTCCCCCACCCCCACCTCCATGACCCTCATGACCTCCAACAGAAGGAAGGAATTGTAATGAAATCAGGAAAGCTTGGAAATGGGTGTCCGCCTCCAGCAGTAGGAGTGTAAGCACATGTTCTTAGGTAATGTGCTTGGAGGCCGTTCTGATGAAGGCTGCTCCCTGAATGGAGGCCTGGTTTCTGCAATCCATGCAAAAGCTGCTCACACACTTTTTTCTCAGCATTTTTTTTTTCTTTCTTGATGAAAAGAAGATCTAATAAGGCCAGGCTGAATAATCTGACATCTTCAGCAGGCTGGAACTGCAGCTTATCTATGAAAAGGGCTGCTGTGGCATGTTATTTACTGCATACTGATCTTACTGTATCTTTTTGTCTGCCATATCTGTATTTGTCAGACACCAGGCCAAGCTTTAGACCCCCACCCCCTCCCTGCCTTTAATGGAAAAAGTACAGTGAGCATGTAGGAATGGTAACAGGCATTCGTCATTGATTCAAGGACAGAACTTGATTTTTGCAATGAGTACTAACTACCTTGATACTTACACAGCCCTTTTTGGCTTAAATGAAATGAGTAATTGCTTCCCCAAAAATAGTTTGAGCTCATTGATGTTAGTGGGGCTGCACAAGAGTATGAGAAAGAAGAACCTTGCCCAGTGACTCAGCATCACTGGTGACTGCTGACCTTACGCACAATTTGTCTGGGCTTGATCAAAGTGTACTGCCCCAGCTGCACTTATTTTTTAGCCAAATTAAGCCACAGCAGAGTTAATGGAAATAGGAGCTGAACCTGTGTGGGGACGCAATGAGATTATGAGAGGACTTTAAGATTTTTTTAAAAATAATTAAATATTCAGAGAACACTGTAAATGCTTTTGAAGGAGGAACAAGAAGCAACTTGGCCCCATTTAGCAGAACAAAGTTTGTTTCCTCTCTCAGAAGACCTATGCCAACTATATTCACTTTAATTTCTAAATATGTGTTTGGGTACTCAGGTGAATCTAATATTATTATTAAGGTTAATCAGCTTTTGAACTGTGTCTACCAGGGTGTGCAATGTAGATGAAGTGTCTTGGAGGAAAGAAGCTCAGTTCTTCTGTGTCCTAATGGAGCTGGGCTTCTCTGCACATTACAGGGGCAGAGCTGGAAAAGAAAGGAAAGCAAAACAAGTTTGAGTTGTTCAGGCTTCCAGCTAGGGAAGAACAGAGATCTGAATTCTGTCCTGAAGGATGTTTGTGCACTTCGCACTGAGTAAACTAAAGAATAAATTCTTGGAGTAAGGGCCAGAAGTTCACCCTTCAACCATTCTTCCTAGGCACAGGCTCAGGCATTTCTTGCTTGTTTTGGCAGTGCAGCTCTTGCATGCACAGGGTCCCAGGGTCAGCAGGAGGGGCTGAGTCTTTCTCATTCATTTTGTTTCAGAGACTGGTGGTAATGGAACTTTTCTGGGAAGCAGAAGCTTTAAATTTAAACCCCTTCAGGCTGAGAAGGGGTGTACCACTCCTTGCATGAGTTCAGTTATGCAAGAGGTAACTGGTAACTCTCCCGTGAGAGTTTTGAATGGGAGTGGCAGTGGCTGCTGTCCTCTGTCCTGAAGTGCTGCATGAGAAGAGGGTTTGAACCTACTCAAGTCGTGAAGAGAAATGAAAGCAAGTTTTCCAATTTCTGCTGGATCTGTTGGTTGAAAAGTGTGCTCTGGTAGCCCTTAAAAGGTGAAAACACACTGCTCAGGTAGACAAGTAGCTACAAAAGAGGACTCGGTGCTTTGGCGCCCAAACGGGTTACAATCTCCATGTGTTTAGGTGATAGAGACAACTCAGATCTATTAAGGAAATGAGTTGAGTGACCCCTTTGTGTCTTGTATCACTTCTTGGATGACTCTGGAACCTTACTATTCAATATTTGGGAGCACGGAATTATCCAGTGGAGGGAACCAAGTCTCTGTGCTGGTTGTTGGGGAACCACAGTATCTGAGGATAAATACTCTTTATTTGTGAAGTTAGATCTCTTAAGTCTTTACAGAGTTCCATGTGTTCCCTTTGCAGTTGAAGAAGATAAATAGAGATGCCTCTATTTTCAGCTGGTTTAAAAGTGTCTCAAGAGCAGCTAAGACCCTGCATAACTTGAACACACTCTAACGCTCCAAGACTGCTCACATGCAGACTTGTTATCCACACAAGGCAGACACACAGATTTTGAAGATGTGTTATTGTAAACCTATTGATGTAAGAAACACATTTCATAAACACACTGTATGTATCATAATGCATGGATTTTTAAACACAGAAAGTATAAATACAATATTATTTTGTGTTCTCCTTTGTAATTTCATGAATAGATTGATTCTGTAAACCAGATCTGGTCTCATTAGCAGTCAATTTGATCTGTTCCAGTAGCTCCCATGTTGCAAATTTGATCCTATTAAGTGTGTTCTTATTGTACAATGAAGACAGATTTTCATAACTGCACATAATGGCAACATAGAACAGGTTGGTATAAGTTTGCAGTGTAGACATGCTGAACTGGTGCAGCAGAGTTCATAACTCATACACAAGTGTGGTTGTGCTGGTTTGGTCTGTAATACTGATATCAGTAGTACATTCCATTAACTCCTTTCCTAAAATTTTGCAATTTGCAGATACAACAAACTAAATGAAAAGAAGACAGAATTTCTGGAGAACATCGCAGTCTATGGAGATGCTTTCCTTTTACTGCCAGCATTTTCCTTCAGAAGCAACACAGCCACTTCTTTCAAAGTATATCACACTTTGCAAGAGTCCAAAGCAACCCAAAGGGCAATTTTTTTTCACCCTACCTATCTGAAAAGTCTTGCCCAGTTCTGGAGAACTAAGGGTGTGAAAGCCTACCGGCTGTCATCTGGTTTTATGATCACCAGTGCTGCTCTTGAGCTGTGTGAAAATGTGAAGCTCTATGGCTTCTGGCCTTTCTCAAAGTCCACAGAGAAGATGCCAATCAGCCACCACTATTATGACAACCAGCTGCCTAAACCAGGTTTCCATGCAATGCCCAAAGAATACAATCAGATCCTTCAACTTCATGGCAAAGGCATTTTGAAGTTGCAGTTTGGTAAATGTGAATCAGACTAAAAAGGTAGGTCACATTCTTACCACAGAAAACTACTTTAAGTAATGTGTCAAGGGAAAACTTGTTTTGTGAACAGTGGGGGTCTGTTCTTCCTTAGAGAGACATTTCTACCTTAGGCTCAGTGAGACTTCAAGTCAAGTTTGGAGTTTTTTGGATAAATGCAACGTACCACAGAGTTGAGAAATGTTTTCTAATTGTGAATTTTCAGTGGGGAACGTAGCTAAAGACACAGTATCACCATAATTCACAATCAGCCAGTATTGTCTCCTTATCTTGGATTGGCGTTTGGTTTGGTATCAGTTCCCATGAACCAGCATCCTTTGTGAATTGCATTATTAGAAAGGGTCACATACTGTGTCCTACAAGAGATGCTACACCTGATGCTGTCACAGCCTTTCCAGATCTATAGGTAGGCCTGTTAAGAGTGCTTCATGAAGGAGTAACATGCATATGTGCCCTTGTTCCCTCTTGTTAGTAAAGAGAAGTTTAGAGCAGCATGCTCCCACAGCCCTGGGCTGCAGAACAGCTTGTGGACAGACAGCAGAGGAAGCTGCTGTGCACTGCAGGAGATCTTGCTGAGGATTTTACCTTGAGGCAGCTCAGAATCTGGGAGTTACAAATATAGGATGAAGTGTCATTCCCTTTCCTCTATCCTTTCTAACTGTCCCATCCCCCTTGGAGCCCTACCTTCTGTGTATTGCCTCTGCAAAGTGCAGCACAGAGCCTGGCCTCTGACCTTGAGCCAATTTACAGTGTACAGACAACAGATGACTCTGAAAAGATTTGTCTGCATGCTTTCTATCTTGATTTGCCCTGTTGACAAAATAAGATCTGTTTGTATAAATGCTTCTTCATCTTTGAATCTAACTCAGAAATTCCCCAGGTCACAGTACTGTCATCAGATTTGCCTTTCATGGAACTGCTTTTCCAGGGGGTTCAAGTTGATCTAACAATAAGTGAAATGTATGGTAGCATTGCCATTGTATACGATATGCTTTAATTGGACTGATGTAATCTCACAACTGTGTTACTTGAGATAAATAAATTAAAATAGCATCATCTTGTTCAAGCTAGAAATATTCAGTTGAAAAACTAAGGTCTTTTCTTCTAGTTAAGTTCTGAAATGTACTTGAAAATTTCAAAGACATATTCACACTTGGTATGTTGATAAGTTTTAAACTAGCAGATTGCTAGTGCCAAGAAGGCACAATTTTACTCAGTGTCAGTTTATTTGTAGAAATAGAAAAGTAAACTGCTTTGGTATATTATTAGAATAATATAAAACATGTGAGGAAGGACCTAGAAGCCATCTAGTGAACCCATTCTCCTCATCCATGGCAGGAGATTACCTAGAAGGAGGTGTATGTGTGTGCAGTTACATGTGGCTGAGGCATGCTTTTTTGGTTATAAAAAGTTGCAGCATATTGGAAAGGTTAAGAAATACAAAATGTATTTTCCTTTGTGGCTAAGCTTGTTATACCCTGCAGTTCCCATTGTATTTATTCCTCCTATAGTATAAATTGCTGGAGCCATAACATGTGATTTTAATTGTAGTAGCTACCCCAGCTAAGAAAATGAAAGGCAGCTCTTTATGAATATTTAATCTAAAGAGAAGCAGAGAGAAGCCACAAAAATGTTTAAGCATCTGTGTGGGTTAATTAAATGCTGTCCATGCTTGACAGACTGAAAATCACTTCTGTGGCCAAATTTACAAAATAAGCTGTAAAGAAAAAGCAACCAGAAGGACACGTTGTGCTGCCCTAAGATTTTTCTCCACTATGATAATCACTTACATTTACAAAGCTAGAAGCCCAAAGAGATTAAATGCTTTCACTATAAGCAACCATTCTGCTGCTATTGTCAACTAGTAGAGATAATTGAAATTCTATAATCATTATGTTTCACTGAAGATGACCTTCTCTAAAAAGGGAACAGTTTCCCTTTTATGTTCTTCTCCCTGGTCCCCTTCCTCCCTGTCTGTGGGTAGCTGAAGGTTCCTCACACCACCGGGTGCCCACAGAAGTCTCACCAGAGCTTCCCTCACACATTAGTGGGACACAGCTGTAAAGAAGAAGTGAAGGAACCCACTCTGCTGCAAACACCTGTATTTCAGGCCGGTAGCAGGTTCTGCAGCAGCATGGCGAGAGCATAGCTGCATCCCAATGAATCATTTGGGCAGTACTGCTCCTAAACACCATCCTGGGCACTGCAAAGGTGAATCGTTGCTTATTGGATAGAGGGAGCTGCCAGCTATGCGAGCCCCATAGAGCTCTTGCTGGACAGTGTGGGAAACTCCCATCTGCCCCTGTAGCCACTCCTGCAGCTTTACGTTGATACTCAACAGAGATGCACAAGTCTTTGTTAATGTATACCTATCACAGATGGTAAAATAGAAAATGAGACATCAGCAAAATCTTGAAATGCAATTAAAATAATGATCTTTATTATTTACTATTAAATTACAAAATCATTTTTGTCGTGGCCCTGCAGCTGAAGGAAGTCTTGTTTGTTCATTGGTTTAACCTGATAAGCCTGAAGGACACGTCATTAGCTTCAAGTAAACATAGGTTCAAGGATGGGAAGTGGCCTGATTCATATTTAAAAATAGACAGAAAAATCTGATTAGAAAAAATGTCAGATGATAAATTAATCAGACTGGAAAAAAAACCCTGATTGCCCAGAAGCTTGGTTAAAATGCAAATTTTGTCTGACCAAGAATCCATCAGGTTTTCTGCTTGCTAGAAAGAGACAGCAGGGAAGATGAGCATGTGTTCCTTTGACATACAGCACAGTAGCAGTAAGCAGCTGCTCAGAGGAGCCATTCAACAGAAAAAAACATGGAAAGTAAGAATGAAATTGAGACTCCTTGAGCCTGCTGAACCTCTGAGCAGAAGGGTGAAGGAAGAGGGGTTGAGCATAGGTGTGCTGGTGGTTAGGGTGAACCTTTCACTGAGCGTGATTGTTTCTTGTCTGGAAAGTAAAATTGGGTCTGGGCATTTTAATTCCAAATAGATGATTAAAACCTATCTAATTCTGACAGAGAGCAGCAGTGCTGCTCAAGGTGGAGCTCGCAGGGCACCACCCTGTAAAGCAGGGGTCTGCCTGCTTACTTGCTCAGTAATTACCATCAAAGAGAATCATTTTGTTCTATACTCTGCCAGCATGTGATTCTTTTTTTAATATTGAAAGTTGTTGTCAATCCAAGTAAGTTACAAATACTGTTAAAAATGACCTATTTATAACAACAGGGTACCAACATAAGCCTCAATTCTTCTGAAATTCTTTTATATAAATGGTGTCTCTGTGTAGCTAGAGAAATATGAACTGTCCCACAATTCACTTTTAATTATCTCAAGAAAATTATACTGCATTTTGAAAATAAGGACACCTCTGGATTCCTGTCAGGAGCCAAATTTCAGCCTACCCTTGACTCAGGCAAATATTGTCCAGCATTAAATTGCTGGATGCATGCAGTGTTGAAAGAAAGGCCTTCTGCTTGAGTACCCACACAGCATAGATTTTAAATGCACACTTTACTCATGTGTTTCAGCTCTAAAGTAAGTTTAAGTGTTAAGAATAATGTTAGTAATGAAACAGATGGAGGTAAATTGCTTCTGGCTTTGGTAAAACCCACCAGGATCAAAAAATACAGTTCAATTCAAATTAGAATCTACGTTAGATTTCATATCAAATAAGAAAGTATTTATACATTTTGGAGGAGTTTTGTTTGGTTTTAATTTTCCACAACAGGACTAGCCTGTTGAAGAGTAATTTCAATCTCTAGCTACTTCAAAATATGGTTAAGATAATTTAATTCAAACATATCCATATTCAGTTTGGCAGTAAATGTGTCCCATGAAGGTACTGGTTAGACCCAGCCCTGGTTAGCTTGGGAAGCCTGAAAAGGGTCGCACAAGTGTGAGCTGTTCTGGGGGTATTCAAATGAAGGAGCCCTCCTTTAAAAAGAGCAGATGCTCAAGCTAGATCTGGCACTAGCAGTCCAGCTCACCCATGAGAATTTTGTGAGCCTATAATACTGCATAATAAATGTCACAGACTCCCAGACTGAAAAAGCAGATGCAGAAGGTGAAGTGCATGTGTGGAGGTCTGAGCTGTGGCTTATTTAGAATATAACAAGCAGTTTTCCTACTAGACTGGAAATATCAATAACCTATTGTATTATTTTAATTCCAGGGTGATGATCCTAAGGAGAAAATTTGTGTATATCATCTCAGCCGTTCGGTGTTGGATTTGGTCTGACGTGATTTTGTGAGCATTAAACTGCATTATTAAGGTAGAGAAATACTTTCCACTGGAGGAGAAAAGGCAGTGATTTTTCACACAGTGACTGCTACAGTTCTGAATTTTGAGTAATTTTTTTTTTTAAATACAAAATAGCGTTTATTTGGGAAATTCTGAAACTCTTGACTTTTGATTTAATTGTAGCAAAGCACAATCTCAGGATGGTGACAATATGTGACATTCATGGTCTTTTGTTCCTTAAAGAATCATTAAAACATTTTGACATACGATCTCTGGCTTTATTAATCTCATGTAATACAGGCAGTAGTCTCTGTGTGGTAGCTGCGTGAGTTGGCACTGAACATTTTCAATTAAGAATTTGATCCTGTAAACACTAGCGTTTGTCTACATGAGAAAGGTGATGAGAAATGCTATGGAGGAGTAATTAATTCAGAGCCATGACATTCTAAGTTGGTCCCAGGGTGCACAGATTTAAAAAAAAATCCTTCAGGTTAGAGGTAGTTGAGTGGTTTATGGGCTTTCGTTTGGTGGGCAATAGATAGCGCTGTGGATTTAATGGGATCACTCATGTGAATGATGTTAATTTAGTGAACAAGTGTTTGATGGACCAGACCTGTGTAATTGTTTTTAAACCCCTCTTCTTGCTTGCATTCCTTTGAAAGTCCAGTTCAGCTGCAAAATGAGGACAATAAACTAGGTTCCGTGGTGCAGTCCCCGGGGTCCTGGCAGGGCATGACTTTGCACACATCCCTGCAATCCCGGATCTGTATCTGGGCTGACATACGAGATGGACTGTTCATTAGAAAAATGATCTATACCAACGTATAATTTCTTCTGTTTCTTTTTCACCTAGCATCTTTTTCTCCTGTCAGTATGTGACTATAGAAAAGGAAACTGCGCTGAGCATTAGAATGATCCTCTTAGATCCAACCCCAAGCTCTTCTCCTCTACCAGGAGGTATGAGAAAAGAACCTACAGTCTCTTAATTTAAAACTTATGCAGTTCTTGTGCTTCAGGTTCTATGGTCCAGGCATACCTGCGGAGCAACATCCTGTGACAAGAGAAAGTAGAACATCAGCCTGATGGAAAGAATCACATTAACCTTTACAGGAGCTACGACAAGTAGTTGTTCCCCTAGCTATGACTGCTTGTATATTATTGCTTATCTAGTTTACTGCAGGAAAAAAAACCCCACACACTCAAAAAAAAATCAACAAAATGTTCATAATAACAAGTTTCTGTTAAAAGAAATTAGGAAGTTTCAGTGGCTTTTTTTGAGTCTATTTAATGATCAGTTCAAAGATAGAGTGTCCTCCTTCTCCTTCATTTGCAGTCAGATACTATCAGGTATTTTGTTGACTAAAACTCCTCTTGCTGCTGTAGCATTAAATCCCCAATCATCTGTTTAAAGAGCATTCAGTATTCATTGAGGATTATATCTGGAAAAAAAATCCTATTTAAATGAATTGAATCTTACAAGGTTCAAAAAGTCTTTTAAACTGATACTTTAGAATAGCATTTCTATATTGTTGTAATACATGAAAGCTTACCTTGCAGCAGGTTTATAATCACATAAATAATCCTGAAAATATTTGAATCAATTGTTACGGTTCCAGGTCTGTTAGTTGAGACACATTCAGCACCGTGATCCATTTCCAAGATAGTGATAGCAGAAGCCAATACTACTTCCCAAGCAGAAGTGTCCATAAATCCTGGCTGCGTATATCAGCAATAAAGTAGGGTTTTTTTCAAAATAAGGTTTTTAAAAACTAAACAGTGCTTTGGGGCATTGAACAATGCCACTAATGCACAAATGGACCTCTGTGTATCAGTAGGGCTTTTAACAGAAACAGACACCAGAACTGAGTCAATGTTCCCACCTGGACTGAAAGAGGCGAGCACAAGGGTTGGATGTACTGTGATCTGTTAGGGTTCCAGCACCATACATCCACATTTTTGTCTTCACCAGCAATGAAACTTGTGCCAGGTTCTGGCCACAGGCACCTGCTGCTCACATGCAGGCAGCTGGCTACTGCAAGACCCTGCATCTGTGTTAGCAGCAGCATGGATGATTGCCTACTGCAAGGCCCTAGTTATAGATCAGAGACAAATTTGCTCCCAAAAGAAGCCCTCTTATGCTCTAAGTCACTCACGTAGATTGTCCCAGAGTGTTTGTAGCTAGAAGGTGTGTGAAGTGATGTACTTGTCCTTCGGGGGATGCAAACAGCCTAGGTTGCAGAGAAGCATATTTCATCCAGAGAGACAAAGACGTACCTGTGTGCATGCAAGGACTGTAGCTTACTCCAGCATAGCAGTGCAATGAGACGGTCTTGTATGTGTAGCAGTTATGTGGTTTGACTTGGAAAAATCCATACATCTTTTAGAAATGGAGAGGATCTTCTATTGTGTCTGGAACAATTGCAGGTGTTTCCTGTGTACGTAGAAGTGATGCAAAGGGTATTGTCCATTGCTTGGATTAAATTCAGTGAACTACTCAGCATGAGTAAAGTGGCAAAACCTGATTGTAAATAGAAGATGTGGGGAGGAAAAAAGGAAGGTTTTTTGCAGTGGAGAAGCAAGTTAATCTCAAAAATACTTGCTAGTTAGCACCGTGTGGCATTATCTGAGTGAATCAGTGTATGTGGTGTGCCATGATACACCGTAAAAAGCTGTTGTTACTGTGTGTCTGGACTCCTCCTGAGCAGCTGTGTTATTTATACCACAAATGTATTAGTAACTGGATAAATACATTTTAAGAGAGGTTTAGCTGGAAAGAGGCGGCCTATTCTAGTTTCCTTGACAAAAAGAGGTCTTACCTAAAGGAGTGTGACATAGCTCTCATAAACGAGTGCAAATGGAGAGCTCTGTGACCTGGACCGGCACTTGGACTTTTTAGCACCATTTCAGCAAGTTTAGACTTGCTGATGACATGAGGACCTGATCCTCTTTGCTCTCAAAGCTCTCAGTGATATGTGTGGGGCACGAGACTGACAATAAATGCGTGAAAGAATTGTTAACCTTTCCTACCCTTTCCTGCAAATACCTTTAACTCCTCAGAGGATAAAAATATGTTCTATTAGACTTTGGATTAAGAACCTATTTTTAATGTAGCTTTCTCAGGCCTTTCTCCAGACATGAAGTTATTATGAGATGTTAGTTGCATCCACTTCTCTCCGCAGGAGTGCAGACCTCGTACTCAGCTTTATTATAGCTGCTGCTGCTGCTGTGTGCTTGGTGGCTCAGCCCTGCTAATTTGTGCACAGGCTGGACAAGTTAATGGCGGCGTTGCTGTGTGACAGGGCAGGGTTAGGTTGATCAGCCCTTGCTGAAGTGCACTCATTGTGGGAAAGGGCATTTTCCTGGGTAGCTGAATAAATTATTTCTTGTTTGGTTTACATCTGTGATTTCTCATTTATTGTACATCTGTGCCAGGTTCCTGATGGATAAATGGATGTTGTACCTGCCTGGGAATGTTTATGACGTTTTTGCAAGACCCAGCCAAGTGCAGTTCTGACTAAGGGTTCTTAACCAAAAGTTGAGTAGGACCTTTCAGTTCCCTCTACCTCACATGAGGAATAATCATTTTTAGGGTCTGTGGGACTCCCGTGCTGCCACATGTTGTGGAGTGAATATTGAGATCAAATACTTTTCTAAAGATAGAAACACTGACAACGTGCTAATGGTTCCACTGTACCTTTGCAGAGGCCGATCGTGTCCTTGCACAGGACTGATTCATGGCATCGTTAGACTGCTTGGCTGCTTTTATTCCTTTTTCTCCTCTGAATCTTTAACATTGCATCTTCCTTTAGGATCCAGTGCTGCCTCGAGTTGGTAATTTCTCTTCCCCACGAGGTGCTATGTAGTCCTGTTTAGTGTCTGCTAGGGAGAGTGTACGGCTATGAATCAAATGGTGCTGTGCTTGCAGCATAGTAAAACATACTTAAGATGGCTTGGCTTACTTCTCAAGGAAGGCAGCGAGGCGGGATATTCACATTACCTAACTGGAGATGCTAAATTTGGGCTGTAGCTCCATGGTGACTTAAGCTGTAATAGCTAGCTATGCAGTCCAGTCCTTGTTCTTGCATTCCACCCCTTCCTTTGTGCATCCTAGCTCCTGTGTGATCCCACGCTGAGCTGTTTGGCACACGGAGCCAGCAAAAACCTGACATGGCAACAAAAAGAATTGGTTCACGCCAACAGAGCCGGGGAAATCTCAGAGTCAGAGCAAAGGAGGGGGTGAGTCAGCGCAGGAGGGACTCTAGGGATACAGAGGGGACATTTTTTGTCTGATGGTTGTTGGACAGAGCTGGTGGTCCCCCAAAACCTCAGTCAAGTCATGAAAAGAATACCTCTAGGGTCCTCCACGGTCATCAGAAGGGAGAAAGAAGCTCCTTCAGGAGCTCATCCTGTTAGGCAGGGGCCTGTCTCTCCCCACAGTGGCAAAAGGCACCTAAGAGCTCTAGGTGCCTACACTGGTTGAGTGTTGCTCCCCCTTCTCTCTTTCCCAGTACAGTCATTTCAACAAGCTGTTCACTATTTGCAGGTTCTGAAATGATAACCATAAAAAACTTTTGGCTGTATATACGATTTTGCAGTTCACTGATAGTAAACTTGTATAAACTTGATTATTCAGTACACCCCTACTTCCAGTCTTGGCTGATCCCAGCATCTCTGGCAGCATCTGCAGGGAGCAGAGCTGCACGAGCTCTGGCAGTTTTGAGACCAGTTAATCTCACTTTGATTCTCTGCCCTTTGTTCAGTAGTGAGGTGTCTGACCATATTACCACACTTGAGTCAAGATTAAATTCTCTGTCTGGTATAATTCAGGAAAAAAACCCTTAATGATCTAGGTGACCTAGCACCTTCTGTGGGCTCCCCAAACTACTAGGAAAAATAATGCTGTTGTTATGTATCTTTTGATTTTACCTAATGTGGGTATCTGGATGGGTTAATTAGTCTAGGTTAACTGATCACTTAGACCTTGACCTTGTGCAGCCTCGGTGCTGGAGCTATGGCCTGAAACAGCAATCTATGTTTAAAAAATATTTGATCTGGAGATCTTTTTCTGTTCTGTCACTCCCTCTCGTGAAATCCTGAACATCCATCCATGCAGTGGCTCCTGCAGGGACTTGGGACAACAAAGCACATGTCCACTTGTGTACAGAGGTCTGTGTGAGACCAAGCTCAAGCAATGTTCACTGGGGTGCTTATTCTGACACAGATTTATTTCAGAGAGCTGATAGCCACTTGTTGCACTCTCTGAAGCAGTAGACTTCTGTAACATGTTAGTAAATGTATTTTAGTTGGAAATATTCATGGCCAGGTAATTCTTCATCTTGTGCTGATCTTTTTCATATCTCGGGCTCTCACCAAGAGCAGAGTCTAAGGGTGTGTATTTACTACATAAAGCCCAGCCCCCTTGATTTCAAATTCTGTCATTTTAAGCTGAATCATCATCCTTCTCTGAATTTCCAGACAGCCAAAAGTTTCAAAGGCTGCTGATCTCTCAGGGAAGTCTGGAAAAATCATTTCAGGCTTTCACCTGCAGAGCACAACGAGTGGGAAGATTTATATTTATTAAGTTTTGTTCCAGATTTTCATAAAGTATTTCTTAATTGGCTCTAAATTACCATAATGGTCAAATAGAGCATGAAATGTTGTGCAGCACGCCACAGAACAAAGGAACCATCGCTGTTGTTTGTTGGTCTCCTCTTGTAAAGTAGCATTTCAGAATACCTTCCTGTTCTGGGAATGCCAGCTATCGCTGTTGTTTGTTGGTCTCCTCTTGTAAAGTGGCATTTCAGAATACCTTCCTGTTCTGGGAACACCAGCTCACCACGGAAATCCCCCCAGTAACCTGGGTTACTGTGCACTGGCTGGGGTGGGGTAGCAGCCTCCTAGAACAGGATGCTCTTGGTGACAAGTAAATTCAAGCAACATGACAGGAGCTTGCCCTGATGGGAGCTCCTCAGGTTGGGTTTGCAGTATACAAAGGAGCTCTGCACAGTAACTAAACTTACTGCTGTGGTGTGTAGTAATTTAGTGATCTCACACCCCTCTCTGCGTCAGCAATCTCTGCCCGCTGGTAGTGATTGGCAGATGTTACAAACACTGGTTTAAGGATGATAACAGTGAATTACAAGTATTACAAGTACAGAAACTTCTGGGATGTGTTTTTTAGCCCCTGAGGTTCAATATGAGGAGTGGCATCCTTCATTTGCTATCTGCTAAATCCCGATGCAGTTTCAGCAGCACAGTAGGCCACATTGGTGTTTGTTGCTGCACTGGGTACTGTTGTGTCTTGTCTTTTTCTACATCTCGCTTTTCTCCGGTGAAGGAGAAAACTCAATTGCTTGCTGGAAGAACTTAATGATCCCACCGTGAATTCATGGTATCGTGGCAAGAGGCCATCAAAACGAATCATGCTAATGGTTGTGACAGCATCGTCTAGTCTACGACAAGACTGCTGGTATCAAATTCCTCACTATTCACGTTAGTCCCTACAAGAGGAGATTCTTCACGACAAGTCTGTAGTTCAGCAACCCTCTTGGCTTCTCAGCTCTCGGCCCAGCTCCACAGTGGTTCCCTAAAAACATCTTCTCCTTGTTATAATTGTTATTAGTGCTTATGATACAAACCCATTCTTAAATTCTGGAGAAACTGCAGTGTAGCAGCTGAAATTCCTGCGTGCTTTATATGCACATTTTATAGAGTACCTTCATTATGTTAATATTCTTAGTATTCTTTTGCGTATCTAAAGAAAATTATTTAAAGTGTTCATTTTATTTTATGCTACCAGAGTAAACAGTGGAGGAAGTTACATAAAAACACAGTGATACAACCCAAAATCATCTTTAGGGGTATCTGTCTGATTTCTAGAAGGTTATTTTCATTAGTCATTTGGACACTTGCTTCTGAGCTTCGCCTTTTGAAAGTGGTTCTAAGAAGCCACCTCTGCTTTGATTTAGTTCAAGAACTGCAAGTGGGAAGATAGGAATGAATGAGAGGTTCCACACAGGACTGCTCTGAAGCGACAGCAAACACATGATTTTTCTTTTCAGAGACTGTTCCATGTGTCAGAACGTAATGCCGTTGAGTTTCCACCAGAGCTTTCACCCAGAGATTTCATGGGTAAGATGCGTATTGTTTGCGTTCATTTCAGCTCCGTTTGTTCCAAATGCAACTGTCTGAGCAGAGCTTCTTTCCTTCTTGGAGCTGGTATAATTGTGCTCCTCCACACGTGCCAAGCTCTTTGTGCAGCTGCTAGTGTAGGCTCTGCTGCTGCTGTGTCCAAGCAGGTCCTCTCAAATTCTCTCAATGCTGAATTTATTTACGTTTTCAGATGTGAACTTGATATTGTCCGAGTAGAATGTGTGCGGTGTAACATAGAAGTGTCTCTGCGCAGGATTTAGGAGGTGTGGGAAGCCCCTCAGCCATGTGTGTGCTTTTATTACAGAAACCCAAGATGAAGTTGTATTGTTGAGTCATCTGTTATGGCTGATTGAATTTGTACTTTGTTTTCATGTTTAAAGTGCCTGATGATTTTTTGTCGAGGAGGCAATGGTTTCACTGTTACAATGCATACTTAGAGTTCTGCACTTGGTACCTGTTCTGTAATAGAATATTTTTGCAGTTTCTGTATGGAAATAAAGACTTATTAGGCATAATGGTGATTATTTTTTTCCTTTTTGAATTCCTGAGACTTAGCAATCGAAAAAGCATCCTCTGAGCCTTAGCAGGGTAGTAAATGCATTAACCTGATTCCTCTACAGCTGTGTTAGCAACTGTCAGTAGAAAAATGGACAGTTCTTTGAAATAGTACTAAGAACAAAGCAAGCTGTTGTTAAAAACAGATAGAGGGGTAGGGGCCATTGGTGCAGGTGTTCATAGAATCACAGAATCACAGGTTGGTTTGGGCTGGAAGGGACCTCAAAGACCATCCAGTTCCGACCCCCCTGCCATGGACAAGGACACCCTCCACTAGGCCAGCTTGCTCATTATTATTGTTCCATTGTTACTCCCTGAATTACACCTTCATGTCATTTCACTCCTTTCCATTACTGTATGGCACTACAGTTAACCATCTTCTTTGGTACTTCTAATGACATGAAATGTTTTGGGGTTTTTTACTGAAGAAAAATCAAGCAAGGAAAGGAACAAAAAAGAAGAAACAAAAATTGTTAAATTCTTTCTCTAAAAAATAGCTATTAAACTTGAAAGGTACTCCAGAAATAACTGAATGCTTTGATAACAGGGATTAACTGAAAATGCTAAAACCACCAACACAAAACCTTTTCACACAAAACACTGACTGTGTGAGTTTATCTTGTAGATGTGCATGTACTGACCCTCTAGACACGTTTCAGTGGCTTGTTTATGTGGGTTTTTCCTTAATGAGAGTTTGGTCGTAGGACACATATGCAGACACTTGCAGAGAACTAATTTCAAACAGGTGAAGTTCTGAGAACGAATTTTCCCTCAAAGCATTTACTTTTTACTTCTGGGTAGGAGAAGGCCATATAGGTTCTGCGCTGCCTACTGGGACTTGTCCAAATAGAAGCTGTCCCGTCAAGTCACGTGTGTGCAGCTCTTTGTGATGTGGACTATTATCCTCTAGGGCCCTCTAGGGACTGAACTGGGAGTGCCAAATCTTATTACAGACACAACAGAGCAGTAGAACAGAAAGGTTTTATGTGGCCTCATGGACCACCAAGTGGCTTCTGCCCAAAGATGAAGATCGGGGTCTTTGTGACCTCACTGCTTCACATAGAGTGCCAGTCTTTCACAGATGATCAAAACCAAAGGGCTAACCTCTGGAATTGCATAAGCGTGCGAATGCACCCTCTAAAGCAGAAGGGTGATTTCTACTGTGGAAAGAAAGTGTCTCAGAATAAGCTTAGTTAGCTCAAATGTTTAGCTGATGAACAGCTGAACACTGAAAGAGCATCACTGCGTGGCAGTTAGGATTGCTTGGTACAGAATAAGCAAGTGCTTACACAGACAAAGCACTGCCTCTTCCTCATCCCCTGCTTAGAAGGCTGGGAAAAGCTGTCTGGGCAGGAAGAGGGCGGGAGGGAAGTGGTTGCTCACAGATGCTATCCCTGTCAAACAGTTTCAGTGCCTCTGGATCACACCAAGCATAAACTGGCTTCCTAGGGGCAGAGCATCTCCCATATAAAGATGGCACTCTCACTGTGGGACACACATAGTCCCTGCTGCAGCAGGGCTTAAAAAGGAATTGTACCAAAAGCAACAAGATTGTCCAAGACCATGATTTCCTTCTGCCTCAAAATGCAGCTAGGCAAAGGCTTCATGTGAAGATGTTGCAATATAAGGAGGCTGGGTTAGTCCAGGATAAGAGAATGGTTGAAGTTTAGTCCACAAGCTGAAAGCCCTGGCAGTGGTCTAGAGGAGCTGGGGACACAGCCACACCACTGCCAGAAGCTGGAAAAATGCACATATGGGCTGAGGAAGATCATCAGCATTTAAAAAAAAAAGAGGAGAGAACATCCTCTCCTCAAGGATCCCAGTGTGGCTGTGTTCTGGTATCTGAGTGCCTGGGTTTTGAGATACACACGCTGGTTTTAGCTTGCCTCTTCCGTCTTGCATGAAGTGCCATCCTCACTCTGGGCCAGAGCCAAACAGTGAGTAGGAGCATTAAGGTCTCACGGGCTGCACAGGCTGATAGATGGAACCATCTGGTTAATGGCGATACCATAATGAAAGCATTAGCTCTTAATTATATAAATGCAGATGAAACTCTTTTATCACGTATGTGAAAAAAAAGAATCAAGCAAGGACTGAATTAAAGCTGCTGTCTGTTTCCTGCAGTGCAGGGACCCAAAGCTGAATTAGTCCAGAAGCTCATGGCCTGCCACCATCCTTGGAGGAAGAAATGCAGGAGTGAGTTATTTTATTAAGTATTTTGAGAGACTTTCAGAGCTAAAATAATCTGCCGGTCCTAAACAGTCCGCAGTGCTGCTGTGGAATAGTGGGTCAGAATCACCTGTAGAAGAGGAAGGAGTCAATCTGGGCAGCATGTTTGCTGGATTATGATATCAAAGAGGTCCAAAGGGACTCATAATCTAGCTGGATTTAATTTAATTGGTTCTACTTTTCCAAAACAAAGAATTGTTACACTCCCAGGAAAGGTGTCAAAGCTGGATCCAAAAGAAGGCAATGATGTTCTCTGAGGCATAGAAGAATAAGAGACAAGGCACGAGGTACTCTGGATATGCTCAGGCATGATACGTCATGGAGAAATGTTATGAAGGAAGACAGAGGGCTGTGCGGGCAGAGGCAGTGCCCTAGAATGGGAAATTAAGGTACTCTGAAGAAATTGTTCTTCGTTATATGCTACTGTAAAATAGCTTCCTTTTAAAATGCCAGGCATGTTGAAGCTCTGGACACACCAGAGTGGGAGGCACACCTAGCACCCATGACACAGGTTCACCCAAGTATTCCACCTTGCTGTAAAGCTGAGCAGGGTGGCAGAAGGAAACGGCCTGAGATTCATCTCACCAACCAAAGCATCCAATTCGAGCTAGGATGACTTGTACGCTGAGTTCCATGGTCCGTAAGGACAGGATGCACCTTCATAGTCAGGGTGGCCACTTCATATATCAATTCATACATACTGAACACCTACATTTACTAAATCAGGCCCGTTATTTCTGTCCTACCCTTTCCCTGTCTCCGTTTCGTGTTTTTTAACAGTGTCTTAATCATAGAGCTCTGAACTCTGTTGGCCCTCTTTGCTCTGCTGTAACATAGATAATAACTTCTAGAATGAAATTTCTTGTTCTGAATACATTTAACATGTTTCAGAAGAGTCTAAAATAGAAACTCTAAGAACATTAACTTAGAGCACTTTTCAAGTTCATCTTACTTGCAGTCCATTAAAGTGAAGTGACAACTGAGGTGTGACGTGAAGTAATTATACTGATTGTGTTGTATGTGCTCCGCAGGAGCTGACTGATTTGCTGAGGATATTAATTTCAAAAGTCAGATAGCAAGAGATCAGCTGAGATGGAAGATCACTTCAAAGTGACCTCAGATCAGGGGAAAAGAAAAAGTGGGGGAGGGAGGGTGATGTGGCCCAGCACAGGAGTTTATATTCTCTCAGTGAAGTAGGTGCATTTTGACACCAAAGGTGGTCTCCATGTGACCAAATGCAGGTGTCATCGCTGTAGGTTCCCTTTACAGCCTATGGAGAGAAGTGGAGAATAATTAACCTATCTTATTTTATGTTTCTGCACCAGGATGTGAAAAATCATGCCCTAGATTTCCCGGGTTATAAAGAGACCATAAGAGTGACTGGCTGGGCTATAATGTTTGCTGCTCCACCCTAAGGGTCCCACAGGTACCAACACAGACTGAACAACTATCTACCTTACTCACACCACGGCACGGGGCTTGTCTATGGCCTGGTCATTACCCCTGTGACATGAGGCTTGGTGGCCAGGGCCATAGCAACTAAGTAGCAGACTGTGTAACATGACTTAGAGACAGCACTTAATGAGATGCGGTCGGTAAGGGTTCTCTGAAAGAGGCTGTACCTTGGTGAATAACGAACCCAGTGAGCTTTATTTCTTTGATCTCTAAAACATGTTTCACGGTCACAAGAAGTTAGTACGAATGTAAAAGCTCTTTATCAAATGCTCTCTGCTGAAATCAGGTTTGGATTTGTGCACTCGAACTGTTGCACAGCCCTGAATAGATATGCAAAAAGCAGTTTAATCCTATTGCACTTTGGCTTTGGCTCACTTGGGCAATCTAGCAGTGCGAGTAAAACTGCTTGCACTGCAGGATCGTCACTGCTTCACTTGGATAAATTCATTAGCAAGTCACAAAGTAACTATGAGTCTGAGGGGGTTCAGGAGCCATGAGCTAGATCTTCCTGAGAACCAAAAACTAGAGGTAGGGAATAGCCTATGACACTAATGAAGAGGATGTCATGGAGCTTGACTGCACAGCCAGTTCCTTGAATCTGGAAAGCCACACTCAGAGAAAGAGGTAAGTGGTAGCAAAAGCACGAGTCCATGCTCACAGGGACCTCCACACTCCTTCCTTCCACATGGCTTCATCTGTCATTTACCAGAAAAAAGTGACAAACACCTAAGTACTGACTTGGCCAAGAAGCAGTGTTTGGGCGCACCCAGACCAACATTAAAGCCTGTAATCACCATGGTCATCACTGTTACTGACTCATAGACTTCACAGAAAAGCACAGGCAGTCCCCAGGCTGAAGGCTCTTGGTTCAGGGGCACTGAGCACAGGTCCCAGGAGCCCTGGTCCCTGAGGCTCAGCCTGTACTGAAGAGGAGCCAGGCCCAGGCTCACCGTCCAGGCTGACGCAGACGCCTTCTGTAGCCAGTGGGATGTTGGAAAGAGCCCATTTATCCCATCAGTCCCAGTGCTGTTACACCTCCACTGACAATAGAGAGACAACTTGAGCAAGAGGTGTAGGTTTTTGACAGCTGAAGTAACCGAAAGGATCGCCTTGCTCACTGATTACAGCTGTGTCCTTGCACGGCACCATTAACTGCACCAGCACTTGGGCAGCATCCATGGGTCTTTTCTGATAGTGATCAGGGTTGCTAACCAATTTGTGGCATCAGGAATCTTCTCACACACCTGGAGATGAGGTGAGACTTTGCAGTTCAGAGGGAAGGATGCCCCTGTAGAGATCTTCTCTTTTTAATCTCCGCACAGCGAGAGCAGTGATCAGTCCCTCTATTTCTCTGTGGCCAAGCACTTAGTCCTCCATTACTCTTCAAAACGGGGACAGCAGTGCTTGCTCCCTCACAGTAGTGTTATGGGGGCAAGTCCGCTACATCTTGAAACCCACTTATGTTCTGTGTGGTGGAGACCAGCCCAAGAACTGCAGACAGACAGCTTTTTCTCTCTCTAAAAACTGCAGTTTGTCTCTTGCTGCTGTTTCACAGTTTGGTCTATGCTTGATTTGCCATGATGTAAAGCACAACTGAAGTTTAGATGTGTAATGCTATTATTATGAAATTTAAAATTACAAAGAGAGAAAATGTATCAAAAGAAAAAAGGATTTTAACATTTTTGATCAGCCTTTCTCCTGCACTTTATTCCTATTAAATTTAAACCAGAGCTGTTCCTTTCCTTCTGCAGCAATCAGGCGTCTCCCAAGAAGTTAAAATACACTTGCAGAACTAATAAATGAGAATCTATTTGCAAAGATATTTATTTATGCGCCTGGCACTTCAGAGTGTTTAGAGGGTGATCTCAAACTGTGAGCTCGGCACTGTGTAAATTTAGAAGCGATTTTTCTAAATGTCAAGTATTTATTACATGAAAAACCCATTTGGAGTGTGGAGCAGGTCCCCAGTGATACACTGCACATTTGGGGAAGGGCTTCTTGGATGAACAGAAATAATATTTGAGAGATGAAAAGCAAATCCTCTATTTGAAATTGCTTTGTGAACACAGAAAGGAGATTGAACAAAGGTAGAAGGCCACCCCAGTGTTTTTTCTCATGCATAAAATAGTGGTTTTCCAAGTCTTTTATAACCAAGCCTATACCAGTCTGTCTTTTCTGGGTCTTGCAGTACTTCTGCCACCCCCGCTCAGATGGCTGCTGTCTCCTGCTCACCCCTGTAAGAGCTCCAGCAGGCCCTGGTCAGACTGCAGGCAAAACAACCTGCCCAATTTATTTATGTCAGCTTTTACCTACATAATACCTTACCTTCGTGTCAACATATCTCAAAGTGCAAAGTACTAAAGTGCAACTTTTTACTCCATTTGGAGGCTGATGATATGGAATATGAGTGACTCTGGGCTGTTGGGGACAGCCTGCGATGCCTCTTGTCCTGCTTGGAAATACCAGCCAGCCTGGAAGCTGCAGCAATGTGAGCATCACCATGAGCAAGGGAAGGACACAAAAAGCCTAGCCTGTTTTAAACCAGGAAGCTTTTTCATGCTGGTGGATGCACAGAAGCTGAAGGACTTCCCACATTCAGACCCTGCTGATGGTTCTATTTGTCTGTAGCCCATGGTGCTGCACCAGACAAATCCCCAGCACTCGGTGTACTATTTGATCTGCTTTTTGGTGAGTTTTGAGACTTACCACAGTACCAGTCATACACTTCTGTGACCCCTTTTCTTATCATGGTATCAGTGAGGGTGTCCCATGTCTTCCTCTTGCTATGCTGCTTTATGCTGGCTTTTCAGTTTATGCTTACTTTACTCACCTTCCTCTGAAGACTGATTTAATATCTCAGCATCTAATACTCTTCAAGAGCAGAGTATCTAATGTGGTTGGTTCCTTGTGTTCAGTCTAGGAATCAAAGTGAGATGCTTCCTCTTTTTAGCATTATTCCACACACCTCCTGCCCATCCGCCCCACCATCGCTGCTGTAACAGTGCAGGGACTGCAGAAAGCTTTTCTGGTGATCTTGATCTGCTACTCAGAACTGGTGAGGCCACACCTGGAGATCTGTGTCTGGTTCTGGATTCCCCAGTACAAGAGAGACACAAACATACTGGAGAAAGTCATGCAAAGGGCCATGAAGGCTCTTCTCAGTGCTGGCCAATGACAGGACCAGAGGCAATAGACACCAAGAGAAATGCAGGAGGTTCCTTCTGAACATCAGGAAAAACTTTAACACTGTGAGGGTGACTGAGCACTGGCACAAGTAGCCCCGGGAGGTTGTGGAGTCCTTGATCCTGGGAGAGATTCAAACCCATGTGGATATGGTTCTGGGAAACTTGCTCTAGGTGACCCTACCTGAGCAGGAGGTTGGATCACATGACCTCCAGTCATATGACCTGCCAACCTCCACCTGTGATCCTGTGCTGGGACAGCACCAAGATATCAGCCCCAAGGTAGGGCCCAAGACCAGGCCCAGTGAGGGGTACTGGTGTCAGACACAACATGTAGTTCCCTGTGTCCTCCTTCTTGCCTTTCTTGTAGATAGGAGTGACATTTGCTTTCCTTCTGTCTTCAGACACCTAGCCCAGTCACCATGATCAATCAACAGTATTTTAGAGTGGCCTCACAATGACATCAGGCAGCTTCCTCAGCACTCATGGATGCATCCCACCAGATCCTAGGGCCTTATGTATGTCCAGTTTGCTTAAGTATTCTCTGACCTGGTCCTCTTCTACCGAGGGTACATCTTCCTTGCTTCAGTCTTTCCCCCTGCTCTCTGGGGATTCCTGAAGGTGGGTCTCGCTAGCAAAGACTGAGTTGAGAAAGATATTCAGTACCTCAGCCTTGTCCATGTCCTGTATCATCAGGGCCCCTGCTCCATCCAGCAGCAGGCCCACATTTCCCCTAGTCTTCTCTTGTATTTATGGAAGCCTTTCTTTTGCACTTGACTAGCCAGACACAACTCAGAGTGACTTTGGCTTTCCTAATCATGTCTGTATGCCCAGTGTCTCTATATTTCTCACAGGTTATCTTACCCTGATTACACTTTCTGTACACTTCATTTTTATGTCTGAGTTTTGCCAGGAACTTCTTGTTGATCCATGCAGGCCTCCTGGCATTTTTGCTTGACTGCCTGTTCCCTGGGATAGACTGTGGACTGTTCTTGAGCATAAAGGAGGTGATAAAGGTGGAAGTTGAGGAGGGGGTATGTGAGGAGATGAATGCAGCCCCTCTGCCTCAGAGGAGCAGAAGCCCAGAGTGAGGCTTGAGACGGCCTCAGTTAAGCAAGAAAGACAGGTAGTTGTGGTAGGGGATTCCCTCCTCAGGGGGACGGAGGGCCCCATATGTAGACCAGACCCTACATGCAGGGAGGTGTGCTGCCTCCCTGTAGCCCGGGTCAGGGATATTACCAGAAGGCTCACAGGGCTGGTAAGTTCCTCTGACTATTATCCATTATTGATAGTTCAAGCAGGCAGGGACGCAATCACAAAGTGTTGCCTGCGTGCTATCAAAAGGGAATTCTGTGACCTAGGGCACTTTGTTGGTGGGGAGTGGGGGAGCCCAAATAATGTTTTCATCTGTCCCCACTTGTGAGAGAAAGGGTTCAGAGCAGGTCAGGAAAACCCATGAGTTGATCAAGTGTCTGAAAGGCTGGTGCCTGCACAAGAACTTTGGGGTTTTTGACCAGGGGATGGTATACTCTGCTCCTGGCATGTGTACTGCTGATGGGGCTCACCTGTTCCATAGAGGAAAGCGGATCCTTGCCCAGGAGATGGCAGGGCTCATTGATCGGGCTTTAAACTAGTTAGGAAGGGGTAAGGGGATATTACAAAGGCTGCTGGGGTCAGGCAAGTGCTTTGGGAGTCACAACATGAGTTGATGGTGGAAAAAGGTAAATGCCAACAGCACAATGGCAGACTTGGGGATGTTGCTCCACGTGAGAGTAGGGAAAATTCTGTGGATTACCCTGAGGACTCCCAGTGAAGCCACTTTTGCCTGTCCCGTATCGGAAATCTCTCTGTGCTCTGTTGAGGATACCTGCATCTGCTGCCCCACTAAAATGCCTTTATACAAATGCACATAGCATGGGGAACAAACAAGAAGAATTAGAGACCTTTGTGTGGTCATAAGGCTACGATCTCATTGTAGTCACAGAGACGTGGTGAGACAGCCTGGATGACTGGCATGCTGTCATGGATGGCTATGTGCTTTTTAGGCAAGATAGGCTAGGGAGGTGAGGTGGAGGAGTTGCTCTTTATGTTAGAGAGCACTAGAATGTATTTACCTCCACCTGGGGAAGGATGAACCCTCCGTCGAGTGCTTGTGGGTAAGAATTAAGGGGCAGGCTAGTATGTGCGACATTGTCGTGGGTGTGTAGTACAGGCCCCCCAATCAAGAGGAATGGGTTGATAGTGCATTCTGTAAGCAGTTGGAAGTAGCCTCGAGATCCCAGCCTCTGGTCCTTATGGGGGACTTCAATTACCCAGATGTTTGCTGGGCAAGCAATACAGCCAGTCATATGCAGTCCAGACAATTTCTGCAGTATACTGAAGACAATTTCCTGCTACAGATGGTGAAGGAACCTACAAGGGGAGGGTGGGTGCTGGACCTTGTTCTTACTAACAAGGATGGGCTCATTAGGGCAGTGAAGGTCAGGGGCAGCTTAGGACAAAGCGACCATGAAATGGTCGAGTTCAAGTTCCTGAGTGGAAGAAACAAGGCAAAAAGTAGGATAGCTACCCTGAATTTTGGAAGAGCTAACTTTGATCTCTTCTGAAATCTAATAGGGGCTATCCCGTGGGCTACACTGTTTGAAGGAATGGGAGCCTGTGAGAGCTGGCTAGCATTCAAACAGCACTTCTTCCAAGCACAGGAACGATGCATCCCTTTGAGTAAGAAATTGGGAAAGAGAGGTAAAAGACCTGCATGGATGAGCAGGGAGCTAATGAATATACTCAGAGGGAAGCAGAAGGTCAATGAACTGTGGAAAAAGGGTCTGAGCACCTGAGAAGAATACAGGAAAGTTGCCAGGGCCTGTAGGGACGCAACTAGGAAAGTTAAAGCCCACTTAGAAGTGAAGTTGGCAAGGGACATAAAGGATAATAAAAAGGGAGTTTTTAGCTATGTGAATAGTAAGAGGATGACCAGGGGTAATGTAGGCCCCTTGCTGAATGAGGCGGGTGTCCTGGTAATGGGGGATGACGAGAAGGTGGAGATCCTGAATGCCTTCTTTGCTTCGGTCTTCACTTCAAATGCCCCCCGGGACTCACAGACACTGGATGAAAGTCGTAATGTTTGGAAAATGAAAAGCTTCCCTTTGGTTGAGGTGGGGGTGGTCCAAGAGCGTCTCAAAAGGGATTAATGCACATAAATCCATGGGCCCGGATGGGATGCATCCACGTGTGTTGAGGGAGCTGGCGGAAGAGATTGTTGAGCCGCTCTCTATCATCTTCGACAGGTCTTGGCGAACAGAAGTGCCTAAAGACTGGAGGATAGCCAATGTCACTCCAGTCTTTAAAAAGGGCAAGAAGGAGGATTCTAGCAGCTATAGGCTAGTCAGCCTCACTTCTGTCCCAGGAAAGGTGATGGAACAGCTTGTTCTGGATGCCATCTCCAAGCAACTGGAAGAGAAGAAGGTCATGAGGAGTGGTCAGCATGGATTCACCAAGGGGTGATCGTGCTCAACCAATCTCATAGCCTTCTATGATCTCATCGCCAGCTGGGTGGATGTCATCTACCTTGACTTCAGCAGGGCCTTTGATGCTGTCTCCCATAACATCCTGATAACAAAGCTGAGAGAGCATGGGATAGATGAGTAGACAGTGTGGTGGGTTGAGAACTGGCTGTCGGACCGAGCCCAGAGGGTTGTGATGGGTGGAGCAGACTTGGACTGGAGGCCTGTGACTAGCGGTGTTCCCCAGGGCTCGGTGTTGGGTCCAGTTCTGTTTAATGTCTTCATTGACGACCTTGATGAGGGAATAGCATCCACCCTCAGCAAGTCCACCGATGATACAAAGCTGGAAGGGGTGGCTGACATGCAGGAACACTGTGCTGCCATCCAGCAAGACCTGGACAAGCTGGAAAGCTGGGCAGGGGGAAACCTACTGAAGTTCAACAAAAGCAAGTGTAAAGTCTTGCACCTGGGAAAGAATAACCGCTTGAATCAGAACAGGCTGGGGGTGAGCTGCTGGAGAAGCTCTATGGAGAAAGACCTGGGAGTCCTGGTGGATGACAGGTTGGCCAAGAGCCAGCAGCTTGCTCTGGTGGCTAAAAGAGCCAATGGGATCCTGGGATGCATCAGGAGGAGAGTGGTCAGCAGGTCTAAGGAGGTGATCCTCCCGCTCTACTTTGCCCTGGTCAGGCCCCACCTGGACTATTGAGTCCAATTCTGGGCTCCCTGGTGTTAAAAAGGACAGGGATCTCCTTGAGAGAGTGCAGAGAAGGGCTATGAAGATGATTAAGGGCCTGGAACATCTATCCTATGAGGAGAGGCTGAATAAGCTGGGACTGTTCAGTCTAGAGAAAAGAAGACTAAGGGGGGACCTAATTGGTGTTTACAATTATCTTAAGCATGGGATGCAGGGGGAATCAGCCAGCCCCTTTTCAGTGGTTTGTGGAGACAGGACAAGGG
This sequence comes from Laterallus jamaicensis coturniculus, assembly GCA_022605575.1. NCBI lineage: Eukaryota > Metazoa > Chordata > Aves > Gruiformes > Rallidae > Laterallus > Laterallus jamaicensis. Next base: position 1,922,256 of record JAKCOX010000008.1, read on the forward strand.
GCAATGGCTGCAAGTCAGAACACAGGAAGTTCTGCACCAACATGTGGAAAAGCTTTTTCCCAGTGAGGGTGACAGAGCACTGGGACAGGCTGCCCAGGGAGGTGGTGGGGTCTCCTTCCCTGGAGATATTCAAGACTCGTCTGGACGCCTATCTGTGCAGTATGAGCTAGGGAGCTGCTTTGGCAGGGGGGTTGTACCCCATGATCTCTTGGGGACACTTCCAACCCCTACAATTCTGTGTTTCTGTGATTCTGTGATCCTTGAATATCAACCAGCTTTCTTGGACCCATCTTTCCTTTAGGGTCCTATCCTATGTGACTCTTTCAAGCAGATCCCTGAGGAGATCAAAGCCTGATGTTCTAATGTCCAGGGTTGTGATCTTGCTTTTTGCCCTGTTCCCTCCTCTCAGGATCTTGAACTCCACCATCTCTTGGTCACTGCAGCCAAGGAAGCCTTTGACTTTTACTTCCCCAATGAGCTTTTCCTTGGTTATAAGCCTGAGATCCAACAGAGCGCCTCTCCTTGCTGGCTCCTTGTCACTTGGGTTTGCAAATTGTCATGAATGCTCTCTAGGAACCTCCAAGGCTGCCCATCCCCCACTGTGTTCTCTCTCCAGTAGGTATCCGTGTGGTTGAAGTATGATGTGAGGACCATGGCTAGGGCTACATCTAGCTGTCTGTAGAAGGTCTTATCTACTTGTTCTTCTGATTATGCAGGTTAGACCAGACACCCTGTACGTGAGGCACCTCCTTTCCCATGGAGATGTTTTGATGTCCTGGGCTGAGGCCACCCTAGCTATCCTCCAACATCAGTCTGCCCTGCTCCCTCACTGGGGGAGATGAGATGGGCCCTGGATGGCAAGGCTCTGCTGTGCCAACCCCTGTTGGGAGTGCCTGCAGTGCCCGTTCATCTGATGACAATGTAAGACAAGTTTTGTGGACAGAGGCCTTGTGTTTTATCAGTCTATCTAATAACATTGGGAGAAAAAAATTGACAGGGTTTCATCTAAAAGCTCTTTTTCACCTCTGAAATAGATGTCATGAAGTTCAAAGCAATTGCTCCAGGTTCAGTTAGGTACACGGGAGCTGCACTAGCTACAGGGAAAGGTGGTTAGATACTTATGGGTTAAAGCAGACAAATACTAAGAACATACCTTGCAAGGGACAGAGAAGTAATGTATAGCCTGGGTGGAAAGTGGAGTGGTGAGTGGTGAAGCGGTTGCATGTACTGAAATTCAAAATTGAGCTAGGAAGGAAGCATAACCTCAAGTCCATTTCAGTCGAGCTGAGCTTGAAAAGGGATCTTTCTTCAAATATGGGCACCACTTAAGAAAAGAGATCTTTTTGAGATACCATACTGAACTGAGAAGAAAAGGAAAAAAAGCAATCAACCACCACCACAAAAAATCCCAATTAAAGAGGACAGTGAAGGGAACTGCTAGAAATTGACAGAAATCATGTTGAAATGACAAACCCAGGAAATTCTGGCAAATGAAATCTATAGTGAGATAGATCAACTACCAATCTGAGATTCAAGTTGCTAGTAAAAAAACACTTTCAAACACATCCAAACCCTGATATCTTCCAGAAATTCAGTGCAGCTTCAAATGAGGCAGTCAAGAGGCAGAAGGATTACACAGCAAAGAGAAGACCATAGGAAAAAACTTGCATGAATACAGTTCATTAAGTACAAGGTGAAGGAGTCTCTGGTGACAGATGACATCAATCTCAAGCAGAAAAGGTTTTTGAAACAAATGAACACATGGAGAGGTAAGAAGAAGTCAGGATGGCAACCATCATACGGGTCTGGGGTAACTCAGCATGAAATTGCTAATTTGCTAGTTGTGATGCATCTGGCATCACAGGAACAGTCAATGGCCAGTATCACTTCAGGCTCTAAGAAAGCCTCCAGGATGATGCTGAAATCTCTAGAGCAATAAATCTAACTTTTTTCTAGGCAAAATCAGGAGTAACTGTAAGAGCAGCTATGCTGGGTAGGATTCCACACACACTTTCTCCTGAGGAAGTCATGCACCATGAATCTGGTGGAAATATCTGTATGATATGACAAGCTTTGCGAGTAAGGGGGATGCATATGGAAGAATTTGTCAGAAGCTTTTGCAAAACAACCACTGCAGATTCCTACGGAATACAAAAGGAAGGATGTCCCTATTTTAAGCTAGAAAGTAGGAAATGACAGAAATAATGGAGAAACTTCACTGTGGAAGGGAGCTTCCATTGAGCTCCCACAAGTATTTGCACACTTGGATGTCACCATTCATTCTATTCCTCAGTGAGTTGGCAGAGAGAAAAGTTTCCAGTTGGTACAAAATTAAGGGCAGTCAGTATCAACATCGAGCTCAAAGCTGCAGAAGGCTAGCACAGGCCTGGATGGCTGGTCGATCAAACAGTAGATGAAAATTTAATGTCAATGATGACAAAGTAGGAGACTCAAACTATTAGTCCTGAGTCACTGTGGATAACTTTCTGAAAACATCAGCCCAGTTCTGAGCAGTGATCAAAAAAGGTAGATGAGATATTTTTACTTACTTTGAAGGGAACTGAGCACCAACCAGTTCCCATTATGTCACTGTGTTGCTCCAATGAACGCATATGGCTTGACAACTGCTTGTTTTAGCCATCTTGTTTTAAACAGCTTATGGCAGAACTAAAATGAGGAGAAGCGTGATGAGGATTATTAGGGTTACAGGCTGCCTTCTTGATGAGAAGACACTGTAAATGTTTGAAATGTGGAGGTGCTGGGGGGGATGTCCTGGGGAGGGATTGAACACAGAATGATTATTTACTGTCTTTTGTAACACAAGATGTACTGGAAAGTCAACATAAAGATCAGTGAGGGAAAAATAATCAAAAGAAAATGTTTTTCCCCAGTACACTGTCAAAGTCTGAAACACAGGCTGTTAGAAACAAAAAAATATAAAAGCATTCAAACCAAGTGACACAAGTTCATCAGTTATCTGGATAAAGCCACTGGCTCAAAAAGTCCCTGAATTTCATTTTTGCCCAAAATGAAGGGACGGGAGATCTTTTTCTTATGCTCTTTTCCTCAGCAAGTACTGCAGGAGACTGTTCTGACCCAGTATGGCCATTCATATTTTGTTTTTACTTACCCTCCCCTCTGCCAGGTCACCATTTCCTACGGATCCTTTTCATAACCATCCAGTATAACTCAATATAATGAGGCTAAACTCTGGAAGAAGGGATCTCTCCCCTGGGCTCAGCCATGCCGAGACCCCTCTGCAATGCTGTGTTGCTGGCCTCCCCAGTACAAGAAGGGATGGACATACTGGGACAAGTCCAGCCAAGGGCCACAAAGACAATTCAGGGCTTGGCCCATAGGAGGAGAGGCTGAGGGAGCTGGGACTCCAGCCTGGGGAAGAGAAGGCTCAGGGGGATTGCACCCATGAGTATGGATGGAGTACATATGATGTACTCCTCCACCTGATGAAGCCAGGCTCTCCTCGGTGCTATCCAGTGTCAGGACTACAGGCAACAGACAAACTGAAATGAAAGAAATTTTGTTTAAACATAAGGAAAAAAAAAAATCACTTTGCTACTGTCAGAAGGCTGGAACAGGATTTGGACAGGATAAAATGTATCCAACCCATGCAAGAAATCACCACTTCATTCCTCTCCCAGTTTGCAGACCTATATTTTTATCTTAAGACAGCAGGGAAAGCACCTCATGCTGTGTTTGGCAGGAGGGTACAAGCACACACCTCTCCAGCTGCCCAGCTGCAGGACGCTGGGATCTCATGGAGGAAGCTGGGGGCAACAAACCTGTTGTGCACTTCAGCAAACATCATCAAAGGACTGTCACAGCTGAAAGCATGTTTCCAATTCCCATCCCAAATTTGCCAGATAAGCTTTAGAAGTATGACTGTATTACTGTAAAGCAGGTGGGCGCCCAGGTATTTTTAGAGCATTTGAACACTAACTAGCCCAGAAAGCTGCTCTGCATGACAAGTGCCCCAGCCTGCAAAACCAGCATGTTGTTCACCTCACCATGTGTAACAAAGCTGGTTAAATAAAATGGCAGAGCTTTTCTAGCATGTGCGTATCTTGGACATTCATAAAGTCTATAGAATGCCTTACACCATGAGAGTTGAGCTTAAAACCCTGCTCCAAATTTGTTAGAGGATGAACTTTGACTCTAGGTCCTTCCCAGCGCTCATACATAGCCTCCAGCCAGCTGCTGGATACAGACACTGATTGACTCTTATCTGACCCTTGGCTAAATTCTTCTAATGGGTCTGGCTGGGTGGGACTTAACTTTCTTCATAGCAGCCCCTGTGGTCCTGTTTGGCATTTGTGGCTCAAGCAGTGTTGGTGACACAGCAACGTTTTGGTTATTGATGAACGATGCTTATGTGGCATCAAGGCTTTGGCTTTTCTTCCTGTTTACCCCCTCAGCAAGTGGGCTGGCAATGGAAAAGACACTGGAAGGGGACACAGCTGGGACAGCTGACCTGAACTGGCCAAAGGGATGCTCCATATCATACACCATTATGCTCAATCTGCTCACTCATCAGCAACAAAGACTGAGGTAAAGGAAGAAGGAGGAAGGGTTTTACCTGCCAAAGTGGTCATTGTTCAGAGACCAGCAGAGCATCTGCCTGTGTGGGTGCTGTGTGACTGACTTTGTTTTTCTCCAGGTTTTCCCCCATTTTTCCTTCACTGATTAAACTGGCTTTATATCCACCTACACATTTTCTCACTTTTTTTCCTGCTTCCAACCCCCATCCTACTGGGGGTGACAAGGGTGAGCAAGCGGCTGCACTGAGTGTTTGGCTGCTGGATGGGTTCAATCCACCACCATTCTCCATCCTGAATGTGTTTTTATTTGCTGTATGGGACATCTTCTTGGACTCCAGAATCCCAGCAGTAGCAGCGACAAACTGCAGAGCAATTCTTGGAGAAAGCTGTCTTTTCCCTTTATGGCCTTATACCCTGCAAGGCTCCATCGGAGAGGAGAAATGCTCCATACAGGCTGTCTTCCCCTTGCAGTTCACGCAACCCACCACAGGGAGACAGCTGATATACGTCTCTGAAAAAGAAACCCGCTGGAAATGTCAGGCTGAGGAGTTTGTGAGAAACTGTTGCACACCACTGGGCAGAGATTTGGCTCCTGAGGCTTGGCCCTTTTCTGAATCAATGAGTTTGGCTGCTGACAACTGAAGCTTTTACCCCTGGGAAGCTCCTGGGCCTGAGGAATGCCTGGGACTGGGTTGTGAGCAGGGATGTTAGCAAGAGCATCGCTGCCTTCATTGCAGCAATGTGGAATGAAGGGTGCAACATGCTGCACAGAGAGAAGGGCCCACGGTTCAAGTGGCTCTACACTGTGTTGAAGAACTGGATTTTTTTTCACTCTCATGCTGCAGCTTTCCTGGCTGAGGCTGGGAATTTAACTTGAGCCACACACTGCATTAGGTACCCCTGAAAGTCAGAGCTCTGTTTTGTGTGACATTCGTCTGAGGCCCAGACTGGCAAACTGCCTGGACCTGGAATCAGTAAGTGTGCTTTAGAAGTACATAGTGCTAACCAAACTCCTGCTGGTCCCCTGAGGTCAGCTTCTACTTCTGGGCTTGACTCCGGTGCTTCATGGCCCCATGAGTGAAATGGGGCAGATAGTACCTCATCTCTCACAAAAGAACGGCCAAGAGACCCTAGAGGAAATTAAAAATTCGGACTCTTTAAAGCAGATAAATAAACTGGGGGAAAACACATGCAGGAGGTTGGAAAATGGTCTAGCAGTGAGTGGTAGTGGTTCCTGAAGTGCTGTCAGGTACGTGCACTGAATGAGACAAGATCCATGAACCTGCCTCTGGAATGTCTATCATTATGCATCAGCACAAAGGGACCAAATGAAGATTGAAGATGTAATTTTATTTTTGGCACTTGCTAATTCTGCATGCATGACTGCACTCAAGCAAATGTCTGTTAGAGCAGTTTATTGTATGCAAATCACCATACATTTTTCAGCAATATCCACACTTCCCATTCCCTGTGGAAGGATTTGCAAATGAAATCTCCTATACTTACCTGCCATTAAAACACCAGTGAGATTCTCTATCCAGCCACTCCACTGCTCATCCTCTCCAAAGGTGAGAATTCTTTTCCCTGAGCACCTCGCCTTCCATCAGCTGTCATACGCAAGCCCTGGCCATGAGCGGGATCCTCCCAGCAGCAGGTGCACCCCAGCAGGACATGATCTCCACACAGCATGGGGGCTTGGGGATTGCCACCAACTGCCACAAGTTTCTCTGTGGATGCCTAAAGGTGATTGACAGTCTATGGGATATGTTTTAATTGGCTAAAGGAGGAACAGATGAGTCCCAAAGCACCCAGTAACCCACTCACACATGGCATTTCGCACCTGCAAATAGGAATTTAAGTGGGAGTCCCATAAGTGCTCTAATCACCAGCAGAAACAGGCACCCTGCCTGATAAGGTGAGGCTTGGCCCAGACCCCACTCTGGAGGTTTCACCAGTCTAGGCTGAACAGTGTCCTATAACCAGGTTCCTGAAGGTCTCAGTTCCTTGAATGCTTTTGTTGTTTTGCATGAGGAGCCCAGGTGCCTGACATTCTGTGGGCCACCTTGAAGTCCTGGGGCAGCAGCCTGAGGCACAGCAATGCCACCATCTTACCACCACCACTGTTGGATGGATTTCTGTCATACTGCCTTCAGTCCTCATCCAGGGTGTTCTGAGTTCTCCAAAATTCAGATTCAAACCATACCTCCAGCATCTCACAGCAGTCTTGCTGCTATTTCCCTTGGCTTTTTTTTTCCCCCTCCTCAAGCCAGGGAAGTGATACCTCATGGGTATTTAAAAGACAGGTAGATGTGGCTCTTAGGGTCATGGTTTAGTGGCAGACTTGACAGTGTTAGGTTAACAGCTGCACTTGATGGTCTGAAAGGTCTTTTCCAACCTAAAGGATTCTATGATTATATTTTTCTGTGCATTAAAACCACAGAAGATCCCATGGAGTACAGTAAGCAGCAGTGAAAGCACCAGAGACGTTTACAGACATAACAACTGAGAAGAGCTGCCACAAAAAGGCCAGGGTCTTTGGTCAGGCCAGGACTGCAAGCACTCTTTGTGAGCCAAAAAAGTATGCTCAATGCTGCAGAGAGGCAAATACATGAATTGAACCAAAGCAAAGAGAAAGAGACAGGAAAGAAAAGAGGAGGGGGAGAAAGAGAGTGAGAGAGAGAGCAAGCAAGTGAGCAAGCAAGAAAGCAAGAAAGAAAAGGGTGGAAAAGAGAGAAAAAAGAGAGTAGAAGAAGGGAAAAGTAAATATGCTGTATATTAAAGCAGACAAACTGCATTGCAGAAGAAATCTATTAGTTACATTTTCCCAGGGGCTTGGAATATGGAGTCTTTGCTAACAGTGTCCATATTTTGAAGGATTAATAAAAAAAAAAAAAGAAAGGAAAACAAGCCAGGTACATGAAGCAAAACAGACTAAATCTGAGGAGTCTTAATTATCTGAAGGATGAATATTATTTCCTGTGAGCACAGCTTGTACACTCAGAGAAAGTCACCATGTAAGAAAGAGACTTCATGATGGGACAGAAGCGACTTCCACAAAATCAGTTCTGCCGGGGCTACCCAGACGGACTCGGTGCCAGAAGGTCTCCTTAGAAATCAACATTCACCAGAAAAAACAGTCACCTTCAGCAGTAACCTGTTCCTGTGCAAGGACCTGGTGACTCCCACTCGACAAGCGAGGAAGCTGAGCCTGGAGTGCTGCTGGAGCAGCTGCCTGGTGTGGGTTGGAAGGCAGGATGGGGCCCAGCTGCTTCTGGGGCTGCCCTGCTCAGCACAGCTCCCATCAGCAGGTGCTAGGATGTGAAATACAGTTCTGAGGTCAGCTGTTGGCTCGGCACTAAGTGCTTCTGGTGATTCTATATGAGCAGAAACCTGGTGTGCTTAGAGCAAACACAGAGTTTACACAGTCGCCACCCGCTCTCCCTTCCGTCATGAGGGCACTCTGGTGCTCACACAGAGCACAGGCTTTGGAGGGTTCCTGCAATCTTCCTGTCCCCTTGGCAACTAGGCCTTATTTTTATTTACTTTTCTATTTATTCTGAAGGTTGAAAGCTCTGCACAAGAGTAACCTGGAACATGAAAGAGCCAGGAATAACACCTTTGCTGCGCTGTCAGAGCTGGATACAGTCACTTCTTTCATCTCCTGGGTGAAGCAATCAAAGGCAACAGAAAGCAGCGAGCCAGGTCACTGGCAGCAGAGGGGGAAACAACCTCACAATTCAGCTAACCTCCAGCTGTCAGCAGGCATTTCAGAAAGCATGCTGTGCCACAAGCCTCTGCCCAGAGCCATTGAGGTCTCCACCGTGCCCCATGGGAGGTGGCTCACCCTGCTCACATGGTGACAGATGCCCCTGCCTGGGGCTCAAGCATTGCTTCAGCTGCAAGAAATGACACTAAGAGTTGGGCAAACTTTTCAGTGCCTAGATCCAGAAAAAGTCTCCAGTAGCCTGCAAAAGGCAGGACACCAGTACCATACCTCACTCTTATCCCAAAAAGTTGTACACACCAGTGACTATTAAGTGTTCAAAATCAGGTATTGCACCCACTCAGAGTTGTCACTATCACAGAAAGCATCTCCCATGCTTTATCATTATGGATGTTGATAAGTAGCAGGAAACATGGTGTCAGTAGCCCCCACAGCATGAAAGATGCAAAAGAAGAATTCTTTTGCATCTTAGTGAGGATATCCTGCTCACTACACTGTAGACCAGGTTGAATCCATTCTGCTTTGCAGCATAGGTTTGGGTCCAACTGCTCTCCCCAGCCACTTCAGGCTCTTTTAACATGGAGGAGTCACCATAACAAACATAGGACCAGCTGCAGGACTTTTCTCTCAGGTGAGCATTTAGAACACCAAGCTGGGCAGCCTGATGGATTCATACGCTTTGCTGAAAATCAGCCCAAGTGCAGTGTAACAGGGAAAACTCCCCTCTGGCCTGACAGGAAGTGGAAGTGAGAGGTTGAAGTCCTTTGTGAATAATTCCTAGAGAAAAGCAGGGTCAGAACAGCATCACCAGGCCTTCTTTGGAAAAGTAGGTGCTTTCCTGCTGTGAAGAACCACTTCAGCACTTCTCCCTGGGAGGTTCACAGATGCAAACCTCCAGGTTGTGGGATAGCTGTGCGTCTGTGCCATGGAGGGTTACAGCAGAGCCCAGATGCTGTGCCCCTCCTTCTTCAGCATCCTTGCTGCAGCTCTCCTAACCTGCTGCTGCAGACCAGAGACTGAAAAACTGCCCTCTCAACCCAGTGCCTGCATTGCCCTTGGTTAGTCACACACTGGAGCTAAGGGAGAACTCATACAGATGAAATTTGGGGTGTTTTTTTTCATCACTATGAGCTGGGCATAAGAAGTTACATAGAAGAAAAACAACGTTTTTCTTTCAGCTCAGATCCCAAACACTTGCGTGAGACACAGAACCACCGTTACCTCAAGTGAGCACTGAACAGAGTTCCCATCCACTCATTCAACAGAAATCCTACCTGGGTGAAAGCTCACAGGCAGCAGGCGTTAGAGGAGGGACAAAAAGCTGTTTTGACAGCTCTGCAGAACAAAAAGAAAGTTTCTCTGAAGCATATGGAGGACTTTCCATTCTTTCACTTCTTCCTCCCAGAAGACTATGGCAGCCCAGACAAGAGCTTCCTCTGCCCCTTCTGCTGCACTTAGGCAGCAAACACCACCAAGCACAGTGGCTCTCTTTGCTACAATGATGTCACCAGTAAGGCAAGTTAGTCTTTCTATGTGCTCCCTTTAAATACCTTTCCTAACCCCTACTCAATTTAGCTTCTGTCACAGACACGCCTTTGGGAACTAGCATTTCCTAGAAAATGAAGTCACTGCATGAAGTCAGCTGTTAACTTTGCAAAGGTGCTGTCTCAGATAAGGGCTTGCGCCAACTTTTTCACAGCTACTTAATGACTAGGTCTTAGAGGCATGTTTTGAAGTTTTTAGGGCATTCTCAGCTTAGTGACTGGGATAACTTGTATATGGAAGCAAGATTAATTTTTATTAGCTTGAAGTAACATTTTATTCAAGTGATAAGAAATATCATAATACATTATGCATCTGCCAGTTATAGTCCATTTTAGTTGGTTCCAAAACCTAAGCAGTAAATGAGTAAAACAGTTTATCTAGTTAAACTGAAAAAACAGCATTCCACACCACCAGTACTGGAGATGTCAACCGTATAGTAATTCCAGCATTACGTTGTTATGGCTTTCCAGAAAGTCATGAAGTTAACAAATTAGAACACATCAAGAGCCATTTTCCAAAGATTTATTGAAGTAGCGACAGGTTGCTCATACTGCGCTGGAAAAAGCAGTTTTATTGAATTCAGATACTTAAAAACAGTATTGCAGCACAAGATATTGCTATTTGTAAACTAGACTCCATTGTAAACTCTAATCCTTCAGGGAGAGTCAGTTTGCAAGATCTAAGACCTATTTCCTAGCATAATCATCTTGCGCTCATGGAAAAACTGCAGAAAGGCACTTGAAAGCTGTTTCTTCCTTTAAGACGTGGACTTTTGAAATCTTGCTGGTAAGAATTTCTCCTGCACGCATAGGTATGCATCTTCACCTCAGCTTTACTCCAAGTCATCATGATGCTGGGAAGTTTCATTAATAACCTGTTGAAAAAACAGACACTTGCATTAAGTTTAAGTAGTAATATTGTTGGGGGTGTTTTAGTTAAAACTGAAGCATCCAGTACCCACAGAAATGTGGACAAATGACTATCAACTCTCACTTAGGAGAAGTCCTAGTTGGTAAACAGCGTGCAGAAACTGTTTAAACTTTATTGACTTAGTTTGGTACAAAATACTGTTTCCAGACAAGTACCATGTGTTTTTCTCAGGTGATATATGAAATCTTTTGAGAACTTCTTAACTCAGATGAACTTTCTCACTATGCCAGACACTGACAGCCACTTCAGGTTTTACTATCAGAATTTTGTGATCCTTCCCACAGAAGCCTGATTGCTACATCTTTATGTTTAGCCACATGGCTTGGACTGTCAGATGTTCAATACTTGCTACCATATTCAGGCTGCACTGACCAGTAGAAAAAAACCTCACAGTATTTTAAAGTAGCCATCTGTGATAGAAATAAAATCAAAGTTACCACCAACCTGTCCATCTCTGGTTTCGACAGTCTTAATTAGAAGTGTCCTCTTTGAGTGAGTGTCAACCATTGGCTGAGACTCAATGTTGGTTTCTGCAGAAGAAAGTGTATTATTACCAACAGGCCAGATGAAGCACCTCCTCAAAGAAATGAGGTGTAACAGATTTTAGTGTCTACTTTCAGAATCCCAATTTAGTATTGGAAGAAGTCTCCCACTCTGGATGACCTACTGTTCTCCATTTTCTCCCTAGTCCCCTTAAAACACCTTCAGCAGGCATCTAAACCCATCACTCACTATGGACTGATATCTAAAAACATCTGTGCCCAGGAACAAAGTAGCTCCTCCCAACCAAGGTTAAGAAATTACAAATAATGTAGATCTAAAAACCATTTACATACAACTGTACTTATACAACACTGGAGTAAAAGGAACTATTCAGGACTCTTGCTAATGATAGAACTGCCATCTAAACTTAAGTACCAGAAGCAGCTTACCTCGCAGGTTCAAAGAAGCAAAGGTTGGAATAGGCATGTTAATCCTGAGGGAAAGAAATGGATAAAGTCAGACATGGGTATAGAGTTTCTTCTATAACTGCCATTTAGAAAATGTCTACATGTGATTTTTACCTGCTCTCTTCACCCTCCAGCAGTTTTCTGTAGGTAGCAATCTCAATATCAAGAGCCATCTTTACATTCAGCAGGTCCTGGTACTCGCGGAGATGGCGAGCCATTTCTTCCTTCATGTTCTGAATCTCATCCTGCAGACGGCCAATAGTGTCTTGGTAGTTAGCAGCTTCAACAGCAAAGTTCTCCTCCATTTCACGCATTTGGCGCTCCAGGGACTCATTCTGGAAGAGAATAATGAAGTCAAGCACTTCTTTCAGTTCAGCCACTCTTCCCCACCCTTAAGACCCTCAGATGTTTTAAAGAAGTGAGGTTGAGTTACATTAGCACCCTTTCTGAAAGTGCCCAGACATGTCCCAACTTTGTCACCTCCTTATCTTCCCTTTGCAAAGTCAAGACGGGTTATTCTGCTACTTGATCTGAGGTGCACTGCATATTTGTTCTACTGGGTGGCAGAGCAGTCCCTTGCACTAAGTCTAACACACACAGTACAAGTCAGCATGCTTGGCAATCCGCTGTGAGGGGATTTGCAGGTGCACTGTGTTAAACCCATTCCAGGCCAGCCTTTAAGGCAGTCAGGTTCTAGCAACAGCAAGGCCTGACACTCCTTTCCACTGCTCCTCCAGCTTGTTGTATAGTATCAGCTATACTTGACAGACAAGCCATAAGCACCTCCAGAAAGTGTTACATAAACAGCAAATATTATAGCAAGGGAATGAATTGTCTATAGCTTAGATATACCAAAGCAGCACACTGCAGTGCATGCAGGCAAACTGAGCTCACAGCACCCTTTGCAAAAAGGTCCTGATATGCTGCTGCACTGCACGGGAGATAAACTGCATTCACATCTGTATCAACAGCTGAACTGCAGTGCAGTGCTTAAAGCTACAAAGACTGTCCCAACAACTGCTGTCTTCTACTTACGCTTCCTTTAAGGGCATCAACTTCGCAGGTGAGAGACTGAATCTGTCTGCGGTATTCGTTAGCTTCTTGTTTGGCCTGGCGCAGGGCATCGTTGTTCCTGTTAGCAGCTTCAGAGAGATCTGCAAACTGGAAACCCCCAGTTTGGTTAGTGTAACGCTTCAACAGAAGTGGCATAACAGACTTTTTTAGGGCACAGAATTTGAGGGAAACTGAAAGCATTACAAGCCCTAACAGCTGAAACATTTAAGTTTAGCATTACTCTTAGTATGCCTTTTAGTTCCAATCGTTAAATTGGAATTCGCAGTTAAACCTTTTATGGGGTGGGCAAACAAGTGTTTCCCATCTTTTCATCATTTTTTCCACCCATACTTTCTCCACTATTTTGTCCAACATCTGCTTCCAGCTACGAGCATAGGAAGGACTCCAAGTACAAGCCCGTTACTTAGATGCTGTGCTTATGGCACAAAGCAATATTTTCAGCTATCCTCTTCCCAGACTAGAGGTTTAAAGAAGACCCTGTCCCGTGGCTGCACTCGTGTCCACTGGAGACCAAGGGAACACCAAGTGCTACATACAGCAAAGCTGCTACATGCTGTTAAGAGTATCTGATACAACTGAAGAGATTTTACTTACTTTGGACTTGTACCACTCTTCAGCTTCCTGAAGATTCTTAGCAGCAACGCTTTCATACTGTTGACGAACGTCACGCAGGGCTGCAGTGAGATCAGGCTTAGAAACATCCATGTCGATTTGGATGTGTTGTTCCTGGAGCTGGGCCTGCAGTTCCCGGATTTCCTTGGAAAGGAGCAGATGCTTGGTGTTATTACACAACAGCATACAGAACATACACAGGTGAGGACTCTGGGCCAGAATCAGGGAAGACCTTACTTGCTCACTAGATTGTCAGCACCTAATCACAGACTTCATTATTCAGCTCACCTCATCATGAAGTTTCTTCAAGAAGACAATCTCCTCTTGCAGGGACTCAACTTTGCGCTCAAGATCAAGACGTGCCAGAGAGGCATTATCAACATCCTGACAAGAGAGAAGAATGATTAGCAATCTTACAAAACTAATGTAGCATACTGACTGACAATACATCTAAGCTTCTCAGGTAATATGGAAAACACCTCTGTGTTTTGTCCAACTCCTACACTAGCCTCAGAGACCACTATACAAACCTTCACTGTGGTTTTAGGAACTATACAGTGCATGTAAATTACTTCAACTTTGCCAACATATTGATAAGCATGATCAAGAGCAAGCAGATCATGGTAGGTGTAAGTCCTACTTGGACATGAAGCAGATATACCTGAGTCACAAGCCAGCAATGAGCTCTTTTACCTTGACTACACTGGAAAAGTTAGCCTTGTGATTTGCAGATTTCCATTTTTTTTCCAGTGGGGTTTAGAAATGCAACCCCTGGGCCTACGTGCCTTGTTTACTTCTTATGGACTCTTTGTTGATCAAGCACACAGCCCTTTAGGTCCACAGACCACAGTTTGAAAGTATTTGTAAAGCTAGTGAGTTTATGTATAGGAACTGTGAGCTTTTACTCCTCCCAAGTGGTTTGATGGATCTCCTTTGAGAAAAAGAAGGTATGAGCATAAACACAAATTGAGTTAGTCATCCCTGCCTACACCCTCACATTAGCTGGCAATGACTCCAACTTTTGCTGGACAGAGATAGTCTTAATCAACAGCAAAAATTCAGTTAAGGCACAAGAGAAGATATGCCATGAATGTTACATGGGAGCAGCCTGAATTAGTTCAAAAACATAACATAGCACTAAACATTGATTGGTTAAGTTTTTACATTTTAAATATGCAAGTAAAACAACTCATTTCCAAGGGGAAGGCTGTCTTCCATGCTGTTTGCATACTCAGCTGCATGCTTATATCCACATGATATTAATGTATCAGGTTTTCACAGCTTACTCTAAAGCTATTTTGGATTCACCCAAAGCGAAAGTATTCCTCATCAGCAGTTCACACTTATGGCACCTTTGAAATAAGGAGTGTTTTCTTCAGACTCCTAGAAAGCCATTCTGTGGATTGTTCCTACTCTGTGGTAAGGTTATTGCTCCAGAAGAATTCTTCTGTTTTCTTTATCTGGCAAAACACCCCTTTGATGTGTTTCTCCACAACTTCCCTATCACGTCCAGTTTTACAGCCACAATTCGTATCATCTCTGTTTTTCAATTGAGAGAAAGAATATCTTAATTCATTCGTTCTCCTCCAAAAAAGCCCTGAAGATCCTTCCATCAGGAAATAACATGGCTGTGACGTAACATGGTTATATAATTAGACAGACATTCAGAGTTTCCAGAGGATTTTACAGAAATCTGCATCTGGAAGACTTTTTTTCAGGAGAACTGAACAGCTACAGAGTTTTTAGTAGTTTATTATAAATTGAAAGCAACTTAGCTGAAGACACTTTGAGTCTATAGTATGTGTTGTACTGTTACACATTATCATTAGGTTAGGGAGTGAAGAATAGGTGTTATCTGAGTTTCCTAGGTGTACAGAGACACACAAATGGATAAGCTATTTGTGCCTAAGCGTAAGGCATATATACATGCAACTGGACTATGTGCTGCTTGTATCCTAGGAGATCATTAAATGCCAGTCACACAGTTCGCAGGGTTCAGCATCTATTCTTACTTCAGACAAACCTCATGCTAGCCAGAAGCTGACCTGTTAGTCTTGTCATAGGTTCAGGATCTGTTCCTTGTTGCCAGAGTAGCTGGCAAAGCTGCAGTAAGTAAAACCTTCTTACTAACTGCGATGCTTGTTTTGTCTCAAAGGAGAAAACTCACAGAACCTCTAGGTATATTTTATGTAGTCAGCCCTCAACATTTAAGTTAAATCACATGTCTTTGTTCAGGAGAAGAATTGAGTTACAACCAAATTAGCAACAGTCTTAAAATACAAAGTTGAAGTTCAAATATTTGTTCATTTTCTTTTAAACTCCTGAGGTATACAACTGAATCTGATGCTACATAACAACAGTAAAGTATCTGCTGAAGTGTTCCAAATCCATGTCTACCATCTTCCTGTGCAAGAATATAATGGGTTAATAAAAAGCTGTGCATTTTTTACAATGGAAAGAACACCAAGATGCTTCAGCACTCTATGAATTTAATTTCACTTGCAGGAGAACAATACTTATACTGAAACAGATTTACTTTTCAAAACTTAAGCACAGGTAAGAAAAAAATTAGATATTACTGCTCAAATAAAACAAACCAGCATGCACCAGTTATGAGTAATTTTAGCTTAGTGTTTCCACCAATGATGATACGTAATTCTTATGCATAAGCTATGCCTCAAGAGGTTAAATGGATCCAGTTCTGAGTGCACACTACACACAGCCCAGCTAGAGGCTGAGCTGCAGTATAGCCCTTTCCACATTGGGTAGTGGAGGTGGGGCACGCACAAAGCCAAGCTCTCTGAGCCTTGAGCCTTTGCAAAGTTTAATTGGTTTGAAATAGAGGCAAACATGCCTTGAAGTGCACCAATTAAGTATGAAAGATCATTTAAGCCAGCCTTAAGGCAAAGGATCCTTCAATTTGACTCAGTGATGAATTCAAATGGAAAAGGTTCTCTAAAGCTTAAGTTAAACGCTTCTGCATGGAACTTCCCACTACATTAAACTGGCTCAGCACTCAAAAAAACCAGAAGCTGAAGGAAGGCTGTCTCTCAAACTGTTCTGTTTTAAACTCCTGTCCCCATAATGACACAGAGACCTCAAATCCCCAGTCTCTGAATAGGAATAGGTGTCTGCTTCCACGTTACCTACAGACACCTGCACTCTTTCAGAGACTATAAATATGCTGTAATCAAAAGTCTCACATAGGCAAACACCAACAGTCAAGCAATGATTTCCTGAATGGTGACATCTACTAACATTTACGAAGAATTATGCACCAGAGTCAGGCTGTGCCCAGCTGTTCAGAGATAAAGGCAGTCACGTCCAGCCTGAGGAATGCTAGCGATGCTGTTTCACACTAGCAGTTTTAGGGAAGAGACCTTGTTTTGAGAAGGCACATTCCTAAACATCTCCTTGTCCAAACAATGCTTAATCCAAGCCGAAAGCTGGCTTCGCCCAAGTGAAAACCTGAGCTTAACATTTTTTGGACAGTGTTTGCATAGGTGGCTCTAGCTGTCAGGTAGGTTTTAGTTTATCTGAATAACACTGTAGCATCCTACAGAGCCTAAACTCTAGTGCAAACTTGTTTCCTATGTTAACATCTTTGTTCACAGAGGATTAAATCCTATGTTCTTAAAGGACATACAGAGGACACAGACTTGACTGATGTGCCCTCACACCAAGGAACAAATTACCTACTTCTCGGCAGCAAACAACACGCATATGAAAAATTTTAAGTTTAAAAACTGCTGTCCAGTGATGCACTGACCAAAGTGATTAATCAAAAAGGAGCTGTTTTGTCAAGAGACTAGACTATATACACACGATAGCCACTTTCGACAGAAGTATGCCTGCACCATTACACATTTGGTAAGAATGCAGCCCACTGCGCCCTCCCCTCGGACACAAAGAGATCTATTATTTCAATCTGCTGCCACCACACTCGCCGTAATGCCTGTATCTGCATTCCACGGTGAATCCCATAGAAACCATTAATACCCTTCAGCCGAGCGAGCAGATGGCCCCCTTTCACTTTTATTGGATCGGAAAGCGATTCCACGTCGGAGCGCTTTTTGTAACCCAGGCTAGACTTGGATAAAGCAAGACAATAGTTCCGCCCCCTCCCCAGACCGCAGCATCCCCCCCAAAGAAAACAGGGAGAGTTTGCCTGAGACCTGATGGAATTAGTCCTTTTGTGCGGGGAAAGCAAACTCCTGCGGTCCCACCGTCCCGCCCCAGGCACCCCCGCCCAGGCCCTCCCCACCACCCGAGACTCCCTCTCTCCAGCCCCTGCAAACCTGTCTGAAGGACTGCAGGGTGTTCTCAGCCTCCTCCCGCTGCAGCATCTCCTCTTGCAACCTGGAAGGGGAGCGACAGCGGTGAGGATGGAGCGGGGAATACCTCTGAATCCCTCTCCAACCCTCCCGCCGTCCCCAGCCCGGCTCCGGATACGCGGGGGCTGCCTCCGCGGCAGCGGGCCGGGGGAGGCAGCGCCAAGCAGCCCGCACCCGCCCTCCCCTCGCACACTCACTTCTCCCTCAGCCTCATGATGTCGTCGGCGAGGTTGTCCCGCTCCACTTCCACGCGTGCCTTGTCGTTGGTGAGCTGGTCTACCTGCCGGCGCAGCTCTCGCATCTCCTCCTCGTAGAGGTCGCCCAGGCGGGACGTGCCCTTGCCCTTGAGCTGCTCCAGCTCGGCCAGGAGGATCTTGTTCTGCTGCTCCAGGAAGCGCACCTTGTCGATGTAGTTGGCGAAGCGGTCATTGAGCTCCTGCAGCTCCACCTTCTCGTTGGTGCGGTTCGCCTTGAACTCCGTGTTGATGGCGTCGGCCAGGGAGAAGTCCACGGAGTCGTGGAGCCGCATGGGCGGCATGCTGCTCCGCAGCCGCACCGACGTCGTCTTGGTGGCGTACGTGCCGCCGGGCGAGGCGGACACGTACCGGGCGGTGCTGGGCCGCAGAGAGCTGCCGAGCGAGTAGCGGGTGCTGGAGGTGATGTAGCGGGTGCCGGTGCTGGGCCGGCTGCCCCCGCCGAACATGCGGCGGTACGAAGAGTTCTTGGTGCTGAAGCTCATGGCTGCGGCGGTGCGGGCTTTGTAATCCGGGAGCGGAGCAGGGAAGCTCGAGTGCGCGGCGGGCGAAGAAGGGCGGTGGCCCCGGACCGGGCCCCCTCTTATGGGGTGCCGCCGCCCGCCGCCGGGCCCGCCCCGCCAATCGCCGCCCCGCCCGCCGCCCGCCGCCAATAGCCGCGGCGCCCGCCGCGCTTCGGCCCTCAGGGAGGGGGCGGTGGCCGCCGGGGCGCGGGGGACGGGAAGGAGGGAGAGGGGCTGCCAGCAGCCGCCGTGGACACAAAGGCGGGCGTGCGGGGCGGCCGGAGAGAGGCGAGGGAGTCGCACCCCCGCCGTCCCAGCTCGGCCCGGCGCGGGGCCTGAGCCCCGAGGACCCGCGGCTTTCTCCCCGGCGCTGCGGGAGATGTGGCAGGGAGGGCGCGGCGGGGCAGTGGCCCGCAGATGGGGGCGCAGGGGAACCCCCCGCGACGGGGCGGTGGTGACAGCAGCGGCGCCCTCAGCTTGGCGGAAGCAGGCGCGGAGCTTTCGCCTGCCTCTCGTTATCCCCCAGAGAGAGTTGGTGCGGTGACGGGGGGAGGGCGGGAGGGGGGAGGGGGTAGCTGGCGGGTGTCATGCTGTGCCACGGGACAGGCAGAGTCCCCCGAAAAAACCAGGATAGGCGCATTATAAGAGCCTCTGCAGGTGTGAAGTGTATGTGTACGCGTCCATCGATCTTTCTGCGAAGCCGTTTCTTTTCTTTCCTAGTTTTCCGAGAGAGTGCGAACGGAGAAGAGCGATGCTAGCTGTTCGCAGGCGGCCGCGGAATGTCCAAAATACACAGCCTTCTTTAGCTGCCTCCATGACAGCGGCCTCAGCTCCTACTTCTGTGCTGAAGACAACGTTTAGAGGCTAAGTGCCTTTTTCCTGTAGCTGAGCGAGCACTTGCAGGACCAAGGCTCAAATCCGTCCCTCCGGTAGCAATGATCGCAGCCGTCACCGCTTTGTACTGCGGGCAGCACGTTACCGCATTCGCTGCAATCAGGCTCTTGCTCCTCGATGCAGTCCTTCTAAAGTAGGGTAGTGGCAGGCTGGAGTACAACAAAGGTTTGCTTCTGCACTGTGCTAGCCAGGAGACTTCCACTATTCATTTCAGTAGGCACACAATGAGAGTCTTAGGAAAGGACCTGGTAAAATCGTAATTATTCATTAGACATGATGGACAAGTATCCTTGGCAAGAAGCTTCAAATGCCAGACAGAAATCCCAGGGTTTTGTGAGCAGTTTTGCTACCAAAATGGTGCCACCAGCGGTAGGGATGAATGACGTAGGTCGGCGGTACAGGGCAATAGTGATGTCAAAGAATTTTACAGAGAAAAACTGAGTCTCAGTAGCAGCTGATTGCTTTCAATATTAATGCAGAAGTCACTTAAGGAAGACGACAGTATCCCTGTCGTTCAGATAATGAAAAGCCTGAATGACCAAAGCATGTTCTGTAAACCCACACTGACACATTAGGTGAGAGACATATTTTCCTCTTTGCTATAGGGAATGACCTATATGATGTATTACTTCAGCACTTATGGGATGCAAAACTACCATTGATTTTTAATTCTTTTTAACTTGCAGTCCTGCAGAAGCAAATATTTTCACTGGAAATTCTGATATACCTGTGCACAAACATCAGGTAGAGATGAAGGTAATCTTCACACCCCAATTCACAGTGAAGTCAGCTACTGCACTTCAGATATTGTATCTTATGAGGGAGAATCAGAGCCTGAACATTTTATTAAGGATTTAATATATTTTTTAAAGGCAACTGGGCTTTAGTTTCATTCTGATGGCAACCAGAAGTGCAGGAATGCAGTTTGTACCTAAATGTAGGTCCTTGAGGTTTTAATTTCCTTTATTCACTGAAGCTTAATCAAGCAAATGAAGCTGACAAGGTTGAGCTGCTAAAGTGCTTGCAGCGTAAGTCCTGGGCTACAGCTCATTCCATTCACCCACTGAATAGGAGGCAGAGGTCACACGGCATTCCTGAGGCTAAGGGTACCTCAGCCCAGACAGGACGCTGCAGTGCTGTACGGCCCTCTGAGAGCTCTTTATTTAAGCCGTCGCGTTTGAGCTGTAAGCCTTTGTGAGCCCCGGCACAAAAGTACACACTCCTCCTATGAACAGCCAGAGAAGTAAAGCAGCAAATAACCATCAGCCTCACAGATTAAAGATGCTTTACTCGGAAGCACTGGTAGTTTCAGCAGATTGTTGGGTGTTTAAAGGTGCGCTGTGCCCAATCTGTTTTTTCCTAACAGAGCACAAATTATTTATACTCCACAAAACCTTTAATGGCACCCACATGCATCACTCATCCTTCATTCAGAAACCGCTTTGCCCCTCAAATCCAAGGAGGTGTTTGCTTTAGTAAATAAATATGACCCACCCCCCCATGTTTCAAGTGTGACTTCCATATGTTTATATCACCGCTGCCATATGTACTCTTGGCCACCTGCCTTAGTGCTGTTTCTCACTATGAAATTCTCCTAGAAATGCTCATATATTGTCAGTCGTCAGGACTACAGTAAACCCTCAAGTGCCTTTTGCTGGTTGGCACTTAGACAGCTGCATAAATGGAGGAAGCTCTAAGTTTCTTGTAGGGTTGTAGTAAATTTAACCCACATTTGCATCTCAAACCCCAAAGAGAAACAAGAATTCATCTCAAAATGTGAAAAGATTTCCTCAGTACTTGTCAGGAAAGACTATCTCAGCATAGCTATAAGAATCATCATGGAGAGTGAACTTCAAGTTGAAATGAAACCACAGTAATCCATCTAATTTTAAGGAAAAGGACTATTAGAGTCTGTGGCTGGTCAGGAGCCTTACATGAAAGATAGACAGCTAATAGCATCACTCAGCACCATGTTGGAGATTATTCATAAACTACTATTTGTCATCTGTGTCGTTTATAGTGATGCCTTCGTTAGCAATTCCAGGACACACTCAGGCAGCTGCCTGGGTGGCTTGCAACATCACTTACCTTTAGAGAGGCAGATCAGAGGTAAGGCAGCAGCACTCTTTAGAAAAGTGATAGGGATTTTTATTGTTAGCCTTTCAGTTCACCCTGCAAAATTTATTTTGGCATTTTTTGGGCTTTTTGCCAGAGAATTGATGTGTTGGTTCACTGCCAAGAGTGAAATACAAAATCAAGCCCTAGAATTGTACAAAAAATATTGGATTGTTGTGTAACTTTCATTAACAAGGAAAATGGGTGTGCATAGGGGAGGGTACACTGAAAAGGAAAAAGTCCTCATAAAAGTCAGAATTTCCCTGGCTTTCATGAAGAACATCTGTCAGTCTGAAAACATCACTGAAAAGAATGGCATTCACTTTTTTTTTGATTTGCCATTTCATTTAAATAGTGAGAAACTAGAGAAATTTGGTCCAAATATTGAATGTGCTTTCCAGTTATCAGAGCCCTTGACTAAACAGATGTGAATACTTTCATCAATCAGATTTGTACAGTTTTAGCAAATTTCTGATCCCAGGAGGTATGACTCATAAATATTAAATATCCAGGAAAAACATCCTGCCATGCAAATTCAATTGCTTTTCTGTCCGTACCACACAGCAACCTTAAGCCCTGCATGCATGGGGCCACAGAGGCGTTCCTTCACACTTCCCCTGCTCCATGAATATTGAGCAAACTCCAAGCAAAAGGGACCTGCTTTAACAGGAGGATATGAAAGACTCTTAACGTCCCACAGCAGACTGAATAGGGACTCTCCATAATGCTCAGCCACAGCAAACGCCTCTCGCTTGAGTGAGTGCTGTAACTTTTAGTCCAAAAGAGCACTTCCTCCTTCAGCTCTGGTCTGAAAAGGCTAAGCATGCTATGGTTTTGAAAGCACAAAAGTTCCTGTTTCCAAAAAACAGATTCTGGCTGTAAATCTCCAGCTGGGGCCGGTCCCTCCCTTTAGCTGGAGGCCCCCAAGAAAGGCCGGAGCATCCAGAGAAGAGCTGATTCTCTGAACGCAGAGAACACATCTCTCTGCACGCTGCCTGGGGAAGCTGATCTGGGTTTTTGAAGGCCAGTGGGCTGCAGAACACCTAAACACCCAGGCACTGAAGTCTCCCCTTGTGAGTAATGTCCTTGAGGAGCTTGAGTAACATCTTAGGAAAGAAATTGGTAGATTCTTCTATGGAATTTATTTTTAAAATGATGTTGCCTACCGTCACTGCCAGTGTTGCAAAGCATTTATCAACTTGGTGTGACGAGCGGCTGACTTTTTCAAGGAAATGACTAGGTTCTATACTCAAAACAAACTAAACCTTTCTGTGTGATTATATTTTAATGTAAAATGAACTATATGAAACTGGCAGGGGTTTCATCACTAGGGAAGTGTTTTGAACATGACTCATGCCAGCCAGCTGCCTGACTTACATTTCCAAAAATTATTATTATCATGCAAAAAGTTCCCCTCTGCTATGGTTTCGAACTGCCAGAATAGGACTTTTTTTGTAACAAAGCAGGTCGTTTCTGCACCAAATCAGGTACCCATTTTCAAAGCCAGTACAGCCCTCTGCCCTGAGTGCCATGATTCTCTCAAACACTCTTCACAGTTCAGGCAACAAAGAGAAGTTTTTCAGCCCTATCATAGGTATAGCAATTTTTTTAATCCATCCCTTAAACAAAAGAAGGATGACACCCTGTATACTCCATCTGTCTCACTCTACTGAATGGCAATAGGACTGACTGCTGCATGTCAGCAATAAGTTTAGCAATGACTGGGACATAAAGGGCAAGGTTTTCCAAACTGACAAGAGGTTTGGCATGGTTTGAGGCTCGATGCTCAACCTGAAACTCTTTAAGCAGATCTGATTTACGGAATGCACCAAGTCCCCCAGTCTTGATTTGGGTGCCCCAAAACACATAATTTGAAATTTTAGCTATCTGCTCTCATTGTTTCACGAAGTTTGGATTTTGCCAAAGATAAATCAGGCAAAGCTCTTACTTGCAGTAGAAGGCGAAAGAACAGGAGAGATGCATGAGGGTTTAAAATGTAAATGAATGGTGATACTGTTAATTTGACACAATTATCTGTTTAAAAAATATTATTTTTACTTAGAGAGGCTGGGTTTTTTAGAAGAGATTTATTGAGAAAGGAATAAGAAGAGTATTTGGGTGGCCATGTTTATGCATATACAGGATAAATCACAGCACACAAAGGAGAAATTATAGTAATGAAAAGGGTGATAGACATGGTAGATTGAGGAAGACAGTAGAGTAAATGAACATGGTATAATCAGGGGCAATCCCTTTGGATTTTGAGAGGGAGGAAGAGGTACCAAATTCAACAGCAGAAAGATGTAAATAGTGGAATCACACTGCGTGGAAAATAAAGGAACGTGATGAGGAATGCTGCACTCTGGTTAAGGGACAGAGAAGTGAGATATGAAATATGCAGGCAAGACAAGATGTAGGACATCAAGGGTTTTTATAGCTGAAAGGGACTATTCCAAAATTTAAAATAATTATGATGATCAGTGAACATTTAGATGTGCTTAATCCTTATACGGTGTTGTGGTTTTGTGTGGCAAGGTTGGGGGTGGGGACACACCTGCAGCCCATGGAGAGAGAGGCCCATGCTGGAGCACATACAGATAATGTACAGGAGCACAGAAGAGAAAGGCTTGAGGAGAAAATAAAGTATTTCACTGTATGCACTGAGAGGTTGAAAAAACATCCAGGAGAAAATACAGGGGTCTGTTATTACTGCATGGTCCACTCCTGAGGACTGATGTAAAACCAGAGAAGCTACAGATTACTGACAAGAAAAGCAATGCTTCACTCTGTCAGCCCTCCCCCGTGCTTACTGTCTTTTTGTCTCTGATGCTTTGATTTGATGTTACTAACACCTACTAGCTATTTTCCTGTGGTACAAAGCTGGCCCAGCTCATCACAAATAAAATGAGGAGGGAAAGGGGAGAAATTCTTTCAGTACTGTTGACATCTCACCCTGATACTTAATGTTGGAAGTTGTTTCATGCAGACTTAATTTTAACTGTGCATTTTATGGTGAGTCTCACAAATGGAATAAATTGCAAATATCTTCATAAAGACGATTTCTCTGGAACACCTTATTTTCTTTCAGCACAATTTTAAAGAGCATTTTGATGGTGATATATGTATTCCTTTTCAATGAATTCTTCAAAGATCACAGCAGGCACTTTATAATGACCTTCTAACTTAAATACCAGATAAAGCATTTTAGTGCATAGTCAGTTTAAGCTTTCAGTAGGATCTTTGTAAAATACTGTACAATGTGCAGAGCTCCTTTCTGTCTTTTCCCATATTGCTGACTTTTGCTATCTTGACCTTGCTATCAAAAACAATGATCAACTGCTATCCCTGCAGTAGGTGGTTGGCACATGTATAAGTCAACAGTGTGGATGGATGCCCATTTGTCACCTTAAAATGGGAAACCATAAATTAAAAAAAGCCATAAAATCTGTCTGGTACTGCTGTTTTAAATTTTGAGACGGCAAACACTTCAAAGATGAGTCATTTGTCCATCCATTCTCTCTTTTGGAAAAAGCTAAAAGAAGGCATTCTAGTATGCCATTAACAAACCCCATCAGTTAGACATTTACTACTCCTTTTTGGCCAAGCTTTTTCAAAGCAAACTGTTTAAAGAGCTCCTCTAGCCAAAAAACAATTAAATCTGTGGAGTGATTTCATTCTTCTCTCTCCCCCAGTTCCATCACTTACATAAAGCATAAATAGTATAATGTTTTCTTGCCATGATATACCAGGAAATGATGATGTTCTTTCTGAGGAAGAGGCAGGACACAACCATGGAACTGTTAATTGTATGCAGCAATTGTTCTATTCTTCCTCTGAGATGCCCAGGACAAACAGAACAGTACTAGCTCCTTGAAGGCCAAGTTTTTAGCATATCCCTCAGTCCAAGTTCTGGTGCCAAATCCTTGGTTCCAACAAGACTCAGAAACTGAGCGTACATTGTGTTAGCCATTCTGGGATTAGTTGGCTCTTTACAAAGGAAAGAGGCGGTGGTGCACACACCCCAGAGCTGCGAAGACTGAGCTTCTAAGAAGAGGAGCTGTTTTAACCTGCCAGCTCTATGCCTAGTTTTCAAGCACAAATACACCCTGTCCAGTTGGGACCGAGGAAGGAAGAGGATCCAGATTTAAACTGAGAGTATGCGTAAAATGTTGTAGGCTACAGGGAATGGAGTGGAAAAAACATTAACTGTATGCAGAGCAGATGGTGCATATGGCTGGAGAAGGAAGAGAGCAAATATCTGGGTGAATAGAGGGGTCAGTATTTTTTCAGGTGGAAAGGTGTCCTGCTTCCCATTACAAAGACATATTCATTGTCTATATGAAGCTTCTCCTGTGAATTTGGTCTTATACAGTCACTTGGGGCAGGGGGAAGGGCTTGTGTAAGATGACCTAGGAAACTTAGGACTTCTAGTTTCTAAGACAGGAAAGGAATCTAGAAACTATTTAGGAGCTTTGTAGATGCTTTAGTTTTGCTGACTCCTGGACTTTTGCCAGTGTTTATTTTATATGGATTGCCCATAAACTCCATAACATGAAAGTTACCAAGCCTACCAAGTCTGAAGCACACCAGGATGAAACAACACGCAGGTCAGCTGTTGGGATCTTTCAAAGACTAGGGAATGGTTTACCCTGAATACGGTAATGCCATTGTCCTGCAGTGGCATTATGAAAAAAATCAACTTCTGTGGTATTAAAAGAGATTTGGAGATATATCATGCAGATGAAAGACATAATACTATTGAACTACAGTATACATGATGCCTGGACTGGCAATGACAATGAGAATTATGCTCAGTGTAGGCTAATTAATTACGTGTGTTTAATTCTGTTAGTTTTTAGTAACAGTGTCCTATACCATAGCAGATGAGTGCTACATCTGACTTGGCACTGTTACTGCAATGAAATCATCCTCGGGGACTTCATCTGACATTCAGGGATCCTGACAGACAATTCCAACCATTTTCAATTGTATTTCTCTCATGAATTATGTGAAACATATTTATTGGAGTCTTAAATCAGCCCAACTCCCTGCAGCTGACTATTGACACTGCCAGTCCATACTAGCAGATATCTTGTGCAAGAAGCTTTCTCTTATTCAGAAAGAACCACTTTTGACTTCCTTGACCCATTTAGGTTAGGCTTACTGGGGCCTCTTTCCAAATGGTCTCAGCAAAATCAGTGCTTTAAATTTAAATCTCATGAGTTCTTCAAACCTATGCTTTTCTATAAACTGTTTTCCAAGAATCTTTCAAGACTTTCTGGCAGAAAAGGGCTATGTCCCAGCCACTAAGCTTTAGTATGCTGGTATGCCTGACAGCCATTTGTACACACATCCAGAGTGAGAAAGAAAATATTTGCAGTTCAATCACTTCTGTAACTGCAGTCCATCGATGATATCAAATAGCTTTAAATTTGCTTTGAAGTAACTCATTTGCAAAATTCCAGCAATATAGCCAGGGTAGAAGATACGTCCATGCTGTGTAGGCACCAAGGGCAAATCTTCTCGGGTAGATTTTATGGCACTTACTGTGTGGACTTGTGGTTTATCTAATTTCAAGACAGTTCAGCAGGTTCACAGTTACATTTCTGCTGTGGTTGCACTAAAGATTTTATTTTTCACTGGAGGAAACACCCTTCTTCTGAAATCCTACTACCATGATGACCAGTGTAAAAGACCTCATTTTCTGTGCTAATGACAATGTTAGTCAAAGATTAAACTCATCACATGGGACTGGATGAAAAAAAGTATGAGCAGAGGCTGAAGTTCTGAAGACACATCTGTGGTATACAAAAGCTTTAGCTGATAGTAGATGGCCTTGAGAATAAATGGCATGACCAACACCAACATATGGCTACAAGTCGTTGGCAGTTTGTCATTCTGCGTCCGAAATACTGCGCACATCATATGGAGATGCTGAAGATGAAAACACCTGCCTTAAGCAAAAGGTAAGAGCCAGGCTTGCCATCTGCACTCTTTTTTTCCTTTGTCCTTCCCCTCATCCCCCCTCCTCCCCAGGGAGCAGCAGGCACTATGCTGTTTCCTCCGGCCCCTGTAAGCAAGCTGGGATCTCCCAGGCCACTATCTCATCCTGCCGGAGCAGCTTGAACTGGTTCCCCCTTTAACACCACCTGGCCCTGTGCCCACTGTCACCCCTTTCCTGTGATCCTTCAAGGGTCTGATTAAAAACACACACACACACAAAGAAAAAAAAAATATTTTTTTTCTGGTGAAGAACTGGAATGTGTAACTAAAAGAAGAAAGTCAATAACATTATGTAAACACATGCATCTCATCCAGCCAGGGTGACCACTGCGGGCCAAACATAACAAACAGACCGGATTTATTTAGATTTAAACTTATTTAAACTAAAAGTTTAATTAGAGAAGCAATGTCTTTCTATTCCTTATTCCACACAGAGTGGAAGCATAGCTTCAGAACATAAAAATAAAATCCCAAGATGGAGAGATTAATACATTTAAAAAGAGCAAGATTAAAAATGTTTGTTTCTGATGACTCTTCCAAATAATTTCAGCTACGTAAATTTCCCCTGTATAGAGTTCTTAGAAGCACGCTGGGAGAGGCTAGCAAACCTGGTTTGATGTGGGTTTCATTTTAAGTCTTACAGACGCGTGGCATTATAAATGAAAATCATAGGCTTCGTTAACCATGCTGGCACGGCCCAGCAAGCTTCTCAGAAACGCCCCATCTGTGGCTGAGAGTTACCTTTGCTGAGCATCACTTCAGCTGAAACCAAGCCTGATAAATTTCCTCCTCCCCCTCACCCAAAAAAAAAATAACATTACATCCAGTACAGATCAATTTTGATAAACTACAAAAGGTTTGTAGGTTTATTAGTAACCTACTGGGCCAATGGTTATGGAAACAATAATTTATACCAGGCAGGGATTTTTTTTCAATTCAGTGATTGCATTGCAGGAGTATGACATGCCTCACATTCTTCCCTAGCCACAGTGATTTCTGACCCAGAACATAAGCTTCCCTTCTAGACAGCTGAGATGTCTGTATATTCTTCCTGACTCTCATTTAGGTATTTAGTATGTTATGCCAGGCATTCAGACACAAAAAATGGTCTCTGTTCAGCCTTTACTATTAGTATTTGCCTGTACTGAAGTTTTGGCTGACCCCTGTGAATGCACTTTCAAACATTTCATGTATCAACAGAAAAAGATTTGTCTTGCTCTCTTTCCATTTCTTGAACAAAGAGGAAATGCTGACAAACACTTCTCAGCTGCAGGTCTGCTAGCGCCCATTACCTAGCGTTGCACTGAGGGTTTACATTCAAAGGAAACTTGAAACAACTTCTGCTGCTGTGGTATTGCAGCCTCAATATAGCAATACAGTGATGTGCTGCAGGCTGGCAGCCTTCTGCTCACAGCCGGGTGCAGGCAGAGGCTGTGCTGGCCTGTTGGTCTCTACTCTGGTGCAGATGGGAGGGTAGGGAGAAGAGTTACGTGTAATCGCAGAATGCTTGAGATGCCAGTGAAATGTTTTGTGCATGTCTGCTGTGTGCCAGTTGTTGCTGGTGTGAATTACAGAAACACAACAGTAAAAATCTTTCTTTCTCACTTTGAGGACAAGAGCACATGGTCCAGTTGTAATTTATAATTTTACTTTTCAGTTGCCAAGTACAATGAAGACTCTTAAGGCAGTGGGTTTCTGTGATGTCGTTAGACAGCGTGGATAATTGTAACTTTTTTTACAATTCTACAGTATTGTAAGAAGAGAAAATGTTGCAGTGGTTTCGTTTGCGTGTTCCTCTTACCACATGAAGCTGTTGCACTAGATGTTTATGGGTTACCAGGGCAACTGTTACAGATCTAGCATGATTACCTGTATCATAACACTCATCAGAGATGTGGGCAAACTTTGGAAATTTCAACACTGAGGAAATGCTGCTAGTTGCTAGGAGGCAGGAGCTTTCAAAAGCTGTCTCAATGAAAATGCTGGTTATCACATGCTTATGCCACCAGCCTTTAAAATGTGATTAAATGATCAGTTTACTTAAAATATATTTTGCTAAAAATACATTAAAGTCAAGAAAATAGTTGCTTCATCAATGAATTATCATATTTCTATAGATGTGATCATTTAGAATAAACTAACGTCTTTTTAAGAAAAGCCTATTTTTATTTAAAGCCAGGTATATTTTTGAGCCATAACTGATGCACTAAACAGCCCATAACTGTGTCCTAAAATACATTACGAGTCTAGAGGTGGAAAACGAACTTCTACCTCGTTAGTAATCTACTCTGTTAATCAAATGACATGCTCATTGAGATCTACAGGAACCCAAACCATCCAATATACGTGGAGTGGAGAAAGAAGGAGCTGTCACAATATCCAAATTTCAGTAAGTCAGAGAGTTCCAGTTGGGAAACTTTGCAGGCATGTGGCTGCATTGGGGTCACAAGATCAAGAGAGAGCAACTGTTTACCCTGCCCCATGGCAGTGGCAGCATGTGTTAGCAGGATTTTCTGAGTGAAGTATGAACGATCACTTTCACAGGACCCTTCCTCTGTGCAATCATTCAGCTTTTTTGTAAGAAGGAAGGTGTGAGTGACCACAGATCTTGGCACTTCTTGGCCATTGCCCCAATCTGCAACAAGCAACATACCTTAAATACTATTCTAAGATCTGATCCAAAACCTATTGTTATTTTTATTATTACTTCATATTTATAAAGGGAAGAGAACTAAAAGTAACTGTTTCCAGGTTGCCTGTTTTAATTTTGGTCCTTTTTGTAGCTGTCAATTAATAATGAGAACCAGGTTAGGGCAGGTACAGTTATACAGAAATATAAAACTGACTACTTGCAGTAGTTTAAAAATGAGCATTAGGGAAATTTTGGTGTTTCCCATTCTTTGCAAGAGGCAGCCAACAAAATCCCAACCTAGTTTATGAATTTCTTTGTTGCCAGAGTGGAGGCGTGTTGATCAGACTCTCCAGTTTACTACAGACGATCCCTGGTTGAGTAGGTAGGTGGAGGATTTCCCCTGAGCAGGGAATGATCTATTGCCACCACTGTAGCAAAGACATCTCTGCTCCTTTCTCTGCCAGATTCTACCTTTCCCATGTGTGAATGGCAAGAATATCTTGGAGTCAGGGAAAGGAGAGGGAAAAACAGGACACAGCTATGGCTCCCTGTCTGATATAAGGAAATACTGCCTCTCTATAGCTTCAATTGCTCCAGCTACTGGGAAGTTCCCAATTAATTAACTGCTCCTGGCCATCTACAGCTCCCACTCATTACACTGTCTAGCACTGCCGTGATGCATAGGTTTTTCAAATAGTAATACAAGGATCTCAAACTCATTCATCAGCTTCACTCATTTCAGTAGTCTTTACCATGACCGTATCTCATTACCTTCCTTACCTTTTGATGTGCCATGGTGCTTTTTCAGAAGTCATTTCAAAGCCTGCACCACCTTTTACCTTCACCTTACATCTACATTTTGAAGGGGTCCTTACTGAAGTGTATCTTCTTAGCTACAAAACTTTGCTCTTTGTAGCCACTTTCATTATCGTGAACTCGCTTCTTCAGAGCCCACAACTGTTTTCTCCAGCCAACACATTCCAGGTTTTGTTATGTCATGTGATTCCCCCACCTTTCTCAGTTTTCTGTCAGCCATCTGTGCAGGCAACCTGCCCCACTGCTGGTTGCCATGCACGCTGCTCTCCCCTGGTACTTCAGCTGCTGCACTCCCTTTCATATCTAGAAGCAGATCTTGGTCTCTTCAGTCCCTTGCTTCCTTCCACAGCTGACAAATAAAGCAGCAGTTCCAGACTCTGAAGATCTACAGGTAAAGGACAGAACTCTTTTGTAAAAGTGGTAAAGGTCCAATATTCTTACTTTGAAATTTTGCTTCTAATACCACTGTTTTCCACAGCTGATGCATTCTGTGGTCTGAAGAAGTCTGCCGAGAGGCAGTAGATTTCTCTTTGGCCCTCCACTGTCAGCTAAAATCTCTTTCTCTACTGAAAGGCAATAGGTAGAAGTTACTATGACAGGCTAAACAAGGCAGCTTCAAATAAAAAAAATAAATATTCCTCAAATTCATCTTATTTTGTGCACATTTTAAAGAGGCCCCACAAAAATGTCATTAACTCAAATTAGAGAAACATATTCAGGGTGTCTTTTTTTTTAATTTATTTTTAGGTTCTATCTTAATTTTAGAAACTAAATCTGCAAGCTGAGGCATAGGTGAGTGTCTGTGCAGGTGTGGGTGGGGGGTAACCCATAACTGCGTGCAGGATAGTTATATGTATATATGTAAATGCATGCCTAACATTTGTTTTAAAAACAAACTACTTTTCACGGGCAGCAATGTCTCCCGAGCTGCCTTTTCTTTCCAACTTAGCAAAAGCCATTTCATCGGTAAATTAGCAGAGTTTCATCAGTTCCTTCCTTCCTTCCAGTCATTTCAGGCTTTGAAATGTCTTCTCAGAAAACATCACGGCACACCAAAATCGTGAAACACTCAGGGCCATCAAACTGCCGAATTCCGTTTGCATCAGCTGCCCATCTGATTAATTAATCCCAGGTTAATTAATTAACCTGAATTAATTTCTCCCCGCTGCCCTTCTGCTAATGGCCAGGCTTAACCTCCCTCTCCCCAGCAAAGGCTGGGCACCCAGTGCTGGGGCAGGGCTGGAGGAAGGGGCAGTGGGGCTGGGGGCGTCATTGCCGCCCTTGCGGAGAGCCTTCGGACGGGAGGAGACGTTGGCCCCAGAGGGATGCATGGGGGGAGCAGGACTTTCTCCTGAGCCCTGGCTCCGGGAGGGGCCCGGTGGCACAGCCGCTGGCTGTGCCAGCATCAGCTCCACGGCCACCTCAGGGGGCAGCAGCCGGGAGGTGGCTTCGTCCTCCGGACCTAAACGCACACTTCGGGGTTTAAGGAGCAATTAGCAGCGCCAAATTAAGCTGTTCCTCCTCCCCAGCCGCGCAGCGGACGGGTGTTAGCAGGATGCTGCTGGTACTGGGAAGAACAGGCAGGTGGGAACGAAAGAGCGGCGGAACGGGCGAGGAGGCACTCGGGGAGGCAGCCGGGAGGACCGGCGGCGACTCCGGCTGCGCGAATGGCGGCGCTGCGGGTGCTGGAGCTCTACAGCGGCATTGGGGGAATGCACCAGGCTCTGAAAGGTACTGGCGAGAGGCCGTCACGGCTGCGTCCCTCGGTGCTAGCGGGTGCCGCAGCCCTGCCGTGCGCCGCCCCCGGCCCGCCTCCTCGCCCACCCCCTCCTCGAGGGCACCATCTTCTCCATGGGGCGGGCTAAGACAGGCCCTTACCTCCCGTAGCTGGAGTGTCGCCCCCTTGCTTATTTCTACATACTCTGTCTCCACAAGCGCCGTGTGCAAGGCAGCTGTGGGGCTGAAGGCCGGTTTAGTCCCCTCATCCCAACCCTTGGAGGCGCGGCCTCCCCCTCTGCAGGGGCAGGGAAGGGGCCTCGTGGCGGTGGGGTCAGTGGCCTGCTCTCGGGCTGGCCGGGTGATTGGGGGATTGGTAACAGGGTTTGGTTAGTGATGTGTTTGCATTAGGGGTACATGGCTGTAAACTTACGGAGCATCTGACAGAGTACCTGTCACCATGTATCCAGGAGCACACTGGGATGGAAATCAGGGATCCATGGTCATTGTTTAGTCCAGGCAGCTGCTCCTGGGAAGGGTGTTAATGTGTTTGTTTCTACATACTCTTGTCTTCTACTGGGATCAGGGTCAGCAGGGATCAGGGTCATGCAGATGCAGGGGATGATAAATTAGCCAGGGTGTCCATTGATGTGGGTGCAGGCTTGGTTTTCGTGGCCCAGTTGGGTGAACAGCAGATACGTGATCCAGTAGTAGCCTGACTGTTTGAGGTTGGTATAACATTTTACAAGTATGAAAACTGAATATGGAGTTTAAATTGGTATGGAGAGTTTGTGCTAGACCGTGTGTCCATATGAGTTTTTGATTTGGTAAAGAGAACCCTGGAGCTCGGTTTGCTGAATTGTTAAAGCATCACCTGGTGACCTTCAGCAAGTCCTGGAGGCTCCCTGTGACTGGACTTCCCCAAATAAAAAGATGAGTTACTGATTTTCTTTGTAAAGTGGCCTGGGTCTTGTTACTTCAAAGCCTCACATTTGTGTGTGTATATAAACTTAAATATGTGTGTGTGTATATACACTTCCAACAGACATTTGTTATGAGACTCACCATAATAATTTTAACTATGAGTCTTCAGATACTTAAGCCTTCCTAAGCCTTAGCAGCTCTTTGTCATCTACAGGAGAGACCGCTGTCACACAAACATGAAGTGAAAACTCACCTTGTTATTTTTCCAGATACCTGTGTTAAGGTTATGCTTACAGAGTAGAATCCACTGTACTTATAATTGGCAGTGTAGCACTTTACTATATAATTTTTGCTTTAATATGTTGTAAAAATTTATAATGCATAAGAATACAGAACATACCAAATAGGTACCTAGTTATTGTAAATAATCCTAACCACCTGTTGTAAGAAAGCATTTGCCTTATTTCCAGAGACATCCTTAAAGTGTTAAGAGTAACATATCTGTGTGTGGAACTGCAGATTTTGGAGTCCTTACCAAATGAAAAGAGGGTGTAATACATTGTGTGTAGTGTATATAGCTGTAATGGTAATACTGCTTTTCTAGTAGTCTTGTTTCTGAAGCGATGGGGAACATCTATATGTTACAGGCAATTTCCACATTTCCATCAAATGCTGACTGGTTACTGAAACTTACTGGTTTCTTGCACCGTGATCCTTCACTCAGCTATTTGTTGTGTGTTAGTGTGTGGATGTATGAAAAAAAAATCTTTACCAAATGATATCGTTCTATGTTCTTAACATGATAATAGATGTCTGGGGAATGTTGGATAATGTGCTTGTTGCAGTTTTGTGTGGCTGTGCTGCTTCCGTGGCTTTTGTAAGCCGCAATTACAGCTTTCTGCAAGCCCCATATTTTGAAAACATGGTCAGTTCAAGGCCAGGTTTGAGACTGGGCCTATCAGAGCTGGTCATAGCGCCTCTGTGAATCACATATAGGAGAAAAAAACCTGCTGGCAGGCACACTTTGCCCCCCGAACGGGAGTGAGATAAAACAAGTAACAAGCTGCACAGACACCAAGGCCAGGCCCGATGGTGGGGGGGGGAGGCTGCAAAAAGAGAGTTTCCCCTGCAGCTTGTGGTGAACACCATGGTGAAACGGGTGCCCCCCTGAAGCCCATGGATGAGGACAGGGAGCAGAGACACCTATGCCCTGTGAAGATTGATCCACACCTCAGCAGGTTTGCCGGGGGACTTGTGACTTTGCGGGGACCAGGCCAGGGGGTCTGGGCCCAAATGTCAGCACCCTATGGAGGGGAGTCCTGCTGAGAGGCCTGTGGTGAGGATATGAGTCCCTGATAGAGAGGACTCACACTACAGAAGTTTGTGGATACGACTCTCACGTGGGTGGGACCCCACGATGCTGCAGGGGAAGTATGTGTGTGTGGAGCGCCGCTTCTTATCTTGTTCTGGTTCACTGGGTGTATTAGTTGTAGTAGTAATAAATCACTTTCCTTTATTCTGTGCTGAATCTGTTTTGCCCATTGCACTAACTGGAGAGCGATCCCTCTGTCCTTATCTCAGGTCCTAAGCCTCCTAATATCTATTTTCTCCCCTTTTCGGCTGAAGGGTGGAGTGAGGGAGCGGCTTGGTGGGTATTTGGCCTCTGGCTAGGGTCAAAACCATCTCAGTGCTGCAAGAGTTAGATTGTATTACCAGATTTGACATCCTGTGTATGGCTACCTAAGAAAGTGTTATTTACAGTACAGTAGAATACTTAAAAAGAATGGGAATATTAGGAATGCAGCCTTAGAAGATTATCAGAATATGGTAAACTTGTGTCCAGTGGATAGTTACTGTGCACAGGAAGACTTGAGAGCATGAATCACCTTTTTATCTTGTGCTGTTGGAGGGTGAAGGAATCAACCAAACCCCTTGTAGTATTTACTGAAAGGGTACATTTCTTTTCAAGCTTGCTCTTTCTGAACTTGCTGAACAAATGCATCAGTGTCAGCACATGTTGTAATTTCTGTTACTGTGGGTTTACATTTGAGTGAAGAAATGACAGTAAACAAGATTTGTAGTGGTATCAGCCAAAACAGATGAACGGACTGTGTATAAAATACTTATCCAGGGTCATTTACATAAATAATAATACTAAATGGTTACATTCCAGTTGATAGCTACAATACTACTTGCATTGCAGTTGGTGTAAGTTGGTTTATTTTTTTGCAAATCTCAGCTCTTACTTCTCTGGGAAGCATTTGAGAACTCGGCCCATAGGCATTGTGTTGTCTTGGAAAAAGGCCAAACCATACACTTCTAGATTAAAATCTTGAGTGCCGTTAAAACTAACAGTCAGGAAACTCGAATCAAAAGGGTTCTATGCAGTTTGCACCGACTTAAGTATTTAATGACAGATCGTTATATAAAACTGGTTCTGATGAATTGAATGGCATTCAGGAATATGAATATAGACAGACATTTTGACAATTTCTGCTCTTTTAAGACTTCTAGACATCTGGATTCAGTTTTCTTACACATTTTATAAAGGAACAAAGTAAGGTTAAAGGGGATTTAGATGTTTGCTTTTATGTGGAAATCAGAAAAAAGTGAATGTTCCGTTGTAAGTACTTTTTCCTATATAATAATAGGGTTTCTTTATATATTGTAGGCCTATATGTATACGTGAAACCATGCTATTTGAAAATGTCTCTTGATTTTTGTTTTGTTGGGGTTTTTTTGTTTTGTTATTGTTTAGCGAATGGCACACTGAAAGCTGCGGGGGGACCTCATTGCAGCCTTCCAGTACCTGAAGGGAGCATATAAACAGGAGGGGATTCAACTTTTTAGAAGGGTAGATAATGGCAGGACATGGGGGAATGGATTAAAACTAAAGGAGGGAAGGTTTAGATTGGATATTAGGGGGAAGTTTTTTACAGAGAGTGGTGAGATACTGGAACAGGCTGCCCAGAGAGGTGGTGGATGCCCCGTACCTGGAAGGGGGAAGGTTGGATGGGGCCCTGGGCAACCTTATGTAGATCCAGGCCTGAGGTTGGTGGCCCTGCCTGTGCAGGGGCATTGGAAATCTATGATCCTTGGCGTCCCTTCCAACTCATACCATTCTGTGACTGTCTGATTGCTTGGCATCTTCTATTTAAATCAGGTATGGGAATACTAGAAGGGTTTTTTCAATGTAAGTATGATGCTTGAAAAAAGCCCTTCATTTCACTGGTGCTTCGACAAACCAGATACAGAGGATATGAAGATTATGTGTAATACTTTATTTTCTTGGTATGGTTTCTAGTGAATGTATACAGCCAAGAAGAAATAACGAGAACATGTAGGAAAGAGGGGGAGCATGGAATACTTCAGTGGCAGCACCCCAGGAAAGCTCCTTTTTCTACAAAAGGGATTCTGCAGCTCTGGCAAGTTTCTGGCTCTGTGTTAGTTCCTGACTGTGATATGTAGCCAGCTTTGTGGCCACTTATGTCTAGCAGAGCTGGTCCAACCTCCTGCTCTTCTGTAAAATTGCTAGTGTTTTCACTTGGCAAATAACGTTTGGGTTTTTTTTTTCCTGGAAATATGACACTTTTTTTTTCAACTTTGAGGTCTTTTTGGCTGTGATCTTTCATCAGTTTAATTTCAGGATAGCATGTCTTGAGCTGGCAGGATGAGGATGTTTATTGTTTTGGCAGCTGTCATTAAAGTAAAATGCATCTGGCACCATATAGTATGCAATTTCTTTTGACATTGTCCTTGCTTACAGTAAGAAATAATTGAGTTCCAATAAATTTCCTGAAGTTTATACTCTGTTTATTAATAGTATGTTGAAGTTACTAAGTTACATAGTTGAATGAGAGTTTTTGACTTTGCAGAGAATGCTGTTCATGAATCTAGATGTCACTGCAAAACTCGAAGACAGTTCTTGGGCATTCTCTAGCTCTGTGTTGATACTTCAGTTGTTGATAATTCAGCATTTCTAGCTTTGGATTTTGAATGCTTTGTAGTGGTAATTTAAGTTTAACAGGAAAGACATGCAAAAATACAGAATTTGGAATGTTGAGCTTGATTGAAGTTGGCAATCAGAGAGTCTGTTCATATTCACACTCTTGAAAGACTGAAGGAGCTAAGAGATGGGAGTGCATTTATCCCTTCTTTCCGCTCTGTGCTTTAAGCCCTGCAGGCTCTGTAAAGGTTGATGTTCAGATCACATATGCTTAAACCTACAGTACCATATAAATAAAGGATATATTCACACATGTACATATATAAAGTGCAGATTTTCTGCAGTGAAGAGTACAGTGGTTTATTTTTAGAAAATCTATGGCTACGAATTCATTTCCTTAGCAACTTTCCATCAAACAAACAGCCTGCTCCTTCTCATTCCTTACAAAACAAACTTAAATTGGCTTATTAACTTAGGCAGTTTTCCCATGAAAAAAGGGTTCCAGGTCTGCCACAAGTGTTTGTGATCTGCCAGGTCATGGAAAAAAGTCTCTGTGCACAAAATGTGGAAAGGACATATTGTAAAAAATACCATAGTTTTGCAGTGATACAAATGGTGATATTTTCCCTCTGCAATTGTTACTTTTCAATTTTAACAGAATATGAATTAAAATCTGTTATAGTCTGTTGTCTCAGGTTGTATTTATTTTATTTGGTTATCTCTCTGAATTACATAGCATAAGCTGGTGTGTGTAGTTACACTGAGTGTAGCTGTCTCGGGAGGAGAGGCAAAGGAGACAGCTGGCAGGGAGCTTTAGTGCTCAGCACAATGCAAAAGAAAAATATTGCTGCTTTGAGCAAGTTTTTACACCTAAACTCACTTAGATGTAATACGTCTCTAAAATATAGCCCTTCACAGCACAGGATGGTGCCAGTTGTGCTATAATGTAAATTTGCAAAGTTTTATATGGGTGAACAGGAACAAGTCCTGTAGAAATAGAACAGTGAAAAACGTTGTTGAGTGTCCTGCAGGAAGCAAGTATCAAGTTTACTTATAGTCATGTTGTCTGTAGCCATGGGCAGTTCAACCTAATCATTTCAGCCAAGAGCTGACAACTCCTAAATAAAATCTTTACTCTCTGTTTTAAAAGGAAATGAGACTAACAAAACATGTGACTAATCTTCTTCCCATCTGTTTCCATGTACCTGTTAGAATAGATAATTATTCTGGTCTGATTTTCCAAAATGCTGAATTCCACCAGGCTCTGCCATTGGTGTAACGCTGTGGATTTCATGTGCTCTGCTGATATTGATGCAAAATTGACTGCAAAAGTAGAGTGGTGAATATAAACAGATCTATGTTAATTTTAAGGTCTTCTAGAAATGTGACAAAGGCATTGATTTCACCAAAGAACAGGTATTTTAATGTCAGAAATCTTATTTTTGGCAGTTGAAGTTGACACCCTCCATGTTTTTCCAAACCAGAAGCTAATGCATGCATCCTGTCCTGCTTTGTTTCAAATGCTGCACTTTCCAGTCATTTCAGCAGCATCCCTTTCATTTGATTGATTGCTTCATAGTTAAAACAGCTTATAAGCATTATGTACACAGCAAAATAGAGAGTTGGGCCTCAAAGTTTGATTGCTGCCTATTTAGGTGATTTAAATAACAGTTAAAGAGTTTCTGCTATGTGGATCCTAGTTTTAAGACTCAAGTGTGAAATAAGTACTGTCCTAATAGGATGGTACAAATTCGAGCTCAGCTAATTTCTAGCCAAAAGAGTGTATTACAATCTAGTCTGCCTGAAGGTAACACCCCCTCAGTGTCTTCCCTGTCAGGTCTCTGGCTTCCTTTTGAGCTACAACATCTTGTTCAGAAATGTGAAGTTTAGGGTGGTGTTGAGGAATATTACAAATCAAGTATTACAGCAGATACTTAACTTTAGAAAACGTGTATTTATTTTGTTTTTAGTCTGCATAAAATCAATTTGCTTTTTGCATAGTTGCAATTATCTTAAATAACTATTTTTTTGAAAATTGCATGTACTTGTTTGGAAAAAAAAGTCTAGAGCTGTGCCTGTTTCTGTGTGGAAGTTCAGCTATATAATGGGGAGATGATTTAACATCTCCTTAAGTCAGCAGTTATGGGGCATATTTGTATTCCTGGCTTGCTTTTGTGCCTTTTGTCAGTTGGCATTGTTAAACATAGTTTTGATTCTGGTTTTTTAGATTCTGCTTCCAGTCTTTTTTAGGATACATTTTTATAGTAATTTTCAAGTAATAAATAAAATTGCTATGGCAAAGTGGAATATCGCAGTTTGGCATGGAAGCTATTTAAATTTCAGGATGAATACTTTAAAAATGTTTCATTTTTGCACTGTTTAAAATTTACACAGGCTTTTCTTTGTTAGGTTGGTTGTATGAGATTTGCTTGTCTGCTTGAGCTCCTTCATGCGTTTCCAGGGTATTTTCACACAAATACGCTTAATCAGCTTTTAGAGGGAGTCTGTTCAGTAACAGGAACTCCCAAGTGAGCCACTGCTTTGGAGTGAAAAAGAGGAGAAGCAGCTTTGAGAAAATTATCATGTCTTTGAATTGGGAAGAGAGGATGTCGGGTGGAATAATTCAGGAAAAGTTGTCCTTTTTCCTTGTGGGTTAACATCTCTGGTTTAGACTGAACACTGTATTTATTGCGAGGGGATTCAATAAATTACGGTTAGCTGTGTGCTGTCTTTCAGTATTTCCAGGCATTTGGGCTTGTGAAATCCCTTGTGCAAATCCCCAGTACTTCTT
Organism: Laterallus jamaicensis coturniculus; assembly: GCA_022605575.1. Classification (NCBI taxonomy): domain Eukaryota; kingdom Metazoa; phylum Chordata; class Aves; order Gruiformes; family Rallidae; genus Laterallus; species Laterallus jamaicensis. The sequence goes on from JAKCOX010000008.1 coordinate 1,962,575, forward strand.
TTTTCTTGTGTCTATGCAGGGAGAGACTGGATTTGTGTTAGTAAAAGAGATGAGTTGTGGGAGAAAGCACACCACCTGCCTTTCCAATTGTCGTTTTTAAACAGTATACTCATTTAGAGAATAATGTGAGTTTCTTGATTCCCCCACACACTGTGTGCCTCAACGCTTAGTAAGGTTCAGCTTGTCAGGACAACGTGTTTTAAGAACTGAAAGGATAAACGAGAAACGCAGTCTCTTAAACAGTACTTGAAGTTTGTTGCCAACACTGAGGTGTTAACAGCTTTGTTTTAGGAAGATTGGTTCTTGAATATGCTTGTAAATTGAGACAGCCTGCTAAGGTGAAGTTCTTTTCACACTAGATGTCAGTGTTAACATACCTGTTCTTTAACCTCAGGTGTAGTCACTGTTGTCCGTGGATACACCTGTATTCAATACTTAGTTACAGTTTGTGGTGTGGTCAAATGTCGAAGTGGTAACTGCAAATAAGGATTTCTATCTTGACCCTTAATGGGCAGCCATCTGTAAATCTTTTTCTTGTGAAACTCCTGTTCTTTTTGCACTCTGTTGTACCAGGTAAACTAGGAGAATCAGGTTGGGCTTTGTTAAAATGTCTGCTACAGTCTTTCCAATACCCTAATTTCTCTTTCGTGTTAATTTTGAATAAGACAGCCTTGAAAACCTGAAAGATAATAGATGGCTGATAACTACATCTCTCAATTAAATCATCTGGGACATCATAGCTGTTTTTTCATCTCCTCAAAATGTAAATAACTAGCTAACTAGCAGTAATTTATAAGATGCCTCATGAGGTCATTTGTTAATGTGTTACTTGAGCATGTTGTGAGGCTTTGCAGAGGCATGTAGCTATTTGCCTTGTTTTTTTTGGTTAAAATAAATAAAAATTGCCTATGTTTCACCAGGGATTTTGTAATGATGACCATAATGTAAATTTCGTGGTGGTTGAAGCTGGTGCTGTGTATCAGGAAGTAAGGTCACTGCTTTCTGCCTGTGGCTACAGTGGTGACCACAGCCTGTCTTCCGGGATAGAAAGTCTCAGTGAAGATATTGTGGTTAGTAATAATAAATAGTGTGACACGATGAGCAGTGGATTAAACACTGTTCTTTTTATGTTTTAGATTCTCTAGAACCTATTCTGTTACTCAATTATCTATTTACATTTGTTTTAGTGTATTTTTCTTCCAGGATTTTAGATGTCAGTAGATTTGTTACACTGTGCTCTCTTTTCAGTAACATCTCTAAGTGTCTTTGATATCAAAAGAAGAGGAGCTGACAAATGTCCTTCAAAGCCGCTGATGCTTGATCTTGAACTCAAAGCAGGCAGCAGTCAGTTTCAAGGCCCAAGCTTGTATTTGAATATAAGCAGAATTTTTTCAGGCAACTTACCTAAGTTTTATTGCCAGAGTAAATGTACCTCAAATATACTCATTGGTGTCATTTTTTCTACAGCAAGAATCTAAACCAATGTAACTTCTGAGTGGCTGGAAAGGCTCAGGCAGTGGTGGGGGGCTTGACAGCTTGACTCAGGCTGTGTTCTGTAGCTAAGGAACTTGGTGGCCAGCGACCATCTGAGTACAGGTAGGACTATGGTAGAGACGTGCCCTGTGTGGGGCTCATGTGTGGCTGTATCTTCAAATCAGAAGAGTATTGGTGTGCAAGTAGAAACACGGCATGCTTTATATGCAAAGTTTTAAAGGCAAGACAGCAGAGTTTGGTCATGTGATTCCCCTTTTTCTTTTTCTACCAAACTAGTGCAAGTGAACCGAAACACTTTCCCAAGAGTAGAAAAGAGAAGCTTTCATGTTGTTTTTTTATTTTAGAAAGCTGTGCATCTGCAGAGGTTGTTGCTGCTGTTGATGTGAACACTCTTGCCAATGAAGTTTATAAGCACAACTTTCCTAGGACACCATTATGGGCAAAGACAATTGAGGTGAGTAACGAAGGTCCTTTTTACTTTAGTCTGGCATTTGTGGAAGGAAGTTATCTTCACTGTCCTCATTAGTAACAAGACAAAAAGATTTAATTCATGTTGTTATGAATATAGCAGTTTTGCAATAACTGACTACTTGTATGGCTGCTTGTTGAAGTTAGAGTGATATTCACACTGTGGTCTTCTGAAAGCCTTGACTGCTGCATCAGGAAAGGTTATGTGAATGTCAAGTGGAATGCTTGCCAGCAATGAAGGAATGACAGAAATCGTTTTTTTTAGATTAAAAAAATGTAATGGATTTTGAAAGAATTTAATTAAATTACTTGGAGGCATTCCTTTGTTTTGTAGTTATAGCTGAGCTCTGTAAAACAGAAGAAAATACACTGGATGGGACAGTCTTGCAATTTTTTGTGGACACAATAGATGAAATGTTCTAAGGATAATGTCCCTTTTCCAAATTATTTGAAGAAGAACTAGGTAAAACTGGATTATGTTTTAATAATCAAGGGGCAAACTAGGCATGTTGTTTTGTCTGGATTTAGTCAAAATTACTGTATACTACTTAATGTTCTTTTACAGTTTTACAGCATGACAGTAAAAGGTAATGAATTTGTTTTAAGACACCAGCCTTAAGACACTTACCTTAAGACTTAAGTAGGTGGTTAAAGGTTAAATGCTTATTCAGCACTCAATAATATCAGGCTAAATGATAGCTTATAGGTTTGTATGGGAGAAGAAAAAAGAATGCTTGCCTGTGCCTCCTTATAGTAGGAAAGAACAGATTACAGTCAGTAAGACCATGTTTAAATTTATTGGGGGAAAAAAGCAGCTTTTGTCTAGTTTCCCTGGCAGTTATGTTACATTGCTATATAGAAATCCCTTAAAATATGTGTTTTATTTGTCCAGCTCATAGTTACTTGATTGTTATTCTTCTTGGCCCCTAACAGGTCCTCCTTGTCTTGGTCAAAATTTAGTCTAGAGGAACTATGTAATTCTTGCAACAGACCTAATTCCTTCTTCTCTGAACAGAAGTACTTCTGAAGAGTAAAGCTTTCAGCCATATAATATCTCTGTGGGATAGTAACTAGAATGAAGTAAACTTTATAGGTTGTGTTAGTAGTGAGCTCCTAAGAGTTAAACCCCACAATTTGCACTTGTAAAAATGATGGTGTTAACAGTCAAGCTACTTTTCAGACAGTTTGTCTTTCAATAAGATCTATTTTTTCTTTCACTGGTCTTAAATATTTTAATACTGTTTTTGATGTACAAAGACTAATTGCTGAATAACGATCCTTTATTTGGAGGAGGGGTGGGGAGAAGTACCTAGCCAGTAATTTGGTGTGGTCTATGGGAAGAACCACTACACAGCTCTTCTGGAAGAACGAGTTGATAAAAACCTCAAGATTATGTGTAGATGCTACCATTGTTAGTGTTCTTGATTCATATTCAAAGCAATTCATGCATATTTGCACTGTAGTGTGCCAAGGCAGAAAAGATTTAAGTTATTAGGTCACATGGTAGTGGTAGTCAAGTGAAGATTAGGTAGGTTCTTTGCTGGATGAAGCACACAGTAGAAGTAAGAAGGGTAGTTTGATCTGAAAGATGACTTGAGATTTTTATACAGTTTATAGCACTTGACATTTATTATATTTTTTTTCCTAATTCAGGGCATAACACTGAAAGAATTTGACAGATTATCTTTTGATATGATTTTGATGAGTCCTCCCTGTCAACCATTTACAAGGTAGATATAACTCACTTTGGAGAAAAATGGCAGTATTACAGTATGTACTTCTAATGGAAAAATGTTTTGAAGAGCTAATGCAAGTGTAAGTTAGAGGAACATGACTCTGGAATCATAGGATGTTATTTTTATAGCCTTCATGAAGCATCCAGTTTACTGTTGCAGAATTGGTTACAATTCACGTGGGTCTCAAACCTGCAAAATGGTGAACACTGTGGCTTTATTTCATAGAAATAATTTAATATATTCAGTGTAAAATAGCAGGGTGTTCCCAAGAACCCAGCGGGGGCTTTTTGTTCTTTCAGAGCCCAGTATGTTCGAGGGGTTTGCTGGACAAGACTGGAATGTTAAACTCTTTGCAGATTGGGGAGTGGATTTCATTACCCAATGCTTCAATTTTAACCTCACTGTGAGCTGATGAATTCCAGGGACAGACTTTCATTTCTTCAAGCATTTCTTAGGACACTGCCTCTGTGAGCAGGTCCTCATGTCTGTACGTGATGCTTTTGCAGAATGCCTTTTTGAAAGTCAAAGTAAAAAGTGTCAGCATTCTTTAGAAAAATGTAGGTCAAATGTCAGTCTGGTCCAAGTAATGTATGTTTCTTTACTCCTTCTCAGAATTGGCCTGCAAGGTGATGTATCCGATCCACGGACGAAGAGCTTTCTCTATATCCTTGATATTCTCCCAAGGTACAAATGAACTTCTATCTCAGTCCTTAAGCCTTTGTTGTAACTAAGTAGAGCTTTTGTATTTCAGTGAGATGTCATTTATAATGTTGTATAGGGATGCTACTAGCATTGAATTGTTACTTTGTTTCTTTCACAGGATCATGTGTAGCTTACAAATACTTGTATTTTTCTGATGTTATTATTGTCTCATAGTTGCTGCATATGCTTTTATTGTTTGGTTTTCTTTCTGTTGTTTGTCTGTTTAAACTGTGGCTATATCATAAATGAAAAATATTGAGTTATTTATTTTCCATTCAACATTTTAGTCACCTTTTTGCATCTCTCTTTTGGAGTAGCAATACTGAAGAATTCAAATGTCTTTTTATTGATGTAATTTTTGCCTGGTCAGACCCTAGTGCATAACAAAATAGGCATAATTATTTCTGTTATTTATGTGTTAAAGTTTGAAACAGTAAATCCAAAGTGGGTTTTGCTGTCCTAAATGGTTCTTACTGAGGCTGTTGGAAATCAGCTCCAAGTAGTGCTTGTAGTCTTTTTGGATTGGAAGAGGTGCATAGCACTGTAAGAATACTTCCTGGGGAAGTGAGGCAAGCAGTTGCTCAGGGAGATTATTCAGCAGAAATCTCTGCTTCTGGGTTGAGATGTCCATTAGGCACCAATTGACACAAGCCTGAGAATTTGCATCAGCTGCAGTCCACCCAACGCTCACCATTCTTAGCAGTCCCACTTCTGGTGGACACTGGGACTGACCACCTCAGAATATTCCTTCATTGGTTAGTCTTGCTCTTAGAATTAAAGGAGAGCAAAGGGGGGGGTGGATGAATCTTTGGTTTTTTTCTTTTCTGTTTTTTGATTTATTTATTTTTTAAAGAATGTTTTCTGCACAGAAGGAAATGAGTACCAACAACAGCCTTTCTTTCAAGCTGTTTTTAACATGTGGACAAAAGGGTCTTCATCTTTCTTCCAGAAACAACTATTTTGCAGCCAGCGAAACTTAATGGGATTACTTTGTTTCCCTTGTCATCAGCAGATAGCCCTTCTGTCTCTATGTTCTCCGAGTGACTCGGCTGGGATCACCTAAGAAATCTGTGACAGGGAATACACACCAAAACACAATAATACAAGTTCTGTAGATTGCAAAATGAGACAATTCATTAGTAAAATTAGAAATATTATTCTTTTGTCCCTGCTTCTGTTGGAGAGTTGTGGATTTCCAGAAGTTGCAGCGTGTGTCTTTTCTGGAACAAGGAATGTCATTCAGTCCTTCAGACTGAACTTTCAAAATGATAAATTAAAAAGAGCTAATAGTTAGCTACTAATTTGCCAGAATAATACTGCCTCCCATACACATAAGGGAATCTTGACCTCAGTATTTCTTTCTGTCAAACTGAGACACAGTTAAAAGGCTGGCTGCTTTTGGGATACTGTTGTGCATCAGTATGTAAATGTTTCCTGGTTGCTGTGGGCTTAGCTGCATAAAGGGCAGAAGCTTTTCCTTCTCAAAAAACAAAGCTTTCAACACTACAGAACTGTCATGATGATGCAGAGGAGCTGGGCTTGGCTCTGGCTCTTTATCTCAACACCCCATGAGAGTCTGCTGATGACCCTTATCTCCCTTGGGCAGGTTGTTTCTTGGTGTATTTCTTGTAAGGCAGTACTTACTGAAAGCAGCCTGTAATATGTTCAAGATGGTGGCTTCTGCAGAGTTTCTCAGTTCCAATAGATTTGTGTTTTATTGAGATAGTGTTTGTGTGGTTTTTTTACAAATGGCATGTTTGCCAGACATTGACTATGGAGTATTTAAGTCCAAAAAAGGGAAATTCTTAATATAGGAATTAGCACTCTGCATTGTAAATTGGTATGGCATGCATCCAGTTTATGGAAACTACAGAATCATTTTTCATTGCTTTGGCTGTTTTTACCTTATGTTCACCCTTTTGTAAAGTTGCTGAAGTGAGGCTCAAAGTAGCCTGTGAAGAGAGCCATTAGATATGGAAAGGATAATTTCAAGATCTGTAAGGAGCTGGGAAATACTTGGAGTACCTACCCAGCCAGCAATGGATAGTCTGGATGCTGTCTATGGTGTCCAAGCCATAACCCAGTGAAATTGACTGATAAGATGTCGAATTACTACTTTTGCAGACACATTTATAATGTTAATACCTGCCAAGTACTTAACGCTTACTCTTTGTTATTGTGATTACTTGTCTTGTGATCTGTTGATCCTGTATGAGGTCTTGCATTTCAGGCTGTGTTCTGGATTTATTACTTTAAAAATAAGTATCATAGTAGGTGATGATGATACTGAATGTGAGTCAACGTGCCAACACATGTATTCTCTGTTCCTCTGCAGGGAGCTTGGCTGCTGCTGCTGCTTTTTTCAGTTTCATATTATTTTTAGTATTTTTAAATTTGACATAGTATCTTGTACATTTTCCAATTTCATGTGAAAGATTTCAGTTCTTTAATTTTTCACATGAATGTCTTTCATTGATGACACTTAGTAACATGCAACAAATTCTGCTCTGTACCAGTGGAATTCCCAAGTCACTTACTGACTTCGATAAGCATGGAACTGGTGTCTGTTTGCATTAGTATCTACATGCTGGTCTGAGATCCCAACACGTGACAGACATACTATGCCTACATTAGCTTTACTAGAGAACTAATTCATGCCAGGGAATGTTCCCAAAGGCTTGAATCTGAATCATCTTGTGCTTCTAAATTGTTAGAATGATCCCTGGCACGGTTCGGGTATGTTCCTTTCTCCAGAGATTTAATATGCTGGTTTTGGAATGAACATATTTCCACGCTTGTTTACTGGTCTTGTTAAATTTTACACATCTCCTTCCCTGCCAATCAAACTGAAAAAATTAAGTATAGAAAATTGAGAGTATAGTTTGAGCTCTAAACATGTCATATTTCTTAAAGCAGTTATGTGAATACTGGATCTCATCTATTACCACTAAAGTTGTTGTGACATTGTTATTGATTTCAGGTTTAAGCACTTTAAACCAAAAGTTTTCTGTGGCTAAACAGTTACTATTTTTTTTTTTAATCCCTGAAAATTATCTTTTCTATTACAAACTCAATCTGTTGAATACTAATATTATGCTTTAGGAAAGGAACAGTGGTAAGCATTTTCAGAAGTACACGCATGGGGTACAGGAGGTTTCAGCAGTCTGTCTGAATGCAAGTGGGTTTTGTTGTTTTGTGTAATTACCAGCAGTTCACATTTTTAATTCAGTTGGGACTGGTTTGATCTAGGCAACCTTGAAAGTTGAGGTACCGTTTTCTAAGGATGCTAAACTTGACAGCTGGCGTAATGTGGAAATGCGCAGATGTTTCTTCTAACTGAAAAAGTTTGTGGATTAATATAATGTAGTTCACATCTTGTTACTCTGATTTGTTGGGGGTTTTTTTCTGTACTTGTAGGCTCCAGAAGCTTCCAAAATACCTACTTTTAGAAAATGTTAAAGGATTTGAAGCCTCTTCTGCAAGGTAAAGTCTAATTTATGAACTTTTTACTTTTAAATCCAGGGTGTTTTCTTTAGAATTTGGAAGACAGGATTTTTATTTACTAGGATTTAAGTTAACAAAATAGAGAGCCTATTTAGGAAAGAAAATCTTAGGTTGTGAAAGGAACTTGCTAAATAACTAGTTATTTCTCTAAGCAGATAAAATATGTGAAAACATGTTGACTTCATTGGTCCTGTTTGATCTTTTGTCCTTTAGAAAGGTTCAATATTAATTTTCAAAGAAAAATAGCAGTAGGTATAGCACTCAGAGGTTTTGGGTTTTTATCCTTGACAGGAGCTCATGATATTTTTGTGGTCAGATCACAGAGTATAGGGGCTTTCTTCAGTAAATTTGATAGTAGCTTATCACTGGTTCAAGGGTGGCCACCAAATGGTCCGCAGATACAGTATGAAGCCTGTATGTGGTCTTTGTCCAGTTGGTAGAAGGGGAAAATTGTCAGTAAGGTTACCTAATGACAGCAGGAGTGTTCTCCTCTCTTGTGGGCAAAGCAAGAGACAGGAGGTTGTGATTATCCTTCTATTTTATTCCAGCAATTAATAAGGATTTTTCTGTAGCTTTCCTTAAAGCACTGAGGGAGCAACCACCCTGCATGCGTATCATGCTCCTCAGTGAGTATGGTGGGCAGCTGGGAGATGTGCCCTGGCCAGGGCTTGCTTGCTTTGTTGGAGGTGTGGGCTGCTGCTGTAGACCCTGCAGTTCCCTAGGCTGTGCCATGCTGTCCAGTGGTTGGAACAAGTTGTTCAGAACATGCCCCAGTCAAAATGCTTGCTTTCTCTTACTGGGATGCAGAGTCACATGTGGTGCCAGATGCAGATCACAGCTCGAGCTTTTTGTACACCTCCAGAGTAGTGCAGTCTGCATGGAATAGGAAGACAAGTGTTTTCAAGAAGACTCCTATTTCAGTGATTTTTCCATTGTTTATAAAGTACAGTGCTACATCAGTGCTATTACCAAAGCTACCAATTTTTGTCATCCCCTGACTTAACCCTTTTTTAAGCTTCATTGATGCCATATATGTGAACAGAGGGAAGTAGGGAGCTATTTGTAGTGGTTTTGATCCCTGTTTTATAACTCACAATAAAGAGAATGTGTTGCACTCTAATTATTTTCCTTGACATACTGTATTCTCCTAGAAGTATTCCCATAGAGATGGGACACTTTTTGAAGGGATGTTTACACCGAAGTAGATGTAAGAAACTTGTGAATCTCTAATAGGAATTTCTGGCTGCAGTAACACTGAACTTCATTATCTGTAATTCTCTGTCCAGTTCTCTCACTGAATGTCTTGGTACCTGAGGTGCTGTGTGATGGGACACTTTTTGAAGGGATGTTTACACCGAAGTAGATGTAAGAAACTTGTGAATCTCTAATAGGAATTTCTGGCTGCAGTAACACTGAACTTCATTATCTGTAATTCTCTGTCCAGTTCTCTCACTGAATGTCTTGGTACCTGAGGTGCTGTGTTTAATGTGTTTTTATGTAGAATGAGAAAGGACCTAAAGGTTGTATCAAGAGAGTGATTGTTTTTTGATTCTTTTTACCAGAAATGAACTTCTGCGAACACTAGAAATATGTGGATTTAAATATCAAGAATTCCTCTTGTCTCCAACCTGTGTGAGTTCTAAAATTGCTGTAATGTTATTCAGCAGTTTAAACTGCACTGAGCTCAAGAACATTTGAAAGTGATCTATTGTATCAGAGGAGAGTCATGCCCAGAGCTGAAGATGCACTTTTCCAAATGAGAGAGCCATCTGGCATGACTTCTGATTTCTCATTAGTGTACTGGTATAACCCTACCACTGTTACTGTTCAGAACCTAGTTCTGTATTGCTTTCCTACCATTTGATATTTTTCAAGCAGGCATGAGTTTACACCATGACCTAGAAGGTGGTTTTCCCTGCAGGAGCCTCACTGCTTTAGAACTGCTGATGCCTGGGAATTTCCCAGCACAGAAAATGTGACTGTGTCATTTGTGGGAGGAGGGACTTTGTTTGCATGTTTTCATGGCAACTGACAAAAGAGTTGAGAGAGATTTCAGACTGTGCAAGACTGAATTGAATCAGTGATGTACTGTATATATCAGAGAAGTTGATAAAGGGTAGATTGAAAACCAGTTGTGGTGCATTTGTTTCACTGTTACATGTCTTAATTCCCCTTTCAAAAAGGCAAGGACACACCTTTTTGCATTTTTAATAGAAAACAGGTATTATCTGTCCCAAGAAATTGTGATGCATGTAATTTTTCTTCTTCCCTTGCATAAAAGTGTGTTTACATTCCTGTTCATTTACAGAGAAAGTCAGAACCATGAGGTACAATGGAGTTGTAAGTGTTTAGGTATTATCAATTCTAATATCTCTAAGCTGGGAAATATCAATGTGTCTGATCAATGAATTATTATTTTATATAACTGTAGAAAACTCATATGATGTTATAGACCCCTTTTTCTATCTTTATCATGTGGACTAAAGGCTTGTGGATTTTTCTTACAGCTTGGCATTCCCAATTCCAGGCTGCGATATTTTCTAATTGCAAAGCACCGAGAACCATTTTCCTTTCAGGCTCCTGGTCAGGTGAGTCTGTTCGTGTCATCTGAATTTGCCTTCCTTCATAAAGACTGAGGGCTACACTTTCAGTTTAGTGCTGTCTGTTGAAGAATGGAGAGATAAGTGACGCAAACAGAAAAGTAATCTTCTGTGTCTCTCTCTTTCAACCCAAATACTGAGCTTTTTAAGGATTGAAATGCATCCCAGTGGCTTAGATGGCTTTAAACTTGGGGGACAGTTGGTAGTAGAATAGAAACTGCTACCTTTTCCACACCCTTGGAAAGGCCTGTTTGCAAAGGAAATTATTTGCCTGACATTGCTGATAGGCCAGCAAATCTTGATGCTAACATTTTTTTTTTAAACTTCATGAAAATAATATCAAATGATTACTTGCTTTTTTTAATGAGCAAGATAGAATTCTTACTGCAGAGTTGTCTGTCAAGTTGTTTATCAAATGCAGCATTTTTTTTGTTTTTTTTTTTTCCTTCTCACAATTTGTTCTTAGATCTTGACAAGATTCCCAGATCAGGATCAGGAAGAATTATCCCAGGATAAAGACACTAACAAAGTAGGCAAAGCTAGTTCTTCCTTGTCTTCAGAAGAGAAGAATCTGGATCCGAATGTTGATCCTGACTGCAGCAGCAAGAGGGGTTTACCAAAGGGGCCCTTTCTTTTTAAACTTGAAACAGTAGAAGAAATGGAAAGGAAACATGGTCAGGACAATGATTCCTCTATTCAAATGCTAAAAGATTTCTTGGAAGATGAAAATGAAGAAATGAATCAGTATTTCTTACCACCAAAGTCCTTACTGCGCTATGCTTTCTTGTTAGACATCGTTAAGCCCACCTGTCGGAGATCCACGTGCTTTACAAAAGGGTAAGTTGCAAAGAAAATGTCTTGCGGAATCATGGCCTGAAATTTCAAGTGTGTCTTTCCTCATGTACTGTAAAAACAAGGGGAGATAGTTCATCAAAAAAACTCCAGGCCTGTGGAAAAAAAATTATATTTAAAATCTCCTTCTATAGTGAGCTTCTTGGTCCAGTGGAATGCCAGCATGAGAATCTGTCTGGCAGAACATCATGTGCCCACTCCAAAAAAGCATTCACAAAAGACAGTGCCATTTGTTGACCTTCACAGAAGCTTAATTACCCCTGCGGAAATATGGTTCCAGTAGACTGGTATAATACTGATTCATTAATGAATTTCTTTATATTGCTCAGTGAAGTTACGAAGTGCCATGCATGACGGATCCATTCCTCATTAAAACTCTCTCCACTGTATTTTTATTGATTTCTTGCATTTTTCAGCTGTGTCGGTCACAATAGCTGTGGATTGGCCATATCGTAATGCAGCAGCCTGACTGGTTTTATAAATCATGTTGGGTGGAGCCGAGCATCACTGCTTTTATGGGTAGTATTCTGATTTGTACCTTGCAGTTTGGACTGCCAGAGGTTGGTGAGTGTTTTGAAACCCCACAGACAACTGCTCAGGAGCTTCTTTCTTTAATGTTTATAAATATCTTAAGTATGGGGTGCAGGGGGAAATGGACTGCCCCTTTTCAGTGGTCTGTGGAGATGGGACAAGGAGTAATGGGAGCACAGGAAGTTCTGCACCAACATGTGGAAAAGCTTTTTCCCAGTGAGGGTGACAAAGCACTGGAATAGGCTGCCCAGGGAGGTGGTGGAGTCTCCTTCTCTGGAGATATTCAAGACCCGTCTGGATGCCTATCTGTGCAGTATGAGCTAGGGAGCTGCTTTGGCAGGGGGGTTGGACCTGATGATCTCTTGAGGTCCCTTCTGACCCCTACGATTCTATGATTCTCCTGAATGCATTTGTATTGGAAAATGCTAGTTGTGGCCTGAAAGCCTGTGGGAAATGTTAATATTAGTGGATTTTTCAAATGTTTTTTAATTCTCAGAATTCATCAACAGAATGGCTTAGTTGATGAGCTAAGGCTAACTTTTTTAATTAGTAGAAATTGTACTGCCAGATTGACAAGGGTTCCTGTGGATTTTGTGATTTATTTATTTTTTTTATCTTCTTGACAGTAAAAAAAACTGAGAAGGGGAAAGAATTTCAAAATTTCTGCAAGAGGAAAGTCCTTCACCCAGCATGTATTGATGTATGCCTTTTCTGCCCTCACTGTTTTGAGTTGTGGGGATAGTTAGCACCTTGTAGGATCTGTTTCTTAGATGGAACAGTCAAATAAAAACTTACATAAGAATTCATTCTGGTCTAATCTCATGTATGCCTTAAGTATCATCAAAAATAAATTGGCACTTGTAGTTTCACTAGAATATGTCATAGTTGTTTGTGGTTGTGTTTATAAAAATCACACAGAATGAGGGTACTGAGTAGTTAATATGAAGTCTGTATATATAGTGGAGGGAGTTCTAACATGGAATGTGATTATTTTTTTTTTTACCCTTCTGCTGATGTGGAAGGAACCAGACCAGATTGTTGTGGTAGTTCTTGGTGGCACAAAACGTAGGATTCTGATTTATTGTCTTTGTTCTCTTTTTTAAGAGCCTTTGGGTAGAAAAGTTTCCAACGTGGTTCTCAATGTCCTCATATGATTTACAGCTCTGCATTGAGGGAAAGATTATAATTATTTCTCAGGCTTCATTCACATCACTTTCTGAGGCTAAGAGTAAGTCGCTGCAGAACTCCTGGAACACATGCAATTCTTATATTTCTCCAAAGCATCAGATTTAGGAAAGAGGACCTTGAATGGAACAGAACAGCACTCCCAAGTAGTGCCAGGAATCCCTCTGCTGAGATGCCTGCCTGGTGTCTTTATACAAATCGTACTGACCATCAGCTCTGAGCCGGGGGAAAGATTTCTCTCAGTTCTCATTTCGTCTTCTGGATATGCCTTCTCCAGTCCTTGCTAATTCAGGGACCAGAATTCACAGAATTGTACGGGTTGGAAGGGACCTCCAGAGATCATCAAGTTCAACCCCCCTGCCAAAGCAGGTTCCCTAGGACAGGTCGCACAGATAGGCATCCAGATGGGTCTTGAATATCTCCAGAGAAGGAGACTCCACAACCCTCTGGGCAGCCTATTCCAGTACTGTGCCACCCTCACTGTGTAAAAGTTCTTTCATACATTGTTGGGGAACTTCCTATGCTCCAGCTTGAAGCAATTGACCCTTGTTCTGTCTCCACAGATCATTGAAAAGAGGCTGGCCATCTCCCCCTGTGTCCCACACTTGAGATATTGATAAACATTAATCAGATCCCCTCTCGGTTGTCTTTTCTCAAGGCTGAGAGCCCCAGTTCATTCAGCCTTTTCTTGTAGGAGAGATGCTCCAGGCCCTTAATCTTCTTTGTAGCCCAATGCTGGACTCTTTCCAGGAGATCCCTGTGATTTTTTTTTTTTTTTTTTTTTTTTTTTTTTTTTTACTGGGGAGCCCGGAACTGGACACAATACTCCAGGTGGGACCCGACCAGGGCAGAGTAGAGGGGGAGGATTACCTCCTTCGATCTGCTGACCACACTCCTTCTGATGCACCCCAGGATCCCACTGGCTCTCTTAGCCACCAGGGCACACTGCTGGCTCATGGTCAACTTGTCATCCACCAGGACCCCCAGGTCCTTTTCCATAGTGCTCTTCTCCAGCAGGTCATCCCCCAGCCTGTACTGAAATGAACGGTTGTTCCTCCCCAGGTGCAAGACTTTACACTTGCTTTTGTTGAACTTCCTTAGGTTTCTCCCTGTCCAGCTTTCCAGCCTGTCCAGGTCTCGCTGGATGGTAGCACAGTGTTCCTGCATGTCAGCCACTCCTCCCAGCTTTGTATCATTGGCGTACTTGCTGAGGGTGGATGCTATTCCCGCATCAAAGTTGTTGATGAAGATGTTAAACAAGACCTCAAACACCAATATTTCATCAGTGTTTTTCGCCTTTCTGCTTTTGTCATACCAGTATGTCTTCTGAAAGTCTTTGGTGGAGTATAGGGCAAAATGTAACAGCTTGTGGTCTGTGAGTGTTTGAGCACATCCTGTGTTCCCTCACGACTTTTGGACTCCTAGGCAGCTGTAGGCAATTGGAACATGGCTGCTGAGTTCATGAAACTGCAAATGCTGCCATGGTCTCTCTTGAAGAGTATGCCTGTGGTGATTGAAATTGTGAGAGAAAATCATCCATTTTAAGTGAAAGATCAAATGAAAATTACTTCTTTAGAGATAATCATTCTGGACTTGTATGTTCTTAATATGCTATTATCAAGAGAAGCAACACCCTCTAAAATAGTGTAATATTAGTTACGGAAACTCCTTCTAGCATTGTGGAAATGACTCTTGGTTAGTCATAATGTAGGACACATACTCAGAAATAATATGTCTATGAAACCAAGGTTTTTTCAAAAGTTTATAGAAATGGGGGGTGTGTTGAATCTTGAGTCAGATTAAAATTGAAGACTAATTCCTTAAGCCAACTTCTTTTATTATAACTTGTAATGAAATGTCAGAAAATCAATGCATCATTTCTTACTGTGGCAAAATTTCCCATCTTTAACTATGTTCTGGGTCTAAGGTAGGAATGTTAATTTTTCTGTAGTCAGCAGCAGTAATAATTAATAACAATCCAGTGCTAAGGCTGGCTGGCTGCCCACATTTGTGCTAAACCAACACACACACCAGCCCCAAACCACTCTTACAAACAACTGGATTATTTTTTTTTCTTGGGAGGAGTTCTGTACTCTAGTGACAGTTATTTAGATTGTTTTATATAACACAGATCCTATTAAAAGATTCTTTTCACTCAATAAAACTCTTAAAATACCTCTTTGAAATTTATCCTCATTTATTCTAGCTTAGATATGTTTCTCTGAAATAAGATCAGATGCTATATAAGAAGATAAGGATTTCTTAGTGCTGTGTGCGTTACACTCTTAGACTTGGTATGAGGGAATTTTCAGAATGCATCTAACCAACTAAAGGTGATGTGTTTACAAGACAGTTCAATTCCATGTAGTTTTAATCTGTGTCTGTGTTTAGGGCCTTTTGCTCTGGTCCCTTTTATTTTAAAATGAGGTTGCTCTCCCTGATACTGGGAGAACTGCTCATAAACCTTTCCCAACTGAAGAAGTTCTCAAGATTCAGCTGTACTGGGTCATTGTGTTTGTGGCAAAGGGAGAGCATTCCTTTATTCATTGTGGGATTAGAACGGCTTGAAACAAAAATTGTTCCAGTGCTTTGCTTTAGAATGGGCCCCAAATGAAGTAAAAGACCTTAATAACTGTCTTTACAGATGCACAGATAAAACTAGAGAATAGTTTCTGTTAATGGTTGGTGCAGACCACATCAGCCATCTGTTGACCTGACTCAGTCTCTTTTTCTGTTCAGGACATTCAAACACTATCATCATTAGACCAGCAGAGCATGTTTCCCAAAGCCCATAATTATATTTAAATGATAGCCTGCAAGAGACAACAGAGTAAACATGTTGTTATGCAGTCAACCACAAAGCATCCAAAAAAAGCTATCGTATGGCTTTAGAGTGTACGTTTGCTTGCTCGCTTTCGATAAACCCTTGTGCGTCGACTGCAGACTTGTCCCCAGAGAGCACATTCGGAGGCTGTTGTGCTCCAGGGGTTAGCGTTTTTGCTAACAAGGCCTCTAGCTTTATCTGTCCAGGTGGTGATTTTTTAAGCAAAGCAAAGAAACCGAAGCAACCTCCCTGCATCTTTGCAGCTGTCAGTGCTACTGGGTCTAATGAAAATACTAATTTAAGGTGGTGATTGTTATTCTTGTTGTTAAGGTATGGACACTATGTAGAAGGGACAGGCTCAGTTCTGCAGACAGCAGTAGATGTACAGGTAAGAATGTATAGACCCAACATATGACAATTACTTGTTTTAAAACTTTTTTCCTGTCTTCTGCTTTGTTATTCTGAATATTGCAACAGAAAAGCTTTCAAAACTACATTTTATGCCAGCTCAAATTCCAATTGGTTTACTTTGGTTTCTAAAAACAGTTTATTTAAATCAAAGTATTTACCTCTCCAGGGAGAATATGAATTGCTCCTGTTATATTACTTGTAGTGTCATAAAGAAGTGTCACGGGTATGTGAAAACAATAAAAATTACTAATTCTGTGGATAAACACAGTTGTGCTGTGAATCTAGGGCCATTTTTTTTGTACACAGGCAATCTAGTAAATATTTTTAAAAGCTTAACATGTTTGAATTTCAAAAGTATTAGTTGGGAAGACACAGCATTTCAAAAAGTTTTTACTGTTGATAATTTCACTACAAACTGGTATTTTGGCATTGGGGAAGGTAAAAATAAATATATTTATGTATTGGTGAATCATTCAAAGATACTTTTCTCAAAACCTGTTCTGTACACAAGCACCGCCTCTTGTGTTTCTATGCTGTTGGCTAACAGTGTATGGCATTTCTGAGCATAATGAGAATGTAGCTTTGGAACTCAGGATAGTCTCAAAGTGAATGTATTGGAACAGCTGCGTCCACACAGCTTCACTTGTATGGATGGTCTGCTGTTGAGTTATATTACATCACTGTCCTGTCATTAACTAATGTTTATAACACTTGATGGCCTCATTAAGTATTGGAGGAAGTAATGATGAATGCTCTCATGGCAACATTGATTTCTTTCTTGCAAGTCCATGTATTGAGATACTGGATGTAAATATACACCACCAGTCCTACTTTCCAGCAAAACACAGTATTGTCTTCGGTACTGTGATAATCAAAGCAGCATTCTGTTAAGATGTGTGTGTTCCGTGTTATATATTTGGCCTGCATTGGTGATAGCTTTTGTTTTCAGTACATTTATTTTTTTTTTATAGCTTGAATCAGTCTTTAAGCATATTGAGGAGTTGCCAGAAGAAGAGAAGCTTATGAAATTGTCAGCGCTAAAACTGAGGTATTTTAGCCCAAGAGAAATAGCAAATCTTCATGGATTCCCTCTGGAATTTGGTATGTGCTACAGACTACTGATTTCAACATCATTCTGCAGAAATGCCAATGTAGTTTTTTCTGGTAACAAATCCATAGTTTCTATTTCAACTTTCTTTTTTGACTGCTCAATTCTTATGATTGATTCTGGTTATTTGCCTAACTCTGAGTTTCCACTAGTGCATTTTGTATTTTATATTTTATTAGAGCTAGCTTCCATGGTTAGGTTCATCTTCATAAATTAAGACCAAAATTTTGGCATGAGAAATGCTCTATTACTTAATGGCAGTGAAGGAATACCTTTGTTTAAAATTGAAATTATTTACTCGTCAGCTAGCATTACTCACAACTGTGGTAAGTCAACATATCCTGCCAATTTAAATCTGTTAGTGGTTCTCAGTGTTTGAACTGCTTGCTTTCTCTCCTCCACACATTTGCAGCTGCTGACAGAAAGGGAATGTCAGAAGGTACAGATACTCCTTTGTTCAGGAGGCACCAAACTCTTCAGTTAATGATGTTTTAAGTCCTCTATTTTCCAGAAAAGACAATCCTAGCTCTTGGTCAGTTACTTCATCTTCTAAATGTTTTTGTGGAGAAGACTGAGTCAAGGAGTAAGACTCAGCAATACCAGTACATTGGATACAGGTCAACCAGAATTAAGCCTGAAATAAGTTTACCAGAGTTTCCTCTGTAAAGAGAGGCAAGAAAGGGTAGCTGTTATTAGCTGCTAAGAAGTTTGGCCCGCTGCCATCATATCAGATCAGGTTATTGTCTGTAAGTAGCATAAACATCCATAGAATGACACCACTGTCCTTGAGTAATTTGTTGTATTTTTCTTCAGTTACCTCAGTGACTTAGAGTTCTGAGGAGTGCTAAAATTAACATACTTATTTCTTCTGCAGTTTTAGTTCTTCTCATTTGTTACTTAGTTATATTCAGAATTACTACATTCAAAGAACGTTATCAAGGTTGCACAGTAAAATGTTAGTTGACAAGCACTAAACTTAATTGTTTAAAAGTACTTGCAGAAATGTGCTATGTTGAGTTACATGCCAACGTACCAGATTTTTTGTCATAGCCCCTCCTTCAGTAGGTTAGTTCTTTGTGCAGACTGTTCCTTAGCACAGCTCTGTTTCATATTGATGTGGGCTGATGTAAAGAAACCTGAGCTCAACAGGGCTGGATTTGCCTTGTGTAGGTTTCTCATGCTGTCCAAACTCCCTTTTTAGCACAGAATTGCCCATTTGTGATCTTTTTTTTTTTTTTTTTAAATGCAGCTTCTGTTTTCCAAACATTAAATCAGACTTTGCAACATCACTGTGAGATGTAGTAGGGTTAATATGGCTTGTGTTTTACAGAGCAAGGACCGAGACAATGAAGAAATTACTGTTTGGAAAATTCCATTCATTTAGGGTGGTCAGTTTCTGAAACCTGACTTGTCCTGTTTCCGAGCGCTTGGGATGATACCATGCTGTCTCTTGAGAGCTCATCTCCGGGACAGCTGTGAGCTTCAGTAGCTTTGCACAGCAGAACTGAACTTTTAAAATGAGTCAGGGTTCTGAATTTGAGGGGCATCCAGATCATCACCATCTGCAGAGTGCTCATTTAACAGACTTTTTGTTACCTTGAAACTGCAGGGGGGAGGAACAAGGACAGATTCTACCTCCCAGTTCTTGTAGTTTTCTGTCTCACTATATTACTTTCCAATCTCCACAACACATAAAACCAGCCTCTCTCATCCAGTGGCTTCCTCTTGGATACACTCCTGATTCATAGGCAGAACGAGCTTTTTCCAGTGTGCCGAGTCACGAGTCTGATATTTCTTCCCTTTATGTTTAATCAGGCATCTCCCACTTAGTGCTTAAAGTGTTACTTAGCTATAGGCTGATTGAAATCTTTGGTGGCTTTAGGTACTATAACTTTCCTTTGAGGATTTGTAAGCTATGTTTTGGGGTTTTTTTGCAAGTTGCTGTATTTATAGCTACAGTAAAGGGCATCTGCCTGACAGCTTTTCTCCCATGCTAAATTTCGAGTCATTATTGTGAAGTGTGGTATTTTCAGAGAGAAATGTACTATAAATTCTCTGGTCCTGTGTTCTGTAGTAACAGCAACATCTGAGCTGAAATTTTTAACAACAGAAGCCTTGGAATTGTACCCACTGCAGATATGCTGGTGGTCCAAGAACCTAAAGAATGAGAAAACTATAAGCTGGAAATGAAATGAAGAGACTGTCAGGAAGCTTTGTAACAGATGCTTTTACTAGCTGCAGCCACGGTACTATCAGAAGAAACATGATTGTGTCTAAATGGTACTGTATTTTAACAAGTTGATGTCATCTTCCAGTGTGTGAGGTCCAGAATTAGTCATTGTTCACTCTTAAGATTAACTGATTTATTTTTGCTTTTCACATGTAATTATACAAACAGTAACTGCACTATAGATCAATGAAATGCTGCAGCCATTTGTCATAGTCGCTACCGTGGGTCCCACAGCAATATCATTAAAAGCGATCAGAGCATTCCTGCACCTGAGACCTGCTGTCACGAGGGTGATGTCAGGATGCCTTCCCCGTTTTTCCCGTTAGTGATGGATGTCAGCTATTAGGAAGTAAATGACAGCCTAGTGAAAAGCCAGCACCATGTGGCTGTGCCTGTTGCCAAGCCTGCAATGTTATCAAGTAGCGTGTGTGACGCAAGTGATGCAGTGAGAGCTGTGCAGTGTCAGTGCACCGCAAGTGGTTAAATCTGTTCTTCTGATGTAGGCTGCTCTTGAGCCAAGGAGATAGAAGGTGCAAGATAACGGTAACAGGCAGATAGAGGAGAGGTGAGGTAAAGGCAACAGTGAACCCTGAAAATTGATTCAGACTTTCAGCTGCCAAAAGGCAGGAGAAATTCTGAAATTTTCTGGGTTCAGATAAACTTCTTGGGCTGTAAGTGCAAGTGTATGTGTGCACTAACACATTATTTTTATATACTCTTTAAAAAATGTCTATATTCTGTACCTTGTTCAGTGATTTAATGTGAAAACTCCATCGAAGGAAGTATGTGTGGGAGTACAAGTGATTGTTCCAAAGAGAGAATGATTGCCCAAATGTGAGTGCCAGGAAGTTGGGCAGAGTGGAAGGAGCTGGCAGAAGTTGTGTTTACCAAAGCAGTCCACATTCAAGGCATTAATAGCTGTCAGAGGAGGATGGAACATCTCCTCCCAGACACCACCTCCTCAGCTTTCCACCCTTGGCTCAGCAACTGTCCAACCATGTTCTCTCCTGCGAAATCCCTGGAAGATAATTTTTCTGAAGTGCTAAGGAAACTTCAGAACATGTATGTCACTACTTGAACACACAGTGTGTTTCTGTATTGAAGCTGAACTGTCTGGTGATGACCATGGGGATGTCTCTTGGGAAAGATCAAATAATTGAATGCGATCAAGTTTCAGCAGCTTAGCAATTGACTCTAAGAGTTGAATCACCACTGCTGTTCATCTTTCACTCAAGTTGAAGAAAATGAGCCACAGAAAGCCAAGACTGCAAGCGAGGACTGTTATAGCAGACAAGTTGGATGTTGACAGCTTCTTCATTCTCAGAAGCTTGGTGGTCTTTGTGTGCTAAATACACAACACAGCCCTCTCACAATGCCTGGACCAGGTTATTTTTCCTCTTTTTCCTCAAACAGTAATTGTGCAGCACTCTAGGTGCCACTGCCCCTCCCTGAGACTCTTGGATGGTATGTGAAGAGTGGGTAGATGGGTATTAGCTACGCACTGTGGCAATGCTTTGAGGCTGCTTCTTAACTATTAGGGGTGGCAGTACTGGTAATGGAAGAACTAATCTAAATCCAATGAGCTTGTTTGGAATTGGTTTTGTAGCTTTGTGGATTTTAGGGAGGGTGGTGAACCCTGCTGCAATCTGTGACCACTAAGAACTGTTCAGTGAAAGGTGGCTGAAAGCTAGGAACAAACCCAGACTAATGATGCTGCACTATGTTTTTCATTTAGGCTTTCCTGACAAAGTAACAGTGAAGCAGTGCTACCGTCTTCTGGGAAACAGCCTCAATGTACGCCTGGTGGCAAAATTGATCTCCATTCTACTTGGATAATTTCAACCCTGAATCTGATGAGTATGGGCTGATGACAGAAAATACTTCCAACTTCCAAGAGAAAGCTGATGGCAGCTGAACAACAGTCACACCTTACCAAAACATCTCTCCAGACGCTTTGCCAAACAGTTCTGATACGTTTTTAGTAACTTGTTTTTATGGGGGATTTGCACTGTACTGGTGTTTTATTTAAGTGGAGGTTTTCAGGACTTAATTACTGTATTTAAATGTCCTTTGTAGTTTGCGAAGTGAAAAAGAGCAGCAGTTACATATACCTCAATGAAAATGGTTAAGACTATTATATTTTATCCTAAAACATCTTCGCATTACAGTATAAAAAGGCTGTAAATGCCAATGTTAATTGTGTAGAGACCTAGTTCTACATGGAAAATGACTTTATCTGTAAATATCAGTGATCCGCTCTTAAAAGAGCTATTGTATATATCATGAGAAACTGATGGGGTTTTTTGTAACTAATGAAAATATTAAGTTCAGTATTTTGTATGCAATTTTTAAGAAGACACAGTATCATCCTTATTTTATAGTTGTGTTATCCTTTCTAATTTCTTTTACGTTTTTAGAACCCAACTACGTCTGTCTGAAATGATTTGTTTGGGTGCAGCTGAATAAAAATATTTCAAGATTATCACAACCCTGACACTAATTTACCTGTTTCTCTTCTCGCTTATCCTGGATTAATGTAAGATCATTCCTCCTTACCAGAGATGTACACATATAAGACACAAAAAAACCTTTAAAAGCTCCATATCTAAGGTTCCTATGGCATGGGAACTGGAGAAGGAAACTATATGGGCTACTGCTTCTACCACATTTTGTGAATAATCTTCAGTAAATGGGGTTGGAGCTCTGGCCAGTCAGAGTGCCACAGTTGTATGCTGTCTCATTGGACTGGACTGAATGGGGTTTTTTTAGTCATCAAGTCTTGAGTTTACTATCTCTGAAACAATGGAGAACATTATGGGAAAACAGAAAGGCTTTTAAAGAAGTGTGTGTCTGCTGGTGACTTTTCCTTGCAGATGGTGCTGTATCAGTATCCACTTGAGGGAGGAGAAGGGGAGATGATGCCTAGTAAGCATCCATGAGGCAGCTGCTGTGTCATAAAACTGAAAGATTGCTTAGATTGACCATAGTTCCTGTGCACTGAGACAGTAAGCTGCCAATCCTGTAAAAAGACTAATTTTTTAATTACATTTTTCTCCTCACTGGCTGTCATGGTACAGACATGGTGTACTGCTGTGCAGGGAAACCAGAGTGTCAAGAATGGAGCTGGTCTGGATATGCTGCCATAGTGCTCCTGAAAAGGAAAAGGAGCTTGGTGGTGTTATTTTGTGCTGTACTTTTATCTTCTACTGACTCCCAGTGTGTTTCTTCTTCAGTCTTTCTTTGTGTGCTGCTTCTGGACTGCTAAACTGAGAAAAGCTTGGGTTGATCTGCTTTGATCTGTCTTTGGCCCAAGAGCTCTTGGGCTGTTCTCGCTGTGAAAGAGAAACAGTCTTCTTCTGCCTTCCCTCAAACATATTTACTGAGCATGGTGTCATATGGTACAGAGTACCACATTTGCTTGTTTGGGTCAGCTGTCCTGACTCTGTCCCCTCCCACCTTCTGGTGAAAATTAACTACACCAGCTGAAAACCAGAACAGTTCTCCTCAAGGAGCTGTGGATGAGGCTTTATAGAGGGGTGAGGTTGGCCTCTGTCCTTGCCTGGTCTTGTGTAGTGCTGTAATTGCAAAAAGTACCAGAGGAACATCAGGCTCTGGCAATGGCTGAAATGCAAGGAGCAAGTTTCTAGTGGTGTTGTGGAGTTACTGTTTGCGGGGTGGTTAATCTGCAGCTTTACCAGCCAGATCAGTAACTAGTAGCTGAATACTCTTGTTCTTGGGAGAAGTGTGATAACAGGAAGATCTGTTGCTATCTAGTGTGATCCAATCATTGATATGAAATCAAAGGAGTTGAATTTTATGTTAAAAAAAAGGATTTCTTTCTGCTAAACCACATAAATAGTCTGTTCATTTTGTCTCAGTATAGTATCATTTAGCAAAATATGACTATTGACAATTAGTTTTCAATTCCTTAATCTGTAAAACATGTTTTAATGATTTATATGCCACTCACAGGCAAGCAGTATTAAAGTGTAAGTTGAAAATTACCTTGCTGCATCTAAAACTGACATAGCAGTACAGGCTGTTATGTGTTGACAGTGAATTTTGATTCAGTGTGACTTCAAAGACTGAAATCTTTTTGCTAGTCAGAGCTGTTTCTGAAGGAGATACTTTGAAAGAAGAGATTATGGAGTTGTAAATGCATATTTGTGTATTTTACCCCTGCTAACCCTGTAGTACCAGTGCAGCCACATTGAGTGATTGCTGCTTATCCCATCTGTTTGTCATTAATGGACGGGTTTACTGAGCTCTGTTGGGTTGCACCTGCTTGACCTCACTTGATGATCACGTTGCTTCCTTTTCCAAGCAGGCTTCTAATCATAGGCGCTCTGCAGTCTGCATCAGTGCTGCACTTTGCAACTTCAGCTGAAGCATTTTCACAGCAATGGAATGTGATTGCAAAAGCAGCTGAAAGGTAAATCTGGAAGACAGCTCTGGGGATGGAAGGAGATTTCCAGAATCTGATTTTTTGTTCCATTGTTTGCGTACTCTGCAAATCTGAAAAGCATTCCATTATCTGAGCGAGATGATGTGGTTGCACTCCCTCAAACTTGAGAAGTTCCACTGAGGAAAATGATGTCATGCTTAGTGCTTAGTGATGGTGTATTTACAGTCGTTTTTGAAGCCTGACGGTTTCCTTACAGAACGTCTTACCCATGTAAGCTTGTTTTAATCTGAGCAAATCTACAGGTTCCCTATACTCATGAAGAAACCTTAGTGGCAGTGAAGTTAGGAGAATACCACTGGTTTAATGCAGTGGGTTTGAATACTTTTTTGGTACATGAACTCAAAACTTCATGGTGGAGGTGCATCCTTCTGTGCAGTGTAGGTAAAGCTCCTGCCCTCAGGTGTTTTTATCTCATCTTTAAGGGAGTATAAGCGTTGTCAGAAATCTCTGCGTTACAGGCTGGGAAAATACTGATCCATGATAACGCTGTCATATGTCTTAAATGCAGCCATGGGAAAGCCTGCTTTGTTTTCTAAAGAGACATCAACAGAAATCCAAACAGCTCCAGGGCCTCAGTGACTGTGTAATTCTGGCTTTAAGCAGTGGTCACGTTTGTAAAATAAATAGAAAACTTAGCAAATATTTGTTATGTCTCAAGGATGAACTCTTCATTCTCAGCTCACCCTTTGAGCTCTCTATTTCCTTGCTATTCATGCTAAAGTTTAACACTGTTGGCTTATCATAGCACTACTGAATTGCATTTCTTTTCCCTAGCAGTTTAATATATTTTGCTTCTTAGGTATTTAAAACCACATATGTGTCTCCCTGGATTTTTTTCTGCAAGGTGTTTAACAAATATATTGTATCAGTAAGGACTTGTGGGGAGGTAAAGTAATAATTGGTTAAGAACACCAGGCCTTTTTGGGCAGCCTTATATAAATAGCATATAAAGAAATATCTGAGGAAAAATAAAGTAGAAGACGTAAGGCACAGAGCCTAAAATTAATTCCAGGAACTGTTTTCCTTTTGCCTGTGGAAACCTGAGTATTCTAGTGTTACAGCCTCATTAGGGGAAGTTAATGGTTGTTCAATAACAGCTTGTTTGAGTAGATAACAGATATCCAAGATACCAGGGGAAATCAAGCATTACGTGGTGATGTTATGTCAATTTAAATGTTATTGTGAAAAGCACAAAGAGATTTGTGTTATTTTTATCTTTAGTTGATTACCCAGCTTGGGGAATTTATATAGCTGTTGAAGAAAAGGTGTGGCCTTATGTGACCAGGCAGCCATGCGTGAAGATGAGATGACTGGGTTATTCTTCATGACGCTCCTCCACCTGGTCCTTCTGACAGTGGGAGGAAGCACAGACTAGGGATCTTTTGGTAAGAGCTCTGATGAAGCAAGCAGCAGTGTTGGAGGGGTTAAAATTGAGTGGAATATGCCACTTTTAGTGAGAGAAGATTGTTGGAGGGAATTTCAGGTGGCCACTCTGGGTACCCTGCACTGGGATTCAGAAAACTCTGCAGTAAATAAGCCCCTAAAATCTTGTGGGGAGACGCTCTGATTTTAAACATGGGGATGCATCCTGAAATCCCAGCTTCCTTGAGAGCACGTTTGCCTTGTGCTTTTCTGCATGCACTGGGCTGTTGCAACTCAGCAGTTTTTGAATCACATCCTGGCATTCGGAAGCGAAGCACATGCACAGAGCTGGTATGTTTGCTTATACCTAGACAGTCATAAATAGTTTTGATTAGTTCCAATGTTTGCCCTGTATACATTTGCAAAAATAAACCAGTCCTGTTTAGAAATATTACGCTTAAAAATGGATTTCTACTCAGAATTAGTATTTCTGAGTGCCCTTTTGACTGTGTATTGATCTCGCTTGGCATTCATTTCCTAACTGACTGCCCTCGGCCACTGCCGGGGACCGCTTTCTGACCTAGATGGATTTTTTCTAACTCACTATGACCACTCTTACCTCCTTATATTTGGATGGTGATGGAATGCCAATATGTGTAATCACAGCATCAATATGCAGCAAGTGATTTACAGGCTTACCTCAGGTCTGAGCCTCTCGACAAAGCCAGCGGTACGGAACAGAATGAATCCAAGGGAGGTTGTGAGGCCAGGTCTCTTTATGGCTTTAGGGTTATTAGTGGAGAAGGGTGACTATGCAAATGGAAGTCCCTAAAAATAACCCCAGTGTACGTTAAAGCAATTGGAATGTGCTAAAAGGACTGGAATAATCAATAGAAAAGAAAAAAGCCAATGTAACCGACTGGAAACTTTTCATGAACCTAATTTCAAAGAAGAGTGAAACAGAACATAGGAAACATGGAAGTGGTTGGTGGTTTGCTGAAACTACATGTAGGAAGAAAAATCAGGAGGTCAGAGGAACCAAAATACGAGTCTCATAATGAAAGACTAATGAATGTTATGACTGCCTTCATTGTGGTAAAGGAATCCAGGGAGAATTGGGACTGTAGATCAATTCCAGCTGAAGTACCTCACTGAATCAAAACTCATCTCTCTTATTTGCTGTTAAATACTGAAAACCTAGGTTTCCTGGCCAGTCAGTTTAACTTCATCAGCAGGTAACTTATTAACTTCATCAACTGTGTTGAGGGAGCAAAATCTTAAGCAGGTGTCAGAGGGCAGTATGCTGAGAAGTAAGAAATCTTTAAGGAGTGGTGGAGGAAAGGGAGGCTTGCAGCTGCTGCGGCCCTTGGGGAAGATGCTGCAGCCATACAGCTCTCCAGACACACGGAAAGAGCTGGAAGGAACGGTGATGGGTGGCTATTAAGGGACAGAAAGGGAACCATTATTTTTCAGTCACCCCTGTTGGATGTAAACCTTGTGGTGGCCTATCCTCTGTATAGGACCTAGCACCCGCTTAGTGACGCCGTATCTGGGAGCTGTAGGGGCACACAGAAAGTGCTGAATTTGATCTGGAGCACTGTTTATACCAGCGATTTGCACCATGGAGGTAGCAGTGCTGCTTCATATGGTGTGTGTCACTTTATAACACTGGAATTTCATTAGTACAAGGAAAGGGGATCCAGGGAGGTGAAGATGGAAGGACTGGGAGACATGACATCAGCTGACAGGAAACTCGGGTAAATATGCACTACTTGGATTAAACCAGCAATGAGGCTGGTTTATAATTATTTGCAGATATTTGAGTCATAACATCAAGTAACAGGAATCTTTTTTGCATCTATAGGACAAAATTAAGGATTATTTGTTAGTCTTCCACTAAAAAATCACCCAGATTTGAATTCACACCAATAGTTGTCCTTCCCCCATGTAGAAAGGGAGCATTGTCACAGACTTGTGTCGTTTCTCTGCATCTGAGTTGACTTCCTAGATGCAGTTAATGCATATTGAATTTTTGGCCATAATCTGAATCAACTCTTCTATACCAGCACCTTTGCATTGCAGGGGCGTACTGCTGGAGAAGTAGAGCTATCACCATTTCACACAGCCACACAAGATGGTGGTAAATTGTAGTCTCTTCCAGTATGGGATGAACCGCAAACTGAAGTAGAAACAAATGGTCTATTACTTCCTGCCAAATCTCTGCACAACCTATACCCTAGAGGTGTTTCCTCAGCCATTATGTCAGCGAGGTGATGAACAGTCTCTCCCAGGAGGAGATGTTTATGCCAACTCTTCTTTGAAAGAACAGCCCCTATTATGCCAGACATTTGCAGGGTTTCCATCCTGTTCCTCCAAAAATGATGTCACAACTCAGTATGTTTCAGTAAAATTAAAAGGTGTGGACCTATTTTTCTCCTTCAGATGGTTTATAGATGTCCCGACTTGGCCAGCCTAAGGTGCATTCACTAGGAACAGAGTGTAAATTAACTAAAATCTGGAGGGTCTAATGAAATGGAAAATAGTGTGTCATGCACAGTTTGGATTAATGTCCAGAGCACTGGACATCTTTCCATCCTTAAATCAGTGTATAGCCAAAATATTCTGGTCTTCAGGTCAACTGTTTTGTAAGCTATAAAGCCTGCATGGAGAGAAGGCAATTTTCTTCCTCCTTGCATTAGCAGCTTTCTCCCCATCCTCTATGATTTATTGCTCATTGCTCATTCGGTATATTGGAGTTAATTAGTTGGAAAAGGAAGCTTGAATCAAAGATTGACAGGCAGCAAAGAGGGGCAATGCATACTCAGTATGCAAAAGGGAAGGATAAAGGAAGGATTTTGTTTGTCTGAAAACTGTCAGCATGCAGTGGACTTTGTGAGAGTCCTTGAAGTTTGCACACACTCAACCAGCCTGCTAAGAAGTGCAGGTTTAGTTGGCCCATGGGTTCTTCAAGTTGGCACCCGACTGACTGTTAAAACAAAAGCAGAAGAGAAAAAAAGCCCAGACAGACATCAGAACTGACATGAAGAATGTTAGTGAGCAGTGGTTTAATGGACAGTGCCAGGATACCCAGAGGCAGAAGGTGTCCTGTTGACTAGACAGAAACATTGATAATTCATCCATGCTCTCCTATTCCTGAGCAGAGGTTTCAGAGCAAAGACCATAATAGTGAATAAAAAATGCAGAGGGATGTATTCTCAGCTGCTGTGAAATACTGTAGCTCATCTGGATTGAATGAAGGAGGACAGTTTCCAACTGAGGATACAATTCTGTGTATTCATGTAAACACTATTCCCTAGGGAAACTTGTCCTCATGTTCCTCCGTTCTGGCAGCAAGAGCTGATCGACTCGGCTTCCTGGAGGCCACAGGCTGCTGCAGAGCAGGTGAGCATCCAGAGAGTTGAGCCGCTGCTTGATGGGATGGGATGGGCTGTCCTCAGCTGTCCTCCATGGGCTCGGGAGCAGCTTCACATCTGCCTTGCCAGATCTCAAGGCACCAGCAGTACCTAACTCTTGAGTTACTGCCTCGCAGTCTGAACATGGGAAAGACGGTCAGCAGGGTCACGCTGTTCTGAATTCTGAGGTAAGTTTCTAAAACCACAGGTAATAAAATAGAATATAAATCTAGGTTTTATGTAAACAACAGAAAATAGTGGAGGTGGAGGTATGTAGTTGACAGTCTTGGACATTATAGCTATTCATGGCAGCACCATGAACATCACCTATCCTGGCTTCATGTTTGTTTTCACAGTGCACATCTGTCTCTTTGAGGTGATATTTTTTATCACTACATCCAACCTCTTCCCAGAGTGCTTTGACCTCATAACATTTCTGTCTGTTAAAGCTGTAGAGTTCATTCAGACCTTCAGCTCCAGGGCATGTCTGCATTATCTGCGGGTCATCCGTAGGTGACAAGGGCAAACTGGAACAGAGATGAAGGCTGGGCAGGGTTAGGAAGTGCAGGAGCTCCATGGCCCTGAGGAAGGTCTGGGTATTTGTTTTGTGTTTGCATGGCAAGGTTTTGGTAGCTGGGGGACTCTGGGGTTGGCTTCTGTGAGAACTTGCTAGGAGCTTCTCCCATGTCCAATAGAGCCAATGCTAGCTGGCTCCAAGATGGTCCTGCCGCTGGCCAAGGCCAAGGCCATCAGCGATAGTGGTAGAATCTCTGGGATAACAGAGTTAAGAACTAGAAAAAAAAACCCAACAAAAATGAGCAGCCACTTTTTGACACCAGAGAAAGGAGCGAGAAGATGTAAGAAACACTGCAGACACTCAGGTCAGGCACTGGAGGAGAGATTCTGCTGCAGCCCATGGAAAAGACCATGGTGAAGCAGGCTGTACCCCTGAAGCCCATGGAGGAAGGCCCCAGTGGAGCAAGCTCCTGGCAGGACCTGCAGCCCATGGAGCGGGGCTTGCTGGCAGGACTTGTGACCCTGTGGAGGACCCATGCTGGAGCAGTTTGTGAAGAATTGCAGTCCATGGGAAGGACTCAGGTTGGAAAAGTTCACAGAGGACCGTGTCCCATGGGAGGGACCCCAGGCTGGAGCAGGGGAAGAGTGTGAGGAGGAGGAGGGAGCAGCAGTGATAACATGCAATGAACTGACCACAGGCCCCATTCCCCATCCCCCTGTGCTGCTGGGGGGTCAGGAGGGAGAGAAAATGGAAGGTAAAGAAGGGAGGGGTGTGGGAGAGAAGGGAGGGAAGGGAGGGATGTCTGAAGATTTGGGTTAATTTCTCATTATCCTACTCTATTTTGATTGGGTAATACATGAGATTATTTTGTTGTTGTTGAATCTGTTTTGCCTGTGAAGGTAAGCGCTGAATGGTCTCTCCCTGTCTTTACCTTGACCTTTTCATTATACTTTCTCTCTCCTGCCCAGCTGAGGAAGGCAATGATGGAGCAGCTTTGGTGGGCATCCGTCCTCCAGCCGGGGTAAGCCCACCACAGGTGTATAGGAATGGTGACTGCCATTATTTCCAACTTTTGCTACTTTTCTCAGTAGGGTCCTGAAATGTGAGCAACCTGAGTTGCTGACTAAACAGAAAGGAAACTTGTAAAGGGTGGTGGTGGGCCAGGACATTCAGGTAGCTCCTAGCATGAAGGAAGAAAAGATACACAAAGCTCTCCCAAGCAGGGAGAGGAAAGCAGAGTGAGGTCTTGTGCAAGGGGAATATGGAGGCTCTGGAAAAAGCAAAGGGGAGGTGGGATGCAGACTCTGTCATAGCTTCCAGCCACAACAGCCTGGGCCTCAGAGACAAGTATCAACAAACATCTGAATAGGACACTTCTTGTGAGAGGGCTGCGAGGTCGTACTGAAAGGTAGAGGAAAATGGGGTCATGATGCAAGGTCTGGCACTCAGAACATACTAATTTGCAATTTTTGACTACTTTTGAGTCTTTAAATTCTTCCTTGGCCTTCTGTATTGTCAATGGCTGGCCCTGAATTTGGGAGCCCTAGTGTGCATAATGAAGACAGAATGCACATGCCAAACAAAATGCGGTCGGCTTGGTGTGTGACGGTCTCCCCAGCATCTGGGGACTGAGTCATCCCTGAGTCAGAGAAACCATATTTGGTTAAAATTGTATTTTGCAGTTGTATTCCATGGGATTCTGTTTGGTGCTGCTGACTTGTTTGTGTCATCTGCCCAATAAATTACTGTCTGGAAGCTTCTCTTTCAATACAAATGTTCCTTGCCAGCCAATGTGGGTTTTATATGTGGGGTTTGTTGGGGTGGGTTTTTTTGGTAACAATCTCAGTCCTTTAGTGTGGCCAAATAATGTTTCCTTCACCCATGTGATGCAGCATGTGGGGAGAGTGAGAGGCTCCTGCAGTAGCCAGATGCCAATTACATGGTGCTCTGAGACACAGGGGTGCTCAGTGAACAAAGGTCAAAGACATAATGATAAAACCAGGCAGATTTCAATTAATGGTCTTCCAAAGCTCCTGAAACCAAAAGGCAAGAAGAGAAAAATGCGTTTACTGTCTGGAGGATTTGCATGCTGTCAATCTTTAATTAAGATAGCTGAGATAAAGTTCACCCTTGCAAGACAAGACAGCAGAATGGGCACCCTGTGAATAAAGAGCCGAGAGCAAAGGGCACTTGGGCTCTCAAGGGTACAATTCAGTACTGGAGGTTTCACTTCAAACGTGGAACAGCTGGAGAAGAGCAATGCTTTGGGCTGCTCCTGGGCTTTTAGTTGTGTTACTGTTACTTACTGGATTGAGCTGTGAATCAAACCACTATGAAAAAAAGAGGCAGAAAAGGACCGTTTATGATGAGCAGTAAGTACAATTGCCTGGAAATGCATTTGCTTGTCTGGAGGATTCTAAGTGCCAGTACTGGGAGCAGAATGGCTTTCCTGCAGCTCTTTTTCCTTGCTCTTTGGCAGATCTGTGTACCTAAACGATCTCTTTGTTCTTTCCATGATACAACAGGCCTCGTTTGTCCTCAGAGCAGGGTAATTTAGTGTTCCACGCTGGCTCCAGCAAAAATATTGAATTTAGAACGGGACCGCAGGGGAAAATAAAAATTAATGAAGAAGACCTTGCAGAACTTTTCAGCCAGGTGATATAGTTACTTTGCCTTAATGTGTTTTTTTTCAGTTTTGCACATTAATAGTTTGTCTTCAGAATTTGTCTTCGCAAATGTTTGATGTGTTTGATGACTGTTGTTTTATGTTACCTGTGTCAGCATTCAAATGTGAAAATAAGCTATTGCAGACTCGTAAAGTAATCATGCCACTGCAGAAAATGATTGAAAGATTAAATTGTATATGTAACAGAGCACTCTGTATTTAAGTGGCCTTTACGATAGTAAAATTAAGCAAGAACGAAACATCCTAAGCTTGGAAAGAGCCAAGCTTGTTTACCTTCGCAAGCTTTGTAAGAAGCCAAGCTTGTTTTACATTATCTCTGTTGTTTAAATTTAGGTGAGAGAAAGTAAAGCAGAGATTCAAGAGCTTAAAAGAGCCAGTGGTGCCTCTCAGAACGTGTCCCAGCAGGTTGCTCTGCTGACCTCCAAGGTGAGCCATACCTACGTGGTATCCTCTGCCAGCATTCCCAGTTTTAGATTCCTCAGGTTAACATTGTTACCTGATTCATTTTAGTATTTGTGGACTTCTGGGAACTGGGCCAGAGTCCATATTTAACATCAGCTCAGAGTCTCTGTTTAATGAGATATGTCAGTAACTCCGCAGACAATGGAAGTATTCCTGTAATTCCCATAGTTTCCAGTTCCCAGGATGCTTCTTGTGTTCACTGTCAACATCTCTATGGATTATGTCCTCTAATATTTATGGAAGTGAAATTCCACTAAGTACAGGAAATGGACCCTATATGTTCTTATACACGTCTCAGAAACGTTCCGTTCCATAACTGAAAGGTGCTACAGGGATTTGCAGTGGAAAGATGAGACTTATGCAGTACTCTCTTAGTCTGTACCCTGCTACTGAAGATTCTCCTCCAACAGATTTTGAATCTGTTGTTTGACTTGGTTGAAATGTCTTTAGTCACAGTGTTGCCCTAAATTCCTTGTAGGAAAGTATTTTATAGCTTAAGAAACCTCCTTCTCAGGAGATTATCCTGCTAGGTATCCCCCGTACTCCCTGTTTCAGCTTCAGCTTGTTGTTTGTGGTTATAACCCACTAAGATATGAATAAGGCGAACCTTTCCTTGGCTTTCAGTGTGCTGTCTCAGGCCTCTGACACAGAATCACAGAATAGTTTTAGCTGGAAAAGACCTTTAAAATCATTGAGTCCAACCATTAATGTAGCACTGCCAAGTCCACTGCTAATCCATGTCCCTAAGCACATCTTTTCAGTACCTCCAGGGCTAGTGGAACAATCACTTTCCCCTGGGAAGCCTGTTCCAGTGACAGACAGCCCTTTTGGTGAAGCCATTTTTCCTAATATATAATCGAGGCCCCCCTGGCACAACTTGAGACCCTTTCTTCTTGTCCTATCACTTGTTACTTGGGAGAAGAGACCAAGACCCATAAGCATGCATGCAAGAAAGAGAACAGTCCCACCCGAATAGTCACATTCTTAGTGTTAAGCACCTGAATACATCTTCACAAGACTAAGTCTTGCTTTTTGGATCCAAACTGGGATATATTTAAGCTGTAATTTTCTGAACACCCTAAAACACTGAAATCCCAGTAAATGGGGCCTGATTTGAACCTAACACTTGGTTTCACATATAAGTTACTCTGTTTTCTCAAGTGAAAATATTTTGTTATCCTGCTGGCATCCAGCACATACCTCTGTGGCCACTCTCATGCCAAGCACAGCGTAATTTACATTTCTCTTGCAGATTGTGAATCTTGACAACAAACTTCAGAGCTTAGAGCAGGTGAGTAAATGGGAAGCAAAGTAGAAATTAAAAAAGATAAACCCAGCCCCGAGCAAATAAAGTGAGGTTGCAATTATTAAATTGCTCAATGGTTTCTTTCCTCTCGTGCACTACTCCACAAAACATTTTTTGGTAACAGGAGGTTGAAAAAAGCCAGGATTTGTAGAGGAGGCTAAATGTCTTCTTAGAAAATATAAACTGTGTAGGAGCCTGCATTCTGTAAAGGAAAAACTGTTGTGGACTTGAGAACAACAACTAAATACCAAGGAGAGGGAAACTCTTCTTTCACTGCTGTGTCAAGACAACAACTGGAGAATCAAACTGGATTTTATATTGTACTGGAAATAGATAATTTTCATCTGTCACCTGCTTCTCCGCTGAGCGTGTGAGAAGCTACAGCTGCCAGAAGAAGCAGTTGTCAGATGAGTCACCCATGCAATTGAGAAGACAAGATAACCCTCCATCTAGACTCATAGTCTGCTGCCAAAGAACACTCTCTATTAATATTTACTTCTGACAGAGTTTTTCTCATCCTAATTCTTGCAGTGCCAGTCTTTGTAAGGCCAGGGATATTAGTCCTTGTTTTGTACAGGTATGAGTGAAACAGCTCAAAACCTTCCCAAATCAACATTGTTGGGAAAAAAAAAAAGGAGGGGGGACACCCAAGGGAGGGTAGGAACCCAAGAAAAAATGGAAAAAACATTTGTCTTTAAAATGCTTGAAAATGCTAATGAAACATTAAATAAGAAGGAAGTTAATTTTTTACACTTTTCCTGGGATTCAGGCTATCCAGAGGAAAGCCTGCAGTAGTAACCCTTGTGAGAACTCAGGGACCTGTGTGAACTCTCTGGATGGTTTCTTTTGCCTCTGTCCCAGCAACTGGCAGGTGAGTATTCAACCTCCTTGAGTATGGAGTGTGTATTTTAACTGTAAGGGTACACCTGGCTTAGTGTAATTGTGATCAAGTATGGCATTTTAAGGTTGCTCAGGACAGAGCGAGATACACTGAAGAGCAAAGCAGCAGTATCACACTCATTGTTTGGTTGAAGGGCAAGTATTTGCTTCTCAACAATATAATATGTATCAAAAAAAAGGTGAAGCCCAAGCCATTGGTCCCAACCCTGCACTGTTATATATGGGTGATGGCCCATGAAGTCAGTGATGCTTGGCTGTCCCTGCATCAGAGAGTTAGTCTGGGCTATTTGCTGAGCAGAGTGAACTGAACTGCTTGCCTTTCTGTTGATCTTACACAAGGATAGAGGGAGAATGGGGGAAGGATGTTTACTCAAGCTCAAACATATCAAACAAATGGGGGTGTGAGTAATCAATCCCATTTTGAGTTTATGAAATCCAAAGGCTTCACTGGCAAAGGATTTAATGGTGCTGTAGCATGCACTAGAGATAAAGTCCTATCTTCTTCTCCAAGGATCTCAACCTGAAAATTGTCCCAACAATATTTGAGTCAAAATTATTGTGCTTTCAGTCTTAATAAAACAGACCCTCCTTATAGAAACAGTTTGAAAGAAAGTTTTGTGAGTCTTTGGCTAGCAAGTTGGAATGTAGGGGGGATGATGGTACTATACTGTCCACATGCTTTCTGCCAACATCTGAACTATATTATCCCTCATATGACTGATAACCAGGGTCGCAGAAACACAGCTGACAAATAGAGTTTTGTTATAGTGTTTCATAAGGGAAGCTGTGTTGATAGGGACCCATGGTTTGTATGTCTTTGGAAACAATATTAAACATTGGCTCCATGGTTTGCTTAGTTTCTTAGTTATTTGGAAAATAAACTGGTTTTCCATTTCATTTTAGGGCCTCCTGTGTTCAGTGGATGTTAATGAATGCCAGATCTATGCTGGAACAGCATTAGGCTGCCAGAACGGAGCTACTTGTGTGAACACACCAGGCAGCTACAGGTAACTTCTCTAAACTAGACATGAAAACACTGTGTAAAATACTCTGCAGTCTGTGTGCCCCGTATCACACCTATAGCACAACTTCTAGGAGTAAGGCTGTTTAGTATCTATGCGCTATGATTTCTTGCAGTCTGAGAGAATATAAAATCCGTCGTACATGGTACACCCAGCCCACCACAGACATGGGAGGCCCTCCAAAGCCATTGCCGGCTTCGACACGAGAAGAGCTGCAAGAGCCAGATTTGTCACACATCCATGCTGGGGAAGGAGGCTGCAAATCAGAGACTGCCTTTGGCAAACTGGCTGTGCCAAATAGAAATTTCCTGCCCCGTGGTGTGCCAATGGGGCTGCTCTGTTACCAGCCCGGGCCAGTGTGTCCACCCAGCACAGCCACATTATCATCCCTTGTTATCCCCTTCCCCTGGAAACCAAATAGAGTGAGGGGATGAAGGAGGTGGACAGGAGCAGAGCTTTGGCCCAGCAAACAGGCTATGTAACTTTGAGAAGTGCCTTCACCCCCTCTAGAAATATGTGCACTGCTGAGATGGCAGCAGAGCAAGCAGTGCACCATGCTGCCAGGCAGGGATGCAGGGCAAATGCTGTGGCCAGGAGGGTGCCTGGGCTGCCCGTGTGCAGGCACCCATAGATATGAGGTGTCTGGAGCGTATCCTTCCCTGGCTGTGCCCAGCTCCTTCAGAAACATGCTCTTGTTTATGGGGCAAGACAGCCTGAACATTCAGCATCTTATTTTTCCAAATGTCAAGTACTCTGGTAAATAAATAACTTATTGCTATAGTACAAAGCTCTCCCTGTGCAGCAGGAACAAGCAGGCTGGAGAGCATGCCGCAGCTTTCTGCAAAGCATTATGTCTCCTGCTTCAGCATGAAAATCTTAGCCCCCACAAATATTTGCTTGGCTTAACATTGGATTATAGTGTTTTGTCATTTCTTGGAAGAACCTTGCATGGGGGAAGTTCTCTGCAGTGCTCCTCATGCATCGGCATTAACACAGAGCCTGCTGAGGTGTCACCGGTATGTGATGCTTCCTGTCAGCTTTTCTTTGATTTTAAAGGATGTTTCTAGCTTGCCTGAAGCCATCCCCAACACAGGCATCTGTCAAGGAAATGACACATAGCAGTCTTTCTTTACTTGTTGTTTGTTACTGTGCTCAGCGATGTGGTGTGCAGGTGTGTGACTAAATTAAGGTGTGAGAGGACAAACTCTGCCTTTCTTGCAAGTGTTGTCTTTGTGTTAGTACAGTCACGATTCCTGTGTGTTCCCTGATGTAATTCTTGCTCTCCTTGGTACCTGCTGAATTGATGCTTCCTGAAAAGAATCAAGGCCTCTTCATAAATCATCCAAATCTGAATATTAGTGCTTTTGCATTGTGCCCTCAGGATTATTAAGGGTACTGATGATACATGTAGTCCTTTCCCCAGCCCCATTCACAGTCTCACTTCACATACTATCTGTCTGTACTGGGTCAGGTACCGTGAAATGGAGCATACCACAGTCTTCACAACCTGTTCAGATCCTTTCCCTGAATGCTTCAAGCTGTAATTCAGGAAAGCACTAAAGTATGAAGAAAAAGAGCAAGTATTCAGGAAATGCCTTCCTGATTTGGAGCCTTAATGGGACCTTGCATTAGTTGGATGAAAGGCTATGACAGTCCCTATGTCTGTCAGACTTTTGTGTCAGAACCAAAATAATGGGGGCCTCATCATGGCATGCTGTCAGTGATGGGATAGAACACAGTGCCAAGAAGCAGTGCATCACAATTTGGCTGAAGGTCCTTGCAGCATGACCCACTTCTTGAAGATGTTTTCTGAGGAACTTCAGATAGGCAGCAGATTAATCTTTTCCAGATGAGGCAGGAGACAATGCTGTTGTCCTCCCCCTTTGGAGCTGGTCAGATTGCCTGTCTGTGTCCTTTGGAGTCAAACACGAAACCCTCAATGTACTTTGAACATTCAAAGGTGATCTGGTTCCCTGACCTGTTGCCTCTATTCTTGCCCAGGTTCAGCTACTGCACTGACAAGAGGGTGCTGGACTATCTGCCCTTTCTTACAATAATGAGCATGCTGTCTAACAGTACCACAGACTGCGGTTAAGCATTAAGCTATTGTGAGGGGTTTTTTCAGTCTAAGTTCATCCAGGTTGCTTGTCCTGGGTGCAGCATTTAGTTACCTGCAATTGGCTTATCAAACTGCGATTTCAACTGAGCATGTGACATTGACAGGAACAGGGGCAGCTTATTAATAAATTGCTCCAAGGTCCAGATCAGCTGCACTGGGAAACCCTGATTCAAATCTTGCAGATAAATGTTTTTACAGTGCAGTTTTCATCAGCCAGCTTAAAAGCAGTTCAACAGGGGTATGTGCCTGCTGTATGTCTCTGTGAGGAGCAGACATCAGCAGATGTTGCAACATATAACCTGCATCCAAACAAGTGTCTCACTGTCATTTTAATACAAAGCTTGTGAACTGATAGGAGGCTTTCAGTAGGTTTAGGTCTTCTCCAGTTGTATTTCAGATCCTCAGATTTTGTTGATGTGGAGATAACGGGTCAGAGAAAAGGGAAAGGTTACTCGATGGCTTAGAAGTTCCCAATTTCAGTTCCACCATGTATGTACAGTGCTGTGACTAAGGTGTGCCCTATATATAACAACACATGCTGCCTGAAGTCTGAACCTGATTCCCTTCAGTAGAATGACTCCCTTCAGCCCACTACTTCTTTCTTCCCACCCCAGCAGCCCCAAACACCTCCTCCTGCCCAGCATGCTCACCTGAAACTGGGCTGCTGCCATGTCTTCACACATGTGGGTGTGAAGGTACCGTGCTCCCTGGGACAGGTCAGACATGGCATTTCTGCATATTGCTAGAGTTGGGGATTTAGGGACTCGGTATTATATGAAGGTCATAAACTGAAACACATCGTTTAGGTGCTCTCTGACTGAAGAGGGGATTTCCAGGCTCATACTCCACTGAAGTCTCATGTTAGATGTTTCTTTTTTTCTGGATTTGTACTTATGAATGTAAGAGAAGGCTGTATGTTCTCCCATAGAGTCTGGCAGTCATGGATATGCACAAGTATGGTGTGATCTGTGTGTCTCTGCTGAACAGGAGCTCGTGTCTGTGCATGATTATTAATAGTATTGTCAATGTAACTAAACAGACAGATTTAATAAGCAACACCACATAACTGAAAGAGTGGGGAATGATCTCTTACTGTGGCAATATATGATCTCTAAATGCTGTATGAAGACAACATTTTAATTTTTCTGTCTGCTTTCACTGTTAGCTGCTCCTGTACTCCAGAAACCTACGGGCCTCACTGTGCATTGAAGTTTGATGACTGCCAGGGAGGATCTGAGAGACTCTGTGGGCATGGCATCTGCATAGATGCAGAGAGAGATCAGCCCAACAAGGTAAGGAGCAAGGTGTAAGTCTCATTACACAGCACAGCAGGAATAAGCAACAAATAATGTTGAGCGCCACAAAACTGTGTAGCACAGGCTGCTGATGAAAAACAGAAAGCCATTGTACAGCATAACCTAACTTCTCTGTTGCCCCAAGGACAGGAGAAAGAATTGAAAATGCTTTGTGTCTTGTTAGAGTTATGTGTATGTGGTGGTTTGACCCTGGCTGTAGGCCAGATGTCCACCAAAGTCCCTCTATCACTCCCCTTTTCAACTGGACTGAGGAGAAAATAGAGAAGCTTAGGAGTCGAGGTAAGGACAGGGAGAGATCATTCTGCAATTAGTGTCATGGGCAAAACAGACTCAACACAGAATAAAGGAAAGAAACTCTCTGATTTATTACACTACACTGCACACACAGTGACACCTGAGTCATATAATGAGAAGTGCAACCAGATCTTAAAGCACCTTCCCCCACCCCTCCCTTCTTCGCAGTCTTCACTTTAGTCATGATTTTGCTCCCTTCTTCCCCCTCCCCTACTGTGGCACAGGGAGGGGCAGGGAATGGGGGAATGTGGCTTTCGGTCAGATCCTCAGGAGCTGTTTTCCTTTTTGGCTGGGGGAGGGGCATTCCTCACACCCTTCCCCTGCTGCACCGTGAGGTCCCACTGACAGGACACAGTCTATGAACTTCTCCAATGTGAGTCCCTTGCCACAGGGCTTCAGCTCTTCACCAGCTGCCCCGGCGTCATAAATCATAGAATGTCTCTCAGTCTCTCATGCCCAGACTGCTCCAGCCTGGTCCCCCATGGACTCACAAGCAACACTCCCAGCAAACCTGCTCTGGTGTGGGTCTCTTTCTCTCTCTCTCTGTCTGTCTCTGTCTCTCCATGGACCACAGATCTGCTTCCAGAGGCTTACTCCAATGTGGGTCACAACATTTTCCATATGTCTCCACCTTCTTCACTGTTGAGTCTGTCCATGGGCTGCAGGTGGGGTCTCTGCTTCTTGTCTTCTTCCATGGGTTGCAGGGGAACACCTGCTCCACCATGGGTTTCTTCCCAGGCTGCAGGGACACCTTTCTCTCCATCTGGGATGCCTCATCTACCCCCTCTTCACTGGCCTTGATGTCTGCACAGTTTCTTACATTTTCTCACTCCCTTCTCTGTTGGAAAAATGCATCTGTTTGCTGTTTTTGTCTCCTAAATGTGATTCCCAGAGGCGCTGTGACCATCGCTGTTGGGCTCAGCCTTGGTCAATGACGACTCTGGCCTTGAGCTGGCTGGTGTTTTCTCTGTGGGTCCTGCAGAGAGCTTCTAGCTGCTTCTTGCAGAAGCCACCCCTACAGCACCCCTCCTCCACCAGAACCCAGACACACAGAACTACAACAGTGTAACATGCTACTACATCCATAGGGAACTTGGAAATATTCTTTGGATAAGTCAAAATCTTCTGTGAATCATAACATCCTTACTGTTCATTACTTGGGGAATTCTAAGCTGCTAGAATATTTTATTACTTAAATGATTTAGGACAAACATCATGAATCTTGTTTTTCCTGGGAAAAGACATACCTGTAGAGTATTGTTGGCAGTGACCTGGGACGTGTCAGTGCCAGGATGGCCACTGCTCATCTTCGCTGCTCCGCACTGTCAGTGGACTCAGTCTCTGAATCCAGATGCTCTCCAAGCATCTGCACTAGGTGGATACTAGCCTAATCATGATGACCCTTCTGGAGCAAGCCAGCTCATTCTTTTTGGGAAAACAGTCTGAGTACAGGGTGTTCACTCCAAAGGGACATACGGAATATGCCAGCTTTGGCTCTTTCCACACACAGATCAGCTCTCAAAAAGTACCCTGCCAAGCCTGTGCTCCTTCACACTCCTGCACACCCATGTATCCTTCCAGATACACCATATATTCTTCATGCTATGCAATAAAAAACATTCCTTTTTTCAATTTTTAAATGTTTTCACAACTTTTCACTTGCTTTCTACCCATTTTTTTTGTAGAGAAAGATTTTCAAAAGAATTGAGTGTTGGCTTAACAGTGTCTGCTTCTGTCACAGTTAACAATAAAGCTCCCATTAGCTTTAATTGGACCAAAGCTAGATAAATGCTGAGATCTGGTCATTAGTAAATATTACAAGAGAAAAAACTGTATTCCTCAGAGAAAATGTATATTTGCAATTTAATGTCAGCGCTGCACATTGCACAGATTACCAAACAGTTTGCTTAAAAGAAAACAGCCAAGCTGATTACAGGTTGCTTACACTGATCTGTTTACCCTGGTTACAAAGCAAGTTGATGACTTTTAATTATGTTTATGTACAGCTCGTAATTGCTCTTCATTTTCTCTGGGAGCTTTGGGGTAAATTACAGGTTTCTTTTATGAACATAATGAATGAGCCTGTTGTTGCTTTCATATTCTAAAGAGATAAATTCAGAGGAAGAAATAGAGAGAACTACCGAGGCACTTTATAAAAAAGAATGCGCAAACCACATAACAATCTTCAAGCTTTCTTGCTATTGTTTAAAAGATATTTTATAAAATTAACTCCTCCTGCCCTTCTCTTGACTGCTCTGTCTTAAATTTGTAATGTGATATGTTTGTTGTGGCAGCCCAAGTACCACTGTATTTGTGACAGTGGCTGGATGTCCCCTCCAGGCAGCCCTGCCTGCAGTGCCGATATAGATGAATGCAGCCTCCCGAATCGTCCGTGTTCACAGAATCCACCTGTGCAGTGCCAGAACACACCAGGCTCCTACTGGTGTGGTCCCTGCCCCACAGGTATCTCATCCTTCTGTGCTCTTGTGTGGGAGGGCATGGCAGCAGATAGTACTG
This sequence comes from Laterallus jamaicensis coturniculus, assembly GCA_022605575.1. NCBI lineage: Eukaryota > Metazoa > Chordata > Aves > Gruiformes > Rallidae > Laterallus > Laterallus jamaicensis. The sequence continues at coordinate 2,004,599 of JAKCOX010000008.1, forward strand.
CCTGTATCTCATAAGCACAGACACATGATCCAGATGAGAGTAACTCAATGCAATGTTTTTGTAGTCTAGAGAATAAATGCCTGCAGAATGTCTTATCTAGGTAACATAGGCAGTGGAGTCTAATGAATGATTTATCCCATTCTAAACTGATCATCTAAATAGATCTGATGTGCCTTCGTGTCCAGAGGTACCTTCATGTCCATCATGTCCTATTACTTTCCTGTAATAGATCTGAGGTACCTCCATGTCACAGATTCACAGAATTGTAGGGGTTGGAAGGGACCTCCAGAGATCATCAAGTCCAACCCCCCTACCAAAGCAGCTCCCTAGGACAGGTCGCACAGATAGGTGTCCAGAGGGGTCTTGAATATCTCCAGAGGAGACTCCACAACCCCCTGGGCAGCCTGTCCCAGCGCTCTGTCACCCTCACTGTGTGAAAAGTTCTGCATATTGATGTGGAACTTCCTATGCTCTAAACTGAGGCCATTGCCTGTCCCCACAGACCACTGAAAAGATGTTGTCCATTTCCCTTTGTCTCCCACACTTCAGATATTTATAAACATTATAAAAATGTCCATATGCTCACTGCCCTGAGGCAATACCAAAATCTAATTGTCCCTCCAAGCCAAATGATCTACAATTCCTCTTCCTGAGTTGCGTAGGTAGTGCATATAGGGGGAGTATTTAAGATATTTAACCAGAGTTAAGATTAAGCTTTGCTGCAAATTGCACATGTGAGCACTAGGCTGCCTCCTCTTTAAAGTGTGTTTGATTCTGAAATATCCAGAATGTAGTTAAAATAAAATGTTTGTGCACACACTTCTCCAACATGTTGCACTGTAACCTATTTTGCAGTCCAGTAATAGCTTTTATCAGTTAGGAGAGGGACGGGTATTCTTTCATTGATGAAATAAAATCCAAATGTCATATTTTTCTGCTCTATGAAGAAGCTCAAAGAAGAAAATGAAAAGCCCAGGAATTTTCTATTTTAATGTCTCTCCTGTGCTTCTTCTAAGGCTGGCAAGGAAATGGCTACAGTTGCCAAGACATTGATGAATGTGAAAGTAATAATGGAGGCTGCTCAACAGCGCCCATGGTTCAATGTATCAACACAATGGGATCCTTCCACTGTGGGGTCTGTCCACCAGGTAAAATGGATTTTTTTGTTGATAGAACTATACAGAAAGGCTTAAAAGATGAGGATTCAACACATTTGAGCCTATTTTATGGTAGATTTAAGCCAAAGATTGGTTTTATATGTAGAAGTATATACACAAAGTAATACTGTAATATAAAAATTAGAGTCCATGTATATTCAAGCTGTGTCAGCTATTAATGAATGTTTTGTGATGTATGTCTCTAATGATGTTCCTCTGAAATGTGTTTCTCTTGTTTTAGGTAACCTTTTTCAGTGTTAGAGCCATGATTTGACGAAGGACTCTTTTATAAAAGATTATTAATGGGAAACAAGGATTGCATAATTATGATAGTAATTTCATTGTCTGTATTAATTGAAAGAGTATCCTGTGTGCCATAAATCAGCTGTATTGTTTCTCTGAAGAAAGCCTAGATAATTGTTTGTCACGCTCTGAATGCTGTCTAAGGCGACAGTGTTTCCATTGCAGTACAGGTCAAGCAGTTGAAGTGGTGACTTATGTCTATATAACGTGTGATTTATGACTTACAATTCTTTGAGATGCATGCTATCAATAACAGAAATACTAGCAGGAAAAAATGTTTCTAACTGATCTTTCAGTGGCTGTTTAAATGGCTACTGAGAGCTGAAGGGCTATCCCAACGCTGGAAAAGTGGCCTCAGGCAAGTTTTGATGTGCTCTGTCTGTGCAGGGCTGTGCTGCAGCTCTTTGGTCATGCTGAGGCTCCTGAGAGGAGCTCCAGCTGTGACTGAGACCCAAGGACAGCTCTGGTATGCAGCAGGAAGCCCAGAGGTGGTCCAGGCTGGGTGTTTTTTTCTCATCTGATTGTTTTTTTGCTGTCAGTTCTCAGAGAACACAGACTAACTGAGATTTACCTCTGAACAGGTTATGAGGGAGATGGACAAACATGTACCCAGGTTGATATCTGCTCACTAAATAATGGAGGGTGTCATCCTTTGGCTACCTGTACCTCAGCTCCAGGTATGGTGCTCTCTTACGGAATGTAATTAATATCAATGTGAATCTCAGGGAGGTATTGGTTAGGCTGAACCCACTTCCTAGTAATGTATTTAGATTGCAGCATCTTCTCCACAGTCAGTTTTACGTTACCCAAAGGAGTTTACTGGCAGTTTACCTAAAGCAGCAGGTCTTTCCACAAATACTGACAGAAACAGACTCAGGCTCCACCAAAGAGCAGATTATCATAAAAATGTGGATATCTTCACCATTTCTCTTTGATACAGTTTTCCAATTTCAGCTGATTTTGTTATTCTCTTTTTTTTAATACCCTTTGGCTGCTCTCAACTCACTTCCCATGGAAGTGACCTGGGACAACCAGGTACCCATAGCAAAGCAACACTAGAGACCTTTCTGAGGTGAAACTGAACATTGACAAGGGAAGGTGTCAAAAGACGAATTATATAAAGCTTTGTGTCAAAAGGTCAAAGACCTTTACTGTCATAATTGGTATTTTCACTGCAACAAGGTCCAAATTACTTTCTTCTCCCATCTCCCAAGGGCCAATGCCATTTTGTTCCTGCACGTCTGGGTACACTGGAAGTGGATATGGACCAAATGGATGTTCTCCTCTCAGTGACATCTGCCAGCTGCAGAACCCTTGTGTAAATGGGCAGTGCCTGGTAAGTGCTGGACTCCTTGCAGTTAGTGTCAGTCATGCACAGCAACCATTTCTTTTGTCCAGGTGGACCCTGTGATGTCCTTTTGGCTTCCTCAGTGAGGTGTGTGCTGAAGGAAAGTCAGTGCTGCAGACCTGGGGATTTTAATAATTCTGTTGTGAAGGGTATTTATTATTATGTTTTGGAGAAATGTTCACAAATGGTAAATTTTTTGTTCCAATAGAGTCTGATCTCATTTATACCCACTTGTCCTGGGGGAATGATGGGATAACCCCGGGAGGCAGGAGGAAAATGGGACATATGATATGGACTTGGTAGTGCTAACAGTTGAATTCGATGATCCTACAGGTCTTTTCCAGCCTAAATGTCTCTGTGGTCCTATGATGTTACTTTTCCCTCTTCCCATTTTCTGTATGGAAGCAGACAATCCTTTCACCTCCATTCCACCCACCCCTTACCAGCATTCCTCCCTCTCTCTTCTGCAGGTACCTATTGTCTTTTCACACAGATATTTAAAGGAACTTTTGTGCCCAGATCTTGTCTACTTTTCCTGACTATTTAGAAACTATTTATTTTAGTCATTTAAAATATATGATTCTTCCTGTAAATATATCCTAACATACAACCATAGGCAAGCATGGCTACAAACTGCTACTTAAAGATAGTAGTCAGATGCTTCTGTAATGGGACTAAAGAAACATCTAACAAAACACAGGAAAAGCAGAGCTAAATTTGTTCTGTGTAATGATAGATGAAATGTAATGTTAATTAAATATCAGGCAATGCAGATCAGAAAACACCTTTCCATCTTCTAAAGCAGCATTCAGAGCCCTAAATATAGATCAAAATCCTCTTCTATCATACTGAAGTTCTAAGTTCATGACACAGAGGACAGAGAATGCAAAAGGAAATAGAGCACATTGATTGAATGTTATCAAAGATGGGATTGTTAGCATGTATTTTAGAATATTATGTTTTGATTTACCTGTACAAAGTGTTAATAAAACAAGAACTATAAGGAATGAGTACATATGAAATTAAAACAGTTACAGTTATGGAAAGACTTGATTATAAGAAGTAGCAATGGCTGAGACAAAAGAAATGGAAAAGGGACATAGAGGATGAGGAATAAAGCAAAGAAGGCAGTGCAATTATTCTCATTTAACATCCCTCAGGTTGAAAATGACAGTTAACAGCCCACGTTTTCCCAGAGAACAGGCTGGAGAGAAGTGATTTATAAACCACTGTTATCTTGACTTGCTATTTATAAGATTTAGATGATTGACTTGTTTCTAGGGTGATTATTTTAATGCCAAGCAAACAGTTTCCTGAATGACTAAATGAATACAGATTTTGACTTTCCAGAAAGTAATTTGAAAGAGCCCTGCAAAGAAAGAACTTAATAGAAAAAGCAAAGAGGTAGATAATCGGATTAGGTTTTGGATTTATTTTGGCACTCATCAGTGACCATCAAGGTTCCAAAGGCTTTTTTTTTCCTTTGCTCTGATATCTCCATGTAAAGTAAATGTAAATCTCAGGCTTTCTGCCAACTGTATTGATTCCTTTAGATGATTCATGCTTATTAAGTTTATTACATTTTCTTATACCTGTAGGCAATGGTGTCTGGATATGTCTGCGTGTGTAATTCAGGCTGGACAGGCCCTAATTGTACAGAGAACATTGATGAATGCATTAGCAACCCATGCCAGAATGGGGGTAGCTGCACTGATGGGGTCAACAGCTACTCCTGTGAGTGCACCAGTGCCTGGACTGGACCACAGTGCCAGACTGCCCAGCAAGGTATGGCTGGAATCTCCTTAACAGGAGAAATAGTCTACAAGGCTTCAGCAAGATGTTTGGTGTATGTGATTAATATGTGAATAAGAACTAAGTTGTGATGGGAAAAAAATCCCAAATACCTTCTTCATGGATTGCAGGTCCCAACCCAATTGCCTTGGAGTCAGAGTTTTCCCTGAGTTTTGCTTATAGCTGCTTTGTTTAGCAGTAGAAGCATAGCAATGAAGTTGATCTGCAGGCCCACTGGCCTTGACTGGAGGCCAGACATCCTAAAAGTGTGTGTCTGTTCCTGAGAACTGGCCCATTCAGCTGGTTGGGAAAGAGAATCCGATGTAAGGAGGACAGATTCACAAGAGAATATATTAATGTTTCTCTTTTGTGCATATTGTTTCATTTGTTGTGAAGCTGAGAGGTTCTGACATTTTCAGTCAAGATGAAAAGCCAGAAAAGGTTTTCAAACAGAAATTTAATGAAAGAAATGTTATCCATGAAAATGAGGAACTCTTGAATTTTTAGTGAGGTCCTGCCTTTGTTTCTTCTTTATACCACTTTTTCTGTTTGCTTGGGATTTTTTCGCAATTAATTTTGATCAAACAAGGTCAGGACGGCATTCCAGTGACTGTCCCAGTGGCAACCATCTGTTGGATGGCTCATAATGTATTGCAGATTGCTGTGAAGAAAGCAGATTAACTTTTCACAGAGTATACAATGTAAACCCTTCACTGAGCCACAGTGAAATCTGCTGTTTTAGAGCTACTTCAGGTTGTTTCCTATTTTCCTTAAGTATCTAACCAGTAATGTTTTATTATTAAGCATATGTAGAAAAAAACATTTTCAACCATTCACAATAGAAAGGACAGAAAACCAATTTTTATCCAGTGAGAATTTGTAATGTGTCAACTCTTACTCTAGTTCCTGATTAAGGGGAAAATAATAGATTTTATGACATGATAATTTTGAATCTGTTTGAGAAATTACAAGACGTTTTAGACGGACACTATTTAATATTTTTTTTTCACCATTCCTTGAAAAAAATACTTTGTTTTGCTGAGATCAGAATATTTATTTAGCATCAGTTCAATGGTAAACTACAGCTGTCTGTTGTACACTGTAGCTATGTGTGCGTTGTATTCTGTGTGCTTTATAGACATATTATTTGGTATTCCCAGTTCATAGCTCCCTTCCATTGAATGGTTCAGTGGGAACAGAGTCTGTGGTATATTGAGAGGTATTATCAGGCCCAGAACTCTGATGAAAAAGAAAAAATGGGACAACAAAACTTCCAGAGAGTAACTTCTATGATACGCCATTACTGAGAAAGATAATTTGATATCATGCTAGTTTCAAAGTGTTATCTCATTATAGGTGAAACATTTAGAAGTTCAATGTGGAGCTAGTCTTCAGGAAACAAACTAGTTATGTACATTTCCCCGAGACAGAATCAACATCCATTGGCAGTATCCACACATTCCAGCTGTAAATCTGTATTATTTTTCCAGGAATGACCTTTTTTCTCAGGGAGTAATTGTTGTCATTTTTGTGATGTCACTCCATGGTAGATGAAATCCTGAAGAATCTTTTACAGAATTATCTTTCACCCTTGTTTTAAATATTTAGGAAGCCAAAGCTATGCTAGAAAGTTAGGTTTTGTTTAAGTCTGTATAGTGATAGCACAAATTAATCTGCTTAATTTTCTCTCTCTCTCTGCAGTTTGTGGAGGATATCTCTCAGGCTCCAGGGGGACTTTCAGTTACCCTAACAACCCAAACAGCCAGCAGTACAGCAATGGGGTCAGCTGTGCATGGCTTATTCAAACTTATCCCAACAAGGTAAAATAGAGCTCAGGTTAAAGAAACTCTGCAGGAGCCCTCCACCCATCAGAGCAAACATGACTGTCTTCATATCACATATTCAAACATTGTGACCCAACCCTCTCAAAAGAAAGAGTTTTTCAAAAAGAATAAGTTTCACATCCTTACAAACCTTCAGGCTCCTTGGCCTAAGAATTAGCCTGGGTTAAATTTCCTAGGTTTTTCCTTTGGAGCTGAGGGTCAGAATTTATTCACCTGCCACCACCTAGAGAAGGCATCTGTTTTACATCACTTTAGAATGGGAATGTGGAATGTTGAATTCATATAGTCAAAGACTTTGTGTAATAACAGCATTTGAATTTTTTAAGGATTAATTTTTAAATGTCACGCACAAATGTATGTTCTGATATGTGTGTCGGACATATCCTCAGGCTTGTAGATTTTAAGCCTGAGAGCTACTACTGTCTTTGGCAGAGTTATGTTAAAGCAGACTAGTGAAGAATCTGAACATAGATAAAGCTTAGCATGTCGCTAAGTGTCTATGAGATACTGCAAAAAGAGATAATTTTGGGTTTTTAACTTCCGTGACAATACTTTCAAGCATAGCAATGATAAAAAATGTTAATTATCTGATGAACAAACTGCCATGGAAAATCTGGAATAAAGGGTTTTTTTGCTATATTTCAAGCCTTCACATGGCTTGAAATAGATATATATTTCACATATACAACAGATGCAGCAAATGGTGTCAATTATTAGTTTATTGAAATAATGCTCTTTCCAGGCAACTCCACTTTCCAAATTCTTTTCTAACTTCTCTCTTTTCTTTTGAGCCTTAAAATTCTGCAGTATCTTCTTCTGCCCTGGAACTTTTCAGGAAATAGCATAATGGCTCCAAAGCTTGGAGATTCTCACAGTCATATGAACAAATAAATCTGCTCTACTCAGAGTTACTATATAACAGTGTGTCAGCAGATGGGGAAAAAAAAAGAAAAAGATTTCTTGTTTTTCTACTTCCTGTTAGATCCTGCATATTACTTTCCCATTCTTCCAACTGGAGACAAGTAATGAGTGTAGTTCTGACTTCCTTCAAATCCATGATGGACCTTCAGCATCAGCTCATATGCTGGGAAAATACTGTGGCTCCTCACCTCCTGCAAGGCTTTTCAGTTCCCACAACTCGCTGTATTTTTGGTTCTACTCAAACCACATGATTACAGCTGAAGGTTTTACTGTTCAGTGGGAATCTCAGGATCCTGGTAAGTTTGATAAAACACTGTGTAATTTAGCATCTTCATAGCTTTGGAGCAAAATGAATGACATTTCTTTTGATTAGGAAATACTAGGAACAGTAGGGCAGTACTGTACAAGGGAGTGAGGCTGAAATATAGACATATATGTAACTTAAAATATTTAAACTCTATGTCTCTGCTAGTTTTCAAGGCTGCTTTATAAGTCCTATGAGGAATCCCCCAAAGAACACATGTTCTGGAGATGTTTTTCTTCTGATTAGTTCTCTTCTCTCACAGAAGTATCTAGTACTTAGAGCAGAAAAGTTACTCTTGTTACTGACAGTTTGTGAGAGGCTAAAGAGCTTAAACTGTGCTTTCCAAACATGATAGAACATTGGGAAGTTAATTTTAAATTATCTGTGAGCTTTTTGTTATGATTTTCTGTGTTTCTTCTGCTTGAATTCTTGGTAATGCTGCTTGCTTCATTCTTCCAGGAAGTCTGGCAGTACATTACTAGAGGTAAACCCCACATCATCTTGTGTAACATCAAACTCACTTCAGTGTCCTGTGTATTATTTAGAAACAATATTATGCATTAGGTTGTGTTTTGAAAGAACGGTACAGTTAAAAAAGAAGTGCAGAAATCCCAGGGTGGAAATGGTTTATTTATTTCCAGAAATATTTGTTGATATGTGATTTTTGGCAATTTTTTTTTCTTTCAATTGACATTATTAGGTAGTTACTAATTGACATATGGTCACTGAAAAGTGAAAACACATCTTTTGGCTAAAAAAAAAAAGGGAGGTAGATATAGATGTGACTAAACTAGCTATTCCTTAGGTGTTATACAGAAGTTATGCCATTCCCAACAGTTACGCAGCCTTCCCTGTAATGAACATTTTTGTTTGCTTGTTTCATTTTGTTTTGTTAAATTTAAAAAGTCCTTTTTGGGGTAAGACACAGAGACTATTTGCAAAGTACAGAAATAGAAATTAATTTTGTAAATTCAATCCAAAACACAGTGCAGTTAATCATTCTTCTAAAGGTATTTCTATCATAATTGGGAAAAAATAATCTTTCTTTTACTGTGCAAATTGGGACTGAGCTGCAGAATACATTGTAAAATTTAAAGAAAGAAGTAACTTGTTCATTTGTTTGGCTTGATCTTTGAGTTTTGACAGTGCAGGAGAATTCATCTTCTGATCAGACATGTGGTGTTAAAGACTGTTTTTCCATGTTTCCTTGCTGTTAGAATGTGGTGGTGAGCTGACTGGTACTTATGGCTCAATAAGCTCTCCGGGATACCCTGGTAACTATCCTGTAAACAGAGACTGTTTCTGGACCATCTCAACCAGTCCTGGCCTCCTCATCACATTTGCTTTTGGCACACTAAGCCTAGAACACCATGAAAACTGCAGTTATGACCATTTAGAGGTAAAGTTTAATTGTGGAGTATGACAGAATTTCATGGCTATGTTATTGCAAAACAAGAGATTTCAAAAGTTTTTGTCTATACAGAAGGAGACTGTCTGAAAATTAAAGTCTGGATTGAAATGATCATTTGTACTTTTTCCAGCCATCAATGCAGAGTCAGGTAGAGGCAGTATGACAGGAAGGGGATGAGATCCTGCTCCACTGTGATCAGTGGAACCCTTGTGACTAAAGGGGATGGGATTCAGGTGGGAAGCTTTCACTTTCTTAAACAGTTCAGTCTCCAAATTCCTTGTTAAATGTCAACCCTTAAAGAATTAATCAGCCTAATGTAAACTATTAGGGAAAGGGGATCTAAGGTTAGTAGATTCATATTATTGTACAGTCCATGACTTGATGTATGAGCTTAGGGCTTTTTCTCAGGTGCAAAGTAATGATAGAATATACTGAGTTGGAAGGGTTCCCATAAGGATCATCAAGTCCAATGGTATAGAGAATTCACCAATTCCCAGTCATGGAAATGAAAAGCTGTCTTGGAACAGCATGTTCTCCAAAATTGTGTAGTACAAATCATGATCTCAGGAAAACAGATCAATGGTAGGCCTCCAGATACTTTCTTCCTTTTTCACAAAACCCTTGCTGAGTCTCCTGGGAGCACCAGCACAGCTATGCTGGTGGGCGTTTTTCACAGAATAGTAAAATTGCAGGATAGTAAGGGATTGGAAGGGACCTATGGAGATCATTTAGTCCAGCCACCCTGCTAAAGCAACCTAGAGCAGATTGCACATGTCCAGGCAGGTTTTTAGTATCTCCAGATATCCTTGTCTTTTTGGAGGAAACTTCCTATCAACTTCCTTCTTCCACCCACCATCTATAATATCGCCTGGGGCCTCAGAGATCACTTTAAGAATGTTGTTATCATTCACAGTTGGCACACATCTAATGATCCTAAATGCTGATCTATTGCTCTGTCTAGATTCGAGATGGTCTTCTTCCACATAGCCTTTTACTTGGTAAATACTGTAGCACTGGATCTCCACCCCCACTCCAAACCACTGGTCCATATGCATGGATTCATTTTCACTCTGACGACTTAGTTACTGATAAGGGCTTCCACATTCTCTATACAACATCTCCTGGTAAGTGAAATTCAGCATTAAAGGTTGGTCTGTGACATTCCCAACATGTGAACATCTCAATTGATGTATTTTTTCCTTAATATAGCAGATCCAAGTTGTGGAGGAAATTACACAGATAGTGAAGGGGTTATCACATCCCCTTTCTGGCCTAACCCCTATATCAACAACCGACAATGTATCTACATTATCAGACAGCCAGAGGATGAAAAAATAGACCTCAACTTCACCCATATGGAGCTGGAGAATCACACTGCTTGTTCTTCAAATTATATTGAGGTGACTTTTCTTAAATCAGTTGATATGAATTGTTGATTACATATGTGTACAAAACCTTGTCTCATAATTTCTGTCCATGGGGCCACTGCAGAAATAGGTGTTAACCAAAGGACTAAGTATACCAATTTATTAGGGTCCAAAAGTCACAGGGGCTAAAAGAGCAGGACTGTACATATGGAATGAAGCAAAGATAAGAGAACAAGAAAATCTGTCTAGCTTAACATTAATTCTTAATCAGCTGTGCATGATTAAGGTGGAATTTGGACCTTTGGTAAATGCATGCCAAATGCAAGAAAAATAGAAATAATGACATAGCCACTACACAGCATTTTCTGGAGTCATGGTATTATATAGAAAATTTTGTTCTGACACAAAAAGCAAGCATGCCAGAAGTTTATTACTCCCATAACTGAAATTTTAGAAGTCTAATTCAAGAATTGCTATTAGTCTCAATCTAATTATTATAGAAAAAATACTAATACTGTTAGAATGTTTCTATGTGGAAAATTTAATAATTTACAGTAGTAAAGTTGATACTAACTGGGATCCACTTGAGGTGATTTTCATATTTGCTTTTATACCTAGCTCTCTCTTCATTGGTCTACAGCTTTGTGTTATATCTGTGTTTATTAATACAGTGTGCCATTTCAGTACACTGGATACTGTTTCTTCATTTTGTTTGTTATCTCTAAACCCAGTTTTATCCAGCTCCAGGTCTGCATTTCCTTAGCTGGGTGCAAGTGAGGTTTGGCATGATGCTGTGCAGGCCAGGGGCTTGAGGCCTGAGTGCTCGAGGGGGCTGAGCAGAGTCTCACAGCCAGGGCCCATCCCACTGCCCTAGCCAGGGAGCAAGGCAGTCCCAAGCACCCCACAGCTCCCTGGGGACAGGGCTGGTCCGAGGTCAGCCTGGACATGTCTCTCTGGGTGTGCTCAGCACAACACTGCCCATGGTATGTCTTCCTGCAGTCTAGTTTGGGCAGCAACTGATGGTCCTGGGGGGTTGACTTGGGGTCCTAGGCTGCGGGCAGGGTGCAGGGGCGCTGGCTGGGGCAGGCTGGGCCAATGAGTCCTAGTGATGTCATCAGGGCCTGACAAGATCCTTATCTCAGTGGCCCATGCCCCTTCTCCTGTCACCCTGCCCCTGTGCTCCTCTGTGCCTCCCTCCAACTCGCCAAGTCTCAAGGCTCTGCTGTTGTACACAGCCTGTGTTTCTCCACACTGCGTCATCAAGTTACAGTCATCAATACCTTATCCTACATGGAATGGGTGCTGAGTACTGCTCTCTGTATAAAACTGTCTGTACCACTCAGAATGAAACAGAAGGAAAACAAACAGGGCACAGGCACCCAGTCAATTAGTGATGGTACCCCCAAAGCTGAAGCAGGTAGAATAAAATCCTGCAGCCCCAGCACGAAGCTGGGTCCTGCACTGATAGCTGCATGGTTATATGGCAGTTCATGCTTGGGTTTGTGCTTAATCTCTTCTTGACCAAGCAAGGAATAGACCCCTGTGAGCTCTGAGCAGTTAATCCATTTTTAAAAGATGTTATTGTGCTGACATCCCTCCTCCTCTAACTCAGAGACTTTGGTTGGAATGAAGTGTAATTAATTTCTGAAATGAGAGGGGAAGTGTGTTTAATGAAAACAGACAGCTTTTGTTTGTTTGGCCTGGTACTCCTCTTGCCTAATTGCTGGCAAAACAGCAGCTAAATTCACAGCAGCCTGAAAAACAAAACCATTTCTGTTGTAAGCAATCAGTTTGTATTAATTCAGCAAGGCATTTACCTCACTGTTTGCCATTGAGTTTCCCTGTGCTTCTGTCCTCTTCTTCTTCCTACCCCCTTGCTTGGTGACTTAGCCCAAAGCAGAACATGATGGACATTTCTGACCAGAGCAGTCAGTACAACTAAAGCACCATACCCTTTTATCAAGGCCGTATATTTTCCATACATGTTTTTCTAAAATACTGTCTCACTGGGTTTCATAATGAAGTTCAGCTAGAGAGATAGCTTTTGGGTGTTTAAGTTACTTCAGAAGTCACTCTTCTACAATTCTTTTGTGAGTTTGAAAAGGTTCAGATTTCTCCCATCCCTGGTGATTGCCAGGAAACCTGCAGAGTTTCCACAGGGACCAGACACAGCTCACAGGCACTTGCTCAGGGAGGGATGTTTAGTCTTTTGCTAAAGACGGAACAGCATGAGACCAGCAGTCTGCACTAAGAAACTAGAGACAATAAAACTTAGAGAACCTGGTTTTTTTATCACTACTCACTGGGCTTTATTTATAAATCAGCTCAAGAAAAAAACGTAAACTCCTGTAAATTATAGTTCTGGAAGCTTTAATAGCTGTCCAAAGATTTTCCAAAAATTCTAACACAAATTCTAACCTGCTCTGCTGTAAATCCAGAATAATTCTGTCACCTTAAACTCAAGTTCCAGGGAAATCAAAAATATCTGTTAGTCAAAAAGCCATTTCACCAACTGGAAATTGTCAAAGCTGGGCAAGCAGGACAGCCACTGCCTGCTCACAAAGGCACAGACAAGGGTTCCCTGCCTTCTCTGCCAGGCTGTGGAGAAATGTAGCTGAGGAGGAAAGAAGATGTGATGAGGGGACCTGAATGCTGCATGTCCCTGGCATTGCCAGTGATTTCGCTGGAATTATTTTTTTGGGTTGACAGCATATGGGTGCATTTAAAAGCAGCTCCAACTACAGGAGTCACTTTCACAGCAGAAAAGACCTGTTTTGTTTTCAGGAGAATCTTTGGGAGAAAAGTGGCAGTTTTTGCCTGGAGCAAACAGCAGGGAACCTTTTTTTTTTTTTTTTTTTTAATCTCAGCTTGTTGGCTTCCCTCATGGAATGAGATTGGCACCTCAGAGAGTGTTTGGAGCGCTTCAGCTATACCAGTGCTCTGCCTGGTCCCCTGAATGCACCTAATCTAGAATGTCGGTTCAGGGACTGAAGTTCAGAGGTGTAAATACCTCATACCTCTTTCCTTTCTACTCTCCTTAATGATAAAGATTTATAATCAACTCCCAGGAAAACACATCAGATACATTTCTCCTGTGATTAGCAATTTCATTAAGATCAGTAGAGTGCAGAAGGTAAAAGCTGGAAGCGATTCCCTCATACAGCTTCATTGTCATCATCATGCACTAGACCCTTCAGATAAAGTAGTGGGACTGAGTTGCATCTCTGGTTAGTGAGCTGTCTGAATGCATTAATGTACGGGTGTGATGGGGCATGTGCTTATTCTAGAGAAGTCACATAAAAAATCACTAGAAAATTCAGGGCCAGAGTGAGAAAGCAACAAATAGCCTTTCCCCAACAGATTTTAGTGCTGACAAAATTTTCATAGGTATCACTGGTGAGCACCTTTCACACTCATTGGTGAGTCTCTTTCACACTAAAGGCATCACTTTGGAAGTATAGGCACAAACTGTGCTGAAGCACAGAGAAGATCGGTCTCATCCTAATGTCCTGTGACAGTAACATGTATATATGTCTTCTCTGCTGATTGTTTGATTCTTCCTTTGAGATTTTGTAAATCATGCGCTTGTGCTAATTACAGCGATGGCTCTTTGCCCCTCTTATAAATAAGTAGTTACTCCTTTTGTTATTTAGCAACTCTATGGGATTATAATTTTATCAATATATCAGATCCCAAGGCTTTTATGATCTGACAATTTCCATGTTTTCTGTCCGATGCCTAGGTTCGAGATGGTGACAGTGAGGAGTCTTCCCTTATCAGGAAATTCTGTCATGGTGCAGTAACGTCTCCAATCACTTCAACCGGCCACAGTCTCTGGATCAAGTTCAAGTCTGATCCTTCTGTGCAAAGGGCTAGCTTCAGGGCCGTTTATCGAGTTGGTAAGAGGAACTGGTGATTTAGTAAACTGATCTGTAATTTGGACACTTTTAGTAATTTCTGTGCTGTATTATCCACATAACAGGTTTAAAACAAACTTAAGAAGAAAGGAAAGGAAACATAGAGTAAATTTATTTATTTATTGCTACTTCTAGAAATGCTAAGACAGCGTGTCAGTATGTCTGTTGTAGGCTTGGAAATGTACCCCTTATTGCTTCTATGAATGATAAATCACTTAATGCTAACATACCAAAGACGATAGAGCTATAATTCTGCCTAAATATTTTTACTTTCAATTTTCCTATCTTCTAGTTCTTAATCACCAACAAACCTATGTGTGTTGGTGAAAAAATTGAGTCAAATCCTTTAGTTTTCATGGGCACAGTTAGGTTGATCTTCTCTATATATGTGTTTATGCTATACTTATAGCAATACTTTCTTTTAAATTCTAAATATGACTTGGATGATCTGCAGTAGATGTTGTAGGAAGATATGCTGTAAGAAGATAGGGGTTTAGAGCTGGTTTTGTTCTAATTTCAAAGTCATATTTGATAGACATCACATTATAGTATATTCCTTGAAACTATTCATCACAAGTACAAATTATTGGCATCTCTTGGCAGCCTGTGGAGGCTTCTTGTCTGGAGCAGGCACTATCCATTCACCTTACTACCCCAGGATGTCCCCTCACCCAAAGACCTGTGAATGGATCATCTCCCAGCCAGCTAGCAAAGTGGTGGTTCTTAACTTCATCGACTTTGACATTCGAAATACAACCACTTGTGATTCAGACTACATTGAGGTAAATAATAATACACATACTATGAATAGCAGATAGGTTCTTATCTGTATGTTCCTTTTCATACTCATCTCCACTAAAGCAGAACTGCTTGACAGACAAGGACTTCTCATAGCAGTTATAAAAGCTTTTCTGGGTTCATAATGGGGTTCCAAATCTTTTCTTGGTTCTCCACAGATGGCATGACCATTTTGATAATCAGACATGAGTATCAGGTGATTTTAACTAGGCAGACCTGGTTTGAGAGGTTTGTGTGCCACTTACTTCTGAGGGTGTAAGATACCAACTTTCCTCCATCTGACATGCTTTGGGTGGGAGAGTGCTTCTCTGCAGTCATAAGGTTGCACTGTATGTGTGTGGTAGAAACCATGATGAAGAAAAGGTAGTGTTTCACTTAGTAAGGATTTTTTTTGTATGGTTCTTACGAATTCCTGTATGCTTACAACTTTAATATAAGAAAAATTTGTATGAGTCGTTCTGAATACACTGTTCTTCAGGTCAGAGATGGCAACAACAGAGACTCACCTCTTTTGGAGAAATACTGTGGTACAGCTGTACCATCTAGAGTGCAATCTACACAGAACAATCTCTATATCAAATTCAGAGCTTCCTCTCTTACCAACCTTGGCTTCAGAGCTGAGTACTGGCCAATAGATATAGGTAAGGATTTTTTTGTTGTTTTCTATGTAGAGTGTTGGAACTTTCCAAGTTTTCCTTTAAACTGAAAAGAGTTAGCCATCAAGTTTTATGGGAGATAAATTCTAAAGTGTAGTATGCATTGAGGGAAAAATACTGTGGAATTTCAGAAAGTAACCAGTTATATAAATGCCTATTTTCTTTAATAAATAGATATTTAATCTGATGTTTTAAATCTACAGTATGTGGAGAGACTCTCACTGGACCAGAAGGAACCATTACAAGTCCTGGTCATCCAGATGTCTACCCACATGGTATTAACTGTACCTGGATTATCAATATTCAACCCGGCTACCTTATCCGCCTAACATTCACTTCATTTAACTTGGCATTTGATTATAGTTGCAGAAAGGATTATCTTGAAATCTATGACAACAGCACCATGCAAAAATTGGGAAGGTATGTCCATTAGCCTACAGGGCTGAATTGCTGTAGAGAGAGCACTCTTCTAGAGATCTCAACATCCAACTTGCTTCCTTAATTTTATGTATAGATTAATTTCTCTGCATTACAGAAAAAATAGCTGCAATTTCTCTGCCTAGCATAGTAAAGGCAGCTTCCTTTGACATGGAATGAAAATCACATTTAATAAATAGTATATATATCTAAATTAACCTGTGTCAAGAGGATAGCTTTTTTAAGGGCAGGTTTCAATAGCCAGCATTGTCCAGCTCCACTAACATTTTGATTTATGGGAAATAAGTTCAAAAGCGTTAAGAAAAGACATGATGTGCAACACTTTCCAAAATGAAAGAGTGCTTAAAAGATTGTGCATTTGGATCTCAACAAAAACTGAACAAAAGTCTGTATTTTATAGGATTTTGCTTCCACTTTCTCCTGATATGTGATTGTATCTTAGGGACAAATATTTCCCCCCCCCCCTCCTCTTTCTCCAGTGAGGGTGCACACAGGGTTTTCTTGCTGTCCTAGAATTCAAGAACATCTGAGCTTTGCAGGAACAGTATCCAGCTGCAGCTAAAAGCTGTAAAGTCGATGGCTGACATGTCAGCATTTTGGAAAATACAGAGCAAATGACTCTCATATTATAATGGAGTGTTTTGCAACCTTTGTCTTTGGCCAGCCACTTCAGCTCCTACAAAGGAACAGAGTATGTTGTAGGTTCAGCATAGACAAATTTCATTAAGAATCTGGCAACTCGAGGAACAGTTTCTCCTCCGATTTACCATGCAAGGTGGACTTGTACTTTTGTACACATCATGTGCTATTTAGTCCCATGATACAGGCTATATGGCTGGGATCTGTGTCATCCAAAGGAGAGATTTGTGTCTGTGCAGCTGTTCAAACTTCTCAAGAAAGCTGAATCCCCTTCATAATAATACAGATGCCTGATAAAGTAATGCCACTCAGTTTGGGACATCTTTTTGCTGCAGGTACTGTGGAAGATCAGTTCCACCATCTCTCACTAGTGGTGGCAACATGATGACGTTGTACTTTGTGTCTGATGACAGCATTGCAACTGAGGGCTTCTCAGCTAATTATATCTCCCTGAATGCATCAAAAGGTAATATGTCAGTCTGTTCATTATGCAAATTAAATGTTTTCAGCTGTCACTGTAAATAACCACTATGAGAAACAGACACATTATTTTCTGTGTTAACAGAAGGCTGTCTGGTGCCTCTTCTACCCCTCCCTATTTATCCTGCTTGCTTCACAAACTTTTTCCTCCCTAGGAAAGCAGAAATCAAAAGCAAGTTTTGTAAACAACCCTGCTGTTTTTAAAAAGCCAGTAAGAGCTGACATGGCAGAACCGCATGAATTACTTGGGAAAAGTATTTTCTGGATTTGCTTTGTCCATTCTGAGCTGAGCATGTGTGATTAGGAAAGCTTATCATTCATGGGTTTGTACTGGAGACTCTCAGGTGCCATAAAAATTAATTTAGGCCCTACTAAGGTGCAGTGTTGATGATGAGCAGAGAAAGGTCATATAGGATGAAATCTGAGAAAGCAGCAAAATATCCTGAAAGCACAAGCTAATTTTGGTTTTTTTCATGCTACCACAGTGCAGTGTTTCTGCCTCCAGAAGAGTTCAAGGCTCCTGTTACACTTTAAGTCTCCTCTTTAAATATCTCATTTTAAGAGGCCAAGGCATACATCAGTGGGGTAAAGACTACTGAAGAAAAGAGTGACTGTTCATTCCCCTAGTTCTCTAAAGCAGAGAAAAACTGAGAAACCACTCTGATTTCTAATTGATTTGAATGTTTTCCAGGGTAGGGGCACTTCTATGATTTCAGACTGTGCTGATCCAGTTTTGCACATGTCTCAAGCACTGAGAGTGTTTTAGTAGTGACTGAGCTGCACTTGAAAAGGCAGCCTCTTGGTGAAAGACCCTAACTACCGCTTTCATAGACCCAGGAGACATGAGTCTGCTATTGCTCCCCCCTGCTAAACACAGATCTGTAGAAGAAGAGGATTTATGTGGGTAGAGGGAAAAGTTCTGCCTAGAAGAATGAAACTGCAGAAGAGGTAGCGTGGGACAATGAAAAAAAGTAAGAATAAGAATACATTTGCAGCTAGGTTATTTATGTGTCCATCCTTAACCGGTTTCTAGGTGCCTCGTGTGTGTGAGTGCAGGCTACAAGGGATTTATTAGAGGAATAGGGGAAATACAAAGCACTCATCTGTGCAGCCATAAGCTACCAATGGCTGATCATTTTGCTCTTAGTTTCTTTAATAATTTTATTTTTCGTGCTTTCGGACTCTGTCCAACCTTGTGAAAAATATCTGCCTTCTTGATGACAGCTTGGAAAATTTGGCTATTATTTTATCTCTCGAGTACATGTCTAGGTCAGACCAGTACAAGTTTTGCCACC
Organism: Laterallus jamaicensis coturniculus; assembly: GCA_022605575.1. Lineage (NCBI taxonomy): Eukaryota > Metazoa > Chordata > Aves > Gruiformes > Rallidae > Laterallus > Laterallus jamaicensis. Next base: position 2,023,268 of record JAKCOX010000008.1, read on the forward strand.
ATGCTTTTATTCACTGTCACAGAATTTATAAATCTGAATAATCCGTTTTCTCAACTGCCTTCATTCACATGTGAGTTATCTGGCATGGAAACCAGAAGCCAGTAAAAACAATTAAGATTTAATGAAAACTATTCCAAGGAGGAAATTCCTATTTGTTAGAAATTAATAGATGCAAATTTTACTATAAAATAATCTTCCCAAGAAAGACTCTGTACTTCGAAAACTGAATTCTTAATAGAGAGAAATCGTGACATTATAAGTCTTATAAAGAAAGCCTTTATGAACCTGTTTTTGCAGCTGCAAACTGGTTATGGTTGTTGCTTGTTAATGTGATATTTTTATTTTGTTTTACCTCAGATTAATATTATATGGGTGTATTTGACTCCTTTCTACACTGTTCTTATAGTAGCTCTTCTCACAGTTCATCAAGATCAAAATATTATTTACTCAACATTAGTCTATATTTCTGTCTCTGGTTTTGCTAGTTGTCTCAGTGGTGTCCAGCTTCACAATGCCTACTCTCCTACTCAGTCCCCTTCTTTACCACCACCAGGGTGACTGGCTTTCTCATCTTTCACCCAAAACACTGCTATATGTATCATGTGAGGTTCAAATTGCATTAATACTGTCCCTGGAATGGTTTCAAAACATGCCTTAAAAATTCAAGTCCATTTTCTTTTCAATATTAAACTCAAAACTGTATACAATGTTTCTATGAACTAGAACTATATATCTCCACCCAAACTCTAAACAACAGGTATGATTTTCTTTTCCCATAATTAACATAGATATCTTTACTATTCTTCATCTAAACTGCGCTAACTCTCAATTTATTCTCACTCAGACCTAAAACTATGACCTCTAGAATAAATGCTTTTCCTTTCAAACAATGTAGTTTGTAGAAGTAAGGCAAAATAGCAGGTAACTGCTGAAAGTGAGAGCAATAAGCTTATAGAGAAGTTGAAACTACAATATGTATCCTTTATCAAGGTTTGTTTATTTTGGTCTCTGCACAAGCATAGCAGTACTATAAAATTGTCATAAACACTGGACTGCTAACATTCATTTTTTATTAAGAATAAAGTGTATTGAAGCTGCTGTGCCCTGAGAGAAGGCAAACACATGCATGTATGTGGACTTTGCTGTGAGAAGCAACTCCCTACTTCCCTGAAATCGTATCAAGTTTAATTGTCATACTGAGATATTTAGGCCAAATACTCATTTTATGTATATCCAGTGACACTAAGGTGGAGAACTGCTAAACACAACAGTGTCTGAGATATTTGCCAAAGCTGTGGACTTTTATTTCTTTACATCTGCTACCTATTTTCATTTTTCTGCTAAGAAGAATATGCTTCTAATAACATTTCTTGTACAGTAAGAATCCCTCATATTTTTGAGCTATGTTTTCTTAGCTAGCTCAAGTATAACCAATATCAGAACTGGACAAAGCTGTTCTGGTTCATATTAGACATTTCAATAGGCTTTTGCCTGGAGTTATTTTATGGAGAATAAACTATTGAGAAGATGGGTAAGATTATCCCAAAGAAAAGAATAAGTAGGAGTAAAAAAAAAAAAGTAAGAGGGAATAAAACTATTTTTATGTAAAACAAAGCTAATTGTCTTCTCCCTGCATCTTAGCAAACAATGTTTTGTTAGCATGGTTTATCTATGATACGTTAATTAGTTGAAAAGTAGTCTGAAAATAATGGCAAGCTGTATTTCCTGTAAAAAAATTTGAATGCCACAAGATATAGCCATGGTCATGGGCCATAAAGTGCAAACAATTGTTTTAGCAGTCTGCCAGCTAGTAATGGTGAATAGGCCATATGGCAGGAATACAAATGACAGTCCTTCAGTCAGTCATGCCCATGTGATATTCAGTTGTGTAAAATGTATATTGTCCACTTAAACTCTCTATACCTCAGATGTTTAGTTGTTAGCCATCTTTCTGTCTTTTAAAAGAGAAGGTCACATGGAAAGCAAGGTAATATTTGGATTTATTTCCTAGGGTCCAGGACTCAAAGACCAGGTAGGCTAATATCATAGCAGCCACCTAAATGTGATGATAGAGTTCAGGTTTTCATTTGCTCAGCTTGGCTGACCACACCACAAAGAATCCATGTAAAATTATCGAAAAAAATTTCACAGAATCTTAGGGGTTGGAAGGGACCTCAAGAGATCATCGGGTCCAACCCCCCTGCCAAAGCAGGTTCCCTATCTCATATTACATAGATAGGCATCCAGACGAGACTTGAATATCTCCAGAGAAGGAGACTCCACCACCTCCCTGGGCAGCCTATTCCACTGCTCCGTCACCCTCGCTGTGAAAAAGTTCTTCCGCATTTGAAAGGGCTCAGTCTTTCCTGGAATGTTGCTCAGGATCTTAAAAGATCCAGGGCCAAAATTCTCTAATAGGGATAGCACTAAAATCAGTGTAAGTATTTTATTGTCTTGAGCTCGTCACAAGGAAGAAGAAATTTGTTTTACTTTGAATTGGAGTTTTGGGGGAATATTTTTAAAAATTTATTTATTTCATTAAAGAGGCTTCATTTCATCCTTTCTGATGAGAAAAGTCAACTTTAACAAGGTTTTTCGCAGGTTGCCTTCCTGATAGAGTTTTATTCCTTGCCTTTCTCTGGATTTGGTGAAAGAGAAGATTTTTCCTCTATATAATCCTGAATTATGAATTATATTATTTATCAAGTGGGGTAACTTCATTTTAAACACCGTCATTGTGTGGTATTTGTTAGCTGAACATGACTGATTGGAGAAGACAGATTTTGAGGAAAATGAAGAAAGAAAGAAAAGCATTTGTGACGCCATGGACTGAAAAATGCACCTGAAAGTGTTGTATCTATTTCTGTGTCTTTATTGATAGCTGAGTACAGGCTGAGATCTCAGTTCCCATAATTATTATCAGTAATTATTAGGAGGATGTTGCCTGGCTTTTCTCTTCAGCTGAATGAGCGAAGGCAAGGATAGAAAGTAATGTCTGACAAATACATGTGTGTACAGATACAGACCATTGTTGAACAGGGTTGAGCTAAAGTCCTGCATGTGTGTTGCACATCTGCTCAGCTCATCCTAAGTCTCAGGAAAAAGCTAAATCAGCTGGCAACTTATTAGGCTATGGTAACTTGATTATGTTTGATCAGGGTATTAGTCTGCTTATATACACCAAACTATATCTGTATACATCTCTATAGTATGTGTGTTTATGCTTAAATCAGCAGATGAGACTCAAAGATTCTTTTTTGAACAGCTGTACCCAGTGTTTCTAAAGAGTTTGAGTCTGAAATGCCACAAAGAACCTTTGTTGCCTTCTTGGTAAAAACTAAGCCTGTTAGCATCTGCCAGCAGCAGTAATAGAAGGCCCTGAAGTGCAGATGTGCTTTTCCATTGCCTGTGGGGAGGCTTCATGTGATAGTTTCTTCCTTTTTTTTCCCTAAATACGTAGTGTTACATAAAGATCTAATTGTTGGGGATCCCAGTTTTCCTTTGGCAGAGTGAGATCGAAAGAGAACTACATATGACACTATAGTTATATTTTTGATTATGAGAATTATGACAACTGATTAATATCTCTTTATGGGAAAAAAATATGGATGTAATTTTCTGCAGTGTGCATGATTGCATGAGTTAGTGGTACAAAGGCCAGCATTTTTCTCCAGTGTTGACTATTACAGTGGGTTAGTGCCATTTATGGCATTCTTTTCAGAAGGGCAAACACATTCAGTACAAAAATCAGAAAGCAGATTGTATAACTTTCAAAACCTCACATACTGGCAAAGCAAGACATGTGACTGTCCTCAACAACTGCCGCCACCTTTTCTTTTTCATGAGCTGCAACAAGTAGCTTCGAACAAAGCTGAATTGCTACTTTTTCCAGGCATATAATAATCACATTATGGAGTTAGTTAGAGTGAATCCTGCACTTTGGCAGAGGAGGCAAAGTACTTTTTTCCTGTTAACTTTCCTAACATTTTTCACTGAAGGAGCTATTCCTGCCCAAGCACACCCTCAAATGCTCTCATAGTGAGGTGAGTGCAAAAGAGAAGTGCCAGCTCTCCTGCTGGAAGTAGAGCACAATGAATGACTCCAGTTACCAGAAGAGAGTTGGCTGACACAAAATATGAGTTCACAGTGGTGCGTGCTCAGTCTGCACTTGGGTTTATTTCACTGCAGCCAGAACCCTGACATTTCTAAGGCAGTCACTGTTCCACTGTATTTATCCCTCCTAGCTCATAAGGAAGATTGTTATGTGAAGTCCGAGATTTTGTATGGATTACTCTCAAGAAAGCAATTTTGGTGAGAGAAGAAACCTGGAAAATTCTGTGGAAATTGTTCTTAAGAGGGCTGATAAAAATATTTTGGCTTCTGTGTTGCTAATTTTACCCTAAGGGCCCTTATCTAGTACATCAATTTTAACATTCTCCAGGCTGAAAGCTGGTACTGATGGTCTTAGCCTCTGAGGGAATAAGGAATGACAGTATTGCAATTCCTCTAACCATTAAATGTACATGAGTCAGGCACCCACCCTTCAAATTCAAGGAGGAAATAATTAGTTAAAATAAATGCTTCTTGATATTTATCTCTTTCTTTTTCTCCTGCATTTGCTAAGCTAAAGTTAAGCTCATCTAGGGTAATTAATATACTTATTTCCTACTTTCTCCACAGTTGGTCTGTCTTGTTCTCATTTGATTTCCAGAACATTGGTGACCATGGTTATCCCCATTTTTCCAGCTGATGTGTCACTATTGCCTTGTGCGGTGGCATCAAGATTCCCTGTTTTGACTGAAAACACACGGGTCACATCTCTTCTTGCTCTTTTTGCAGCCAGACTGTGATCAAATAAAACACAGTCATGGTTCCCTCCAAAATGTCTCATGTACCATTTTATAGAAAATATTGTTATACCTAGTCTTTACAGCTCTGCTTTTGAAAGTTTTTTTAAATTATTGCCTAGGTTATGACTTAGTATTAGTCCACTCTCTTTTTTTATTCCCAGCTCATAATACCAAGATGCTTCTCCAGTGCTTGCAGGAGAATTGATGTAGCTGATATCTTTAGGATTAAACTTTAAGTGGAACAGCTTTGTCCTCACAATCTAAGGATTATACTATTTTTCCAACTGATTTTCACTTATGGCCCAGAAAATGGAGAAAGAAATTTAGATGTAAAATCTCAATCTCCTGGGTTTAATCATGGAAAATGCACAAGAAAAATACAATGTCTCCTTGTAGCTAAAGACTGCATTCAGTTTCTACTACTGCCAGTTTTCAGATTCAGGAATCCTACCTCTTGTGTTTACCAAGAAATCTTTTCAGGTTTCTTTCTCTGCTTACCTTGGTTTTAGGTCAAATCTTATTTAGGCAGCTGGAGCTACCTTGACAGTGCCTACTCATTACAGATGCAGTGTTCTGGTAAAAGGTGAACAAATCAACTCAAATATAAGAAATCCCATGAAAAAGATTGATTCTGGTTTTAATTTGTAGTGATGGCATTCAGCAGTAAAATGTGTCCAGGATAAGTTATAATGCACAGGAGCATAGGATGTTTGCTCTTCTGTTTGTTGGAAAGAAATTTCCTCTTAATTTAGCAAACATATTAAACTCATTCATACCCATTTCTTTTCTTTCCAAAGTGTGCTCACACAACTACGATACTGAAACTGGTGTGCTGACATCTCCAAACTATCCCAATAACTACCCTGTGTGGACAGAGTGCATATACACCATCACAGTGGGAATAAACAGGCAGATTGTGCTACGCTTCACCAACTTCACCTTGGAAGGGAATAAACGCTGTACGGAGGATTATGTAGAAATCAGGCAAGCCTAATTATTTCTCATGTCCTTATTACTAATAACCACATGGAAGTTGTCCAAATTCACTTAGGCATGTTCAGAAGCTACAGTTTTAACTATACACCTGTGCTGTCACTGTAGGAAGAGGACTTGGAGAACTGTGAAGGCCACCTTTTCCTCTCCTATCGTGCCTCACTGTCAGCTTTCTCACTTGGTAAATTCCAGTTTCAGTGCAAGTTGGGTATGCAGACTCTGTTCCCATGCACTAGTTGTTTTCCTTAGTGTGGAAACACAGAGTTTTATTTTATTTGTGACATATTTGAGCTATTTGAAAGAGTCCAGCACAAGTAAATTTTACAGAAAGGAGACAAGTAGAAGGAAGTAAGATTTGCAAGAATGTTAGCTGCATGCTTGCAATACAGTTATACTAAGTAAACATCTTTCTGCTGTGTTGCTCTCTGAGATTTGCCCTTTACAGTGGCGGCGTACCCATTTTTGTTCTCATTAGCCAGCTCTCTAAAAAACCATGTCTGTGGAATGCCAATGTCATTTTTTCACTCTGAACATGCCATGAGTTTCTATCATCTCAATGAGCATCATGATAAAATTCATTCTGAACATTATACTAGGTATTCTGTATGGATTATTCCTCTGTAAGTGGTATTTTATTTTTTAGAACCAATCAACAAGCTGCTTGTTGAAGTTGCAATATTGAGATTATACATTCTTGCTGAATTAGCTGGTTCCTTTCAGCTGGACATATGAACTAGAGAAAATTATGAAAAAGTGAAAGATTTTTTCAATATTTTCTAAGTAAAGTATTTGATATTTTCATTATAAAACAACAATCTGAGATTTAATTTAATCTATCTTTATTTTAGCAGTTAATACCTTAATTTGGGATAGATATGAATTGTATCAGGTTTAGTTTGTTGTTTGGGTTTTTTCCACTTTTTCACCTCAAGAACTGAAAACATTTATAACATAGATCTGACTCAGGGTCACTGTGAAGAGCTCAGCAGCATTAAGCAGGTTTTAACATATGGACAAAACATTGCTCGCTGCTACTCAGCACATTGATGCTGCCAGAGCTCGATTTCCAGGATCCCTCATCAAACCTGATACTGTTAAGTGGAGTAGCTAGATAGGTCTTAGGTGAGGTGCCACTCTGGTTTCTTTTCCTGAGGTGCCCTCTAATAAATTGCATTTAGTTAACTAAGAAAATTATTCATCTGATCACAGCTGCAGAGGCTGAGATGCAAGTGAGGGGATGTTCTGACACAGTTCTGCTGCTGCCAGTAACATGAGACAGCAGCAAGTGGTTTAAACTGGGAGAATAACAAGAAAACAGTGACAAGGTCTTAGTAGAAATTTCTCTCAAAAGCAGGTATACACCTGTGGAAATGGAATTGAAAGTATTATTGTCAACCTAAAAAGCATCATAGCAAGATCACACCCATATGTAGATATAAATGTATTTACTATTGTCCTAATGAACTGTAGGATATTTGTAATATGAAAGTGCTTAAAGATAAGGTTAGAAAGCAATTAATGAGCAGCTTGTCATTCATTTCTATTCCCATGAGACATGTGCAGGTAGCAAAATGGAACATTAGATGTGCATCCCCATTATGCTATTAGAAAATACTTTTGGAAATACTACTTAATTTAAAAATGGAAAATAATTGGTTGTAGAGACAAATCTGAAGGTTAAGACAATATTTTTAAACATGGATCATATCTTTTCTGAGAATGGGTTCCCATTTGTGTGGTGGCAAATAAATATGTTTTTCAATAGATCAGCTCATCTGGCTTTGTGTCAGGCTAAACAGTGAGTGAACTACTATTTCCTCGGTTTAGAAGATTACCTTTGGTTACACCAATGATAACCACCTTGTAGAATACAGAGAAGTTGCTGTCTCTGCAACATCAAATCTACTTGAGATACTTCTGTCATTGTATTGACATACTTTGGACAGGCTGCTGAGATAAGAGACAGGACATACCCAGAAAACAGGTGCTGGTGGTAGGACTTACTGCAAGTAGCAGGACTCCTCCAGTATTGGTAGCTGTATTGCTGTGGAAGATGAAGAGCCAGGAGAAGTCTTTTCCTGGCCTGAAAGAATTCCCAGAGGGTTTTTTGTTAACATTTCTCACAGTTTCCCTCTTTGATGGATTTTCTTCTCTGTCATTCTAGAGATGGAGGCTATGAAACTTCTCCTCCTCTTGGAAAATACTGTGGTACAGACCTGCCTCCTGTTATAATCTCTCATGGCAACAAGCTGTGGATAAAGTTTGTAAGTGACATATTTGGCACAAGAAAGGGATTTTCAGCAGAGTGGGATGGTACATCAGCAGGTAAAATGACTGCATCAAGTATAAAACCATTTTGCAAATCTCATTTCTTTTATTTGTATTTAATTTCTCACAGTTTCCCCCACATCTTTTCTGTTTCCCATTTTCTAAAAACTGTCTGCAAATTGTATAGCAACATCTATTCATGTTAAGATTAAGGATGCAACTTACTTTCTTGATCCTTGGGTTTTCATTTTCGCCATAGAGAAGGATATACTATTCTCTATATATAATGTAGCATCAACTTTCTTGTGTGTATAGGAAAGCAGTAACTAAGAATTCAATGGAGAGATTTCTATTTAAAGATTAACTGTATATGAGGAGCACTCCTCAAATTAGATAGTTAATATATGGGCTCTCTTCTGCTTACAACAGTGTTGGCTTAATGCAGATTTTTGGGGGACAGATGATTATGTTCAGGGCATGTGAAGGAGCTCAGCAGTGTGAATTTCACATGTCATGTCTAATTGTCTACTCTAGGTATTAAATGTTGGTTTGATTTCTTTGACATTTTCAGGTTGTGGTGGGACTTTGACAACTGCTTCTGGTATCTTCATGTCTCCCAACTACCCTGTGCCATATTACCACAATTCAGAGTGCTACTGGTTACTCAGAGGAAGCCGAGGAACCCCATTTGAAATCCAGTTTGAAGAGTTCCATCTTGAGTATCACCCAAAATGCAACTTCGATTACCTTGCGGTATGTACCTCGTGACACTCTGCTGTATAGAGAAGACATGGGCAGCTGAGCATGATGAGTGCGCAGGCGAGGAAAAACACAGGGCCCTGGGCTGCCAGTGTTTATAAGTGAACAGGCATAGATGAGGAAAGCACCATCCTGCCATGCTACTGTATATCACAGAGCAGTGAGATGTAAGGCAGCAGTGTCTGTGTGGCTGCTGATAAGAAAAGCATTTATGTCTAGATTGTAAAGGCCACTGAAATGAGAATCTGTCTATATATTTTAAAATTGCTGGGTTTTGGAGAAAGGCCTTAGTGTGATCTCTTAATAAATTACAAAGAAAAAGGCATGGCAGTGTCAATAAACCTATTGTTAATCCCAAATTTCATATTTGAATTGCTGTGTAAAGTGATTATTTTCAATGGAGTTGAAATGGAGTGAAATGCAGTGTTCCCCTCTTGGTGAGTAAGCCCCTCAAAACCCACCAGTATTCAGTTACTGTCTTCCTGTTTTTCCACTGATTTGCTTGTTTCTGAAATGCCTGTCAGACTTCCTCTGAGCAGAAATAGAATTTAACCTCTTGTATACCCAGTAACAGTTCCCTAAGCAGATTGCAGAGGAAAATAACTTGGAGTTGTAATGCCATCAGCTTAATTTTTTTTTTTTTTTTTAAGGTCTATGATGGCAACAGCAGTAATGCTAAACAGCTGGGTAAATTTTGTGGGAATCAGATACCACAGCTCATCCATTCCAGTGGAGACAGCATGTATGTAAAACTAAGGACAGATAGCAGTCTGCGAGGTGGAGGTTTTTTAGCTAAATACAAACAAGGTAAGTAAAAGAAGCTGAGAACATGTTTCTACAGTTCAGCTTATTCCTGAACGTGTTTCTTGCAGCCCATGGTCTTACCTATTCATGAGCAGAGAACAATGTATACGGCATATTATTGATCCAGATTCTCTAGTCTGCTGCACTCACAAAACAGTTAAAAATCATCTGCCCATCTACCCATGATGATTATCTCTTCCCTAGAAGAAATCTGGTGAGGTGGATCTACTTCTGTTATGCACCGGTGTCACTTACCACTCCAGATTTACTTGGAATAACAAGTGGTGGAAGTCTGTAGCAGGGTAAATTGGAGTATTATTGCTCTTCTGCTTGTCCAATCTCCTCACTTTTAACAGAGAAAGCAAACAGAATAAGCTTTTCTCTTCTTCTGCCTGCTTGTGAGGGGCAGGACCGCAAAAGGTAAGTGAGTTACCCTCAGCCATCCTGGATCATTGTGGGTACTTACCTGAAACATTCCAGAAAGTTTCTCTTTTTTTTAATCTTATGGTAGGGGTCACATTTTTCTTTCAAACTTTTTAAAAATAGTTCTACCCCAGAAATATCAGAATAATAACATTTGGAGAATAATTCAAGAAGATACATGACAAAGTTATTTTGTTCCCAGTCATAACCTTAAATATATAACTGTCCTAGTGCTTACCTTTCTCCTAATCCACTCTAGTGTATATGGTTAAATGCACATTGGAAGATACAGATTTTCATCACATATGAAACAATTTCCAACATCTTCGCATACATTCACTAAGACATGCCCAAGTGATAGTGATTGCTGTAGGTTTATAGACATTAAGTTGCCCTAGGATTGGGCAATAGTAAGTGGATTACTGGAATAGGCTGCCCAGGAGGGTTGTGGAGTCTCCTTTTCTGGAGATATTCAAGACCTGTTTGGACGCCTCCCTGTGCGACCTGTCCTAGGAAACCTGCTTTGGCAGGGGGCTTGGACCCAGTGATCTCTAGAGGTCCCTTCCAACCCCTACAATTCTGTGATTATGAAAAAACTAAAGCTATTCATCCGTGCATAGCACATGCATTGTAATTAGGAGATTGAAGGAGCTTTAGCTCCCTCCTTCCTTAAAGATATCAAAGACTCATCTACCATGTACTTTTCAAACTGCAACGTCAAGATGATATATAAGGAAAGGGTTCCCCCTTTCATTAAGTAACCAGAGCACTTTCAAAGCACTCAAATATAGAACCTGAGCCATCAGATAATGTGATCTACACTTTGCATTCATATTTAATTCCTGAAGATGTATCAGAGAAAGCTTTCAATGGCTTGCCCAAAAGCTAAAATTATGTAGGAAGTGGTGGTATAAAATGAGGATGCTTAGATGCCACATGCATTTACTTATACATGAAAGAAACATAATGATGAATTGGAAAACATTGCAAAGGAAACACAGTATCAAGTTAACATCAAAGACACCTTTGTGCCTGACATGTTTCTAATAAAATCCCGATGGCAGAGGGTAACAGCTTTTATCCATCTTGCATTCTTCAAAATTCATTTTGTGCTCTTCATCCTATCCTCTCAAAGACTTGTATGCTTCAGTGTAGCTTTGCAGACAAGCAGCACTCCACCTGCCCTGACCTTCCACTGTGTCCTGAGCATTTTGAAGTCCTAAAAAAGAGACCTTGCTGCTCTGTAAATAATTTGAAAAGAATCAAAAAAGTTTGCAGGAGGTAGGTGTACTATCCCCAATGGCAAAGAATAGAAGGGTTTTGCAAGTGAATCTCAGCAATTTCTGCTGTCCAAAGACTGTAGATTTGCTGTATGAAGCAAACAGCCTTCCTGCTCCCCGCATCCCCCCTATTTCTTCTCTCTGCATTCTTACACTGGTCTGCTCCCAATACACATTGGAGCAGGCTGTGTGCTGTCTCTAGATGAGGGGTTGCCCACATTGATAAGCCCAGGTGAGTGTCCAGTTCTTATGCTGGGATGTTATTGGATAACTCACAGGAAAAATCCTGGCTCCTCTTTAAAGAATGTCACGATCACTTCCAGTTCTTGGAGCTAAAAAGTCCAATACAAGTAGTGTACTTCATGTTTGTTTTAGCCATGGAAGAAAACACATTTTTCCATGCAAAAAATATATGTACAACATAAACTGATGATTCTGTAAGTGTCAGAAAGGAAGGACATAGTAGAGCTGAAGGATTCAAATTTGGAATGTCTAGATTTTGTTTGCAACATATGCAAAATGTTCTTCAGTAGCTCACAGTTCTCTTTCTCTGTGATTTCTCTAATCTGGGAATAAATAATCTCTCGCTTTCTAGTGCTATCAGTAACTTCAATTAGTAATTTTTTGCTATACTGGGTTGATAAATACTGCACAAATATAATTTAATATCACTTTTTTTTTTTCAGTTTGCCACAAAGTACTGACTGTTAATCGTAGCCATGGCATATTGGAAAGTTTAAATTTTCCAAATAAATACCCATTAAATGAGCATTGCAACTGGACTATCCAAACTACAAGGGGGAACACTGTCAACTACAGCTTCACAGCCTTTGATTTAGAAGGTGGATCTAATTGTGACCGTGACTTCTTGAAGGTATGTACCCAGATTCTAGAAACCAGAAAAAACAGGTCTTTGCCAAAAAAGAAAACCAATCAGGATACAAAAGACTGAGGGGAAATGTATCTTACCTAAATTTAGCCTTTAGAGCACAAGTGTTAAGTACAAAAATTTTGGCCTACTTCCTCTGTGATCAAGAAGGATTAAAGCATTGCCAGAGAGAACTTCATCCTACCTGGGTGCAGGTGTCTGCAACAGGGAGGATGCATCACTTTGCAGATGTCAAGATTTGCTCCACAGAGTCTAGCTACCACCTCAGAGTAGATGAACTGGTGTTTATGTGTGAAGTGAGATGTCATGATTTCAACTTCATGTAAAGAAGAACAAATCCTGAGGTTAGGAAATTGATTGCAAAAAGGCAACAAGCCACATTATTTTCATCATGTTTTTGTCTGAGAAGTGGGGAATGTTCAAAATTTTTCCAATGGGTAACATTTTACCAATGGGTTACACTTCTGCATTTTTAAAGGGAGAATTGCTGTGCCTCCTGTTGATATTTTCCTTTTCATAATTATTCTGCTTCTTTAAAGGGACTGAAAGAAAGTGAATTTACAAATAAAAAGGGACATTTTTAGCCCAGTGAAACCCATTGGTCAATATAAAGCCAAGTATCCTCTATTTTCATTTCCTCAAAAAATGTGTTTCTAGGACAACTGAAAAGATATTTTCTCTGGTTTGTGCTCCGTATGGTGGAAAGCTGAGTGTAGTCAAGATCACTGCTATACTGAGGGTTACAATCTCCTGCCTACAACTTCAGGCTTTTGCTGGGCTAATCCATCTTTCACATGTCACCCTTGTACAGGATGCCAGCACATAGTCCCTATGCTCTACTTAGGTTTTGCACAAGAGGAATTGAAATTTAGAGACGTGTTAGAGAAGACTACTTACATCCAAGGAGAGGGCTAAGTAACAGACCTCTCATTTCTGGGGGTACTTGCTTACACTGGGGTCTTGCAGAAGGCCCATCAACTGGACTGGTGATGGGCTATTCTGTTCCCTCTAGATGTCCTCCCTTGCTCCCTCTACCTTCTTACTATGCCAGCTTTCACAGCTCAAAATTGGCAATAAACTGGCAAAAGTGGTGTTCCTCCAGCTTTCTTCTCTTTGTGACTAGGAATGGAAAGAAAGAATAGACATGTGAAGAAAATAAACAAGGGAGCACTGTATTGAGAACTAACTATTAAACCCCAGTTTGGTTTTGTGAGGAGGCTGCAAAGGAAACACTGGTGCCAAGTGGGGAGGCCAGTGCTAGTCTCAGGATGCCTGAGCCCTTAATCCATGAAAAGCAGGAGCCCTGCACACAGTAGCCAGCCAGTGAACAGCAGGAGACTTGCCAGAAGATGCTATTCTAGATGTAAGTCAAGGCTGGAGGACTAGTGCCAGAGGCAAGGATCTGATCCAAAGCACTTAAAAGAACACAAATAAAACATATTGGAGGGACTGATGAGACAAGGAGCAGAAAAGTAGTTGCACTCTTTGTTTTAACAATTTTTCAGTGCTTTCAATCAAAGAAAATAGACTGAAAGGTATTAAGAGGAAAATGCAAGGGAAAAACAGTGTCATGGAAGTGTGTTAAGGAGGCTTTCATTTGCAATTCATGTGACATTACTTAAATCTTTCTCCAAGTGCCATTAAGAAATATCCCTTGGAAAAGATGTTCTTATTTGGTTGTTGCATGCTGCACAAATATGTGCCATAGTGTAAAAAAGAGAACAAAGTTTAACCAGCCAGGGAACTGAATAGTGTTTGCTCCCACCCTGCCTCTTGCGAAAGGGGAGCGTGGTGGCAAGGCTGTGAGTGCTCTGTGGTGTAGGGGAAAGGAGGAATCATCTGGAACAAGTGTGTAGTTCACTGTCTAAGTAGACTGCAGATTTTTGGGTACTTTTTTGTCCAAAATCCATGCAGAGTCTGGTGCTACTGCAAACTGGGAAAAAGGTTAATAAAAAAGCCCAACAAACACCTCCTGCTTTCTGCCACATCCTGATTTTGAGATTCTTTTATTGCAAAGAGGCCTAAAAGGGGAAAGCTCTGATGCCCTGGCTGGGTATGACACTGGGAAATTAGAGACATAAGCCCATTTGCTGTAGCCCAAGTGGCTGATATGTGGACCATGTATCAGAGCCCATCACAATTTTCTTTGAGGAAAGAGGAAGCTGCTGCTGAGACAGTTCCTATGTAGCTTCACGCACAGAATGGAATGGCCACTGGTGCTGATTGGGTGCCTCTTTTCCTCAGGAGCAGATTCCCCTGCTCCCATCTCCTTTTGAGTTTGCTGGCAGCGGGTCTCCCTCCTCAGCCCCTTGCAACAGGGAGCAACATCATACTTACATTCTTAGCTCTGACAGTAAGCTGCCTGGGGCTCTGTGGCAGCTAACAGATGGCAGGCTTGGTGACAGTATTTGCTGCTGCTTGCTGAGAGGCTGGGGATAGGAAGGACAAGAGTTAGCTGTTAGATTAGATTAGGTGATGATCAGTCTTATGGCAACAGAGGAAGTAAGAGAAAATGATATGTGATGGTGAAGGACAAAATGAAATGCTACAGAGGTGTTATGGCAGAGAGCTGACCTGCCTGAGCAGAGTACAATCAAGCAGTGGCAGTTGCAAAAATCCCCAAAGAAAACAAAACAAAAAAACCACACACAAAACAAAACAATCCCAAACAACACACCAATAGCAGAGCCACTTTTAAAAGTCAGTAGAAGAAACATTTAATCATAGAATTTTCAGGGTTGGAAGGGACCTCAAGAGATCATCAGGTCCAACCCCCCTGCCAAAGCAGCTCCCTAGCTCATATTACACAGATAGGCATCCAGACGGGTCTTGAATATCTCCAGAGAAGGAGACTCCACCACCTCCCTGGGCAGCCTATTCCAGTGCTCTGTCACCCTCACTGGGAAAAAGCTTTTCCGCATGTTCCCTTGTCCTATCTCCACAGACCACTGAAAAGGGGCTGGCCAATTCCCCCTGAAATGGGGGGAATGTGGAGACATTTTTATGACATTTCAAATGCCTCATACTAGACCTCTGATTTTTATTTTTTTTAATCTTTCTGAATTTTGAAGGAGAAAATCATGGTGGGGTGGGGACAGCTAGACTGGGCAAACTGTCCTCCTGAGTACTGCTGGACCTAGCCTACTAGACATTGTGGGTTAGGTCCCAGTCTCCATACTGGAAAAGGGCCTCATCTTCATGTCTAATTCTGACTTACATTTCTGACCCAAACCCACACATACTGTAGAAGAAGAGCATCTTCCTTGTGACTAATTCAGTCTGATATACACAAAATATATTGATTTGCTCCCTGACTTAGTACCCATCTGAGTCGGAAATCAAACATAGAATAATGGCAAAACCAAAAATTTCTACACACAGGTATTCCTAGTGGCTGTCAGTTGCCAAAGATACCATCATACCTTACAGCAAACAGCTTTTAAACACAGGACAAGGAAAAAGATAGTCAGATGTCCAAAGAGTACACAGAAGTATAAGTACTGGGCATGGCTGTCCCAGACTGAAATGCAGTCACAGCTGAACAATGACAAGTCAACCATGCATTGCATTACTTATTTCCTTTTCTCCTTTGATTATGGGATGCTTCCTCTGAACCAAACTGCCGTTTGCAGCAGCTGGTTGGCGTTACTCATGGTGAGCAGTGTTTGGTCTCCACAGGAAGTCTTGAGTCAGTCTGGCCTGGGCAGGGTCTTCATCTCCACTGCTTCAGCATGTACACGCCGATGTCAAGTAGGAAGGAAAAAGCCCCATTCTTTTGACTGCATGGCAATTTTCTGCCCCTGTGTGTAGGTGCCAGAAATTGAGAAGGGGCAGTGTGTTGGGGAGGCAACACTGCAGGTTTTTTATAGTGTCAGTCTCTAGCATTAATCTCATATGAACACTTTCTCAATAAATGAGCAGTGTTTGATGGCCTGTCAGAGGATGCTGGCTCATGGCTAGTAATGCTCACAGGATGTGTGACATTTGGGAAGGAGTTTTACAGAGAAGTTGTAAGACTATGAGATGAATTGCTTGTGATCAAGATATGAACAGAAGTGGCAACTATATGATACTAGGCAGACCAAATAGCAGACTGTTTTCTAGTGATGCTGCACTGGCTGTAATTAGATTGGATAGTCTTTAAATTACATTGCGTGCTGTGGCTTGGCTTAATAACCTAACATTAGTCTTTCTAGAGGAGTCATCATGCTGTAGCCAGTGAGATATTGCAGACAGTGACATAGAGATGTCATTCCTTCCTCTACATTCACCAGGTTACTAGCTGAAAAAGCACATATTTAACTCCCCATCTTTAATGATTAATTCCCTTCTTATTTAGTATAACAGAACATAATCTCCATGGAGGCAAAACTATTTTGTAAGTAAGGAGATTGTCATGTTGTTGCCCTGAAGATGAGAGTCTTGCAGTAGGTCTGAAATATCACAGAATTGTCAGGGTTGGAAGGGACCTCAAGAGATCATCGGGTCCAACCCCCCTGCCAAAGCAGCTCCCTAGCTCATATTGCACAGATAGGTGTCCAGACGGGTCTTGAATATCTCCAGAGAAGGAGACTCCACCACCTCCCTGGGCAGCCTGTGCCAGTGCTTTGTCACCCTCACTGTGAAAAAGCTTTTCCGTATGTTGGTGCAGAACTCCTTTCTTATCCAAGGAACTCCTTTCTCATCCAAGAACACTCATTTGAAACCCTCTAATCTTTCTGTCCTTCAGTGACAATCTCCCTCTATGTTCTTCCACTTTAAAAGTAAAACCTTCCCTTGAAGTCCAGTCAGTTTAGCACCTGCTTTTAATCAGTAGAGGGAAGACCTTGCCCTGTCTTTCACAAGATGCCACCAGCCTGATGAGCAGATAATAAAATTGTGTCATACAGCAGGAAAAATTTCAGAGCTCTCTGAGTCTCATCCCCTTTGGTCTGCTCAACATGGTTGTCTTGCTGCAAGGATGGAATATCATTGCGTTAATGCAGAAGACATGGTAGGGAGGGGCGGGGCAAATGACTGCTTGATATCAACAGTAGCCTTTTTCCTGCTGCAGGGCAAGAGAGAATTCCTCTTTGGAATAAAGTACATCCTTGCTTCCTTATCACCAGTGTATTTAAGCAGTCTGGACTCTTTCAGCCATTAGGCTCAGAGTGGTTAAAATACCATTCCACTCTTATATGTGGAATATTATTAAATGAGTATAGTAATTAATAAGGCATCTGCTCCTGAGAACTGTTTCATTTCCTTCTGGTGGTAACAGGATATGCCCTTTTTTATTTTTTTTTCTTTTTTAAACCACAGTAGCATTCCAGGGATGTGCCATAATATCCTTTTTCTCCATCTGGGAATACTGCATTAGGTAATTGCCACTTGCACTCAGCTGGTCATCCTCTTTATTTATTAGCTTATCATTGGGGGATATGCCCAGTTTCTAGTTTTACTCCCTTTTGTACTCATAATTAGTAAATATGTTTAAACTATATTAGGATATTAATGTTATTACATTTTATTTATGAGTGTGTCTTTCTTAAGTGCGGCAGGAATCCTCCAAGCACAGAGAATGGCTCTGCTTATGGCCATGCATTGATTTACAAAATGTCAGCAGCAGTACATCACCCTGGGGAAGCAGATGATATGTTAAACATACCCATCCAGGTTCTGCACACAGACATCAAATTACAGCCTGCTGGCCAGGCTGCTGTGGTATCCATTACAATATTACCATGCAAGCTGGCAGCACGCCAGCCCATCCCTGAATTCCTTCAGGGGGTTATGGGCTTCTATAAGAAGTCTTTCAGTGTAAGACTGAAAAGATAGAAGTGACAGATCTTGGGTTTCTTTGTCAGGCCTCACCATTGACACACAAGGAAATCTTAGCCCTTGCACTGATTTTTCAGTGAGAGATCCGGATACTCAGAGTGTTGGGCCAAAAAGCTACCCACCCTAGACAAGATTAGCTCAGGGCTCAGATTTTTGTTTTCCCAGTTGCCTACATTATCAGAATCAAAGTATGCTTTGGCTTTTCTGTTCGAAAGGTTACTTGGAGGCAGACTTACTAATGCACACCAAGATCCCCACCCTGCAAGACTGCTAAATTTGTCAGTGATGAAAGGGTTGCATAGTGACTACGGCAACCTCAGATGACAAGAAGCACGAGTGAAGCCAGTACAGGCTCTGCTCTTAGACTCACAGAAGGAGTCAGATCTTCATGGACTCAGCATTTTCCACACCCTGCCAGCTCAGAGTAATGTGACTTTGCCTGTACCTTCAGGAAAAAGCATTGTACAATGAAGTGACTGTGAAATACTACCATATGATAGTAGTGTGCGTGCCCCTTGTTGGCAAAAGGGCATTTGGGACTCATCTAGTTGCAGCTGGATTCTTGTCTCCTCTTTTCTGTATTCCAAATTTTGCTGGAAAAAAAATTTTGCCTGCCAGCATATTTAAGTCTGTCTGTGCAACCAGTGCAGATGTCACAGTATGAAATTACATGGTGGCTGGAGAAACCCCATCTGAATTGGTCAAAGCTTTCCCTTACCAAAGGGAAGCCCCCAGATGACTCAGAGAAAACCACACCAGACATTGAGGAAGGTCTTGTTCTACCCTCCCCGTTTTTCCCATCAGCAGTGGTTTTCCTTTCCTGCAAGCCTAGGAGGCACCAACATTTCCTTTTTCTTCTATTTTCATTTGCCAAGACCAATCTTCAGCTGGCCTCAGCTGCCGTGGTTATGTATGCATGATGCAGATTTTCTCAAATGAGGGGATTCCCAGAGAGGATTCTGCTGTCTCTAGCTTCAAAAGGTGTCAGTTTGAAGTTGCTTGCACTGGCAGTTCAGTTTCTCTAGACTGGCAAAGCACATGAGGAGCAGAAGTCAGCCCTGCACACAAGTTAGTAGCGCTGCAGTCTGCTCAGACCCCCCTATGGCTTTTCAGAGCAGGTGCACCTTCTCCACTCCCTCAAGTGCTATATCCTTAGGCGCAGCCCCATCTCCTTGTAAGGTGCTTTTCATACAGTAGCAGCTTTCTGCAGAAGAGTAACTTTGGCAATACTGTCCCAAGCTCAAAAGCAGTCCTGCTTCCTCCCCACAAGTGGTTTCCAAGAGGAACTATCTCAACTTCTGAAGCACCGAGGAAAACGGTCACTCTACCGAAGTAGCCACAGGCTTTTGACCTGGCATGTGTGATCCCACTGCCACAAGGATGTGGATCCCCAAGCAGTCCCTTGGTCAGCAAAAGCAGGAAAGACCCTCCAAGGACCTGTTTGGGGGCTGGTCATGAAAGCAAGCCTCTGCCTGTAGCTCAGGGAGAGGCACACACACACATTTAGAAACAGAAGGTAGCCTGGATTTGCCCCGGGCAATGGAGTCATGATTTGAGGTCAGAGCTCCCACAGTGGTTAGCAGAAAGGCAAGCTTTTCCAATGCACTCCTGCACTGGCTGCCTTGCATTCAGCTCAGCCTGCTCTGTATGGTGTGCATGGGTGAGACTCCAGGGCTGCCTCATTGCAGGTGGCTGTGACCTTCTCCAGACAGCGTGGTGATAGGAGGAGGTGGTCTCCTAATGCAGGCTTGGGAATTTAAAATATCATGCTGAACAAATAAGGTTTTGGGAGCAGGTCTTGGACTTGACCTGCTAGGTGGATCTCTCCTAGGCATTCCTTTCTTAAACAGCAGATCTAAAAAAAAACCAAAACAGTTTCATCCAAAGATACACCCTGCATTTTTTACATTCTTATAATAAATAAATCCAGAGCCTTGCTAAGGAAAATCATTGTTTTAGTATCGTTTGCAGAAATAAACCTTTCTCAGGAACATGGAAATGAGCAGATTTACCTGTAGTTACAAATTCTGGTTTTCTTTAAGGAGGCAGTAAGTGATAATGTAAAAGATGAAAAATTCTTTAAAAAAATACCATTGCAGTCCAATGTATAATTCAACTTTGCTTGAAGCTTTCGAAGTTTCAGTAAGTCACTCAAAGTCTTATGCTGCCTGTCTTTCTGTGAAAACTGTTGTCACCCCGATGCTAAGCTAGTGCAATGTGCCGCATTGTGGAGCTTTAGTTTGTTTTATTTCCTCTGGCTAACAGACTGCAGGTTCTTAGCCTTGCACTCTAGTTCTTCTAGAAGGAAGTATGTTGATTGGAAATGGATTATTTTTATTTGTGTTAATTCTCTATTTAACAACTCATTGTGATCTCACTTCAGAGTGCATTCTGTTACGTGGATGATGAGTGTTTGTTTTTCAGTTAATTTTGTTTTCTGGTAATGTATTTGTTGTGATACCATCAGAATTTCCTTTCCAAAAAAAAGAGACCCATTCAGGAAGAGCTGCTCAGACACTTGTAATCACTGCTTCTAGCACTTAGTTGAGTCAAATCAGTAAAACACCCTATATCAGGTTTCTCACTTCTAAGAATAGAGGGATACTTGTGTGCAGCAGTGTAGCTCTTCAAAGATGTCCTAGGGGCACAGGCAGTGAGTAGGACACTCGAGCTGTGCTCTGATCCAGGGCGATCTCTGCTCTGATCCTTTCCTGAGTTCTGCAAATGCAGCCCAGGGCTCTTGCTGCTGGTGGCTGTGGTGTAAAAAGGAAAGGGATCTCCTGGAGAGAGTCCAAAGAAGGGCTACAAAGATGATTAAGGGCCTGGAGCATCTATCCTATGAGGAGAGGCTGAATAAGCTGGGACTGTTCAGTCTAGAGAAAAGAAGATTAAGGGGAGACCTAATTGGTGTTTACAATTATCTTAAGCATGGGATGCAGGGGGAATCAGCCAGCCCCTTTTCAGTGGTCTGTGGAGACAGGACAAGGGGCAATGGCTGAAATTTAGAACACAGGAAGTTCCGCACTGGAATAGGCTGCCCAGGGAGGTGGTGGAGTCTCCTTCCCTGGAGATATTCAAGACCCATCTGGATGCCTATCTGTGCAATATGAGCTAGGGAGCTGCTTTGGCGGGGGCGGAAGGGGTTGTATCCGATGATCTCTTGAGGTCCCTTCCAACCCCTACAATTCTGTGATTCTGTGATTCTGTACTGCATATAGTTTGTTTCAAGATTCAAATTGAGACAATTATTGGTATAATTACTTATAATTATATAATGAATTCATGACATCTAATTTACAATAAGATGAGAACTGTCAGTATTCATGGGATGAATTTTCACCTCAAATGAAACTGAAAGTTTGTCTTTCTTGACTCCATCATCTCCGGCTTGAGACAGTGTCGTGCCTAACTAATGTACATAAGCAGTCTTATTCCAGAGCAGATTAGGCCAGGGATTTTCCTTTATAATGATTTTCCTGCTGAAAAAACATCTTTTCACAGAAATAAAGTTCTCCAAAAGAAAATGCCCTAATAGATAAACAGTTTTCTGCCAGGAGAACAGAACAGATGGAGTGCCACTACCTGCCTGGAAGGCTCCCTGCCAGTCTTGCTCTGCAAGATGGAATGAGGTTGACAAGGTGCTTGGCTAGAAAAATGCCCCTGCTTTGAATGTGCCCAAATGGAACGTGTTCAAAGTTTGTGTCCTTCCATTTGAGATCTTTATTTCTTTTCATGCAGCAAGAAATCCATTGTCTGATCAGCTCAGTCCTTGAGCCCTTGCTCCAGTTTTGGCAAGGAACGTTTCTGTGACACATGTCATGCTGCTTTGCTCCTCCAAAGAGAGGTGAACATCTGTGGTCTCCAGAGCATCATTACTGGTGTCAGTGACATATTTCCAGGCTGAGGAGTCAGAAAAGCCAAAATACAATACTGCTGTCTCCTCTGGGAGAGCTACCCAAGCCAAACCCTTCCTGAAGCCTCAACTAGCCCTACTGTCCCAGACCCAGTCCTATGTACAGCAAGTGGTTTTCAGTGGCCACTTTACTTCAGGGCAGTCCCACAACTTGACTGACCCCTTAGAGAACTAGTTCCTCCCCTTTTTACTCATGTGTCAGTCTCTGTACTTGCTCCTAGGCAGCCTGATACGGAGTTTCTCAAACAGTTGTTGAACCCATGCCTAACAATTCATCTGAATGTACTGCATCCTGGGGTACAGTGGGGTACCTGGGGCCCCTGGGGCCAGTGCTGGGGTGCAGGCTGAGGAAATGGACTTCTCTGGGTGCTGCTGGGCAATTACTTGCCTTAAAGGGGAGAGGCTAAGGACCTGAACATGTGCTGCAGCTGTTCGCGTGTTTTGCCTGTTGGATAGTCTGCCAGAATCATTACAAAGCCCTTGGATTTTCTGATGGAGGCTAAGAGGTCTGAACAAATAAATTACGGAAGTATCTACACAGGAAGGAAGCAAGCAAGCACTTTCTTCCCAATGAAGAGCTGTGAAGGACCCCCATCCCCAGTTCCTGGAGTCAGTCGGTACCAGGATGGCTAATAAACTGCCTCAAAATACAGTTGTCTTGACCTTGCCTCATGCAGCCCAGGGAAGGACTTTCCCTTGATTTGTAGCAGTTGAGGATAGCACAGCTGACAAAGCAGGTCCTTAGACAAGAAACACTATCTCAGAGATCAGAAGAGAAATTGTGGTTCGTGAGATCTGTGCACAGCTTCAGTTTCACTTGCCCGTATCTGTGTGAGAGCAAAATGTGGCTTGAGAAGTTCAAAATGCCCTGTGAAAACTCACAGCTGTTCCCTTCATTTAGAAGTGAAAGACAGCTTGAAGAAACCCGCTGTAATTCTAGCGGCCGCGGTTCTGCCTCTCTCAATGAGTTACAGCTGGCCAGGCACTCGAATTTCCTGCGAAACTCCGCTCTGAACCCAGACCCACGGGGCAGTGCGGCACGAAGGGATTGCCATGGTAACCATCCTTTGTGTCTTGAAAAACTGACAGGCTGTTTTCAGGGAAAATTACATAGAGATGTGACATTCGCTGCCTTAGATCAAAATAACATTCCCTCGATGGGTAAACGTTGCAGGCTGGGATTTGTGTTTGGATTTGAAAGGTTCTGGGTAGGATTTAGTCCTTAGTTCGTCAGAGTGGTTTTTCATTTTTATGCAATCAGGCTAACGGTTGATTGTTGAATATGTACCTTAACACAGTTTTTTGCTTCTATTCATAGAACAGATTCATAATTTCCACACTGATGCATTCTTCATCATTCATATTTTTCTGGTGTAACATTTCCATGGCTTGAAGCCACAGAAATATGAGTAGTATATACCACAAAGCTGTCAAAGGAAGTGGTGGTATTAAAACATCTAATTGGATTTGACTTCATTTCATTTTGCTGAACTTAAGCCACAAAAGAATGCGTAAAGCCCTCAGCCTGGCTTGGAGGATGGTCATAACTGTAATGCTGGGCATGGGACAGCTGATCTGTCTGTCAGGTGGTTCTTCAAACTGCACTTAGAAAGAATATAGATGGAGGTTCAACTACTTAACATCTAACCTTTATTCCAATTTCATATCTATTATAAAACACATCTGATCAAGGCTTTGCAAGAACTGCCAGCAATAGGTCTGCAATCAGAAACTTAAAAGTTTGCCTGATTTCACCTAGAGAAATCATACAAATGCAGTGACAGTTCTCAAGTTCTAATATACGTCTCATGCTCTGAGAGTTTCGTGGCATTAGAAGATTGAAAAGCAAAAAGATTCAGGGTCACTTTCATTGGAATATTACCATAGAATTATTCCTGCAGTTTGTCCAAATTTCTGGCTGAACTACATCCAAGTTAGTTTTTTATTAAAAAAAAAGACATTCAACCTAAACTATTTGCTTGAGTATTTGAAACCACTTGAATAGATTTCTTGGCCCCAACTGTCTTAAATCAACAAGATTTTTGAAGGTTCTGCAAGACCAGCATCCTCAACAGAAAAGCCAAGGGTTTAGTTACTCATTCACATATGTGAGTCTGCTAGAAATTGTGTGCAAAAAATTAGCCGCTAGCATAGTTTTACTGCAGTATCATTCATACACAGTATGAGAGTCGAGTGTAAGAGACTTCTTAGTGGTATCAGAGGTATTTGGAAAAGAGATTTGGATGGACAGAAAAGACAAATAAACCTTGGCTGTTTTTCTAGAGATCATAGATTTGATTCTTTGCATGGAGAGAACTTTACGGTGATGGCTTCAGAACAGAGAAAAGTTTTTTTTTCTTGAAATTCTGAAAGGAAACATGCCAAAAATTCACAATGGGAATGTTCAGACATGGTTTCTGTGCCAGTAATTTGCTGGGTTGTGTTAGGAAGATGTGCTCTGGGAGACAGAAGATCAGATGAACTGTGGCAAAGTGATAAAAAAGCACAAATGCTGCTATTTTTCTTAACATTAAGAATCATAGTAACGGAAGTAGAAATAATAAAACAACTCCTAACTTGACAATCTGGTATCCTAAGTCAAAGACAGTTTACTAAACTGTCTCATTTTTACCAGTTTTGCAAAAATTATACACCTAATCCCTGAAAAATTACACTGAGCATTGGGATATTTTGTGAAGAACATAGATTCACATTCGGTGTGATTCACTGGATTTGAAAAAAAATCACAAAACTAGGATTTGAAAGACCCTTTGAAACCTCTTTGGAGACAACTAATGCAGAGGCTTAAAAGTTTTAAGCACCCACTATCACCCCATCAAATTGTGTATTAAGTGTTTTCATTTAAATATGAGCATTTGACTAACTTCAGATATCAAGATTTAAATATGGATATATTTCCTTAACATTTTGTTTGTGGTTGGAAGGATTTGGTTTGTTTTTTAGAGTGGTGATGTTTTACAATTGGGATGGAGGATTTCTCATCTGTCTTTGGGGAACAGATTTTTAGCCTGTCTACATCACATCTGCCAACATACTGAACATCAAAATGCCATCATGTAGAATACGACCAGATGATCAAACATAAAGTGTTTCAAAGCACAAAAGTTCCAAAAGGATGACTCAGTCCACTTCTCCAAAGCAGGACACTAGCATAAGATCATGAAACAATAAATAAGTACATGTGAAGTTTGCCTTGTGGTTTTTGAGGTTTTACTTTGCTTTTGGTTTTCAGTTTATCCTCATGGCTCTGGGAGACCCTGGTGATGCTGACTGCTTGTTTCTGTCCATCACAAGCTCAGCCAGTTCTGAAATCATCTGAGCGCAGTCTTAAGGAAATAAAGATATAAACAGAGCTGTCACTAAGGGCTTTGGAGGCACCGAGCATGTTAGATGCACAGTCAAATCAGATCTGTGGTATCCCCTTTTCCTTCTTTTTTTCAGTTCATTGCCATTTGCCCTTTATCTTCTTCCCCAGCAACTCCCAATACACACCAAAACAGAAACAGCAAAACCTTCCTACTATACACAATGTGCAGTCAGGTTTAAGGACGTATTGCAGTTTATTCATTCATTTCCATGCTCTCCAGAGCTCATACTGCTGTGCAAAGGTTGCCAGTGCAAGAAGTCTCACTGCTTTTTGTTTGACATCCTGTAGAAAACATGAAGAATTGGAGAGCCTTGGTTTACTCACTGGGATACATTTTGTTTCATTTCAGCTCTATGATGGGCCTGATGCACAATCCAACCTGATAGGCACTTTCTGTGGACAGTCTCTCCCACTGGCAGGGAGCACTACAGGGACCAGCCTTCATGTGGTGTTCTATTCTGATGGACTGAATGCTAGAAGCGGGTTCCAGATGCTGTGGCATGTTAATGGTAAGTTAACCAGGTTCTCCCTGAGAAGGTATCCTCCCTTCTTCCTTGTACTTGTACCAGAGTCCCAGACAATGATAGGACAAGGAGCAATAGGTGCAAGCTGGAGCACAGGAGGTTCCATGTGAATATAGTGAGAAACTTTTTCACTGTGAGGGTGGTGGAGCATTGGAGCAGGCTGCCCAGAGAGGTTGTGGAGTCTCCTTCTCTGGAGACATTAAAACCTTGTCTGGACACGTTCCTGTGCAATGTAGTTTAGGTGGTCCTGCTCTGGCAGGGGAATTGGACTAGATGATCTTTCGAGGTCCTTTCCGACCACAGTCATTCTGTGTGATTCTGCCACCCTATGTCAACTAGGTAGAAATAATCCATTACAGCTTTAAATACATTGCATTTCCTCATGATTCCTCAAATACTTTTCCAGTGGATGCTTCTGAATATGCGCGCCTTTGAAGATATTCTGACCAGAGACTGAGAGCTGCTAATGACATAAGCTTTCATTTGCAGGAGGAGGCACAGGGATGGGGAGCATCTGTAAAATTTCTGTACTGAACAAGAGACATAAGCTATTACAGGGAATCATGGGTGATTTGAGCTTTCTAATGGGAAACAGCCCTCAGTTTGCCCCATTCCTATGGACTTGTATTTTCTGTGCAGGCCTCTCTCTAGTTTATTTTAGTGGTGCTTGTTTTCTTGGGTAGCACGTTCATTTCCAGCTGCATCCCACCCCCCTTCTCAGCATGAAATAACATTGGTCAGGATGTGCTTTGAGTGGTTTTTCTCTTGTTCTTTCATGTCACGAAGACTGTCACAAGCCTCATTAAATAGGCAAGCATGCACGTCAATTATAAACAAAACTGTTAATGACTGTACAACTGCAAGCCATGTTTGCAGTTTCTTCATAAGTGAGGCTACAAATGCAACTTTTTCACTCTGCTTATTTAACAGCAGTATTGGACTGTAACAAGATTAAATTGTGTGCCGTTGTTACTACCCATCAGAGGATCCAACCTTGAAAATAATTAAATTGCCACAGTTGCCTTGTCTGTCTAATCAGTTCACACCATTCAGCCTTGACAGCATTGTGAAGCAGCTGAAATCCACTGCAGAGGCCCCACTGTGGGTTGCTGAGGTGTATGGCATGCTATACATTGTTTGAATGAGAGCTCCACTGCACTACCACAGACTGCTGGCATTTGCAGGCAACCAAAGGGCTCTCATCGACTAGACAGTGGTGCTTTGCATTCAGCGGAGGTCAAGGAGCATTTCTGGGCAAAGCAGGGACATATGTGGGAGGAGTGAGATGTGTGGCAGGAGCCAGCAGGGGAAGTAGGGAAGTGCTGCAGCACAAAGGTACGTTCTTGTGCTTCGAGGTGATGTCATTCTGGGACTGGACAAAAGAAGGAAAAGTGGAGGCTTTTATGTACAGCCAGATGACATCAGCTCCACACAGTAGCCATGGTGTTGGGTTAACGTGCTTTTCTCAGGCGCTCAAAGCTTTCCAGTATCTGCCTGCCTGATAAGCACTCTCACACTTTCCTTCCACATCCCCCAGCAAGCAAGCATTGCCCCACTCTTCGGCTCTCTCCCATCCCCCTGCACTCCTTTTTTGCACTGACATGTTTACTTCTGTTTCAGCCAGCATTGCCCCTCTGTTAGTTCCTGGATGCTAAGCTGCAGCCTTAAACTGCACAGGGCCCAGACTGCCAATGTGGGGCTGAGTCTGAGCAGCAGAGCAGGACTTGTGACTTCAGATAGGGCTGGCTCCTAGGGAAATTCATTGTTGGCTTCAAATGTCACAACTGCAACTCCTGACAGCTTGTAATATCACTGCAAGTTCCTCCAGAGCTCATGGCAGTCGTCATCTTTTCATTCTTTGCAGGCACTTCCTTTTTCTCTTGATTGGTGTCAAGCAAAAATAAATATGGGTATTCCTCTTACCCATGGCGGCTACATTGTCTGGGTATATACTGTTGCCCTAGACTGGATAAAATTAGATATGTTCCTGTGGTCAGGGTGCTATATTTGCTTATTTCTTCTGAAAATCTTCCAAATGCACAAAAAAACCTCAGTGGGGAAAGTCCCTTAGATGAGGAACTCACCAGGAGATGCAGGTTTGAGCTGTAGTTAGCATTCAGGTCCCCTCTTCTCTGAGGGCAAATCTCTATGAGAATCTAAACCTGTATCTGGTAACATCTCACCTGATGAGAACATAACAAGGCTATATATATTGCTGAGAGAAGAGCTTTTAGTTCTGCTTGAGTGACAAATGTGTGCTCTAGAGTTCAAGCTGCTGTGAACTATTTCTCGAGATGTCCACGTGCTCTTTAACTGGCAGTTGTGAAGCATCTATGAGATATATATCAAGGACATTGACATACTGTGGTGATTAAAGAGAACATCACTTACACTTGCTACCATGATACAGTTAATTTCAGACACTGTCCAGCAGCTTTCCTCATTGTTATGAGGTGATTTTGAAAAGCCAAAAGCTTACCTCGTTGATAACTGGTGTGAGGAGCCTCTCTTGACACAAATTTGAAGTGTTTTTATTTGAAATATTTGCATCTGATCTTTCCAGTTGCAGCTGAGCCCCTGCTGTTCGGTTGCTTAGTTGCTGAAGGAAACCCAGTCTTTAGGCTTTCCCAAAGAGAGAGTTTGTTACTGATCTTAAGAGAATGTGGTATTTATGCTTAAAACTGTCCTATGTAATTTTAACTTGGATGAAATCTGTAATGCAAATAATTCAATTTCAAAGTGGCTTTGGTTCTGAAATAACATTGTTCATCTGAGGTGCTTTCATTGATGAAGCTGGATTTAGAATTGATGTGGTTAAAAGACTAATTTTTTCTTCTGCAGCCAAGGAGGCTTATTCACCAGAGGAAAGCTTGAATCTGCAAGGTCCTCCTTCCACTTCTGCTGTTCATTAGGAAGCTTAATACAGACAAAAATATTTTTGGGCATATATTGGCCCTTTGAGAAAGTACAAAAGTCTTGGTAACAGTCTGGATGTTGTGAAGATGGCATGCCAATTGAATCACTCTCCTTAAAAAAATCAGGAGACCAAAAGGGCAAAGGTCTCTCGGTGCAAAATTACACCAGTGGTAACTGTCACTATCTGAGAAGACACATTATTTCCTAGACCAGTCACTTACCTTATTCAGCAACGTACATGTGGGAGCTGAATGTCCTATATACATCTGCATTTCATTGGAAGCTTACTCATTAGACTGCCTAATTGCCAGTAGAGCTTATGAATTCAGTTGGGTCTTCTCAGCATAGTCAAAATTTGTGCCAGGTATTCTTTTTTTTTCTGTGACACATCAATTCTGCCTTTAAAAAGGAAGCAAAGCATACTGTTGAGGACTATATAGCTGCAAAGTATTGCATTGTTCTTTTCCTTCACCATGAACTTTTTCACAGTGAGGGTGACAGAGCCCTGGAATAGGCTGCCCAGGGAAGTGTTGGAGTCTCCTTCTCTGGAGATATTCAAGACCCGTCTGGACGCCTATCTGAGTGATATGTCCTAGGGAGCTGCTTTGGCAGGGGGGTTGGACCCGATGATCTCTCGAGGTCCCTTCCAACCTCTACAATTCTATGATTCTATGATCTTCTTTCTGTTGGATTTCCCTAAGAAACGATGGCTCATGGACAGGATGTAGAGAAAGCCCGCTTGGTTCATGAGGAGAGACATTTTCACTACTCTGGATCTATACTTTCAGGAGACAAAAACTATGAAAAGACATACAATAACTAAAGACTGTTTTTTTCAGTGGGTGTGCTAGGTAAAATGTGAAATAATTTCTTAGTTCTTCAGGGAAGCATAATGGAAACAGAGATTAGATTCAAATGCAGAAGCTGGTCGTTGCAGACATTTGCCAGGTATCCGTTAGGATTGCTGGAAAGTACATTGCACTGCAGGTCATGGCCCAGATTTCCTAAGCCTGAATCATAGCTCTGTTGTTGATTTCTTCTGCATCCTTTGACAAACTGCCATTTGTGCAGTTTTCAGAAATGACTAGTCCTTTTCAGTGTCTTTCTGTCACGCTAAGTCTGTGGATGCATGATGTCTGATCTTTGGAAGTTTTGAGTTGTGGGTGCTACCATGTTCAGAGCTGGCTTTTTTTTTATATATTGCAGTTTGGTTATTAAAAACATAGACTTATTCTCTATTGAGAATGAAGGATAAATTAATTTCTGTTCCTTCAGCAAGCTGGACCTCTCCCCATTCCCCCAAAATAATTTCTAAGAATAAGGGCCAAAATTTTCTTAAAATGCTGTTGCTGAACAGTTCAGTCAATGGCTGAGATAGAAAATGGTGCTTTTTAAGCACTGAACACTGGCAGCTAATGTGGGAACTGTGGCCATTTAGTACCTTGGAGGATCCAACTCTTGTTTAAATACCTAAATTTGCCATTAGGTGTCTGAATCCGAGTACTCTATTTAACATACTTTATAGATTTCAGATTGAGACATCTTGAAGAAAATACCAGAATTTAATACAAAATACCAGAAAATACAATAATTGAAGCCACAGAAGTGATTAACAAATCAGAAAGGAAAAGAAAAAAACTTTCTCACTTGAATTGTCATTCTCTCGCATAAACCCTCGGGAGATAAATGATCCCACTTGCTCCATTGCATAGTACTCTGTGAACTAAACCTACTCAAGACAGCCAAAGATTTAAAAAGCAAATTCAAGTTATACTTTATCCAAGTATTAGTGTAATACAGGCAAATGTAACCACTACATGCTCCTTGCAGCTAGAGTCAGTTAACGTTTACTGCAATATTTCACCGTGAGCACAAGAAATGGAACAACTCTGAATCCTTTCATTTCCCTGATCTACAGGAACAGCGCCAGTTCACTTTAAACTTTATGGAAGGAATTCTTCTAGCATGTGGCTAAAACCTATCCATGAATAAATCTGAAAAACTTGCAAATAATAGAGGCTTCCACAGATTACCACTTCTCTATTCAGCTGTAATTATTTATGAGAATAGGGATTCTTCTTTGGTAATGAACACCATCTGCTAACCAGACAGGCAGTAATATGGAAAGACATCTATAAATCATCCCTTGCACAATCTTCAATAACTACTTAGATTTTAGCCAGAGGAAAGCAAAGACACCAAATACATGTTTCCTGAGCTTTCTATTTGTTGTCTGATTTCCTAGCAACTGACACCAGGTTGGGCAGTTGTTTTAAGCGTTTTTCAAGGAAATTCCAAGTCCCTTACACCACTAAAAGAGTATCTCCCCTCCTTTTTTTCTTTTTTTTCCTTAGTTTAATTGCAGGACTGAAGTTTCCAAAATGACTGCAAGGAGATCTGCACAAACCCAGCATATGCTGTGTGCAGTTCAACTGCAAGAAACTTTTCCACAGTGTAGCTGTCCATATATCTGTCCACATATAGCAAGATCATGCATTTCTGTGACAAGAACTTTCAGAGATGTTTCACTGGGAACAGAATGGTTTCCGATTATCCAGTTATTTCAGTGAGAGCTGAAGTCATGCAGCAATTTATAGGTTCTGCTTCCGCTTTTGTATTTAACCCTAACTACCAAATTTTATTTAATTTATTGCCATAAGCAGCACAAATTCCATTTATTTAGCAGAAGCAAACTCTAATCTATTGTTTGCAGACAAATGTAAACTCTGGGAGAAGGTTTGCATTCATTTAATGGTGATAACAGAGATGGAAGAAGTTTAATTAGCTGAGATAATTACATCATCATTTAAACTTTTCCTATTTCAATGTCTTATTAAAGTAGGCAGGCTACTCTTGTATAGGAATTACATTCCAGATTAAATCAAAATATATTTCTTAGCTTACTCAAAAAAAAATATTCATTTATGTTTGTAAAAAATATGCATCTACATGTACATCTTCAGCCTGAACACCATTCATATGAATGTAATTTGTGATCTTTTCTGATTATTTTAAGTATCTGCCAAGGCAGATTTCAAAGCCCAGGATAAGCACCTTAAGGCAGGGAATCTGTCTTCATAGCCGATGCACAAATAATATGAAAAATACTTGCAGTTTAGTTTTCCTTAATGGTTTATGTCTGTGATTCAAAGAAAAGGATAATGCTACAAAAATTGTGTGGCTCATGAAAATGGGGAAGACACTGAACAAATCAGGTATCAAATTCTAAATTCACCTTTTTTAAAATATTGAAGACAAAAAATTTGTGAATAGCAAAGACCCATAATTCTCCAGGAACAGAAATATAAGCTGCAAAGTCAGTGAATCAAAAAAATAAAAATTTCCTTCTCATTTAAAGCGGTATTCCTGGACATTTATTTATTTATTTAAATTCTAAGGCTGGGCAAGCTTTCACATACAACATCTGTGAACATTTAGATTTTTTTTCTATCATTATTTCATTTTTTTCCCTCATTTTAGTGTTCCACAAGTGTTGCAGAAGAGTTTAAAAGCAGCAATATTTAATCTCTTCGGTATTTCTGTAAATATTTTCTTAAAAAATATCTAGCATCTATATTCTCAAAAAGAAAAGGAAATATAATTGATTCTTACCTCATCTAAGAGCAGAAGCATAATATGTACTTTCTGCCAGTTGGCCAGAGAGTTCAGAGATAATGTTGCTGCTCTGATAGGGAGGTTTCTGCTTGCGTACACAGGTCAGTCAGAATAGTTCAGGTGTGAAGTAGACATATGTGCAAAGACCAGTGAGTTCTTTTCTCATCTCTTAGTGAATAATTAAGCATAAACTCATGCCATTTCCAGTCTGTTTACAAACAATTAATAAATTATTTGCAACATAATTTCAGCACATTATTAGAACTGAATCCCAGAGATCTAAATTTTACCTCCATTTTAGTGGGGCACTTGAAAAGAATCACTTCTCTTTTAACAAAAAGCCTTTTCTGGGAACATTTGTAGTTGGAAGAAAAGAAATGGCACAGTAACAACAGTTTGACGTTCTTATTCATGTGCTTCACGTACCTCACCCAGAGAAGATCGATTGAGCCCAGAGAAAGTACAAACCCCTCTGGAGAGGGATTGTGAGTAACCAGAATGCTACCTGCGAGGGTTGATAGAAAGAAAGGCCTGTGTCTCAAAGTTCAGCACACAGGCTTTCCACTCCTCTGAGTCATTTCGGGTTTAAATTAAAAAAACATGTATTTTTGGCTATCAGGAAACTCTTAGTAGGAGAAGCTGAGTCATAACTGCCTGTTTAGCTTTAAAATGTTCCCAGCTTTCTTCAGGCTGTGATAAATAGCAATTGGCTTTGTTCTCGCCTGCTGAAACTCCCCTACCTCCCCTTTCCCACCCCCTCAGGAGCCGAGCCATCGAGTCTGCTTGTTGAGAAATCTTTCTGTTTCCCAAGCTGGCGAGGCGGCTTTCCCCTCCTGAAGTCTATCCTCAGCGACCGTGTCATTCCTGCTGCTGAGGGAAAAGAGAGTAACTCACCCTGCAAATCCAGCTGCACAGCTCCCCTCCTGCCGACACTTTTTTTTCCCTCCAGTTGTAAAAACCCAACAACCTGGCTTCTTTTAAGGAAAGTTAGGCTATCTTCTGATGGGGTGGTGGGTTACACTGAGGCCTTACTCCTCTCTGTGTCTCTGCTGAAATTCTTGTGGATATCAAAGTTTCAGGCACTTAACGTTTATCCATCAGTGTTGGCAGGCCTCCGGGAAGTAAGGGCAGTCAATTTTTCTGTTTCTCTAGAGGGACTGAAGGCAGGATTGGTTTCAAATACACTTAGAAGCTGCTTTTTCTCCTTGACTGAGAGGTCTGGTAGCTTGACAGAGTAGCTTTGTGGCTGCAGGGCAAACCACCTGAGGGATAAGGAGCATCATGTGCAAGAAGGTGAGGAAAAAGGGAGAAGATCTAAGCCTGTGCCAATTCACCTGTGAGGTCAACCTCAGCTATATAAAGGCTTTCCTGGGTTACAGCTGATTATTGTTCAATTGTAGGAATTCTTGTGTTTAAAAGGTGCTTTTCCAGTGAGTACTGGGTGATGGACTGACAGATATCTGTGTTACATTGGTGGCATGGCTGGAGAACATCTTCCTCACATTTGCATTTAGATGTCTCATTTTTAGTTTAAAATAGCTGCTTTGCTCCCTTTCAGACCTGCTGGTCCTTCCTCTCACAGTTTTGTATTCTGCAGTTCTAGAAGTCCTAGAGCCAACTGTGGCAAAGCCAAACTCAAGTTTTCAGTGAGGAGCTGAAAGACCCTATGGCAGAGACATTGGCAAATACTTTTGGGGTTTAGCAGCCACCTTTCAATAATCACAAGTATCTCACAGAAGGTGTTGAGGAAAGTGTTTGCATTTAATTGAAGATCTTGATTTACAACTTCCTGGAAGAAAAAAATAAGTAGCAGAGCAATGGCCAAAGTTGACATGTTCACATGTCAACTTCTGCATAGACTGTAGACATGAGGGGAGTTTTACACATCTTTGTGGGTACGTTTAGCTGGTCAGAGGGGGAGTTTATTTAGTTTATGTTATAAAGTATTTCCTATAGCTAGAAGTTCCGATACAGATGCTATTTATCACTTCTGACATACCACAGCGTTTGCCTCTGGGAATATAGAGCTCATGGTTTGTTAGGTGGTTTCATTAAGCATTTTGAGGCTTTTTTTGCTATGTGACAGAACCTTCCCTCTGGAGATGAAGCCAAAGAGAAAGATGGAGTGTGAGCTTTACTTACAAAGATCGAGTGACCCCTTAAAAGCTGTGCAAGCAAAAGATTAGCTAGTACCTAAATGAAACACCCGGGGTCTGGTAACACAGGAAAAAAAATGCCACTGTAAGGCAGTGTGACATACACCAAACCCACAATTCCCTTGCTTTCTGCATGAGACAGACACACAGCAACCCTACCCGCTTCTCTAGAGGTGAGTTTCACCATGAATGTAGCTGATCAAAGTCTACCCTGACACTGGGTATAGCTGTTGTGCCTTCCCACACTGCTGACACCTTCACCCTGGTGATTGGGGGAGAGAACTCAACAAAGGGAGGTGAGTTGCCATGTCGCCATAAAGCACTGATAAAACTGCAGTCTTAAGTGTCCGTCTGCTTTGTGCTGTTAAATCAGGACCTGCATTTGATCCATTGGTTTGAATCTTTTTTTTTTTTAAAATCTAGCTCACAGTATGCACTAACTTAGTCATCCAAACAGCTGGGGACTAAGGTTAGGGCAATAATTTCTTATCTGAAAAGAAAATACAGAACTTTCTGAACTAGCATGTCTTTACATGGTTGCAATTCAATAAAAAAGAACATTAAACCCACCAAATGACAAGAAGCCAGTTTATTCACTGTGATGTGGCAGCCTGTAATCGTGCTTACTGGGCTGAGGGAAATTGCATTGTCTTTAATTGTATGATTTTTAAAGTAGTGGGAAATGGCATTTTTACAACAATAGGAAGCCTTGCCCATAGTAACTTAGTTTGTGTCTTAGTTGAGGTCAGTAACAGGATGGATCTGATTCAGCTTTCTAGAACTGATCAAAGTTAGAGGACAATACAAAAAATGTCACTTTTCGGATGCTGATGTATGGTGAGCAACATACCAAAACAGGAGATGAAGTGATTAATGCATGGGTAGTGCCAGTAGGACCAGCCTGCCATGCCCTAGCTTCTCTTCTCTGCTAGACCACTGCCCCCTGGGGTAGACCAGACTCTCAAGCTCTGTATACATTCATTCATCTGTGCATGAAATGGATGCTAATGCTTGTTCTCATTGCAGAGGTAACAGTGAGCTTTTCCAAAGTCTGATGGTCTGCTTTTGCTGTGTTGTCAGGTTGTGGAGGAGAACTTTCTGGATCTTCTGGTTCATTTCACAGCCCTGGCTACCCCAACAGTTACCCAAGCAACAGGGAATGCGTCTGGTACATTCACACAACACCTGGAAGTAGCATTCAACTCACCATTCAGGAATTTGACATCGAGTATCACCCAAACTGCAACTACGATGTTTTGGAGGTAAGACCATTAGATTTACTCCTAAAAAATAATGAAGTTACATGCTTTTCTGACTGGAGCAGATAATCCCAGGAACTATAGAAGCAGAAAAAATAATATAGCTGCCATTTCCTATTTCAGCTGTGGTTACAATTAGTTCCACAGATGTTAACGTAGAAACCATGGGGCTCTTACTATTTTTTTCTTTTAGGCCTTTTTTCTCTGTATACCTTAATCAATAATGACACTAGACATTGTACACTTCCTAACAAGAGACAAAGCTGCTTTGAAAAACTCAGTCTTAAAGAGTCCGACTTTTACGGTGAATTAAGTCAAGGGTGCAGTACCATGGAGATAAAATTTCCTGATGCAAAGGATGATAATGGATTACTTGGGGTGGGGAAAGTGAGGTGAGACCTTGTGTAGGACCATCCAAGGAGGTGAGGTTTATAACCCTCTATGCTGAATACTATGAAGAATGTTTTGTACTCAGAAAAAGAATAAAAGAAGAGTCAATGTCCTAGTTAGCTTAGGGTGGTAAAAGGAGAAAAGGGATCTCTCTAGACTTCCGGTTGGAGAAGGGATAGAAAATAATTTCAGGAAGAAAATCTTTATAAGCATAGACTTTCTAGATCACTCACGAGAGACACTTGAGCTCACCAATGGAGGTACAGTTATTGGGTCTTTTGATGTCAATATACGGGTGGTATTTGAATGTTTTCTTAATGAACCCAAAAGATTGATTAAGAGATCTTGTACGGCTCCTCTGGGGCCTTTTGTCTCCTCCTGGGTGATGTGACATGTGACCAGCATATAGCTAGACAGTTTTCTGTCCAGCATCTACACATACTGGTGCCTGTTCTCACCTCTGTAGCTTTGATTTCTCCAGCCTATGGTCCTTAGCACACACTCATCAGCAACATTCCTGGAAGACTTAACCCACATCCCAAAGCAACTAAATATGCAGTTGCCAGATAGATGATTTCTAAGTGTTTGTACGAGTAGGAGAGATGTGTAACTTAACTCCAGCTTTTGGGCTCTGAAACAGGCTTCCTTAGCTCAGCAATAAAGTGGAAATCATGACCAAATGGACACTGTATTTTCAGTATCCTCTTGATTTTGGGACTTCCGTAGAGTCGGGGTGTAAGGAAGTTGTTGCATGAATTCTCTATCAGTAGCACTGGTAAGTATGATTGTATGTCACATTGCTGACAGCAGTGCCTGACAGGTGACCTGTGTTGGCTTCTTTGGGTACTGATGAAATCTGTTGCATTGCAGTTTCATTGTTGTTTGTGCCTAAAATTACTAGATTGAAACTAATATGTGTGGTATAAGCATCAGTTATGGCTCTGATGCCCAGAGGAATCCATTAAACAGCTACAAAATCTAAGTCTGCTGTGGTTGACAATTTCTTGGATGCCTACATCTGAAGGTGATCACCCAGGAGCTATCATGATCCCCTAAGAGAGGACAACTTGCTTGGCAACTTTTTGACTAGTGAGATGACTGGCCTGAAACCAGTGAGTGGGCTGTTGGACACAAATCGCTTCACTAAGTTGTTTAAGACAGTTTGCTGCTCAGTGTCCCTGAGAAAGGTATTCACCTTAGGTTTTGGGTTCTCTTTCTTTACCATCTCAGATTTAGTTGCTATGCTTTACTTCTTCCCAACTCATTCATCAGCACAGATACCCACTTGCTATTTGAATTTCCCTGCCTTCTGCCCTCAGAACTGGCATGCCCCTAAGTTACTTCTCTCCTGACCTTGGCTCATCTGATTCCCAACACCTGTCTTTGACCTGCTGACAGATAACCTAACATAAATCGACATATTGGAAAAAAATGAGTTTATGTCTTAATGCAGATGAAAGGTTCTGCCTCGCACCAAAGAGCGTCCCCTGCAAGTGCCAGGCATTTGGTGGAGCTTTATGTACCTTTCCAGAGACAGGTTTTCTTGTTTTGTTATAACATTACACATTCACAGCATAATTTATATAGTCTGTACAGAACAAACGATGACTCAGTTTTAATGGTGAAAAAATAGGGATGTGGTTAACCATTTTGAGGAGGTTCTCTATCTTGTCATCTTTGCTTTAGTTGTCTATGTGCTGAGAACCACACACAAGTTTGAAAAGTGTTAGGAAAAAAGAGGTGCCCTGTGTGCCTTTGACACAGGCATTTCAGTGATTGCTGAAGCTCCAAATTTCTTTCACAGTATCTTCCCAGAAGTTACTTGTCTACCGATTCTTTGGGTTTTGAAGTCTGCTTTTTCTACTGATTTCACTTTTTTTCTTATCTGAGTAATGAATTCTACCACTTCCTGGTTTCTTTCAAGCCAGACAGCTTTCCAGCTTTAATAGGAAGTCAAAATCAGTACTACAGTAGCTCTCCACCCTGTTGTCCCTCCCTGTTCTGCTATCAGTCCCTATGCTCTAAAATAAGCTGTCTTTGGAATGTTGCAGTATAGCCTAACGTGCTTTTCCAAAATCTGTTACCTTGTAATAAAAGATCCCCAGTAATCACAAAACTTGCTCGCCTGGATACATTTAGCTTTTTGCTTAGAAACACCCTCACCCCTTTGACCAGGCAGACAATTGGAGGGATATTTTAAGAGATCTTTCCCATTGCAGCATCTTTGCTACTAACTTAATTTTTATACCATAGTTTCTTGAACATTTCCCTCTTGCACACTTTTCTGAAGCATATTTGTTCTTGTAAAATGTATCAACTGTCTCCCCTTTCCTTTGACAATGCCTCCTAAGCAAGCTGTCCCTTCCATGTCAGTCTCCCTGGCCTGCCATATGTTCACCAAGACTGTGCAATAATAGCTACATAAAAATGTTGTGTGTGAAATCCTCAAGTTTGTCTCATGGATACTGCATGCTCAAGTGTTTGACCCATTCTCCTTTAATCCTCATCCTCCTTTCATTTATGACATTGTTGCACTTTGTCTTTCTCTTCTCCCCTTGCCCATCAGATTCCATTGCTTCCACAAACATCCATAAGCAAATTTTAAGTTGTTCTTAAAGACCTTTTCTAAAAATGTTTCATGGAAATAAAG
Source organism: Laterallus jamaicensis coturniculus (assembly GCA_022605575.1). Classification (NCBI taxonomy): domain Eukaryota; kingdom Metazoa; phylum Chordata; class Aves; order Gruiformes; family Rallidae; genus Laterallus; species Laterallus jamaicensis. The sequence continues at coordinate 2,062,165 of JAKCOX010000008.1, forward strand.
CTGCCATTTTGGACACAATGAAAGTATTAAAAATACTTTTTTTATGGCTTCTATTGAAAATAAACACATAGAGAGAAATTACCATATCTTCTTTGTTAAATTATGGCAGCTTTTCTTTAACATGGACCAGATTTTTTAAAATTATAAATATATTCTGCCATGGCAAGATGTAGCTCTGAGCTGAAAGGGAATGAACCCTGTCAATCATTTGTATTTTCAAGTCTTTATTTGATGCTCTGGTCTTCTCATTTAAATATAAAGATACATTAAGTATTATATTAATTTTTAATTCTGTCAAAGCCAGGCTTTCTCTTTGCTGGCAGTTATATCTGAACAGGGATCAGTTTTATTCCCAGAAAATCTGTGTCATGAGGGTGACCAACCACATAAAAACAGCTTTCTGTTGCTCATAACTCTGGAATGCTGACTGTTGACAATAAATGGAGCTAACGGGGCAGAAGCAAATGATAAGAACAGATTAAAACCATGGGCTTTATGGCAGTGTCCTGCACCCCCGCTATGCTATCCAACATCATTTTATCTCTGGATCAGGTGCTCTGGTCAGACTAAAAGTTTTTATTTTTATTTTTATCTGTTTGCAGCTCAGAGATCCTGTGACTCTTTGTGAGCCACACCCTGGAATTCATTCTTTCCATCCATTCTCTTTTCCCTCTTCTTTTTTTCATGTGGTAACTATTGGTTTTCCTCTTTGTAGCCAAAAGTAACATTTTATTGTTTTTTGTCATGGAAACACTCTAACTTGTTTTTGTTCCAGCCCTTGTGAAAGCATCTGATTAATTGGACTGGCATAAAGGAGAAAAGAAAATACACTCCTAACTGTAAAGAGCATGCCGGTGACTGTGCTTTTCATTTTCAAACTGTACAGAAGGCCGTCACTGAACAGTTAACGATGTAAAAAAGACCCACAAACCTCAGATTTCCATCAATATTTCTTCCCCATCCTTAATTCTTTTCCAAGAGGTCACCTATAAGTGTTCAGCTTAGTTAAAGTTAATTTCTGAGGTAACACTGCAGAAATCAGCAGGGTTTATGTCAGAGCTGGTTTTAGTCCCCTTGCCAGTGGTGTACAGATGGCCCCAGGGAACACCAGGGATGATGTGGGAGACTGGTCCATGATGCTTTTTAAGTGCATATTAGAAACTCCTGCCGCATAGCTTCTCTGTGCTGTGTTAGATGATTAAGAGCATGTGTTCCTGCTAGATGTCATGCTGTGGCTCTGACTCAGGGAGTATACCACAAACACATTTTAAAACTCACATTTTGAACAGACTTCTGAGAAATGCAGCTGTCATTGGGCCTCACAAGCAGCCAAGCTGTAAGATTTTGCTGAAGACACAGAGCTTCCAGTGGACAAATAGGCTTCTTCCCCAGACTGTGACTGCTTCATTACAGATTCTCAATCTGAGCCGTGATTTCATCCATTCTGACTTCTCTTGAATGCCTTGAGGCGATCGATTGGACAGAGGAACCATTATGCATTCAAGTCATGCAGCCTCCCTGCAGAATGCAAAAAAGTGCTGTCTCAGTCAAAATGGAAATGTTTAAGCTATTAAGCCTGTGCAATCAGCCACTGAACCAAAATACAGTGTTCTGAACATCTAACAGACTGCGATGTTTACAAAAAATTAACTCCTTGTTTCTTATGGGGATGCAAGCTTCAGCTTCTTAGGTCTCACATTTCCCTGGAGTCACTGAAATTTTTTACAATTAAAAAAAAAAGTCTTTTCCCATATACTTCTAATGGCACAGCACCATCAGGCACCATGAGCAGTTGGTAAGCACACGATCAATCAAATTATATATCAATGCACTTCACTTAGCCCTGGAGGTGGTCGGACTAGCTCAGCTCTTTTTAAGACACATATTTAACTTGGACAGAACCCAGGCTTCTTCTGAGGTTAAAAAGTATCCAACAAAGTTTATTAAAATACTCAACTAGAAGAGCTGGCAAAAGGGCCATATAGAAGGTTGATTCTTATAGCACTGCTGCTTTCTGTAGAGATTAAGAGATTGCTTTTTTTGACCTTTTTGATGTTTACCAGAAACATAAAATATTGAAACAGATACTACTGGTGGGAAAATCCTGATGGGATTTGTTGCCTTATCTTCCCATACCCTTGATTTGCTGTTAGAACTTGCCATTCTCTAGTTTAGCTTTAGGATTCATACATAATATATGCTGATACAAAGAAAATTTATCTATTGCTAGTTCAGTTGCTGAAAGACAATAGCACACTCTTTATTTGGTTTATCCCTTTAACAGTTTTCACATTTTATGTTACTGTCAAGCTGACTTTTGCAGCTGCTGTCCTACCAGGGACATAACAAGCGAAGGCAGGAGACCCTTAATATCAGGTAGCATTTCATTAGCTTGCAAAAAGCCAAGAAAATTCAATCACTGGAGGCACTAGACACCAAAATCACCTTCAGTTTTGGAAACTGCACTGGGCAGATGTGTGTTTTCTTTAGCTTTAAGAGGGAAGACTAAGGAAAGTAAGGCAGTTTCACTAGTTATAAACAGGCTTAAACTAAAATCCCACATCCCTTTTGGAAAGCAAGAAACAGAATTTACAAGGCTCCAGCACTGCCATCTAATTCACTTGAATTGGTTTAAAAGTGCATTATGAAGTACACAATGCTGCTGGTGATATTTGAGAGAGTAGTATTTTTCTGGTTTCTAACAGCCTGAGGCACACTCTTCTGAGTAGGAAAAACTCTTTAAAGTCAAAACCTATCTTCTGTGGGAAATATTTATAATCTATATACTTATTTCTGAAGAATATTGTAAAAATGAAGTTTATTTGACAAAAATGCTGTAGCTTGGATGTTGATTCTGCTATTGAAGTCAATGAAATTGCTTTTTTTGTTGCTGTTTTATCAGAAAGAGTGAAGAAATCTACTCCCAGTTTAAAAATCAGTCTCAACTGTGCCTTTAAACATAAAGGGTGCAAAAAATCAGCACAAGTTCCTGCAAAGAGATATAGTTTGTTTGCACAAGTTTGCATTCCCACAGAAACAAGGTGCTAATTCTGGAGGGATGGGAGAAGAATGTGACAAAGTCCCCAAAGCAGAAAATTCTTATTTAATACAAGGCTAATTTCAAATCATCTGGAATTTCATACTTGCACCACATGGTTCAGTTACCAAATAATCCTGCAGAGAAAACAACTTTATTAGCTACTTTGCATTTAAAAATGTGGAATCACTTGCAATATTTACTGATTTTTTTTTTCTCCTAGCTGTATAGTTCTCATGTATTCTGTGTGGCAGATGGTCTCTTTGCAAAACTGACTGTGTTTCTCCCATTTCTAGGTCTATGGTGGCCCAGATTTCTTCTCTCCTAGACTAGCCCAGCTGTGTGTTTCAAGATCAGCACAGAACCCACTGCGAGTCTCTACTACTGGCAATTCAGCCGTTGTTCTTTTCAAGACAGATGCAGCAGTGACAGGGAAAGGTTTTAATGCCTCATGGCAAGAAAATCCGGGTGGTGAGTATCCTGATTAATACCATGAGAAATTCATTAAGTCTGAGAACAGCCAATCAACCATGCAAACATTTACAGTAGTCAAACAGCATAGGACTGAAAACTGAAGGAGAATTTGGTTGTTACTAAGAAATGCTGAAAAACACAGAGGGAAAAATGTATAGCTAGCTAAAATCTAGGCCTATTTATGTACCTTGAAACAGTCTACCTTGTTGGAATTTCTTCTCCATATAATTTATCAAGACATCCTTGTAATCAGAAAAGAACTTCTGCATGCCAGCAGTTCTCCCCACCCACTGTATCACCCACACAGAGTCCCTTATTAGCTAAATGATGCTTTTGGTTTTAAACTGTAAAGTGAAAAATACATGAGAACATGGCTTAACTTGGAGAACTTGGTGGACTACAAAAATATTTGGAGTGATTAGTAAGTACTTGAACTCCATAAGGTTCATCCATCCCCCATGTGATTATTTGTTCAAAACCTTACTGGTAATCAGTAAAAGAAGAGACACGCTTAAAATGTCCTGCCGCATGTCACTGCATGGGAGCTCTTATGAAAAGGCCAATTATCAGAAAGTAATTGCAATGAAAAGTGAGGAAAGGCAGATTTTGATTCTTGTGGTTTTGCTTGATTAAGCACACTGATTCATTAGTTTGTCAAGGTTTATACTTCTCCTCTCTCACAAGTTTTTTGAGAATGGCACAAGATTTTTTTTGAATAGAAGTCTACAATAGTCCTTTGAATTAATCCCCTTCCGTGATCGGGCAGCTTATTTTTTCTCCTTAGGCCCCCTGAAGTTTTCTCATCCCTATACTGTTGTACTCCAACCCCCCTCTAGCCTTCAAAATACCCGCTCACCAGAACACTATAACAGCATAGTTTTTATCCTTCCAGTAAGCTGCCTCCATCTACAGCAATTCCAATGTTTTTCTCTCACCCTCCTCCGTCCCTTTTCAACATATAAAAGTCCATTTGTTTGTGTTAGTCCTATTGAAAGCCCTGACAACTCCCACAGAGGATCCCTCATTCCAGGCCATTTAGATATTAATGAGCAGTGGAGCTATTCTGGTCAGAAATACCTGAGAGTGGAGTCCTCAGGAAGCCCTCATCTGCAAGTGTAGAAAGCCAGAAACTGGAGGCTTGCAATTGTGGTGCTCATGGGGAAAGTCCAGCTTACAGCTCTTTTGATATGTTCAGATACATCTTTCTCACCCCTGTGCCCAGCCAGGCCTGATCATTGCTTTCCTATTATGCTAGGTCCATGGCATTCAAATGAACAGTATTTTTTATTGCTTTTACATTATCTAGGATAGAGGAATACCAGCACTAATGTCTCAGCCTTTATCACATCTACTACCAGCCTGAGGCTAGGAAGAGGCATTACTCATAAGCATTGTTGCACATTCACCAATAATGATAATGTTATACTTTCCTGACAGGCATTTCCATTGACTTTTGTTGCAGACACAAGACTTCAATACTTGGAGCAGTCAACTTACAGAATTTGAATGTAGAAAATATAAAGATGGAGGTGTTCCTCCCTTAGCTTAAAAACAGGAATCTTGCTAAGCATAAAAGAGCTTCTGATTAAAACTGCTTATGTCTTTTTCAGGCTGTGGTGGTATTTTCCAAGCAACCAGTGGGGAAATCCATTCTCCAAACTACCCTCAACCTTATAATAACAACACAGATTGTTCTTGGGTTGTCCAGGTTGACAACAGCCACAGAGTCCTATTGAACTTCACGGATTTTGACATTGAAAGTCACCATTTGTGTAACTATGACAGTGTTGCAGTAAGTAACAATAGAAGTTTTGAGTTGCCGTATTAAGTGGTGAAATGCTTGCACAAGAGGAGGCTTCCTGTGCAATCTAGGCTGCAGTTGTTTTCAGACTGGTAGTTGCACAGTCATATTTATTCACTGATGAGCTACTGCTTAAATTTACAGCAAAATAGTTATGATCTAGCACACTTTGCTTCGCCAATGAAACAGACTTTACAGACACATTTTGCATTCTTCCAGGTACCCATTTATATCTGGAAGGATCTTTTCTTGAAAGCAGTGCATGCCACATCTGGCACCATGTTTTTCCTTTCAGTGGTGTGAGTTGTAGTTAGTACTACAGGAATAACCTTGTACACAGATGGGCTGTTACTGTGAGACACTTTTGCCATTCATAGTGCAATTTTCCACAGCTTCTTCCAAGCCACGGGGTAGGCTGGTCACAGATAATATAGATTGCCCACATTCTTACAAAAGCAGGAGAGAGAGGAATCAGAAGAAATTCTAACTGGATGGGTGTTTTATGTATGCACTGTATATTTGTATGCTCCTCAGCTGTCTAATTGCTCCATTATTGCTGCTGCTCTCTTAAAAGCTTCACACTGCTGTTTGTTTGTGAACTTTTGTTGATGTCACAGAAGTTCAGGTGGCTGTTCAATCACTGCAAGACAACAGAGAACTCTCCACCTCTCCACTTGGCCTTCTGGGAACAGGGACATAAAATCCTGACCTCTGATGTCAGATTGCACTTCACTCAGTACAAAGGCATGTGTGATCAGTACTAGTCAGATAAAGCACAGTGGCTGTAGCCCAAAATCCAGCTTTCCTCTCCTTGATAAACTGTCATTCAGAGGACTCAATTTGGCAGGAACCGAGACTCTTGAAAAAAGCATCAATTTTGACAACATTGTCTTATAAAGCTTTCTTCTACTGAACCAGAAGAAAGGAAATGTGTCCCCATTTTGCAGAACATAACTGCAGATTTCATCTGGCCACAAAGTGCCTTTGTACAATGACTGTTCATTTCTTTTTCTGGTTCTGAAGCATAGGGAAATACGGCTGTCTTTTTACTGAAATTGATTAGCTCCATCAAGGAATCATTGAACAGAATAATCTACTTGGAAAAATTTCAAAATCTTCTGTGATATCATGCACAAGTACAGAATCAGATTGCCTGACAGAAACACTGGCCATCTGAAATGGTATTACTGGTAAAAATGGCGCTTTTCCTCCCCCTCCTCAAATTAAAGGCTTAATTTTGAAAAGACCTGGTATGTAAGTTTCTCTTTTAAATCTGATGCCAGAGGTTGTATGTACCTATATAAACACTTTGCAGAGTACTCAGCTCCATGAGCTCCCTGCAGACAGAGGCATAACTCCCATTACCTTTATAGGCTGGATATAGGCACTGGGGTTTTAATCACTGAAAGGCATCAATCAGTCCTTCAGCTGGCAAAGGAGATAGCTGAGGCAGAGCACTTTGCAGGAGTGGAGTTTGCAGACCATTGCAATGCTGTGACACCCTTTTTCTTCTATTGCCATTCAAATATCTTTGGTTTGCTTCTGGTTTTTGGGGTTTTGGGTGTGGTGGAGGGATGTTGCCCATCAGCCTCAGCAAACAAAACTGAATCAGCAATGTGAGCAGGGAGGGAGATCCAAGTTTAATGCAAGCATCTATCACTGCTCACCAAGCGAGGAGTGGTTTGAGAATGGATGAGAGAATGCTGATTTGAAGCCAAAAGATAATGAAGGGCTCTGAGGCTCTGGTGTATGAGGTAGAGTAGAGCACTTCAGTGCTAATGCAGGAGGACTAGAAGATCAAGAAAGGAGTGGATGAGGTTTCTTTCTCTACCTGGTATGCCAATAAGCAGAAAATCACTTGTTACCAACATCTGGATGTGATTTGTGCTCATCTTGTTCAAAGGCTGACTATATGCCTCACATAGCAATAGGAGAACAGAGTGAGTAGGACAGAGAGTGCCTGGAAATACATAAGTGGATGTCTGACTGGGAATGGTTTAGGATTTGCATTCCAAAAACTGTGTAAATGGAAAATATGGGCAGCTAAGGAAGCTGGTGGGTTGTTTTTCTCTCTCTAATATACGAACAACTACTGTGTATGAGTAACACAGTGGTTCCACCCTTTTCTATTTCTTACATTTTTACTTATCTTTATGCATTTTTGCTCTGTGAGTTCTCTTGGGGCTCCCCTCCACCCTTAAGTGTACCAATGGCCTTTTCCTTCATTCTTCCCCTTCTAGGTGCAGTCATTTTTCCCCATGTTATGACTCAGGATTATTTTTTTCCTACCGTAAATTCCTTTCTGTGGGAAGCACATGAAAATGGTTGTTTTGGGTTTTTTTTTCCTGCAATGTTTTCTAGTGCACATTTGGAGGGAGAACACGCATTTCTGCTGCTTCTTGGCTTTGCTGCAAATCCAAAGAGCCCAGTGCATTTTTCAGTCTGCTCGGTGATTTCTTATGTGAATTTGAGCACAAATCTAGGTTCAGCCAAATGAATTCTAAGCCCATAATGGTAATGCATGGCATAACTGCTCTGAGCACCATCTAGGATCAAGGGATGGAGTTCACAGAGAGCCATCCAGGCCACCAAAAAGCAGAGTCTTCATTCTCTTAGCTGCCTAAATGTAGTTGATTCCTCTGTTCTGTAATTTAATCTATTCTCAGAACACATGAACATCTCCTCATCTGCTAAATGCAGATTTAGAGCCTTTACTTTCTCCAATCTCAAATATAACTTGGTTATATTCTGTAGAAAGCATTAAGATCTTCAAGAAGACTTTTCGCTGTCGCTGTCATCACACATAAGGAATAATTTTTAAATTTCTCTCTTAATTTGTTTATTTGGAGAAAAGCAGAAGGAAAGAAATAGTGACTTTACTAAATCCTGTGGATTTTTGCCCAAGTGTTTAACTAGTATTGTAATCGATGATACACCAGGAGTGCAGGTCAGTAAGAGTTTCAATTATTTGGCAACTGGAGGAGGATGTACTTGGAAAGCAGTTCTTGTGACACAAGGCACTGAAAAGGGGAGGGAGAAATAGTTATGTCTTTTCAGAAGCTTTGATTAAGTAAGTATTATTTCTTTTTTCCTGTTGCAATATAGCAAGTAGTACACAGGAATGTAGAGACATAAGCCTCTGGAAGCTAGAGAGAAGACATGGCTTCATTTATTCCAGGTGCTGGCAGAGGGGATAGAAATATGTGTGGGTTTATGCCTCAGAAGACAAAAAATACCCTCTTTTGTCATGTGCTTTGCAAAATGCTGGACACATTTGAACAAGAAGTCAATGAATCACTCAGATATGGTAATTGTGGAAAGGGAAGAGAAGAGCAAATTGCTGCTATGCACAGTGCAAATGAAAACTTGGCTTTTAAGTAAGAAGATGCATCATTCTTCTTGACTCATGCAGCCACAGAAATGCATTTCTCAGATGTTTTCAAAATAACTTCCAGAAGTTGCAGAGATGCAACTCTTTCCTGACGAGTGTTAAATATTGTGGTTTCTGATCTAGAGTCAAGACTGAAATCCTCACTATAGTGTTAGCTAATAAACAGCAGGTGAGCAAAAATGCTGCAGCCATACAATATCCATGAGTTACTGTTCCTGCTTAACTTGTAGCTGTTGTAACCCCTAAGAGTTGCTGAAGTACCTCACTAATGCGTATGCTGAACTGTTGCTTGAATCAGATTTTTACCAACTGTAAAGGCTAGGAAGCATTCCTGGGTTTCTGAAAGAAGAGACAGTACTATTCTTTAAGTAAGCTGCCCAGAAACACCAAATACACTTGATTTAGAAAACATTCCTGGCTTTGTGCTCTTCCCCCAGTATTATCACAAAAAGACTTCTTTGTTTCAGAAAGCTTTTGGAATGAAATGCCTCCTTGATCCCTTCTGTCACTCATCCTTAATATCTTCCTGAGTGAGAAAGCTCCACTACTAGAGTCTCACAACAGCCCATGTGTTAAGGGTCATATTCTCAGCTGTGCAGTGGCACAGATCCACCAAACCCAGCAGCTTATGTGAACTGTGGTCAGTCCCTCTCTCCCTGTGAAGGCAATACTTACTCTAAGTTCTATCATTCAGATCATATCCTCTCACTACTGCCTAGGGAAACACAGCACCTTAATTCCTAAGGATTATTTTGTCCATTGTTACTTTTTTTTCTTTTTCCCATTCCATGGTTTGTGATTTTTAACTCCAGGCAGTCTGATTTATATAAAGAATGTATGTGCAGAGCAAGAATAAACACTGCAGACTATGTATTAAAGGCTGATTGTGGCAGGATGCCAAGAGAGAAGAAAAGATTGAATGGGTGGATATCTTGGGTCTCTTTACCAGGTACTCATTTTTACAGGCATTGCAGCACACTGAAGACTCTGTCACAAGGTCACTCACAGCTAGCTAATGTTATAGACCAAGGGCAAATGTTTAACTCATGGAAACAGCATTGGCTATGTAGAGTATGGCTGTGGATTAAGCAGGAGTTCTGTCCCTCGTTTTCTCAGGTTTGAGGTTTATTTGAGGCAGGTCACCATTTTCTCAGCTACTGTGTTTAGAATTTTTTTTGCATATGTACTCAAAGGCCTTTCAATATTGGAAGCAGAAACATTGTGTTATACAGTCTAGTTAGAAACTTTTAATTCATTGGTGCTGCACTGCACAGACTTGCTGGACTTTGAGGCAATTTGAAATAACAGAAGTCAATCAGAAGTACATTTCTTCTAACCCAATGGTGTTCTTTTGTTCAAAGTGGACTCTTACATAGCTTTTAATATCCTAGCACCTGAATTTCTTCCATCCCTCCTATTGATATTTTTATCTGTATTTTTCTCCATTTTGCTATAGGAAACTGAGTCACAGGTTATATTAAATGATATGCCTATGGTAATGTGGGTCGTTAATGCTGAAACAGGAACTGAATCCAATTCTTGTTGCTGCTCAGTAGCCCAGAGGTTCTTCCTCTGTGGCTTATGTGAATGGGCTCATCACTTCTGAATTTAGGCAGAAGGGCTCTGACACCGGCCTATGGCTCCAAGCACAGAACCAACAAGTAACATCTGCTGGAGTGCTAGGAAAGACTAATGGGACACCGAGACTGTGGCTGGTTCACCCTCTCTGTAGTTTCTCTTGTCACAGTTTTGATGTTGCTTAAGCTTCTCCCGATTGTGAAACAGGAAGGAAACAAAATTATCAGCTGTAAGGGGAAAAAAAGAGAAGGAAGGCATTTGTGGTAAAATTAAAAGTGAAGTTTTGTAAAAGAATGTTGCTTTCTTCTTCCTTTTATTTTTTTTTAGAAAAACTTTTCTTTATCCACCTCTTAAATAACACTTCATCTGTGTAATTTAGCACCCTAAAACTATTATAAAGCACAGATATATGGACTCTGATCCTTCATGCTGAATACATGTAGTGACTTCTCTTTTTATCTGCAGTCATAGCTGCCACTGGTGAGTGAGTTGCATGTTAGGGCCAGTTTAGAAGTCTTTACTGAGGCAGGATACAGGGTTTATCTCAATGAAAACAACCAGGGAAGTTGTTAGCCATTAGCAGAAAACAATACATGTACAGGGATATCTGGATTGTTAAAGGAGAGTTGCTCCCATACCAGATACACACAGAGGAAGATAGATACTTGATGCATTTTCGTTACAAAGGTTATACCAGCTTCAGCCTGAAATAAATGCATTGTTTGGAAATGGCCATGGAATTAAGAGAGGCAATGTACAGTTTGTTTGTAGTGCCTGTACAAGGGCTGCATTAAGATCAAAATACATGAAATGTAAGAGAGGAGGTGAAATAGAAGTCTTATCAATACTCCTATTGAAACCAAATACTTCATTTGATCTTTTCTTAACAGGTATTTGATGGCCCTAGCAATGAAGCACCACTTCTTAGAAAACTCTGTGGGACACAGCACCCTCCTCCTATCACCTCCTCCAAGAATGTGATGTACATCCGACTGAGCTCTGATCACAGCATCCAGCACAGGGGCTTCAGTGCTCGCTTTACTGAAGGTAATTTTGTCATTTATATTAATGCATGTATATCTAATCACCAGTTTGTTTGTATTAGAATAATAGAATCCTTCTACGATTCTTTACTGAAGGTAATTTTGTTACTTACATCAATGCATATTTATCTAATCACCAGTTTGTTTTTACTAGACACAGTGGATAACTGGAAGTGGTGTTTCTGTGCGTATACCATACCAGTGTGTATCTTTAACAGGACTGAATTTTTCCAAATTACAGATTAAAGACATTAAATCTAAGGATCATCTTAAATTCTCTGATTGGGGAAAAACAATGTATTTTTTATAGCAAAGTATTTAGCACACATCAGCTGCAACTTATTCCTCCTCCCCAGAGGGTAAGCTACCCATAACTGTCCTGAGAAAAATGTGCAACTGGCAGTTTCCACAGACCTAGTGACAAAATAACATTTTATATGTCTATCCATGCGCATGAATCTGAAAAGCTGTGAAAGAATTCTGCGTGGTACTGTTGATGAAGTCCATGGATTCAGGCCTGCAAGCACTGCCAAACATCAACTATCCAATTTGTGGAGTACTAATTGGTATTTTACATGGTTTCCTTTTTAATGAAAAATGACACCAACTGGGCAGAATTTTTCATGAAATTACATACTATTTGATGATTAGTGATTTTCTTTCTTTTTTCACAATAACTTTGGAAACATTTTTTCCCCAAGATTCAACCATTTGATTTTTGCAGAGAAAATTCCTTTCTCTCCTGTTGTTCTCAGGATTCTTTTCATTATAAATCTGCACTTTTCCCTTTTTTTTTTTTTTTAAATATTGGGAAAAATTATGAAGAAAAGGAGGAATTTGCACCAGCAAAAATGTCAGAAACCACAATTATTCCCTAAGTATACTTGTTAGATGCCTAATTAAGCATTTCTGACTAACAGCTATAATCCGTTAAACATTTTCAGAGCACATTTACTGGATTAGGCCCTGCACAAAACATGCCTGGTGAGCAAGTGCTCCTTACCTAGGATGTATGCAGCCCAGGTTCCCTCTTCCTGTGAAAACTTTCTTCTGCTGTCCCATCTTCTGCTGGATGTTTGAGGGAGGACAGCACAATAAATGAATCGCAGCCTTTCATACCTAACTCCCCACCTTGCTGTGTAAAGCAACTCAGATCTGGAGGTTTTGTGATGAGCCAGTATCCTTAAAGATGGCGCATGGCAGGACTCAGCACTGTTGGCCAGTGATAGAGTCAGCCAAGCTTTTGTGTACGTGCAACGTTTCACACAGTTGCAGTTTTGTAAATGCAGTTTACAAGAGGATCATGCCAATCCAATGTGATGCCATCCTTGGGCATTGGAAGGTTCTAGAGAGCTTCTCATTATTTTTTCCCTTCCTAGTTGCCAACACTAGCAAATAATCAGAGTATGACTGCACTACTCTGAAACAAAGTTATTTTGGCCCCAACAATTGCTCTTCTGGGCTATAAGGAGCTGATAAAGATGAGGTCTGTTGCCAAGTCACCCTGGCTTCTCTCAGATCATCAGCCAAGCGCAGCATGGCCTGTGGATACAAGTCAACAGAGTACACCCGGTGCAGGGATATAGTCCTTGAATCTCTTTTTCTGGTAAACCACTGTCATTAACTTTATCTTCATTTCACATGGATGTATCATGTTACATTTTATGCATTAATTTTCCCATCAGAACCTAAGATATGTGGTTTGTATATATAAATACCTATGTGTGTATGTGTCTCTGTGTGTGTTTCGTTCTAAAGCATGTGGAAGTTTCATAGAGTCAGATTCAGTTGGGGCAGCAATTTCCTCTCCTCTGTATCCTGTCAAATACCCAAACAATCAGAACTGCAGCTGGATTATTCAAGCTCAGGAACCATGTAAGTAAAAACACCTTTTATAGTTAGCTGGAGTGACTAACATCCTCATCTTTTCTGTAATAACAATACAAAATTCCTCCTTTATTTCTTTAGGAAGTTCTGCATCCTGGTAGTTGGAGCACATGGCTCTTCTGATCTCTCCTAAATCAGATTGCACTGTAGAAGATTTAGTGTGGAGAGAGGAAAACAGTTTACAACTTTGTCATTTCAGCTGATATAGCATGACCCAAGTGCTGTAATTATAAGTGAGGTGTTGAATACTATGTGAATTTGGATTAATCCATGAGAAAATCCAAGAATTTATATATAATTAAAGTATTTGATCTGTATTTTTTTTTAAGCTAGAGTTGTGTTAGATTAAATCTATGCTGTTAACATAACAAAAAGAACCCCAAAGTTAATTAATGAAAAATGTTAGAGGAATTTAAATTTCAAGCACAAATAAGATTAAAAAAATATGGTCTTGTGTGCATATACACCCTCAGACATTCCTCTCTAATTTTAGATAGATTTATGACCACTCATAAGGCACCAAATACTTTTCATCAGATACTGGGATTACCTTTAATACCCAATATTACCTTTACATTCCATAAGATTTCTAAAAAGTATTTAAAATTAGGTAATAGTATCCTGGTAACATAATTTAGAAAAAAAAAAAGTTTATTTTTAATAGCAACTATTGGACTTCACTTGTTCAACTGAGCATTTAACCACTGTAGTTACAATCACAGAATGTTCCAGCCACATTTATAAGTTTATTTTGCTAAGTTAAATTTATAACTTTCCGTCCCTGGCAGTGTTCAAGGCCAGGCTGGATGGGGCTTTGGGCAACCTGATCTAGTGGAGGGTGTCCCTCTGTATGTCAAGGAGATTGGAACTAGATGGTCTTTGATGGTCCTTTCCAACCAACCTGTGATTCCATGGAAATCAATCTGCTAAAAAAAAAAAAATCAGGATATAAGCAGCAGGGTATTTTGTTAGTGTAGGTTCTTATACAAATACATGAAAAGGACATCATCAAAGCTGTTCCTCACCTACAGAACATTTATTTTTAAAGACAATCTTTTCCTGGATCCAAGTTGAAAATTCATGTATAACTATTGTCTCCTGAAGTACATCAGTATGAGAGACCTGAAAAATGCTGTGTAAGGAGCCTGTGTAAGTAGTGACTTCCTCTGCTTACCACCAGGACCACTGCTTACCGCACGGTACAGGTACACCTGGCCCCGTTATGCCACTTGCGCAGCACTGCAGAGCACGGCCACATACAACAGATTTCACCAATGGTAAACCACAGCAGAGTTCCTGCTCTGCTGTTACCGAGGAGGCCAACGAGTCTCCTGCCCTTGCCACCCACTGCGTTTTTCCTTTTTGCTTTGTGTCCTGAGGACCTGCATTGATAGCTGTAATTGATTGACTGGACAGGACACAAAAGAGCGCGGAACACGCAGGCGATGTAGCTGAATGCCAGTCAGTGGCACCCTGCTGAATGTAGTGCCTGGGTCCATGTCTGTCATTTCAGCTTATTCTAGCTAATTAATTGTAGCCCACTGAGAACCAAAATATTTGTGTCAAATTCGGGCTTGGTCAATGTGCAAGAAAACTTAGTTATCATCTAAATCATGAGATTCTTTCTGACCCACTCAAACAGCATCAGAGCTCCAAGCTCAGATGTAACTACCGTTACAGATTGCTGTTGTGGACAGCCTCTTTTCTTCCAGATATGTCTTCACCTTTGTTCATATTGGAAAAGCAAGAGCAATACAAGAGTCAAAAATACCCTGAGTCAGAAATCCTCTTTTTCAGAATGTAGCCTGAAGTCCAAGGGTGTGGAAAATCCAATTCTGTACAAATATAGCTGAGGGTAGTTAATGATCCTTTAACCAGTCCAGTTGATGTATGTGAAATGTTACAAAACGATGAAAGAACAAGCCCTTTCTCAGCCTGGAGCAGGGCAGCATCAATTCACATTTTGTCTGGATCTATGGTATAGATCGCAAAGGGACAGAAGGTCACGGATGTGTAGAAATAAGTTTTGTTTCTGAATGTGTGTACATTTTCCATGTTGTGTTTGCTGACATACAATGAAGCTGTTCAGATATTAGGAAATTTAGATTAATGGGTATGTGTTTAATCCTATGCTTGTAACATTGATTGTACTAGAAAGTCCTGAAATATGGAGAGATTTACCAGGACCTTTGCAGCAAGGATTAATTCACTTCCATCAAATTTACTCCACATATCAAACTTCTTCAGATGTTATGCTTTATGGGGACTGATTGACTCCAGGGGAGAAAAGAGGGTACATTTGTTTAGATGTAATTATTTCTCTTTGAAATGCCAAACGTCTTTTTAAGTCTTTACTCTTTGCTGTTGCCAGTCAACCATGTCACACTCTCGTTCACTGACTTTGATATTGAAAATGGACGCAACTGTACAACAGATTTTGTGGAGATTTTGGATGGGAATAACTACGAGGCTCCTCTTAGAGGTACTGGACCTTTGGCTTTTTTATTTCTTTCATAGAACTACACCCAAGGTATGCAGGAGAAGTTTTTCTGTGAATGTCCTCCTGCTTCATGGATTTCCTCTTATAAAGGAAGCTCCTTTCACCACTCTGGCAGGAAGAGACGAGGAGTGGAGGATAAGTCTGCAGTGTATATGGCATGGTCTGCCCAGGGCCTGACTGAATGCTTGCTAACCCTGCAGTTTGGAGCTGCCTCAGCTGCCTTTTCCTTCCTTCTCAGCTGAACAATGTTGGGAACCAAGCAATTCAGTTTAAACCGAGTTCCCAGTTAACTATACAGAAGCATAGCCTAACCCACACAGTCCAGACAAAACGTAGGTGAAGAAAGCTGCAGATTTCTGGGAGCAGAAAACAGACTTTCCTTAAGCCCTGGAAAGCCTGACTTTCTGGTTGTTCCTGATTTTTCTACAGCTGTCTCTCAGAATCACTGTCCAGAGCCATCACTTACTTTCAAGTGGCAGGAGAATCCAGGAGCAGCAAAATTCAGTGATTATATTGCTGGGAAGCCCTGAGATACCCCCGGCCACAGAGTCATCCTGACTCCCCTCACATCCCCAGGCTTGCTTCAGATTCCTTTCTGGGAAATTTGGAATATCTGTGCTTGATTATGCCCTCCCTTACTCTACTTTTCTATATATTCCTGTGCCAGGAGTGGCGCTGCACTCAATTTAAATGGCTTGTAACTAAGAGCAGAATTAATTTTTTGATCTCTTACCCTTGGCTTTCACTTGGCAAGAGGACCAGGATACTAGCTGCTATCTCTTTTTGCTGTCAGATGCCTTTCTGCTAGATCATGATTCATATTCCTAGCCCCCATGTTACAATCCATTGCAGGAGAAGTGGTCTGTAATTTGTCACTTGTTTTGGTTTTTTTTATTAGAAACCAATTGAGTGAAATGGAAACTACTGCCTGATATGTGTGATGGGATTTTTTTTTTTTCAATTAGGCTGTAATTTCTGGATAAAGGGAACACAAAGGAGCAAAATGACAGAATAGCCAGTGACTAGGATGTCTGTAGTTCAGGAGGTCCCTCCTCTGTTAAAAAAAAATGCCTCCAGAGTTGAGTTCTGTGCTAATGAAATGGAGTATTCAATTTTTATGTAGATTGAATTAACAACTGCAATTGTAGACAACATGTATTGCCTAGTTGCTGACAGGCATTAACCCCAAATGTTAAATTAGCAACAGTAATTACATGTTGAACACTCCTTTTTCCTCTCTGTCTTGTTCTCTTTCAGGCCGTTACTGTGGCACTACCATACCACATCCTATCACTTCTTTTAGTAATGCCTTGGTGGTGAACTTCATCTCTAATAACAACATTACTGCCAGGGGCTTCCATGCCACCTATGCTGCATCGTCATCATGTAAGTCCATATGACAGGTGTTGCTACAGTAAGTCTCTGCCTTTTAAGAAAATGATCCTTTATCTCTCTGACATTCCCTCTTTTAAAATCCCCTTTTACCCTTCCTCTTTTTGGCCAAGGTCTCAGCATGTATATCAACAAGCTAAAGACAAAAGAAATGCTTTCTTCATTAGCAAATGTCAAGGTCAGTTGGTTTTTTTCATGTCATCTTTCTCAAGTCTCTGCTGTCTTCTTATTGCAGCCTGTGGGGGTACTTTCCACATGGACAGAGGAGCTTTCAACAGCCCTGGCTATCCTGAGCAGTACCCGCTGAACTCGGAGTGTGTCTGGACGATTCTCAGCTCCCCTGGCAACCGGCTCCAGCTCTCCTTCATGTAAACGCACTGCCAGGGGTTACTTTTCAGACCTTTAGCAGACATGAAGGAAGGATTCTCTATGTTTATTAGGAAATGTAATTGCCAGATGATAAAGCTGAAACATGTTTTTAGAGAAATTTGGAAAGACAGTGGTCAGCGGCAGCTTGCAATCAGTTTCTCTTATCTTACTCATTGCTTCTAATAAGGCATATACAGCATGATATAAATAGGCGCTTTGTTGTTTGAGCAACATGGGATGCTGAAGAAGCCAGTTCTCTCTCACTTAAAAACATGAAGAAAAAGTTTAGCATTGCTCTGCCTTTTCTTTACAAAGGAAATTCCTACAACCAGATTCACTGTAGTATTATAGAGCTAAGTAAACTAAAGGGTCCAGTTACTCCACAGATTGTAGGGTTATAATTGTTATTAAAGTCTGCAAAATTGCTCCAACAATTGTAGCAGTGGTAGTCCAACGGGGGCAAGGAGAGTGAAAGAATTTTGTTTTCCCATTAGGAAAGTAACTTTCCTTTGAGGACTTCTGACAGGAAAATCATGTGTGATCCACAGAACAATTTGGAGGCCTTTACCAGGGTTGTTAGGTTGTTCTTTACCCGTGATGTGGATTTCTGAGCCTCTGTGTTTCCCAGTATCAAACAGTGGCTGCTGCCAAGAAAGAGAACACTAAGCTTCTGCAAATCTTATCAAGAATCAGCAGGAAAATAAAAAGTTATTCTGAAATCTGCGTTTAGACTTAATCGGGACAAAAGGAAAATCTGCCCAGTAACATGCTGACTGCATAAGGTGCAATTTGTTAGGCACATACTGATTCCCTAACTCAATAAAAAGGACATTCTATTCCTTCTTTACTCACTGAAGCAGAGCAAAAGTACTACAGCCTGAAAACATTTTCCAAAATATTTGCTACAAAAAAATGAATAACAACTTTTCAGAACCAAAACAGAAATCTAGTGTGAAGCAGAAACTATCAGCAGAATGTACATTCAGTTATACAAAGTGACACTGAGTAGATGTAAACTCTTTCTCTTCAGTTACACATCGCTGAAAGGCAAGCCAAATACGCTGGAAAGCATGGAGTAATTGTGTTAGAAACAGATTTATTTTATTTTATTTAATACTAGGGGTTTATAAAGTTTTGTTGGCACAAGGCATTAATTTTGTTCGGCTCAGTCTGTACAGAAATGCCTATCTTGCAGTTTCAGGGCTGGCTTTAAATTAGTCAGAAGTGTATCCATATGAGAGGTTGGAACCATTTCACAGCACATGTACACTGAACACATATGACTGTATTCAGTCATGAAGGGGAGGACCTGTTACTAGAAATTCAGAAGGCATAAATATTTGGAGCATTGTTTATAAAAGGCACTCTTTGGAATCTTTACTATATATTCATGGCCTGCTTCTGGAAAGTCTATTGAATTGAATCAAACCACTTCACTTAGAATAACATAACGATTTTTGGAATGTATTTAGCGTTCAATTTGGTGCAATAACTTAGAATTTATAATTTCATTACTGCATCCAATTATTTTTCTAACATAAAAACTGGTTTAAGAGAGTTTGCAACAATCTTTATTATTACTTTGCACACCCAGATATGTGAAACTCAGAGAGGCCAGAGAAGCAGTAATATTTACAAATTCAGGAGAAACTACTAAGGATTTCTGAGCTCTGAGGTGTTAACTACAAATAAACATGTGCTTCTAGAAATCGTTCTCTCATGAGAGACTGTACTGAAATAATACACCTATGAAGGGGCTGCAAACTGATCAGTAAGGCAGAAAAGTATCCTCTCACCCAGTAAATAGTCTGACCTCAGCTTACTTACATTAAAAATCTGGTTTATATATACCAGGATCTTTCTACGTTCCATTGTTGTTATTGAAGAACTAACAAATATTACAAGGGTTTGGGAACTCTTTATAAATTACAACTTTGTAAACTGAAGCTCTGTCATAAAATAAGGGGCAAGAAAGGAAAGAACCTATATCAGTAGCACTGCCCCATAAGGAGCAATGACTTCTGGACTCTGGAGGGTTTTGCTGCTGTTACCAGCAGGATGCCAGCTACAGGCAGGTTTGAAGTCTGGCAGGGCAAACTCTGTTTGTATGTGTCAATCATATCCCTGATAATGCTCTTCTATTGCTATTGAAACAGGGAGTTCCAGGTGGAAGCTAGTAGCAGCTGCACCAAAGATTACGTGGAGATTCGTGAAGGGAATGATACAGGCACTCTGGCAGGACGATTCTGTGGGAAATCTTTGCCTTCAAATTATACTTCTACTGTTGGACATATCCTGTGGGTCAAATTTGTCTCAGACAGCTCAGGCACTGATGTCGGCTTCAGGGCCACATTCTCTCACTGTAAGTAAATGATATTTAATAATAAACTGTTGTTTCATAAAACTTCCAAAATTATTCACAGAACTGAGTGTTTGGCCTTGTAAAGTCCATTAGAAAATTCTGGCTTATGTCAGTAAGGCTGTGAATTCACTTTAAAAATATTGTGTAAAGTATCTGCTGAATATAAAGGGATTCTCTGAAACATGTCAGAAAGAACCTGTGTGTATGCAACATAATCAGAAGAATTAGACATTAAATTCTTTGGATTATCATAACAGAAAATATTTTTTCAAATTGATATTATTATCCTTGCAGAAGCAGAAAAGCTTAATGGATTATGGAAAATACAATGTTCTCTATTTCATTGGCTGTTTTCTAACAGTTTTTCACCTGTTACCAGATTCTTTCTTCAGCAGTATTGGACTGTGAAGATAGAAGTAAAAGCTGTATACTAAAATCTTTTATGGTCACCCAAGTTTGCCAGTAGCCTGTTAGAATTAAAAATGTCTGACCATGTGTCTTTGCTACATGAGAGTGAGCAATGGCATTCAGTGTTTATGTTGCCATTGATTTGGCACTTGACAAATTAAGAAAGAACCATTTATTTCCCAGCTTTCTATTTTGCTTTTTGAGTACCCCAGTATCCATCTTCCAGTTTGGATCTATGTGAACACCCAGGATGCATAATGAGAGGAACAGGAAATTGTTCCAGTTTATGCTCCAAAATTGCAAGGGACTATTGCACACATCAGTCCAACTTGCTGCATGAGCAGATGGCAGAAGCTAAACACCTTCTGATTATGCAAGCTAAACTTCTAATTTTTTAAGTTTTTTTTTTACTTTGAGACTTTTGCCACTCATTTTCAAAAAGAATTAACAATAGGTCAGAGCTCAGTGAAATCAAAATGATTTTTCACCAGAACACACAAAGGTATTTTAAAAAAAATATTATTTTTTAAAGTTTCTTGGAAAGAAATGAAGTAAGCTGTCAGGGAGGAGTTTAGATATGCCATCTTCCCATTTCCAAGTGTAAAGCTACAGGGCTCGAACAGGTAATTGCTTTAGATAAGGACACACTGCATCCCTCACAACAAGAAAATAATTAGATGTGCATCCTAGGACTGTCTGAGACACAAGTCTGTGCCTCAAAGCACTGTCTAGTCCTAAGTAAATTAAGTCAGATGGGCTGAATCGAAAGTTGTATTTCAGGTTGGGCCTCAATGCTCTTTTTAATCTATGTGAATTAGAAGCTTTGGTTGTCTCTGTCTTGTTTTTCAGTGTATGGGAATGACATTGTGGGAACCAGAGGACAAATAACTTCACCACAGTGGCCCAGAAGTTACCCTCACAATTCCAATTATGAGTGGCGGATAAGCGTTAACGCTTCACAAGTCATCCATGGCCGTGTCCTGCAGATGGATATCGAAAATCATCACAGATGCTTTTATGACAAGCTAAAGGTGATTTAACTGTGAGAAGTTACTTTATTTCCATTAACTTTGATGAAAATGATGAATAGTGAACCGTACAAGAAGAATGTGAAGAATTTCTGAGGATCTGGTATGGCTTATTGTTTTTGCTGTGAAAAAATAATTTGTTATAAAGAAGGGTTACATGTCTTTGGCTCCCTAACAAATATTTCCAAGCTGTCAGTTTGAAACTTATTAAAAATAAGTCTACAATGTACCATCCTGAAATTTTAAATCCAAGAATTTCAGGTCAGATACCAAATTGAACTTTGCTCTTTCCTGATTTAGTTAATGACGACAGTGACAATAACATCTCAGTGCCTCTAAAAATAAGGTTATTTTAAAATCTTACAAGGAATAAGCCTTTGCTTGCACCTTCTTTTCTCTCTGGATCCATAATTTGCTGTTGGCAGTAGGAAAGTACCTCTTTCTTCCTGGTTGGTTGGTTTTCTGTACCCTCCTGTAATAGCCCTTTTACCATGCTAAGAAATACAGAATGCATGGTGCTAAGCGAAATAGAACAACAGAGGCAATAACATCTCTCTGAACTTAGCTAAACACAACTACTTAGTTAAAGAAATTAAATATCTTTCTTATCTTGTTTTTAGCCATCTGATTCAGTAATTATCCTTTTCTTTCATCTTTGGGAAAAGAAAGTTAGTACTAGTTTAATATATTCCCTTTATTCATTATTAACTCACTGATATCCAGATATAATGTTAGTTCAGAATGGAAATATAATTTTTTACTTCATCTCACATCAGATTTTAACAGCATCTTCTTTCTTCTAACTCACCCTGCCTTTCTTTGTCTGCCCCTTAGAAAGCAAAATGAGTGTTTTATATCAGCTAAGCATTCAGTGGGTATGAATAAACCTGACCTTTAACCTGACTAAAGGATCAGATTTTCAGTGCAATGTTAATGTTTATTTAATATTTCTTAGCCTTCTCTACTGGATGATTTTACTGTGGGAAGAGGACAAGAAGACAAAAAAGATTTGAAAGGTGGCAAAATAGAAGCATCTTTTAACCAGCCAAGACTTTATATAATAAATTAATTTTAAAATAATAAAGCATAATTATTTAATGGAATTTAAAATATGTGTGTTCCTCAGAGGGAAAAGGTAAAAAATCAAACACAAATAAACCAAACAAAAGCCACACCCACAGAAAAATGCCATTTTTTCCTCCAGATTGTGGTGGTTTTTTCTTCAGCAAGGAACAAGATTGTACCAGTGGACCATTTTAATATGGAATGTCAGTCCTTCTCCCTAAAGAGAAACCCTGCAGTGGGAAATGAGCTGAATTTGATGCCTTCCATTCTGATCCTTCTTCTGTGAAAACTTCACTATTAACAGTATATAATGATTTTGTTTCATTTTTTTGTAAGAGAAGTTTCTTTCTGGGGTTTGCTAAAAGATCCCTCAGTTGTTTTAAGAGGGTAATTTTCTCCTTGGAAACTTGCTGGGTGGATGAAAATCTGCCTGTGTGAGGAACAGCACCATTCTCCTGCCTGCAGGTTTATGATGGGCCCACCATTCATTCTCGTCCTATTGCAACATACTGTGGAGCAGACCCTGCTTCTTTTGCATCCTCTGGCAGTTCAATGACAATCCAGTTCCAGTCAGATTCCTCTGTGACTGGAAAAGGCTTTCTTTTGGAGTGGTACGCAGTGGATGCTTCTGCTGTTACACGCACAATCGCTAGAGGTGGGTTTTCAATGTGCTGCTCAGTGAAAAGTGATGTAGCCAGTGATATACTGAACTTTATCTAAAAAACTTCCCCAGAAGGGAAATTCCTAGCTATTAATGGAGGGGAAGCTTTCACTGACATTTAATTAATCATTTTAATAACTTTTAAAACAATTGATAGGGACTCTGATATACTGTTTTACAGTGTTTAAAAAATAAGTAAGTTGGTAGAGGGGCATTTTTATTTACACAGGTAGTTCAGGAAAGCTGAGCATTTTATATGCTTTCATGAAAAAGTATCAGAAAGGAGGAGGAGGAGTATTTTTCTTGTACCACTGTTTTTTCTCTGAGCTGTTCAACAAGAGGAAGTTAAGATTAAATAGGACATAGTGCAATGTCCTCTTTGTAAATCTGACGGCAGATTTTTGGGAACCGGGGGATAAAGGATTCCTGTGTTTCTGCAGGACAGTAGCAGCGTGTAATAAGTTTAAATGATCTGTATGACAGTGTCACTATGTAATGTGTTGATGTTCTGGGAGAGCACTGGGCCACTAGATATCCCAGCAAGGACACCATTTGAATCTAAACTTATAGCTGAAACATTAGGAGTGGAGAAACGGCTTCAGTTTCAGGGGAGGGTGGGATGGGGAATGGGTGGGGTGTCTAAATTGTTTATGTATTATTGGTTAAGCATGCACCACTCCTTTCTGATATGCAACCTGTTGTAAATGGTCGTAAGTCTTTTGCTAGATATTCCTCATGGTATAATAGGTCACATCATTGCTGCACCAGGAAGCATAGGAACATCCTTATAGGTCAAGATATTCAGGGTTAGCACTCCAAGTCTGAACTGAATCAATGCTTGAAGCATGCATTCCTGTGACAACACACATCATAATGGTGCCCCCATTGTGCTGAACTGTAAGACTTTCATCTTAAATTGATGTGTTCAGTTTAAGAAGAGAATGCTTTCATTTTTATCTTCTTGTGACAGGTGCATGTGGAGGGACTGCAATAACTGAAGAAACACCTTCATTTCTCTTCTCACCGGACTGGCCCATGTATTACAGAAATCTTGCTGACTGTGTGTGGCTTATCAGAGCTCCAGGATCCACCGTTGAGTTCAATATCCTAGCCTTAGACATAGAATCTCACAGCTCGTGCAACTATGACAAACTTATAATCCAAGATGGTAAGAAGCCAATCTCACCCTACCCCAACAGCATGCAATAGATACTCAAGGGCCCTGGAATTCTCATGTCCATTGAGCTTAAGCAATCTAAATAATAATGGGAACATGCTGTAAATCCATAGTTTGTCTATGCTGAGACATTCTGCTAGGTAAAACAAAACTAGTAAAGTCTAGAAAAATATTTGGTGTTTTATAAAAGTATTCATTGATCTGTAAGGGGTTAAAGATTTTGAAAAGCACTCACCGGAAAGTGTGAGCCACAGCAGCCAACAGGAAGATGTGAACTGCTATGTTTTTTAACACTAACATTTCTTCTTTTGATGCCAGGAGACAACAGTCTTTCTCCAGTGCTGGCTACACTATGTGGACAAGAACCTCCTGGCCCAATAAGATCAACTGGAGAGGCAATGTTCATCCACTTCACCTCAGATGCAAGTGTTACTGGAGCTGGGTTTAATGCCTCTTACCACAAAAGTAAGATGTGCTTCTCTTCCCCAAGATAAATGTCTGCTTTGCTGCTAACAATGGAGTGAGGAAAGAAAAGGCTCTGGCATTTTAAACAGCTGTCTAGAGTCTATCTAATTAATCACACAGACCCATTATTCACGTCCCATGAATACACATTAATAAATGTCTGACTGCAAAGGTAAAATTTGCTATTTTCCCAGCGATACAATACAGTACAACAAAGCATTATTCAACCAGATCAGTCACTTTTCAGAAGTAAGCAAGGTGTATGCCTAAGTTTATAACAGCCCAGCTAAATGGTGAAAGAATGCCCAACTAAGAGAGGGAAATAAATGACTCAAAGCATAGACACAAACCAGAGAGACAGATGCAGAAAGCTGTACAAGTGCCATCAGGAATGTCAGCATTTTCCAGTGGCACTCCCCCTATGTGCACTCAGGGACAATAAAGGGGTGAGGCACCAGCTGAGGTGTTATGATAACAGTGGGCAGCCAGAGGAAGGCTTTCTGACTGGCAGCTTGAGCAGGTGACAGTTTTTTGGCCCATGGCTAGAAGCAGTGTACTCAGACTGTAACAATATGCTCATGCCATGGGAGGTCCTTGGCGTAGCTGCCTGTTTACTCATCTGTTGTCTGAGAACTGAATCTCACTGTCAGGATGTTTAGTGTGTGTCAACTTGCAACCAACTACCTTAAATCTGGGAGATCATTCATTGTGTGCATTGCTGTATGCCCCTCATGCACTTGCTTCAACATTTGCTTTTTCCTGTCACATCTTCCTTTTAGCAGACAGGGCTTTTCTCTAAATGACTATGTTAATAGTTGATGCTAATATTTTTTTCTGTGCTTCAACTCCTTTCTCTCAGGTTGTGGAGGCTATTTGCACACAAGCAGTGGTGTGATAACATCCCCCAACTACCCTCAAGACTATGTTCCTAATCTGAATTGTTCCTGGCGTGTAGTGGTAACCTCTGGATTTATCATTGCTGTCCATTTTGAACAGCCTTTCCAGGTTAAGAGCGAAGATACTTCCTGCAGCCTTGGAGATTATGTAGAGGTGAGGTTATTGGCTAGGTCACCAAATCCTCAAAGCTATTAAAGCTATGGAATCTTACAGACTTCAGTGTCAGTAAGGCAGCAGAAGTTGTCAGGGGATGGAAATACCAAAGAGAAATGCCACAGAGATTTTTTTTTTCTTTCTCTCTCTCTTATTTATTCCTGTTCATTAATTAATCACTAGGTTATTGTTTCCCCCCATGGCTGGAAGCATTGAGATGGTATCTGCTTGAAGTTTACGCTCCAGGCTGTTTGCTTGAGTGGTGTTGGCAATTTCTCTTTCAGCTGAAGAATGGGTTAGATAATGCTGCTCCACCTTTGGTGTCTGGAAGAGGGAATGGACGGTTTTGTGGAAGCAGCCCCTTCTCTACCATGTACACCACAGACAATCAGCTGTTTGTCCATTTCATTTCTGACAGCAGAAATGAGGGTCAAGGATTCAAACTGAAATACGAGGCTAAGAGTCTAGGTAAGTCTAGGAAATAAACTTAAATTCTGCAATTAGGTAGATATAACTTGGAGTTTGTCCTCTTGAAGGAGGTTCTTCTTGTAAGCCCCAGCCCTGATAAAATCAGATATCTTGCAAAAATGTCCTGTTTCCTTCTCTAGTGCAAGACTTCTGATCCGGCACTCAAATTTCTTCTCTTTAGAGACCCAGCTCCGGGTCATAGGACCTGGACATATTCAATTAAAAAAAACCAAAATCCCAAACAACAAAAAACACAGCCTAAAAAACAACTTAGGGGGAGCCTCTTAGCAGGGAAGTGGCTTCTATAGTTAGGAAGAGCTGTTGAAATTTCCTGCAGGAAAGAAAAAAAAAACCCTGGAAAGGCGTACCCAGTACAGGTGCAAAATGATGTCAGGAATGATTTAGGATAGTGTGTCTCCAAACTTGGTAACATTTCTCACAAGTTTTACTCTAAGCTGAGAAAATAACCTTCCCTGCCAGAGCTGAGATTTTTTTGAAAGAATGGAAAAATAGAGACTCAGGTCCCAGGGGTAAATCAGGGACTTGGAATTTGCAGTTATTCCACTGTGTTCATGACACATGGCACTTGAGATACCAAGAGATCTCCTGTTAAACACCATAACTAAACACAACTAAGACAACCTGTCAATCTACTCAAATTTTTAAGCGCTTGTTTTTTTCCTTTTTTTCCCTGTTGCCATGAAGAATTATTGTTGGCATTACAGTAGGGGATTCATGAAGGGAAAGGGTTATAAATTTTGACTAACACCCTGTTTTATACCAGTATTTCTAGAACTTAATGGAGGGTTTTGACAAAAATTCTGATTAAAGATTTTTGTAGGATAAAGGACCTGGATATATCCTCATGTTTTGTCGACTGCCATTCCTTGCACATTAATTACTGTGTCCAACATGCATCTCAGTTTTTGGAGAGCAGAGGTAGGGAGTAATTCACAGAAGGATGGATGGGTCCAACTTGTAATCTTTCTTGGTCTTGGGAATTGAGGTATGAACAAAGCAAGAAATATATTTCTGCTTGGTTTAGAAGCAATCCGAAGAAGATCTAAAAGCCATTTAACTCAGGGTGCTGAACATCTGGAAATGAGGACGGCTAGGTAAGCAGGGGCACAGGACCATAAGACTCAACTGCAGTAAAATGTCTTACAACCAGCAGTAAAATGCATTTGGTTTTGGTGTAACTACATGACACTGGAAGGAAACTGTGTTAGAATACAGTGATTACTCATATTTTTTATGCCTCACCCATTTTCTTAACATGTTGTTGTTTTATGTTGGCGATCTTTCTCAGCTTGTGGAGGAAATATTTATATCAGTGATTTCAACCCCACTGGATATACATCTTCTCCCAACTATCCAAGCAATTATCCCCCGCATGCTGATTGTGTCTGGACCATAACTGCTCCCAATGGACATGCAGTAGAGCTACAATTTGAAGATCAGTTTTACATTGAACCATCACCAAAGTATATATCCCCATTATTTTGCCTGTGTTTCTTCAGAGACTCCATTCTTTTCCTTCTTTCCCCATTACTTTCTCTAGTACAGTCCCTAGAATGTACTTCCTGATTTACAATCAAAAGTGATTAGGAAATTTCTGAGAGAGATCACTGAAGCTGTCAAGCCAGTGGTCTGCATTCCTAGGACTTCGCAGGGCATGATAGAGAGGAATATAACAGAGAGGAAGCATCCATGGTAGAAAGGGGCTTTCTTTAAAATCTGTTCCATTTTGTCCTTTCATATTCAGATGTTCAATCATTTTGACTCTCAAGTGGTTCTAAATTTAATTAATTACCACCCCAACAATTTGTCTTCCTCCTCCATTGCCTGTCTGCTGACTTGCAATGCACCCACATATTTTGCACCTTCTGCCTGCAGCATAACATAAGGCCTAGTTTCTAGCTGATGTAGCATCACTGATTTGGGACTGGATCACTGTAGGACAAAGGTGGCCCTGTCCTGTGAGACCATGTGCAGAAAAAACAGTGCAGGTTGGAGAATCCCAAAGGTGTAATTTCTCTCTGGTCTCCCAAGATACAGCATCATTCTGCAGGCAAAGTTGGTATTTAAGATATTTTCAGTCTTTCCAAGTCCACCTAAGTAAGCCCCTGGATTTGAATATTTATTCCTTCCTGTTTTAATTCAACAGTCATCAGTGAGACTTAGTAGGGAATATTTGCTCAATCTGAACACTGCCAAAAAAATGTATCTTAAAGGTGGTGACAACTACTTTATCAGAGCAGTTCACATCCCTCCCCAGGACTTGCTTCTATCTGATCTGATCTGATCATAGATTCTTTTGATCCAAATATTACATAACTATCATTGATTATGAACTTGTTGATTCTGTCCTGGTCACAATGGATATAAACCAATCTAATTCCTTACAGCTTCATGGCTTTGTGCACCTTCTGAAATGATTTCACACCACTATTGCTAGACATTGAAAAGAAAATTCTCTTCTCTTCTAGCTGCACTTCCAGTTATCTAGAGCTACGTAATGGTGCTGACTCCACAGCCCCCATCATTGCCAAGCTGTGTGGAAGTTTGATGCCAGGCTCACAGAGATCCTCAGGAGCTGTCATGTACCTGAGGTTCAGGTCTGACAGCAGTGCTACACGCATGGGATTCAATGCTAAATATTCCATCGGTAATGTTTGCATTTATCAATTTCCCTGATTTTAGAGAAGATTTTGGTCACAAGTGTCAAGCTTTTGTAATAAGTCATGCCTATGAGGTGGATTGACAGACATGTGTCTCTTATTGTTAGAACTAAAGCATCAGAATCATCATGTGGGTTGACATCAGCATGTTCTGCAAGGTGTGAAATTGTGGAAATGGGAAAAGAAAAGTCCTGAGAGATCTGCAGGAGTGGAAACAAAGACTGGATATCTCTTGTCAAAGGGGCAGGTTGATGTGGATAAATGTAATAAGAGTTGATTTACAGCGTGCAGAATTAGTGTAACTTTCATGAGCAAGATTCTGAAGGGGAATGCAACGATCAGCTGAGAGTTGGCCAGAGAACAAATTAGGATCTTCTCTATATAAATGTAAATCGATCTATAACAACAGCTCTGCTAGACAAATGGGCAGCACAACAGTGGACTGAGAGAGGAATGAACAATAAGAACCGATTGTTATTTGTCTGGGAAAATAAATACTTCAAGATTATTTGCTCTCAAGCTGCAAAAACAGGGTTAGAAAGCACCAGCAAAGTTCTGCAACTAAATAAAAAATAATCTTTGATCAGATTGAGAAATATGCTACTTTTTTTGGCTTTGATAATGTTAAGAATAGAATAGCAGCTATTATGTTAACGTCACTCATATAGGAAAGTCTAGGACTGCTAATTTCTCAGAGGCAAAGTATTGGGCTATATTGCTTTGCATGGAAATTTGCTGATTGTGTAAGATCTCAAACCCTTAAGCCAATATAGTGTCCTATGATATTTCTGAATGTGAAAACTAAAGCAGCTTGCAAGAAAATATTATTAGTGTCTGAAGCCACAGTTTGTATTTATCCTTAACAGATTTACAGTATGTCAGCTGTATGCCAATCATCCTGGAACAAAGCAAAAATCACTCAGAAGAGCAGACAGTATGAACTCATCTACTTATTGCTATGAAAGATTGTAACTAGCAGACACATGGAATACATTGTAAAATCCAGTGATTCCACCTGGGAATATTATTTGCTCTAGGCCTTGGTATTATGAACGTGCATTTGCAGGTACCACAGAAAAGGAGCTTTCAGAGAGAGAGAAAATTAAAAATAAATAGCTATTTCCCAAATTGTGCAGTGATGCCTTACCAAGGCATCGCAAGCAGTGGGGTGTGAACAGGAAGGGAAAGGGAGTTTGAACACAGTTGTGGGCCCGAACCAGCAGTCAACTTTTACCAGTTATAAAAAAATTTAGATCCACATTTAGCAAAATTTGTAATAATCTGATGCAGCTTTTCAAGATGTTTTGGTAAATATGGACATGACTAAAGATAAGATACCTTGAGAACTGTGAGCTTATTCAAACTAGTAAGAGATATGACAGGGAGAAAGAGATATTTTCAATGGAAGACAGTGTGTGGGAAAAAAAATCCAAGAAAAAAACAAACAAAAAAGCCACACCCCACCTAGGACTAGTTGAACTAGAAGGAGAATGTGGAAAATTTTTAACTGGAAAGTAATTCCTGTTTTATTACCACACTTAGAGAACAGGTCAGTTGTGTCTTGGCTTTAAGTCTTGCTTAGGAGAAAGGTTATCT
The DNA here is from genome assembly GCA_022605575.1 of Laterallus jamaicensis coturniculus. Lineage (NCBI taxonomy): Eukaryota > Metazoa > Chordata > Aves > Gruiformes > Rallidae > Laterallus > Laterallus jamaicensis. The sequence goes on from JAKCOX010000008.1 coordinate 2,092,598, forward strand.
TTTTAAGGTCCTTCAGTGAACCAAGAAATGTTCTTCCTTTTGCAGCTCCCTGTGGTGGGACAGTGATAGGACAAACTGGCATCGTGGAGAGCACGGGGTATCCTGAGCTTCATTATCAAGACAACCTACTGTGTGAATGGTTTCTGCAGGGTCCCAGGGGCCACTATCTTACCATCAGAATAGAAGGCCTAGATATTCAAAACTCCTCCGACTGCACAAATGACTTTGTGGAGATTCGAGAATACAATGCTTCAGGTCTGAGAATTATTTCAGTATTTGTCTTCCCTTCCTTTGTACTACTACAAAACCTCAGCAGAGGTTCCTGAAAGAATTTCCCTCTGGGTACAATGTGAGCTTTTTCAATGAACAGGATTTGCTTCTGTCTAACTTGCTTGCTGAATCAAAATAAGGCAAACAAAACCCTTCGATTTCCCAGCAATAACTGGATTTTCCTAGCTTACTCCTGGTTAAATTGGAAAGTGATCCGTCAATATAAATAATATATTGATATAAAATTGTCTTTCTGTATTTGTTTTTTATAGGAAATTTGTTGGGCAAGTACTGTGGTAATACTCTCCCTGATGCTGTGGACACGTCTGACAGTTTTGCTTATGTCAAGTTTGTCACTGATGGATCAGTCAATGCCCTAGGATTCAGACTGCGCTTTGATTCCAGTACCGAAGGTTGGATTTGAAAGGCTGTAGGTTACCCTTAGAGAAGCAACCTAGGCCACAGACCACAATTGCACTAGTATGGCATATATAGTAGGTCATTTACTCTTGGAGTGGTGTGTCTTTGCTCTTAAATTTAAACTCTGGTGGTAGTATGAATAGAGTTCATTGACCACTACTTAGCCAAGCTGAAACCTTGAGAGCCAAGTAGTCTCCTGCTGTAATGGATGTTGCCATCAGTGGTAGGTCTCGCACAATGAAGAACACTCTTCCACACTTTTTCTCTCCAACAATCAGTCCACAGATGTCCTAACATACCCTTCCCACATCCCTCTTGATGAGGGGGAAGGTATAGAAATGCTGTGATTTTCCTTTATGTTATTCTGTCGCTCTGAGGTGAGTGATGTTTTTAAATTTTCCTAAAGGAAATAGTTTTTAACCTGTAGGTTTTACACAGAATCACACAACTGCAAAGCCACTGAGGCACTGAAGTTGGAAGGCGCCTCTAGAGATGAAGTAATGCAACCCCCTGCTCAACTTTCTCAAGCAGAGGAAGTTGCCCAGGACTGTTGCCAGTTAGGCATTTGATATCTCCAAGGATAGAGACTCCAAAACCTCTCTAGATGACCTATTCCCGTGTTCAGTAACCCTCACCACAAAAATTGTTTTCATATGTTCACGTGGAATTTCATGTGTTTCAGTGTGTACCTTCTGCTTCTGGTCCTGAGTGCAATGACTTCAAAGAGCTGCTCTCATCAGGACTAAGGACATAGACCTATTCCTGCTTCACACTTCTCTTTCACATTCTTTAGTGCCCATGCGATGCTTATCCTGCCAAAATATGGCTACTTTTAAAGGAATTCTTTCTGGCAGTTGCCTTGAGAAATCTCTGACCAACTCTTAACTCTTTCCAGCTCATTTAAAAGCTCAGCTGAAAGATTCCATATTCTTCATGTTTTTCTCTGCAATAAAATAACAAGGAGGGGGGAAGGGGGCGGGGGAGGGTGGGCAGGGAAGGGGTGACATAGGAATATTATTATGCTCCCAGAACCCTGTTATACAATGACAGAAGACAAATTGTATTAGCAAAACTTTAATACAGGTGACTACACAGATTTGATGGTTCTGTGGGAGTCTCTGATGGTGAGGAAAGGGACTAACTCTCTCCCGGAACTCCATTAAACTGTATCTCTGTATTTTGGAAGGAAACCAGGTGCAAGCTGGTAAATTTGAACCATTAGTCTCAGAAAAAAAATGCACTTTATACTGTGTTCTTTCCTTAGAGCACAATTTGATATTAATAACAAAAATAGGAAAACCATATAATAACTGTACTGAAAAAGCATTGCTTAAATTCCCTGAAGCCTTTTTGATTATCTCTGTTAACCAGAGGCGGGCGACCACATCCTTCACCATTACCCACTCTGAGACCCTGATCATTCTTCGTAGTGCTGCCTGGTCATCTGAAAAGCAGAAATGTACCAGACCTGCCACAGTCAGAGACTTGTATTGCTTGACATCAAAGCCAGGGTTCTGAAGCCTGATACTAGCCCTTCAGAGAAGGGAATATTAATTAGACTAAAAGAAGTTGCTCTGGTTAATTAATATTCAACTATAGTTATGTCTGAGTGATAAAGACTGGCAGAAACGTAGCTGTTTAGACAAACATATGGACAGGACAGACATATCAAATCAAGCTCTCAGGAGCTCTTTTTCTTGCATTATTAATTTTTTTCTACAACTCTGTAAGTGATGCTTTGCTCTTAGAATGTCCCAATGTTTGGGTATTTCAGAATGTGGTGGGGATTTTACTGCCCCTGTTGGAACATTTACTTCACCCAACTATCCCAACTTATACCCACACAATCGAGTATGTGAATGGAGGATCACGGTGGAAGAAGGCCGACGTGTGACTCTAACCTTTAATGATATGAAAACTGAAGAACACTGGAGGTGCTCCTCAGATTACGTGGCTGTGAGTATTGGGCACGAAGGCAGAAAATGCTCTTCCTAATCCTTTTATGGAGCATTAATGAATGCAAAAGGGCCGAAATGTCATTTGCAGGTCTGCATCTGGTTTTAAAACAAATCATAATTTAATCTGGAGAAGACACATAAATCAGAGAAAGTTAGTGCTATAGGGTCTCTAAGACCATTTGCTTGTTTAATTACAGGCCAGGCAGCAGGAAGGATTTGAAGAAATCATTGTAATTGTATCTTTATCAGTTAAGGAAAAAAGCTTTGGCATTTTTGAAAGCTTTCAGTGTCTCTTTTCTGTGGACGCAAAGTGCATCAGTGAGTTCCAGGTCTCTTTCAACTCTGGAGGTTGCTACTCCTATTGTTCCTTATTGTTATAAATGTAAAAACAAACAAACAAACAAACAAAGAAGGAAAGAAGGAAAAGGCAGATTGCAACAAATGGGTGCTATTTTGTTGGACTCACATATTCTGAAAGATAGGGAAACCCCAGGAATTTCTACCTCTTTATTAGACCCCATCTCAAAAAAGATAGATTAGGGTTATTTTATCGTGGCTATTTTCTTTTTTTTTAATATATTTAGTGCAAAAAAAAATAATTCAAACTGCAGAACTGGACGTGGCCAGATGTAGAAATGTCCCGGACATATGATTCCTCTCTGACATTGCAGGAATATGAGATCTAGTCTCATTTCCCATTTGTTCATCTTAGCAGTTCAAACACCCGAATTAGCCTTAGTGTGATCAGAAGCCAGTCCACGCAGGAGTGTGAGGGGGTGAAGTAGCTCTCCCTGGTGATTTGTAGATGATCTTCTCCTTGTTTTCCTCCACAGATGCTTTAGACAGACCATGGGGAGCTGGCTTTTTATCGATTAACAAAGTAATGATCTCTTAAAGGAAGATCTGTCCTGCCAGCTTTTCTGCCTTCAGGACTCTAACGTATTTCAAGTCTCAGTGGGAAGAATTATTTCTGCCTCACTTGCACTGCTGAGATAGTAGTAGAAAGAGGAAAATTAACTCCTAGGGTAAAGGCTGTATAAGAGAAACTGAGCAAAATACATGTGGATCATCAAAAAGTGAAATGTTTGAATTAATCATAAATGCCCACCAGCACTGAATATGTTGGAGGAGGTTTTGATAAAGCTGATGTTGGCTTTAGCAGAAATACAAAGAGAATAATTTGACATGGGATGAATATCACCAGTGATATTGAGTGATTGAAGATATAAATATCATGCTCAAATAACTTTTTCCCAGTAAAATCGTTTCAATTTGTGTTGGCTTTTGTTGTTGGGGTTTTTTGTGTTATTTTTTTAAAGAGAGAGGGAATATATTTGTGTTTTGCCAAAGAAACAAGTTAGTTTTGATGTTTTACTTCACACCCTCATCCACTCCGAGCAATGGCTGTTTGTTCCAAGGCTTGGAGTAGATTTGGGAACTAATCTGCTGTGAGGTACATCAATGAACCTTGTATTAAAGATGTAAAGCACTATTAAATCATACAGGAGATGTTCCTAAGACTGCATTTTGATCTCATAAGAGTTTATTTTGACCCAACAGGTTTACAATGGCCTCCGAGAGAACTCTCCCCGGCTTGCCAAACTGTGTGGTGAAGTAAATGCAGGCACTGAGGTGAAATCCTCTGGAAACACAATGAAAGTAATTCTGGTGACAGATGTGTCCCATGCAGCCAGAGGCTTCAGTGTCTCATACACATCTAGTGAAGATGCAGGTAGCGTGTGTGTTTTTAATTTAGTGATTGATATTTGGTGTATAACTTCATAGCAAAAGTACTGACATGTATTTAAAAAATTACCTAAACAGATAACAAATCTCTATTACTTTTTTCCCCCTCTTTTACATCTCTGGATGGGGGTAGATATGCATCTTTAATTAGTTGAAAGGACTTGAAAAATGGAGAATCTCTGGGAGTTATACAATTCTTGGGCCTGTTATGCCAAACTTCAAATGGAAAGAACAACCTCTGTTATGGATCACAGTCCTTATTCACATCACTGATTTTTTGTTTTGTACGTAGTCTTGAGTAAGAGATAGTCTGAAGTGGCCTTATTCCAAAAAAAGATTCAAAAAGCATAGTGCCAGAGACAACTGGAATAATCAAGTGCTTCCTTATTACTCAGGGGGGTAATTAATTTAGTGTGGCTTGTGAAAGAGTGCTGCTAACCTACTTTTGCAAGCTCAGCCTCCAGAGAGGAGGCAGCTGGCAGAGCCTTACTATTACTGCCTTGAGTCTTTCGAACTTGAATTTCCAGTTACTCCCTAAGCATCCTACCATAGCATGAGTGTACTGCTCTTGAGGGTATGTCCCAGAAAAAGATAACTTCTCTTGAGTCTAGAATTAGGTAATTGGTACATCTGAGGAATACTGAACTGGAGCTGCAATGAGATTTTGTCAAAATATTAAATTATTAAACAATGCTTGTTGTATGATGGTGCTGCTTATTAATTTTTTTTGTTTGATACTCTGAATAACTGTTGTTTCTTTGCTTTACACACATGTCTTTAAAGACTTGCCAATAAATTCCAAACACTAGGCAAGAATTTTCTTGTACACAGCAGTGCATTATAAAAGTAGGAAGAAGATGGAAAAAACTTTTGATCTAATCAGTACATATGCTTGCTGACATGTGCATATCAGAATAAACAGGGACATGAGTTCTCTTAATATAGGAATTATTACTATATTTAAATAAAATAACTTTTGTTTCTGCAGTTTGTGGTGGACCCCTGATGGGATATACAGATGGCAATTTCTCTTCTCCTGGTTATGATGGTGTCAAAAATTACACAAGTAACCTGAACTGTGAATGGACCATTGAAAATCCCTCCCACTATAACTCATCCATATATATCTCTTTTGAGGATTTCCACTTGGAACATCACCAGGACTGCCAGTATGACTACCTGGAGTTACGAATAGGTTTGTATGTTCAGATGGAGAATGGATTCAGCCTTTCAAGATTCCAGTTGTGCAACTGTGTTTGTGCAAATCTTGTTCACATGCATTTGCAGAGAGAGATTGTTGTAGGATCTGTACAGTTGAGAGAGTGTTCACATGCATGCCTTCCATGTTGCCTCCTAGAACAAGAGTGGGATTTCATTGCCAGAGCAATGGATGCATGAATTTGACCACCCTTTCTTTCAGGGGAAAAAGTGGAAAACTGGGCAGGTACCTTTGAGGAATGAATTGTTTTGGTGGTTGCAAAACTCATCACTGGAATGGGTTGCCCAGTGAAGTTGTGGATGCACCCTCCCTGCAAGTGTTCAAGGCCAGGCTAGATAGGTCTTTTAGCAACCTGGTTTAGTAGGAGGTGTCCTTGCCCATAGCAAGGGAGGTGGAACAAGATGATCTCTAATGTCCCTTCCAACCCAAACTATTCTGTGATTCTATGATTCTATGAAAATACCTGAGCATCCCTTTACAACTTAAAATATGAATTTGATTTCCTCTCCCTTAAAAGATGGCAGTCAGGAGAAGTTGGAGTTATCAAAGCAATTTATTCGATCCGTAGCCATTCTCTCTCCCTACTCCTGAAATATCTCCAGGGACAGCAGGAGTGGAGTAAAGAATGCTTTAATTATTCATAAGCTCAGGGCTGCATACTCACTTTGGACCCCACATTTGAACTCTATGATGGTTCTTCAAAACAAAATCCTTAATTCCTGTGAGACTGCATCACAAAATACAGGTTAAAGCATTAAAAAGGAAAACAATCACAGGATTAATGCACCAGTAATATCTCTGCATAGCTGAGCATCTTTAGCTCTCTGCAAGATGAAGCAACAGGAAATGTCATATGAAAGTCACTCAGCTGATGCCAAGTGTAGTATGAAAGCTCCAGCTGTCTTCTTCACTGAGAGGCTGTATATGTGAGTCCCAGAGAGAGCAGGTTCTAATTTACCAGGAAATAATTTCTCAAAGCAAGCTGGGGGAATTGAGAGCAGGAATCTGTTACAAATGTATTTGCATTCATTTGAACGTGAGCTCTCAGTTGTATACCGTCAGATTGTCCTGGGAAGAGCCAGAGCATGCATAGCTGCCTAGCCTGACACTTATGCACCGGGGCTGGGAAATAATAGAAAGAGAACTCAGAGAAAGAAATACTAAAATATATCTGTTCTGTTACTCATCAGCTCCCACCACTCATTTTATTGTGAACCTCAGGCCTCCAGGCAATACAATCAAAGGAAAGATGGTAACATGTAGTCTTATTGGCTCTACACAGTTTTTTAATCAAAACAGTAATGTTCATTTTGGCCATACTGATGGATCTTCAGTTTCACAACCAGTCTTATGTCAAAGGCAGAATGCCCTAATCCAGCTGTGTATGCATCCAAATAACATTTGATGAGTACTGAGATGTAAATAGCACAGAATATCTCTAAACTCAGGTGGGTGCTGCTTGAGACTCTCAACAGAGCAGATGTGAATTTGGGGAAAGGTCCAGTTCAACAGTAAGTTACACGAGACGCCCTAAATAAAGCTGAGACGTGTAAAATTCTTTTTAGTGACCCATACAACACACTTACTGGTATACACCTAATTTTGTGTATTCACTGAGAAATATTTAATCTAAATAGATAAATATTTCCAATTTCTCAGCGTAAGGGTTTATATTAAGTTGATATCAGACACGTGCACAGTCTGTACGTGATAATACAGCTGAGCACATTTCTACATCAAAATATACTCCTAAATTTTGGCTTTCATCGAAGACTTATTTTTTTTTCTTTTCAGACCTTTCCCTTCAGTTTGAACCAATCTTCCAGCACAATATTTCTATTTACATTTTCTGTTCATCAACAGTCTAGATCTCTGGCCAGCTGGCCATCCATGAGAGTGGTGGTGACTGGTGTCACTTTTCACACTAGAGATTGAGTAACCGTGGTCGCATCTGTCACCTTGTAACAAGTACACTTTATATTTTAATGCTCAAAGTCCTTATTACTATTTTTCCCCAAATTGTAATTTATCATTAATGTCTTCTATTTGTACAGCTCAGTATAATTTTTAGTTCATGGCAACAAGACAGGTTTTAGCATTTACATGTATAGAATTTTATTATATGTCATCTTTACTCTCTGTGTTTCAAGACATTTCACATGGTGGCTGTGTTAGGAATGGCATAGCCTGGATGTTGTGAGGAACACTATTACACTTATTTTTCTTCTCCTGAGAATATATCCATAATAACCAGAAACTGATGGACAATGTGATGGATAAGTTTACACCAACATGAGCAAACATTCAGTTTGACAGCCGTGCAACTACTTACGTTTTCCTTTTAGGTTTCAATGATTTGAACAAATACTGGCAATTTTTTTGCCATACAGAGAACAGTATGCTCAGCTCCTTAGGAAAGAGGTGCCCACTATTAATACAGCAGTAGCAGCTTGTTCATGGACAAAGCACATCCCTATGTGGTAGAAAAAGTAGAAAACTCAAAATCCCTGTTGACTTTAAAGAGGATGTCACAAACACATAAGCTCAATAGGCTTCCATGTGACCAGGTCCTTGGGCCATCTCTTCCCACTGTTCTGCTCAAAAACCTTTTCAGTTTTGGGGCACCTTCTGTGTTTTCAGGTCTGATGGGTCACACAAAATGAAGTGAGCAGGATGGCAGGGTGCCCAAGTTATTAAAAGCATCGTTAATACAACTTTGGAGAAGGTAATTAATACAGCTTTGGAGAAAAATTACTCATTGTCAAGATTTAGATCCCAGCAAAGAAGTGCAGCACTCTACCTATACCTATAACAAGGAGTTAGTTATTAATTTTGATATGTATTTTCTGTGTTTTCTACTCAAAACAAAGTGACATGCACATTTGCCCTATGTGTTCCTTTATGTTACTGTAGCACTTTTAGGTTTCAAAAGTATATATTATTTCTTTTTTTACTCAGGGGATGCTGATGGAGAGCTAATAGCCAAACTTTGTGGTCAGGCTGCACCATCTGTGCCACTAGTCATAGCTGCCCCCACGATCTGGGTACACTTTGTAAGCGATGAAAATACAGAAGATAAAGGATTCTTGGCCCATTACACGTTTGAAGGTAAATGGCTTGATAGCTTGTTGCCCTTGCTGACTGAGGCACTTTTGGGGAACTTTACCATTCATTTGGTGATACTGAAAATACACACTATGGGATCAACTCTCAAAGAGGTCCTCAAAAGTTACACAGTGCCTGCCACTATTTATATCCACCTAAAGCAAACATATGCTAGCAATTGAACTTTCAGATTTATTTTCTGCCTCATTCCCTGAACCGCATTTGAGTTTCTGCAATGCAGTGCAAGACACAGAACAGCTGGTTGCTCTTGGGAATAGGGATGTAACAGGTAACACCAGCCAAGTTTGACTTACTCCAGGCCTCCAGGGTGCAGGCATGGTTGAAATGCATTCTGGTGCTTGAACCTTTGCACTCATTTTGAAATCCACTTAAAGCTGTATCAGAGCAAATTACACCACTTTGCCAGCACAACTGTTCTTCCTGTCACAGCTGAATTTAGCCTTGGTACTTATCTAGACACATCAGCAAGTTTTCTACTTGATTGTGTCGGTCCAAGAATGCCACTGGTTTGCTTAGGAGTCTGAAATAAATAAATGGAATATAAGGTGGAAGAGGCAACTGTGTCAGCTGCCAAAGGTTTTGCAGAGCTATATTAAGTATCAGAATAAATTTCAAGGTCATTGCATCTGTTTACTCATTATTCAATGACAAAGACTCTAAAACTTGCGTTTTCTCGGATGACTTGTTCAGCCTTACCTATACAAGTCCAACTTAAGTGTGTTTTAGTACTATTACAAGGTGAATAATCTTCAAAAAATGTATTGAAATGTTACTTTTTTTCTTCAGCCTGCGGTGGCATACAGTCAGGTGAAAGGGGAGTTGTCGCAAGTCCTAACTACCCAGAGCCTTACAGCAACCTGAATCACTGCTCCTGGTTGTTGGAAGCCCCTGAAGGTGAAACCATCACTGTGAGTAACACAAAGACATGACTGTGTGCTGGCAGTGGGAGAATAATAGAATCACCTAGGTTGGAAGAGACCCTTTAGATCATCGAGTCCAACCATAGCCTAACCCTAACTAGTCCACCTCTAGATCATGTCCTTAAGGACTTAATCTATAGACCTTTTAAATACCTCCAGGGGTGGTGACTCCACCACCTCCCTGGGCAGCCTGTTCCAATGCCTGATAACCCTTCCAGTAAAGAAATTCTTCCTGATATCTAACCTATCCTCCCCGGTGCAATTTCAAGCCGTTCCTCTTGTTCTATCACTTGTCACTAGAGAGAAGAGACCAACCCTGACATCTCTGCAACTGCTTTGCAGGTAGTTGTAGAGAGCGATAACGTCTCCCCTCTGCCTCCTTTTGTCAAGACTAAAAAGCCCTATCTCCCTCAGCCATTCCTCATAGGACTTGTGCTCAAGACCCTTCACCAGCTTCATCTCTGTCCTCTGGATGTGCTCCAGCATCTCAATGTCCTTCCCGTAGTGAGGGCCCAGAACTGGCCACAGTATTCAAGATGTGGCCTCACCAGAGCTGAGTATAATGGAACAATCACTTCCCTACTCCAACTGGTTACACTATTCCTGATACAGGCAAGCACCCTCTGAATCTTGAGGACCAGGTTTCAGGCAATTTGGAAAATTATAAATGTGGAAGAATTAAATATCTCACCATTTGTCTTTACCTAAGAAAGTGGGGGAAATGAAGAGAACACAACCAAACTAGATTGGGCTGTTTAAAAGCAGAGGAATCTAGTCTCAAAACATAGCACTAACTTTTCCGTTAAACATTGTTTAATGGAATGTTTAGGAAACTAAAATAACTCATGATATTTTATGTGCATGAATATTGTCATTATCATGAGAATAAACATGAAGCTGAAGTTTTTTCATCTCTGCAGAAAAGTTCCAAGCCACTGGAAAGTTACTTTTGTGTCTTCTTAGTTAGTCAGGGTGATAATATGATTGCTGGTACAAATTACATCAATAAGGTGCTATTCTTATTTGCCAATAACTATTAACAGGCTGCCTGAGGTTCTACTTTCTAGAGCCAAACTGCTGAGAGACCAATTTAAGCACTTTTATGATGAAGCAGTGCTAAACTTCACTCACTGAGTTGTTTGACTGATCCTTTGGAGAACAGGGCCAATCAGTGACATTTGAGGTCCAAATCAGAAAAATATTTGACAAGCAGTTTTGCAAAGACATATTACAGATTTTCATATGTAATGTCTCTCACTAATTCCAATATCATGTTTTCTTTATTTACGAAGGTATTTCTTAGAAATACAAACCCATAGTCCTAATTTTTCTGCTGCATGATATTCTGACCACTGCCTAGATATTTATTTCAGGGAATACAGGATTATTTTAGCAGAACACAAAATGTTTATTGAATCCGCAAATTTACAGCAGAACTAATCTTAATCAGATGGAAGCAAATTACTATTTTTAAATGACTGAGAAGGGGCCCCTCAGTGAAGGCAGACTAACCTTTTCCAGTAAAAACTGCCAGTTTTAGTTGCTGGTAAAGTTCCCGCCTTAAACCATTTGAACTAAATATATATTTGGTCTTTTCCTCAGGCAGAGTTCTTTTGGAAATGAATACACACAAAAGTTATAGTAAGAAGTACAATGCATTTGCTAAACTTTTCTACAAATACCTCAATCCTAGAACTGGCAAAAAAAATCCACATTGGAAGAGGGCCAGGCAGTCATTAGTGCACATCAATATTTCAACATCGACAAATCCAGGAGTCTACTGGATCAGCAATCTAAATCTTTGAACTGGAAATCCCACCCATGTGTCCCTCCAAGGACAAATGGCATCAGTGTGGATGGGAGGCAGGGTCAAAAGCTGCCTGCCTAGCACAGACTATTATGTGATGCATCCAGGCCCACAGGAACCAACCATGCAACTGTTTTTCTCAGGTCTAATGGAAACTAGCGTTATTTTTAGCAATTGTTAAGCATTCTGATTCAAAATAATAAGAAAAAAATCCAAGGCTTTCTGCTTACATGGCTACCTGTATTTGAACATACAACTTCATATTTCCTGACCAGAAGCCTTGAGCATGGGAAAGTAGTTCAACACCTCTGTATTTTTTGAGACCAGTTTGAAACACATATATAAGTTCCAACATATGGTTAAGTCCCAATAATGCCAGTTTTGAAAATATGTGTTCATTTTTCATTTCTGTCTTCATGTTAAGAAGCTGCTGTTGCCTATCCTAGCAAGACTCCAAGCAGTACTTGCAGGAAAGCAACAAGGTGAAGTGAGGGTCAGGTTTGGATTTCTGAGCATACTCAGAAATCATTGTGCCAGGATTGCTATGAGATCTGTATGGAATTACTCTAACCTCTCCTCTGGTGTGACTGGTATTAGCTCCTGAATGTCACTTCTGTGTTTTGCAGCTTACATTCACAGCCTTCCAAGTTGAAAATCACTCACTTTGTAAGTGGGACTCTGTTACCATCCTGAATGGTGGCTCTCCTGGGTCTCCTGTCATAGGAAGGTATTGTGGAAACACATCCCCTGGGACTATTCGGTCTGGTTCCAGCAAGCTAGTCATCATCTTTAATTCTGATCACTCAATTCAAGGAGGTGGCTTTTATGCAACATGGACAGCAGAATCTCTAGGTAAGTGAAAAAAAACCTCTGTTTTTGTCAGGTTTAACATAACAGCGCATCACGTCCATATAGCACTTCCCAGCCACAAAAGGAAATAGGATTCCTCCTTTTTAATTAAGTTTGCATTAAAGAACAAAAGAAATACATGCCAACATCTTCTGCATTCTTAAGAGGGGCCAGCATGATAAAACTAAAGTATTAAACCAATGTTGTCTGATCTCACACAATGAAATAAAATTTGGACTGATTTTGTACTTTTTAAGCCTCCCACTGGCAGTTTCTTGATGTCTGTAGATTGATACCATGCTCATTATCCACCCAGCAGTGGTATCTATGGTCAGTGACTATGAGACAGTTTATTTCTTGAATAATAATTGTTTCACAGTTTGATTTGGTTTAAACTCTTAAAACTAGAAAGTTTTCAAAACAGAGAGGCAGACAGAACTCAGGGAGCACAGGTGACAACAGCCTAAATCTCTTCCACTTCAGTGGAGATACTGGTACACTTTTGAAGATGGTACAGATATGGGGTTGTATTGGTAGATTTTAAAAAGGTTCCTTTTTAAAGGTAGCTTGTCATTTGCACACTTCCAGGAGGTGACCAAAGGCAAGTGTAGATAGCTGTGCTGGCTGGTAGCGGGACAGAAATCATTGTGACTTCCTACCTCAGCATAGAGCTGGAAAGGTGTTCTCTAGTGTCACCTCTGGCTGCAAATCTTCTAGCTGATGCAAATCAGCTTCCCATCAGTGACATAGCAGAGTCCACACAGTCACTTGATGGAGTCTTCTTAAATATATCAATAACCTCTGCTTGCATGAATAACACTGTTACTTAAGACAGTTTTTGACCCTTTTCCCTGTCATTACTGGAATTTCATGTGCCACTCCTCAGTGATGTAGCAGCCATTAGCATACACATGCAATGTGCATAGTCAGTATTCATTCTCTGACAGGAGACCTTTTTTTTAATATGCCTGGTGTCCTTTCTTCAGCTTTCCACTGAGAATCTCTGGATTTACATTCTGTACGTGTGAGCAAAACTGGCTTCATATCCTTCTAAACACAAGTGCCATTATTTAACATAGATGAACAAAAAATAAAACCTTACTTCTAAAGCATTTTTTTAATTAAGAAGAAAAAATGGAGAATGTAATAAAGCTTTTTTTTTTTGCCCTTTATTCATCCTTTTACTACATCACCAGTGAAATAATGCTGGGTTGCTAGCACTGTTCTGAATAGCCCTAGTAAATCATTCTTGGCATGGTATTTGCAAGTATGTTTCAAATTAACTAAACTTGTTATGTATAAGAACATGAGCTGCCACAGAGTCATGACCAACTATTCCCCCTTATAAATGAATCTGTTAACAATTGTTAAAGGTTTGTTATGTGATGGTTTAAAGCCCTCTCCATAATCCCACTGAGATACACAGGAGAAGAAGTCACCATTCTGCCCTGGGTATAAAGGCATGCAGTTTGAGTAGATCCACATGTGGAACTGCATTATTAACATTTTGCAGAGTGAAAAAAACAAGGATTCAGCAGTAGATTGATTTTTTTTCCCCAGGGTACTTCTCTGAGTGGCTGTCAGTCATGATGTGTATGCTGTGGGGTGTGGGAAGGAACCTGCACAGCCTCAAGAGAAGCTCCTCATTAATGTATTTCTGACCCTTACTATATACAAGAGCAATAGTTCTAATTGTCAGCAACATACAGATGGGGCAGAGAAATAGGGTTTGAACAGGCAAGGAGAAGGAGCTTGTGAAAAAGTGAAAGCAAAGTACAAAGACAGACCTTTGGAGTGTAACTATCTCCCCGCTGCAGGAGAGAGGAAGGAAAATTAAGCAAAAGAGAGGAAAAAGAAATATGAATGGGTGCCATGGCTTTCTTCTCTCAGTTTCAGCCATGGAAACAAGCAGCAAATCAAAGCTGACATCAATAGGAAATATTTGAACATTTCTCCCACCTCTTGCTATTTTTTCCAGGATGTGGTGGAATCATTCATTCAGATAACGGCGTGATCAAGTCTCCTCATTGGCCTCAAAACTTTCCTGTGAACACCAGATGCACATGGACCATCATTACACATGAAAGCAAACACTTGGAGATGAGCTTCCACAGTAATTTCCTGATCCCAGATAGCAATGGAAGTTGCCAGAGCAGTTATGTGAAGGTAAATTAATTGTTCGCATTAGGTCAGCAGAGCAGTGCTTTAAGAAATCATGATTGCAGAATGTTGGTTTGCGGAATGTATGTATTTTTAATTTTTATCATTTATGGAATCTCCACCTCCAGTAGGGTCCCATCACCCTACATGCTGCCCCAAGAATGAAAAATGTGAAGAAAGAACACACAACTTCAGAAGCAGGAAGTAATCAGAAATATAGTGTAATGAAAAGACCATTTCAATTACTCCAGTGAATAAAAACCCAAGAATGTGAAACTGTAATTCTACAAAACTTCATTATAAGTGCATAAACTCTCCAAGTTGCACTAATCTTCCTTTTTTAAATCTGAAAAAACAAAGATAGCATTTTTATCTTTCATAGGTTGTCAAGAGCCACTTGTTTTCAAAGTAACAGAATGGAGTGGACATGCTTTGAATTTTTCACAGTGTCATTTTTTTTCTCAGGCATTTGGCATATGTTCAGTGGTTTTGTGCTCATTTTCTCCACAGCAGTACAACTCCCACTTGAAATAAAGGGCAAACATAATTTGACAACATGTAGGAAGACTTGAGCAGCTGTACATCTGATCTGTACCTACTGACTTACAAACCACTGTTGCATTCATTTTTTTAAGGCTGTGGAAAAAAGTACTATTAGATTTGTCTTTTCACAGCCTGTTCCACTGATTCATTGATGTAATATGTTACAATTAATTTGAATAATATGAAAGTCTTAACTTCACCCAGTAAAGTGCTTTAATTTCACATTTCTAAACTGTCCTGAATGATGTGGTCAAAACTGTCAGCTGACAATTTCCTCCATAGAGGAAAATATTAACTTTTTGGTGATGTTTCTGAATGTCCATTGTGAGATCTATGAAGGTGTCTCGATATGCAAAAGTGCAGAACAGGGGTAAGTTTTTTCATTCATTCCAAGCTGAGCAGCAAAACAGAGGAATCCAAAATCAATAGTGACTTTGCAAAAATCTTGGCCAGGCCGCAGACTGTTTATATTAATCCTTGAGCACCCATTGCCTCAAATGCCCAGCCAGGTGAATAAGGCTATTCATATGCCTACACTTACGGACTAACACTTATCTAACCCTTTCTAGGAGGGTAACTTAGAGCAATCACAATTTCATGTGGTTGTTCTAGTTCCAGTAGACCCCTTTCAAACACATAATTTGAAAAACCAAATATTATTTGGTTTAAGTATATTTTTGATATGAGATACCAGTTTAAAAAAAAATCAATGTGTACAAACACATTGATGAAAAATATATTTATTATTACTTTTTTTTTTTTTTAAGAATACATTTTAAATCCCTGACTATGATCATCCTGATGCATGAAATTATTTAAGCACCAGAAACATCAATTATTTCTGCCTATGTTTCATTTTATATGCGTGTTGAAATTTGGTGCTTAAACTGTGAACCTTAAGTGCATGTTTAAGTAATTACTGAAGAGGTAATACCTACATAAACCTGCATGTGCTTCTTGAAGGCATGGTTTAATTGAACTTCGATTGACTATGGGTACAGTGGAAGTAATAGGAGTTTTTTTTAAAGATGTATTTTTATTACATTTTTCGTGAATTCTGTTGTTTTGTTAACTCTCTACATGTTTTGATACTTATCATTAAACAAATGACGGTAACATAGCAAAAATGGGAATAATTTTTGATTAGCAAGACTAGATATTAAGGATAGAGATCTTCCAGTTTGATGCTTCCGTGCCATGACAGTTTCGGTTTGTATTGACTTATGAATAATGTAAGGCTTGCATTTAATAATTTATTGTATACACAGATATTCATAGGGTGTATGGGGATGAGTTAGCAGAGACAAAATGGAAGTAGGTAATGGTGTGCAGAGAATATTTTTCTTTGGATCCTTGGATTGGATCTATGTTGGCTTTGCTATCAGCAGAGGTTCGAGCAAATGACCTCCAGATGGCCTTCAGAGGTCCCTGGCAAGTTATTCTGTGATTCACTCCAAGTCTTTTTGTTTCCACCAGCTGTAGAGTGAGTAGAGAGTGATTACCTTCAGTTTAGAGTGCTAAGATTCAGTGTGAGATGAATCCTAAGTCCAAGGGAAGAACAATTGCACGTGAAATTCCTGGTGGGTTCCTACAACCTACCTGGGCTTTGAAATCACTAAACCATTTCCAATCTGGGCTTGTCAGGTGTGGAGAGGAAATGAGGAAGAAGAAGCAGCTTTGTTAACCACAGGATGTGGAAGTTCAGCTCCTGAGCCTGTTGTTGCTCCAAACAATGTGATAACTACAGTGTTTCAGTCTCAGGATGCTCCTGGGAGAGGTTTCTCTGCATCTTTCATAAGCAGTAAGTAACATTAAATCCATGTGTCTGCTCTATTAGTCCATTTTGGATTAGTTTCAGCAGTGTGTAGAAACTCAGACCTCAGTCCCACAAAGCATTGAAACATCTGTCCAGCTTTTAAAACCAAGAGTTTCCCTACTGAACGCAATGGAGCTACCGTGTGCTGCAGTGTTGGACTTGCCAAAGATCCTCCATGCAGCTATAACTGTATGTGTAGTCATTCTTAGCCACCTTTGCCTTTTCAGTGTGCCAAAAAGAAATGAATAGGCTTTAAATTTAAGAAATTGTTTCTCTGTCATTAAACTACTTGGAAGCTAAGGCTATAATTTTCTTTAAAGGGAAGAAGGATTTGCTTCACCTTTAGAATTTTTATCTCTCTTCTTCCTTCAAAGGCACATGCTGAAACTGTTGTCATTTCTCCAAAGTATGCAGCAGCCCATGCCCTTTGCATAAACTCCTCTCAGGAGAAGAAATGACGTCTCACCACCTGCTCTGGGCTTTTCTTTGCTTTGTTGTATTTGCAGGTCATACAGCTCAAGTGGCATTTCTTGTGTGGGCCACTCCATTTCTTTCACCATGGCATGTGCTTTGTGGCATTCAAAACTACCAGAAATGTAGGAGGTAGTTTTCAATTACCATTGGTTGTTGGAGTTTTTTGTAGGATGCTGTCAAAGGAAACCATTTTCCCTTCACTGGATTCAGATTAAGACAGTGAGAAATTAAGTGCTTAGAGGAAGATGCTATTGAAGTATACAGAATTCTGAACTGAAATGGCTTTTGGTTTTATGTCTGCACTAATGTTGTCTGCTAACAACTAGCAACTTCTTAATAGAGACAATAGCAGGCTTCATATGCCTTTTCCCTAATCTTACATCAGCATTTCACTATGCACTGCATTCTTTTAAGCCAGTATCTTAAAATAAAGAGAAACCCTAAGGCCATCCAAGTCACTAGATTAATAAAACGAACAGTTGTGTGTGCTTGAGATGTTCCCGGTGGCAAATGTCTTCTGCCTCTGTGTATACTAAAGCACACCAGAGATGACTCTACAGTAGACTGCATCCTGGCTGTCAGGTATCAAGCAAAAATAGTACCACTTGGGCTAAGATGGCCTTTTTCTGATGTAGCTAAACTGCTGATCTGCCCCAATAACCCCCCATCCAGTTCAGGTACATTTGTATGTACTCAGGGATTTTGAAATGTGCACGCTCCAAACATCTAAGAAGAGCAGTGCTGTGTATTTCTGGTCAGTGGGCCTGAGGGACTGTGGCCTGGTCTTATCCAACACATGCAAAGATACTGTGTGATGTGGGAAGGCCCTAAAAACGCTGCTCTGTGTGTGTAAGACCTACTTTTTCCATCATGATTTAGTTTCCCTGGGTTTTTGACCAGCCTGCTAAGGAGAGATTAAGTCTTTGTGTGCATTATAGGTTTCCTCATGGCAAACCAGAATGATGTAATCACCTGCAATCTAACTATGTCTTATTTATGTTTGCAGGATGTGGAGTAAATTTCACCAGACCTGCAGGTCGAATTCTCTCTCCTAACTACCCTAGTCAGTATGATAACAATTTGAACTGCAGTTACATCATCGATCGGGGACCACAGTCGCTAGTGATTCTAGAGTTTGAGACTTTCCACTTGGAAGGTAACTGGTTCTTCATAATTTCAGTATGTACTATCTACTAGTATGTAACTTCTTACTTAAAAACATACCGGTCTTCTATCATGTAAAATGGTTGATGGTTTAATTTTCATGTCCATTTACTGGCAAACGTTTACAAAGATAGTTTCCAGGGTTCAGTTTTGTGTCACTGACAGCTTCCAGAAGAGTGAAGATAGATCTCAATTGTTGAATATCTTACAGCAATGAAGTTGGGAATATGCCAGGTGGTTGGAGTATGAGTGACTGTGGCCAATTTGTGTGTTTGTTCCTGTATTACTTTTTGCCATTGAGTCTCATAATCTTCTTGTCTTGGGCCTTTTGCCTTTCAGTGCTTCTGTTTCCCTAACTGAAACAATGGCTATAAATATACTCGGGTGTAATACAAAGATGTATGAGCATATTATTGGGAAACTGGAAAGACTGCAGTGACTGGTATAAAAAGGACAGGGATCTCCTTGAGAGATGATTAAGGGCCTGGAACATCTATCCTATGAGGAAAGGCTGAGAGAGCTGGGGCTGTTCAGCCTGGAGAAAAGAAGACTGAGGAGAGACCTAATCAATGTTTATAAATATCTTAAGTATGGGGTGCAGGGGGAATTGGCCTGCCCTTTTTCTTTGGTCAGTGGAGACAGGACAAGGGGCAATGGCAGCAAGTTAGAACACAGGAAGTTCTGCGCCAACATGCGGAGGAACTTTTTCACAGTGAGGGTGACAGAGCACTGGAATAGGCTGCCCAGGGAGGTGGTGGAGTCTCCTTCTCTGGAGATATTCAAGACCCATCTGGACACCTATCTGTGCAGTATGAGCTAGGGAGCTGCTTTGGCAGGGGGGTTGGACCCGATGATCTCTCAGGGTCCCTTCCAACCCCTACAACTCTGTGATTCTGTGATTCTGCGACTGAAAACCTATAAAAGTTGTTTCCTTGTATATAACCAGCAACAAAAGTCACTCTTGAGACTTTCAAACTTGGCAGCATTTACCCAAGAAATAATCCTGGTCTTATTGGTGCGAACAGTAAAATTTTCCCAATTTTGATAGGATCAAATTTTTTATGGGCAGCGATGTCATAACAGAGAGGAATCAGTATGTCCAAACTACTTGGGTGGCATCATGTATTTTGAGACCGTCTTAATTTGTTTCTCTTGAAATCACCTAGACAAAGATTTTTGAGTAATTTGTTAGTAACTTGGGAGTGCATAATTTGAATTTTTCTTCCAACCAAATAATACAGTCAGAAAATAAGCTTCCTTTATTTTTAAATTTTCAAGCCATTTTGAATTGAAAAGTATTCTGGTCCAAACTTAATTTAGATCTGAGACAAAGATTTGGTTTGACTGTGATTTTATCTGAAACATTTTTGTCATCTCCCAGTACAAACCACTACTTTAAGATTATTTTTTTAAAATTAAATGCAACCACAGAAATAATTTCTTCATGAAGAAGTTGTTATTATTCAGCAGACACTGCTGAATCAGATTATGCCAATTTGACTCCTTTGAGTCCATTACTGATCTGTATTCTGTGTATTCAGTTAATTTATAAATAAAGTCAAGCTTTTATTATTAAGAAGGTTAAATCAAAGAGGTGATACAGGCAAAATAATAAACATAGACCTAAATAAATACTAAAAGTATTTTCCTTCTTCAAGGGCAATTTTCTCCTTTATTGTTATAGGCTTCCTTAGACTACACAAACTAAAAGTCTGTAGTCACATGAAAGAAAAGACCTGGATACGAATTAAAGGACACCTGGTTATAAAAGAGGAAGTATGACGCTCTCCAGTAGTTGATTTTTTGATATTTTTCACAAAATCTTAAAATATAACCTTGTAGCAAAGAGAAATTGCCTGGCTTTGAATTGGAAAGTAGATTGAAACCAGCATCCTGCAACTTATGATGCAGAAGGGAAAACTTATTCAGCTGTCCCAATGAATATGTTTAGCACATGTGCCCATGGATTTCCAGCATGAACTCCCTTAGTTCTTTTGCAAAGGCAGAACAATGTTTGGCAGCATCTGTTAAAAACATTTCCAGTTATTCCATATGCAGTGAAGCATTGCACCTGCTTAGATTGTTGCTGAGTGTTGCCTTTAAAATCTTAACCATACTAATGCAGATATTCTAGATTGGGTTTTTAGAGTTTAGCTACATGTCCAATTAACATAATTTACTACCTATTTGACCTCACAAAAGAAATCCAATTTTTTTTTTCATGGTTGTTTAGTAATGAAATGAAGTATCCAAAATAATGCCTGTAAGGCATACATATCTCATTGACTTTAACTGGTTGAGATATCTTTTCCAGAAAATTAGAAGGCAGTGACACATTAATACAAAATTGAATGACTTCATGATCTCTGCTGTAGAGTAGTTAAGTTTTCAATTATGATGAGATGCTTGTTCAGATTATAAAGAAGAATTCCAAATGAGGCAGTTAACCCACAGCAGTGACACAGTGCCAGTTTTCGGAACCAAATGAACATGACATACATGTACTATGTATTAAATATGTATTAAGCACTAAATATAGCAAGTAACAGAGCAAGACAGAACTGAAGGAAGCTACATTTGTTGATTTTGTGATCAAAATTTAATCTAGATTGTCTGCTTCCTTGTAGGTAGAAAATTGGTTTTATCTGACTTTGAGCCCCTGAAGATAAACATCTAATTTAGATTTATCATCTAGACTTATCTCTTCCTACATTGAAAAAGTGCTTTGAAAAGCAAATGTGTTGTACAGGTGGAATGAATTGCCTTCTGAAGGCCTCACTCTTACTACCTACTGACCACTACAGGAAGCCATAGACAATAGCTTACACAAGATGTTTAAGATGTGTAGCAAAACACAAGCTAGATTAAGCCTATGAATGGAGTTTGGTGTAGTCTCTGTAACTTCCTTGCAGCCCAAAGAATCTCTCTTCCTGTGCCAAAATGAATAAAGTTACAGAACCTCTTTTCTGATTTGCTGGTTTTGTGAAGCTGCATTGGTTGTCGCTTCTTGTAGTACCTACCACCTGCATTGTTGTGTTTGCTTATTTTGCAAAGAACAGAACAAAGTTTGTTTTTTCAGCCCCACTCTGTGACAGTGATAAATGTCATCTTCCATCTGACCTCCCTCCTTGGATCAAAGGTCTACACAAATCTAACGTATTCAAATGAATCAAAAAACCCTTATCTGTCTATCTATCATAGTAGACTTGCTATCTGAGAAATAATCACATCCATCTTTTGTTCAGAAACTCTATTCAGATGAACATCCCTAAAATATACCTCTAGGACAGCTGGGGTAATGCATTATTAAACGGCTGTAATACTCTTCAAGTATAACATGCAATAAAGTCTGAATTCCAAATTGTGAAAATTAGGGGAAATGGATGGGGGCCTCCTGCAATATCTCCTTTTAGAATTCGGTAGGATTTCTACTCTGTCCATGCAAAACAACTACGTTGTGTTAGTGCTGTGTTTACTTGAAAAATGTTTCAATAACTTGTTAATTTCTCCTTTTATATTTAAGCATGCAACTATAATTTTGCAATCTGAGATAGGATCATATCTTGAGTTTGTATTCTTCTCTCTCTGCTTTCTCAGATGTTTCTAGGCAATTCAGAAAATGGGCAACTTTTGCAGTAGATTATTTTGAAAGAAGGTAGATATATGAAAGAAAAAAGATATATGACTTGTAATTCATTGCTTTCAAAATAGTATCTTGTGCTATGGAGCTGGTTAATGTATTGCACAGGAGTGTATATCTATGTAATACTTTTCCTACATTAATAATTACTAATTATATTACCATTTATACCAGAAGATACAGGTGTGCATCAAATACAAATTATTTTAAGGTTTACAAACTTCAAACAAAATAACAGGTTCTGTCTCAATACAAAATTAATTGGAATCTATGGCTACAGACAGAGGATGAGGACACTGTTATTAGCAATATGATAGTTAGAAGCCCTAATTTGGTCCAAGTTTTTGTGCAGGCATCATATCAAATAAATAATTTCATGGAGAATAATGAGACTGGACAGACATTTCTGCTAAATGGAAAGGAGACAACCCAAAGGCATATTCGAAATGTAATATAAGGACAACTGAAGTTCTTATCATGTGAACTTTGGAAGCAGGAGTCAATGTGTCATTGCTGAGCAGCACCAAGATGATAGAGTGCATATAGATAACAAAAGGCCTTGAAAACAATTACGTGCAGCAATTCAAAGAAAGACGGATGTGTTTATTACGTCAGCCAAATAACTGATATCTCCAGCAGCATTTGGAAGAATATACTGTCAAGGCTACAGGAACAAATGGTACAGTATCTATGTTGGAAAATTGACTACTTTTTGTGTTGGGAGTCATAGATATGTAGAAGGATATGACTGAGTTTATCTTAAAGATAACAACTGAAAACACTTGACAATATTTATGTTATATTTATGCCAAAGCCTAAAGAAATCCAAATAATAGCCATGGACCTAATCAGGGCAGGCAAAATACTAAGGGTGTAAGAAAGAAGATGCATGGGAAGAAGACGGTGGGGGGAAAGCTCTCATCCTGAAAGATTTTGTGGAGAGACAGAAATAAGATTTTAATCTGAGAAGAAAGAGGCCTGGAGGTGGGAAATAGACTTATGTGGTCTATAGAAATAGTAGTTACATGTGTCCTTGCAAATGAGATTACACAGAATCACCGAATCCTCGTGGATGAATACAGTAATACCAGAAGGATGAGCAAAAGCTCTTAGTAAAGAGGTTTTATGAAGAACGACAATGCTAGCAATGCGTAAAGTGCCTGTCAGCTCAAAGAGGATGTGGGTCTGACATCTGGCTAAGAAAAGATCTCAGGAGACTTGTGAAAGCTGTTCCATTGTAGTGCAAGGGGCAGAAATTGGTCTAGAAAAGATCAAAGATGATAGAATTAGAGGAAATAAACCACAGAGAAGAATTGCTGATTATATGCCGAGTATGTGAAGAGGCTGGAAGCATGACATGAAGAGATAGCACAGAGGAACCCGGGGCTGGGGATTATTTACAGAATAAAAAGTTTCAGTGTGGTGAGAAATTAAGGAGAAGTGTAAACAAATGAAGAGTTACAAACAATCATCAGTCCTGCCAGGATTCATGGGTCATAAATTTTATTAGCCCAGACAATGAGGTTTCAAAGCTAGAAATTAATCCTTTCGCTCACCATCCTGTCAAACATCTTATCCTTTCCAGAGCAGCAGTTCAAAACAACTTGTGACAGGTACTGTAGACCTTTGCTTTGCTGAGAAATCTGTTTCACTTCATGCCCTTCTCCAGAGTGTTTCCAGAAAGGGACCTGAGCTGCTTTCTCAAATCTTTTCCATTCTGAAATAGCCTTTGTCTCTGTTTCATTTTTTAAAAATTTGTTTCTATTTTAAAATTGATTAGGTTTTTTTTTTAATTGTATCACATTATCAAGTATTCTCAGAGTAGGACATGAAGAATGTTTTAAATTATTTTATAATTAACAGTGTAATCAGTTATCTGATGTAGCTGGTTGTTTTCAGTTAAACTACTCTTATTCAAGTCAGACTAGTACTATATTTCCCTATTGGCATAATTTTAAAACATATTAGAATACATTGTCTTCATTAGAGAGCAAGAATGTTTAAATTAAAACTCCAGAGAGGTTCTAAAATATATCTCCCTGCTGGGAGGAGTCTTGTTCTTCTGAAACAGAATTACACTCCATTCCTATGTTCGTTCCTATGTCATCCTGTTCAACATGAGTCACCCTGTTTCCTACAACATTAGGAAGCAGCTTGTTTTGATAGGACATTCTGCAGGAATCGCTCCTCTGCAGTGTGAGGCTCAGGGTCTCTCCTGTTAAATTTAGATAATTCCTGATTAATCCTTTGTAGTCTAAGTGCTTGCCCCATTGTTGGTAACAAATTGCTAAACATGATAACTTAACCTCAATAATACATGACATGCCAGCTTCCATTATGCTTATAAATGATGAAGAAGACATTAAGAGTTCTATAAGCCTATCAGCTAACACAGTTTGGTTTTCAGTAGATGTGAACTGTGGTTTTCACTGCCAGCATTAATCCACTGCCAGCATTAATCCAGCTTCCTGGTTCCTTTCTTGTTCCCACATGTTGCCCAGCCTCTCTAGTTCTCACCACACATCCCTTGGTGGTACCACCCTGGGTACCACTAATTTGTCCCCATGCTCATGACTCTCAGCTGTCTCTGAACTCACAGGCTGCTCAGCAGATTGCTGCCCGAACTCACAGCCCTTATGCTGAAAGCACAGCTTGTCCTTCTTTGGGGACATTCCACTGGCACTAACTCAGCCACTGACCTTCATGAAACTTACATGAACTTAATTCGTTTGAGATCTCTTCTTTCAGTCAAATCTGGTTGCGAATGGTGAGGTGGCTAGAAAGTCAGCAAGGCAGGGCAGGGAGTCAAGATATGATGGCTCAATCCTCTAAAAACTTACTGCAGATGAGAAACTCAAAACCAGGGGGAGTGGAAAAAAGAACAGAATGCTACATTCCCCATTTCTATATTTCTTAGTGCTCCTGAATAGGCAGCTTTCCATTCACCCTAGTATCTGTGCCTATTTGCCCTCTAAGACAGATTGCTCCTGAAAATCATTGTTTCTTTTCCTACTCCTTGGTCATCTCCAAATCTCCACTGACTGCCACAGTTACAGCAGTTCACTGGCAAACTGCAGGATTAAATCTACATCTTTTTGTCTTAAGGGGCCTGGATTCTTTTCCAGATGATGTGTTCAACAAGACCTGTCTGATGTCTTCTATGCTAGATGTCTTCCTTTTTCTGCCTCTGTTTATGTGCATGTAAAAAACTGACATTTGCTTCCTCAACAAGCTACTGTGATGCCAAGAACCTGGCATGGAAAGTGATACAAAATTTCTTAGCCTGCATGAAGTCTATGTACCTGAAGCTCAGTAAATCACATATGTCTATTATATGTCCATACAGCCCCAGCACTCTTGAGCAGAATTTGTCTTTATGATGGACTAAGCATCTACAGTGGGACCAGGGTTACCCCATATCCTCTCATCACGCTCTGTGGTAATGAACTCCCTGCATCAGTCAGCGTCTTTGGACCTATGCTGCTCAACTTCTACACTGACTCCCACATTACAGGCTTTGGATTCCAGGCAAGATACAGAGCAATTGGTGAGTAGCCATTGTCCTGGGCTTTAGGTGGTGGAAATATTCCAGATAGCTAATGGTTCAGTGTAGGAAATGTTGTACCTCAATTTGGAAATCCCTTAGATGGAGGAAGGGGGCTCATATTCCCTCTGTACTTAGCCAAAAGAGCCCTCATGCCCAGGACATAGGACTGTTTGGTGCATGTTGTCACTGACTGATGTGTTACTGCACTATTCTCATTTCAAGATACTACATGGGACCAAGTCAGGAATTGAAACACTTTTTCTTTGCTGTAGAAAATAAATGCTACCCATTTTGGCAGGGGGTTTGAGTTTTGGTTTTGTTTGTCTGTTTGTTTAGGTTTTGGGTTTTTTTAATAGTGTTTAAGGAGAAATATCACCAGGTTATTTAACTGAGTGCATTTAATCCATATGGGAGAATGGTTTAATTTAGTTGTACTAAAACTACATTATACAACACAGGAACAAGAACAGGATCTTCAAATAGACCCAGCTATTTGTCTCCATTTGATGAACCTCTGTCAGTGACAGGTGTTAATGTAAAAAAAAAAAAAAGACAAGATACTTTTTTATTTTTAATAAATATTTTCACCAAAATTTTTTGTCATTCACATGAGATTTTGTTAAAAGAGGAAATGTGTATTAGAAAAAGAAGTTTCCAACTTTATAGTTTAAAATTTACATCTGTACAAATTTAAATATCCCAAAAGATTAATTTTATCTTCAAAGTTAGTTTTGATATATTCTAGGTTTAACTTGTAGAGATGGGGCTTTGATTTTTGAAAGCTACTTATTTTTTCAACTGCAAAGTGTGAGTTTTTAACTTTGGTATTTTCTTTAATGCATTCCTCATGTCCAAAGCCACAGCAAAAAGCATAAGGCTAAGTTCTTTATATAAAATGAATGGCCTGATACAGATAAGAGAGAGCACTGAGAAGTGACAGGGTGCAGTTACTCATGGAAAAGAACTTCATAACTCGCTCAAGTCAGTTGCTGCTATCTGACTTGTGACTTCTGACATTTGAGAAACATGACTGCAGCCTTATTGGCTTTGTTGCTGTATACAATGCAGATTCTGGCAATTAACATTCCTCTTCCCTCTAGTTGTATTGTTTGCTGAAAAAAAAATGAAAAAGGCTGCCCCCTCCTAGTGCAGAATAGTGCTGATTCCTCACCCTCCTGCTCCTGTCCTTCAACTGCCAGTGCTCTGGGCTGCCAGCCTGAGCTGCTGAGGAGCCAGGGGCTCTGCACGCAGCAGCATCCCTGTGTGGGACTGCCTTTGCTAAGGTCATGGCCTGAGCAATGGCACGTCCTTTAAAACATGAAAAGCTGTGTGTGGCTTTGAGCTATTTATCAACAGGACACAGGGTAACGGGGTTTTTTGCCAAGTTAAGATTATAAAATAAAGGTTGAGGCTTACAATGGAGATTAGTGTTGGTTTTATAGTAGTTTTTGTTCCCTCAAGCACTGAAGCCTGAAACAAATATTAGCCACATCCTGGCCTCATCAGCATCCATGGTGCAAAACCCTGAGAAGCCAAGCAGTGCCTTTAGTTCACAGCTGCAGGGTTTAACTTGCTACTCGGCCAGAGAGCAAGTATGCAGTGCTCCATCGCAGGCACCCCCTACTGCTGGTCCCAGCACAAGGCGAGGTGGGGAACAGTCCCCAGGGTTAATGACACCTAGGGACTCCTCTCTGCCGAAATGCTACAGTAATACCCCAGGAGGTGGAGGAAAGAAAGAGGAGGGTCTGTGTACAGTTACTCCAGAAAAGTCAGGGTAAGGCTATGTGTGCACTTGTGGCTGCTTTTGTGTCAGTGCCAAACTTTCAGAGGCTTCCATGGGGCCAGGATTTGGACGAGGGAATTTCTTTGCCCACAGAGCAGCTAGGTTTCTCTTGGCAAGAAAGAATGGGTACAGAGCTTCTCCAGATACACCTCACACCCTACTGCACAGGGCACCCTCCCCATCCTGCTGTTTCCTGGTCCTACTGCAGTGCACTTGAAATCAGGCTCAATCTTTTACTGCACAAAGACAGAGCCATTGCTTTTTGACTAGTAACAACCTGTTACTTTGATACTTGACTCTAGTCTTCCGTTGCAGAGCTCAACTTGATTGGTGTCTCTGCATTTAACCAGTCCTAGGCATGACAGTGATGATTGCTCCTAATTTATCAATGCTTTTTCTTTCCTTTTGGCTATAGGAGTGCTAACACAAGCTCCTGCAAGAAATATGAGAATTAGGATCTAACTGGCATTCAGACAGTAATCACTCTTTTTTCTCCATTTCCCCTGCAGCTTGTGGTGGCATTTTCAATGGCTCCGTTGGTGTTATCAGCAGTCCAGCCCATTCAGTTCTTGATTATCACAACAACATGAACTGCTCATACTACATCACAGTTGGAAATGGCAAAGTAGTGTCCCTCAAGTATGTAACCAAGTCTCTGATTCCAACTAATGACAGATATTATTGACAGTTTTCTATCTTTCCTTTTCCAAAGGGCAAGCTGAACTAAAATGAGAAATGGCTACTGAAGCCCCATTTATCAACTTCAGATTCCTTACATCTTCCTGTGTAACTTGTTACATGCAAAGCATCACCACAATCCTTACTTCCCACTTTGGTGAGCAAGAGAAATTGTAAAATTGCAGCTCATGCTTTTTAGTTAAATTCTGTTGGCCTTTGAGGAGTTCTCAGACTCTGTGAGTTGATACAAGGAAAAAAATAATTCTTTTAGAACTCTGGTACTCACTTTAGAGACCAAGTAATAATACCCACACAGAAAGTGTATACCTCTGAGTATGTGCTCTCCTGCCTAAGGAGGGACAGGGCTGCCACAAAATCTTGCCACTGAGAAATGAAAGATGGGTACATTCTCCTGTGATATATGTGCCGATGCGAATCAAGAGAAGCTTTCCCAGCTCAGCAGAAGGCGTAGCTGGGCTGTGCTCTGAGCCTGCACCTCATATGGCCCTCGCGTGCTCCAGGCAAGTGCAGGCTTCCGAGTTTGCAGAAGTGAGAGCAGCGGTGCGTTTGCAGAGGGGAGACCTGCTGCTTCACAGAAAGCTGAGTGTGCTGACAGCAGCAAGGGTCGCTCTTTCTTTGAGGCTGGCTACCTGGAGTGTTTTGTCATGCAGTTAATAGTTCTGCTTACTTGTTCCTGCAGAGAAATGCTTTGTGGTATCTGTCTGTGTAGGGTTTTGGCTATTGCTATTACTTGGGCCTTTCCTCAAGCACTAAAAACACACACAACAGCAACAGAAACAAAAATACCTAAAGGTCCACTTGTATTTCACAGATTCAACAGCTTCCAGCTTGAAATATCTCCCTCCTGCTACAAAGATTATGTGGCTGTATATGACGGCTCAGACACCCATGCTCCTCTCCTTGGGAAATTCTGTGGCTCAGAACTGCCTCCGAATATTAAGAGCTCCAGCAATAAGTTGTTCCTGGTGTTTAACACTGACTTCTTTGGACAAGACAGGGGATGGAAAGCATCTTTCAGGGAGACCTTAGGTAAGAACATTATCAGACTCATAACCCCAAGAATCCACTGGTAAGCAATTTCCTTTGGTGAGGAGCAGTTGTGGTCTCACTCCCTAGGGGTGCTGCAAGCAGAAACATGTTTCTGATTTTGTAAAAATTGAGGGAACTAAGCTAAATACTAGGCTTATGGGGTCCCTGCATTCCAGCCTGGGTTTTGAGATGATTGTTTTTGTTCTAACATTTTCCCCCTCTCTGAAGGCACAGACAGTTTTGGATCGACTAAAGGCTTAGCAGCACCTGAAGCCTTCTCTTTTGGAGGAAATCTAGGAATATGTGGGATCTTTCATTTCTCTGTAGTCACAGTGGTGAACTAAAAATGCCTCATTTCCATCTGCCCTCAATTTCCATTTCCTTGCAGTTCATCTCACACCTTTTTAAAAAACAAAGTGTTAAGTTCAGTTAAGGCAGGGACACCCCCCCACCCCAGACAACACTGTGCAGATCTCTACTGATTTTGGGGATCAATCTGCTTAGCTGGCCATAACATAAGAGGGGATCTTAGTAAGATGTTAAGTGTTTTGATGGACATGCCAGCAAGGGGCAAAGCTTGATTCTTGCCTTAATAAAAGGTTTAAGCCTAGTTGTTTCTTTTTTAGATCAAGGTGTAAAAGGAATGTTTTATCTTCTTACATTTGAATTGGTTGGGGATGACAAGCAAAAACTGATTATTACCTCTAAACTGACTTCATGTCATCACTACTAGTTTCCTGTGTAATTAACTCAATGTTTTTGAGATCTAGAAAGAAGTAATTGTCTGGTTTATGAAGCTGGCACTCAGACAGATCAGAATGAAAAGCCTTTGTAGCAGAACAAACATAGTCTTCTGCTGAGTCATTGAATCTCTTCCCAACCCCTAGCCATCAACTTTCTCATTTGATGCAGTCTGAGAAAGTATTTACAGATAAGGAAAATAACTGGTCCTACGGGCTTTGCCAAGAAAAATATTCCCACAGAACCGCATGGTTGTTGCTATTATTAACTCTTTCTTTGCTTCACTGTAATTATTTGCTACTAGAGTCTTTTAGAACCACTCTTGTGAACTGTTATTTCAAGTAACATAATGTAGCTTCACGAGTTGCTGTCTTTAAACCCTTAGGTTTCAGTTGTCAGCGATCCCCCAGAGCCTGGGTTTGTGTTTCCAGGGTGAGATCATCAGGAACTCCATGCTCTTTCTCTTCCTGTTGGCATGCAGTCAATTATTTTAGCCAATGACTTTAGATTTATTTGTGCAACTTCACAGAGATTCTGCTTAAGCACACAACAGAACAGAAGCCAAGCTCTTTGAGTCAGTACCAAGCCCGATTATTTCCTAGAGTGAGGAGAAACCTCTTATGGATAAACTTTGACATTTTATTAAGCTGATTTTTTGGAGGGACATTTCTGTGGGCTCCCAAGGAAAGGGAGGTTGTGATGTTGCAGGAATTACTCAGGAGCAATGGCACTGCAAGTTGGAAAAGATGGCCATGCAGAGATGTGTGGCTGTGTGACGAAAAGCATAGAGTGGTAAGATGCCTAATAGTAGGTCTTCTTCCTCCTCTGTGGGAATCAAGCCTCCCGGACAAAACACCACAGTGGTTAGGAAGGATCCTGACAGTCCCATGCTAATACAGAATGGCCAAGAAATAGAAGAGTATATTATAAAAGGAAAACATGAGTCACAGTCCTGTAAATGTTTCCAGTTTGACTGGTCTAAAAAATAGAGCCAGGAAAATCTGTGACACATCTTTGGACTACGAAGCCTGACATTCTGCTTCAAATGAAAGAGAACAAAACCAAGATCTAAAAGCCTGTTATTCTAAATGGTGCTTAGAGAAGCTGCCTCATGTCTGTCAAAAAGATAAAACCCATGTGGTTTTGTAAGAGTACAAATGCAATCAGATGACAATTAATAATGATAAATCTCTTGAATAAGGAAGATGTTATGTATAGAGAAACAAGAAACCTCATTCTCTATTGAATGACAATGAGGGCATTATTCTATCATTACACTAGGGAAGCACAACTGGATAATGCAATTATTGCTCTCTGTTTAATATTGTGAGTGACCTTGATTATGTATTGGAAGGAAGAGAGCAGAAACAGTACAGTTGTTTGTAGTAGACTAAACTATTTCCTTTCCTCACAAGCTCTTCCAATTTCTTTCCTCATCAGCTTTCTCTCAGGGGTACTGCCAAAATCCAGGGTTATCCAATCTTTCTCTCTTGTGAATTTTACTTGTCGGGAGTAGGATCCCAGCCTGCTCCAGATGTCAGATTTGTGGAAAGACTCCTCTTACCTTAGTTACCACTGACCTTTCTTCTGCCTTTGCTTTCAGTCTGTAAAATGAGAATACCTCCTTCCCACAGCGAGTGTGCACTCCTCGAGGCAATCAATAAAAGGATGAGAAGAGATAAATCAATACCAGCTTAGGGCATTTGGTTACATGAGAAGTCTCTGTGAAGGAAGAAGAGCTAATGTCTCTCCCCAAAGAGCGAGATCTGCGTGTTCTGAGGTGGTGACTCAGCCAAAGAACTCCTGATTATCTCTCTGGCTTTAAGGGGAGACCTGAGCTGCAGGGACAGAGCCTACACGTACCTCTGCCAACCCTCCTGTGATAACAGGGACTTTGTGCTTTGGTGATAAATGGAGCTTCTGCCTATTCCCATCCAGCAGCAGGGTGACCCTCTCACCCCAATTTGTGATCCCTCTGAGGCTTATGATGCAAGGGATGAGAAGACAGATAAGGCTTGGGGTTTTTTTGTTATTTTTAAGGAGTCAGCAACCCTTGTCAGGAGATGTAGCTGTGATCTTATTAACAGCACATCACTTTCGCTTAGCAGCTTTCTGTGCTCATGTGCACATAGCCCCATTGTCTCAGCAGTGAAAAGTATATATCACATTCCAAACCATCAGAGAAGGGTCTAGGGGTTTTCTGAAAAGCAGGTCCGCTCATGGGGGCTGTCCAAAGAAGCCACACGAAGCAAAACATTGCACATGGTTAGACAAGTGGGTTGGGTTGGAATGTCTTCCTCAGATTTCTCCATATAGCACAGGCAAAACTGAAGCATGAGACAGTGGGGAGAGTGAGATGGAGGAGGGCAGAAAGACTGCCTGCTTTTTCTCTACAGCTCTAAATCCTGCCGGAGTTCAAGCTGTAGCCAGCTCTTTCCCCTCCCCTTTTTCGTACTCTCTGTTGTGAGCATGCAGGAGAAATTCACGTTTATGCTTTCTGAAGTAGCAGTATGGTGTGCTGTATTAACACCCATGTTGTCTCCCCTGTTTGCATTACCTTAGGGCCCACAAGCTCATGGGCCATGATTCCACTGTGCAAGGCACTGCACAGGCAGAGAAAAAAGCAGTGATCTGCTGTCACAAAGAGATTATGATTTAAACACAGGACAAGGAAAACCAGATGGATATAAACAGGCAAGAAGAATAGGGTGGCAACAATGAGAAAGCTAGTGATGTTGGCTCAGAGGCAGAAGAATTGCCTTCAAAACCTTTGGCAACCATTAGACTGTTAGAATGTGAAGTCCTTAAACACCCTGTCCTCTGCATTGTCCTCAGTTTGCCCAGTGTTTCCCTCAAGGATCCCTCCGTCCTTTTATTCAAATGAGCTTTTCTATTGAATGAATATTGATCATTTTGCATATGATTTTCTTCCCTTTGTAAGTAGTGTTTAGCAGAAAAATAGTTGGAAAAAGGAAACCTCTCTGATATAGCAAGAAAACACATTCATATATAATTTACATAATCTAGTATGCATGCCATAGAAATAATCTCTATCCTTTTCTTCCTGACAAAGTGATCTGTAACTTACCTGATACGTCACTCAGGAGTGTCTGTCTTCCCTTATTCTATTTGCTCTGTATTGAATTAGTTGTTTCCTGTTTGGAATACAGTGCGCTATGTGTCTCACTAATGGATTTACCATTAGGCTTTCCCCTAATGAAATTAAAGTGTCCTTTGAAAAAATGGACCCAGTAGAATTTTCACAGCTTTTTAATACTATTTTTTTGTAGCAACAAAAAAATATAGTTCTTAGTCCAGTTCTGCCCTGCAAGCTGAGAGCCTGGCTCACTCTGAATTCAGTTTGTAAGTACATTCAGCAGTGCTCAGCATGCACAGGTGCAAGTTTATGTTGTGGACTGTTTGGAACTGCTAAAATAAATCCCAAACCAAATCAAACCATCTCTGAGTGGGCAATATAAGGTGTAAAACATCACTTTGGTTATTCTGTTACATAAGTCAGGGTTAGGTGTTCTTTTGTGAGCTATTTCTAATTTCCTATACCACCAGCAGTAATTCATGGGACTGATTTATGTAAATAATGTTAGTACCTGCTGTAGGAGGCACCAGGCATCAGCACTGACCACAGCAGTTACAGACTGTTTGGTGGGAAAGGACTCAGCACAGCTGAATCTCAGACTTCCCACTATCTTTTCTCCCTCCAACAAAAAAATTCTCAGAGGAATATGTCCTTGACCATGACCTATGCATGCCGTTGCATCTCCTCTTGCCTTTGGAAAAGCAGCAGTGCCTGGCAGAGATTTCAGAGTCCACTAGGACTGATTTCC
Organism: Laterallus jamaicensis coturniculus; assembly: GCA_022605575.1. Lineage (NCBI taxonomy): Eukaryota > Metazoa > Chordata > Aves > Gruiformes > Rallidae > Laterallus > Laterallus jamaicensis. Next base: position 2,126,354 of record JAKCOX010000008.1, read on the forward strand.
AGGGGGTATCTCAAGATACCCAGCCTGGACTTAGAACCTGATGCTGCAGAGACTCTGGCTCACAAGCAAATTGCCTGAAACTCACATGTCTTCTGGCAAAAATTTCTTCGTGCTTTTGGTTCACACATTTTTTGTACCAAATATATAACACATTAATATTACACATTTCAGATTCATTACCTTGTCATCGCTTAACTATGATTAGCTAAATCTAGTTAATGAATAAATTGTGGCTAATAATATCTTTTCTTGATCTTATTATAGTCTATGAAAATCAGAACATCATTAACAAGCTCAGAATGTGTGCTCATAAGTCACAATTCCTTTTTTCTAAATGTATTTTGGGGCTCAAATATAAAAATATACATCAGCTTGAAATCTGACTAAATTTAGAAAGCACTCGCAGTGTTGAAATACATCTCTTTGATATCTCTGAAAAAAGTACAACTGTTGAGCTAAGAGACAGCCTACAAATGCCTCTCAGAAATGTCAGTCACATTTCTCCTCCTGAAGGAAAATAAATGGAAGCTGTTTGCCTACTGCTTGGTCTGGACAGACAAGAAGAGAGGCAGATATTGAAGTTAAGGTATTTCTGACTGATGGGGGAAAATGGGGTGAAAAATTATTTAAAGACACGGTGATTAACTGTAACTTTGAGGGTAACTAAGTGATTAAAAGTCGATGGGATATTGGGATTAGGCGCTTCACAGAGCTGTGGGTGAACTCTCTGCTGGCATGAATTGTCCTAGCTTGACTGAATACAATGACTTCAGCTGAAAAGCTGTACTCTGGTGAGTGCAAACAAAGGGTGAGGAGACATTTCTGATTCACATTGCGAGTGAGATCAGCAAAGGCCAGAGCAGTTGGGATGCCAACAGGTGAGCTGAAGAAGTATTGGAAAGAGGCCGGACTAGATGTGTGCCTCTGGTCTCCCAGATGGTCCAGGGTGGTACATACATTCCAGTTCTACAGAACTAGGGCCAGCTTGGCACTGAGCATGTCTGGACTGGGATCAGCCAATAGTCTCAGAAATTAAGAATATGAATTTTGTCTGACTGCATTTGTAGCACCCTGCTAAAGCAGGAGAGTGGGCCTTTGCAGTTCTAAATGTCACTGCTGGAACCGTTGCCAGGCCATCAAACCAGTTTAAAACCCTTTCTGTGTAAAGGCTAGGCTGATGACTAAAAAGACTCCCATGCTTTCAGAAACCTCCTCCTGAAACGCTGCAGGTGCTGTGGTTGTGGCTGGCACTGCTGCCAGGGTCCTGCTGCCACACGAAGTCACAGTGTCTGTACCGGGATTGACAAACATGGGAACAGCTCAGCTCAGCCTGCAGATGTGTACCAACCCTCAGTATCAGCCATGAGACAAAGCGCAACAGTACGAGCCCTCTCTCTAGCCCTGTATCCTTCTGAGCCATGATCCAAACAAGTTGTGAGGTAATGATTACAGCCACAATTAGCCCAGCCATTCCTCTGCACTAGGAATAAGACCTGTCAGGAAAGAAGCATTAGTCTTGGCAGAATTAATCTCTGTTTATTCTGACTTTTAGTTTGGATCAGAGAGAAGTCTAGAGTTCCCAGGGATGCTTTAGGTGAGACCAGATGGGATTCAGAAATCTGGGAGAGGATTTTCATTACTGTTCCAGCAGAAATAGAACAGTTCTTTGAACTTTGCTGCTTGCTGGCAGGTGGTGGGGATGCTCATTTAGTAAGAAGGGAAGGGTAGTACATTTTTTTCCATGTTTTGTAATGTCATTGGTTTAGTTGTTTCTGATAGATTTAAAGCTATTCAGTAGGCTCCCTTTCCCTGCATCTGTACCTGCCTAAAAGAGCCTTACTCCTGGCTGTGCTTCAAAGGCGGCTTCAGAGATTCATCTTTATCTTCATTCCATATCTAGAGGATGTAACTCTTAACAGAGGAACATGTGCTTGCTCTCTGCTGTAATTATTTTTATTTGCCATAGGGAACCTTGAATCCTTTCTTTTCTGAATGGTCCTTCAGCCTTTTAGTTTCATTAATGCTTCCCAACAAAAGCAATTAGTGATGACAGCGTGTGCCCTAGTTATTCTGGTAATTTGTGTTCTCTGCCAAGCCGTTCATGAGGAGGACAAGATTGCAATCTGATTTATGATGACCTCGTGATTTATATTTTAAATAAGAAACCAGAGACTGAAACAACACAGTCAGCCGTGTAGTCAGTCCATCTGCCCACACACAAATTGTTCTGTAAGGTACATTTCTCATTATTTGATCAAGTTTAGCTTTTAATATCTAAGAGTCTGTTCTCAGTCCCAGATTCTGCCTATATTTTAGGTACCGTTTTTTCTGGCTGTGTTAGCAAGCCATGAGTACCATTCCATCAATGATCACCAGCAGGCTGTACAGCTGCCTTTTGGCCTTCTCTGCAGATGTGGTGCCATTTTTTAAAACAGTGAATTGTCTCCTGGCTAAAATGCAGCACGACAGTGTTTCTCATAGTGTGACTCCCCTCCTGTTGAGCAGCTGGTTCTGCTTTTATTTGTGGGTGTTCCTTAGATCTACACAGTTTCACTCTCCCGCAACTTCTGTAGTGGAAATCAGCTGTAACGTTGATCAGCACTGAGAAACACCAGGATGGACAGACTTTTGAACAGGGGCTGCTCTTTCTTTGGCTCGATGCAACACTACTCAATGCCTGGTTGGCTTCCAGTCTAGCCGTTATTTACAACATACCGGCCTGTAAGCATCTGACTCAGCCTTGCTGAGCAGGCTAAGCATTGTGAAAGCTAATGATGAAACCTCATCTTTATTACTGTAAATCATACTTGTAGTTACTTATCTCCCCTTTGATGCTGTTACTGGCTATATACTAGCTAGCATTAATTTTCTGACAATGAGGATTTGGCATGTTTCTCTCTGTCAGATCCACTTTATGTGCTGTACACACACAGCTCACCCACATCTGTATTTTTGTTCTTTGAGCTGTCTTTATAGCTGTGCAGCAAGCACTGAAGTATACCGTTGCAAACGTCCAGACATTTGATATCCAAAAACCAGACAACCCAGCAGCACTGAGAGCTTTCCTCTTGCGTGGCTTTGGCAATTCCCCGATTCCAGTTGCAATGATCTGACAGATGTCTCTGCAACTCCAATCCTGAACAGGGTGAAGGGGACCTTTGTGAGGTGTCTGACCCATATATCGCCATAGACTCAGTATTGCAGAGCAGGATGGTGGGGCTACGATCTATGCCTAATGATTATATGCTTAATGTTACGTTTAGCAGACAGTGTCCAAAATGCAGCACAGGATACAGCTCCAACATTGTTTCGGGGTACCAAATAAATCATGCAGAAGGGTGAATCCAGAGAAAAGTGTCATGAAACTGCAGTCTTAGGGACAGGCATCCTCCTGTCTGACACTTTCCTCCTCCCTTGACCCTTTGGAAGGACGTGATTTACTGCTCGCACTTCCCCCGCTGTTGTTCTCAGCTTCTGCAGCGGCATCGGAATGACGCCAACACTTTTCCAAGTTTCTGACTTCATTAACAGCCCACAAAACAGGACTATAGTCTATTAAATCCTGACTCTCTCACTTTGTAGGAAGTTTCTTCTTTTCATTTTTCGTTATAGCAAAAGCTTAAATCTCATGTTATTAAGATTTTGGTTTTCAGCAAGCTTCTTTTTAGGGTGGGGTTTTCTGGCTTTGGTTAGAGTAGCAGGATGACATTTAGCCTTAGTCACTCTGGTTTAACCATGAGAGTCTTGCAAGATGGGGCTGTCTCCAACCCTGGATTACTGACGCAATCCTGGTGCTTGGATGCTGAATTTTCACCAGAATGAGCTTTTGTAATAGTGCATCTCAAGTCAGGGGCAGTTTTCTGTGGCTGGAAATCCATTGGTGTGTCAAGGTTAAGTCACTGCCCATCAGCCAGGCAGGAATATTTCACACATGCGGCTGAAATTCTGAAACTCTGCTCATGGTGCTCAGCCGCAGCTGTAGCTTCTTTCATTGCCTAATTCTCCTAAAAAGATTCACTCGGGGAGACAAGAGGCAGCCGGCAGCTACTGTTACTCTCTGTGATGTTTACAAGAGCTCCTTCTCAGACTCAGCTGAAGCATGGTATGAGCCATACCTTATTTGTACTCTGGACTTAAATAAGTGACCAGGAAACATCATAAAGACTGGGGAAGGAAGCATGAAGTAAACAATCTCATCAGATTTACTAGCTCAGCCCAACCTCTGGAAATCAAACAAAAAGTGAAAAAAAACCCCAACAAAAACCTTCCCTTCAGATAGTCTGTTGGGTTTTTTCTTGTTTGCAATGAGATGCAGTAAAAGGGTTCTGATCTCCTAACAACTGCTTTTCTCCGAAAGAAACTTCTTCCAATGTGACTGAAAACATTATAGGGTTCAAGTTTTCACATTGACTTAGCTCTGTATGCAGGATCCAAATGAAAAGCAGCCAGCTTTTCAGGAGGGGGGTTAAGTTCCCACCACGCAAAATGTTTCCATAAGTAAGCCCCTTTCAGTTAGACTCCTGAATATGAGTCTGGGTCCCTGCATCAGGCTGCCAAGTGCAGTCTCCCCAAAACAGGGTCATATTGCCAAAATAAGCAACTTCATTGTTAAACTAGATTTTCAAAGTCAGCAACCCAGTGCCACCTACTGTCCAAGTCCTCCTAGTAGCAGGCAAGGACTATATTAAGAGGCCTTCTAACCACTAATTTCTGGCCCCTGTCTTTTTACAGTCCCTTTTTTAAAAAAAAATCTGGGTTTTTTTCCAAAGTGGATACTGATTTTATATTCAACAGAAGACAGGAACCAGTTTGTGATTCATCTCCATCTAACTCTGTTTGTGTTGAAAGCATTTTAATCACTCCAAATAGTCCTTGTGAGACAGGACAGTAACATTCTGTAGCATAGGAAAAAGCTGCTGGCTTGACATTAAAGAGTTGAAGATTAAATAAATTTTAAAAAAATCACTTTAAAACTCTTCTGCTTTCTCAAAAGGGCCTCAGAATGGCTGCGGTGGTTACCTGACAAATTCAGCCTATAGCTTTGGCTCTCCAGTCTCCAACATGACCAGAAGATACAAGAAAAATCTGGACTGTGTATGGATCATAACTGCACCTGTAAACAAACTGATCAACTTCACCTTCACTTCATTCGTACTTGAAGCCCAGTCTGCTCAGACTTGCCGATACGATTATGTCAAAGTAAGATAGTTGTGTATTTTAACAAGAAAAAAACAGTGAGATACAATCCATGATCCTCTCCAAGGGGCTAAAACTTAATTAATAGAAAATGATCTTATGAAGAAATTAAATTGCTTAATATAATTACAATTATATATATATATATATATATATATATGGGATTTTGTTGGTTAAATTACTATTCTAGATAACATCCTGCTTTTTTGGAAACCAGTAAGAGCTTTAACATTGTTATGAAGACATCCTGCCCTTAAGACTGCCTATATAAATGAGTATTTCACAGAATAGAAACAAAACAAAATCCAAGCACTTTGAAAGTAAACATGCAGATACATTATCACACAAAATTTCTTTTAAAAACCCTTCATTTCTAAAATCTTGAATAAGTACGTCTTGATGCTAAATGCTTGCCTATGAAAGCTGTTCTTTTGGAGATGAATATAAGAAACAGGATAGCAGATTGCTGCTAAACAAGATCCTCCGAGGAGTGTTATGGATCCTGTTGAGCATTAGAGGTTCTCAATGAAACTATGAATTAATTCTACATTTTGGTGCATAAAATCAACCTTTCTCATGGAAAAGTACTTTGAGATTACATATAAAAATCAAAACAGAATGCCAAGTTAAAATGGGATAATTTTTTATAGATTTGCTGAGACAGGACCAGAATGTTCAGTAATGAGATTTACATTGTCCAACAGAATTAGGTAATATGGCAGTGAATAATTATAGTAATCAAGGGCATCCTGCTAAGGCCCAAGAGCACTGACTGCATTCAAATAAGAGAAATTGTAATGTCAGGATGGGTCAGGGAACTTTATTTCAATTTATTTGTTTGTTGTGCCTAAAGTATTAGTGGCTTATATGCTTTTCTTCTTTCAGCTTTATGACGGAGATAATGAAAACGCCAATTTAGTTGGCACGTTCTGTGGGTCTATTGTGCCAGCTCCTTTTCTGTCTACTCGTAATTCATTGACAGTGAAATTTATCACAGACAATTCGGTGGAAAGGGAAGGTTTCAATGCGACCTACACCACAGTGGATCGTAAGTATGGGTATATACATATGCATATAGATTGGTGTGATCCCTTTTTTGAAATACATATTGAAATAATAAATTGTCAACATTTATTCTAGATACAGAGAATCTATAAGCAAGATAAAAGCAGCACATCAGGCTTGGCTGGCTGTGGGGTGGCTGTCAGAGTGGGGTGGCTGTCAGAGTGCAAACACCATTAACAAATACCCTGGTATTACAGAGAACAAGCATTTCTTTGGCTTTTACAACATACATTGTCCCAATATTAGCATGTGCTTTACATTTATTTCCTTCTATAGGGTCACAGTTAAATATGAAGGTATAATTCCCAGTGCAGTTTTGTTCCATAAATAATTTGTCCCCAGTTGGAAAATCCCAGTTTTCAGTCTGTGATGCATTTGTTACTATTTTACACAGGGCTGTGTGGAGGAATATATAATGCAACTTCTACATCCCTGACTGCAACGTCCCCTAACTTCCCAAATGAGTATCCACCATTTACCCTCTGCACTTGGGTCATTGATGCCCCTCCACAGCAGCAAGTCAAGGTGGTGGTAGAGGCCTTTCACCTCCATTCCGGACAGGACTGCTCTCAAAACTACCTAGAGCTCAAGGACTCACCAACAGTAAGAAATTTACAGTTGCTAGCATTTCACACCCAGCTTCCTTCACCCTTTGCAAAGAGAGGAGAAACCCCCCTCTTGGTAATATGATTAACTGATGATTCTGTGCAAGGGGCACATCCAAAGCATTACGCACTGTGTCCCACTTAAGGGGTGTGAACTGGTACGCAGCCTTCATGGAAGCACACTGTACACACATTGAATTAGACCTGATGGTACACTGTTTTTCACAGATGTACCAGATAACAGAGCTGCCAAACTCAGTGCCCAGAAAATACTGCCCAAGAGCAAGTACTGACTGTACTTCTTCCCACCCAAGAACCACAATAAAAATAAATATTCATGACAAGAAGACTGTAGAAAGCACCAGGAAAAAAAAACAAACCAAACCAAAACTCTGTTTGTATCCCTTGTATTAAATTATTCTAAACCTTCTTTCATTGTTTCTTATTTTGGCATGAAATTGCCTGTTACATTTAATTTGTTTCTCATAATAATTGAACATAAAATGCTGGGACACTATTAAGTGATTGCCATGAGACCTTTAAAATGGAATGGCATAACTGATATTGAAAGTGCTGAGAAATCTATTTGCCTCAAGTTCAGTAAGTAGAAAACCAAATGATACCATGAAGTAACTTGTGATGTATTGATTGCAGCACAGCCAAGGATTGGTCCATAGATTCTGTGGCGCTGAAACTTTTCCAGTCCCTGAATTTTATTCTTACGATCGTACTGCCATCGTGACTTTCAAATCAAATGAATATATGATTAATAATGGAGTCAGATTTACCTATCAAGCTACAGGTAAGCTTGAAGAAATGTCTAAAAAAAATCTACCTACCATTCTCCTTGTCAGTTTTGTACAGTGAAAAGCAATCCAGAGATCTGAAATGCATACGTGTTTCTGGTTTTCTGTCTCAAGGTTGCAACAGAGAGTATAACCAGCCATTTGGTTACCTGAAGAGCCCCGGCTGGCCTGGTCGACACCCCAATAATATGGACTGCTCTATCATTCTACGAGCTCACGCAAATCACACGATTTCTCTCTTTTTCCATGCTTTCCATTTGGAGGACAGCATCCAGTGTTCACGAGACTTCCTAGAGGTATCAAGCAAGTACATGTATTCTATGGGCCTGTGTCAAAATCTGCTGAATTCAAAGGATATTAATAAGCTCAGATCAAGTCTGAGCTGAACTAACATTACGGAGTAATTTATTGCTACAGCTTTATGGTAAAAGGTACTCAGATGTTACAGTACAGTCTATAGAAAGGCCAAACCCAATTAATAGTTTCCTTATCAGCTAACTCATCTTTACAAAGCCCTTGCTGATGTTACCCAGTTAAAAGAACAAGGCAGAGTAGTTTTTCTCCATGAACAGGAAGCCATCAGTCTGAGTGCTTTCATTCCAGCAGTAGACTCCATCTGCTATTTTTCTTAAAAATATTTTTTTCTAAAAGAAATTTTTATTATTTTTTAAAGGAGGCCTAGTAACAACTGCAGGGTATTTGCAAAGAAACTTTCTGTCAATAAGACACATATTCTCCTACACAAACCTCAGACTGTCCTTTCATGCTTGTTAAAGGTTTCCCTATTCACTGCTCAGATGGCAAAAATTAGATGTCTGTGGCAGAATAATTACTTAGTTCTCCTTTCATATCCTCTTTACTGTCTCAGTAAATGGCTCTGATCAGCATTATATGGGCTGCAACCTCACCCATCCCACCCCCCAGATTAAATCTGAGCTATGTAATATGATCTTTGTCTTAATGTGACCAGGGAAAAGAGTGGTCTGCAGGGTAAAAATTAATCTTTTCATCTGGAATATTAACATTTCTTCTGAAAAGTAAAACATGGGCTTGAATTGCAAAGCCTTAGATCCTAGTCAAGTAATCTTTTCAGTCAGGAGAAGTACCATACCATAAAATTTAGTTAGGCTAGTTTCTGATGATGTTCTGTGCAATTACTTCCAAACTTGGACAGCCTGGTTAATGGGCTCTTTTTTCCCTTCTATGCACAAATATATAGCAGGAATAACAACAGTATTGACATGACAATTATAGTGTGCATGCAAGGCACTACATAGTTTGTGCTGTGCTATATCACTGCGTGTTTGTACTGCTGTATAGCTGGCACAGGGATTCAACGCAGCAATGGTTTTTCTGTCCCCTGAAGGTCAGAAATGGGAGTGACCAGCAATCCCCACTACTTGGCAGGTTCTGTGGAAACACTGTGCCCAGTCCCATCTTCCCCCAAAATCATGTCGTCTTCCTTCGTTTCAAGAGTGATTTTTCAGGGGCTCATGATGGATATGAAATAACCTGGACTTCATCATCAAGCGGTAAGGCTGTGACTACAAAGTAATTCCCTCAGCAGCTGCACACAGAGGGAAAATACAGAAATGTGGAATTCAGCCTGCTCAGTTTGGGCCCAGCCCTTGAGACCTTCCTAAGTGCCCACAGTCCACTGGTGCTATTGAGTCACTGGAGAGAGTTGTTCCTGAAGACCAGTAGGGCAAGATCCATTTTATTCCTAAATTTACTTGCAAAAATATGGGCTGTGAGTTGACTTTTAGCACTCAGCAACGTGACCTTGGGGGTAAAATTGTTCCATGAAAACAAGAGCTCACAGGTCACTAATAGCAGAGTGCTAGGAATTGTTGGGTAAGGAAAAGAGAACAGAAAGACGATCGCTGTATAAATCCATACTTCTCACACAAATTGAATGATGTGCACAGTCCTGGTCTCCTCCTCTTAGAAAGAATCCAGCATAAGTGGGAAAATTTCAGGGCTTAACATAAGAAGCACCTTCTGCATGAGGTATGTTGCGACTTTTTAATCTGGTCAAGAAACTGCTGGGGTCTATAAAACTGAGGGATATTGGATGGTAAATAGTGATCAACTGCACATGGATTTTTCCCACAGAAGAGCTAGAGGCCTTCAGGTAAAGCCAGGAAGTGGAAGGTTCAAAACAAACCAGTTCTTTATGGAATATGTAGTTGAGCTGTGCAGCTTCTTCCCATAGGATGCCACAAATTTAAATGGATGCAAGGGCTACCTGAAAAAGTTCATGGAAGGCATCTGATAAAGACTATAAATACAAAGATACCACCTCTGGGAGCTGTGAACTGAAAATTCTTGGAGACTTTAGAGTAATCTGGAGCATACTTTGCACATGCTTACTCCTCCTCTGTAAACTTGCATTTCTCCCAGGGCATCTGCTTCTTCCCACTGAAGGAGATTGAATTTGGGGTATAAATGGCCTTGAGTTTACTTAATGTGACTATTTTCTCTGAGCTGTCCTCTGCTTTTTTCTATCAGATGAAGATTCACTATTTTTCATTCCAAAAAACCACCAAAGAGAGTTTGTCTCTAGTTGAGTAGTTGGGAACTGAACTGACCAAGATACAGACTTAAGACTTTGGATCCTGTTTCAAAGACTGTGGGGAGGTTTGATTTTTAATGTCCAGTGATGGTCTAATGCTCACTGCATAGTCTCAGTTTTGTCTCCTACTAGACTAATGCTCTTATCCACATTCATTGTTCTGGCTCACAGCATGTCTCAGGTTTTCAGTGCGACTACTAATACTGTACTAATGTACTACACCATGTAATATCTTGTGAAACTAAGCCTTTTAAGCTAAAGAAAAGTGTCTGCTTTCAGGATGTGGAGGAACATTATACGGCAGCACTGGCTCGTTTGCTAGTCCCAGATACCCTGCAACTTACCACAACAACACTGACTGCGAGTGGGTCATTACTGTGCCCAAGGGACGAATTGTCACTGTGAACTTTGATTTCATCAGCATCGATGACCCAGGGGATTGCAGCAGCAACTACCTGATCCTTCACAATGGGCCAGACGCCACTTATCCCCCAGCCGGGCCGTACTGTGGGATGGTATGTAATGTATCTTTATTGTTTAGTATTTAGGGTTGTTCCCCTATTCTGTCATGAATTCCCTACCAAGGAGCCGAAGCGAAGGCACAAGGTTTTTGTGGCACCTTAGAGGCCTTCCAATGCAGACCTTACAGTGACATCTAGTGGGAGGCAACATCAAGCTATTCTGCTCTGTATCTAGTTGCATTTGTGATTTAACCAGTTCTCATACCCTGGGGCAGAGATGCAAAAGCAATATCCAGTGCAGACCCGAGGTCCCTACTACAGGATGGTCCAATTTGTGCCTCAGTTTTAACTCCCTGACTGGCTTTTCCAAAGGAACTCGGTGTTCTTTAAGCTTTTCTTTTTTCTGGTCTTTATTTTTAGGACACAAACATCGCTCCATTTACTGCTACGTCTCATCAAGTCCATATACAGTTTCATGCGGAATATGTGACTTTACCATCAGGATTCCAGTTAAGCTGGACAAGCTAGAACACTGTTCAGGAGAAACACACCACTGTTCCTTGCTGTACTGATGAGACTTTAGATTATAAAATAAGTTTGAAATCTGGTTATGGTAACTGCAACTGAAATAAGGCCTTTTAAAAGTTACTGCAAGTATAGGTGTTACAAATTTAGAGTTCTGTCAAAGACTGTGATCTCCCATTGTACTTAAAATAAACTATAACCTGCCCAACTGTGACAATGAGGGTTTCCTGGGTTTTGAAACGTATTTTTATATTCTTCCACATAATTTCAAATGCTCTGAGTAAATATGCCACAAAAGACAAATTTTACATTTATCATAGAATGCTTTGGGCTGGAAGGGATCCAGTTCCACCCAGTTCCAATACTCCTGCCGTGGGAAGGGACACCTCTCACTAGACCAGGCTACTCAAGGTCCCATCCAACCTGGCCCTGAACACTTCCAGGGAGGGGGCCGCCACCACTTCCCTTGGCAACCTGTTCCAATGCCTCACCAGCCTCATAGCGAAGAATTTCTTCCTAATATTCAATCTAAATCTACCCCCTTACAATTTAAAACCATTTCCCCTCGTCCTATCACTCCATGCCCTTCTAAAAAGTCCCTCACCAACTTACTTGTAAGCCCCCTTCAGGTACTGGAAGGCTCCTATAAGATCCCCCCCAGAGCCTTCTCTTCTCTAGGCTGAAGAAGCTCAACTCTCAGCCTGTCTCCATAGGAGAGGTGCTCCAGCCTTCTAATCATCTTCGTGACCCTCCTCTGGACCTGTTCCAACAGTTCCATGTCCTCCTAATATTGGGGACTTCAGAACTGGAGACAGTACTCCAGGTGGGGTCTCACAAGAGCAGAACAGAGTAGGAGAATCACCTTCCTCAAGTTACTGGCCACCCTCCTTTTGGTGCAGCCCAGGATACGGTTGACCTTCTGGGCTGCGAGTGCACATTGTTGGTCATGTCAAGCTTCTCCATCAGCACCCCCAAGTTCTTCTCTGCAGGGCTAGTCTCTATCACATCATCTCCCAGCCTGTACTGATGAAGAGGATTGCCCTGTCCCAGGTGCAGGACCTTGCACTTGGCCTTGTTGAACCTCGTGAGGGTCACATGGGGCCACTTCTCCAGCTTTTCCAGGTAATGCTATAGAAGTAAACTAGCCAGTATAAAACACAAACATATGACATTCAATGTAGTTGATAAGAAGAGCTAAGATACGAAGTTGTCTTTAACTAGCTATGTGGTTTTGTCCCAAGCATCTTTGAAAGTGTTACCTAAATTTTTATTCAAACTACAACAAAATGAGACATTGCTAAAAAATGTCCCCTGTCCTACTACCATTTACACGGATAATTTTGCTGAAAAACTTTCCACAATACTGTGCTAAGTACTCAAGCATTCCCTGAAATTTAGCACAACAAGGACATGCTGTGGCACTAATCTCAACCACATCAAAAAGCCATGTCAGGATTGCATTCAATATACACAAAGAGTTGTGATTATATTTACTGCGTTGTAACTTTAAGCTTTAAAATCTATTCTACAACTGAATTTATGAAAAACTTGCAAGATTTTTAGTAACCAATTCACCTTCCTAGTCACCTTATAGGCAACTTCTAGACATTGGGAAATGGATATACCTTCAGAACAGGGCAGCCATCAAAATACCAGTTGACCTGTGACTAGAATGAGTTTGTTCCTTCCCAAGGCGAACACATATCATACATAAAAAATGGTTTTTGGGGTATTCAGAGGATGCTGATTCCCACCATGAAAGACTTTTTTTGGTGACAACTCATAACGAATCACTGATTAAGTTCCTGAACAACACCAGTGATGGATGGGCAAGAGGAATTCACACCACTCAGCCTCATCAGAACTCTCACTTTGTAAGTATTACGAAGAGTAAGTCACAGTAATTCCTTAACATGATAGTTGCAATAATCACTTATGAAATGGTATTCAAATGTTAATGGCAGCTCTAACAAACTCTAGGAACTCTTTAAGATTTGACAATGAATGCCAAGAAAGCCATTACTGCACCAACACAGAAAATGTTGCAACATTGGTTTAAAAAAAATGTAGAAAACACAAAACAGACAGAAAGGACAAAAAGGTGGATGGCAAGATGGAAAACAGAACTCAGAATGATCTGGTAATAAGTTAGAAAGAGAGGACCTGTACATTCCCACTCACTGACAGAATGATACGTAAGCCTGCATTTTAGAATTGTCCAAGCACCAAGAAAAACCTAGCCCATGCACAGGTGATACTCCTGCTAATGTGCTGGAATATTAACATGGGAAAAACAGAGATAACTGTATTTGGATCAAAGTAGGAGACCTACTGAGCTACCGGCAGAACAGGAAGTTCTAAAAGAATCATAGAATGCATTAGGCTGGAAGGGACCTTTAAAGATCATCTAGTCCACCCCCTCATCCCCCCTGCAGTACACAGGGACATTTTACTAGGTCAGGTTGCTCAGAGCCACATCAAGCCTGACCTTGAATATCTCCAGGGATGGGGCCTCCACTAAGGGAAGCCATCAAGACCATATAGACAAACGTTTTCAGATTCCTGTCCCAGAAAACTTTTGTTCAAAGTCCATGCCACACTGATTTCAAATTAGCAATCAAGGGACGATATAATCTTGGTCCATAAGATTTATTAAAAAACCCATAAAAGGATTAGCAAGCTCAAATAAATACTGCAGTGTGTAAGGAAGATGTTGCCCTTGTACATCAAGCATGGTTTCAACTGCTCACCTGCAGAGACCTGAAACAAGACTATTTCTTCTCGTGGGTGCCTGCACCATGGGGCTTTGTGAGCATCCCTTGGGGTTTTGATCTTCCTATGGATAACTGGATTTGGTGCAGGGCAGAGAATCTCCTCAAGATCTGGGTGCTGTCTCTTGCTGCCAGAGGGCTAGTCATGGAAACATCAGACTTTTGGCATGGATTGGCTTGGTAAGAACATTGTCATTGTCTGCATTGTCTGCATTGCATCCAGAAACCACAAGTGAAAGAGAATGGTGTGTCTCCCTGGAAGAGCACTGAGGTACGTTCACTATTTATGTTAAAAGCAGATCATTCCCAGACAGAATGAGTTCTCAGGAAAAACCTTGGCCTTGTCAGGAGTATAGCAGAGCATAAACTGAAAAACAATAGAGACAAGTACATGGCTTTAATGAATTAAGTTAATTAGTGGCTTTTTGAGACGGGTATCAATCACACATCATCCAGTTTATGAACACAACGCTGAGTTCCCCAAGGACACCTCCATGCTCACCACACTGAGGCTGAACTACTGTTGACTTGGTGAATAGTATGGAGTTGTGATCAGGTGCCCTGTGATGAGCATGAGGCCATTCTGGCAACGCGAACTTTGGCCTTAAGCTCTAGAGGGAAACTGGTTAAACTGATGAGTTTGCTGAAATCTGTACTTCAGAATGGTTTATTTCACTAAGAGAAAAAGCAGGTTTTTACTTTAAAGCAGATTAAATGTTTTAGGACATTTTTGGTACAATAAATACTTGTTCTTGGTATGACTTTCCATCACATCAAACAAATGTTATGAAATCATTGAAAAGACTGAAGAGCACTATGAATGGAAGAGAAATTTGTAAGGTTTTGTGTGGGTTTTTTTAAATCTAACAACAACTAATGCTTGGTGCATCTTTAAGTATTACAAATATCCCAAACCTCTGAAAAGTTTTATCTACAAATGAGTAAAATGCATGACATTCTTTAGGAAAGAAATGAAAGTTCAGCAGAGAATTTGTGCTCATGAAGACTGTTGAATGAAGCTGCTGGTACAAGGTTCAATTGATTTAGTCCAACTAACTCTCGCCAAAAATAGTCAAAGTCTAAAATTAGAGTAAATTATCAAACCCATTCTTTAAAAAAAACAGGAACAAAGTAACCCACCGCTGTCCTCTAACATTTTATATGAGGAAGCACAACAGAAATACCACTGCAGAAGTATGAAAGCGGAGATCCTTAGAGGAGAGAGCTGATGCTAAGCCATGTTTCTGTCTTGGAAGGTAAGGAGTCATTTAAAACACTTGCTTTAAAATGAATGCACAGCAAAAGCAAACAGGAACAACTGAAGAGATAATTTAGAAAGAATAATCCCATGAAACTTCTGTGTGGTTATTGCAGTGTATGATACAAAAGACAAGAAAAGTGTTTAATAAGATTTATGGCTTCACCTCACAATGCTGCCATGAATACCTTTGCTTTTATGTGTATGCATGTTGCTATTTTATAGATAAGGTCGTAGCTGTGAATGCTGTATGTCCATACCGTAACACCTGCATGACTGCAAACAGCCTCCCCCTGTCAGTGACAAGGCACCGCTAACAATCGTGCATGTCTTCACTTCCCAGAGCTTGCATGGTTTTAACTTATGTGTGAATCCTCTTCTGCACGTTACTGTACATATTTACTGCTATACAGAGATGTATTTTATCAGACAGTAAAATGTGAGTGGTAAGCACTCTGAAGAGTAGGATTTGAAGAATAAGCACCAGCAGGTCCATAACAGTATTTTTAGACTGACCTTCCCATGAGGCAGGGCTGTTCTTTATAAACAATACATGAGAAGGGATACCACAATGAGGTCGTTGGGGCTATAGTTACCTGAAGTACAGGAGAGAGGACATACACAGCAAAAATGCTAGAAATCATGGTGCTGCTCAATTTAAAACATTAACTAATTTTAGTTAAATTTACAGAGCAATTTTGTCTGAAAAACAGTTTTCACTTGGCTCATAAAGCAGAGGAGGTGTCTGTTTCCAACAGTAACTCAAGATAAGTGTCCCAGGCACCAGAATTAACATATTTAGTGTCATTATTTTTTATTAGCTGCCAAACTGAAACCACAGACTTTTTCTGCAGTCCTGGTTAAAAGGAAATGCAACAAAAGCTCGTAGCATCGGCTGCTGTTTGTAATAACAGCAGCAACAATACAGGATTGCTAACAAATGTTTTAAAAGTTTTTTGATAATAATATGAATAGAGTCCAAATTCTAGAAGTTTGCTTTTACAAGGCAAAGATCAGCAAAATAAATACTGTGTGTAAAAGAATAAATACTTAGTACAGGGCATTTTTAGTGGCAGTTCCTGGCAGTACACAACTGTGTTTGCAGGTGCATATTGCCGTTGTCTTGTTCTGATGATACACTAACCCTGCATTATAAACAATACAACCCTGTATTAATGTTGACTCTTATGGGAAAAAAAAGACAAGTTGAAAAAAAAAGACTGTTATGAAAAAAAAAACGTTCTTCTTAGTTAGAAGAACTTATTCTTTTTCATAACAGTCTTTTTTCTCAGTTAGAAGTTCTTCTCAGTTAGAAGAACTACGTAGGACAGAGCGAGGGCAGCGTCAGAGTCACTCATCCCCTTGCTGCTCCCCAGCAAGAGGAGCCAGGGGAGGCATGTCCAGCGCTCACTGCTTGGCCAGAGCAGGCTGGGGCACTGGTGCAGGGAGCAACCACCCCTCTTCTAACCACCACAGGGCAGCTGCTGCTCTACCACACAGTCCTGGCCATCCTTCTACCTACAGTCACTGACTTCAGCCTGCTGTCCTAAGGACAGAAGCCATATGCCAGCCTCTCCAATGAATTCAGGCATTCGCTCTATGAACATTTTTGCCAAGTGACAAATTTAGAACAAATCTGACAGATATCGATCATATTTTAAAGTTGTTTCATGAGCAAAAATTCAGTAGCTGTCATGGATGGAGAGATAAGAGGGGTGCAGTTCACTCTTAAGAGAAAGGCAACAATATGTTTATTGATATATAACAAAGGGTATAACAGTATTTGATAATAAATGTGACAGTGATTAAGGTTTGATGGTAAGGTAATCTTGATTATTTAGTACTTCGAGAAGAGGGTCAGATGAAGCTGTCAGGGAGACCTTCACCTTGAATCATGAGGTTCAAAAAGGACCCCCTTGCTTTCTGAACTTCTCATAGAGGAGCCTAAGTGTGGCTGGATCCAGTCTTAGTCCCGGACTAGGTCAAGTGTTTATGTCTAAAGGACTATATATGCACAATCAATCCTTTATACTTCTTAGCTAAGATCACAAAGTTTAATGACCTTTTTCCCAATTCACTTACTGAGGATCTGTTGCGGATCTGTTGTGGCAAGGATTCTCTCAACCTCGAGGAGTAACCTTGAGAGGCATCCCTTTCAAGGGGAGATCCTGATGTGCAGCCCACTGTCATTTCAGGAGAGCTCAAAGGGCTCTTGAGCTGCTCAATATTTATGGAGTAAGATGATTGGCCCAGTCTCATTTACATACCACCCACAGGTGCCAGTGGACACTGCTCTGTCCAGGTGGACACATCAGCATTGACAGCCCTTGGCTATTGTGTTGTTATCTGTCTTCTCAAAATCACCATGAGGTGGATGGTGACCATCATGACCATCACCAATGGTTATTGATTAATCCAGATTTACAGGAAAAAGTCAGGCAAAAGTGGGGGCAGCGGGGGAAGCATACTGTCACAGGAGCTGGACAGCACAGCAAAACCTAAGCTGGAAAAGCCTGTACCCTGACCAGAACTGTCATGGGTGTGGGGAGGGCTCCATCAGCCAGTTCCCAGCTCCCAGCTGCCAGCCACTAGCTGGGGGCATCGAGAGAGCTAAGGATACTTGGGATCAGAGGGGACACAGAAGAATCATAGGTACTGGGAAGAGGTGGTAGGGGATGAGTGAAGGGAGACGGGGTCACTGCAGGGCATAGGTCCTCTGCAGAAAATTAGTCTTCTTGAGTACAACTGCAAATGCAACCTGAAAATTATGTTAGGAAGATGGGGGAATGACCCGACCCACAGACAGGGTGCCATGCCTACTTGCTTTCCCATCCTCATCCAGTTGATACGAAAGGCTTCACGAGGAGCTGAGCTGCTTTAAAAAGCAGGCTTGATAGCAACTCCTCTTGGCCAAATCCTGGGTTGACCTGGCTAGGGCACAGATTAGCGCGTTTGTTCAGATGAAAGGTTTGCTAAAGCAGGAACCAAAGTAGATTGCATGGAAGGCGTGAGGGGTAGTTCAACCACTTAGACAAGAAGATAATATAATTAGGTGGATGGTTAAAATAACCAACCAACCAACCCTGACAAAAGCGAAGCAATGGCAATATGTATTCAGAGGGGAGCAATTAAATACTTCTATGGCAGGGGTCGAATATGGATGTGCACGTGCAATGTAACACACTATTTTATTCACTGTATACACGGGTCGTGAAGACACTGTTCTGTGAACATCTGGTCACAGTCACGTGTGCTTTACCTGTTTGTTGGAATAAGCAGGTTGGGAATGTGTTTTGTAGACAATGGATCTGCCTAAGCCTTTGCTGCTAAATGAAGCCTGCGGTCATTCTCCATGAAACAAGAACCGCAGCTGTGCTGGCACCTGGGTCTTTGAGACAACAGACTAGTGGCAATCAGGGCATTTTCTTAACCAAGAAAGGGATGGGGGTTCATGTTCCTGCAGACAAAAAAAATCATTGTCTTGTACATTTGAGTGACTCTGCATTCTGCTGAGCAATCCTGAGAAAATAGTTCTTCCAGTTGTGTTTTGTAGGAAAAACCTGAAAGCAGCCTCTAACTTCATCAAAAGACTCAAGGTAGTAAATGTCACCTAGGCATAAACACACTACAATTCCACAACCCAGAAGTAAATCTTTACATTCCTAAGTTGCACCTCCAGCAGAGCCACTCCTTTGCTGATCTGGCACCTCCCCTTTCATTACCTTGGTTTCAATGGATATTATTTTTAGGCTTCTAAGTAACGCCGTGCAGTGCATAGTGAGCACACATGCAAAATTCAAGGCTGTGGTTCTCAAAGTGTGGCCTGACCCTGGATAACTTTATAGATTCAGTCATAATGGTTCTCAGCTTCCACATCTGTTAAATGACAGTAAGTAGGAGCTTTTTATCAAAGATGTTATATGCATAAACACACTCCAAGCTCAGAACCTGGGCCCAACCTGGTGATCAGTTTTGCAACTAAAACCAATTAGAAAACCCAGACACCTAAAGAAATGGAAACCACTGATTCAATAAAAAGATATTATTTCTGTAATAACATCTTTTGCCTTAGGTAGCTTCCACCAAGCTTCAGAGTGCTCTTAATCGCTACTTGATCGGTTCCTAGAGAGCCTGAGCCTTCCAGGTCCATGGCTCTGCAGCTTCTGCTCTCTCCTGCTGCTGACTCACTGGAGCAGAGTTGACTATCTGCCCTGACCAGGCCCTGTCGGTTTCCGGACCCCTGCCAGGGCATGAGGAGCCGCTGCAGCTCTGTAGGACAGGGCACCCACACGCAAAATGGTGCTGTACAAACAGCCTTCTCAGGTTCATGAAGCGCTTTCCAAGAACTGAAGATATGGAAACGGTGCTAGTGCTGCCTCCCAAAGGCAGCTGTGTACACAACAAAGCTTACACCATCCAGATGCACCCAAGTACCCGCTGAGCAGCACCACTAACGCTGTTTGCCCTCCGAATGTGCCAGCTCCAAGCAAGGCTGTCGTACCCTTGCGGGGGTGGAGGGGGGGGGTGGTTTCCCTCGAGTCTGCAACCAGCCTGTCCCCGGCGCCTGGCAGCACGGCAGAAAGAAAACACACCGCAGCCCCTCTCCCGGGGCCGCGCTCCTCTGCTGCCCCGGCGCCTTCCGCGGGCCTGACGATAGCACACGGCTGCCCAAGGCCGCACTCGCTGGGAGCCGGCCCCGCAGCGAGACGCCAGGCCCGCCACGGGAGAGTCTTCGGGCCCAGAGCCCTGAGGTTAAGGGAGGACACGGAGCCAGCCGCCCCGCCACACACGGCAGCCGGGAGCGTTCACCACTGCGCATGCACCAAAGCCGCACTCGCACAAACGAAACCCCGGCGGCTCGCGGCCTAAACCCGCTATCACCTACAGGGCGCGCGTATTGGCCAGCGAAGCTTCCTCCGGTGCCTTCAGCCAATGGTTAGTGGGCCGGCACCGAGGAGGCACGCCGATTGACCCGGCGTCTGTCTAGCCGTGGGTGTGCCCCGCTCGGGCGGGCGCGGGGAGCACTCTCGCTTGTTGAGGAAGGGCCGCAGCGCGCTTGCGCGCGGGGGCGGGGGAAGCAGTGGGAGGGGGCGTGGCGAGGGCGTGCAGCTGCGGGGAGCCGCCCGGAGCCGCCCGCCGAGCGCCTTTCCCTTCGCTCCCCTCCCATCTCTGCCGTCCCCTCCGGTCCCGCCGCAGCACCGCGCCGTGAGTCGCTCTGGGGACAGCGGCAGGCCTACCCCTTAGCGTGGGTGTGGGAGGGCGGTTGGCATCCCAGTCAGGGCTGGGGCTGGGGCGGGCGCGGGGAGCCGGGGCGCGGCGGGACGGGACCCCCGGGACGGGACCCGCGGGGGCGCGGAGCGGAGTGGGTGCGCTCGCTGCCCTCGGGCCGCGCAGGGTGGGAGCCGTCCCCGCGCTCCCCGGGCGCTCCCCGGGCCCGCCTCACGGTGTCCGTTTCTGCCCCGCCCAGACCATGTCCAAGTCGCTGAAGAAGATCGTGGAGGAGAGCAGGGAGAAGAACCATCCCGAGGTGGACATGTGCGACCGCGGCATCTCCAACATGCTGGACGTGCCCGGCCTCTGTAGGTACCGGCGGCGGCGGGTGGGGACAGCGCGGAAACTTCCTTATTTGTCCCGGGACGAGCCTGGGGCGCGGCCGGCCCCGGGCGCGGTGGGGCGGCCCCGCGGCGGCGGCGGGGCTACTGGCGTCTCCTTGGCGCTGGTGGGGCGGGTGGCTTGGGGTGTGGGGCCGGAGCGTTGGGCGTCGGGGTCGTGGGGAGGGGGAAGCGCGCTGCTTCCTGCTCCCGGCAGCATCATCACGCGTTGTGAGCCTGTTCGGGAGAGCCCTGCTCTGCTGCGCCCGGGTCCTGCCTGTCTTGCGCGTCACCTCAGCTGCACCTGCCGGCTGCAGCCCTGTGCGCTCCCTGTCCGAATTTGAGTGACGGGGAGACCTGGCTCCCTGTCTGCCCTTGCCTCTGCCCGCTAAGGAGGCAAAACCACCAGCCCCCTAGCATCGCCGCTGTTGTTTTGAGAAAGGCAGAGTGGCGTTAGCTTGGAGCTATGCGTGACTCTGAAGGAGAGTGAGGTAATACTGTGTTACAGCTGCGGTACTGTCACACTTTGGATGCTCCAGATGCATGGGACGTGTGCTCCAGAACCGTGCCAGTGTGTGGCTATTGGTATGTCACGTTAAGTGCAGTGTGCAGAATGTACTGATAGCAGCATACAGTCAATTCAGGAGAATGCAGGAATGAAGGGGAAGGCAGGTTACTTTGCTTTGGTTTTACTTTGTCTAAGAGTATACATGATGTTATGGTACAGCTGATGCACAGTAGGTTAAAGTTGTGACTGGCTGTACTGTGCCATAGGCTGAAATTTTCCTGAATGTGTGATGTAATGAGAAAACAACAAAATCTAAGACAACCAGTGTACTTGAAAATCTCACTGTCTCCTGGCCTAGCTCTTTACCATGTTTGTTAAACTTCATAGCAGCCAGGAGCAAGTGTACGTAATTCTTCTTACATGATGGAAGTGAGTTCAGGGAAATATGTGGCTCACTACCAACTCACCACTGTCTGCAGAGTCAGGAGCAGTCCAACATATCTCCAGTCCCATCAGGAAAGGACAAAGACTTAAGAACAGTTTTGCAGAATTAGGTTCTGTACCTAAGCCTTCATCCTTTACTGATTCTTTTTCCCACTTCCAAGTTTTGTTTGGGATTTCAGGACGATTACATTGCAGAGCCCCTATACACGAACTCATTAAACAGAAAGCATCACTTTGTCTATTGGATGAACAGTTGTTTGAGACACAAAGTAGTGTTTAACTCGCATCCACTACAGGCCCCTTTTCAGAACTATATGCTATATAACTTTCAGATCAATTAATGCATTAAGAATGGAGGGCAGCAGCAGAGTACTGCTACTTTTGTTAAGTAGACTTAGTGCCTTTTATTAACACAAACACATGTAATTAATTAGCCAGTTTTGATCTTTCAAATGGAGAGAAAAAGGTAATGCTGAAAAAGATCAGTCATGCCAAATTTTTTTTAAAAGGCTTTTCTTGTCCAGAGGCTATTTGGGTTGGTTGTGCAGGCAGGGTCAGGGACTGCGGTGTGGTCCTTGACACCGTGTTGCTAATAAAGCATCCGAAGCTTGTTTGGCAGGGAGCGCCCTACCTCATGAAGTATAACTTCTGGTATCCTAGGTACACTGTGTCAGTGTGCAGATACTCTTGCACATCCTGTGATTTGGTTTAACATGGAGATTTGGGGCTTTCTCCAGTTTGAGACAGGGGCTAAGGAAGGGGGAAATTAATCCTGGTTTGTATTCAGATAATTGGGCCCATCTTGCTTTTTTCAATGTACTCTGCACTGTGGCAGAGAAGGCGTTACAAATTGGCTTGTTTGTTGTGGAATTTTTTTTCCTTTGTTTTTTTATCATCAGAGTATTTGCTGTGTTCCATCTGGCGAAGGAATAGC
Source organism: Laterallus jamaicensis coturniculus (assembly GCA_022605575.1). Taxonomy (NCBI): domain Eukaryota; kingdom Metazoa; phylum Chordata; class Aves; order Gruiformes; family Rallidae; genus Laterallus; species Laterallus jamaicensis. The sequence continues at coordinate 2,149,093 of JAKCOX010000008.1, forward strand.
TTCCTCCAAATGTAACTTAAAAAATAAGGATTACCTCTGAATTGTAGGTAATGATTTGAGAAAATGTTACATTTGCTTGTTTTCTAACCCGGTCATCTGACTCCCAGTGGATGTCCTTTTCTAGTATAGAGTGGGTGTTTTGGGTTTCTTTACCTCTTGGAACTGATGGGGAAGCTAAACAAGTCTGACCTGGTGTCTTCCCTTCTAGGTGTGTTGGATATCTTTCCAGTGCAGTGTTAGAGCTTGCCTTTTTAGAAACTTTGCTTTTTCCATTAAATAGAAACAAGCATGATGAATTACGCCCAGTGACTGTTCTTTCCTAGCAGCATGTCTTTAATGAGGGCCACTAGTAGATGTTCAGAATTAAGGGTAGGTTATGATTAGAGAGAACATTTTGATGCCATTTTTCTTGGATTTGGCTGTTCGAGGTTTAAGGACTTACTGGGCTGGAAGATACTCTGATTTGACTGTGTTCAGAAGCCCCTGATCAGGATCTTTTCTCGTGTAATGATTCGATGGTTGTGAGTGCCCCAGCCCCAGTAGCCAGTAACTTGTTGAATAAGCTGCTCCCTCTAGTTATTGCTGTTCTTCAAGAACAGGACCAATCTTTCTCCCACTGCTTATTTGAGCGCTTGATGCAGAGTAGCTAGTGGATTGTATTTAAGCCCCCTTAGTTCAATTCACATAGTATAAATGCAGACACGTAGGTTTGGAAGTGATGCACCATATAGCATCTGCTCAGTGTGGCAGTCCTATCCCTTCAGGTGCAGACCTATTCTTGTCATGTGTGTTTAAAAAAAATAAAAACTGTGATTAAACTGTTGTCACATGGGGGTAAAAGGAGGAAAGGGGAAGGGGATGTATATCTTGTCTTGGGTAGGATTTTCTTCTGGCTTCTCTTTCCACTCTGTATTTCATCCAGTAAATGACTTTCAGGTCATAGTGTTTTCCTATGCCTTGAGTTGAACCCACTGTAGCAGTTGTGGTAGAGACCAGACAGACCAAACTTGACTTTGTCAAATGCAAACATCTTTTTCCAAATCAAGGTGAAATACTTTTCCTATCTGGATGGAGACTCAAGCTTGGTATCCGAACTTGTCTTAAACTTGCTTAGACCTAGAAGCTTGGCAACCTCTACATCTCTTCCTACTTTTGCCTTCAATAAAGGGAGAGTGGAGTTTCTCATCTGGTTTGTAATGTTTTCAGATGCACAAAGAGAAGTTCAGTAGACTGTCAACCACTGCTCGCTCAGGAGTTTGTTCGTGTTGTTAGAAGCTCTGTTCTATTTTTGGATAGGGCCAGTTCTGTGTTTTCTCTGATGGCTTCAAGTACCAACTTGAACTGTGCTACAGGCCTTCAGAGCATCTGCATTTCCAAGGCCTTCAGAAATGTAATATGAGAAAACTCTTTAGAAGATGTTCTGTAGAGAGGAAATTTCATTTGAGACTAAACATATCCCTTGATCTAGGTGTTCATGCTAACACCATGTGAAACAGCTTAAAACTTCAAAGGTCTTTCTCGTTATTGCAGCATGTGATAGAACAAATGTTCTCCCATTTGGGAGCACATCTTTACTATATTTATGCACCCATACAGGAATAGTTTTAAAAATCTATCTTGCCCAGTGGAGTATTCTAATGTGGGCTTTTTAAAAGTCCATGTTGTGAAATAGATTTTTGGTTTTACAAAGCACCTGGGTATTGGCAGGTAATGGTAGGGTGCATTAATGGATGTCCTGGAGAGTGAGCAGTCGCATTTGAGGATGATGTGATGAGCCTTTTCCCTAGCCCCTTGGTTGGGGCATTTCTTGGTAGGCCTACAAACGGCCATCAACAATTATGGAATTGTTCTTAGCGTAGGAAATTGTGTCTGTTCTCTGATTTATTTATCTTTAAGTGATATGGGGAAGCTATGAATTAAGGAATTATTTTGCTCAAATAACTTGAGACATCTGCTGCTCTGTAGTTTTGTTGTCAGGGAATGAATATTGGATGAAATCCTATTTACTCTGTAAGTGTTAATTTGCTCTCGTTATCATTCCATCTGCAAGCTCTTCATATTTTACACCAAGTACATGCTTGTGTGGTAGGAATTAACATGCCTAGAATTTTTTATCAGAAAGTTAGTGTTGATATAATTGTCTGCTCCTAAAATAACCAAAGCATGGAAGATGGAGGGACAAGCTACTTGTGAGTAGTTTTCTACAATACTGTAATGCTCATAGTGCATGAACTGTCCCACTGGAGGAAGACAATGTCTTATCTTGGTTCAGCAAGGTCTCTGGAGTTTTCCTGGTATTTTGTTGCAATGCTTTTTCCTTTTCTTTTAAAAAAAGAACTAAATCTTGTAATCTAAATACTTACATAAAGCTAATTCTCAGTGCATGGCAGTAGCATGTAAAATGGCATGACACTAGAGCCAAAAGGGAAGAGCTTGAATATTCTTCCTTTGGTTTTGAAACAGTGGTCGTACTGGGACCATAATGATAATTTTTAATTACTGTACAAGCAAGTTGCTTTGGCAAACAGTAGTATCTTGACCCTCAAACTTCTGTGTGGATGTCCAATAGATTCTCAAAATCAGAATAATTTGTTGTCTGTATGCCAATTACTGTGATGCTGACGAGGCATGTGAGGTCTGCAGTCCTCGGGAAGCTGCGGCTTCGTGTCTAGGAGCTCATGTGGTGGCATCGTAGAGAGGTTACAGTAATTCCTATGTGTCAGCTGCAGTGCCTTTGGAGGCTCCTGGCTCTGGCTCTCAGGTTGAATTGTCTGACCTGTTGAGTGGTCCTCAGCAAGTCCTGCTGCTTCAGTTGTGCTTTCTTGAGCTGCTGATGTCCAGAGCAAAATGGTCCCACTGGGCCCCTTCAGCCTTCTAGGTGTTAGTGGTGTTAATTAGTTGCTATGGGCAAACGTCATTATCAGAAGAGCTGAGTTGAGTTTACTTGTCATACAGGACTGACTTTATATATAGGATGAGGCAAACCAGTCAGCAGTTCCACAGCATGCTTTGCACGGGAGCAGGCGAGTGGCAATGTGCTAACAAACTTGGGGTTTCCGGGGGCTGCTTGTTTCACACAGGTTAGCTGAATGTAAGGGGGCAAATTCCCCTCCGTGAAAGCAGAGTCCAAATGCCATTTTACATCTAGGCTCCCTTTCTAAAAACACTTGCAAATCTGTCTCCAAACTGGTAGCAGCTTCAGACCTTTCAAGATTGAAAATCTTTTTGTCTAGGGATGTTTACAATGGTGCTTGGAGCGGTCCAGAACACAGATGCTTAAACCTTTGCTCTTTTCAAAGTAATGCTGCAATGTTGCTTGTTTTTTTTCCTTGAGGGATGTTAGTCTGCTTTGCAGGTCAAAGGTGCAGTAGGAATCTTTGTTATGATTGATGACTGACTGAGCTAGTGGAGTTTCAGACAACGTATCTAGACTTCAGTTGAGTTTGGACAAGCAAAGACCAGATTGAAATGTCATTGGTCTAGGGACTTTGGCTCAAAATTTTTGACATTGGGACTTCATTCTGTTCTGTAGAAATGTGTGAGAAGAAACCCTTCTGAAAATAGACTTGGTTGAAGAAGGCAGCAATGTGGCAAATATGGAGGGGGAGTAGTGAGAAAACACTTGTAAGCTTATGTTGTTGAAAGCCAGCCTTACCGTTGATGGTTTAGTCAGCAGGCTTACCTTTAGAAGCTAAGTATGCACAGAACTCTTTCAGATACTTAAATTCAGCAGGAATTTGATCTTCAGAAGACCCAAGTCTTCACCCCCAAAGCTTAGCTGCCCTTGAGTAAGCATCCTCACTTCTGAGGTACAGAAGTGATAAAATCATGTCAGGAAAGGTTCACCATATGCATACACGTGGAGTAGCTCAGGGTCTGCCTCATCTCTCTATTTTTAGAAGACTTCCTTTTTTCCTTTTGTTTCTCAGTTCAGTCTGTGAGCGATCCAGCGCAGGCTCTTGCTTGTGTGCTGCAGTCTAACACTTGGTGTGGTTCAGTGCCTTTATACTTCTGTGGTGCAAGTCACATGCAAATGATGTCTCTTCATAAGCTGGCTTCTTGCAGGAATTTTGACTATCTTTTGGTATGCTTTGTCTTTTAAATATAGAATTACATCTTGAGCACAGAAACAAAGTCCTAAATGCTGCTTTTAGTATGTTAGAGTTGTCATTCTGATTTGTATGCTTTGCTTCACTGAGTGGGACATGGGTGGGAGTCAGGACTGCTTCCTTACCACTGACTTGGAGTTCGCTTTATTGTGATAACCATGGACTTGTCTAGCCTCAGTGTTAACAAATAATCATTCCTAGAAGACATATCCTTCTCTTAGCAGAGGTGATTGATAGGCAGAAGAGAACTGAGAAAGGCCTATCACAGTGGCAGATACATGAACTAAATTGGAGCCTTTCCTTATGTAGCTTCTGATGTCAGTCCAGGTGCTTGTTACAAGGCATGGCATGGGGATTGCTGGTTTTAGTGTAACGAAGTACATTATGGGCTCCAAAGGAAAGAGTGTTTGACCTGAATTTCACATTCTCTACTAAAGCTGGCAAAGCTCCATGCCAAACTGGAAGGAACAGGTAAAGGCCACAAAAAGTGTGATGACAACTTAAGTCTTCCTTCTACTTTAATAATATGAAGGGAGAATCAGCTTCAAAAGAAAAAAGAAAGAGTGCAAAAGTTTTCTTAGTACTTGCACTGTGCCTGGCTGGCTGGCTGCCTTGGGAACTGGTCCCAGGCCCTATGATTCATCTGGGTGTTGCAAACCTTTGGCCACAGCAATGCAGGGTGCCATCATGTTTGGAGTTCAGTTGCCCATTGTGCTTGTGCTGAGGTGCTGGCTTTTTAGTGTGGAGATGAGGTGGTGTTAATTGGTCTTTTTCTACCATTTCAGTTCAACTTCTCTGCTTTTAAAAACCAACCTGAAAGTGAAACAGAAGCAACTTTGTACTGTGTTAAACCCAATAATTAATATTTTTGAAAAAGCAAATCAAACAAAATCTTTACTTACCAACGCTGCTGGGAAGGGCAAAAGAGAAATCCTGAAATCTTCCCGTACCCCAGATCTTCAAGAATAGAGCTGGAGTGTTGTCTTCTGGATCTGGTGTTGGCAGCCAGAGCCCTGCTCTTTGTGATGCTCCACATGATAGCCTTAAAGCACTCTTCAGTGTCCTTGACACACGTCAAGCTGCCTGGCTCTGAGTCATGGTGATTTGTAAACACATGGTGATGTGGCTAGTGCTCAGTTTCCAGTGTGAAAGGAACTGAAAATACAGAGCTGGTAGAAGTCTTGGCCCATGTTGTGTACTTTTTTTCCTGCATTTTTGATCACCTAAGATTTATTTGAACATTTGAGCATTGGGGAGGATATTACTTGAGTAATTGGACCTTTCCTGTATTGGCTTGTGAGGGGAAAAGGGGGAAATCTTGGACAGGGTGACATTGTGTAAATGGATGGGCACACAACCCATTTGAGTTGTAATGCAGAAGACACTCATTATTCTCCTTGTGAGGTGGGAGGAAATGGGCCAAGTAGGTAACTCCACTGCCTGGAAGGAAAATCATTGCTTTTCTTTGAATACAGTGGAGCAAAGCTGATTTCTTCTTGATGCTGGTGAGTCCAGGCAAAGCCTCAGAGCTCTAGATAACTTGTTTCATAAGTTAAATGTAGGAAAAGAAGGTTGGTTTTTTTTTTTCCTGGCATTGTTTTGGATCTGGCTCAGATCTAGATTAAGTTCCCTTGGAGCTGGAGATGTCGGACTAGAACACTTCCCATATCAGGACTCCAACTGGTACTGCTGCCTTACTGGTGGGTTTGTTCTTACTAGTCAGGGCTGAATATCAGAGGCCAGTGAAATATTGAATTTTGCTGATTGTCACAGCTATTAAAATAGCTGAACTATGAGAAAAACACCCAAACACTCTTTATGCTTTTCTGTTCACAAGCTTGTAACTAGCTCCAGCATCCCCTCTTTTCTTTTCCTTTTTTTTTGGGTGCATGTTGCATCCCTACACTTAGTTATACGTGGAAGTGATCCGTGGTGTGAAGTGGTTGCTTATGGCTCAGATGCTGATGTGCCTCTTACATTTTAAAGCTCAGGGCCTGCTGTGGAGGCAACTGTGCTTTTCTATCCTTTAGTGCTGGTATTTGTACAGTACTCTTACAGGCTCTCTGAGGGCTTTGCTCTGTCCTGTGCTGCTTCATGAGCTGATGTAGGCAGCACATAGAACACTCATATTTAAAAGAAATTTAGGGTGGGTTCACTTTCTTCCTTTCTCCTCCCTGCCTTTCCTTCCTCCACAACCTGCAGTTGCACAGGGAACTGGTGATGCTTTTTGCTGGTTTTTCTTTTTTCTTTCATGCTGAACTTTCTGATCTGTTTCTGCCTTTTAGTCTCTGCCTTAATTCTGATAACAGGTTATATTTGCCTGGGGTAAGTCATGAGCTTCCAAGGGTTAGCTGAAACAGATTGCTATATCAATAAGTAGAAGCTCTCCAAGCTGTTTCCTCCAGCTTGCAATTAAGTATTGATGCATGGCCAGTTTTCACACGTGCTTGCTGGGGTGTCTTCGTTCCCTGAGACAGCGCTACCCCTGTGGGCTGTCTCTGGGCTGATTTTAGTGATGTTTGTTGCTTGAGAAATGCTCTGAGGGATGAGAGATGTAGCACTTGAGGCAGGAAAAGCTCCTAGCTGCCAGGGAGAGGCAGCCAGGTAGTTCCTGGAGCTGTTCTGAAGAGGCTACACTGTAAGTAAGGAAAAAGGTTTAGGGGAGGTAATTATCTCCCTCTCTCTCTCTCTTTTTTTTTTTTTTTTTTTTTTCCCCTCCTAGTTCAGTAAAACATAAACTTTTTACAGGAGGGGGAAGATGTTAAAGAAATACTTCAAGGTGTGAGTTTTTCCTCTGGCTCTTCAGTGTATTTTTCTGGTCAGATATTGTTGTAAGTTGGGCTGTGGAGCTGCTTCTAGGGAAAGCAATGGTCGTGTGGAAAGTTGAAGTAGGCAAGAAGAAATGTAAAAGATGAAGATGTATAGGGGGACTTCTGATCTCTGCAGTTGCCCTGTGCCCTGCACTTGTTTATTCTGTAAGGTGGAATCTGAGGGGCTGTGACCAATCAGGTCTTTCCATTGACCTCAATAAATATTGCATGTTGTCACCAGGCCATTCACCACACAGCAGTGCTAATCTGCTGCTGTGCTTCTTGGGTGAGAATTGTAAATGCAGCTATTGCTACTTAAGACTGGCTGTGACTTGATGGTAATGAGTTTGCTGCATGTGGAAATGTCATTGCTCATGTGGCATGTGTTTCTGTTGGGAAAAATGCTGGTGTACATATCAAGGGGCAGAGGAGTGGCTGGATATGTCCTTAAGCCTTGAGCTTGTCTTATGACAGTACTGGCATTACTGGAGTGGAGAGAGTAACTTGCCTCTTTTTTAGCTGAAATTGATTTTACAGTCGCAGGATGGTTTGGGTTGGAAGGGACCTCAAAGATAATCTAGTCCCACCCCCTGCCATGGGCAGGGACACCCTCCACTAGACCATGTTGCCCAAAGCCCCATCCAACCTGGCCTTGGAAACTGCCAGGGAGGGGGCAGCCACAGCTTCTCTGGGAAATCTGTGCCAGGGCCACATCACCCTTACAGGAAAGAATTTCTTCCTAATATCCAATCTAAATCTACCCTCTGTCAGCTTTAAGCTATTACCCCCTGTCCCGTCCCTGAAGCCTTCTCTTCTACAGGGTGAACAAGCCCAACCCTCTCAGCCTGTCTTCATAGTTCTCTGATCATCTTTGTGGCCATCCTCTGGACTCACCCCAACACGTCCATGTCATTTCTTATACTAGGGACCGCAGAGCTGAACGCAGTACTTCTAGTGAGCTCTCACAAGAGCAGAGCAGAGGGGCAGAACCACCTCCTTCACCATGCTCGTTACACATCTTTTGGTGCAGCCCAGTATATGTTTGGCTTTCTAGGCTGCACACGCACATTGCTGGGTCATACTGAGGTGCCTGAAATCAATCAGCACCTCCAAGTCCTTCTCAGGGCTGCTCTCAATCCATACAGAAACCAGCTTTCATTTGCCATGTCCATAAACTAACTTCTTTTTCTCTTCATTTGCAGTTACGTTGTCTCATATCACACAGCTGGTTCTGAGTCACAACAAGCTTACAAGTAAGTATACCCTGGGTTTCATTTCATTACAGGCAATTAAGCAATATATGACAGGTGACACTGGTAGTTTGATTTATTTATTTTTTTTAATAGAGCACAGTGTCACTGTGAAGAGTGCTTCTTGGTGAAGCACTTTAGCTTTAATAATGAGATTGAGGATGTGACTTAGCAGCCATGTAGAACCTGCCTTTCCAATTCAATCCAAATCTGCCATGTATTGGAAGGTCTCTAATTCTCAGTCTTGTTACCAGCGCAGCCAAAAATCCATTCTCTAACATAATCCTGAAGTCCTTATTTTTAGTTGAGGACTTCTGGTTATTTTTAACTGTATCAGAAATGACAGGGTTTACATTTTAGTAGATGAATAATTAATCTGACAGAAAGAAGTGAAAATAAATTGCGACTTAGTTGCATTGTATCTATAACCAAATGTGTGAATGAGGCCAACTGAATGTGAGCTTCAGGCATGAAAGTCAAGCAGTCTGCTTCAGTCATAGAAGATCTGAGTATAAGTTTTCTTGTATATACTGCACATACCACTTTCAGTTACTACTTTATGGATCCTACTTAGTAAAGAAGTTGTTAATGGGGTGTTACTAGGTGTCATGAGGATAACATAAACATGAGAAGAGACTTAGGGGAGGCAGATATCAGACTGGCTTTTGCAAAGCAGAAGCTCTTCTTTTGTAGATGAATGTTTCAGGATTACCCATCCGTGTCTCATGCAAACATTCCTGCTTCATGGTTATTTGAAATACATGCAATGAGTTTCATCTGGTCCTTGTTATTGTGCATCTTATGAAGAGAGGAAGAGTGTTTGCATTGTTGATGTTCTGCCTGTACTTGTCTGTGCTCTGCATGTGCCAGTGGATTTCTATCTCAACCACTCCTTCCCTTTTTGGAACTGTTGAATTTTATTAAGAGTACATGAAATGGGGAGGGGACTGGAGCCACCAAAGGGAGTGCATGTTCTGAGCAGGTGCTTTGGCATGCACCAGGCTATGCCCAAGAAAAGCTTTACTAATTGAGGCTGGGGGTTGAAAAACAAAACAAAATACCAAATAACACCCTTCCCCCCCAACAAAAACCCCTAAACACCCCCCTGAAAAACAACCCAACAAAAGAACCAAATAAACCCCAGCCTACTGAAATCTAAACTGCTTGCTGCACAAACCATAGTAAAGTACTTGTTATATGAAATATAATAAATGTGCAAATCTTGTTTAAAATTAAGTATTTACAAAGGATTAAGCATGAGGGAGAAAAAAGATCTTATTCTAAGATTCTAGCACATAAATATTCTGGATATAGTTTATTGGATACTAATGTGTAACTTAAAGGGTTTGTAGTAGTAGCAAATAGATAAAACTGTGGGCACTCTGTTAGTGGCTGTGAGAAGAATTCATTATTCTAGGCCCTGTTTCTGACTGTATAGTGTCCTGTAGACTTGTGTCTTTCTATTTGTTTCTGTCCCTATTGTAGTTTTCAAAGAAATCTCAACTTATTTCATAAATATGAACAGTGATTTCTGGCTATCTAACATTTAAATGATGACCAATGGGTAAATTGAGGAAGGGAAAGTCATAAGCACTGCTGTTCTAAACCAGGGGTAAGGCTGTGTGATTAAGGTCATAAGGTTACAAGCAGCTGGAAATTGAGAGTCTGTTTTGGGAAAGCATCATGGTAAGCTTGCTTTGGGCAGATTGCTTATGGCATCTGTCACCTGCCGTTGATGGAGCTGGGCTACTGGGCCACCCAGTCTAGATGGTGGCTTCGGTATTCCCTCAGGTCACTGGTATCTTCTGCCTGAATGACTGCTTACCTTCAACAGGGATGAAATGAGTTGTAAACATGGCTTTCCACATGGGTTGTAAAAATCCTGCAACATTTGAAAGCTAATAGACTTCTAAGGACTTAATAATCTCTGCCATGTGACACCTTACATATCTGAAATGTAGCTAAAGGGGGAGTTCAACTGCTTGGTCAGGCAGCAGATCTCTGCCTTTCCCTGGGGAAGAGAAAACTCTCCAAAACCCCTGCAAGGAGACTTGAGCCAAGGTAAACTTGGCTGTCTGGGAACTGAGCCTCAGAAGGGTGACATACTTCAGCACATATTTAAAAGCTAAGTAACTAACCTGTGACCTAGCTAGAAGTCCTGGCTGTAGACCTGACTGGGGGAAGAAGGTATGGTCATGAGAGGTTTCCAAGAGGATGTATTTGGGCTGATGTCAGCTATTTGAGGAAAATCCAGACTACACTATTGTTTTTTAAAGCAGTTTAGAATTCAAAATGCCGCTTCAAGGACTGCTACTGCTCTGAAATTTTCTTGTATTAAATCTCAACTGTTAATTACTGCTTTTTTCTAAAGTAGCCCTTAGGTCAGCAGGCTGCAAGTGTATCTGTTTTCTCAGCCAAGCGATTCTGTCGACCTTTCTAATTGCTGTGTTTGGGTTTTTTATGGGAAGATAAAACCACTGCTGCTTCTGAGAAGTAACTCATCAAATCTGAAACTTAGTATTCTTTCACAAACTGATGTAGACATTTAAATAGACAGCACACATTTTTAAAAGGCTAAATTTCAAGTTCATATTCTCGTATTTGACACTGTTGACCTAATCTTTTAAGCTACGTAATTAATTGTCTTAGCAGATTGTTCTTAAAATGACTAGGAAACTGGTGGCAGTGACACTTGACATGATACACTAAGGTCATATTAGCATCTTCTACTAGTTTTCTGCCATTTAAATGAGTGTTCTGCTTGCTTTTTTTTTCTGCTGTTTAGAGTAAATATGTCTATCTAGAAGAATAAATACATGTAAAAACTTGGATCTGCATATTTTTATGTAACTGTAGTTCATATTTTTGCCAGCAAACTCTATTAAAAGTAAGTAAAGTTTCATTAGCAAGTATGAGGCCTGCCCTATGAAATGCATCATACTGGTTTGTATGTTTTTGTGGCGTGGTTGTAGTTAATGTTTTTGTATGCCATTCATCCTGCTGGTGCCCGTGCGTTTACATGTCCGTAAATCATTCATTATCACCTCGACTCAAATCCACATCGATTAGCTTATTTCTTTTCTGGAGAGTATTAGACTGGACATTTTTCAGTTGTATGGTGCTGTGCTCATGGGGGAGTCTTGAACTGGCTGCTTCTGCTCTAGGTAACTTCTGAAACAGCTGAGTCTGTCCCCTGCTGCTTGATGAGACGTTTTTGTGCTTCAGAATGAGCAGCCAAACTCTAGGAGAAGCTAAATAGCTGCGGTTCTGCAGTTTTGTTGAACCAGGTGCTGCGGGAGTGACAAACCTGGGATGATTCCACTTTGGGGTCTCCTGTCACAATCCTGTTGAAAGCAGAGGCAGAAAGTGAGTATTTTGTTTTTCTTAACTTAATGTGGACATCTGGGCCAGTGTCTCCATGTGTTGTACCACAAGGTTTTTGTTCCATCATTTAGTGATTTAAAGTCATGGAAGTTCTTGCAAGAAAACATTGTCCTACTTGGTTCAAACCTCTTCAACTAAAGTATGTGGTTTCATACAGATTCTGGGGGATGGGTTGGGAATTGCAGAATGCTGGGCTTTCTGGGGAACAGACAAGAGCATATTTCTAGGCTTGGCTGTCTCTTCTACTCTGGGACTCACCCTGTATCGTTTTAAGCAGGATGGTTTGGAGCTCTGGGGGAGAGTGTGGAATAGGTGAGTGAGTATGAGGTAATTTTAAGGTTTGTGTATCTCACTGACTTACCTCTCTATAAATTGGCTGCACTAGAACACTAAATGGCTGCCTTTGGAGAAGAAATGTTACCTTTGCAGGTTGAAACTGAGGTCAGCAAGGTAGGTTAGGCTTCAACTTTTGGTCCCTGTATGCCACTAGACTTGCAAGTGAGCAGTAATTGGGTAGAATGATCAACAGAGAAATTTCCATTTCTAAAAGGCAGCTATTTGAGCAGATGTGTTGTGTCTTAGGCCTTACCTGCCTTTTTCTTTGCAGCACAGCTTTTGTGAACTGTTTTGCCATTAAGTACGCAGCGGTACTAAAACTTCTAGACTTTAGCTAGGCTAACTCAGGGGTTCTCCAGCTACTCAAAGTGGATCCAAAATTTCACAGATTAGGTGGGGTTGTTAAAAATCACTTCAGCGTTGACAATGGGTATGAGCACAACTTATTACACTGCCATTTTGACACGTTTTATCTTCCCTTGTTTTGGGGATATGCTGTAAGCTTTTGATGACTTGTAACTACTGTAACAGCTATTTGGCTTACCGACCTGAGATGATTAATTGAAGCTGTAGTCATTTGGCGAATCTGCTCTGAGCTGGTAGCTGGTTTGTGCCATTACCTCGATGTACCCGAGTCCGTGAGTCTTTCCTCAGTGGAAACACCGCTATTACATGATTAGTCCGTTAGAGGTCACTGTTTAAATAGCTTTCAGAGTTTTGTGGGCAGCAGCCTCCCTGGTAGCAGTCTCTGCCTGGTAGGCAGCGCTGGACAGCAGTTCTCCTCAGTCTCCTTAACCTCGGGCGATCTTGTGCTCGCCAGCTTCACCGTGTTCTTGTGCTGCCTTTAGATGTTCTCAGGAGTCGTTTGCTATTCATAGCTCAGTCCTGATGATTTTTCTATCCTCTTGCTCTTGTGATCTGATTCCTTGCCCAGTATTATCAAATGTCTGAATGATGAGAGATTCATATCCACTTTTTCTTCTCAAACCTCCCCTAGATTACCTGAATATCACATTCTCTCATTTCTCTGAGCTCCTGTCCTACACTGTCCTCTGCTCTTTCTGTGGCTCTTTCCTTGATTCCTGAGTGAAATCCTTAATGTATCTTTAGTCCATTCCTTTTTGTGAGGTGATCCATTAGTTTTTTGCTGCTGGCTCCCATTTCCATGCCTGAATTTGTTTCTGAGTTCACTTTCTGATTCTGTCAGAATAACTGTGTCATGTTCCTTTAACAGCCATGTGGTCACCCTTTATCATCCATTTTGCCTTCTTAAAAACTTTTTTTTTTTTATTTATTTCTCCTGCTCACACAGCTTCCTGCTGCTCTGCTCTACCATCTCCGGCTAAATTGTCTTGCTGTCTGTGCATGACCAGCACAGAAGCTTGTCCCTTCATTGCTGTTAACCCTCCTGAGTGTGTCCTTGATCTTATTTAACATGCTGCTAAAATCTCTTAGTGTCATTTTTATGTTAGGGCATCTCCTTTATAAGTCATCTTTCTGGCAGCAGTGTATACCTGGATGTATTGGAGCCATCCTGGAGACTGTTAGCAACGCTGCATCTGTCTGTCCCCAGTTCCTTCCCAGTCTAGCTGCTTGGTCTTCTCCAGACTGCTGAAATGTGTTGATATATCCACAGGTACTGTGTGACACTGCATTTTGCCTGCTATCAGGTTGTTTATATAGCAATCTTACTAACTTCTGGAGAGAACCAGGTGCCTAAATACTCTTTACTCTTTGGTGCTTCTTGTATTCTCCTCTACTTTGCTTCTGCCTCTGCAGAAGTCTAGTAAGTCATTCCACACTGTTGTACTGATAAGATATACCTCTAAATGGTGCAAGTAGGCTGCCTGTGTAGTAAAACTAGAGTTGTGACCACAGCACAAGGCTTCTGTCTGACAGTGGCCCCCCTCTTAGCTCTGCTTGGGAGTGGTGCTTTAAGTTATCTGTAAGCCTTTAATTTCTGTTACGTATTTTGATTTGGTTCTACTTCCTATTTCTGGCGCAGGGATCTCTAAAGGGAAATACCTTTATGAATGCAGTGCACAGGGGACTGCAAGAAGGATGGAAAAGGAGTTCCCTGTACATATGCCTTACTAAATTTGTGACATCTGAGTTCAGCACACGTTTAGATTAAATACTTTTTTAGCTTTTTTCTCCCTGAAAAAACCCAAACCTTTGGTTCTGAGGAAGTACAGCTTGTAGAGCATTTTAGCTTTAAGTAACAGTGTTTGGGATTTTAAGAAGCTTTGAGAGAGTGAAGACAATTAATCTATGAAAAAATTTTGGTGCTGTAATGGTATAAAGAGTGCATCCTGAAACTACCCCAATTTATGCATAGATTAAATTGTCAAAGTTTGTGCAGTATGGCAATACATTCAGTTATGCATAAGTAAGCATATGTACCAAATGCAGCACTAGACACATATTGCTTGTCTTTAACATAGCTCCTCAGAAGCAGTTGTTCCCTTATTAAAAGGTATTAGCAAACATATTTACCCCTTTTTTGTAATTCATTAATTTGTAATTAATTTTGTAATAAAATATATTTTCTGGTATCTTTGTGTCTTCACTTCCCTGGGGCTTCTAGCAGCTGTAATTTTTCTTTGTGGAAGCCCCATATAAATTATCTTCCTCCATGCTTATGTGCAGGTTGTAATTTAAAATTGTTGGAAATCCTCTTGCCAGATACAAACTATTTTGAAGTTGGCATTTTCAAGGTAGTAAATGCTGCACAAGTGAACTGACTTGAGAAACTTAATTTTGTATTGACTTAAAGAATTTACAAACAGGCTGAGTGGAATTTTTTTGCTGCTGATATTGAAGGACAGTGGTGAGAAGGTAAATTTGATTTAGGTTGAGGGGAAACTGGATTTAGTTTTGCATGTTTGGTTTTGTACTCTATTTTATTTGTATTGGTTTGTTCTAATGATCAGAGATGTGTTGGTTTGAAGTGGATAATGATACAGGTTTTCCCTTCAGACCTTCCCATCTGGCCTCTTCCTCTTTCCATTGGTGTACTGTGTCAAAAAACACTGTAGGGTGAACTACCCATTAGAGTGAAATAATTTCCTTATCTTTATTTGAGAATGGGCAGTTTTGGTAATGTGGTTTCTTTTGTCTGGGAGTAATACTTCCTGTAGCTGGAAATGAAATGTATAGTCAGCTGGAGGCTGGGATCAGCTAACATAGGGGCACAGGGAGGACTCTGTACCATAGTGACTCAAAGAAGTGGCTTTAAGTACTGGGTATAGGGAGCCTAAACTGGGGCGAAATTTGTTTAATTCCCAGCTCTGAGGCTGAAGCAAGAACATCATGTAAAACATCATGTGTAAACACACGTGCTGACTTTGCTTTTGAGCAGTGTGGGGGTGTTTTATTTCAGTCTCTTCCTGTGTGTGTGCTCAGTGGACAGGCTGGTCCCTCCGATAACCAGCATTGGCACCGCGGTCTGTGATGCTGAATGGGAGGAAGAGTTGGTTGATCCAGGAGGCAGTAAAAAATAGTCCTACAGGAGTTCTTGCAAACATTTCAGTGGTATAAAAAGTGTCAACTTAATAAAATGAAATTAAATTATGAACTATTTCTTAGGTACTCGGTGAAAGCAGGACTTTGTAAACAAGCACTACTAAGCACGCAAGTAGATTGGTATCACTGAGTAAGAGGCTGAACTGACCTTGTCCTGTGAGGAGTAACCTCTAGTATCTGTTCACGATGTGGTGTTCAGATCTTTGGTCAGTCCCTCTTGTAAGCTGTATGTCAGACCAAAGTAAAGAGAGAATATTAAAGGAGGGAGAGATGAACATGCTGACCTTCAGCTGGTTTGATTTAACTAAAGCTGGCCACTGATCATTAGTGTGAAACTCTGAAAAAATCATGCTTAAGCAACTTAAACACGTGAAGGATTCTCACTGAGATTTAGTGAGACTATCTGCAATTGCATAGGGTGGAAGCCTAATAATGCATCTCAATATAACACTACCAGCTAAAGTTCTTTAGTCCTATGAAGTTATTTTTCCTAACCATTTCCTGCCATTGAAATACCAACTCATACAGATGATCTGACCTGTAACAAGGGGATGTAGCCTGTGTTCTTCAGCTTTTTGCATGGTGTACCACATGGAGATTTTTTTCCCCTGACATAAAAGTAGTATAACAAAGCAACTTGTCTGAACTGTACTCTCCTTACAAAGCAGTTACTGAAGCTGAAGGTGCTGTGGTCTCTACCATACTTGCATGTCACACTAATTCAAAAAGTTTGGCTAATAGTCTGTTTTCTTCTGAACTATTTGTAGATATGAGGGGACATGTTTATATCAATGTTTTTATACTCATCTGCATTTGGACAGTACTGTTCCTTCCTGCTGTAAAAAAGATAACAAGCATCAGATCTTTGTGAGTAGTATTTTGGTGTAGTTTCAGTTCTCTGCTGCTAGGTGACGTATTTTCAACCTAGCAATCCCTTCCTAATCTCAGCTTCTGGTTTCTAATATTTCTCTCCAAACTCTGAAGTTCATCTTAAGCTTCCTTCTCAGAGAACAGATTTGTCCTTTGTCTTCACAAGATGTCACTTGATTCCCAGTCTCAGCCTTTTCTGTGCTCACAGCACTTCTCCTTGGGCTCTGGCTTCTAAATTAAAAGTGTTTATTGATAAATTGCTTTGTTAGCACAGTAGCACATCAGTGAGCTATAGTATAATTTAACCATGTTCATAAGAACATTTTAATAACTTCACTGTTTCTGTGGATAATTGTGAAAAAGAACTTTTCTGGCTTCTGGAAAGAACTGAAGATTAAGGAGACAAGGCTCTTTTTTTTTTCTTCTTTTTTCTTTTAATGTTTTCAGTGTGAGGAAGGTTGGTATTCATCTTTAGAAGACAGTGGTGGGAGGGCAAAAGGGGAAACCTGAACTCCTGAATGTGTAAATTAAGTACTGTATGCTTCACTTAGGATCAGGATTCTCTCCAGTTAACTGCCAAGTATGATATCAGCATGCCTATGAATATTTAAAATGAAAACTGTTGTGTTCTTCCTCTGCTAATTCCTCTTTCATTTTGGTGAAGCTGATTGCTTCTCTCTCAGTGTAACAGAATCCTTGTCAAATTAATCTAAACATGACTCCAGCTCTATGAGTACAGTTATATTGGATGCACAGAATGCATTATATATTTAGTATACTAAATTCTTCCTCCTCCATGAAATGTGGGTAACATTTCATGTCTTTATGACCTTTACTCTAAGGGATCCTTACTCATGAAAAGTTCCTGTTGACGCTACCCGGATTAGCAACAGTCTGCAGAATGGGGCTTATTATATTACACAGCCCACAGGTTTTTCTTTAGGCTTAAGAAGTAGGTTTTTTGCTTTTGACAAGAAAACCTTACCTGGGATCTACAGAGGACTAATGGCTCTCTCAAAGGTCTGTGTTGAGTTCTCTTTACTCCATATGACTCTTGACCAGCTTTTAAATGGAAGAGTTTAATGAGAAACTGGCACAGTCTTATAAATCTCTTCTTTGTCAAGTAGTGCTATTTTAATAGCTCTTCTGGATAAATATTCCCTTATAACCTGTGAAGGTTTGGAGTGCTACCGAACGTCAGGTACTGCAAAATTACTTCATTAACTAAAGAAACATGCTAGAAAAAAAAAAAGAGGGATTTTGAAGCTTGAAGTTTCTAAATATGTGAATGCCCAAGAAACTAATATTTACAATAATTAAAATTATTTCACTTGCTGTCCAATTCAAAACCCATTGAATTCAGTGGGAAGTTTTTTGGAGCCTTTGAATCATATTTACTGATGACAGAGTAAGCTTACTCATGGTTTTATGATCAGGCAGGTATAACAGGTATCATTTTCCAAGCAGCAGTGGGATGATGTTTATTTTGAACATTCAGCATTAAAGTATAAGTGAAACAAAATGTTTAACAAAAGTAGTGTGTTCCCCTCATGGAAATGGACATTTTTTACTCAGTCATTTCACTTGTCCAATTGGGGAGTTTATTGATTCGTGTCATGGGTTTTTTTGTCTGAGTTTCCTTATCTAAAATGTTTTATATTTTAGTTTTAAATTGCAAAGGAAATTTCAAGAGACCCATGTCAAAAAATGTTCCCAGAAATTTTTGGTTTAATGTTGGTCCCTACTAAATAAAAAAAAAAACCAAAAAAAACCATAGGTTTCATCTTTTAGATGAAAAGCAAGTGGACACTTAATCTTGCAAACACCTGAGTTTTAGTTCTGAAGTTGTTAGGATTCCTGTTGTTTTGCAGTGCTTCACAGAAGTTTTAAGAGAAATAATCCTGAAGATTTTTTTCAGAAACAGGCTTTTTGAAGCTCTATGAAGGGTCCTGCTACT
Source organism: Laterallus jamaicensis coturniculus (assembly GCA_022605575.1). Lineage (NCBI taxonomy): Eukaryota > Metazoa > Chordata > Aves > Gruiformes > Rallidae > Laterallus > Laterallus jamaicensis. The sequence continues at coordinate 2,167,334 of JAKCOX010000008.1, forward strand.
ACAAGAATTGTCTTAAAACTTGGATGAATGATTGAAGAGTGACTGGTCCTTTCCTCCCCTTTGATTTTCTGGTGTTCTTCCTTTGTCAGAGGTTGAGTGTACTAAAGAAATCTAGATGTCAGTTCTAGGTAGTGGTATGAGAACCACTTGACTTCCTGCTTTATGAGAAAGGGTTACATCTGAAACCCTTAACTCCAACCTGCTTTGGATGTAAGTGTTCTTAGCACATTGATCTGCATGATAACTGCCTTAGAGAAAAGGTCCCTCTAACCCAGTATCTGTTCCCCAACAAAGAGCAACATCAGACCTCCAGTGAAGGTAGATGTCTAGTGTTGGCTTCTGGTTCTTGGTGTGGAAAGAGAACCTAAGTCCAGATCCTGGACATTCAGGTGTGGAGTTATATGGGCATTGAATTGTAGCATTTAATCCTTCTTATGTATGTTTTGGAAATCATACCAGAACTTTTGAACAGCTGCTGCTTATGTAGGAATAAAATGTAATAACTTGTGTGAAAGGCTGCTCTGATGAGAATATATTTTGGTACCTAAGGAATTGCCAGTAACTTCAGGGCAAAAAAAGAGCATAGCTGGTTTTTAATGCTTTGAAATATAGCAAGTTGTCAGTCCTTATTTCCAGAAGCACAAAGTCCTGTTCCTTGATGTACAACCCGTGGACCACCTCTTTGAATCTCAACCAAGCTCTTGAAATTGAGGTGAAGCCTATAGTTGTTGTAGTGAATCACTACATGGTGGTGCAGCTTCCAGTATTGAACAATGGAAGGAAGCTGTTCCTGGTCTTGTGAAGTGACACTTAATATGAATGGGGCTTCATGGTATGACTGAAGCTTCACAGGAGAATGCAAAGGCATTGGGCTGCCAAATTTTACTAGCATTTGCTGAGGGGGAGTTTAGTTGTTAATGACACTGGGCAGCAGATGGTCTTAGAAGAGTTGTTAAGACACTGTGGATCGTACTGTAAATATGTGGGTGAATGGAACCAGGATGCTGACAGTTCACTCTCACAGCTCATCATGAGAAGGTGGCTGGAGTGGAATTCTGTATTGCCAGAGCATGAATTTCTTGGTATTTGGCAGTCTGCTATTTATTTGGGGAAAAATTTGCAACAGAACAGTGGGATGGTAGTCAGGATGCACTTAGTTGTCTAAAGTTCAGAACCAAGAATGTTATATGCATCGTCAGCCTTGCTGGTCTTCAGGCCTGAAGGTACTGAACGTGTGCAGTTTAACTGCAAGACCAGTACAGGAATTAATTTTGGTCTCTGTTTTTTCTTGTGAATGAATGTTGTCTTAGATTCAATTACAACTGAATCTGAATTGTTGAACCAGAAAATAAGCTGTTACAGGAAAAAGTTCCCGTCCCCACCACAAGCCTCCGGCTTCTCCATCCAAACTAAAAATGTAATTCTGGATTGGGGCTTTTTGTTTTGATTTAACAGGGAGAGACACAAAGTATTTCCTTCAAATCCTTTGCTAAATTTTTAGCCTTTTTCTCATCTCAGCCTGCTTACCCAAACACCTTTTAGTATTGCTTGAATAAAATAATGATACGAAGTATCCTAAGTGCAATTAACAACTTGAAATACAGTATGTATGAATTACAGATATATCAGAAACTTAGCAGACAGCCTGGAAGGACACAACTCTTGTTGTTCACTAGGGATGCTTACTCATCCTATGCCTGACAAAAGAAAACCACATAAAAACCCCTCTGACGAACTAACTAATGGAAGTTGAGTTTTTTGTCTTATGTTTGCAAGTGGGATGAGGGGGCAGAATTTGACCCTTCAACTGTGTGGTAACCCATTGAAACTAGGGTTCTCTGGTGCTGTGATCTTCAGCGCAAGTATAATCTTCTTAAACAAATCTCTAGAAGCCATTTTCTTCCTGTCTTGATGTCTAGATGTCCTATCTTTCCAGAACTTCATGGAGGTTTTTTTGGATTGTGTTGTGGGTTTTTTGTTTGGGGTGGTTTGGGGTTTTTTAATTAAGATGATTGTTCACCTTCTTCCTTGAAATGCTTCTTCCTCTCTTCACAGTCTCCTACCTTAAGTCAGAAGTGAGATACAAGCTTAAGAATTCATTTCTTCTTAAGGGGGGAAACAAGCTGGTTTGGACAGGTCTTTGAAAGGATGTAATCCCTAAATCAGAGTTATTAGTTGAAGGTAGCTCAGTAACTGGGGCCAGCTGTTTTGCTCTGTCACTGTCAGGCTGCTTGGAGGGTACTTGTCCCCATCTTGCGGTCTGTTCACAGAACAGCTTTACTGTTACTCCACGATGCAGTAGGTTGGTAGGTAACACTAAATCCTCTGTGAGTAGGACTGACCAAATGTAAGGTGCCTGTTAACCAACACTGATTCAACTGAAAGGCACCTCAAGTGTTGCTGGCTGTCCTCGCCTGAGGGTAGCACTTAAAAACTGTGGCTGGATTCTGTCAGTTTCTGCAGTTTGGCCTTACAAGAAGATCAAAAACACTTCCTGTCTTTGTAGTGATAGTACTGTCCTTGGTGCAAGATGTACTTTTTTAGTTGGCTTTCAGAAATTTCAGTGTCTTGGATAACAGCTTCCTAATACCTTTATCCTCTTGTGATACTGTTCAACCTGAAGAATTGAAATACAGAATTGATGCGTAGGCAGCCAAGCTGACTGTAGGGTTGGTAAGTCCAGTCTCCTGAATGTCAGGCTCTAACTTCAGGAGAACTGTGTTTGGTTGCTAGTTTAGTCAAAGCCTAAACAGTAAAACCTGCATTTGCTAGTACTTCTGAGTCCTAGTCTTGCATAAACATAGTATGTGATTGAGAAGAGCAGAAACACTTCTTGCCAGTCCACTGCGTCTCCTCAAAGTCATATTATAAAGTCTAATTTTTGAAAGGAAAACATTTTAATACTTGTAATTACTGTTCTGGTGAAATATTGAGGCTGGAAACTGCTGAATTATGTCAATTAAAATCCTCAGTTAACTTCTGTTAGGGAATAATTTAAAACAGTAGTAGTACATTACCCGTTACTTTCTGAAGGCACATAATTCTTGCTATCATTGAGTGACAGATACGCATGGACCAGTTGAAAAACACCGCAGAGGGAGGGCTTTTAAATGCTTCCATTTGCCCTAATGACTTCATATAAAAGTCTGCTAAAAATCTCCAGCAATGAATATGACCCTCAACAGTCATATTTATGTAGTGTAATTAAAGTGTTTGTTAGGGATCCTGTTATTGTTCACAATGCAATTAGGCTTATAATCTAGTAGATATGACATACTGTAATGTTCTGCTTTGTAAACATTATTCACTCCATTTTAAGACTGAGATTGCCTCATGCCAACAAATAAAAGAAAATCATGGCCTCATAAAACCTTCTGATCATTTAGATGTGTGCTCTGTGGGTTCCTGATGCAGTCAAAGTTGAGACTGAACCAAGGTGAATATTGAATGCAGGTGCAAACTTCAGTGCCAGTGTCTTGCCAGCCTCCTTTTGTGTAAGCCTCAGCTGTCTGCTTAAATCTCACTGTGGTGAAGTGAGAAAAGATGCCAATCTGAATAGCTTTTTAACCTCGTGTGCAGGGGCATGTTCACATTCTGCTTCTGCCCTATTTTTCATGTTGCTGGATAATACTGATTTTCTGGTAATCCAGTGTAGCCATGTATCTGTATTGATCAGTTAGTCACTCATGGGAAGTAACTGAAAATGGGCTGGACTAAACAATATTTTAGGGTTGAACTTAATTTTTTGTAAATTTTGCTCTATCTTAAATGGACAAAAGCTTGGATTCTAGTTAATTTAAGCAGAATAGGCCATCGCTGAAAATGAGTTTTTACTTCATGCCTGATGTTAAAGACCTTTCGTAAAACTGCCTTGGTGTAGCTACTTATAACACTATTTTTTCAACTTAAAGAAATTATCTGAGTCTTGTAGCCTCCACTTTCTTGAGGCCTGTGTGTGCTACCTGACTCAGAAGATGCCCTGCTTTTCTTTATTAGTCTGCTTGTCCTTGTCTCTCTGCAGTGGTCTTTGTTAGTCAAAATATCTCACAATATGTTTTAAGATAGTTTTGTAAGGTAGTTATTTTCTGAAGTGTACAAAGCGACTGCTCCCAGCAATGAGAAGAGATTCCAGAAAGGAGATGTTTTTGATATAAACTGCCTTTATTGCAGTAGCTATTAGATGCTGTTTCTACTGTCAGCCACGGCACAAACAGAGCAGAAGACAGGTGCTAGTGGAGCATATATAGTCTAGGTAGCTTGCTGTAATTGCAGTCTCTCACTGTGAAAACTTTCCTGCAGCTGTGCCAGCAAACATCGCAGACCTGAGAAACATAGAAGTGCTCAACTTTTTCAACAACCAGATTGAGGAGCTGCCTACACAGATTAGCAGCCTTCAGAAGCTCAAACACCTGAATCTTGGGTGCGTACCTTAATGCAGAAATTTGCTGTAATAGAAGTACTGTCAAACATTGTCTCAACTCAGCCTGGATCTTATGTTTTGCTATTATGGTGGATGGGGGGTTTTTTAAAGTGTTTGTGAAGATAACTTGGCCATTATGTGTTTAGCCAGTGCCCTGGATAATCGGATGCTTAAAGTGATCAAGCACTTACTCAGGTGTACTGATAACCATTTAAGGCCAACAGCAACTTACATTCATCTAATACTGAAGTCAAACAACAATTATTGAATTTTACTTCCCTAGCAACTGCCTCTTAATTCCATGGTTGCTGTGTAAAAGCCAGGCTCTATTTTCTACACTGTTTTTGGGGGAAAAAAATGCAACCAAAAAACCCCACAAAAACCTCAATGCTAATTTTTCAATGTTAATTTAGGACTCTATTTCCAATGTCCTGAATTTGGGAATTAAAAAATTCCAATTTCTATTAAACCAATGGAAGAAGCAGCAAATCTTTAAATGTGGTGTATATTTAATTTAAAGAACTAGTACTGACTGAATTGGAGCCAGAGGCATTCCTGTTAAGTGTTGACATACTATATGCCAGTAGAGTTGGTGATACTTCATAACTACTACAGTTGCAGAAGGTTTTCTTGAACTAAGAAAATAAATGTGAAGTACAGAACCTTCATAAAACTAACGAGGCATATTAAAGTGTAACTGCTTAGGAAAGCACTCGTAGGCATAAGCTTTAGCTTTATAGACTTCTCATAGAAAGAATGTATTTTGTAAATTCAAATTGCTGAACACAACTTTGATTACCAAATGACATTGACTTTGTGTATCCTGCTTTAGATACTTGTGTAAAGTGCTGGTAATTAAACTGTTGGAATATCAATAAATGTTTTCATGATGATCTGTCTTTTCTGATCTTCTTTGGTCACTTGCAATCTCTGGTATGCCTTAACCTATGTTTGAACCTGGGCTTGCTTTTCAGAACAAACATTAATTCATGATCAGGATTATATATATCTTGGGCATTAAATCCATATTTTTGGAATGGCATATAGAAGTGTTGCAGTGTGTGGAGGGAGGAAGAAGTTGGGCTCTTTCAATGGGCTGAAACAGAACTGTTAGTGTAGCTAATGGAAAAAAATGTAGTGTGAAATTCCACTTGGGGAATTTCCACCATCAGACATTTTGGAAACGGCAGTTGTCACCTTCATGTGTAATGTAGCCCAAGATCTTGTAGAGTAAATGCTCTTCCTTCTTAATCTCCTTCTTCTCCATAATCTTCCAGGCACAGGATTTACAACCCAGCCTTAGACCTGCAAAATGGGTTCTGCTTCAGAGGTCCTTGGAGGCAGAGGAAACTGTTTGGCCCTGACAGTTTGCTGGAGGGCAGCTCAGGAACCCTCTTGTCAGCTGCAGTGCATATGGTCTCACAGCTCTCTGCAGGAGAAGGAATAAGAGCTTAGAATATTTTTGGGGAGGATTTTGGTGCAGAAGGCTCAAGTGGTGGGGTGGAAAGAGGGAAGGTGTAATGCTGCACCAAAAGCTTGAAATAAAAAAATAAAATATTAGAAGACAAGTGTGGCACTGTTTCTGTGGCACAAGCTCAGTGTTTGAAGTTGTGCTGGACAAAGACATTGAGCTTGGGTTTTTTGGGGGGTTTTTTTTGGTTGTTTTACCCCATGTCAAAGAATAGATGACATTTGGCCTGTTGTCAGTAAAAACACTTAACATCAAACACTTTCCCTGTTCCTTGCTTACAAAAGGGAAGGCCGGCTAGGCCACTTACTCTTTTACTAGTGAAAAAGGAGCTGCTTTTCTTAGTCCTATTAAATATAAAGAACATTTTTAAAAACAGTGATAGTGGACAATGCCATTCTGTATTTTAATAGCTACTCCTACAACAGTAATGTCATACCAGTACATGTCACTGATATGACTTTTATGGAGCATGAAGAGGAAGATTATTTCATCTGGAGTTCAGCTACAGGGAGCTGATTTCTACAGGTTCTTGTTCTGGTGTGGCTGGCTTGTGCAGAAGTGAGAGAGGTGAGGTTAATACTTGAGAGCCTGTAAAAACTAATGTTGTATGTGCTTCTTCTGCCTTTGCTCACATGGGTGTGTACTCATCCTGCAGAGTCTGGAGGTGCAGCTGCTCTTGTGTTTAATTCAGTCTTCAAAGAACTCTTAGAAAATGGGCTTAACTGACCTACAGATATATTCTATAGTATTTGTCATTTAGGATAGCTCAGTGTTTGGCAGACATCACACAGGGGAGGGAAAGCCCTAGAGGTTAGAGCCAAAATTCCATTATTTTTGGGTATCCAACTCTGTTGATATTTGCTCTTGAGTTTTCATAGTTTTTAGTGTTACAACATGCTTCATACATTCATATTGCACCTCCTCTCAATGTCAGTTGTGGCTGTTGCTATTTATCACTTTTGCATCTGAAGGGACATGAAATTCAGAATATGTTTAGAGATAATGTGTAAAATGTCATGAGTGTTTCCAGTCCTGAGATAAGAGTCAAATCCAGTTCTTCAAATTAGCCACCTGTGCATGCTGTTCTTGAAGGTGCCCATAATCTGTTTTACTTTCAAACCCAGGTGGCAACCAAAGCAAAGATGCAGGCTCTATGTCTGGTGTACATGCAATGGGGGCAGCATAAATATGCTGGTAGCTCTTTGTTCCTATGACAAGCCACCAGAACTCTTGCTGGTACAAGAACAGGTTCCATGAATACACTTTCCAGCTCCTTGCCTGCCTTTGTTGCAGCAGCTCTAGTGATTACCTGGATCACCTTGTTCAAACCCTTTGAGGTCAGCGAAAAGTTACTGTTTTCTGTAGCTCATCTGCTCTGGGTTATCAGAGAAACCTTTTCCTTCTGCTAGCTTTCCTCAGGTTCTTCCAGCTGTTGCTGATGGGAACTGTTCTTCCACATGCTCTAAGACTGGCTGAACGAGCCGTATTTATACTAAGCTTCATCAATCAGGGGGCTGACATTTTATTTACTTCATACTCAATGTGCATCAATAGTTCTCTAGTGACACAAATTTGCTGTTCTTAAGAAGGGATTTGAGCAGCAATTACCAGTGAACATAAATACTGTGCAGTTGAGGTATTGCTCTTTGTATTTGGTACCATGGTGAAGAACTATGCGATACACTGGGATGACAAATGGTCAAGATGATGTGCAAAAGGTAATTTATAGTTTAGCTAAAAGGTAGGTCATCTTCCAAGGACCAGCTTTCTTCGTGGCACAGTTTAAGCTCAGTATAGCACTGTGTGTGGCACCTCTCTCCCTTATGTTTCATGTTTCAGGTGTGGCTGTTGATTGATGTAACAGACAGGATCCCTTGCAAGTACATGAGCTTTGGGCATATTGATGGGAGTGAGAGATAAAATAAGGTCTCTATGACAAAAAGTTTGCTCAGCATCCAACCCCTTTTCAGAACAAAAAGGAAGCTTGGTGTAGATTATGTTTTTTTAGATTAAACTCCAGTTGCCGGTATTATTCCTACCAGATTAGGTGAATATTGATGTTATGTTCTGTTTTTTCCTCTTTACCTACAGCATGAACAGGTTAAACACCTTGCCACGAGGATTTGGCTCTTTACCAGCTCTGGAAGTTCTTGACTTGACTTACAACAACTTAAATGAAAATTCTCTACCAGGAAACTTCTTCTATCTGAGTAAGAAACTTTTCAGGAAACACTGCAAATCTTCATGATATGGTGCTTTTCTTTCTGCAGCTGAAATTTACTTGATAGAGATGCAACTCCAACAGAATTTTTCTGATATTTATCTTTTTCTTTGACTATCTCTTGAATATTTCTACACAGCTCAGCAATATTTATCACTGATATATAGTCACCTGACAAAATCAGACAGGAGAAGACTGGGTTAGTAATGGTTTATTAGTTTGCTTCCACGTAATATTTCCTTGGGTCCCATACTCAGTTAAAACTTAGTAAAAGCTTGCAAGCCTCAGGAGAAAATAAACTGTTTTGCAAGGCAACTGTTGTGTGTTGACTCTGGGAGGAATCGTGTTCCTAATAGCTCATTGCTGAAAGAGTTTTAACAGCATGTGGATGTTGAAGTGTCCAGTATGTTAAAAAATATGCTAAGGTTTCAAAGCTTGGCACAGGAATGGTAGAGCTAAGCTGACCTTTGCACGTGTTAAAAACACACGCTCTGAGTTAAAATAAAGGTAGTGTAATGCATATGTGCAAAAGGGCTGTGTTATGGTTGCCTAAGCAACTTGAATTCTGGCACTTTCTGGATTGTAGGGATTCTGCTACCTCTCTTCAGTGCACTGTGCTGAAGTGGCTTCAGGATCAGTGCATTTAGCAGCAGAATCACAGAATCTTAGGGGTTGGAAGGGACCTCAAGAGATCATCGGGTCCAACCCCCCTGCCAAAGCAGGTTCCCTATCTCATATTACATAGATAGGCGTCCAGACGAGACTTGAATATCTCCAGAGAAGGAGACTCCACCACCTCCCTGGGCAGCCTATTCCACTGCTCCGTCACCCTCACTGGGAAAAAGTTCTTCCGCATGTTGGTGCGGAACTTCCTGTGCTCCAGCTTACAGCCATTGCCCCTTGTCCTATCCCCACAGACCACTGAAAAGGGGCTGGCCAATTCCCCCTGCCACCCATGCCTAAGATATTTATAAACACTAATTAGGTCCCCCCTAAGTCTTCTTTTCTTCAGGCTGAACAGACCCAGCTCACTCAGCCTTTCCTCATAGGGGAGATGTTCCAGACCCCTAATCAACTTTGTCGCCCTTCTCTGGACTCTCTCCAGAAGGTCCCGGTCTTTTTTATACCAGGGAGCCCAGAACTGGACACAGTACTCCAGGTGGGGCCTGACCAACGCAGAGTAGAGGGGGAGGATCACTTCCTTCGACCTGCTGGACACACTCTTCCTGATGCATCCCAGGATCCCATTGGCTCTCTTGGCCACCAGGGCACACTGCTGGCTCATAGCCAACCTGTCATCAACCAGGACCCCCAGGTCCTTCTCCACAGAGCTCTTTTCCAACAGGTCATCCCCCAGCTTGTACTGATACAGTCGGTTATTCCTCCCCAGGTGCAAGACTTTACACTTGCACTTGTTGTATTTCATTAGATTTCTCCCAGCCCAGCTCTCCAGCCTGTCCAAGCAACAGGCAAGGGGAGAGGAGTGCTGATGTCTGAGAGATTTGTGACTGTAACCTGGCAGAGGGAAACTGTTACATCAGCGTTATTAAAGATGGTCACGTTTAATGAAATGATGAGGAGTAAACTATCTAGGACAAATGGGATTTCCTCCCTGGTTTTGCTGCCTGCCTGCCTTCCTGCTGCACCCAACAGGTTTTTGTGAGTCTCCAGTTTAGGTTTTTTATTCCTTCCCTGAACTGACATGTATGTTCAGTAATGACAAGCTACAGGGTTGTACTGGGTCGCCCTATTTTCTCTGTGAATCTCATAGAGACGAAACATGGAAATTACAAACTATACAATTCGAGTCTTCAGTATTACTCTTCTTTAAGATCTCTTTCCCAGTGTAAAGCTGTGCTTTCCACAGAGCTTAACACAGATGATTTTGTTTTTAATGTTTGTTTAGAATGCAAATTGATGTAATAAATAAGAATCAGGGGGCAATAGAGAGTAATGTCTGTATTCTGACAGCTGAGTATCGAGACTGTATGCCAGGACCTGCCAGAGTCTACTGTTGTAGAAATTGTTAATTGTGCCAGTCCTTTTGAATATAGATGTTTTCCTGAACTCACCAGCAATACAATAAGCTAGTAAATCTAAGTTTGACCTGCTTGTTATTATTGTGAGCCCTGGCTATGTCAAAGGCTTTTCACCAAGTCAGGATTATTAATCAAACCTGACTCCCTTTTATTGATTAGACCTCAAATGGTTGGGTTATATGCCACCCTGTTTATATATTGCTATTTAATTTGCAGCCACCCTGCGTGCACTCTATCTAAGTGACAACGATTTTGAAATCCTGCCGCCAGATATTGGGAAGCTCACAAAGTTGCAGATAGTAAGTAATTTATCTAAATTCTTGGAAAATCAATTCACTTTTGCAACGCTTGTAGGAATAGAATCTAGTCAATTTGAGGAGTAGTGGGGGTATGTTTGCAGGAATAGACCGCTACACCTGGAACTGCTTCTTGTTTACGAGCAGACATTTGTAAATAAATTGGAAGAATGGAGTGTTTAGGAGAAAGGTGAGGGTAGAGGGTCTAGAGTTGTGTTTTGGGCTGCTTTATGGTAACCAAAAATTGTTCTGACTACTTTATATTCACTCTTAGCTGAGTCTTAGAGACAATGACCTGATATCGCTGCCTAAAGAAATTGGTGAGCTCACTCAGCTTAAGGAGCTTCATATCCAAGGAAATCGTCTTACGGTGCTGCCCCCAGAACTAGGTAAGATTATCAGTGATCATTTATTTGTTTGAATAATGACAATATGATGCTCTGTGTTTCCTCTGAAACTAAACCAGTCGTTAAACTGTAGGAAATGATTGCACTGAAGTCCTCGTTGCTGCTGATACTTTTCCCTGAGAAACACTCACTTTTTCCCTCTGATGGGACATGTTGAAAGGTCTGGAAGACAATGTGTGTTGTTATTTGTTTTTTCTGTTATGCTTTCCTTGTATATTAGTACACTTGATTGTAAATTTGTATGTAGCATCTTGCTTTATATAACATATCAGTAATACTGGGTCTGCAAAGCTGCTATTGCCTCTGTTGGTGTTTTGAGAACAGGGTTTGGGAAATAACAGCAGTATAAGCTGCTTTTTTTGACTGTTCTTGTAAAAAGTGAAGTTAAAACCAACTACAGTAAAACATGGCTTAATCAGAGGAATTTTTCCTGTTTCAGTAGCATACCTTTCTTAGTGAGTTGACAGCTCTTTCACTTAAGGCAGTGGAGCTGTAGTTTGAATTTGTGATACTGGTCATTTAAATACGGTTACAAGTGTCTTTTTTTCAACCTGTAAGGTAGAGTTTTTCTTTAAAACTTAAGTATTGATTTTACTGTGTTGCAGTATTCCATTTTATGTGAGGGGCTTTAACTTCAATAGAAGTTGTGCCTGTCTGCCCCAAACCAGAACTTGGTTTCAGATCTTGTCATCAAATATTTTTGTTGAGAATAGTGTAGCTGCATCAATTACCTATTGTTAGAACATCTGTTACAGGGGTTTTATTCCTTGTTTCTTGTTAATGTGAACATTTATGTAGGGAAACTTCTTTGTTTCTATTGGTTATTTTCCAAATAATAGTTCACAATCCTCAGAAAGGTAGTGACTGAAGTTAGCATGATAAAGCAAAATCATTTGTTTCCACAAGAACTTGTTTTGGCCTGTTAGAGAATGAGGCAGTTGTGTGAATAAATGTGACGGTCTGCAATGTATGCTTTTTGGTTTATACAGCAAAGGAAAGTGTCTGCTTTTTTTCCTGTGAGGTGGGGGAAGATGGTTGGTTTTACTCTTGTTTACCCACCATGGTTTTGGGGGTTTTTTTCATTTTTCATTCTAGCAGAATATGTGATGCTGAGTTGGTTTTGTTGGGTGCTTTTTTTTTCTTTCCTCATCACTGGTGAATGAAAGTTGCTCTTGTTTCCTTAATTTCACATATTTATTCTTTGTCACAGGTATACTTTCATTAGCTTTTTGTCAGTCATGTTTATAAATTTTCTTTCAACACAATACATTTCAGAAGCCTGTAGTGTCTGTAAATGTACCTTTATGTAGCTTCTTAAATTATAGCCTTGTTTTCTCCCAGAAAGTGGAAGTTAAATGCTACACTGAGTCTAACCACCTTCTGTGGCTAATTAAATGTTCTAAACATGCTGCTGCCTTATAAGCATTAGAGCAAATTCACTTTAAGTGGTTTTACCATCACTGTCCAAACCAAATAGAAATGTTTGAAACAAAATTCTTGTCTCTTCTGCACGTACCTGCAAAACTGAGGATGGCCAAGGAAAGCATTTCTCCTTCAGTTAACGCATGTTTGCATTATAGAACGATATCACTATCTCGTAGAGGAATGACTTGGGATTCTGCCTTGCCTGATCAGGGTGAGATGCACTGACACAACTTAAGTCCTTGTCACTGCCATTCTTTATTACTCCCATGCTATTCTATAGATATGCTTTCCTCTTCAGGTATTCATTGGTCTTACCCAAGATCCTCATTCATGATCAGCCGGCATAATTTCCCTTGCAGTCCATAATGTGTAGTGCTAGAACTCTCTCATGTATTAGACTAGGTTATGGGTGTATTTCCAGGTACTGTTACACTGAAGTCTAGGTTTATTACTTGTGGTGCAATTTGCAAGCATGTTCACTATGCAAAGCAATGTTCTTGTTTATTAAATATCTAGGCAATCATTTAGGAAATGGATTTTAGTGAATGGAGCACCAGGCTGGCCTTTGGAGGACTTGATTGAGATCTGGTAGGAGCAGGCCACGGGCAAGCATGAATCTGCTGAACCGTTAGAAAAAGCCACTTCATCTGCACAGCCGTACCACCTGTGGCAATGTAGAGAAGCCTGCCTTTGCAGACCGTTTAAAAGTCAGGTGCATGAGTGTTACACCCTAATGAATGGACTCTAGTTCCATAGTCGCCATCTGAGAGAGAAACAAATTTATCTGCTTTCTCTGTTCACCCTCCTAAATTTTTAAAATTGAATTATAACATAAGAAGAACTATCCAAATACCTTGTGCTGTCCATGTTGGATAAATAGCTTTTCAATGAGCAGGTCCTATTTGCATTAATTGGAGGTACTGCTGTTCCATTTAAAGTAAACAATCTTTCCTCTCTCATTATAGCTTTCATAATTAAAGGTGCTGAAGGCTTTTTGACTGGCTTAGTTTGGTCACTGATGGACAACAATGAGTCATTAGACGTTCATTTACCAGGGAGGTGGACACAATATAAACACCAGAATAAAGCAGCATATTTGAATGGAGTACATTAAACTGTTTTTTAAAAGTAATGGAAATATGTGCAGAAGAAGATATTGGGGTATGAGAAGAGGCTGCAGACAGACATTGGGGTCACAGTTTTGTGATGGAGAGAGGTACCAATAAATAAAACCACGCAGTCTGCTCTTAATTTCACCTGATACGATTTGAGCATGGCACGTGCCAGTCAGAGGGCTGGGGGAGATCAGTGTCATCCTCCTCTGTGTTTAGCAGAGAATACCAGTCGCTAATTGAGGAAAAATATTCTTGCCTAGGAGGAACAGAGGGGTCTAGAAGAGTGTACTGGTGCTCAGGGTGAGGGTGCTTGTCTGTAAATATAGTACGTGTGAGTGATGTACGCAGGAAATGGCTGGGAGTAGGTGGGTGGAATTTTCAGCTTGTTTTTATCATTTGTCTCTCAAAACCCCGTTCATGAGGAATGGTGGTGGGCAGTCATATATAAACTTTAAAGAGGCGCTGGCATTTTTTTCCCTAGCATTTAAAAGGTTATGTGCTGCATTGTGAGACAAATAAATCATGATTCACTGCAACAACAGAGTTGCAGTCAGTTACATAAATTGCCAAGGAAGCACTAAATCTGTCACTTTGTGTATTCTGACCATTTAACAATTGGAACGGTGTTTGGAAAGAAAGCGGAGTAGAAACAAGAACCACGTACAGTGGCAGATGCAATTAGTAAGATCAGTGGTGGTGGTTTAAGTTCATTGTATGGTCATCTGGGTGGACTCGTGTGCCACATAAAAGATTTTCTTAGAGAATCAGGACTGTAATAGCGTGAGGTGCAGAATATTCACAAAATGGTAGCTAAATGCAAATAGCCACCCAGAGAATGTAACTAGCTTATCTGTAGGTTTGAGGGTTTGATGTGGAAACAAATGGTGTGATTTTTAAAACCCAGATTCTAGTGTTGACTCTGTTCGTTTCCCTGCCACCAACACGCATGTGTGCACACACGTACATGGAGTTTGGTCATGTTTATGCATTTGGGAAGAGCAGGGATTTCTAAGGGTGCATTTTTAATTACCATTCTCTTTTTTCCAAAGCTGAATGTTGGCAACAATGGCTTTTAAGTACACTATTCAATACTGTTCTAGTTTATCAAATAATGTCCTTGGGTAAAGGGAGACACTGTCAAAACTATGAAGTTGGGTACATATTTGAAAAGTGGAAAATTCAAGCTCTTTAAAAAAGAAAAAACCCCACAACGCTACCTTGATGGACTAAGAAGCCATGTTTGTTTTTAAGGAGGGTGAAACATACTGTAAATTAAATCTGTAGGTCAGAACGCTAAATAATTCTTTCATCAATTTTTAGTTTTGAATGGATAAATTATCTTTTGTGGATAACGGATTGGCTTTAAATAGAAAGTTCAAGGAATCCTGCCAAAAGTCTCAATGTTTCTATCAGAGGAAGATATTTTCAAATTTAGGCTTCTGAAGTTACTCAAGAATTTGTGAATGAATATTATGTCACGCAAAGTAGTTGCTGTTGTTTGTTCAAGTTAATATTAATCAAAATAGCAGTTTACTTAGGTAATTACCAACAGGCATGTGCAAACAGAGGAATCACTTATTTCACAAAAGATCTTTCTTTTCTAAATATACTTGATGTAAATGCCAAACTTTTCTTATTTCAGTATAAAATGTTTGTGCACTGCACCTGTGTCAGAGCCCGATGCTGCTTACATCTGCAAATATATGGCTGCGGTGCTTGTTGGAAGCAGGGAACATCCTGGGGCCCTTTGGACACCAGCGCTGAGCACTGGAATAGCTAATTGATATCTTGCAATTTAAAAAACAACCTGTTTCTGACTTTTGGAACTATGACAAAAATGGTGTAAGAAAGCAGGGAGCTTTACTGAAGTTCCCAGTGGATAAACAGAGTAACTTGCTTTCTGGGACTACTGGTACAGCAGTTATTAATTAAGGAATAATAGAAGAATGTACACAACAAGATAGATTACAGATGGATTATTTATGTAAGAAAAGCATCACTGAAAAAATATGAATATGCTAATTGTGTTTCTCATTTTAGGCTTACTTTAAGTTAAAAAAAATTAAAAAAATCAAACCCCTTCCCCCAGAAAAACCACAAGCGACACCAACACCACTCCCCCCTCCCCCCCGCCTTTTCACATGTTTAGAAATCAGGGAGATTCTGCAGAATACCTGATGGGAGTTAAGGTGTATGGGATAGGGTGACAAGTCTGCAGTTTCATTATGCACAGAAACATGTTTTCTGTTGCCCATCATTCAGACTTACAACACAGGCATTCATTTCCTTACACTGTTGTGATCCTTGCCAGACCTCCCAAGGTTCAGATTTGATCTTACATTAGTTTTTGAAATATTCAAGTCCTCTTGTTGATGACTACAGTGTATCTTTAGGCTTTCCTAATGTTGACTGTACTCTGATTATAAGTACCATCAGCATAATAATGATGTTTCTGTCAGCAAATATTTCATCTGTTCTGTTGGAGCTATGCTAGGTAAGAGTACCATAATTAGAGCCAGTCTGAGCAGATGTTATATTTGTTGTTAAATTTAGTTCATGGTACGTGTTTCATAGTACTTAAAAGTGGTTTCGCTCTTCTGAGTACTTGGCAACCTGTGTTTGAATGGAAGTTTCAAAGGTGTGGGGCAAAAGCAATGTAGTGAATCCTTTCTGAACTCATATTTCTAAATTAACTAGATTTTGGGCTGATAGGGACCCTTCAAAGAGAGAATGCTCTGTTGAATTCACATGTAATTGAGAAGCCCAGGGGAGTATGAGGTTGGAAAAAATGTGCAATATATTTCAAAATAAATTGGGATGCTGGTCCTCTAAGCCTGTAATACTTCCTGTGCTAGTAAAACATCTTTGATGTTAAATTGCTTTGACATTACATTAATTCCCTTTGTTCAAAAAAACCGCCTGCCACACAGTATGTCTCTTGGGTTTCTCCACCAGGAAAACTCAGCAGTGGCTTTTGGCTTGCTCCTCCAGACCCCGGGCAGTGCTGGACATCTGTTACACAGAGCAGTGAAGGAAATGTTTTTTCCAGCACCGCGTGTCACCTCTCAAAGCAAGAAAGAAATCAGTGAAACTTAGCAATACTTGTAGGTCTTCCAGTAAGTGATGTCTCTTACATGAGACATGCTGGAGAAAGGAATTTGAGTTATGAGAATGTAGGAAATGTTCTGAAGTAATTTCTTAGATTTTTGCAAAATGCTGTTTCTTCTGCTACCCACGCGACAACACCAGCCGGGCTGGTTGCCTTGGCACCTGGAGGCTGCGTGTGGTGGAGTTTGGCTGTTGAAACAGTGGGATTTGTCATGTGGAAGCATTAGCAGTGTTGTTTGCCCAGGAGTGCCTTGTGAGTGTTAATACTATTTACTTTTTCTACTAAGTTGTCCTGCTAAGGTCAGGTTTGTCATGTGGAGTAATGGTAGCAATTGCCAGGGCTCTCCCCTCATTCCCACAGAGTTAACCACTCCTCCAGTCACCTGAATATGGAAATGTGAGCTTGCCTGTACTTAGTACCTGAAATGTTGTTTAAGGGAGAAGTTCAGCATTTCATCTGTTCTGTTGCCTCTGACAGGTTTCATCTTCAGTCTTGACCCATTCAGGTCTGAGTCTCCTCATGCCAGACTCCCCGTTACACTTCGGTACAATGATTCTGACTGACCTGTACAATGATTCTGCAATTTTGTATAAATATCTTGGAATTAAATTCACTTTGTTTTAAATTCTCTTCTGTGAAAGGTTGAGGGGACAGTGCTGGAGAGTAAAATCATCTTCCCATAGAATTGTAATAGTGTTAGCTGAGACAATGCCAGTTTTCCCTGTATCACTTGAACTTTATGTCAAGGGTAAAGAATTAAGAGATTTAGTTGGTACTTTATGCATTACTTTATTTCAGCTGTGGTCCTTTTGCTAAGAATTGAAGCAAATGGAATAGCTGTTCTGGAATCACACAGAATAATCAGTCTTTATTTAACATATCAAAGGGGAGAGTGAGACCAGATGTAGCTGCTAGTCCTCACTTCCTCCATGAGAAGAAAGCATATGTTATCTTTCTCCTTTGTAGATGGGCAGAAGAAGCATTAGTATTTGAGAACTCAGTCAGCTCAGCTCACACTGGTGAACCATTTGAGCAAGACAACGCTGGCAGACTCTCCATCTCCTGATGTTTTTCAGACCAGATTTTTTCTGTTTGAAATGTCTTTGCTACTGAACCGACAGAGAGATCTACTGTTAGATGCATTCAGGTGAACAAGTTGTGGTCTAATCTCTGACCTCATTTACTTCTTCTAAGAAGAAGTTAGGATGATGTGTGCTGTTACTGTATCTTCACTCCCGTTCTCTGGAAAACTGAGGATGACCTTAGGCTTCAGTGTCCAGCTATCAGATTGCTGATACAACCTTCTCTTACCTTCTGGGGTACTTCCTGATACAACCTTCTGGGGGCTTCCTGTTGAATGCTCAGGTGAGACTGCAGACATTCCTGTGTGATCAGAAAAGCAGTCAGGGGAAGGCTTCCAGCCTGCTTCCAGCCTGCTTCTGTCTGGATGTCTGATTTATTTGTATGTGCTGAATCTGACTTCTTGTTATTTGAGAGTTGAACCTTTTCCCCTGTTACCTAAAACCACCACAAATGTTGTTTTGGGGTTCTGAAGTGCTGATTACCTTCTCTGATACAAGAATATGGGGGCAAGAGGGCAAAAGCATTGCTGGGATGGATCTTTTGGAGGCGCTTCAGCCTAGGTTTAGATTTACTAGTTGTTTTCTTTTAATCATCGGAACTCATTGATAAGCAAATGTATACAATTGACATATGCTATGGAGCTGTAGATTTGTTTATCATACTGAATATTTCTCTGGATACTTCTGTTGGTTCCAGAACGATTGAGTCACACTTCACTTATGTACAAGAAGTCTTTGCTCTCTGTTGTCTTACTGCTCCTATATAACTGCGCTCTGTTACTAATCCTTCAAAAGTGGTAGAGGTCTTCAGAGCAGGAATGATCTTACTTGTTTACAGGAATGATAAGAGTTACCAATGCACAGTTTGCATGGGCTTAAGATTGGTATAAAAATAATTTGCTCTTAGTAACACTTTGTGGCATAAAAATCAGTGTATGTTTTAATTTTTTACATAGATTTCAAGACATCACTCACAATGAATTGCTTTGGTGTCATTTTTATGACATAATAGTCATGATACTTCTTCCACTTCCATGCTTAAACCAATCTCCCTCTGTGGAGGCAAAGCACATTCCACAAAAGTAATAAAAATTAAAAGCCCTGTAGTGTAAAGCAAATCTGAACAAAGCCAGGACAGACATATTTTTACATATAACCTAAGTTTAAATTTAGTGTAGTGGGTTGATCCCTTACTTAGCCTTTAATAAAATGGGATTCAAGGGTATTTATATCTAAATAAAGGAATAAGGACCGGTGGAATGAAATTAGTTTTATGTATGACAGTGAGAGAGTAAGACCTTTGTGTTGCAAAGGGAAAGAACATTTGATTTAGTCTTAAGAGGAATCGCTAAAAGGGATGTGTTAGAGCCTGAGGACTCTCCTTGAGGTCAGTCCAGTACAGCGTAGCCTGGAAGGTGGGTCAGAGTGTCAACGGGATGCAGATGTGAAACTCAACAGCATGCAAGCCAAAAATTATTCCCATTGATTTTAATGAAGCTCCACTAGGGATGAATTTAAAACGTTATAAAGAAGCGTTGATCTGGCATTTTACAGCTAGGATCATGTTTCTTATGCTGAATGCCAATGTTCACTTCTCAAATGTCAGAGTTGTTTAATTACTTTATTTCACCTTTTAATTTTTGAAAGTATTTAAAGTGTTGCCAAGGGGCATTCAAGTGGAAAGGACAAGTCGGGTTTGTGCTCATTCTATTTTCTTTTGCTTGTATTGAATAATGCCTGTGTGTACTCGTCATACCTCGCTATACCTTAAGTATAGGTACATCAGGTAAATACTACACACTCTGGACGTCATACATCATGAGAGGATGAGGGGCTTATAATTGCATGTAAGAGGTCCTTGAAGGCTAGATCTTATGGATGGGAGGAGCCTGGGCAGTCTGGATACACCCTTGGTTCAAGTCATAGGTCGCATTATCACTGCTCTGACAATTACTTTCTGTAAATAGGACTGTGGGAGGCAGCATTTTATTTGCTTTTATGAGCTCTTTTCTGACCTTTGCAGGCTCTTGAGGAAAATATGAATGTTGGCACAAACCGCTTCTTATTTCAACAGCACTGAAGGCAAATAACAAGTAACATTAAGTATCATGTTTTAGATAAAATGCAGGATAGATTCATTGAGGGAGATGCCAGTAAACCGCAGCTGCCTTTTCCCTTCAGTGTCACTCAGGAAGGGGTGTGTCCTCTGTCATACAAAATGTCCCTTCTGTCCACCCGTGGCTGTGGGAGCTCTGAATTTAAGCAGTGGTCAATGGTATTTTTAGTCAATAGATGGCATAAGCTAGATAGAACACATGACAAGTAAAAATATGCATACTTTGATTTTTGTCCTTGAATCTTCAAGGGTTTGTTTTGGTGTAGATCTATTTTCTGTCGCTTCCAGGTGGCAGCTAACAA
This sequence comes from Laterallus jamaicensis coturniculus, assembly GCA_022605575.1. Classification (NCBI taxonomy): domain Eukaryota; kingdom Metazoa; phylum Chordata; class Aves; order Gruiformes; family Rallidae; genus Laterallus; species Laterallus jamaicensis. The sequence goes on from JAKCOX010000008.1 coordinate 2,187,337, forward strand.
AAGATTTGGGCAGCAGTTTTCAGGTCTGCATGGCTGACTAGATGGGCATAGGAACAATTTGGCTTTAAGGTGGGTTAAACACAGAAGTTCAGTCACACTGATCCAATCAAACCTAATGGTCCAGATTCATCTTTAGATAGAACGAGTGCTGAGACAGAAAAAAGAAATGCTAGGATCAGGTATTTTTAAGACCACACAGCTGGCTCCTTTTAGAAGGCTTTTGGTTATCCTGTGCAGGTCATCTAGAGCAGTCAGCTGTTAGACCTACATCTCTGCTCTTCTTTTTTCCAAACTCTGTTGTCTTTTCAGCATCTGCTCACCTGCAGCAGTACTTGTCCACTTTCCATTCTTCCTACTTGGAAATCTCTCTGTTCATGATAGAAACCATAAGAATTATCCTTTAGGATTAGAAATTAGAAGGTTCTTTAAACACATTAGACCTGGGTTCTGGGATACAGAGGTTTGAATATATCCATATAGGTATAGACACATTTATTTGTTTATAAGAATAATTTTAGAAGCACTTGAAAATAACAGGAAAAACATTTCTGTGATCCAGGAAAGGGGCTATGCTGACTAGTCTGAAATACAGACTTCTTCTCTCATACGAGAGTCATGTGACTAGTGCATTTCAATGGAGCTGGTCTCTTTCAGTACAACCAAATAGCAAGAACCTTAAGTCCATTATGAAGAGACACAATTTTTGTCTGGTAGTTATGCCAAATTTTAGAGAAGATAACTATTTTTAGTAGGCTGATGTGCATGTAAAGAACAAACCAGCAACCACCAATGCAATCTCCAATCCTAATATATTTTGTGATTGAATCTTCAGTACTGGATTTTTTTTTACTAGAGGCAATTTTGTGTTTTGCTTACTAAAAATATCCGAGGGATTTGATGTGATCTGTGTAGCAGAACAGTATATAAATTTCCTGAAGGTCTGGGGATAGTGTTTTGCTGATGCTGCTGTTAGACAGTATGCATGAAGGCACATCTGCCATGCCTTTTTTCCCTGGACTGTGGCTCCAGTGCTGCAGGGATGGAATAACAGCATCTCTTAGCACAGGGCTGCCATAAAAACAAGTCTAGGAAAGGAGAGTGTTGTTGGGGGGAGGCAGTGACAGGGACACATCTGCAAGGTGTCCAGTTGCATAGCACTGCTGCAGTGAGCCTGGTACTGAAGCCATTGCTTCAGGCAGGTTTAATCATCTCTTCCACTCTGCTGGGTTCATCTTGTAGCAGTGGGGCAGAAGGGTTCATGCAGGGCTCCTGTGGATTTGGTTACCCCAGCAGATACTGTTCCTGAGGTGTTACTGAAACTTGGGACTCCAGGATGTCCTGCAGCCAGAGCAGAATTGGGTAATCCATTGATTCACACAGGGTTTAGTTTTAAATGCAGAACAGACACCAGGATATGGCCTCAAACAATAAATGGTTATACAGAGTGACAAGTTTGCACCCTGTCTCAGTTTAAATTCTAGGGCTCCTTTGTTCTCAAAGCTTTGTTGTCAGGCATCTTTTCCTCTGTAGTACTGGTAAAGTGGGGCAGGCTCCCTGTAACTTCTTTTGCTGCTTAGTTTTCTGCCCATCTCAGTCCTTTATTCCCAGATGAAAAATTTGGTATGACACAGGGAGCAGTTTAAAGCATCGGGTGCCCTGTCCTCCCAGTTTGCTGTGCAGCAGCCCTGTTACTCCTTTGTGGAGGAGTGCTCACTCTCTGCTTGGCGCTTGCCATGAGGACAAACTGATTGTTCTTTTTTGTACTACAACACTTGATTAAATTCTTCAATTAATACCCCAGGTTGTGAGCTGGCAGCTGACCTCTTATTCCAGCTGCCAGTAGCCAGAGGGATGAAATGCCAGGCCAGCTGCTGCAAGGGTGATGGGGTGAGTTTCAGTGCACATTGTGGATTATTGGGTGCCCCGGTTTTCTCTCTGCCTGTCCCATTCCCTCTGAAGGTAAAAGGTAATATCCATACCTGCCCCAATGTTTTTTGAGAAAAACAGAAGGTGGAATAAAAAGAAGAGATTACTTCGACTTGGAGGCCTACAGTTCATTTTACTTGAGTCCTCTTTTTGCTGTAAGATTTCTTTGGCTTCAGTAGAATTACAATTAATTATTTTTATATGGGCCATGTGTTATTTTGGATGGAAGTGGGCACACTATGCTGTGGGGATGGAAAAATGTAGCAGCATCCCCTGGGCATTAAATTTCTGGCACAGCTCAGGACAAGACGATGCAGATGAGACCCTGGTTATGGAGATTCTGGGAGTGTGTCTTATTCCTGTAAGCAGCATTGAATTTGACCCATGAGGGGCCCAAGTGTGCCTCTCCAAATGTAACTATTTTTATTAGTTGTACACAGATTGATCATTGTACCTAGATGCAGTATGCGCAGAGCTGTAATTATAACTGAGCGCTTACAGCGTTGGTAGTTTTGGAGAGCAGCGTATGTGGGTTTTTTGCAGGTAATAAAATGGAAAATCCAATTTGCGATGGTAAAGCAAGCCCCTGAGTGATACATGGCCTTCATAGCAGCACCGGTCAGGGGGTTACGGCTAATCACGCCGCTGGCTTGCTTCCCCGGTGGCCTGGGCCTGAAAACTGAATGGCAAGCAGCGTGAGCCTGCGTCTTGAGCCAGCTGCACAGATTTACACACACCAGTTTCTAGCTTATTAGGTCCTCTTTGTCACAGTACTTAATCCTGCTTCCTGATCCTTGTTAGAACAGGGCTGCCGAGTCCCTTAATAAAGGAGATGGGTGCGAAGCTCCTAACGAGGTGCACTGAAGCGTGAGGCAGCGAGGGCAATTGCCGCCTGACTGACGGAGGGGGTGAAATGCGCCCTGCCTGTTGTTATTTCAAAAGAACAGGCCTCAGACAGCTGACAGATGAGCTCGCTAAGGTAATGGTGACTTGTTGATAGGCCAGCACGAGATGCATGACATCTTTTCACATGGTATAATGGTCTGTCTTCAGTGTAATTGTGTTAACCCTTTTTACAGCGAGAAACTCATCGAGGACTAGCTGTAATGTGGAACATGCACTGAAATGGGCAGCAAGCATGCGGCTTGCAGCAGCTCCCGTGGCATGCATGTGTGCTCATCTTCCTTCTGTGAGTGTCTCCAGTTTTGAGAAACTGGCACAGCAGGTTGATTTCAGATTTTTCTGACAGCTTGGCTCAGTCAGTCTTCAAAACCTTGTAATTTATTTATTTTTTTGCTTTGTTTCCTGTAGTTAAAGATGATGTGTCTTGGTTGGTTTTTTTTTTATTTGCTACTTTAGATTTATGGAAAGATGTCAGGCCTCTCTTCATCTTAAAATTCACAAAAATAAATTTAAAATGGTACCACAGATTTCTTATTCTAATTTGAAGAACACAAGAAAATATTTAAAGGATTAGAATGTCCTGGAATTGTGCCTTTTGTAGTGTCAGTAGAGCATGCACTGTTTTGGTTTTGGGTGGTAAACATTTACAAAACAAACAAACCAACTCCAAGCAAACCCCCTGAAAGGTCTCTGAAGTCTTCTCATTAACAGGATGGGTAAAATGTCATGTTGGAAGAATGAATTTCATTTTTAGTGTAGAGAACTATAATCACGGATCAGTGGTAGGATCTGGGTACAAACACCACTGTGAGCACTGGGAATTGATGTTATACTTGGAGCAGTGATGGAAAAGTTCTTTGCAATGCAGAGCAATCACCAACCACAGTGTTCTGCTTTCATTCCTGCAAGCCATGGTGAAAAAGGATGCTTAGTTGCATTGTCCCATGGGCCTGAAGATTATATTTAATGGTCAAGTTCTGCAAGACTTAATGCTGCAGCAGAACCAGGAGGGTCGCATTTAGGAATCAGGAAGCCCCAAGTTCTGCTGCAGTTGTTCTGCCCATCTGAGTGAAGTTTCTCACCTGAAGAAGGACACCTCCACACCTATGTACTACTAAACTGTTCTTAAAACTAATTTAATTAATAAATACTATGTGCAGTGGGCTGAGCTCGATCCTGTTGTGCAGTATGTAGTAGCATATGCATAGAACAGAGTGGAACTGCTTCCATCATGGTGGGAACTACATCCTTTTTTCTCTCAGCTAACACTGAAATATTGCTTTTGTTTAGGTTGTACTCTCTGAAACTAATGAAGTTTTATATTCACAGCAAGACATTTCTTTCAAGTTTTTCATATTTCAATTTTTTTTATATATGTGCTGTTTTGTTTAATCCCTTTCAGGTAATTTGGATTTGACTGGTCAAAAGCAAGTCTTCAAAGCAGAGAACAATCCTTGGGTTACCCCTATTGCTGACCAGTTCCAGCTGGGAGTATCTCATGTTTTTGAATACATTCGTTCAGAAACATATAAATAGTAAGTATATACTGTAGCTGTGTTGAGGTTTTTTTCCTTGTAGTGTGTTGGGCAAAGTGTAACCAGCTGCACCCTTCTTTATTAATCTATGCAGTAGCTTGGTATTAGGACAAATGCACAAACCTGTACATTTTTACTAAGGAATTTTGCAGATAAGAAGGTAAATTAATGTGATTTACACGAGAGGGAAGCACAAAGATTCATACTTTCCTGTGTTTGTTGGTCATTTTTAAGAGCTATTGAGCAACATGCGAGACATTAAAAGAGCAAGCATTACAAGCCTTTGAGAAGTACTCATTTTAAGTGTGTACAGTAAGGTGTTACAGATTGCAGTAGGTATTTTTTAACATTTTTGGGTACAGGTGGTTATGTTTTGAAAGAGCTGTCAAGAATTTGAACTCGGTTTGATCTGGACTGGTTTATGGAAGTCTAACAGCCCTTGTAATTCAAATACAGGTACTTGTGCTTTCGTCAACAATGTGACTGGAAAAAAAATAAGCTTCATGCTGGGACTGCTCCATGCTAAGCATTTGTTTTGGAAATAATGTCTTGAATCATTCACTGAATTGAAATACTTCTTTTGAGTAAAAAAATTCCATATTCCCGGTTCACAGAAAAACTTTTGTTAGGAAGTTATTTTTATGTGTCTTAACATCCTTGATACTGTCATCCTAGGAGCTAGAGGTATGACAACACACAGTATTGCCTCTAGACTGGAAAGTTAGTTTTTGCATTTCCCCTTTACTTTAAAAATATATCTTAATAATTTAGAAGCATTTGTGACACTTTTTGTACAGTAGCTGTATGAACTCAGTTACAAAAGGTGAGTATTCACAAGTGAAGGCTTTGGAATTCCAATTAAATAACTGAGAGGTACATTTTTGCATGAAACTAAATGATCCAGCAAAGCCTTTTGTAGGCTTTTCTTCATTTACAGAATTTTAAGTGAAAACAATCACAGATGGGAAGGTGGTTACAAAAATTGTGTATCTCAGAACTGTACTGATATTTATGCTGTAATATTTGTTCTCAAGGCATATTTAAGTGGGCTGCAACACTCTCCTTCCAGTAGTACTCTGTACTACAGACATGGTGTAGGGGAACAGCTGTCTATCTCCTTATACTATCCTTCCCCCACACTCTGTTGTGTAGTTGCATCTACATTTCTTGGTAATTTTTTTAAATTTTGGTGGGGTTTTTTTTTTGTTGCCAATTTTGTGTTTCTGTTTGAGCAATGTAGATGAGGGACCTTCATGCAGTGCTCATGAGGAGAGCTCTGGGCTTCATGAGGACAGCAAAGTTTCAAGGACTGAAGTGCAATTTTGTGAATTTGACCCATATTCAGTTGGGAGATGGGGTGCTATTTTTATGTATCAATTAAAACAGAGAAAAATATTTTATAACTGTGGATATGTTAAACTGCTCTGGCACCTCTCCTTGTGCAATCAAAATTGACATAAAAGTTTCTGTAATTCATCACTTCCCTCAACTATCGCTCTTTGGTTTAAATTAGCCATATTGTGTTTGCTGAGGTGTAACAGTGTGTTGTTGGCTAACAGGCTGATTTTGATTTTCTCCACGGTAAATATTTGAAGCCTGTATAGTTAACAGTGTAAGCAAAATCACTCTATCCACTAATATGGGAAAAAAGGAAAATCAAAGAATCTTTCCATGGCTCATTCATGGCTTCTCTTTTGATCTTAGAAGCTTATTCAGTTAAAATGTCATTATTTTCAAAGATTAATGATGAAAAGCAAGTGCACGCAGATGTTAATATTTAGATCTCTTTTACATTTGGCATATGACAATTTTATAGTTAAACCATAAATAAAAATATCTATATAATTTTGTTAGAGTCCCAATAGCAACTCCTTTTGATTCTTGATGGTACTTGTTTCAAATGCTATAAGTAGAGCTTGTGGATTTTCCTTCTGAAAAAAAAGATAGTCCTTTTTATTTCCAGTTTCTTTTAAATATGTGATCTGAGAATTACTTGGATACCACCTGCTACAGACATTTTTCTGTTTGCATTTGATTTTTAGGTGTTAAAATTCATATTCAATAGCATCATCTAGGCAGCAGGTCTAGTAGCATTATTGTGCACAAGAGCAAATAAGCTGTGAACACAGAAGAAATGAAAACTCCTTTCTCTGATGAAATTTTGATCTTTTCCCACTAGCAACTGCACAAAGCCTTCAACTTCCTTTTTCTCTCAGAGTCTATGTCCAGGTACCGTGTCTTTCTCATTAAGCAAATCACGAGGTTGAGATCTGAATGCAGTGATTTTTCTCTGTATATATCCAACTAAGTAAAATTTAGCTCTTGGGGTGTTTTGGATCATTCATCCCAAAGAAAATATTAAAAAATAACTTGCAGCATTTGATAGACCCAGCCAGCTTAACTTTTACTGTGAGACAAAGCAGTACAGCTAAGTGGGTGATTGGATAGAATGCTGTTTAGACAACCTCACTTGCAACACTGAGAAGAGAGAACAGCTCACATACATTAGCAGCTGGCAATCATACCAGTAAGTTTACTTTCTGGTACTTTCATACACCAGAAGCTATGCATCTATATGGTAGATGTATTTTGAGCTCCAGAGATGGTAATTGTCTCCCTATGCCCATTGTTTTTGCTGGCTGATTGGAAATATTGATTTTACTTTGTTTACAAGTCTAACATTGTCTATACTAGCTAAGACAGAGAGGGTGTGCTCGTACAATCACAAGTGGCAAGTTTCAGGGGCTTAGCAAGTTAGGTTTCACTAAGTGGGTTTATGCTAATACAGTTTATTTTGTCTTTGCAATGACTAGAACATCATATTTACTCAGTTGCTGTTGTCTCAGCCAGACAGTGCTAACTCAGTGAATCTTGGCAATACGTTGCAATCACGTTACTAAACCTTAAGGCTTCTACTGATGGCTGGCACATGCCATGACTGTACACTGCAGTCAGTATTGGAGATGACCATTCAGATTCTGTGAGGTTGCACTTGTGCAGCAGCTACCAGATAGATCACAAACCTTTTCTTTCATTTGCGAAATGTTCTGCCTGTTTCAGGCATGTTTAGTGAAAAATTACACCCCATTTTTAGCATTGTCTTGGGATATTCATGCTCTAGTGATTAATTGGTAAGTAGGGATGACACCAGTGAGGGATGATTATGTCTAAAGATAAAATGTCATTTGTCTCACACATTTGTAGATGTTCATGCTCCTGTTTTACATCGTACTTACACGCCAAATATAAAACTGGAATAGCTTTTCACTTCAGAGGCGTGTTAGCCAGTAGGACCCTGAGATCAGCTCTTCTTACTTTGTAGCTTCTTTCATTTCCTTTAATTTCCTCACCTTTCATGAGAAATGATGCCTAGTGATTTTTTTCAGCCCTCATTTTTCAAGGAAGAATTGTGCTGACAAAAAGATGGGCCATATATTGTGGCAGAAAACGTGTGTGGAGAGGCTCTTAATTCTTAACAGGAAATTCAGCAGCTCTTGGCACCTTGCTAGCTTTTGTTGGCTAAAATACGCCCACTGCGCATATCATCCTGTGACAGCATCATTTGGAAATAGGTCAGTTTGCCAAGTATATTATGATTCTTAATCTCTGCCATGCTAACTTTCTGAAAGTTAAGTTAGTAATCTGAGCTTTGTGCTTTGTCTTTGATTCTATATATACTCAGGAGCTGCCATTAAACTCCCTGTGTGGTGTCACAGTAGCATCGAAAAGCAGTTGCACTTGCTCAAATAGTAAAGGGTAATGGCAACCTCATCTCCTCAAAGGGCTTAACTAAATGTTTTATTTTTTATTCATGCCTTTAGTCAACTTTCAAAATGACCTTTATGTTGTGAGCATATTCTCAGGGGATCTTCTCTGTCTAGCGTACTGACAAAGAGATGATGGATTGTATGATTTAATGGTTACAGTGTACTTAAACAAGTGCAGGCAGACATGAATGTTTGAAAGAAAACAGTGAATTAAGCTCCTATGAAGAGCTGAAATCTTGTGATGCTCATCAAGATCAGTGTAAGATAATTAGTGACTTGATTAAGATGAGGTAAAGCTGAGATGTGGAATTGGTACCAGTGGGTGGGTTTGGCTGCTGGCATTTACAGCAGAGTTAATCCAGAATGCTGCTCTTTGGGTATATATCTAGCATTAATCATGTGCTTTTGATCAATCTTCATGTGAAACCTGTTCTTTGCCTGTTCTTATAACAGAAAGGGTAGTGATTTTGCTTTTATCACAGCAGAGTCTATTTCAGCCACCATCAGCTGATAGTATAATCTCAGCTAAAACAAAACAATTTGCGAAGTCTTGAGTGCTTAGAACCCAGCCAAACACCTTTTAACACTTTATTTAATGATTGTTGTCTCCCTGTTTGACCTCCTTATTCCAGTGAGGCAGAGTTATGATAGAACAGTCACCGTTTGTTAGGTTTCTAGAGAGCAGATTTTCCCCACAAGGCAGTCAATTTGGAGTCGAGTCTCAACAAGATGTTTTGTGAAAGGAAGTAGCTTGCACTTTGCACATTCCCATCAGGAAAGGTGGTAGAAGAGCAAGCCATTTTAAAGACTGACACATTAACTTTTAGTAGAGGAAATGGTTTGACAAATGCTGTGCTGAGCATATATCACTTGGCAGCACTGGAACATAGGTTTCCCTGGGAAGGCTGTGTGCTAAAAGTTGTAATTGAAAACCTCATTTTATCAGCAGTGACTGTCTGGAAAAATGCACTCTTGATTCAGTTGTCTATTTAGAGACAATCGCCCCAGTTTTCTTCTCAAGAATGAATTGTTGTAGTGGCCCCCCACTATTCTGTAGCAGCTACTCCCAGGGCAGCAGACACAGATCACGAAGTAAGAGATTCTTCATCTAGGTTATATTAATGGAAGAGTATTTTAGCATTTAACAACTAGAGGAGACCAGCAAGATGGCAATGCACTAGAATACGAGTAGTATCTTGAAATAACTCCAGTTCTTGCTCCACAGTTGTTAAGCCTATAACTTTACAGCTGCATGATTGGTGCTATCCAAGATGCAAAGATGATGATCAGTAAAACCACCTATCACGAAGTGGAAAAGAGGTCAAACAAGTAAACATATAATCCATGTGTTGGTGTTTGGGAAGTGGGAATTGCCAGCAGTCAAGATGGAGGCATCAGCAGGTTGAACCAATAGGAGAGGCTGTCCTGGAATGGTGTTACTTGTGCAGCATGGTCTTGCACATGCAAGGATTTAATTTTTTTCATGCTAGCACAAAACCCAGGGGTAGTTAAGTGATGTTTGCTGATAATACAAAGCTAGCAGCAGAGAAGAAAATCAGCATGCTGCACAGGAAGAACTAGCAAATTAAGAGACAGCTTGAGTGTTTTAGTTACAGGTTTTCTGTGAGCCACCAGTGTGATGTGATGGAGTGAGGGGAAGAGAAAGATAAGCACAATCTACAGAGCTGGGTTAAATGAGTGGAAATTTTCCTGTACAGAAAAGGAAATACTACACAGTTCTGGTCATCATGTTCATGAATGATGGATTCAGGCAGGATCAGGCAAAATGAGGAAGGATAAAAGGATTGTGAAAGGAATGAAGAGCCAAGAGGAGATTTAAAAGGTACTCAGTTTATTTAGCAAAGGAAAGACTGATAACAGAGATCATTGCTGTCATTGGGAGAGACTTCATTGAAAGCATAGAAAAATGGTGGACATAAGAACAAATATAAACAAGCTGTTCAGGTGCATATTTGCAGGAAGATCCCTAATTATTAAGGGAGCAAGGTTGAGAACCTTCTGACAGAAGAAATAAAGGCCAAAATCTTGTTTGTTTCAAAGTGAGCACTTGTCAGACTGAGGAGGAGTGTATGACATAATTGCTTGTGGCAGAGGAAGGCAGGCCTGTGGTGCAGGCAGACCTTGTTCATGTTTCCAGATTTTCCCCATATATTTAGATAACTGCCCACCACAATTGATGTTAAGATAGGGGAGACAAAACTCTGCTGTCTGCTAATGTAAATAAGGCAAAAGATTATTTGCATATTCCTGCATTGAATAACTTGTTTAAATAAACATGTATGGCAGTTTTGTGCACTAGTTTAAAATTACTTAAGTTTTTTTAGTAACCTAGTAATTCCTTGTTGCTATATAAATTAAATATTCATTAGGAAAATTTCATCTGGGGTTATAAAAATCTTCATATTATTCTTTCTGCTACTTAGATTGAAGAGTTGCATAGAGAGACTGCTTCTCTTTTGCTGTCTCTAAGTAAAATTAAGTAACTTCTTATAATATCCAAATGTTCTCTGATCTTGTAACATTACCAAAAAATGCCGAATTGCGTACACTGTGGTCTCAGGAGTCACTTCTAATGGTGAGTATCCTGGACTCTCTGGGGGAAATAAAGACCATAGAGAACACATATCAACTGCTTTTATCATCTAATGTGGATGGATTCAGAGGAGTATGGTTAAATGCCTCAGCTGTTTGCATGATGTGTGTTAGTCAGTGAAGATTGAAGGAACTCCAATTGCCTGAGTCTACCCTGCCTTGCTAAGAAAAAGAGGCCTATTTTCCATCTTAATTTTTTCCCCCCACTACTGTTCTCTGGCAGCTTGTGGAATAGAAGGCTTCATGCATTAGTTTTCTCTTAGGCTCAGTTCTACAAATGCTTACACTTCTAGAACAGGTATTCTTGTTGTTCCTAGAGAAATTGCCCTTGTGCATGTGCTGGTAGGATAAGCCTTTTATAAGTACTTCTTTTCCCCTCTCGTTTGCAGGTTTCCTGGGCCTGCAGAACAGGAAGTAAGATGGTGTAGTGTGTCCCAACAATCCATTGCTGGAGCTCACTTCTATATTTCAGTAACTTTTTAGCCTGACATCTTTTACATTTTGCCCCTGACATGGATCAGTGCCAGCGGCAGCTGTGACTTGGTGTGTTTTGGTGTGGTTTTTAAAGGCTGGGTGAAGATAGTGGAAAAGAGATGACCTCAGTGGTGTGCCTTAGATAAGATTCTCTGAGATGCTGCATCCCCTGTGAAGATGAACTCATGGCAAATTAAGCTTCCCTTAAGAATGTCAGGAAGCAAGATCCATCCTAGCCAAGAAATAAATGAGTGTTAAGGATTGTGATTCACACGTTTCGATCACGTACTAGTAAAAAAAAAACCAAAACCCAGTAAAAACCTTTTATCAACCTGATGTGGGGGAACATAAAAATGTCATTTACATTTGGTTCTGTTGTACCAAAGGCATGGCACTGTATATTTTATATGAAAATACTGATTCGTATTCCAACCAAATGTTGTATTTATTGGCTGTATTTTAAAAATTGATAAATATATTAGTACATTATTTCCAACAGAGAAAAATAGATGACTCAGAGTCCTGACATCTTTAGACAACATTTACATGCAAATCTGTAACTCTTCCTTAAAGAAGAGCAGACTGGAACCCATGTTGAAAGATAAACAAGAAAAACAGTATCTCCCTATATTTGTGTTTATATATTACTAAGATGGATATGTAATAAAACCAAACCTATCACTGATGTTTCTGACAGCTATAGATACTGCACATATAAATATTGGTCTAACTACTGATATTACCATTCCCATTGATGTGAACTTTCATATAAAGTTTATAGTATTATGCAGTAATCCATTTACCATGTCAAGGATGATAACCCAGGCTTTAAGTTACTGGGGTGGGTGTCTAGGGCCATGTTTGAAGCCCTTCATTCCAATTCAGAATGAAGCAGTGAGGAAAAAGCACTTGATGAAACCAAAGGTAGGGAAATGGTGACAGTGGGATATGGGATTTGAGTAGGGAGGCATGGTGAAGTTTATTGTCCCAGTAGGGCAAGGAAGGATCAGTAGCTGAGTTAAAAATCAGCGGTCATTATGGTAAAATCCAAAACGAGAAACAAGCACGGACGTGTCTCAGAAATGGGTGAGAAACAGAATCAAGGACCTGGCCTCTAGGGTAAATTGGAATCTAAGGAAGTGAGGAAAGTGAGATGTGCAGCTGCAGGCAAGTAGCGCCCTGAGCAGGAAAATGGATAGGTGGGATTGAATAAAGTACATGCAGTGGGAAGGAGATCCAGTCCAAAGTGGGATCATAGTCATCAGAGAGGCTATTTATGAGTATCCAGTTCTAAATTCTAGAGATGAAGTAGGCCCTTTTCTGAGCTATGGTGTTGGATTGTGTTAATAATGATGAAGGAAGGAAGTTCTATGAAGCTTCTCTTCTATGTTCAGTGCAAAGAAGTTGAGCTTTTAGGGAAGATGTGTTATTTCTCAGCCCACTAAGTAGAAGCCTCACCAACATTTTCTTTCGAGAAATGGTTTCAAGCCTCCAGACCTGTAGAGAAGCACTCAAAGTTTAGGAGACTTGACTGATTGAGCGGTACGGACTGACCCAGGTTCAGTCTTAATTTGTGGTGTCAGACAAATGCCAAAAAAGTGACAGAGGTGCTAGTATTTTTCTAACATCAAGGAAGATGAATAGACCAAACTGGTTTACTATGACATAGTTTACTCTGACATCAATTTTGCGTTAGATAATGAAGAAGAGATGTGGGATTCAACTAATGAAGATTTAAAGAATACAACTGTAGTATGATTATAATTCATATGATCAAGTCATGAATATCCTAAAGAAATATTACAGATTTGGTTGGTCAAGGCAACTCTTTAACAGCTCAATGTAGAACTTTGTGAAGCATTTAACTTGTACAGCTGCTCAATGTTCTAATTAGAAAACGAGCACTGTATAATTTCAGTAAAACATTAAAAAGAATTATCAAGTGTCCAATAGGTTTGGGGAGATAATTATCAACATGGACATTTCTCATGAGCTCCATGGAGGTCTGACCTGTAACCATTCAATTTTCTTCCCAGGTATTTGGAAGCAAATATACTGTTGTTTCTGATTAAAATTGTAGATGATCTGGAAGTTGGTGAAAGACAACAGTGAAAGTGAGCTCTCCTGGATCAGTTACTGAAATGTGCCTGTGCATAGTGAGTTTTAAAGTGGTTCAAAGATCTGCATAGCCCTGAATAAGTTGTGCATGATATACCACACATTATGGTTACAGGAGGAGAGAAAAAGGGGTGTTTTCAAGAAAGCAGTTGGCTCTGAAAATGTTTTAAAAGACATGGTATAACTGAAGTGCGCTGTCAGCTTGCAGCTCAACACTGTATCCAGAAGGTCTAAAAGAAATCTGGAGTTTGTGAGCACAGGAGTAGGAACTTCTTTCATCGTCAGCTGAGGCTGGTACTGGATTCCATTCTGGTGTCAGTTGTTAAAGATGTGTTTAAATACAGACACCTGAACAGTATTTGAGAGCAGAAATCAGGCAAATTAAGAAAAGAAAGCAAGGTACAAACTTGTAAAGGGATGCTTGCTAGGGCAAGCTGACAGGGAAAGTAGCAGATTGATTTTCCCCTACTGCCTTCCGATTGCTTTGGGATACCTTCTGGAACAGTGTGTTTTAGACCAGCATCTTGGTATGAAAGTTACTATATGAACCATGGTGGCTTTTAATATATTATCCCTATTATACAAAGATGATTTTATCACCTGATTTTAGACTTTACCAGAACTACCATAATTATAAAGCCTCAGATCCAATAGTGTGCTCTGCTGCTCTAGCTGCTGTGGGCATGATGGGTCCAGCTTCTCATCCTCAATGTATTCAAGGGGTTTCCTCAACATTTTTAGGTAGCATTATTGCTGACCAAAGGCAGTCCAAAATGCATCCAGTTAAAGAGACTTGACTAACATTTTCTGAAGGGGCCTCAATCCATTTTTAAAATTTATTTCTTTTTTGGTGAGGATATTGCAGAGAACAGAATTGGAACCTTACGCTAGGTAACAAAAAGCATAAAGCATTTTAAAGAAAATACAGCAGGAGAATAAATAGGAAACAGCAGACAAAATTATCTTAATTGAGAACCTGTATGTAAAACATGTTGGTAGCTGTAAGGGTTTCCTGGTAAACCTGTATAGCTAACAGTAGTGGTAAGCCTGTTAACCCTTTGTAATCCTCAAAATTCAGTTGATTTGCTTACTTGTTTTTGTCTTCAGATTGGTTCTTTACAGCCAAACAAGAAGAGTTACTGCACACATTTGCTGGTTTTATTTGAGAGATAAATTAAAAAGTGGCGCTTTTATAATCAAGCAGAACTGTCTGCAATTTCTATTCTCTACACAGTCATATCTGTTTTATTACATGCTGCCTTTTATTGAACTCCAGTTTCTTATTTCAATCTTGTATTATTGGAGGGTTTTGTATGATCTTTAGCATTTTTTTTACCCTCCTGGTGAGGGCTATCAGTTAGAGAAGTATCCCTAATTTTATGATTACCTTTGTCAATGGCTTATCCAGTGGAAGGCTGAGGTGGGAATGATTCTGGTGTATTTTACTGGAGCCACTTGTAGCGCAAGCTCTGATTAAACCTTTTAAAAGCCATGGCTTTATTTTATCAGGTATTACTGCCATCTGGTTTATGTGCACTTTTACAGCCCCTTACACAGTGTTGAAATCCATTATGATCTGACTTAATTTTAAATTCTTGTTATTGAAATTAACTTTTTCTTGATAAGTATAACCTGAAAATCAGAAGCTTCTGCTGTATGTGACACAGAATTTGTCAGTCCTGCATTTCAATTCTTTCCTCTATAAAACAAGAAATGTCCTACTGATCTGTGGTTAGTCAGATTTGGGTCCTGTTTAGCAAAGTCTTTTTGACTGCTGCTTTGCAATAGCTTTTTTATGTTCCATAGCCAACCATATTAATAATTTAACCCTAAAAATATGATAATGAAAATCAGTTAGTATCAAAAATCCCAGGAACATATATCCTGTAGTCTTTCTTCTTTATTACAATTGGTTGGGAAATTGTGGCAAGAAATTACAGTCTAAAGCGAAGCATGCAGGAACATAAACAGTAAATAGATTTACTTAGGATACTGGCAATTTCAATTGCTCCAACTTCAACAAAGCAGTAATAATAAATGCAAGAATATTAGCCCTCTTCATAGTTTTGCCAGATGTTTTAAGATGCTGGCTCCAGTGCTAGATGCAAATAGCAGCATTCATTTCACTGAATAGGGAACAGCGAATCCCTGAATCATTTTTGTTAACGATTAAGCCCAATTATAAATTTATAGTCAGGCGAGCTTCCAATCCTATAGTCATGTATCTTGCAACAAAATGCTTTTCTCAGATCCACAGAATTTTAGGGATTGTAAGAGGCCTCTAGAGATCAAGTCCAACCCCCCTGCCAAAGCAGGTTCCCTAGAGCAGGTCCCACAGGTCGGCATCCAAACGGGTCTTGAATATCTCCAGAGGAGACTCCACAGCCCCCTGGGCAGCCTGTCCCAGTGCTCTGCCACCCTCACTGTGAAAAAGTTCTTCTGCATATTGGTGTGGAAATGGTAAACTTGTACAGTAGTAAATTGAGCAAATAGTAGAGCTGGTGCTGTAAGTATGGTTCCCCTTGACAGGAAAAAGATAAATTGACCCCTATCCATATGTTCACCCAGATCCCTAGCTCTGACTTCCTCTGCTAACTGGTTTGGGGGGACTTTATGCACATTAAATGTTTTGGGGAGTTATCCAAGTAAAGGGAGTGAGACCACAGAGTCCAAGACTTTTCAAAGACATTAGTTCAAGAACTTGCTACATGGAAAGGCCCCAGTTAGGAGATCTGACAGTTCTGTAAGAATGGGATTTAGGCCTGGATATGTGTGTGCCAGTTTTGACTCCTAAAATACAACTGAATTTTCCTTACAAAATCTTCAACTTCGAGAAGACAGCATTTAGTCACCTTTCAACTGGATGGGATTTCCAAGCTAAATTCTGAATGTTAGTTTTCATTATTGTATTTGATATTCTGTCTCCTGCTCATTTCTTGGCTGTCCCAAATTTAGATTTACTCTAATGTTGACTTTAAAAAAAGGAAAGGTATGCAAGGACTGACAGTGATGATCCTGAATATAAATTATATCAAGCAAATTGATGCAAGATAAAATTACCAAATCAACCTTTTTTATTCTATATTTTATGGAATATCTAATGTATGTTTGGCAATAATTTACTCTTGCACATGAATTTCTGACAGTTTCGATTCTTTGGGCTTATTAATCAATGTAGTCAGCACCAGAGCAATTTTTATGAGACTGACTAGTCATCAA
The DNA here is from genome assembly GCA_022605575.1 of Laterallus jamaicensis coturniculus. Lineage (NCBI taxonomy): Eukaryota > Metazoa > Chordata > Aves > Gruiformes > Rallidae > Laterallus > Laterallus jamaicensis. Next base: position 2,203,892 of record JAKCOX010000008.1, read on the forward strand.
AAATTTATTATCAGATAAATCAAAGAAACAACTAGCATCTTAATAGGGTGAACAAAGTGGCATGTAAAAGATCATTCAAGACTATGTTTTTGACACTTGTGTATTACATTTACTGCTAGGGTCAGAGGTTTTGTTTGCACTTTCATTAAAGTAGTCATTGCTGTGGCACAATTACTTCTTTTTGTGCTAGACCTTTCTTCCTCTAATTTTTATGTATGTATATATTTTTCATGTTACCATCATTCTGATGGAAAAGCATGAAACTTCTATGTAAAATGTAAACTAGAACTCTAATTAAAATCTAAAACTTCTATGTAGTAGTTGCAGTCGATGGTGTCTGTGCTTCAGGGGTAGGGTGGGATGGAATTCCATTGCAAATAGTACTGCCAGGCCCCAAACATGCCTCTGTCTCCAACCTGGTTGCACAAAGAGCTCTCATATTTGTTCCAGTTACACCTGTAGTGTCTTATGTGATGCAGTAATCTTACTGCTTTCTGAAAAAATTATCTGTTTCTTGTGTGGTATTTTAAGAAGAATTTCCCAGTTACACTTTTAACAGAGTAAAGCCTGGGCTATGTACATCCTAGATTTGGTTTTGTTAAAGCAAAATGCTTGTCTTGCCACAACACTCTTACTTACATTTAGCATTTGCCTGGGTTGAGTCTCCTCCCCAGCCCATGCAGAAGCAATGGGCTTCCCTGGACTGGCTGGGCTGTTTGACTGCAAGAGATGGAGCCACTGGTGTGTGTGGTAAAGGCATACTGGTGACAGCACTGGGAGTGTGGCTGGTGGTTTCATCTTCCCCTGATAGCCACTGTTTGCTCCTTGACGTCGAAGTGTCAGCATTAAAATCCATGTGCAAGCTGGTAGCCCTGTCCTCAGAGGAGAGCGAGTATTTGGGGAGTGATGAAAATTAAAAATTGTTTTATGGAGCCTGGCTTCATCTCTGAACTCAAATGAGGCATGTCAAGCAGTCACCACATGGACAAGTATCACCTCAGGTTGTCTGTATACTCAGAGAGCACCTCAGGGGTCACGAGAGTTCACCAAAAAACTAAGTCATGCCTTTGAAGCCCCAGGGAGAAGGCTGGGCTGTTGGCTGCTGCTCCGTGGTGGTATACTCCTTAAGCAGTCCAGTGGTGCCAGCTCTGTATGTCCACCCTGGGCCAGCACTGGCTTTTGTGTGACCACTGAGAAAGGGGATTTGGTGTGCTGATACAGCTGGAAAGTAGTCACTTATTTTGTCAGTTGTAGTCGGAATTACCCCCTGGAACTCAGTGCCTGAACACTGGTGCTAGCCCAGAGGAACAGGTAGCCTGGCTGGGGTAAGTTTGTTGCAGGGGCTGGTTATGTTAGCCATGTGTCCAAAGGCACATGGAGGAGAACCTTGGTCCTTATGCACATTTTTCACTTCAATGCACCAAATGAAGCAAACGTCCTGTGAAGAGAACATGAGTAAAAATAAAAACTCCCCAACATCCGTGACCTAGGGGGAAGGCTGGATTTGTCTGTGTGCAGAAAACAGGGGGAGGAGAAAAATCCTGACAGCCTGTATATTTCACAAGACTCTGGTGATGCTGAAAATACATGTCTCATTAGTGGAGTTCTTGTAGCTAGCTTTCTTATGTTTTGCCTAATAAAAAAAATAACTGAAGGGAGATTGAATTTATTCTGTGTTAATAACCAGAAAGGATGTTTCCAGATGGCTACCAAGTGATGCAGAACTGTGAACAATGCACAAAAGAAACCCTACTGTTCCCTCTTCCACCCAGCATGTGCTTTTACAGGAGAAACACAGTTAACTTCAGCATTGTCTTTTTCTGTGTGCTTGTAGTCCAAAGAACGACTAAAAATAGGGCTGTCTGTGGGATGAACGGCCTACAGAGTCACTGTTGTCTTGTAGCTCTCAAAGTTTATCTCTGTGGTCTGATTCCAATTCAAGTGAGATGTGGCTGAAATTGGGTGCTGTGCGTTGTTCACTTGGCAGCATGTGTAAAATATGAGAGAACTACAGTGCTCTTATTTCTCTTATACATATAGCTGTAAAGGTGTGGCATCTGGCTCTTGCTGTACATTTTCTTTAAACTCTTTACCAGCCTACCTGCAGTTTTTTCTGTGTGAATCTTACTTCAAGAGTAGGTTTTGTCTTTTTGAGACAAATCTGTAACGAGTCATGAAGGTTCTGAGTCGGTATTTGTCATTAACATGTCAAAATAACTGACCATCTCTTTGTGTACTTTTTATATGGCTGTTGCTCAGTAGCATTTGCATTCAGAATAGAACAAGCTAATCACTGGTCTTGATTTTCAGATAGACTGGAGTTTGGACTGGTCCAAGTTTAGGATAGCTTTGTGGTAGAATATGTAAAAATACAGTCAAAAGAGTGGTTAAATACTGTGGATTGAAGGTTTTGGACGTTTGAAGGAGATTTGAAGGGGTTTTGTTGGACAGTGGCTCAGGAGGCTTGCTTGAAATGTATTTCAGAGTAGCTCTGGAGGAAGTTTTGAAATATCCATTGGATGAATAGTGAGGTGAGAGTTTGCATCCAAGTCTTTCTGTAAACTGAAGACCAACAGGAAGCCAACAAGGTGTGAGAATACCAGTCCTGTCACAGATTTCGCATAAAGCTTTAGTAACTTCTTTACAGTGACTTCTTCTCAAGGATCTCAACACAAGGACACTTTAGATTAGGAGCCATAAGCTTCTAAAGGTCATAGGAGACTACTGAATGCATAGGCAGTAAACAAAAACATATATCCCTTTTACCATGAAATCAGCGAGCACACCAGTGTTAAGATCACAGTTGATGATTGCTCCATTCATTTCATTCTCAGTGTAAAATCTACCTGGCCAGGCCTTCATTTTCCATAACTTGACTAGAAGTTTCTGAGATGCCATAGATAGGACACAAGCATAGAGATCCACCCTTTCTTCAGCAGCCAGAATTCAAGCAGGGTGGGTTCCTACTGTTCTGGTCCAAGGTCCCTCAGCCCCTTCCATAGGACTTACACCTGATGGAAAGGGTCAAGAGCTGCTCCAATAAGTAGCACAGAAAACTTGAGGGACAGACAATGCTTTCTTTTCTATGAGTTTGTCTCTTGTGCCCTGCACTTTTGTGAGAAGCTAGCAAGGGTGAATCCTATTCAGTGTATTTGGATACTTACTGTAGCTGACCTGGCTTATCTGAGGTGCTCTCTGGTGTGACGCTTTTGATATAACTGAAAAAGATGATTCAAACCTAATTTTTAGACACCAGTACATGAAATCATACTGTATTATCTACAGATGTCTTCACTAAGACATTTTGCTTTTTTATGTTGTTTTTTTTTAAATAAGTAATATTGAATCTCTTTTCTTTGTTTGTTGATTTGCTTTAATTTGAAGTTTTACTCTGGGAAATGAAACAAAATAGTTTCTTTCTCAAGTCGGGTGAAATTCTTGGAAATCCAGTCTGGCATGTCACAATTTAGATTTTGATTAATTTGTTTACTCTCTGCTTCAGTTTTGAGACTATTCTGTAGACACATGCCAAAATGAGATTTTAATCTCTTCTGGAAAAGTTGCTTCTTCCTGCTTTCCATGTAAGTACAGTCCTGTTCATACGATGACATACTGCCAGCTCGATTGCCCGCTATAGCGTTTCAGCTGTGCCTGCGATGGAAATCTAGCTGATAGTCATATATCAGTTCCAAGTGATTCACTGCATAGATTCAGAGCTCTAGAAGTGGCGAGTACATGTCTGAGAGTTGCAGTAATCTTTAACATTCCACATTGTTTTATGGAGGAGTTTTTGCAGGTCAGGGTTCTCATGGACCAACTTGAAACCCAGGGATGCGTTTTGTTAGACTAGTGACATAACCTGAGCACTCAGAAATATTCGATCCCTCATTGTGCAAAGAGAACCATCTTCCTTTCACATGCTGGTGTTGTCTTTTGCTTCCCATTGTATTATAGTAGTACTGATGCTTGCTCCTTTTTCTGAAGATTTAATTTTATAGGTATTGCATTGTTTAATTGGTTTTTTCTCGCAGTAATATTTACCTATGGACATATAAATGCCCGGTATTGTGTGGCTTATGATGTTTTGAATGGTAATTAAAACTTCATATTCCCTCTGCTTGGCAACTCATGTATCCGCTAATCTAGATAATTATTCATAAACCTTGTTTCATTGCTTAATTATGTTTAATATTTAGTTTTAATCCTCTGAAACTTGGTTTACTACAGATAAGTTTACCTATGCTCACATAATCGTGAGGGTTGCTTTCATTGCATCCCCACTGAAAAAGGTATTAACATTTATGTGTAAGAAAATGAGATCCTCATAACAAGGGTGAAGGTCAGTCGTACCTCTTTCCCTGTAAAGGATTGATATATTAGATAATACTAGAACATATTTCACACAAAATCTTCCCTTCCACAAACAAATTTCACAGACAGTGGAGCTGGGAATTGGAAAGGCACTTTGACTCGTACATCGACATAGGAATATATGCATGAGCACTAATGAGTATATGTGTAGGAGAAGTAGAGAGCCTGAATTAAGATAAGCTGAAACACCCCCTGTATTCCTGCTACGAGAAGTGAGGTGGACTTCTAACAGGTTCTGAGTGTATATGTTGGTGGTGTATGTGTCTTTGCACACACACACACACACACACACATCTATCCATAAATATTCTGCCACATTCCTGTATATATATGTATATTTAGTTTAGGGCTGAAATTATGTATTGTTCAGACGATGCATCCATTAACTCAATTCCATTGTATTCCTTTCTAGGAAGAAGGATAGATTTAGAAAACAATGGGCATTGCAGTGTAGAATTCTGTCAGCATGAAATAAAAATACAAATGGTGTTAAAAATAAATTTGTAAAAATAATATTCATAGGAAAAATAGTGAGATGACCAAAATGAATCGTGGGAGAAACTGATGTGAAATGCAGATATTGCAGAATCCAAATGATTATATTCATGGGGATCGTAATTAATTATTTAATTCTGGTTATACACATACTGCAGCCTAAAAACGTATTGCAGGTTTACAACTGACTAGCTGTTTTATGTGGCAGAATGTAGTCTTTGCATATTTATTAAAATTATTCATAACTGCTTGCTGCCTAGATGAACTGCTCTATTCTTATGTCTTCCTTCAATACATTATTGGAACCATTTTATCATGACATTATAATGGAAATTTGTCTAAATTTTAGAATGATCCATGGGGCATTTTCCAAAACCCCTATCAGCATCTCTTAAAAACATGTATTTGCAGTTTACATTTAAGAGTACTTTCAAAGGGTTTAGTAGCAATACACATTTTCTACTTATAATTGTTTGGGGGTTTTTTTAAAGATTTTATTTAGATGGAAAAGGGATATACATTGAAAAAAGTTAGAATATGCATTTAATTAAATTTTATATGCTTATCCATTCTCCAGTTTTAACTATGAATTGCTTCTTTTAAAGATATCATAAGATGGGAAAACATGTTCATAATGCAGTTTTATAACCTTCGCCACAGATGTCCCAGCAAAGTTATAAAAATCAATTACATACCTACTGAGTGTGGTGCCTCACAACTGTTCCCTACATTTCTCAGGGCAACAGGACTGTCTTGTTGGTGGGGAAAAATGAAATAAAATGCAGGCAGGGAAGGCTTTTCACCAACATGGTAGGCAGTTAAGTGACCGTAGACTCGTTTCCAAAAGAATTGAAACAAAAAAGTCTGCCTGTGACAATGTTCAGAAGGAACCTAATGTGGTACATATACAGCTTGTGTATCTTATTTTATCAACCATATATATACATATGTGTGTATGTAATGTGGGAGAGCACAAGAAGAAAAAGCTTAGCTTTCAGAAAGCAAAATGTAACTTAAAACATTTCCACACTAGAGTGCAGAATAGTTATAAGTTGGGGAGTCTGATCCTGTAGCTGGAATGCTTTGCTTTATGGCGAATGCCTTAGGAATGGGTTACTGTACTGCCATTTGCATGGTGATGCAGCATTATTTCCACTAGTTGTCAAAAGCAATTAGAGGCAAATGAAATTCTGCACAAACCTTCAGACAGACACTTTCCATTTGATTAAATATGCCTTGGTGGAGATTAAAGGAACAATCTCTTTTTATACATTATTATTTCATGTCTTGCTGGAATCCACCCAGATTCCCATTTATAATTAAACAGAAAACAGCTTGAAGAAGAAAACACCTTAGTTGAAAAACTAACGGTGACAAATCTGTGTGACAGATCGCTTTGTGACCGCTGCTGCCACCCATGACCACGGGTCACCTACAGAGTGCCCGAGGCACAGCAGTTCCTTTCTCTTGGAACAAAAGCCACAATCCAGCTGTGGGCTCCCTGCTCCCCAGGATGTGCTGCCTCTCTGCTTATCAAAGGGTTTTGCAAAGCATCAGAACTGTTTGGACTCCAAGTAGTGCGGGAAATCCTGTTGCAAGATTAAGGTCTTCCACATGGGCATAATGCTGCAAATAAAATAGGTGTGGGAGGAGAAGGAAAGCTAGGAGAAAGGAGATGCAACTGTGTGTGTTTTACCTTATCTCTCTGGGGAGGTTTCTAACTCAATGTGCTGGCCAAGTATGAGGGTCCATAAGGAGAAATCTGAGGAAATTTTTCTTTTTCAGCCAGCCTATTTATCCTCTTTCTGTCTGAGCTCACCCTTATGTAAACTAAGACAGACACCTGATTATCATCATGGTACTTCTTCATTTAGTTCCTGTGCTCAAATGCTTGGGACTGTTTTTTAACTACCCAACAGAATAGCACATAGAAAATCTTTTTCCTCTTCAGAAAGTGTGCTCCTGTGGTTTGATTCAGTAGGATCACAGTGAAAACTCACTCTTGTGAACTTCCATGTTCACAAGAGTATGTAGAAATAGGATGAGGGATAATGGTTTTAAAAGGGGTTTAAAATGGAAAAGGATAGATTTGGGTTGGATATTTGGAAAAAGTTCTTAGATATGAGGGTGGTATATACTGGAACAGGTTACCCAGAGAGGTTGCAGAGGCCTCGTCCCTGGAGACATTCAAGGTCAGGCTTGATAGAGCCTGAGCAACCTGATCTAGTGAAGATGTCCCTGCTTACTGCGGGGGGTTGGACTAGATGACCTGCAAAGGTCCCTTCACACCTAACACATTCTGTGATTCTGTGATGAAGTCTTGGGCAGAACAAAAACTCCTCATAAATTGCGTCTTGTCTCTTCCCAGACGAAGGGTGTTGTGTCATAATGGTCTGTACATCCAGGTGTGCTTCTCTGAAGTGGCCTGATAGCAGAAATCATTTCCCAGGTGGGTTGCTAGAGGTGTTTGCTATAGCAAGTGGACAAGCCCAATACCCAAACTGACTGGGTAGTGGCAAACACCAATCTATGCACTGATTTGAGAGGAGTGACCCAGGTAGGCAATGGAGCGGTGTGTGACAAAGTGCCTCAAAGCCTCTCTGAAATTGTGTGTGCACAACAGTTAGAAAAGGGATTTTCTCTGTATGTGGTCCAACATTTCACATCTCTATTTGGGTGGCAGTTTGAGAAGCATGTGGTTGTCCAAACAGCCTCACCCATCTGTCCTACCAGCACAGGTGGTGAGAATGAAAGATACTTGATGGACTTTCTGGGAGTTTTGTAATTGGAAGGAGTTTCTCTCTGGGTATCCAGCAGAAAAAGAGGCAGTCAGGGTAGAAGCTACGATGAGACCAGGACAGGTTTGTAGTTACACGCGATTAGTGAGCTGGTGATATAAATTGCATTGCTAAGTCTCTGCCAGCACTGACACTTCTTCTACCTATGGGTTTCTGGGTGGTGGTAGGCTCAAGGTTTACTGTCAGCACAATTGTTTTGGGGATGAAAGCTTAACCTTTCTTTTCTCCTTCAGAGAGCAGACAGCCCTTTTCCCTCTCACAACAACATGACATCAATATTACCACAGGAAACTGGAAGTTTTTCAGCCTTTTTTTTTTACCAACATAATAGACAGTTTGGGCCAATAACTACTCTTGGTCAGTCCTGTAACAGCAGTCAATGAGATACAGTTTTATTACACCCTTTGCTTTCCTGTGAACTTACTCCATTGTGGAGTAATGCTGAATGCTATTGCCATTACAATCTGAGAAACTTTTCAAGTCAGTAAAGAGTGACACTAGCTCAAACTTTGGGCCTTGTTCCTGAAGTCTGATTTAATCTAATTGTTATTTATGGCATTACAAAGCAGTAAGCAGCTGCTTGTGCCTGCTGGGATGGGTTTTTTTGCTGTTGGTTTGTAGAGTGTTGTGGGGTTTTTTTCCACCTAATGATGCCAACAAAAGTGACCTGGCGTTTTTCCTTTAATTAAAATGGGCCTTTGTGAATTAGTGTATGAAAATCATGGGATACAGCACTAATTGGGATTTAGGTAACTGCTTCCCTAACCTCTCACAGCGAAACTTCTAAATGAAATGTTTCAGTTTTCATTTAGTAGCTTGAGACTTTTTCATAGCTAGTTATAAAATAATGATTCTTGACCTTTTTGGACAAATATATTGGTGAGTTTTTTTCTAAATAAAACCTTTACAGCAGCATTCATCTGTGGCTAGTCTTACCTGTGGTTTCACTGCTTCAGCTGCCAGGTTCTACAATGGACATCTGAAGGACGTAAGACAAGACATTGTGTGTTAGACCCATGACCAATTGAGCCCAGCAGCCTCCCCCTGAGCTGAGCGAGGGTAGGAGGTACCATCCAGGGTGAACAGACAAGACTGGCTGCTACCTGCAGGCCCTCCCTTTTATTCTCTCCTGACATCCAGCATCGTCATGTTAGAGCGTGATGGAGAGTATGTACCTGACTCTTCCTTTTATCACCTATTTACAGACCTATTGTCAGTGAATTTACCTCATCCTTCTGTGAAGCTCCTGAGACTGTCTGCCAGCACAGTCCCCCATACCAACAGGTTTTGGAAATTAGCTAGTTAGCTGGGGTTTTTTTCTCTTTGAACTGATCTTCTTGATCCATTGAGGGCCAAATGTGGGGATGGGATTTATTATAAAGATCAAATTGTCTGCACATTAGGGATAGTGGGAAGGAACCACCACTGCCTGGGACAGCCTTAATTTTTCAGGTGAGGCACCATTGTGCAGAAACGAATAGTGATGGGAGCTGAGCACCACTGACACTGAAGTGAGCTGCTGTGTTCCAAGTAATCCATTGCATCTTATTCCTCTAAGTGCAGCAGCTTCAGGAGCATTTGTCTGGTGAGGTGGTTTGTGAGTTGGTCAGGGAACATGCAGGAAAGGGAGTGGTGAATTACTGGGAATGTGTTTAGGGTCTTGTAGCGTGACGGCAGGTGTGTGGGATATGGAAGGGGATGGTGAGTATGGCCTGACACTCTTGAGCTGTGTTGGCGACAAATGAGCAGTAATAATGCCACTCCAGTGCTACAGTCAAGCAACTTGGCATGGCAGTAGTGAACAGAAGAAAGAAAATTTGCTTCAATACCACGAATAGTTGCTTCATTAGAAGCATGCAGATCGAGCGTAAAGTCACTGATAACCTTTACAGTTTCCTGATGTCTTTAGGCTCTCATTATGTATATACTGGAAGTTCACAAGTCAGATGTTTGGGAAGGATTTATAAAATAGCAAAAGATTTTAATAGCATTAATGGGTTTTAAGTATAGACTTCTGGGTGTCCTGATTGAACTAAGAAAAGTGCTGAAGGTTGCCGTTTTGGAGGAAAGCACTCCCACATAGATTTTGAACACCAATTATCAATCTATGCTGCAGTAGCTTACATCAAAATCAATATTTCTGCCTGGAATTCACACAGGCTCTTTGAGAGACGAGATTAATATGGTTACTGTTCGACTCTGTGTTCTCAATCAGCTAAGTATGTGCACTTGTCATTCATATTTTGTTTTTAGCTTGTTATTCTGACAGAAGAGTCTCTGAGGAATGAAAGGAGAGCCAGTTTGAAGAGTAAAGCGATGTAACATTTACATATTTTCACACTGTTAGGGAAGCCGGCTGTTAGACTTTGAACATTATTTATTCATTTGATGCTGCTATTTGTTACAGACCTCTGAAATATGTTACTGACAGTAACTAAACCATCTGTCTTGCTTTACGATTTCTACTGATTGCTAATTTTGTTGACTAAGTGGTGCAAGAAGTTCAAAATACGTTATAGCTAAAAAGACAGGGTTCTATTAGGGATTTTTTCCTAATACCCTGCTCCCATACTGAGTTGCAAGAGAGGGGTTTTTATAATATTGGCACATGCACTAAAAAAACCATCATGTCATAGGCCTTGCAATCATAGAATCTCCAGAACTGGAAGGGACCCATAAGGATCATCAAGTCCTACTTCTGGCTCAATATAGGGCGAGCCAAGTCAGAGCATGGGACTGTGTGCATCGTCCAGACACTTGAACTCAGCCAGGCTTGGTGCTCTATGGGGGGCTATTACTGTGCCCAACCACCCACTCAGTGAAGAACCTCTTCCTAACATCCAACCTAAACCTCTCCTGTCTCAGCTTCATATCGTTCCCTCAGGTTCTATCAAGGGTCACTAAAGAGCACCTGCCTCTTCACTGCCCCTCAAAAAAGGGAGATTGGCAACTGCAACCTCATCAGTGAGGTCTCTGCTTAGTCTCCTTTTCTCCAGGCTGAACAAACCAAGGGACTTCAGCCTCTCCTTGTAAGACTTTCCCTCTAGACCCTTCGCCATGCTCATTACCCTCCTCTGGGCACTGTCCAATAGTTTTGTGCCCCTCTTGTACTGTGGCACCCAATCATGTAGATCACTTCAGTTAGTACTGGTGTGTTCTAAAAATCATGCAAATGAGCTTTCTATCATGGTTGTTTACCCAGTGGGTGGAAATACAACCATCATATTCAAAGGGGTTGAACCAACCAACTCTAAAAGCAATTACTGGCAACATTGATTTTTCCATTAATTGGCTGAACCCTTTTGAACATGAAATCTCTAAGGACAGCATCAGAAATGTGTTACTGCTTTTATTGCCAATATGGCTATTAGATCTTGCATGCTACCAGAATGTCCTGGATGATACTCAAATACAAGACAGTTCCTGATCTTAAGAACTGTGTCTGAAAACCAAAACAATGTCATAGGGAATAAACATTTCCCAAGTGCTTTATAATTTCTTTTTTTTTTTTGATAACTGTTTGGGTGTTTCGCAGCACAAATGGGACATACAATTGCAAATGTTGAGTTTTGAGGGGGCAGTTCCTTGCCATAGCCTGTCAGGAGAGATTTCTCCATGTCAGTGGAAGAACATCAGGAGTCTGCTATGTGGGAAATGGGATGATAAAAACAGTGTCACTGATAGGGTAGATGTAATGGGATTGAAGGGGGTGGGGGGAATGATCCTTTTTTATCAGATTGTAGTTGGGCAGAGCCCACTAAAGAGAAACAGAAGATTGAGCGCAGTGCACTGAAATAGTAAACTACTTTTGCTGAGTTCTGGTATCGTTTGGAGAGGAGTGGCATATGCTTAGGGAATTGATGTTCTTTGCTATCTGGACAGTAGGAGATGACCAGATCTTCAGAGTGTTGTGAAAGAAATGCCATCAGGATTCAAATCCTGATTGCTCCAAATTATTTTTTTTATTATTATTTCTGGTGGAAGAATTTTCTTGTCTTTGCAACAAAACTTAATTTGCCCAATACTTTATTCACAGTAGCCAACCCATGTTTTGTTTCATTACAGTTTTACACCTCCTAGAGCTCTGACTCGCTCTTTGTCACTACTGTGCTTGTTGCACGGGGCACCTGAAGCAGAGGTGTTAATTAATTTAATAGCAATATATTCCCTTATAAATGCCCACACCTGACATGTCTACACTTGCTGGGAAGTAGTTTTAGCACTTCACTAGATCAGAGTGTAGGTATCTGCATTGGAAAATGGCTCTTCAGAATGACCATAAATGCTTGTGAAAGTTTTCTTCAGCATCTTTCTTGAGCCAAACCTGAGTCTCAGTGTCTGTATCAGACGTTGTTTTCCTTTCTCTTTCTTAGCCTTACTGTACTTGCTTACTGACTGTTTAGTCATACAGTTTATTTATTGTAAAAGAAAGTATTCCTCTGAAAAAATTGGAACTCGTGTATTTGAGAAGAGTAGACAGGTATTGTTTCTGTAGGCATGGCAGCATGATCAAGTGATTAGCAGAGTAGAAGAGAAGGTAACGGTACAGGAGACAGAGTTACAATTGAAAAGATTCATCATTGATGATTTTGGGAAATAACATTTGAGATATAAATACTACATGGGAGAAGCAATGCGCCCACTGTACTCAGTTCTGTCAGCCCTGTTTTAAGGTATGTAGCCCAGCTGTAAGAAAGATGGGAACCAGTCAGAGAAAGTCCAAAGGAGAAGAGCCAAAGACAAAGGCTAGAGAAGTTTACCTGTGAGGAAAGATGGAGAAAATCCAGGGGTTTGCCCTGAAGAAATAAATGTTGAACTGTGTTCAAATGTTTTACAAGTCTTTGAAGAAGAGGAAAGGGGAAAAGTATGGTCTGAAGTGAGAATAATACCAAAAAATGGACTCAAACTGACTTCTGTCATCCCTAGACATCTTTAAAAAGATCTCAAGACAAACTAGTTAATTCTGTCATGAGGCAGAAGATTGAAGTAGATGATTTTTCAGTGTCCTGTCAGCCTTATTTTTCTGACTATTTCTTACTGTCTTCTCAAAGTCTGGCCTTTCTTCACCTTTCCTCTCATCTTCCCTGCTCACCCACACACTCCCACCCCCCACCCCCCCCCAAAAAAAAAGAAAGGAAGAAAGTACTTTTCCTTCTCCCTAAAAAGCTAATAAGGTCATAATTAATTAGTACCCTTTTTGTTGTTCCATAGAATTGAATGATACTCAGGTCTGTCCATGGTGCTTTTAGGTGCACCTAATAAACAAAGATTACAGTAGTGACATCAGATCTCAAAGGGGAAAAAGAGACCTGACACTATATGGGTTGGGGTTTGTTTTCAGGGGGTGGGTAGTTGGGGAGGCTTCTGCAGAGAGATCATAATTTTGGTCAGTAACTGTTTCTAAAGGCCACGTGAAATATGGAACACAGGTTCAGTTTGTATCTGAGCACCTCAGTGGGCAGAGGGCATTGCAAGGCAATTCCTCCATCACCTTAATCTCTGTCATGGAACTGTAGTCCTCTCATTTCGGACCCATTATTTTGCTTTATAGCCTGTGTTTTGTGGTTTTGGGAGGTGTGAACCACACAGAAGACATTACAGTAGATTTGCTGATTTTTATTTTTTTCAAATAATTTCCTTTCCCAACCCCCAAGATTCTCTTACATGGAAGAGAGAGAGAAGGTTATTTACTTGAAAACAAAAGGGCTTTTACAATATCCTCATGTAGCTGAAAACACAAGTTTGTCAGGAAAGAATGTGAACAGAAATATGAACAGAAAACCTTCAAGTTTCTTAGTAAGCAAAAATAAGTATTTAAAGTAGAGAGAAGTACCACAGCTTGCTTGCTAGCTTATGAGGTTGTTTTCTGTTCTTGTCAAGCATGGCTTTCAGAAGATTTTTCCTTTGGGGATTTTTCTGGAAGCAGCAATGAAGCCCAAAAGATTGTCTTCTGTAGGTCGACTTTAAAAATTTCTGTGTGAAAAGATGAAATAAATAGAATTCCACTGTGGTGTTAGTGATCATTAGTTTTTTAATCTGAGAAGATAACTAGGAGCAAGTAAGAAATATAATTAAAATTATGCATCAAACATGTACTTTCAGATTGCTGTCCTTACTAAGGTATGATTCAAGGATGCCTGTTTATTCAAGCCATGATATACAGATGGTGTATGGCCAGTTCATTGGTTTTCTCAAGTGAAATAGGCAACTGATTTGGTGCTTGGTTTGAAATACCTATTGTTTCAGTCTTCAGAGCAGTTAATATGTATATGATACCTAAAGCTAAAAATATTTTACTGCAAGCCTGATGTTCTGAAAAGGAATCTTGTTAGTTGTTTTTTACATACAGGAGAGCAAAGCAGTGTTGTGCTGTGCTGTCTTTGGGCTGGGAGTTTTCGAAGTGCAGTGAAAGGAAAAATGATGCAAAACTTTTTAGTGTCAATGGTGCAAACTGCAGACTTATTACCATGTGTTTTCAAGCACTGGGAAGTTAGTGTCAAATACGTGGAAAAAAAGGTTGCTCAGTGACAATTATTTTAGAGGAAGAAATAAGGGGAGATCTCTTAAAAAGTGAAATATACCATTGGACTTGTGACTGTGCATACCAGCCAGTTTATAGGTGAGGGACACCGCAATCGCAGATTAGTTGCTCAGCATGTTTGTTTATCATCTCAGCTTGGGTAAGATGATTTAGTTTTCCATAGTTCACTTCTGACAGTTGATAAATCCCTGTTCCTATTGCCAGTACTCTTTGCTAGTGGTACTCTTTAGATCACTTTAAGCTCCATCACCAGGAGATGCTGCCCACTCACTGCCCACCCAGACCTGCTGTAGATCCTTTGTGAGATGAGCTCTGACCCATGTCGACTGCCTCAGCCTCCAATGTCAGGCAGAGCATGTTCACTGGCAACTGCAGTAATGCCAGAACACCTGAAGTGTTATGGCTCTCCTTGACAAACTTGAGTTCTACCAGTCTTTACCATGAAGTGGCAGGTATGCCTTCCTTATCCTTCATACCCTGCCTTTATAATATTATTAATTTGAAGGATATACAGCCAGCGATTCCATATTTAACATCAGGAATGTTTTATGTACCTGACTAGCCATCTAAGCAGAGTGCTGTGCTCACAGTGATCCTCATCATCTCAGGCAACTACCTTCCCATTGCACTAAGAAGCTTAAAATTCATCTGATTGGGACCTGCATGCTGAAATAAAGTATTTGATATGGATATTGACAGAGAAATATAAAATGTTTCAGTTTTGAAAAACTGTAGTAGTAACTTCTACCCAAATTTTATGGTGGGGGAAGAAAGGGAAGTGAGGAAGGAGAAATAACCGTTTTCGCTAGAGAGGATATCATCAAACATAAGCACCACCTCAGTGTAAAGAACAATAATATTTCACAGCAAAGCCCAACAGTTCAAAGAGGTGTGCTTAAATATACTGTATGCTTCATCTGAAATTTATCCTTTTTGTCTTGTTTGTTCACTTAGGTGTACGGTACCTGGGTTGGTTTTTTTTTATAAGCCAGATTTAAAAGGGCAGTTTCAAGATCCATAAACCTGATGATGTTGGATGCACACAATGAAAGCAAGTGTGTTACTCCATATCACCATTATTGTAGAATTATTTAAAGAACTATCAGAGTGTTTTGTTGCCACCTTCCCTCTATTTACACCTCTTAGATTTTTGGTTTATGAGCAGCAAAAGCAAACTGTCACTATTTGCTGTAAATTGAAGCTTTTAATAACTATGTCTGTTCTACAACATTTGTCAGCTTTGAATATTCTGTCAGTAGAAAATAAAAATAGCAGGAAATCTCAGCAACAGTGACACTGAAAATTTATCTGCTTATGCTCAAAAAGGTGTAAAATACAGGCTTCAAGAATAAGCAATTGTAGTTTTCCTTTTTAAAAAAAGTAATTTGCATTTGCTGTGGCAGTGAGCTCTGTATACATCATTGCCAAAAATAAATTACAAAGTATTTGTATGTAATGTAGTTATCCACCCAAAATATTAAGCTCCTTAAACAGCAAGAGATGTGAAAATGGGTATTCTTTGTCAGACTTAGACAAAGGTGCATTAGGTGCATCATTGGACACAAAGCTGAAGTTGTAGAAATGCTCTGAAGAGTAGTTCTGCTCAATAACAGATGTGTTTTATCATCTTGTAAAACTTCACTATTATGGCAGGGTGTCTTAAAGTAAAAAAAAAAAAAAAAAAAAAAGACATTTCAAATGTAAACTGTTTCAAATAGCATTGTTGTATTTAACCTGGAAGTGTGCTTGGTAAAATGAGCATCTATAAAAAAAAAAAAGTTTACATATGCCGTCTATAGGAAAATTCTGCGTATTCTGTTGCTGTTATTTTTCAGCTGAGGGAGATGTTCTTTTGGTAATTATCTTGTGGAGTTTTGGGGTTTTTTTTATTTCAGGTTTTCTTTATTGCTCAGTAATATTTCTCCTTCAAAAAAAGACCAAAAAACAACAAAACCCGCTACTTATTTATCACATTTTCTTTAGTGTTTATATTTGTTAGTGAAGCATGGCCCAAGTAGCAGTACAAACTGAAGAGTGAATGTTCTATATCATGGTGGATCTCTTGTTATAGAACAGGAATTTTTGGGGACAGGCCTGTCAGGATTTCTGCTTGTCCATAATTGGGAGTTTTGCTCGCCTTGGGACTAGTTCAGGTCTACCATCAGAAACTACTACTCCTGTCCATCCTAGAACACTGTTCTCCTAATGCAATTTCCCTTCCATATTCACTTTTCTCTCATTTTATTTGTGAAACTTCTAAAAGAAGGTAGAATTGTGGTTTAGTCTGAGCAGATCTTCTGGCAAATGCCTGCCTCCTGTAGCCTTTCTGTTCAGTGGGGATGGCTAATGTTTTAACTGTGTTCCTTTTTTCCTGGCAGTCAGAAAGCCAGTAGCTATCGTTTTCCTTTTGGATAAACAACCTTATTCAAAAATCCTCATCTGAAATTGTGAGGCTTGTTTTGCCAAAAGATGAAACTGATAAGAAAGAGAAAAATGCTTTCCCTTTTAGGAGAGGCTCTACAAAAACGTTATCCCATCAGAGAGGAGTGTTACAAGATTGAATTCCTGTCCTCTGCAGATGTAATTTTTGTGTGACAGAGCCTTCAGCCTGCTGTCAGTGTCTTTCAAGAGTAATATGGGAATGTAAAGACAGGGGAGACTTACCTAGAGACGGATAAAATTATTCCTCTGGGAAATACTTTTTGTTTGTTTGTTTCACAGCAAAGGCTGGAATCTGTTCCTGAGTGAAAGGTCAGCACGACCTAGAGGGGCCCAGCGGGGAGATCATGACACATAAGGATTTGTTTAATTTAGAAAAAGGAAAAGAAAAAAAAAAGTATTCTTAATTCTCTTGTTTCTTTTCTTTTTTTTTCCTGTTGGATTTCATTGGGCAGGAATTATATTCTAGGTAAGCAGTCATGATAAGAATAATGGGTTTGTCTTAGAATTTATATTGCCAATTGAAGCCTGTAAAACAATTTATTTTGTTCTGTAACTTGCAAAATACTTGTCAGGTTAAGATTATGCATACCTGTAGCTAAGTGAACTGTGTGGTACCCATGTGTAAAACTGTAACAAATTCTTTTAGCCTGGAATCATAGAGAACAACTGTGAAAAATTAGTCCACTGGGTGACAAAACAAAATTTAAAATTTTGGGTCAGATTTATATCAGGAAGTTGAAGGTTTGTAGATTCAAAGTTTATAGGCTTTCAGTGGCTTTACCTATTTAAGAAGGGAAGATGTTTAAATTAAGATACTAATGTTGGAAAAATGTGCAGCAATTCTCCATCCTGGAATGGAAACAATCAACTAGGATGTGCTAAAGAGTGGTAAAATATTAAGTGGCATGATGCAGGTGAATAAGGAACTTTATTCAGTATTTCTGGTAGTCTTGGATTGTAAGAAATAATCTGAGACCGATGTAAAACAAATGGAAGGAGGGAGGTGGTTTGGGTTTTATCATGTCATTCAATTATAGAGGTGGAAGGTACATCAAGGTGTACCAGAAGCAGTTAGGCATACTGGTGGAAGAAGGTCTTGTTAAGTAAGATACACTAAGTGTGACACCAGTTCAGGAATTGCTAGAACAGAACAGTATCTGTCCCAGGAGGGAGTGGCTGTGCCAGGTCAAAGAAGGCTCATCCAGTCCTGCAGTCCGTAGCACACAATGCTGCTAAAGAATGTCTAGAAAGAAATTTTTCCCTGTCGTCCTGTTCTTCTTGCTTCTAGGGTCATTAAGAAATATGTATACTAAGGGTGAATGGGGAATGCTTGGGCTGCAGCTAGTTGAACACGTAGTTTGTGAAGAAGGATCTCCTCTGCAGCTTAATTCCCATGGCAGACCACACGCAGACCAACATGCCAGAGAAGCACTGGGTGCTGTAGCTAAGCCTCCAAGTTCCCTGCCCAGCTGTGTGCCCCAGCCTCATTCTGCTGCTGTCTCAAGGCAAGACCTCTCCTCTCCGTATCCCTTTCACCATTATTCCCATGGAATATTGCCATGGGGCATATGGAACAGAAAGGAACTGGCACGTTGCTATGGGTAATGGTGGGATGTCAGAATATGTATCTACAGACCAGTTCATAAACAGCCTCTGTACTGACACAGAAACCTGCTCTGTGTGTAGTAGTGTTCCATAACACCTGACCCAGGGCCTACATCTGGCTATACCATTAGGACATTAGGAAGAAGTTCTTTACTATGAGGTTGGTGAGGCACAGGTTGCCAAGAGATGTAGTGGTGGAGACCCCATCCCTGGAGGCATTCCAGGTCAGGCTTGATGGGGCTCTGAACAACCTGATCTAGGTGTCCCTGCAGAGGGGTTGGACTAGATTGCCTTTAAAGGTCTTCTCCAACCTAACACATTCTATGATTACTCCCCAGGTGCAATTTTTGCCTTTGGGAAGGAACTGTGTTTTGGTCTCCTCCTTGGAAATTCCTTGCATGCAACCAGGCTACTTAAGTTCTGGATAAATGCACACTATCCAGGTTATTGGAGATAGATCCACCTAAAGCTCTGTGGGGTGAAACCCTGTTATTATTCAGTGGTATAGAGATGATGTGAGTTAAAAGAAAGTTGTGCAGAAGTCACTTGTGAGTTACAGGAGGAAGTGACAGATACTATAGAGGAGACTTGGGGCTGAGAATACCCCTTTGTATGGGTTTTTCTTCCTCTTGTCCATATGCCTTCATGTTATATCAGTCATCTGTTTCACATAGTGTAAGAGCATGTTGCAAAGAGAGCCATGTACTTCAAGCAGCATGTAGCAGAAGAGGAGCTAGGTTTTAGCATGCTGGGAGCTGTCCCAGAGAAGTAGCGCCTCTGGCACTTGCTCCTCACCAAGTTGTCTCATCTAGCAGAGGCTAGATGCTGCTGATAAGAGGAGAGCCCTGTTTTCCCTCCAAGATGCAGTGTCTTTTGGTACCTGTTGGGTTTCTCCTGATTTGGAATGGATACATGCAGTCTGACATGCTACTTGTGCAAGGTTGCTGACCCGTGGTTTACATCAAGTCGCTCTGTAACTGCTACATCGCCTGAGAGGCTGCATTTAATTCAGGGCCAGTTCAGCTTTTATGGTTGGAAGCTATTTTTAAGACCTCAGCTGCTACAAGTTTGCTTCAGTGCTGAGCCTCCAAGCAAGGGGGAGATGCAGTCACATCACCTTCCAGCGTACCAGCTGCTCCCTGAGACCTGCTGAAACGCACCATCGTATCCTGAAGCAAACGTGCTTTACCCCTCCAGTGAAGCCACCTGGCCTTCATCCATCTCGCTTTCACATATGTTCAGAGTGCATATGGGGTTTTAGGCAAGTTTTGAAACACCTAGAACTTAAGAAATATTTTTCTTGTACCCATAAAATTTCTCTTCTCTATTTTGACAGTTGTAGAAGCTTCAAAGCTTCAACCGTGTAACAACGTGAAATAGTTTTCTTTTAACAACACCTAGTGGCCCCAGTTCTTATTTACGTTTCCCAGATTTCTAACTCCAACAGCAGTATTTTTAAAAGTTGGATAAAGTGCTTTTATCTATTGGTTATATTTTTTGATGCTTTGGGAGATATGTTTAATTTTTATGTTGAAAGCCGCCAAGCTATTTTAGAACCCACTGAAAAACGTCGTCTGAGAAGAGGAGCAATCGTAAAGCAAGGCTTTGGGAAATCACAGGATTTCAAGCAGAGTTTCTAGTAAATATATGAGATCTGTAGTTAGATTTAAAGACGGTGCTGTTAAGGAGGATGTGTTCTTGCAGAAATAATTTGTCATCAGGTCTTTCCTCCCAAGTAATCACCCTTAGTTCAGCACACTGCAAGGATTTCTCAGCATGTAAATAACACACAGAAATGTCACCAGGAGCAGGGCCTAATGTGGGACAAATGCTTCACTGGTGCTTCTGCTCCCAGAGAGCTCTCCCCTCTGCTTGATGTAACAGTCCCAGCTGATTGCTCTAATATTTTTAAGAAAGCTTTTTTTGCCACCGACTGTCCCCATGTCTTACACACTTCAGACTGCGAGCAAATATGTCTCCCTTTCACTCCGGTTGTGTTGTAGATGCTGGAGTTTAAATGGTTTTCCTGTGTGAATTGGTTCAGGAGCTCTGGCAAATCGGTTCAGTGACAAATGCCTTTCAAAGTTGTCCCTCAGACCTGCAGAACAGTGCTCTGGTGTGACAGGTAATTCTGGTGCCTTTAAAACAGAAGTTGTCAATATAATTACATTTCTCTATTCACACTTGGGTGATGGTCTTTTTTTACTTTCTTGACAATCAGTATGTAAAAGAATACGTGTGTGTGTAATTCAGTGAATGGGTCTGTTGTCCTTTTCACCTTGCTATTCTGTCCTGACCATAAAAACAAAAAGGAAGAAGAAAAATCCCACTTCGTAGAAACAATTTTGATTAATGCACTGCTTCAAAATTCTATCACCAGGAAATAGAAGAAATGTATTTTGGATAACCGGATTTTTCTGGAAGACCTGCTTTTAAAAGATGATACGTTAGAAGTGGTTTTATATCTTTGCCTGGGTTAAGTGATATAGCAAATGCTTTTGATATAATATTTGTGTTGCATCTGAAGGCTGTAAATATTCTTTTCAGATCTGCTTCTGATATCCCTATGTGCAGCAGAAATTCTCCCTCTAACTGAAGCATATCCATCATTCTTTAGGGTATCCATCATTGCACAGACCGATTCAATAAGAGATGATATCTTATTATCCTTCCAGAGAGCCAGTGTATTTATGGATTTAACTGGTATTGTCCAGATGTATCATCTTCGATTCAGTGTGTAGGGTACTATGGGACGTAGTCCCTGTAGTCCCGCATACCGTACGTTGCCATTGTGTGGTGCTGGGTGATCCCAGGGAGCGTTTTTATCGGAGAGTGGTATCAACAGATAACAATGGAGCTTTTGTAAGTGTGGAGTTTATAGATTCAGTTTTGCTGAAATGGGGAAGGCTTCAGTTTAACTTACCATACTGAAAAGTCTAATCTGATTTGGTAGTTAGAGGTGTTCACATAGTTGCTTTTCCACAGCGATCTTAGAGGCTTGGTCATACATTTTTACCCTTGTTTGGTTATTCAGGGTTATGCTAACTCCCAATATATATATATTTACTCCCAATTCTACATGGCTTTTTCAACTCTTTTGGTAATTAAAAGGCGTAAGGCATATTCAGATTGAAACTTCAAGAAGTCTTAATTGTGATGGAGGGTGTGAGACTCGAAGTGTTTGCTTACAGAAATATGCTGTGTGAAAGATGACGTGTCACATAACTTTGCATGTCATTCAGATGGGTCCATTCTAATTCACTATGAATGATTAGTTGAAAGTTGTTTTGGTTTCTGCTTGTAATTACAGTAATGTGACCTCATTACAATCCTCCTAAAAAAATCCCCAAAACGCAAAAAGAATGTAGAACCAGATGTGCTTTCTTAATGATGAAAAATACAGTACAGGTTTCACAAGGTTAGAGGTCAGTGAAGATATCTTTTCTTATTCGTGCATTTTCATAAAGTAATTTTAGAAGATAATTGAGGAGATAGGCTTGCAAGTGCAGCGGAAGACACATGAGGAGCTGTGGTGGTAGTAGTTGCCAGTAATGAACTGGGGGGGGGAGAGTTAATTATAGGATCATAACAGTCTGTGAGTGTTTAAAAGATGAATGCACTAGTCAGAGTAATTTTTTTTTCATTTCTTTCTTTTTTTTAGCTTATTACAAGAGGGTTATGGACAGTTTTAGCCTGAATGCCAGGGAAGACCTCCTCATAGCAAGATACAAGTAAATTAACTCGTGAGTTTAGGCTTGTCCCTGAAGTACTTAAACCACATTGTTAGCAATATTTAACAAGAGGAAAATTTTCCCTTGCTCAGAGCATGGGCTGGTTCTGTTTCTAGCCGCTCTGGTACTTGAAGCACTTTTCTTGAGGGCATCCAATTACAGCAATCTGTTAACCTCTTTGGAGGAGAAAACTGAAACCCATGTCCAGAGAGATGAATGAGATGGACCTGAGGGCAGACAGCTCGCAGAATAGGCTTTTGATTAAAAAATTACCTCATTCTTAAGTATGGATTGGGGAATTTCAGAGAAACAGATGAGATCCTGATAATAGAA
Source organism: Laterallus jamaicensis coturniculus (assembly GCA_022605575.1). NCBI lineage: Eukaryota > Metazoa > Chordata > Aves > Gruiformes > Rallidae > Laterallus > Laterallus jamaicensis. The sequence continues at coordinate 2,226,208 of JAKCOX010000008.1, forward strand.
AAAATCTTGCATTTCCTGCTGGAGAAGTGTTCTTGCAGGCTGGAAGCGGCCTAAATAGCCAGTTTTTAGAAAATTCTCTTTGCAGAAGAGCGGTAATTTCACTTCATTTTTGAAGAGAGTTGCTGGTTTCCCCAACAGGTGTTCCTGATGGCTATTACATACTGGGAGCAGCCAAGTAAAGGAGAAAAGCAATTCTCAAGGAAGAAAAGATGCTTATTTTCAAGCAGCAAAGGTGTGATTCAGATAGTTTAAAAGCTGAATTTTTAACCTTTGAAATCCCTTCACATAACGCCATAGACTTGCCAAATTAAAGGAGGTGAGAACTTATGAAGCGACGAAAAGCATTGGACACTGGGATCCTTCCTGTGACTAATCCTCTGGACCAGTGTGGCCTTCTGTATCTTACTTTTTTTCCAGCTTACAGTTGGTGAGTTCCTGTACCCTGGGAATACAGGGCTAATTAAAAGAAGTTGCCTAGCTGCATCGCCATGTATTAGTGGTAGATCTAATACTTGAGGTCAGCTGTGTCCTCTGAGGCCAGAGCTCATTTGATCTTAGGGTCTTACAAGACAAAGTGGCTAATTCTTCCTGAATAGAGACTGGCAAAACTGACTTCCCCATTCTTTACTGTGTTATCCATACCCACTCATGCTTTCCTTTCCTTAAAGCTGGAATGGGTTTAAAACTTTGCAAAACAAGTTTGTTTTGTTCTACTGGTATTTCTTCTGATCCCATCAAGTAAAAAATTAGTCATTCCTAGGAAGAGTGAGAGCAGGTACAGGGAAGAGTCATTACTGGCCTGTTCTTCCACTTGCTGATTCCCAGTGGTGGTCCTGGCTGTTCAGCTGCTGATCTTTGCTGCGCTGCTCGGTGTGACATGTCTGCTGGGTCACTCTTCTGGTTCTGAAATGTATTGTCTGCTTGGCTTGACAGGTTTCTTTGTATTATCATCCTGGCCTTGTACTTCTGGATAAAATTTCATGCGAAAATAGTTGTTCCTTCATCCATCTGGCTGATTCCAATAGGTGTAAGGCTGTAGTGTTCATGGTCAAAATTTTGATGGGGGAGTTTCAGGTTTGGCACTTCTGGAGCTCTGGGCTAGTCACATGTGTTTGAGCCTTCTCAAGAGGCAGTTTAAGTTGGTACCTTATGGAGTTAAAGAGTATTCTTGTCTGTCAAAGACGTTGTTGCTGTCACAACAGAAAAAAGTGTTCCCACAGGGTAGTAAAAGGAATATACAAACCATTAACAATGCTCATACCTGTAAAATATTCATGCCTTTTTTTTTCCAGTGTGTTTTCTGCAGTACAAAGGAGGGAACTTAAGGGTTTTATTTAATTTTGGTTTTATTCATATCTGTCCATCTGAATCTTGTATCCTGGTAATTAAATTTTAACCTCATTGCAGGCATTGAAGTGAATTTTTATGTAATCTGCTGGTGGTTTTTTGCACTATATGTGTTACCAGTGTGAATTCAGTCTGTGGGAAATGGTTCCAAATCATCTGCGGACTTGTTTGTGTACCACTATAGCTGGTCCACCCATTGAATTCTTGAGTATAGTCTTGACAGTTGATGTGAAACTCCTATCTCTGCTTCTTCACTACCTTGGCTGGGAATTGCTTCTTCCCTTTCAGTACAGACCTGTGGTTAAGAAGTGACTTGTCCCTTTCTTGCACTGATATTGACCTCAGCAGAATTACTCCTTTTCTGTGTGTGAGCAAACGAGAGGAGAATCAAGCCTGTAATCCTGAAAAGAAAAATTGCTTAAATTTGTTCTCATGAATAAGTACTGAGTCCTAATTTCATACTATTTCTGGTGTTCAGATGGAGACAGCAATATATTAGGGTTTAAATACTAGTTTTGAAGTGGGATTGAAAATGCAGTGTTTGCAGTTGCTCTGTTACGACCTTAACTGTGCATCTGTTCCTGGCAGTGGGACCCCAGCAAAGGGACCACACCGGCTCTCTCCATTTTCTTGTGATGCTGGCTGCTCTTGCCATCCAGCACTCTGGGTTTTGCTTTCTTTTGAAAAAGATCAGGAGGGTAAATTATTCTTAAGAAATTATGTGTGCTGAAGACAATGTGCGTTCCTGTTGAATTATCATTAAGCTGCCTTTTTTTTACAACTAAACTGATGCATTTTAAGTATAACTATCATTTGTACCCTAAAGCTTCTTACAAGTCCATAGAAGTGGTCTTCTGATGTTTCTTGGAGAAGCTAGGGTTCAGTTTATGGTGATGGAGCAATGTCAGCATGGTTTAGTGAGGTATTAATGTCTTCCCTCTTAGAGATGGCAGGTTTGAAAGAGGCAGCAACACTGCAGTGAAGCGGCATTCGGGACTCAGACACATGCAGCATTAGTGCCTTGTGTCTGACATGCAAAACAAAGGTGTTTTCATGTCAGTAATTCTGAGCTGTGAAAGTGAAATTCCTTGGGAAACTGCTTCCAAATTGTGGGATAGACTTTCCACAGTCAAAAAAATTAATTTTACAATAAGAAATCACTTGTTATTTGTATGCATGTGTGATTAAGATATCTATGAATACACCTTCTGAACTCTCTTTGGACTAAAAGCAATGCTGTTCACAGCTGTTCTTGAATAGAGCAAGAAGATTAAAACTTAAATATAATAAAGGGCCGCATATATTGGTACTGAAATTTGATTCTGCTGGCTCAGATTGTGACAGTGCAGTGTTTAAAAAAAAAGAAAGATCAAAGCCCTCTTCATCTGCCCCCTCCACTCAAACACCTCTTTGTCTCAAAGGAAGAAGTTGCTCTGCCAGCTCTGTAAGAAATGACTCGTTCGTTACCCAACAGTACTGGCTGAGCTGTCATTTCTTGGGTGCTTTGTTTTGTTTCTGGTTTTTTTAACAGGTCTTCATGATCAAGCTACGAGTAGCTACACTTATGTTTAGGAGAGAGTAAAAAACAGCATGTTTTTATGGTAATGAGATGTCGCATGATTTCTTTCCATTTCAGTTTGTCAAAGTCTGTTCAGGACGATACCTTAACTGCCTCCCACTGTCTCCTGTTTGCCAGTGGCAAAGACCAGATGGGGTGAGACATTTGTCAAAAGTTACCACCCAGTGGCGGGAAAGGACTTGCAACAAATGCAGATCATCCGCTCAAAATCCTCAACAGTTGTAGTTACAACAGACAAAGCAGCACCGTGGTGTGGTCTGTGGAGGGTCAGGGATGCATCCTTGCAGCACACAGAATGAAGGAAGTTTGCAAGCAGCTCCGTGTCTCACTGCAGCGGTTCCTGGTGGAGCTGTCTGGGTTGGATGCTGTTTTGCAAAGTTACATTCCCTCCTGATCAGTGTTGCAGTAAATGGGTCCCAAGGAAAGCCGTGCATTGATCTGACAGGGATGCTGAAAGATTATTACTGCTGAGCAAGCCAAGGCGTTGTAAACCTGTCACGTTAGCGCAAGAGTGCCTGTAACAAGCTGGATTCGTACACTCTGGTGGAGAGGGAAGGGCTCTTCCTCTTCCAGCTGTGAGGCAAGGTGTCCACTGAACCTGTCCTCGCATGCTCTGTCTTCTGGAGTGTAAGAACGACTGCGCTGCTCTCTGGATTATATTTATTTGTGTGCCATTTGAACTTCCAAGCTGTAGTCGTCAGCCACTGATCAACAAGCCAAAGATCACAAAGCAAAGATCTGGGGGGGGAAAAACCCTAAAAAAATGTGTTATTTCTGCTAAGAAAAGGCCAGCAGTGTCAGACTGAGGATACCGAGCCCAGAGGAGTCCATTCCAGCTTTGAGAATGAGGACACGTGAACAGGGCGCTGGGCATTCCCCTCACCAGCCATTACAAAAGCAGCTTAGTGCTGGGGACTTGTAAGAAGAGCACAGCTGTCATGTAGAAAGATGTGTAGATGGTCTCAGCCGAGATTGATAGGCACGTAGCTCTACTCACAATGTAATTCAGCCAGTAAAAGACCCACCCACTTGTTTTCACTAAGCTGTTCACCATGTAGGAAAGAATGTGTTGGGTTGGTTTTTTTTAATTCAGCTTTTATGAAAAAAAAAAGAGCAAATGAAACAGCAGGTATGAAGAATAGTGATTTTAAAATCTCACACCAAATCATTCAGCCTTCATCCCTGCCAGAATTTATCTAGAAGCAAAGGGGGTGATTTGTCTGAGGTGGGACTTGATCTGAGGGTTTCATATAAGAGGAGGTGACACAGAGAAATATGTTTCATCAGAGACAACTGTTAAAATGTGTCTGTAGCTTAAAAAAAGAAGATAATGAAATTGGTGGTAACCTGCTCAGAGCATGTTCGGCATGTTGTTTTTCCTTAGTATACGTGTGGCTCGGTGTGGGCTTTTTTTGAAGCATAATTCTGTGTGTGTTTCCAAAGGCCAGCATCAGGAAGATAGGCAGCAGCAGGGGTTTGAGTGGATCCTGTGGCGAGAGGAATGATGGAAATGGATGCTCAGTGCTGGATGAAAGCTTTTTTATTCGCAAGCTGACTGGCAGTTAGTATTAAACACTTGATCCCCCGTCCTTTAAATTAGTTTGTGGAACAATGCCATTGGCAGATTGCCCATATAAAATGGCATGGCAGTACCTAGGGAAACTTCTGTGGGAAAAATTAGGATTATTAAGCTTTAACCCCTATCTTCAGATGCAGAATTATCAATGAGGCTTAAAGTATTTAACCCTAAAATCCTCTAACCCTGTTGAATGCAAGGGACTGGGGTTTTACCACTGGCTTGTATCAAAGCTGAGTATTTATTGCTGTTCTTCTGATGGGTTGAAAGCATGCCTGTATCTGCAGAGAAATAGTAACGCTCTGTGCTTCCCCCACTCCACCACATGCCAGGTAGTCTTAAGCATCTTGTTTCTTATGCTTCTACAGACGAAGGAACCGTGTGTACAATTTTATACACAAATCCTGACTGAAGCTGCCTATTTCTGGATTTAGTCCATTGTGGACAGCATAGCTGAGCCATGGAGAACACCAAATGCCTCTTACTCAGCTGGGAAAAATTCATAGTAGGTCACTTTTGCTGCCAATGCAGTAAAAAATTGTGAAACCTGGGAATTTCATTCAACACCAAAAATAATTAGAAGCTTCAGGACAATCGTCATGACTTGGATTCCTTAGCACTTGCAGAAGCAGCAAGAGGATAAGGGTGGAAATATTAACCCATGGTGTCCTGCTGAAAGCTGAACATCTTTCCTGACCCAATGGTGTAAAAGTTAGCAGCAGTTTGTAAGATTCAGTGTCCACAGCAGTTGCAAAAGAAAACAAAAAAGGTTTAAAAAGGTACTTGAGCTCTGGAAAGCAAGTAGCAATCTGTAGCCTTGCAGATGCTCAAGATCAGTTGTTATTATGAGAGTGCAGGGGTTTGGTATTAAACTCTGCCAAAAATATATTGGGTCGTTTCTATATAGATAAAGAAATAGAGCTTGTGAGCATCTATTTTTTACGTATTGTTGCAATGAAATGCATACCACTTGTACCCAGGTCTTAGGCTGGACATCTGCATGAATTGAAGTGCTACTGTAAATATTTCTCAACACAGACAGGTAGATGCTATTGGAAAAACCAGAACAAATTCTTAAGTTGCCAATAGTGTCACAAAGTCTCCCTGCAGAATGAAGTTGTTTGACAAAGTGTTTCCCTGGTGATTTGGCTGCAGATGAAAATGTCTTCAGCAATAAAATTCCGTGCTCGGGTCTCAGCTCTCTGTGCTCATCAATCAGCAAATGACATACCAAGGATCTTTTTTGCTGGATTAGTTAATGTGGTGGGGGAAATGTATGAGACATTGATACTCCTTTGAATTTATACATATAGGGGTTTTTCAGCTCTTAAATAGACATTATTTTTTTTTAATATATATTGTTGCCTACATTTTCCTTTAATCAATAGTGCTGCAATAGGACTAATATAAAGCTATCTTGTATGCACACCGATTTTCTTGCCTGGAGATAATGCCTACTCTCAGAAAATTGCTGTCAATCACAGGAAAGGGAGAGCTGGGAGAAGGGTGAAGAAGAGAAGTGCATTTGGTGATGGCATTTCTACCTTCAGCGCACTGTCTTTTTGTGGCTTAATATATTAATGTTTTGCCAACAAATGGCATTTTGTAGAATTTTTGTGGCGCTGTTTTATTGGGCACAGTCATGTTCCATACCTGCTGATACTTTCATAAGGTGTCATTAAGGGCTTTAGAAAGTTCAATTACATGGCTGCAAAGAAATAAATCACCTTATAGTTTAATTACCCCTAATATAACAGCAGCAAATACCTTCTGGGAAGCTGCCTCCTGTGTTACTAAATGACTGTCAATGATGAAGCTGTTTTCCTTAAAGGATGCTCTATTAAGGAGATCGTTTCACAATGTTTTATGCTACATCTGTTGCTGCCACTACTAAATTTTATAAAGCAATTTATAATATGACAGATGTCAGTAATAACTTTTATTCCATGACTATTTTTAAGGAAAAAATGGAACTTACTGCAATTCCCATCAAGATTTATACGAAATGTTTCATATGAAATTTTTTAAATACTTTTAACATATTTTTGAACAATCCAGAGAAATATCTTAAAACATTTTGTAGCAGATCCCCTCCGTGTAGTGTGTGTCCATCTGCTGAGGAAAATATTAAGAAGAGTCATTCATTTTCCTACTTAAATGTCTGAAAACAGAGTCACTCCTATTCAGACCTCAGAGGCAAAAAGGGAGCACAGATGGAAAGATGACTATCCTGTATTAAAAAAAAAAGGGGGGGAGGGGAGGAGTGATGGTGATGATGATAAAATTATAGCCAGTATAAAAGTGGTACAGGAGGAAGACCGGTAAGAAGTAGAAGGCTGACGAGCTGGAAAGGGAAGAGAAATGGGAAGAGCCAAGATTCTCGACAGGGAAGATAAATGAGGAGAATCAGCTGATTAGGCAAAGGGAAGAGGTAGGAAGTGCAGCAAAAGCAGAAAAATGGAGAATTTAGTAAAAGCAGAAATTAAGGACACCAAATAATCAAAGGGTAAGCTATAAAAGAATATTGGCTGCCTTTTCTTCCCTTTACCTATCAGTGGATGGGAGAGAGACATGATAGACAGATGTCAAAGTCGTAACCAGCTTGTAATTTCTGGCTCATCCTCTTTATAGCACTCTGGGTCTTTGTGTATTTGGTTCACCATGTTTGCTTTGGATAGACCACAGACTTTCTTTAGTACCACTGTATTGCTAAACTCAATCTACTTTGAATTAAACTCTATTACTTAGAATTATTTGAATCATATAATTTTGGGATCATAACTTGAACTAACAGGCTTTAAAAGGATTCTGAGCCATTTTGGATCATCACTTTTCCTCATGCTTTTACAAAAGAGCAATTTTTGGTACGTTCCCTCCTCTCTTCTAATACAGTAACCATCAAACTCTGACTTGCTCCAGCGTATAAGGGGTGTGCAGCCCTCAGACTGAGGTGCTGTGTACAATCTCAAGCATCTCCCTGTCTGTAGGGTGGTGGGGTGGTTCCAGAAGAGGTCCAGAGGATCCAGGATCTAGACCCTGACCTAGTTTGGGTGCTGAGGGATGCAAACCCTTGGCTGTGCTATGGCCCACTCTTTTCATTTGCTGGCTAGCAAATGTTAGCCAGGACTGGAGGACAAAAGAGCAAGGCTTTTTGAGTGGTAACCCCCAGTATGTTTTGTTCTCCAGAAGAGAGTGGATCAGGGAGTGTGCCCTGCCCTTTTCTTTGGGCAATTTCCTTACAGCAGTGGTTTGCACATTGTTAATGCTTTACAGGGTAATGGGTAGGTTGTTAACTAATGGTTGTTTTCAGCCTCTAACTTGTAGGCTATAACAATAAGAATACCTTCTATTTCAAAGGCTGGGTTTTTTAAGGAAAAAAAAAGATATTTTTTTTCCTGAATTCAGGAGGTGGGAGTTAGGCAGCACTTAATGTATTGAATGCAGTGAGAGAAAATTTGAGCATAAGGTACAGAGACATGTAGGTTGGGTTTGGATGAACACATTTGTGTGTGGAAAATTATATACTGCCTCAACGAAAATGACTTTTTCCTTCTGAAAGAAAATGTTGTTTTCTCCTATGTATTGAGAAGTTAGATATCTCCCATTGTACAATGTGTAGTTTTTATCCCCATACACGTAAACAGCAGTACTATTAAACTAATTTTTGCAAAAATTCACATTAAAACAGTGTCTGTCTTCCTTCAAACTGTTTTTATTTTATGTGCCTATTATTTTATCTTGAAGCTGTGAACTCCTGGCATGTTGTTCATTATTCTGGCAGAATTAAGGAACACACCACAAAATTGTTCTCCTCCTTACTACAAACAATTTCCAAATTAAATATATATATATATTCAGGCTACAGAATATCTGATCGAAAGTTGCCAGTACTGGAATAATATTTCAATAATACAGTAAAATACCAGTAAGTCTGGAAACAAGTTAAGTGAAATCTTGTGGTTTCTCCCAGGCCAGGATTAACATTAAATACAGAATGGGTGTAACGTAAGGAATAAAACACATAGTCACAGCCCAATTAAAATAACAAGGAAGATGAGTCCTGGAAAAAATTTGGATCAAAGGGAAGCCCTTTGTTCTTGCTTCACTGTTTTCATTTTGGCTATCTGTAGCTGATTTCAATGCCTTGACTTGGCAGGCACAGCTTTAAAAAGTGAACGCTGCTCTCAAGATCCAGGATTTTCAAGAGAAGATCCTCAGTCTGCCTCCACTCTACTTAGAGATACTCACACAACATGCTCTGTGTTTGGTTTTCATTTTGGCTCTTCTACCTAGTCCAGAGCGGGACCGCATTTGGGGTAGCTGTGGGTTTGCGACACGGAGGAGTGGAACTGTGTCAAGGATGTGGGGGCATCAGCAGGGAGTAAATCTCTGGTTTTGGAAGCATTGCACAGGGAAAAGAGGCAATTCTTTAAACAGCTTAGATGAATGAGTGCAGAGCGAGCCCTGAGCTGGTGCTGTTTGCAGGATGATGGGCGTTGCCATAGTGACCGAGAAGGAGGATGGGGGGGGACAGGGACAGAGGAGTTTTGAAGACAATATCAGCTGGGGCTCTAGGGATGCTAACTTAGCATGTGACGTCTGCCAAAGATCGTGGCTGGGGAGGCAGGCAACAATGCAGTATGAGTGTGTGAGAGCACCGGGGTCACCCGGTGTCTGCTAGCGAGCAACTGAAGTCATGGCTCGGACAGATGGGCATGTGGAGGAAATAAACTCATCTTGTGTTCACATATGCAGCTTATTCCTAAGTTATCTATTGGCACGTTTCCTGACAGGGTAATTGCTTCTGCTTCCTCTCTCATTCCTGAAAATATTTGATTTTGTTCTAACAGTGACTGTTCTGGAGATAACTCATGGGTCCTCTGTGTCTTGAGAACACCACCTTTGCATTCCAGAGGCTGCACATGCTCTTGTGCCTGGGATGCCTTGTTCTCTTGGCAAATCAAAACCCTGTGAACAGTAGCCATAGGCTGACCTTGTCCTTGTACTTCAGCAGTAGTTTTGTGCCGTCTGTAATTTTTTCCCTTGGTTGGGGGAAAATGCAGAGTTGACATCTCTAGTTGGTTTGCATTAGGGTACAGATTAGAGAAGACAGGTTACCTGTGTGAGTCTTTTCACTGCTGACCTGCATCTGCACTGTAAGGATGTAATGTGGATCTTCAAAGCCAGACACTGAGTCATGCCTGTGGGCAGCTCACTGGACCTAATGCTCATCCCTCGAGACTGGGGACCCCCTACTCTCTTTGTGGAGCTGCAAATTTCTCACAAAGTGTGAGGCCAACTCTTGCGTTTGGAACTGGGGGTGACTTCTCTCTTCAGACGGAGTTTGAGCTGTATTGTGTCTGTACTGCACAGTAAGTCCCTATCCAGGGCTTGCACTAAAAACTCATTTTTGCTTAGTTAAGAATTACTGTCTTTTACTAAATACAAGCAGCCCATTGAGTGGGTACAGTACTAAAGATGTCAGGTAGATGAATTATGGGCAGGAAGAGGAGTCAAGACAGAGTTTGTCTCCATAGCATGGAATCTGAATCTGGACAAGGCTAAGAACTGCTCAAGATCAAGATATATGACTGCTCTGCTACAAAGTAAATAGCGTTTTTAAAATTAATACCCCTGCACTGGCTATGTTAATACTTCCCTTTTGCAACATTTATTTTTTCATTAACGGAGCTAATGTGACTGAAAGATGGATGTGAAGAAGTGACAAGCACCATGTATGTTTAAACGGGGAAGGGTCTGCTGCAGTCTGTGCTCATGCTGAATGTATTTGGTCTTGCTGAAAAACATAAAGTACAGAGAATTTGTCCAGCATTTGGGGGTTACGCTCCTTGCATCAGTCAGTGAGCTGCCATGTTCTTCTGTTCGGTGCCATAATGACTCAATGAACTCACATGCTCAGCACACTCATCTGTTCCTTCATTCCCTCCATGCTCCCTTTCCTCACCAAAGTTGAGAGTTGCTTGTGTGTTTCTGACAAAATACCGGTGTTGTCCTCTTTTTCCCATGCCAAGGCCAGACGCTTTTCCATACATTAAGTTTTATGTCTCCATCCCTCTTATGTTCTCATAGCTCTTCCTTTCTCTCTTTTATCCTTTCCCTAGCTCAGTCTTTTTACCTCTCCCTGAGGTGATTTCTCCTGGGCATTTCTAAACTGTACTGGGAGCAGGTGCTGCAAGGATACGGAGGGAAGGAGGTGTTGTTAGCACTGGCAAAGAAGATGGCAGTCATTCACTGGCTCTTTGATCTGTACACCAGTGCACACAGACCTGGATGGCTGAACCAGCTTCACCTGCAAACTACCTGCAAGGCGTCACAAACCCTGTGCAGATACGTGCCTTTCCCCTTTCATTTTTGTGCTTTCACCAAAATCAATCTGGCATTGCCCATTGCCTAGAACATTCTCTGAAATGTTTGGATTCATCAAATAATGCAGCATCCTGAAATATATCTTGTAATAGACACACACACACAGATGTCATTCAGTTAACAATCATAATATCCGGGGATGCAAGCTACCCTGCTCTGCTTATCGGTCATCGGTCCCTCAGCGCAGTTGTTTTCCAGGCTACACTGAATATCTCATGGTTTTCTCATGGAGCTATTCTGTAGAGTCATCAAATGTGTCCTTGGCAAGAGATCGGGACTGACTCTTACTCTGCAAATCTCCCTTCTATCGTTCTTGTTCCTCACGGCTCCTTACATCAGCTTTTCATGGGCTTGTGGGCTTGGAGTTACAACGAAGTTTTCTCCCCAACAGGTATGCTGGTCGCTCTGTGAAGTTATACACTTTGATACATACAATCTGATTTTGGAGGGAGGGGTCAGTTGTGAAAATGAATTGATCTATTTTCTTGTCTTTACCTTTTTCCTCTGGCTAGGATTTCCTGTGCCTCCATCATATCAAACCTGGGAACCAAACAGCTGTGTGGTCATGTTAACTTGCTGAGCTGATAGAAAGCATGCACCCAAAAAAAAACCATTTTCTAGAGCAGTGTAAATACAATGCTGGAATGTGATCTGAGCAAACTGTGAACACTAGACCAGGTGAAGACATGAAGTTGGTCTACCTTTGGTACCTTTGGCTGGGATTGCTGAGATTTAGTTACATTTGATTTGAATTTGTGGTGTGGTTTTGGATATTGGGGTTTTGTTTTGGTCTATTTGGGATTTTTTGTGAAGGGACACATGTGGGATTTGTTAATAGAAAAAGGAAAGTTTCCTGAATAGAAAGAATTATGAGTAATTCTGGAACTTGTTTCTTTTGATTTTCAGTGTAAAGTATCTCAAAAAAAATCTTAGTTGGGAAGGTGTTGTAGATTATAAAAAAAGCACTTGAGTGTTGTATTGTTTAACTTTGGAATTATTTCTCATTAATACAAAAATATGTTATATACATGTTGGGGTTCAATCTTGATCCTGGTTACTTGCTGCAGTAAATACTGCAGTCCACTGAGGCCCAGAGAGATTCATAGAGAGCAGTTGTTCACTATAGTGTCATTTCTCAAAGATAAATTATGCAGCAGTAAAGACAAGTTCATAAACTTTATTGTATTGCTTTAGTGGCAGCGCCTTAGTTACTGCCGGGAAGGCAAATTCAACACTAAGGCCTTCCCCAAGGTTTATTAAACTGTTTTAGAAGCTGCTGGTGTAATGTGGGGTTGGGTTTTTTTTCTTTTTCGGATATATTTCTAAGCTCAGTAGTGGGAGGGGTTGGTTTATCTTTGGTTTATCTTTCTGACTTCTGACTTTGGTTAATCTTTCTGACTTTCTCACTTTTACACTAGCATGTAAAAGAAAAAAATTTATACTCTTTATACTTCATTGACTCAAACACATGTAGCTTTTTATAGGCTTGCCATTTTTCTTCAATAGCATGCAGTTTTGTCATAGTTTAAAAATTATCTAGAAATAGTATGGTTACAGTTCTTAAAATGATGTGCAGTTATGAGCAATATGTACTATCCACATTTACCGTATGTTGAGACAATGTTCTAGTTTTATGTGTGTAGTAAAAAAAAATTCAGTGATAAACAGTCAATCAAGTGGAACTGTTTCTTAATTGAATGCTGAAAAAATCAGGATCAAAGTATTATACATTTGTATTCAAAAGAATTTTAGGAAAAAAATGTCCTTTGGGCCCTTACGTGGTAACCCTGAAATACTAGATCCCTCTGGCCCTGTGCACACTGTACCAGTATGCAGCATTGGCACCAGAGGATTAATGGCCTTTAATTGATTCATTTTTTTCTTCAGAATATCAGAAGACCTTTAAACAGTTATCATTTTCACCACTTATCTCTGGGTTTCATTTTAGGAAGAATGTAGGAATGTTGAATGGTTGCTATTCTAGTTGATGTTGCAGTCTCTTCAGAGACATAGTTCAAACTGCAAGGTACAAGACTGAAAGACTTAAAGAAAGATAAGAGAAGTGTTTATGTCTTCACTGCCCATGCAAGTATATCTTTTACAGCATAATAACTGTTCTCCTGTAAAATCCAAGGCACGGACATTTTTTTTTGCCACAGTATCTCTGGGTGAGTTGAGTCCTAGGGAACTGCCTAGCTGTATCTTGGTAAATACAGCTTTGTCACCATGAAGGTGTTAGGGAGAGGGAGCAAACAAAAGCTACTTCTCTTGCAGTGAAAATCTCATTTTCACAGTAAAGTGTAGCCAGGCAGAGAGCCGATACCTAGTCTTTGAGTCATATTTTAACTCCCACTGCCTTTAGCTGAGACCTAGCAGGTGAGCACCAAGAATTCAAGCACCAGCTCAAGAACCCAAGCACAGTCATTGCAAAAGGGACTCGATGCTTCCCCTCTATTGGAGCAGGTGTGTGGAGCTTGAACCTCATGAACCCCCTTTCTGAGCCCTGTTTCCTAGAGCATGTGCTAATCATTTACCTACTTAGGTAAAATGTCTTTAGCACGCCTTTAGAAAGTCACCTGTCTGCAGGGCAGTTGTTCAACTGGGGATGCATCTATTCTGTATCTGAACACGTGGTCTGAAAACATCTGTTGGCGGGCTTAGAGCACTGAGCAGTGAACTGATGGTAGCTGGACACTTCAGTGAAAATGCAGCACTGTCTCACCGGTGGGTGCTGGAAAATGTATTACCTAAGATGAGACTGAGGGAAGCAAGCCATCTTCTCTGTGTGCCCTCACTTTGGCACCAAGCAGCTTTCTGACTTTTGTGGACTCAACTGTTTCACCTACATGAGCCACTCTCTACTGATGCTGCTCATTTTGTTTGTCAGTGAATAGGAGAAAGCAGCTGAAAACTCAGCGCCAAATTCTCCATAGCCTGAGTATCTGCATACAACTGTTGTGCCTAGGCGAAGATGGTATTTATAAGGGCTCTGGGGTGGTGAAGAAATGAGGCATCCTATCTGAGGGAGAAGATGTTTTAGGCCTTAAAGAGGGATTGATTTGTGGTTATTATTACTGCCTTTGATCTGCCAACAGGGATCTGAAACTAATCCACCAGAGCAGCACAGGTCTGATATATAGTGCCAGATGGAGATGCCAGAATAGGTTACTCCTGTTGTCTTTGATGCTGCCTTATCATGAAGCGATAAAACAGGTAATGCAAAGCAAAGCAAGCTTTGAGGAGCATGTGCACTGCAGGACCACTGCTGGTGTGTGAAGTGACTGCCAGTTGTTAAAGCCACTGCAGGATCAATTAGCCATTCATAGCATTATCTGAACCCAACTAAAGGCTGAGGGACCTGACCACACAGTGCAGTTGGTTGGCATACAGAATTGAACATCACTGGGGGGTACTTCCATGCTGAACTAAGGAAGTAGAAAATGCAGACTCCCTCTCTGACAGAAGTAATTCTGTGAGCACAAATGGCCATAGAAGTGAAGAACGGTGTTTTGTAAAAGGGCTCTTATTCGCCATGAGTCCATACCCCACCAATGAAGCGCATCAGAAATGAATCTCATTTTACAGTGTGCTGTAAGCAGTCAATGTGGTCTAGCTACTGAGATGTTGGTGGGATTTTACTGCTTCTGGTTTCATTTTGTTTTGAAATTAAAGCAATTTGGGGCTCAGTACAGCTATTAGTTCTCTACAGATCCGATGATCATGTGAGTCAGCAACCTCATTGCATAATAAGAGTTTTATATAGATGTTGGATCAATTGGCAGTGAGTTGTCAATAAATGTATCTCCTAGACACTGTGCAATTGACAGGCTAATGAAGTGCTTGCTCGGTGACAGAGAGCTGTTGACAAATCTTTTCCCACTTTGCTTTTCCCACTCCTGTGTTTCTTACAAATCTGCTCCGTGCCGCAAGCTTGGGGAATGCTCGGGTGGGTTCACAAGTAAGGGAGTGCCTGCCTCCTACCTCCTGTGCACAGGCTGGGATTTGGCAAATGCGTTAGTAGGGACAGCAGTCCAGGGACCGTGTTTGCCCTCCCTGCAATGTGGTTTCCAGCATGTTTCTCAGAAGACACAGAGTAGATGTCCTGCAGCTTATTCTCCAAGACAGCAGCTCAAGGGCTGGCTCTCCTGTGTTGTACTCTCTCTGCCTTCATTGCTACCATGGTACTTAGACTGCTGCAGTAGAAGTCGTTTCAACTCCATGTTCCTTTTCCCCCTGCCCAGAAGCAGGTGGTTATTCTGCACCACTTCTGAAGGCTCCTGTGGGTGCCTTTTGCACATGTCTGATGACTGAGTAAACCAGTTCATGTCCTTTTAAGTAAAGTTCCATATTTGTTCCTCTAACTCATGAGCGTTTGTAAGCACCAGTGATTTAGGATGAGTGCTGCCTACCTACAGCAAAGAGATGTTCAGCAGAACCAGATCATATCCGTATGCATAATCCCACCTTCCTTCTAAGATAAACTATTTTGGTTAATGCATGCTTTAAGAAGTTTAAGAAGGATGACTCATTGGCCCTAGCTATTACTAGCAGTTGATAAGAAGACATAATTTTCACTCCAGTGTTCATAGCCAGCCTAGATGCTGTTCACAGGTTGCTGTGTAGTTTGGGGCTTGCAAGCTGTACTGCAAGTACAGTTTATCTGTTTGCTTGCTTGGATAATAATGGCCATGTGTAGATGATTTAAATAACAAAGAACATGCTGTTTGATTGACATCACAAAGCCACGTTTGTTTTTGCACAGTTTCCAAGATATGCCTCAGTTGCCAACACTAATTACTACACAAATGAGATGAAACCTCTGTTGTAATTCTTAAGTAAGCTAAAGGTCTTTGCACTTCCCAAGTTTAGGAAAGACATAAAGTAAGAGATGTAGGTGATATCCAAGAAGTCTGTGATGAGACCAATCTCATAGGATAGGCCATGCTGTATGATGCACACTAGTGGTTTTTCACTTGTCAGGAGTAGAGTGTGTGACATTAAAGGCTAAGCCATGCACCAACTGAAATAGGGGCAAAACTTGCAGTGATTTTATTGAAGTCACAATCAGACTGACAGAGGGAAGAAAGCCTTTCTAAAGGCTCTATGTTCCTGTGGTGGGTTGACCTTAGCTGGAGGCCGGTTGTCTGCCAAAGCTGCTCTGTCATTGCCCTCCTCAGCTGGACAGGGGAGAGAAGATATAATGAAAGGCTTGTGGGTTGAGACAAGGACAGGGGGGGATCATTCAGCACTTGTCTTCAGGGGCAAAACAGGCTCAACAGGGAATAAAATCAATCTAATTTATTACCCAATCAAAATGGAGTATGAGAATGAGAAATAAAACCAAAGCTTGTGGTCAGTTCATTGTATGTTGTCTCTCTCACTCTTTCCTTCTCAGGGGGAGGACTCCTCACACCCTTCCCCTGCTCCAGCCTGGGCTCTGGCACAGGAGACAGTCCTCCACAAACTTCTTCATTGCGAGTCCTTCCCACAGGCTGCAGTACTTCACAAACTGCCCCACCTTGGCTTCTGTGGGGTACAGACCTTGAGGAGCAGACTGCTCCAGCAGCACTGGCTCTGTCAGACATGGGGGAAGCTTCTAGCAACTTCTCACAGAAGCCACCCTTGTAGTCCCCTGCTGCTACCAAAACCTTGCCATGCAAACTAAAACAGCTCCTCACAACATGGGCCATGAAAGACACTGCAAGCAACTTGCGAAGTTCTGTTGGGTTGGATGATACCAGAACTTCCTGATGTCAGTGTAACTTGTTTTCCAAAGAGGCAGTCGACTTTGCAAGAAGGAAGCCAATGTAAAAATCTGCAGTGGAGTAGGGACAAGGAATTGCATCTCAAGTGAGACTTCTTGTCTCAGCCAGCTCATCTAGTACTATGGAACAAATCTAGGAACAGCATTGCTGTCAGGAGAGCTTGAGTATACCACAGGTGGTTTCTGGTAGATGGGAGGAAGCCCAAACCTTCATTCAAGGTGGTAATGGCATAAAAAAAAATATTATGTGATTTTCCTGTTGTTTCAGAACCGCCTCCAACTGTAGGCAAGTTTGTGTTACAGAACAGAGCTCTAAGAAAGAGGACAAGCTAAAAAAGAAACGGTAAATATTCAAACAAATGTTAGTGTCTTGTTTTACCTCAGGAGCTGGTTCAGTTTGCTGATTGCTCAGTTTCAGTGTGGTCTGAGTAATGAAGAGCTGACTAGTGAGCCTACTTTGGTGTAATTCCCTGAGTACTCCTGAAGCATAACAAACCCAGAAAGACTGTAATGAAAAATAATAGAAAGGTAGCTGGGGGCTTAACTTATGATCTTTGCTCATTACAGTAAGCGACATTTTCATTGCTGTGTTACCATAAAGATTATTGGCTGCAGCATAACATAGGTCCCTCCTGAAAAGGTTCTGGAACAGCTTTGTTGGCACAGTAAAAGCGATGGAAAAATGCCAAACATTTGCTTAAATCCCAGTAATGGTTTGCCAAATATTAATGGTGTGATGCTTTGTTCAAAACTGGCTGGGAAATGGGGTGAATAGTCTGTATTGTTTTATTATATGGTATCAGCGTAACTATCTTTGGTCTTTTGCAGTTGAAGTATATAACTGGAGAGCCATTGTAGCGATAATTTTTTGCTTCCATAATGAAATACTTGATCCCTGGCTTTCAAAATCCCAGCATTTTAACATGAATGGTGACAGTAATTCTGAAATTGGCTTTGGGTCTCCTTGCTCCTCTGCACGTATGTGGACCTGTCTGAGCACAGCTCATCAAAGTGTTTGGCAGATTGATATCATTGTCATGTTAGTGGCAGTGTTGGCCAGGAGTTAGTTGAATGGGCTGTATTTGGGAACTGGAAAGAGATTCCTGAGGAAGATGACAAAATTCAGTATTTGTGTTGATTGGTTATGCATGTTCAAAAATTCAACCCAAGAATGTTCCCCTAGACCAGCCTTTCTGGAAAGCACATCCAACACAACCCAGGCAAAGCCAATTCCGGTGACTGGGTGAAATTGGATTGTCTGTGATTTGTATCACTCCAGATAAGGTCCTTTGTATCAAAAGGATTATGTGAGTTTCCTCATTTCTTCACTTTTTTCCCAGTGGTGCTTTTAGGCAGCTAAATACAGTGTGCTGGGGGAGCCATGGGATTTCTCCACTGGTGGCAGGGATATGGCAGTGACAGCCATATTGCTGTTCCCTTGTCCCACCAGTAGCAAAGCAAATTCAGATCATGTATATACACATGTACTTAGACATATCCAATCATAAACAGAGATGGATCCCTCTGGTACCTGGCTCCCAAATCTTGATGTTTCAAGTGTCAGATCCCCAGACCCAGACTTACCAGACTACTAGGAGCTGGTTTCAGACCCTTGGTCAGTGGTCAGCTGGTCTGGCTTGAACTTTGCTCTCCATTTTCCTACACTTTTTCTCTGCCATCCCCTTCTTCTCTCTTGGTCCTTCCCCAAAACATCTCCCAAATCCTGTTCAAACTATTGCTTAATCCCAAGACTCCCCCATAGCATCCCACAGCAAGTCCTATGTCCCCTTTACACAGGGGTCCACAGAGTTTGTACAGCCTTTCATCAAGAGCTGTGGTGCGTCATCCAAGTGGGTTGTGCAGCTTAGTCCTTCACCTTTGAGGGTCTCAGGAGTGGTGATTCAGGAGGTTGAGTTCCCCACTGTGTCACTGTGTCCCTTGTCATTGTTTGGTCTTTGTGTCTATTTTGAAGAGCCATTAGGCAGCTGGCCCTGCGGCTGGTGGGGATGACGAAGGTAGACACCCTGGGAGAGGCATGCCAGCCAGCCCAGCAGAGCAGGGCAGCTATATAAACCCTGCATGTGGAGAATTGTGGTCCCCTGAATGTTCTTCCTGCTGCTGCCAGTGAAATCATCCTCAGTGCAGCAGAGCAGGCTCAGATTAACTCAGAACTTTGGTTTTGCTTTGACAAAAAAGGAGAAAGAAAAGAGACTTTGTATCAATATTTCCCCAGAGTCCCTTCTATACATTTTGTTGGTACACTTTATATAGTTATTAGGAAAGAAATACATACCTGCCAGATGTAGAATAACATAAAGAAAGTTTCTTAGTTTGCATCTAGCTATTTTTACCCTCTGTTTTCCTTTTTTTTAATGTTAATTAGATGCACAGCAAAATGCATGTCGTCAATCAATAATAAAGATTATGTAAGGGGATTTATCTGAGCAGCAAGCCCCTAGTGTAGCGTTCAAGGAGGAAAATGAGCCCTGGTTTACTTAAGCCCAAAGGACTTGTGTGGACAGCAACATTAAAATAACGTAAGAATGAAGAAGACAGTGTTCAGCTGGCTCCAGAAGATGACTGTGCTACATGCCAGTGTTTTCTGCACCATGTTTGCTGCCGGTCCAGGGTTAGTTTGAGAGCCAGCAAGAGTCCCTGAATATGGTCCCCACAACATGGTTTAGTGATACGGAGCAAGCTGGTGATTTTCTACTGAGTGCTCATGGAATTATAAATACATAAAGCCAAGTGATGATACAGATCATGTCAGTAAACAGAATACGCTCCTTTCTCACTTGAACAGTGTTTTTACTTCTTGCTGGTGCATTTTTCTCTGCAGCCACCTGTGCTGTCTTCTGCCAGAGAAGCTGAGCCTGCTTGTGCAGATTCTGCAGCTCTTAATTCCTTTGATTCATTAGGTGGAGGATGTCATTTGTTCTAGTGGATACCTCAGCCTTCAGGGTTTGCTGCTGAGGCCTGTGTCTGAAACAAAACTGCTTTTTTCTGGTGATGTGTAAGTGGGAAAGCACCACTTGCTCTGTGAAAAGAACAAGGGGGGGAATACTCCACTGCAGTCTGTGAGGACTTCAGATTCTGACCTACGAAGTTTCTCCATGCCTGGAGTGGATCCAGGGACCGGTCTGCACCCCTCAGGTATCTATTCGAAATGCAGTGTGGGAAGGGAGATCAGCCATCCTGGATGTGCTTGAAGATGCGAGCCTTGGGTGAGAAATTCTTCAAAATTGAGGTAGTCTGATAGGACTTTCTCCAGGTGCAGAAACGAATAATTCTCTCCCTGGTCCTCTCCAGCTGCCAACTCATTATATCGTGCTAGCTGTTTTACCAGAATAATAGATTCTCTAGATGAGAATCTAAGTTCTTGTTTGTCTCTATTTTTTTTAAGAAATAAGCCTAAGTACGTCCTCTCCTTCCAATCTTTGTGGCTGTTCCACAGAAGTTTCCTTTGTGTGTCACTGGCTTTGTGTCACAACTGCAATTTTAAGTGCCGGGCTCCCTGGATATTAGATAGGTCTGGCTTTCTGATAGCAGACACTAGTGTGCCACATGCTTTTAAAACCCTCTCTGCCAAAAGCCACATTTCTTGTAAGGTCTTTCAAGTTGGGTATGCAAAGTCATTAGCCAGTTTTGCAAATCTTGGCCTGTACATTTTCTTTTTAAAAAAGACTCTCTATTTTTTTGCTAGCTTTCTGTGAGCTTCCAGCTGTGCTCCCCTAACAAGCCTCTCATTTAAAGTCCTTGCTTCAAAAGGCTGCTAGCCTCAGAGAATATAAGGAGAAGGCTTTCTTTTATTACTGTATATTAATTAAAGAAATGCCTAATACCTACTTGGAATTCCTTTCAGGAAAAAAATTTTTTAAATAGTTCTCCTTAACATGCAAGATGGTGAGTTCAAAGAACTCAGGATTAAATTAACCAGTTTAAGAGTGGACGTGTCTGGCAGAATTAAAATTATCCATGAACTGCCAGCCCTGTAGGAGAGCAGGTGTTTGTAAATTGGCTCAAATCTCCCCACACAGACACATCTCCCCCCAAGGTGTCTCCTTACACATCTGATCAGACTGTATTCCCTTTACAACTGCTGCATTTGGGCTGCTGAGTCGTCACGGCAGGACTGTAGATGCTATTGTGAGGAGCACCACAGGGAGCCTGTGAGCTCAGGCTGAAGGTCCATCTGGTCAAGGTCCATCTCTGACAGTAACCTGTAGGGAACCAGGGTGGGAAACATGGCATGTAGAGGTTAAGTCTTTCTCTTCTTCAGGTCTATGGCACAGCAAATGTAAAGGGGAGACACGGGTGGGGTGATCCAGCAGAAGGGAGCCCTGCAGGGAATTAATTAACTGTATGATGAAGCAGCCAGGAGGAGACACGTGGGATGGGTGGGCTTATTTTGGAGGATGCACACTCTATACAGTCCCTGAGACAGCGAGCTTCAGGACAGTTTTAGCAGAATATTTCTTTTTTGCTTATTTAGATTTAGAGTGTTTTTAGGCAGGAATTCACAGTAAGTCAGCGCTGGACTGGGTGACTCAGCAAAGCCTCTAATGTGAGGTAGCTAACAGCTTGTGAAAGCGTGCAAGTGGGAACAGAGAAGGAGTGGTTGCTTTGGGTGGACTTCATCTAACATTTTAAAATACGTAAATGTAAGTGTTTGTGTGTCAGCTAGCTGCTGCCCACCGTCCGCTGAAGTTGGTGAAAATCTGTAACACAGTATAGCAAATAAGCACCTCCCAGCAGACACTTGGATCACCCAAAAAACTCTCCATCTGTACTGAATTTTTTCCTTCTAATCTAATTTGGGCTCCAAACAAATGAAACTAGCTACAAAAAAGTGTTCAACCAAGATGAGAAGAGGTGATCAGTTCCCCTGTGGAATGCCTCTGGGAGTGCACAGAAAGCACTCAAAGGGATTAGGGTTTTCTGGCGATGCAGAAAGTCTCTCTGAAAGAAGTTCAGGACTTGGACTAGGAAAGGTGATGCCAGGGCAAACTGTGCAGGAATTTTGGGTTATGAAGATTATTGGAGCAGGGGGAGGGAATGGAAAAATGTCACAGGTTGGTATACTTCGGAGCATCTTGAGGTTGGGCTCTGGGATGTGGAGATTTGGGGCGGTCTGAAGTATTAGGCATACCAGAGTGTGAGTGGGCAAGAGAGGAAGACAAACTGTTACAGACCTAAAAATACTGGAGCAGTTTTCCAACACACTCAAAGCTGCAGCTTTGGGAGCCCAAGGGCTCCTGCAGTGTAGCATGCACACAGCCCTGCCAGCGCCTGCCCCCTTCAGCCAGTCAGCACTGCCTCTGTTTCTGAGCACAAGGAGCGAGCTGGTTTGCAGGTGACAGGCCAAAAGCTGAGGTTTTTTGAAGAAACTTGCAGAGAGCTTCAGATGATGAACATCTCCAGCACTGCTGCCATCTGCTCTCAGATCACTCGCAAACAAGGGGCAAAAAATTTAGCTGAATGGAATGAGTCACTCTTGTCTGTTCTTCCTTATTAAAAATCCTAAAACTTCAGCTTGCCATCCAAGTGTGCAAGGAAACCAGATACCCATTTCCCTTACCCATGCAGTGCTCCTCTTAACTTAAATCATCTGACTTATGTCACAGAGAATAAAAATAAATTATTGGTAAACTGCTAAAATAATACTATACATCCAAAGTAATTTCAACCCCTACTATTTTCCCCCACTGGTACACGACTGGGAAGTTAAACCCTTGTCTCTGTCCCTGCCTGGGAGAAGATGTGGTTTGAGGAAGTGATGCCTCAGCAGCTCCCACAGGAGAAGAGGCCCATCCCAGTCGCTCAGAAACAGCAATAAGCTATGGGAAAACTGGCAGGACTGCATCTTGCAGTAACTGCTTGAGAATTGTAACTAATACAGGCTAGCCAGCACATACCTGTTTTGCAAGCACTTCTTTCAGCATTGGGTTGCTAGTGATGTCACCAGTGATTCATCCCTTCCCCTCTCCTGCTGCAGGAGCTGGGGACTGTCCTGTTGAGATGAGTGTAAGTACCCACATTGGAAACTGCGTCTGAGCATTAAATACCTGCCTGAATTCACGCTCGAGCTTTGGGAAGAGCCAGCAGCACTGGAATGTTTCACCTTTGTTTCTCAGGTTACAGTATGTACCTGGAGCTAGCATCTCTCTGGGATTGTATTTAACCATGCACATCCTTTTCATTCTGCATGCTCACCCTGTAGGTCTGTTACAGATGCAGAGTGAGGGCAGTGTATTTCTTATGGCTCATTCTTGAAATCGTCTTCCAAAATGCTTCACCTCAAGAAAACCAGTTCATGCATCAGACTAGCTTTCACACACGTTCACTCTTTTCATGTCAGGGAGCATTTAGCCTCTAGCTACTGAGTGGTTTGTTGTATGAGAGGGAATTTGAGGTAATTGTGCTGGAGGTGGGTTTTGATAGTGACTCTTTTGAGCTTTATGAATTTTAACTCTGGTTCTTTTTTAACTTCCAAGATTTTAGTAGCGAAACTGCATCCTTTCAAGTTACAAGGCTCCATGCCTGATCTTATGCTGTTAATTGCAACATTTAGCAATTTGTAGTTTAATTTAGAAGGATCACCTACTTTCCTAAATGCTTAAGTAATGTGGCAGGCTGTGGTTATTGATTCTCTCTGAATTTATTACCAGAAAGCTGTATTCACTCTTTCCCCTTGGGAATGCCCCTCCTGAACTGCATGCATGCTGGTGACAGCTTAGACCCCTGATACATAACCAAAGACCTTGTCTAATATCCTTGCAACTGCTTGGGGAATTTTTATTAAGTAAAAGCATCATTAAAGTAGACAGAATGATGAAGTTTAATGAGCATCTTTCTCACTTGATATTGTTAGTTTTGCTGCAGCAGCCATAGTGCTCTCATTCGTTACTTCCAGTGGGGCAGATAAAGAATATAGGGAGATTTTGGTTATGTTTGTATTTGCATACAAAGAAACAGTTTTGTTCATGAGACGTATTTGCTTTGAAAAATATATATAAGGAAAGAGGCAATTGGAGATTATTATCTGAGGGGATTCTGCATTTTCAGCCTTGCATTTAATCTCCCCTTTCACTTTAACGTAATGAGAAGGCTGCATTCAATACTGTAGATGCTAAGTTTACAAAGGATCAGCAGTTTGTGAACTGGTTATAATAACTAGCTGGTGACTTATTGCAAGCCACAAGGATCTCAAATATTTATTTGCACTCCAGATTTTATTCTTCAGCTGAGATTTGAGTCTGTGAACGGTGTGTAGTGTCCTGCTCAGAGCTATACCAGCCCTGTAAATTGGTGACGTTCCAAAATAACGAGTGTGAAGATGCTGCCTTGAATGAATTATCAGCACTGACCTCACAAACCTGCCTTGAAACAATAGCCACAACCTGCCTCAGTATTCCTTTGTCTCTTTATGGAGTCGATCTGCCTTCGCAAGGGGTCTAGTCATACAAACAGATACGTCAAGGTGCCATCTCCTAACACATTACCATCCATCAGCTGAGATGTGTTGACTCTGTGTGCATGTCTTAAGCTGACCTCTGCTGCTGAGGACAGCGTGCAAGTGTCTCTTCCCTAACACGTTTGACTTCACAGCGATGCCAGGAGCAAGAGCATGTACACAGTTAGTTACTACAGCCTGGCTGACAGATGGTGACGTGCAAGCTATGGTTTCTGTGGCTGTACCCTTCCAGTAGGTATCAAAATTATTAAGGACTCTATATGGAAACTCCACATCTATTACAGCCACAGGGTTTTAGGTTCTAGTGTAATTCTGATAGCTCTTTCTCCATAGGGATCAGCTCCATTAGCTTTTTTCCTTTTGTTTTTTTGGGGTTGTTCTTTGGGGTTTTTTTTTCTGTTGGATTTGGGTTTTTTTCCTGTTGCTTTTTCCTTGGAAACTATAAAAACAGTGTCTGGTTTTGTACCACAAGTTCATTGAAAATTGCGAATTCTCTTTTCCCTAGTGTAACAGAAGGCAAATTCTGTCCCAGAGGCATTATCACAGTCATTATTGTATTTAAATGTTGTTGTGACACCATATGTCTCCCCGTATTTGATGTGTGCAAACACAAGAGAGTCCCTGTCTGCAAAGGCTTATGTAATCTAAATGCGGCTGATCCTTGCTCTTTGCGAAGCAGACTGCTGTGATGGATTGTAAAGCACTGATCCTCAGTTGAGGCAGCAACGTGCAGCTCAAACTTCCTTGAAACTTTGCCAGTGAACCCGAAGTAGATGTACTTGATTTGCTTATTTCAAACCAAATAATTATCTTCCTTGGGTGCACGTGCCAGCAGAAGTGGTTGAACATGGGAGTAAGTTAAAAGAATGTAAAAGTGCTGCAGATGCCTGCAACTTCTGCACATCTCCTACTATAAACACAGTATTTTTGTAGGGTGGGGGGGGTGTGGATGGAGCGCCAGTAGCACTGAATATCCTATGGATCAATTGTCAAAGAAAACTTAGCAGGAATAGTTGGGATTTTTGCTGTGTAACACATGCAGTAGTGGCTGTACCTCATTTCACAGTAAAAAGGTATTGCCCAAGTAAACTTTGCCAGAACTCGGAAGTTCATTCAAAATTTTCAATATTAATTTTCTGCACTTCAGAAGCATCCATGTAGTCCATACCATTCCCACCACACCCCCTCACTTCAGAAAAAGCTCACTAGTCTGAGCTTCACCAGTCTGCAAACCCAAAAGTGTCGGCCAAGAGGGGAAGTTCTTATCATTTCCAATGCAAAAAAGTGGAGCCTAAACCAACCTGAACAAAACAAAGGTATGTCACACCTGAAAACTCCTAAAGCTGTTTTAGTCCTCTCCTAGTTGGCACTATCAGGGCAGAGAAGCAGTGGGGCAGCAGGAGGCAGAAGGCACAGAACAGTGACAGGACTTCTGCTCCCACCTGCTGGGGTTTTTTCTCCTCAAATACAGTGGGTCAGAGGATTCTCTTTTAACTCAGTGTTTCAAGTCCCAAATGGGGACTTTATTTCATGGAAAAACCCTCACGTTCTACCCCAGTGTAGCATTATTTCTCTAGGGCCAAAAAACAAATGTTAATTTAGTATTTAACAAACTCTTGGTGTTCACAGACCTGAGCATGCTGTTCCACTTCTCTGTTGCTAACTTCTCAGAGTTACACAAGTGTTGTTGACAGTGGTTCAAACGCTACACTGTGTATGGTTGAGAACAAGATGCTTCTTGTCCCTGGCTTTTTTTTCTACCCTGGATCGTTTCTGATGGGACAACCTCCTTAAATGACAGCTGTGCTCTTCCACCATAGAATTTCCTGATACCAAACCATCTCCTTCCCTATCTTCCCTCCCTCAACTCATTAACAGCTTCCAAAACAGGACATTTAGGATGAGTATTTGATTACTATTACACATACTGTGTGCTTGGATAAAATACAGCCTTGTGCTGCTGGGGCTGTATGTCTTCTGAAAAGAAAAATGTGTGTATTGTACCTGATAGTCAGCATGCAGTTATCATGGAAGGTCAGGGCTCTCAGCATTCATGAGGAAATGGCATCTGATCCCTTCTTGACAGAAGGTGATGGCACACATAAAATTTCAGGAAGGTGAGGTAATGTCATAGTTTACAGTTGTATTTTCCTTGAGCAAGGCTGTTTTGTGTTCGGTGCACCTTGACAGCAGTCTGTTGACAGAGTGATGTAAAACTGCAGCTGCTGAGGAGATGAAAGTGAGTGCTGCCTCTCCACCCTACCCTACCAATAGCTCCGATCCCATTCCACAGTCCAAGAACCCCAGGGTTGAAGTATCCCCCAGACAGAGCAAAACAAAGGTCAGAGCAGGCGGTAGCATTTAGCCTCCCAATTTCTATGTGCCTTTACTAAAATCTCTCTATATTTGACATATATAGCCCCTTATAGCCTTATAGCGTGATAATTCAAGGGGATTTCTGCCTGTTCAGATCCCTGTTCAGTGCCTCTTGCATACAGTTGACTCTGTAGTCCACCAGGCCCTGTAGAACAAGGAGGGCCAATCCTCTGCTGAAATTAGTTTTGCCCTGCAAAAGACATCACTCTAAGTAAGAAGTCACTTTATCTCTGAGGTACCTGCTCAAGCTGACACATTGCAGAACTATATATCACGTCACGCTTTCTGGTTAAGCAACAGCGTATCAGGGGTAACTACATCTGTCCCAACATGACTGGGCAAAACCAGCAAAAGGAGCTGTACCTGGTCCTGGTTTGGAGCGAGGGCTGGACAGGCATACAAGCTACATACACAGACTGCAGTGGGGAAAAGTCATTTGTCGGGGGGTGGGATGGGCCAGTGCACCTGAGAACTGCATACCCTCGACACTTGAAAATCCAGAACCCTGGTTCTGTAGCAAGAGGTGACAGCAATTCTAGGAAGGCTCAAGTCACTAAATCTGTCCTCTTCCTTGACATAGTCCACCAGAAGGTGGAGTTGCAGTGACATCACAAGGAAGGCTCTTGTGGGACTGGGTGCTATTATCCTCATCAGTCCAGATTTCCTATCAAGTGG
Organism: Laterallus jamaicensis coturniculus; assembly: GCA_022605575.1. Taxonomy (NCBI): domain Eukaryota; kingdom Metazoa; phylum Chordata; class Aves; order Gruiformes; family Rallidae; genus Laterallus; species Laterallus jamaicensis. Next base: position 2,253,386 of record JAKCOX010000008.1, read on the forward strand.
TAGAAGTTGGTGTGTAGCTTGACTGGCAATAGTCCAGTATGGGATTGGGGTGGACACCCATCAGCATCAGGCTGAAGTATTAGCGAGGGTGAGACACCTTTCAGAGGGATCTCAGTATTGGTGTCGGCACTGCCGGTGTTTGTACAGCTGAATGAGCAGAAACAAAGCTCATCTCTGTTCCCTTCTAGATACACTGACACCCCCACAAAGTGTGTCTTCGAAAAGCCCTTTATGTTGAAAGGGGAAGTTAAGTTTGAGCTGTGTTTATTTTTGGGTAGGTTTTTAATTTAGTTTAATCAGGATTACTCATAAATTATCTATTAATTACTATGTGATATTTAACAAGATCCTCTCAGCCATGTAGTCTATTTAGCTTCGCTGTGATGCTAGCCATCTTAATTGTAGGATACTTTGTCAACATTTAATCAGTGGTACTTACTAATGTGGCATTGATGTGTTGGTAGCTGTCCCAGTACTATCAATCATGTGTGCGCAGCAAAGGCGGCAGTGACACCATTGCTCTCTGTCACATTATCCAGCCCTTGGGTTTTCTGGTTAGGGATGATGCTCACTTTGCTCTAAGTGGGCACTCTATCTCTCCAGTTCAACCCAATTTTTGTCATTGTCGACTTGAATACACATCCTTGCCGCCTTCCGAGCCCTAATCCCGTAACTGCAGACTAAAGGTTGCTGGTTTCTGAAGGCAAAACTGATTGTTCCTTTGCTGCTCCAAAGGCCTGCTCTTCCCCATGCTAATGTCCCAATAAGTCACGAAAAACCTGATAGGATGGACTGCAGCATGAGGTCCAATAGAAAATTCAGTGCATTGAGGCAAAATAAATATTATAGCCTTTTTTCTTATGATTATTTCTAGTAAGGAGATGCATTGTTTAACGTGTTGCAGAGTGAAAGCCTGTGCATAATGCTTGTATCACAAACATCCTTTGTCTCCTTTTCTTGCAGCCTTTATGGCAGGCACATGCAGGCAAACCCCGAACCTCCAAAGAAGAACAATGACAAGTCGAAGAAGATCAGCCGTAAGCCTCTGGCAGCCAAGAACAAATAAGTCCCTGGCTTCTGCCTCTGTTTTTATATCTTTTGCATTGCTTTTGCATGGGTCTATAATATTTCTATGCATCTCCTGTTACTCATAAGAAAGCAGACACTAGAGATAAAAGCTATTTACTGCGTATACTGTTTTAGAAGGTACTGCTTAAGGAATACACAATGACATACTCTCCTAATTATGGTCACATTTATATAGCCATTTAATATATCACTGTCAGACACATTTTAGCTTTTCTATTTATATGTATATTAATGTCATCTCTTCACATGTATCACACCTTGTTAATAATCAGGTTTTTCACCTATAATATACCATATCAAATTTCATATAATATTCCAAGTTATTTTAATAAAGGTCTTTATTTGTATTGTGTGTCACTTTCTTCAGTAGGACTTGTAAGTAGCCAATCCCTCAGGGAATGTTTGTGTCCAGTTTCCTGCAGTGGGTTAATTTATTGTGTAAGAATGCGATAGAATTTTATCTGAGTTAGTTAAAGTGTTCTGTTCAAGGAGAGAAAAATTTTAATCAGTTTCTCTTTCTTTTTTACATTGCTATGTCCTGCTTTTTTGCCTTGAAGGTTATTTTGAAATCAAGTAGTAAGGGAAGGGAGAGAGGAAAAAGTCTTTGTGAAGAGCTGCCAATTGCCAGCCTCAATCTGGGGAAAGAGAAGTTTCTCATTTGAAGAAAATGGTATTTCTGCCAACTTTTTTAAGGGTTTTTTTTTTTTTAGGCAGAAAACCCAAATAATGTGTTTAATCTCTGCCGTGAAAGTGCTTGTATTGAAGAGCTGTTCCAAATGGCTTTTGAAAATGCCACAGGTTCTATATTTATCTGTACAAAGTCAGCACCACAACCAAGCTCAGAAGCTGCAGTTGTGAAGTGATTAAACAACAAGTTGTTTAACATCTGAAATAGGTTCAGGTCTTATAAGTGGGAAAGAAGAGCCTGAAATCTACAGCAGTGATTTCCAAAACATAGTCTAAGCAGAGCCAAAGCTAACCAGGAAACTCAAGGAGCAAGAACAGTTATTCATACCTAGGTTGCTCATGTCAGGACCTTCCTGACCCCGATTTCCACTTGTATGAATTTCATACCTGAGCAACCCGTTATCAAATTCCATGTGCCAGCCAGACAGCAATCCAGGAGGTGTGCCAGACTGCCAAAACAGGCCTGTTGTGTTCAGTAAGAGAATAAAAGGCTCTAAATAAAACCATTTTGTATCTAAAGACTCATCATCACCTGCCTCTTGATCATGTGTAGGATTACCCTAGGCTTTAAGTAATACATGGTTGCCTTAGTCTGGGAATAAATGTATTGACATGTATTTTCATGTATTTTCAAGCATACAAACAGGAGGGGAATCAACAGGAGGGGCAGATAATGGCAGGACAAGGGGGAATGGTTTAAAGCTGAAGGAGGGAAGGTTTAGATTGGATATTAAGGGGAAGTTTTTTACGGAAAGAGTGGTGAGGTGCTGGAACAGGCTGCCCAGAGAGGTGGTGGATGCCCCATCCCTGGAAGTGTTCAAGGCCAGGTTGGATGGGGCCCTGGGCAACCTTGTGTAGATCCAGGCCTGAGGTTGGTGGCCCTGCCTGTGGCAGGGGGGTTGGAGCTTTATGATCCTCAGGGTCCCTTCCAACCCTTGCCATTCTATGATTCCATGATTCTATGATTTTGCAACAGATTGTTTTTAAATTGGTGAGTGGGGCTAGGAAGTTGGCATGGAGCTTTAAACACATTGTAACTGGTCCTTGGTACTTCAGAAGACTGAGGCAGTCTTGGTAGGCAGATGGAAAACAGCAAAAATGGTAGACTTGTCAGGAGCAGTCAGCCCTCTCCCATGCAAGCTCTGCAGAAGGTTTCCCAGACCTTGTAAGTGATATGTCTAGGGAAACAGGTCCAACTGAAACAGGACCATGGAGGCACTAGGTTGGGTGCATATTAAGAATTCACAGCAAAAACTGGCCCTTGGCTGGAATGCAGACAATTAAATCTAGTGTAGGCATTAACACGTGAGGGTACCTAATGACAATAATTATTGTGCTACAAAAAGCCCTGAAGAAATGTCAGTGAAATGTCAGAAGATCCCCAAACTGCTATTGCAAATTCCTTGCGGAACAAAATAAATAGCAAGGGCACATCTATCAGGAAGGGGTGAAGAGGATCTAGAGCCTTCCCCCAGCATCCTTCCCTGGCACTGAATGCTACCCTGACCCTTGGGGCTGGCAGTGCCCACAGGGCTGAGCCACCACTCTCATAGCAGATGCCTGTAGCCATGGCTAGACCCCTACTTTCAGGCTTGAAGATTCACAGATTCACAGTTGCACAGAATTTTAGGGGTTGAAAAGTACCTCCAGAGATCATCAAGTCCAACCCCCTTGCCAAAGCAGGCTCCCTAGGAAAAAAAGATGTTTTACATACATTCAATTAGCAGCAAAACTGGACTCACTGCTCTTCTGAAATCTTCCTGGGTACACCTGGACCTGTGAGCAGGATAGTGCTACAGCTGTCCCTTGATCTGAACAGAAATCCCACCAGAGCTAGACATGGCTGGGTGGTGTCTGAGCCTGCATCCGTCATATGCTTTGTCTTGGGGTTTCAAAAGAGAGGACAAGGGGAAATGGTCTGAAATTGCATTGGGGGAAGTTTAGCTTGGATATTAGGAAAACATTCTTTACTGAAAGGGTTGTTAGATATTGGAACAGGCTGCCCAGGGAGGTGGTTGAGTCACCATCCCTGGAGGTGTTTAAAAGAAGAGTAGATGTTGTACTTGGTGACATGGTCAAGTGTTGAACCTAGTAGGGCTGGGTAGATGGTTGGACTCGATGATCGTGAAGGTCTTTTCCAACCGAAACCAGTCTGTTATTCTATGAAATTGCTATGGGGCTCTGAGGGTTTCAATGCATGGAGTTGAGTCTCTGGTGTAAAAATAAAAGCTTGTTGGGGAAGGCTTGAGAATGTTTTTGGTGGGAAGCTACAGCACTGCTTTAAAAAAAGCCGCTGATATTCAAGCATTAGTCAGACTTTCATTAACTACTGCTGCAAATTTTGAAAGTGTTGAAAGACTCGTGCAAGCTCTCCTCTGCAGGGTTCCAGAGTATTGATTGGAGAATTCTTGGGTGTTCATAGCAAAAAAATCCACTTAACCTTCCCACTTCTTCCCCCATGAAGGAGGAAGAAACAGTTTTGACAAGCAAAAGTAAGAATGAAGGGTCTAGGGAAGAATAAGTGAAAGGCGTAAAGATGAGAAGGATAAAAGAAATCCTAAAGGGAGAAGTGTTATACTGAAGATGGTGGCAGATGGGGGAAAAAAAGAAGTTTTTTGAAAAGAAAGATGAAAAAATAAGATAATGATCTGAGAAGACGATGAAAAACTGAAACATAGAAAGCTTTGCAAACAGAAAACAAAATGGGAGGGAAAGGAGTGCTCTTCAGAGGCTCAGGGCAGAATAAAAGACGTAGGGAAGAAAAGCAAACCATCTGGGATGTAACATGCTAATGTTTTGGTGGTTTAAAAAAGGTACCAGCTTCTTCAAGCAAACTACACAACGGTCTTAATGTGAGTTTGATGGTGTTATGTATCTGTTCTCCAGAGTCATTGCTTTTTTAATATTTAAAAACATCTTAACTTCATTTTACTGGGTCATGCTTATTTCCCCACTGTACTTCAAGGAAAGGAACTGCTGAGAACCAGCTAATGAGGATCACAGCTCGTGAGGGTCCCTCTGATGGTCCCCGTGGTCATTTCTCCAGAGGATCGGTCAAACTGAGGCCCATTCCAGTGAGCCCTTAGCTGTTGACCCAAGGTGAGCAATTGTGTTGTTCCACCTCTGTAAAGGCAGCTCCTCACTCCTCTGGTCCATGCTGTTTCACTGGCCTGGTTCACAATGAGATTCCTGATGTCAGGGTGCCTTGGAAAGGACTGTTTTGCTATCCACTCATTCAGGCTTCCTCTTTGGTCCAACCCCTTATACAGCCAACAACATGCCCCTTCAAGGGGAGAGTATGATTCCTCTGAGAAGGAAGCTTGCTTTTCACAGCTTCCTAGCACCTGGCAGCTCTTTGAAAACAACAGTGCAGGTATTTCTCTGCTCTGATTTTGCATACAGGGAACTGGAAGGAGTTTGGCAACTTTTCTGCACACAGTGCACTCTGATAAATAAAACTTTTTACAATTACCATAAGACTGATAATGCTCTGCCTGTGCAAAGAGTGGCCTGGGAAATGAATGCTCCTTGCTAAAGATAGGGCAAAATGAAGCCTGAAATCCTATGTGTGCAGGCACCATCCTCAGTGTTCTTGTACTTACAGTGTCTGGTGTTAACCCGGTATGGCCTCCTGAAGGACAGGTAAGAGTGTATGGAAAAGAGCAACAACAAAAACTCTCAGAACACTCTCAGCTGTGTGAACTTAGGCACTGCTGTTACTCTCTTTCTTATTTAAAATGGAGGTGGGCATCATTTGTGATTCTAGAGTATCACTTTTTGTAATGATTCTCAGCCTGGAAATATGTTTCCCATAGAGTCGCTGGTATACAAACATCTTTATTTTGGTTTTAGCCAGGTCTTTCCTATTAAGGAAATGACATTGTAGCATCTGCTCATCAGTTAGCTGCCAGCCTTACAGCTGGCAAATCACACCAACACCACAGGCATTTTTCCTGAAATGGCAGCTCATTCAGAGGTACAATCCAGGCCAGCACAGCCCTCACTTCTCTGCCCTCAGGCACTCCATATCCTCCCCATCGTCCTCCAGGCTCTCCCCACCATGCTGCAGTGCCCAGGGCCGGGTGCTGGGCTCCTGGAGGAGCTGGGAAGAGGGAGAAACCTTCCTCCTGCTCTGTCAGCCCCTCTGCTCCCTCCCAAGGAGCAGGATGGTGACAGGAGGCATTGCCAGCCCCGGCAATGCTTGGGTGCTCTGCGCTGGCTCACAGCTTGGTGCTGGTATGAAAGCTGGGAAGGCGAGTCTGTGCCGTCCCCGTGCTTGCTGAGCAGCAGGAGCTCCGGAGACGGGTAATATTTCCAGTTTGGAGCGGGTGGTAACTGTTAATATCCTCATGACAACCAGGAGGAGTAAGATTGTCATTGGTTATATTAGTTGTTAATTTTGTAAATATTAACAATTTCTAGGATTATGGCACAGGATGTGAGCTGTCAGCTTGCTTATTTTCCTCCTACTCCTTCTTGCAATGACACATCTTTTATACTCCCGGATTCATGCCATGTGTTTGTTGCCTCATGCTGACATCGGGGCTGGCAGATGTTCTGGGATGAAACGGTGATAATCTCCCAAAAGTTAGATGTTCTTCCCCTCCTGGGTACTTTGTTTCCTCTGATCTAAGGAGAAGTAATTTGCCTGTAAAGCACAGTGATTTATATGTCTCTGTGGCTGGTTTCCATCCAGCACTGCCACTGAAGCGGCTGCCTTTGGCACAGCTGGGCTCTCACCTCCCCTTCCAGATCACCTGTGATTGCCACACACAGGCACCGATGCTCCCCATCCCCCTTGGAGCAGGCACTGAATTACTGCTCACCAGGAACTGTTTGTGAAAAAGCCCTTAAAATCGATATCTTTGCAATGTATCTCAGGAGCAAAATTTCAACCGTGTTTTTAGATCAAGGAGCTCAGTAAATCACACGTGTGCCAGCCACGGTGGTCACCCCTGCTGCTTTGACAGGCACATTCAGAGGCAGTTTAGCAATGAGTTGTGACTGGGGGCAAAGCACAGAGCAAGGCAGCTTTACCAGGGTGCTCACTCCTCACCAGCACTCCCTGGCTGCTGGGGAGAGCTTCTCTGCTGGCTCTGCCCATCTCCTGTGCCGCCAGCAGCCCTGAGCACACAGTTGCTGCCCAGCCAAGCGGCGATGAGTGCAGCCCCACAATCTTCCTGACATCCCAGCTATTCCAAATAGTGCTTCAACTGGCCTGCTGCTGGGGCAGCCACCCGTACAAGAAGGACTGGGAAGCGTGGCTGAGGGGACGAGCCTGCACCCTCCAGCCTGGAGCACCTCGTGCCTGCGACTGGCAACATGCAAGCCCTGGACAAAACAATTCCATCGTTTCAACAATCATTCAAATGGGGCACCCTCTGCAAGGGCTGGCATCCAGCAGGCCTCTGGGGAAGGCTTGCCCTGAGCCTGGCGATGCTGTGCTTGTCATGGCTTTGCTAGCATGGAAATCACATGCTGATGGCAGTGAGGTCACCTCTCATCCCAGCGATTGCCCCCCATCATCCTGATGTGCCAAACCTCACACCTGCTGGGCCCACCCCAAGCTTGGTCAGCAGCAAGATGTCAGACTCAGGACCAAAGTGCCAAGACAGGAGCCACCGACTGGGCTGGACATGACAGTGAGGAGCACCCAGGAGGAAGCAGAGCCCAAGGGCTTGCCTGAGGCTCGGTTCCGCAGCCCTGGGCACTGCTGAAGGAAAGGCAATGCTGCAAAGGCTGCCCTGTGTGCTGTGACGTGAGTGGCTTAGGCTTTCAGTGGGAGAGTGGGTTTTAACTTAATACTGGGTGCAGGGTTTCCTCCAGTTTAGTATATAACATCACAGCAGTGACATGGAGGACCACTGATCTTGTCAACTGTCCCCTCAGAGGGGTTAGTTTTAGAAACCATACCACTGGTGGACTTGTTTGAGCACTCTCAGTTGTTCTTATATCAATCCAGGTATTTTATTTTGGGCAGCTGCTCAACACACCTGGTGCACACAGTTTCCCAAGACCACGCAGAAATGAGCATATCTGTTTGGGGCAGAAGAGAGCAGTGGCTCAGAGGAATGAGGTGCACAGGTACTTACTGGGATAGGATTTTAGCCATTACCATCCACATCATACAAAGCGACTTTCCTGTCTTAATTCCTGGTCAACTTAAGCTACTCAAAGATTTCTGCTCAGTCTGTGGTATCCAGAGACACATTAAACACCCTGTAGATTGGGAACTCAATACCAGTCCGTTCTGAGGGCAAACATAAAAATCAAACCTGTGATTTAATTCGGGTACCTTGCTCACTATGTCTAGGCTTGGAGCATTATTGTGCAAATAGGAGGAACGACCAGCAGCACCTCGAAATGCAGTTTTCCGCCTTTGCCAGCAGTGGGTGCAATTATACAATTAGATCGGCAAGGAAGGCGAACACCAGGCCTGAACAAAAATTAAGGCCTGAAAATCCTTCTAATTCCTCATGTCGCTGGTACAAAAAAGTGCTGAGAGTTCACAGGGAGCAGGGCTATCACCCTCAGGCTTGGCAGGGTGTCCCTAGGGAGGCTGCTGGTATTTCCTTTCCCCTCATTTTGCTCTTCCATAAACTCCTCCAATTAAGAAACCAAATAATTTCAGAGGCAGCCACGCAGTGCTGAGTGCGCAGCAGGGGCTAAAAATAACCCAGAAGCCTCGGGAAAAAACAGCTCCTGGGATCCACATCCAGCAAAGCCTCATTACAGTGTGTGTGTGAAGGGATCACAACCCTGGCTCACCCCATTTTGGGGAGCAGCCAGTCCCCCAGCAGACAGCCTGGACATTCTCCAGGGTTGGGGTTGCGGAGAACCTCGCAAGGGCTGGCCCTGGCAGCAATGCTCCTCTGCACCTTCCTCTAGGAGAGCCCCTCTGCTGCCATGGGGCCCAGGGTGTGGAGGCAGAACCGGAAGGTGTGTAGGGACTCCCAGGACACAGGCTCAGCGCAGGAGAACCGAAGCCAACTTCTCCATTGCCGAGGAAAGCACTGACCTGGAAGCGGGTCCGTGAGCTAGACCTGGTTTTTTGACCTGAGGCTGACACATTTGCAGAAAAACGTGGAATAAAACTTAATGACCATTCCTTTTCTCAGCAAGAAAACAGAAACATCCACCCCACCCAAGAAATAAAGATTGAAAATATAATCTCCCCAAAGCCCTTGAAATGGAAGAGGGGGAACAAACCCCATGAGTTTGAGAGAAAAATGGAATTTCTTTGGAGTAAATACATATCCAGGGAAGGCCAGGCCACCTGGCATAGCCTCACAGCTAGAGCCACGCTCCTGCGAGGTACAGACAGTTATAAAAAATAAAATAGTGCATCCACTTCTGCATAGAAGTTTTCTGTTCTTGTAAACCGAATTAAATTAATCATTACATTTATCTACAGGCTGTTCTATAAAATCAATAAGCTCTAGCACTGCATAGCAATCAAAATATGACAAGGCACTTAAACTTTGCCAACTCAATCCAATTAATGATATCTTCGTTAGAAAACAGTCATTTTTATAGAGTTGGTTGACTCTTCAAGGACTATAATATAAGCTTGATATAAGCTCATTGATTTTTACTTTATGATTTCCAGTTGAAAGCAAACAGAGATCACTCGCTTTATAAAACTGTGAAAATATGTGTGTATTTAACATACCAGTATTATTTATAAGCAGCAGCTAATATTTAAGTGCCTCTTGTACGCCTTGATAAAAGTGGTTCATGAATTCAGCCCTCTCAGATGTTCAGAGGATGTTCTTCCACATTATTGCTATTGTCATTTGTCTTTCCTCTGACATGTGCAGTTTTTTATGCAGGAAAACTCTGTAGACGAGGCTCGTCGGCAAGGAGGAAGGCAGCCAGAATACCTATGAGGTGTTGCTGGAAACCGAACACCTCCAAAAATCCCAGCCTGGCTCTCTCACCTTTGCGTGCAACAGCCTAGGAGCTCGCAAGGCAGAAGGGTGACCAAGGGACCCTGAGGGACGCAGGAGTGGGATAACACTATGGGTGTAGGGGGTTGGAGGCAGAGAAAAGCTTATAGGGTGGTAAGGTTGATTTAGGGTAATGAGTAAAGGGAAAGAGGTTTGATTTGGAGTAGGGATTGGGCCAAGGAGAAGGACCTCAAGTCTCGTTGTGTGCTCATGAAGCTCACAAGCCCTCTTAGGAAATGAAAGGTAAAAGCAGCTCCTTCACAAGCATGCACCAGGAGGTGAGCAGCGTTGAAACCAGCTCTCTCCAAAGAGCACAGCGGGTATAAGAGCTCTTCTCTACTGGGTGGCGGTGGTTGGTGCTGTGTACGTGTGCATTTTGGAGAGGTGTCTCCATGCGACTCCCCCCACATCGAGCCAGCCAGGACAGATGAGCCCGAGCCCAGGCCAAAGCCAGAGCCAGAGCCAGAGCTGAGCCTTGGTGCTCCCTCCAGGACTTTAGTGATGCAAACCAGAGCTGGAAATTTTCAAGTCCAAATGTCCCAGTAAATGGGGCTGGTGAGTGCTCAGTCCAGAGGGCAGGAGTTGCACACAGGCACTGGGGGCTGGTGGGGTTCAGCTCCATGACAGGGTTTACAGGAGGTTTGATTTCAGTCATCAAGAGGCAGACAATGCCTGGATCCAACAGGATTTCATACTTTTTGTGCTGATGTTCATGAGGTAAGCACAAGACCACCCAGTCTGAGCAGTGATTTCACTGGCAGGGCACAGCATCTCCTCCCTTCAACAAATACATGGAAGAAATGGATTTAACCAGCAGGAAGGTGTCACTCCTAGGTCCTCAGGACAGACCAGCTGGTCTTTCTGTCGAGTCAAGTTGTTTGCTCTGTGTCAGGCCGTGACTCCACCTTTCCTGGCGCTTCTCCCTCTCAACCCCATGCAGCTGAATAGCCATTTCTAAGGCATCTTCTCAGGGAAGATAGTGGCCAGGTCTGGTGGCAACACAGAGTGCACTGTGTGTGCTGTGTTTGCTGTGTTTGCTGCAGACCAAAAATGGCTAAACCAGAGGGCTTCTCCCTGTCCTCTTTTCCTGGACAAACCCCAAAAACAACCTCCAGCATCTGAGTGGAGAAAAGCAAATCTATCAGCAGCAGAAATACCTAGGTACATCACATCAGTGTCACATATTTCTCAATAACAGTCCTTGCCAGCACAGCCACATTAGTGAGTGCAAAAAAAATCCTCTGATAATGACAAGTGCTTGGGCTTTGATGTTTTATTGTCATTAATAAGAGGCTCTTGTTAAAAGTTTGAATCTAGGAGGGAAGGAGGAGCCAAGCTGCTCCTATCCTATCAGTGCCCAGATCTTCCCAAAACCAAAGGAGGGTGTCCAGGGAATGAGGATCTGGAGTTTCAAAGAAAAATAAAACCAATAGTGAGGAGTTAGTTCTGTTTCCTTTCCAAAAGCATGAGTCTGTTTTCAGTCATCATACTGCAGATACAAATGAAAACAAACCCAAAAAATTGCATTTCCACAGTAATTCTCTGCAGTGACATGGTGCATGGTACATTACGTTACTGAGATGCCTTGCCTGGCACGGGGGGTCACTGACATGCACCACCATGTTACCACCGGCCACTGGCAGACAAGGAAGGAATGTAGGCACCGCAGAGGGGATGCAGACACTGCAGCACCAGGCACATGTCTGCAAGTGGGTACACTCTTCTGCCATGGCAGGAGATCTGTAAAGGCCAGTGGGAAGCCAGGGCTGCCACCACCATCAGGACCCAGGTGCCCGGGCTTGGCTCAGCGAGCAATGGAAGACCTGGTGGCTGGAGCCATTTATGGCATATTGCAAGATAGAAAGGTCTCATGTCCCTGAGAGCTCAAGTCATCAGGGCTAGGTGTAATGATCACAGAGGAAAGCTGCTCTTAGTCCTCTAGCTGCTCCTTCCCCCTTTCCAGCCCTGGAAGAGATTTAACAAGGTAAATAATTGGATGAGCCTCAAGACAATTGTTTTGATGGTCTTGAAATCAGACGGGTTAATAGGAGCTCCTCAAACCAGCAACAGGGGAAGGGGAGGAAAAGAATCAGTAACAAGAGGTGATTAGCAGACTGCACCAGGGGAGTCCAACCAAAGCTGGGGGAGCTGAAAAACAAACATGGAGGCTTGGCTGGGGCAGACAGCTCATTTCTGGCTGGGATAAAGTGTGAGCACGTGTAATGTATGCCTCAGTGCTGCCCATTGCTCTCCTATGGCTGCAGGGCAGCAGAAGGGTCACTCCCCCACACTCCGCTGGGCCCCTGGCATGAGTCAGTGACCGCAGGACAGTAGCAGCAAGCTGAGGAGCCATCAGCACACAGGAAGCACTGCCCAGCTGGTGCAGCCAAGGCAGTGGTACAGGCTTTGCCTCCCATTAATGGTGGCTGCGCTCTGCTCTGTCCCCATGGAGGAAGGTTGCTGGTGCAAAGGCAGCAGCAAGAAATTCCTTACAAGAGTGAGTGACAGTAATTGGGAGTAATTGCAGCAATGCAGACATGAAGAAGTCTTTTTAGCAATTCACCATTCCCTATAATATAATATGACTAATCCCCCTCTAAAGTGATGGTTATGACTGCAGCCTCGTCATTTTTTGAGTTTTGCCTTAAACTAGTTGTAAACTGAGATAATCAGTTTCTGTGGGATTATTAAGAAAGTTGCACATCTATTATGCTTCTCAAATCAGCCATTTTTCCACCTTGTCTTTACTTAATGTGTTTTTCCTTTTAGTCACCCTTTAAAAGAAGAAAACAAATGTCATTTGTCATTTGGGCCTGCTCTGCTGGTTACTGGTGCCATGGCAGACATTTCCTGCCAGTAAGGCAAATAAAATGTGGCCTAAATTCTGAAACACTTTGGCAGGGATCATAACTCCTATCTTCAACGTCTTGCAGTACCTCAGTTTGCTTGAATGTCATGTGACATTGAAACAGAGGCATTTGTCAGCAGCCAATGCCAGAGCTTGCTCTGGAAATAAGGGTTATCCAGAATTTAGGCTGAAGACAGACTGACAGCACCGTGCAACACCACTGCCCAGGTGTCAGCCTTCAGACCCATTTTGGAGGCCAAACTGCTGATGAAGCCTGAAGCTTATTTTCTCTGTCTCATGCCTTAGGTTATTTATCTGATGGGGTTTCCTACCTTCCTCCTCCCTGCCTCCCAGGGTGGCTGTCCTGGGAGAATGGGAGGTGTATTTATAATCCGTTGCACTGATACACACAAAATTCAAGGGTGATTGAGAAGGAAATGCTCCTGTTGTGTTTGGAATAACCCTTGTTCAGTCAATATTTCTGTTTCAGCGCTACCAACCAGCAGGGAAAGCTCAGCTGCTTTCAAGACACATTGCTTACCACATTGCTGAGAGCTCTGAAGCACTGGCTAGTCTTCAGCCCGGCTTTCTGGGACTCAGGTGGTGGCACTCCAAAAGAAAAGGGTGTAAGAAGCTAGGGAAAAAGGGTCAAACTTTTCAAGGGAGTGGATGAATGCTGATGCACCTGAGTTTCAAGGTGACAGGAATAAAGCTTCAGGGCCAAGACAAGGAATGCAGTGCCCTGCACACGGGTAGCCGTGCAACCTGCACCAGCAACTGCCTTGCCTGCCTCTCATCCCACTGCAAGGACTGGTGGATGAGGGTTCCTCAAAATAAATCTTCTCCACACCCAGGGTCTGTGGCAAAAAGCTGTATTTCCATATTTCTGAAAGCCAGACCTCTCACGTGGGTGTCTGAAACAGGTTAATGGTGGCACAGCAGGAATCCTCTGCCCTTGTTTCACAGAGCATGCCCCTCACAATTTCAAATAAAACAGACTGAAAAGCCAGTGGAGTTCTTGTGAACTTCCCTCCTGAATGAAGTATGCTAAACTGCTTCTTAATAGTGTGAAATGCCTTAATCTGGTATTTGGTGCTCTGGTATGTGTCTTATAGTCTTGTTTCCATCAGTCACAATTCCTCTTTCAGGCAGCCTGCAAAGTGACTCCCTTCTGCACACGCAGGTGAGCTATCGAAAACACAAACATCCCAAAGTAAACTCGGATATGACTTGCCATTGCATTTCAGGGTTACTGGCTGGGTGCCCGCATTAAAGAGCTGGGCTGTGGTGCCTGAGAGCAGTACAGAAAGAATATGAGTAAAGGAGAGAGGATCTGGCTCAGAAATTAGCAAATAAACCAAGGAGCAGATGTCAGAGTGTTTGAGACAAGGAAGGACTTGGATCGGGATATAATTATTTGCAGTTTGACCATTCTATAAAATTTGTGGGAAAAAAATGGACAAACACATTACACATCATGATTTATCATATTTGGAGACTCGCTGCTCTCATGGCAGTTGAGCACCAGAATGCCATCACGCAGGTCCAGAAAAAATTCCCAGTAACTTTTTTATAGTGACAATGAGCAGATTTCCTTCTGCAGCCCAGTACTAGCAATGAGCAGAGAGTCTTCTGCGGAGCCCATCTCGGTGTCTCTTCTGACCCCTCTTCCTCTCTGGAGCCAGACACAAATTCTTGACTGACTGCGGCTCTTTGAATGAGGCTCAGCACAGAGCAGCGCTCTGTTTCAGGATCTCCCCTCCTAAAAGGAAAGCCTGTATCCAACCTGAGCTTGCAGGGCAAATCTGCCCCTCTGCAGAATCCAGAAATGTGGCTTTAAACAGAAGTTTAGGCACCATCCCCAGAAATGATGTAGCCTGTTGTACCGTGACAAAAATTCACCAATGATGGATTAACAAGGGTATTTTCTGCCTAGCATGCTTAAATAACTTTGTATCCGTCATTCTGGAAATAGCTCCCAGTTAACAAAGCTCACTCACTCATCATGCATCATATGGACCCTATATTATCTGATCCTTTTAATTACCCACTGCAAAATGACTTGTCTGCCACCAGGCAAACCTGCCCAACACTGGTATAGATGTTACAGCACTCACTTCAGCACTTTTCAGAAATCCCACTGGTGCCTCACTGGGTTTCTGCAGTTATGGGACCTACAAGGACAGGCTGGTGGCTCTGATCCATACATGCCCCAGCTGGGGGCTTGGTCAGCCCCCATCAGTCCTGAAACACAGCTTGTGCAGTCATCCCACTGCCTCCTTGGCTTCAGCATCTTCGTGGTAATTCAAATAAAACTGCTAATTTCTGGGAGAAAAATGACAAAGCAAGCTATCAGAAGCAACTTGTTTGATTACTAAGAAAGGCAAGAAAGTGAATCAGCTCTGTTTCCTTGCAGTGTTTTTGGTATTCTGTTGGTGTTTCAAAGATTTCTCATCTCCTGACACACTGAGACATTCATCTACAGTTACAGTGAAAACCCACAGGTTTGCAGAAAAGTCAGAAATTTGTCCTCATCTGCTGCCTGTGATGCAGTCAAATGTTTCAACCCAGCAGCTCCAGAACACCTCATCCTTTTTGCAGCATTCGCTGAAGTATGTCCACTTCTCCCTCGCCCTTTGTTTCTCTCGCGGTGTTTCTCGGCTAAGGGCTGTGTTTGAAGAGGGCTTCACCACACACTTGCAGCAATACAAACATCAAGAGCCTTAGAGGTGCTCTGTGAAGTGGCTGTTAAACAGTAGTGCAGCTGTAGGAGAGAAGTGGGAGTAGAAGTAACACCAGGGTGGAAAACCGACCCGGTACCCCTCATGAAAACACATCAACAAAAACATGAGGGGCATGGGAATATGAAGTTAAACAAGGAGCTACAGGGTAGTGCCAGTGGCGAAGACACAGACACAAATACATTTATCAGGGGGAGGAAGAAGAGGCATTGTAATTCTGTGCAAAAATCTGAAGTGGAGTATACCTTCTAACTGTTGATTGTTTTTTCCTGAGCTGCTGAACAGAATAATTCTTATGGAAAAACACAGCAAAGATGTGAAGAAAACATATTAGGAAATCAGAATACATTTGTCAATCTAAATCACTGAGCTTTAAAAAATTACCAAATACAAATAACACCAGCAGCGAAATCCACACATGCACACAAGGACCAGATCCTTGGGGTGCTGGGGGATGGCATGGGAAGGGAGGCATTTTGGGTGGCAGAGACTGGATCCTTTTGCCAGCCCGGCTCTGAGCACCACAGCACAGACCTGCCGGCTGCCTTCTCCCCTAGGCAAGAGCATCGCCCTGGCCCTGCTGAGCTCCTCCCTACCTGCTTTCGTCCTGGCTTGGGGAGGGAAAAACCAAACCTCACCACACAAAGGGAGCAGGACCCTCATACAGGGAAGGGTTTGCTCACATCTAAACCCTGTGGCTGGAGGAGACCTGAATTAGCAGGATTTTTTTCCAGCTGTCTACCCAAGGACTTTGAACAATCAGCATTTAGTGCATCCAAATCACACCTGCAAACCAACAAGGTTTAGCTCAGGTCCCCTTTCAAGGCAGTTGTTGTGTGCCCCACATGTTTATATTTCTTTATTTATTTCCATACTTCTGCCACACACTGAGAGCAGCCCAGGATGCTGTTAGGTGGCACAAATCCTGTCTGTCTGCCCAAGCTTGGCCCTGGCAGGAAGAAGAAAGAACATCCCTGTTCAGATGCAGTCACACAGCGCTCTTTTGGGGACAAAACTGCAGTTCCTGTGAGTTTCCCCTAATCTAGCAGGGACAAATGCTGCTCCTACACACTGGCCTCTTGCATACCTGACTCTGACAGGTTTGTGACTGTATCCTGGCATGACTCTGCTCTGGACTATAGACCACTGTTTAGCTGTAAAAGGGAATATATTTTGTTCATATCAAAAAGCATAGCACCACAAGTAGGATGCGCATTGTATATTCCTGAGAACTGAGAAGAAATGCTGGCGTTGCTGGTTTTCTGAAATCCCCAGGGTAATCAAATGTCATTTTAGACCCAGTTGAACAACAGATGCCCTAAATTAACTGCATCAATTAGAAATCAATTTTGTGTCACTGGCACAGCCCCTTGTCTGGACACTGCCAGCAGCCAGAGAACCATGTTTTGATTAGCTGTAGTTGGGCAGGAGACAAAACCAATTGGTGGGGCAATGAGGTGGGTGGTGTAAGTGAGGTGCTGGTGCTCTCTGACATTGTGCCCAGCCCCATTTGCTGGGGGCGGGTTGCTTTGATGTGAGGATTTCTTTACAAGTCTCCATCCCTAATTCCTGACCAGGCGTTGTAAGAAGCAGTAGGAAATGCAGAGTGTGTTTTACCAGCTGCTTGGGCTCTTCCTGTTGCACTTTTTCACATGACGAAGTGACAGTGGTACCTGGCACCATGGCAGGCAAAAGTCCCCTTTGCAGTGAGCAAAGGCACTGCCTGTTCCCTTTCCCCTAAAGCAGCTAGGAAATTCAATATCTGCTGGGGAAAAAGTAAATTAAAAAAATCTTAAAATAGGCCTTTCCTTTTGGAAAAAGGCTCTTGCTGGTTGATTTTTTCTTTTTAAGACTTTGGATCTGTTCTCCTTCAGAGTGTGAGTCTGCAAGATCCTTTGGCCAGAGAGATGCTGGATGTTGCCAGACTGCAGACAAGCCATGCCCCTTGTAGACCAAACTCAGCGCTACTTTAGTGGCCTCAAGCTACTTGACATAACAGCAGCTAAGCTGATTTCTCTGTGGGTCCCACACACAGCCAAGCACTCTGCTTTCCTGGCACAAGTGGGCAGCCTCATCCTTCTCAATTCTGTGAGCCGTAAGAGCTTCCAAACAGCATTCTTTTTAAAGGGGAGCAGTCAAGGAGAGCTATGCTAATTATCTTGGGAAGAGGGTCCTTCAGGTCCTTGCCAGTTTTTATCAAAGCATAAAAAGCAATTATTAAAATTAATGCAATTTACCATGTGTTCTACTTCTAGCAAAGCTATTTTTGGCAAGGGTTGCCATCTGTCCCATTCAGCAAGATCAGCCACAGACTTTTGCTCTCTATTCCACTTCCCACAGCTCTGATGTGGAGCTAGGCAAACACACGCCTTTTTGCAGAGCCGAGTCCCTCAGCCGCGGCGTCTCGCTTACCTGACAATTGCCATCACACGCTGGCGAGTGTCCTGTGCAGGAGGAATGCTGCTGCTGCTTCTTGCCCTGTTGCTCTCTGCTGGCACTGCGGATGCCCCCACAGAGCATTTGGGTGAGCAAGTGACGCATCCTCTGCCCTTAGCAGCCACTGTCCAGTGGGATGATGTCCCCGTTTCCATGGGGCAAGTGGCAGATCCAACCGCAGGGTGACAAAAATCAGGTTCTGTCTGTACTTTTCACTGTTCTACAGCTTGTCTGACCTGAAGCAAGTGGAAATTAGTTCATTTCTGGTTTTATGGAATTGAAGATAAACCAGCACAAGGAAAATAAATGCCTAGGGAATAAAGACCAGGCTGCGGGATAGTGTCTGTGGGCCCACTGGCATTCAAAGTGTTCTCACAAGGAAACGCTGGAAACCTGGCACAAACACCTGTATAAACAGGAACACAGCAGGTGTGATGGTCTGGGGTGGAGGCAAGCGAATCTGTCAACTGACTGGAGTGCTGGAGATGGGGTGGTTTTGCATTTGCTTTCCCCTCGCAGTCCTCCGGTAACAGCATCCTCTGCACCGAGATGTCTCCTCCATACAAGTGAAAGAGAACCCTGCAAAGGGAATAGCAAGGGCAGCTCAGACTGCCCTTTGTGCCATTCGTCTGAAGTTGGGCAGGTGAAGGACGTTGGGTGGATGAAGGGGACTAACGTGACATACCGAAGTCACAGCAGTGAGCCAGTTTATTTCCACTGGAAAATAAAAGAAAAGCCACCTGCATTTTTACCTGTCCATTGAGCATTGTAAGAGGAAGGCAAGCCAGATGTGATGCTGTCAGTGAGATACCTACTTACTGGTTTCAGACTAGCTTCTTATTAGCACTTTGCAATGAAGAAAGATATAATAGAGTGAGGAGGTGTGATAATGACATAATTAAGAATGGAAACCTATTGAAAGATGTATGTTAAATGTCAAGTAGATGCTTGCCCAGCATAAAATTAATCTGGGATATAATCCCTAAAGAGATGATTAAATATATAAAGAAGGAACTCTGACTCCAAGTCTTTAGACTCAGGCTGTCTGATGGCTGGATCCCACAGCGTCCACGCTTGGCAGCACGACAGCATATTGCTTTCCGCTTGCCATACTTCCTGAATAAAAGAACCTGAGTCAAAATTTGGCAGCAAAGCAGTTTGTGCTTAAAGCCATTAATATCCCTACCTGGTGGGAGACAAAAGTTGGAGGAGCAGTTACTAGAAAAGCTGTCTGGAGGAAGAATTTGGTCAACACTACCTTGAAGTTGCCGCCGTTCACCTTCACTGCAGTGCTGCTCCGTGCATCGAAGTACAGAGATGCCTCCTGCAGACACACGCTCTGTCCTGTGTTGTGCCTGCCTGAAAATGAATTCTCAAAATAACGCTTGAATATGTTTCTCTGAGAATATTATCACTGCAACATCATGGCTAGAAGTGCTGCTCTCCAGAAATGATGTTCCTTTTGTAACCCAGGTCTGCAACAGTCTTCCGGTCAGACAGACTTACTCTGCTCAGAGGCACTGCACTCTCCTCAGATATCCTTCTCAGAGTCCTCCCAGCATTGCAGGGGGAAGTGGCATTTATCAGGATACTCAGTGAAAATTCTTCTCGTTTCATTTTCTCTCCCAGGCATTAAATTTGAGAAAAGATTCTTGTCTCTTTTAGATATTTAAAGACCGACATTAGTAATTTAAAGTTAATTAAGCAGAAGATTCCAGGCTAAATTCTGTTCTCACAAATAGCAGTGAAACTGTATTAAAAGGAGTTCAGTGAGCTTCACTGTGTAGTAACTCAGGAGCAAGGGCTTCTCTCAGGCCAGTGGAGTCACTCGTGTGTTAAGTGCAGGCAGCACCTGGCACTCCATCAGTTAGTTCAGCAGAGTAACTCCCCGCGAGCACCAGTGATTATTTTCATGGAATATTGTGTATATTATCCTGCTTTTTTTTATTACATTTAAACAATAATATACAGATGATCAGGTTGCTGAATGGTGATAACCACAGGTTTTAGTGTTTTGTTCCGATTCCAGAAAAACATACCCATTTCTGGTTTACATTTGTGTGGATATGTGTGCAAGGGCACACGTGTGTCTCTGTGTATTAAAAACAGAAATATAATGTCTCACTGCACGAAAGGAAAAAAATTCCATTTGGGATTTCATCTTCCTGGAGCGTAGAAGATCTCAGTGCCTAGATGGTAGGCACACACGCCCTCTAGCCAGCCACATTCCTCTTCTCACCTAATGCCTTTTGGGTTTGTGCAGTAATTATGTGTACTGGAGTTTCATTGCTGTATAGAAAGAATACTAACAGCCTAGCTGAAAATGTATGTATTGCATAACCTCACAGGCACATCTCAGAAGGTGATAAATACTTCGATTTTTCTCTCCAATTTTATTGCTCATGCTAGATGCACAGACGTAAGATACATTCGCAAATACCAATCCCAAAGCAACATCCAGTATGGGACAGACTATTAATAATGGCACTGGCAAGACATTATGCCAGGAAACACACACAGTGATTCCTCCACACAGCTCAGATCTCCACAGTGCCATGAGGAAATGGCCTGGTCCCCTCCTCACTGTGCAGGCACAACCAGTCCCTCCTGGGGAGGAGAGCACCCATTCCAACTCCCTGAGCTTTGCAGCTCTCTGAACGCCATGCCAAGGGCAGAGCCAGTTCTGATCTCACATGCATTAGTTAACTTCTCAGTTTACAACTTACTTCAGTGGAACTATTCCTAATTTGTGATGGATCAAGCCTACAGATCAATATTGCAACGTGGGGTTTTTTTAAACGATGCAAGGCCAAATTTCACAAAATTCTGAGCACAGTTGCCTACCATAATAATCAAAGGCAGGGCACCTTGCAGGATCACGCCAAAGTCCACTGTGTGACACTTTGTTTGGGATCAAAGAGTCTCCTGCTTTAATTGATGGAACATATAGGAAGAAAAATGAATAATCAGAAATAATTGCAATTTATAAAGTAAATTACACCATTAACTACTCCAGAAATCAATAACCAGGCACAAAAAGAAAATCAGTTGAGGGGATGACAGAAGAAAAAATAAATCTCTTGGGCATCTTGCCACTCTGGGGATTTTAATTTTGAGTTTTCCACTCCCAGCTATCCATTCTTATTGCCCATCCATCAACCTCCTGATGAATATAAAGGACTCTGGTATGAAACACCAGAAGATTGCTGGGTTGGTAGAACAATGGAAAGAGAGTCTTTAGGATTTGAAGGAGGTAGGGTAAATCACAGATGATAGTTCAGAAAAGCTTGTCTCTGCTATTGTTTTTTTCTCCTAACATCTTTAATAGTGTTGGCAATCTAATGACCATTTCAAAAGTAACCAAAACCACACTCATAGGCAAATCACTTGGAAATCTCCTCCCAATTGACTTGAACAAGTGACATAATTTTTAATAGAAGCACAACATGATTTATGCCTTTGCTTATTGGTATAGTTTTAAACAGGGACAAAGTGGTTGTTTAATCTTACTCCCACGTTAGAGGCATTTATCTTCCACCCCTTTGTATTTACTATTTCCATCTTCATAAGAATGCCGACACTGTATCCTCCACTAGTAGCAGTACTCCTCGGTGCAATGGCACTTATGGATATCTCTACATTTGGGGGTTTATTAATGAACATTCTGCTTATGACAGGTTATCTGCTGTGGATTTCAATCAAGGAGTTAAAGGGAGATCAGGCAGGAAGCCTGCCTGAAACTGCTGGTGTTGCTGCATAGGTAGTTGTAGAAACCAAGACCTCTCCGTCAAAAGAGGGTGATGAGGCCCGTCCTACAGGAGTGGAGCATTGTTGAGAAAAAAGCACATGCAGCTGACCCAGACTGTGAGCTGCAAGCAGGGGAGGTCATGCTCTCTGGGGCACTGGAAAAAGCTGGTGGAAGTGCTGTATGAAACAAGGCATTGTGTGGACTGCAGTGCGCTTTTCGGCAGGTTGAGGCTGTCTGCGGAAGAGGCATTTACTGGTCCGTACAAGCATTGCTCAGTGGCAGCTCCATAGTGCCCTGGCTTTGGGTGACCTCACTAGAAACTGCGGGAATTGCAGCTCTCCCTGCGAAGGAAAGCACGAGTCTGTCACTTGGAAGGGGTAACGGGTCAGAAGAAGGGTCTCAGTGGGTGCAGCTTTTCCCAGAGACCGTGAAGCTAACCTTTGGTGCAGCTCTTGCAGTTGTACACCACCACCCGTGCAGGAATGATCAATTGGTCAGGCTCCACTGGAGCTGGAGAAGAAACACTACGATCAGTATTGAAGAATACTCCCAAAGTTGACTGTATGTTTCCCATACACCACTACAGCTTTAATTTACCACCTTAGATAAGGAGAGAGAGCGGAGAGAAGACAGACAAGCAGGTTTGCAGGCACACATGGGGAAGGGGAGGAAAAATGTGCAAGAGCAATCTTTGATGCTTGCACCTAGTGGTTCAATCTTGGGCGTAAACAAGGGCACCTGCAATTATGAGAATATTTTATGGTTAATGACTGCTGGTTATGTTGCCAATTACAAAGTGTCACGCATGATTATTTTGTATCTTTGTGCTTGATCAGTTGAATGTGTAATCTTTATCTCCCTGTGTGTTTAGGACTTGGTTTTACACACAGAGTGATGGTTTTCTATTTCTGGTAATTTGCCAGTCGAAACATGATGTACACGACCCGGGTACAGATCTCTCCATTTTAATTTCTCCCCACCTCTACCCTCAATAACCAGTCATGTTTCACTGATCTTTGCAGAGTAAAAACTAAAAAGGAAGAGATAGGGGGAAATTATTTGCAAATTTTCCTTGTTGAGCCCTGTCACTCCAGTGACAGCCTTCCCTGAATCACTCCCTCATTTGGTTTTGGAAAGTGGTTTGTAATCCTTTCAAGGCCAGATGTATTTTCTTTGGATCATCTTCCTGTTCACTTTCAGGTCCGGAGGCCGATCTCCCCGCTGCTTTCATCAAAAGGCGTTATCGATTGTGATAAAACATAATCTAGAATATTCCCAGTCATGCACACATAAAAAGATGGCTGAAGTCCCTGAGTAGCAGAGAAGACCCTGCAGAAGGGCTTCCTACATTCCAAAGGACAGGTAAAAGCTTCTGAAAAATCAGCAATTTTGTATTTTTCTGTTCTGCGCCAAAGCCGGTTTTCCTTCCATGAAAGAATCCAGCAGGCAGCTTGCCTCACCACAAATACAGATGGTCTTCAGTCATGCTGACCAAAACAAGTTGCTGGGAGAGCTTAGTTACTGCTGCCTGTATGAGCTTCTACCAAAACTGGTGCGGGATGCGGGATGCAGTCCTTTCCAGGTCCTACATGACACATGCACCAAGCCTCAGACTTTTGCAAAATGGTTGCACAGATTCAAAATAGGACACCAGGAATGATCTAGGATAGTAGCAAAGGTCCCACCACCATGTCACCATTCATAATAATATAAATATTTATCCCCTTCTATGACATATTTTATTTTGTAGCATTGAACCCACTTGTTGAAGTGAACGTGTGTCATTCCTTGGCCATACCACTGGTATCCAGGCTGAAATGCTAACCTTTACATGCATAGTTAAGTCAGTGTTTATGAAGGTATGGTGTAGCAAAGCCTTAATTTTTGAGTTGACTGAAATTCAAAAAGCTTCTCTAAAATAATTTTTTAAAAAAGAACTAAAATATAAGCAAGAGCAAAACAGATGCAGAGAGGAGTGAGCAGAAGTACTATGGAACTTGGCACAGTGTTCGAACACTCCTTGACTTGGCATATGCCTTTTTCCACGTTACTCCTGCTCACAGGATCTGGGAAAGGGCTGCCCTTCCTCATGGAGTGTTTTTTTTCCTGGGCTAACCCCGAGAATTCAGCACTACGGGCATAAGGAGACATTTTGTGCCTGCAGCTGTGTGCCAGTGGATGTGTTCTTGCAGGGTTTTCTCCAGTGTTGGTGCTGAGGCAATGGCACATGTGTTAAATGGACATGCGTGTTACACTGTGCATCTTTAAGGCGCTATATGAAAATTAACTAATTAGTCAGCAAGGGAAAGAGCTGTGAGAAGGCTGCTTCAAATGGCAGAAGCTGCAGGGGATGCAGCTCGAACACCAACTGCGGCTCTGAATGCGTAAAGGCCTGAAGAGAACAGGGAGGGAGGCAAAGGGGCTAAAAGGCTGGAGCAAGCCTGCAAGAGGCCCTCAAAAATACAAAGAAACAGAACGTGTTAAGAGTGGCAGCAGCTCACGTAGGTACAATGGTTATATTAAGAATAGACTGTCAATCTCGACTGTTAGCCTTTAGCATGGAGAGGAGATTATATTATACCATAAATGCTACCCAAGCCTTAATTACAGCAAATCAATGCTTTGACATGCAGCTTCAGGAAAACAAAGGCCCCAGGGTAAAAGGAGGTTTCTACATTTCCGTTAACTTTGCTCCAGACTAGGGAGACCTCCTGTGTGTAACTTCTGAGCCCTTCCGTTTGCCTTTCTTAGTTTCCTTGGAAATATATATATACCTTTCCTCGGGAACTAGAGATAATGTGTTAACTAAAGCACTGGTCTGGCATTCGAGGTCCCAGGTTACGTTCCCAGCTAACATAGAAGCTCCACTGACAGTGCAGCACCACTGCTTGCCCCATTGTCTCTGTTCTGCTTGCTTGGGCTGTGATTTTTCTGGCTCCTTTCCTTGGGAGAAAGTCTCTGAGAGTTGAGAGTGAATGAACACTCTTGGCCACATGCACAAGGCTAAAACTGTCTACAGAGAAGTTAAGTGTGGTGGTATGGGAGGACCTCACTTTAGAAACCAGGCTTATCATAGCTGCAGTAAAGGAAGTGAGAACGTGCTCAATGCCAGTGGATCACCCAGCATCACTATGGCTTGACAGACCCCGGTAGGTCTGGGCCTAGTTGAAGGAAAGGGATTTGCTATTTTCCCAGTGTGCAACACGGTCGTTGCAATGGAAGTGGACACACATCCTGATGTCACAAAAACTGCCTGGTTAGGGATGACTGAATACAACACCTCAAGGGCCCAGCTACAGGCTGAGACACAGACTGGCTCTTGGCACAACTTTTCTTTTTCTCCCTGCCCACATGAAAGAGCAGGGCTGAAAGCCCTTTCCTGTGGGGTGAAGAGAGTGATGAGATACAAACATCATCCTCAAAGAGCGCTCAGCTGCCTTCCCTGGTCTTGAGGAGGAGCCCTTAGCTGAGGGAACTGGCTAGCTCATGTCCGTGCCAGATAAAGAATTTTTTTAAGACAGAATTAGAGGAAAAAAAAAAAGGAAGAAAGGGAGAAAAAAAAAAAAGTGTGTGCTGGGGAGGGGGAGGGAGGGGGGGGAAGAGTTATTTACCAGTGTGGGAAATTGGAGCTTTATCAGGAGTTTTCTGAGGAGATAAGGAGCTGGGCTGGCCCATGTCTACGTGGCACAGGCACACTCGCTGCCTTTGAATCTCTCAGGAAAGAGCAAAAGGAGCTGCTGACATTTCTGCTTAAAAGGAAGAATCAATGAATCTTTGTTTCCCACTGCCTGCTTGTTTGACCTTATTGTGTTGTGGCATAGAAAAGAAAAGGGAACGGGTGAGGGGAGAGGGGATTCATGCTAATAAAATCCAAGACAAGATCACAGCCCTCTGATCATCGCTGGAGATGCTATTATTTGGTTGTTGTCCTATTTGCCGCTGTTACTCATTTCGGATTCTTGCCTTGCTGTAATAAGTCACACTCTTTCCAGCCATCATCCCTGTATTGACAGGCAAATGTCACCCACGTTTGATTGACGTCCATTGCTCCTGAATACAGAAGTATGATTTAGGAATCAATTCTGTTTGTTTATTTAAACAGCTCTTTGTGTACCTTGTATATCTGCGAGCAGGACAAGTTCCTTAATATTTTCTCAGGAGAAATGCCACTAATATTGCACATTCACCTTCCCACTCAGTCACAGAGGTGCCCACCAGTCCTTGGAGGAAGAGAAGAAATCTTTGAAGCACGTTTAAAAAAAAAAAAAAAAAAAAAGAAAGAAAAATAGAAGAAAACCCCAGGACCTGACAAAAACACTTCGCTGCCCCCCGAGTTGAGCCAGGGAGACCTTTCCCTTTCCCTCAGGTCCAGGCATCTGTTGATCTGCATATGCCCCGCGCTTTCCTTTGGCTGCTAAACAAAAGGGAAGCCTTTCCCTCGGTGTCCGTTTGCCAGCAGAGCGGCGGCTGGCTCTAACGCCGGGAAACACTGCAGCCGGCGGCGAGCGCGTCAGTTTTAA
This sequence comes from Laterallus jamaicensis coturniculus, assembly GCA_022605575.1. NCBI lineage: Eukaryota > Metazoa > Chordata > Aves > Gruiformes > Rallidae > Laterallus > Laterallus jamaicensis. The sequence goes on from JAKCOX010000008.1 coordinate 2,279,404, forward strand.
TTCACGGGAAGAGCCGTTCCCTTCTCTAGCTTTATAGTTGTAATCGGGGTGAGGGGGGAGAGGGACATCCGAAACGGTGAGAGATGCTAATCTCTGTTATTCTACGAGGTGGGAGGTATATTTTCAAATAACTTCCACTTGGACAATCGGTAACTTTAAAGCATCCCTACATTTAAAGAGGTATGTCCAAATAATAAACCAAACCCCGCACCCAAACAACCACTAACATGGCAGGGCAGCCTCAGGGAAGCGTTAAGCAGGAGGTGGATTGACCTTTAAATGCTCGATCGGTGACCTGAAGGGTACCCAGAGGCTGCTGAGCGCATCTCTTCCTTTTGGTCTGCTCCAGAAAGAGCTGTCATCGCAAGATGCAGCTAGTGAGTGAGGCTCACGATTTCAGTTCATCCGTTCGCGGGAGGGGTGGGGGAGGGAGAGAGGAAAAAAATATATATTTCCCACACTGCCAGAGTAATGCCAAACTCTCTGTGAGTGGGAAGAGCAGAGCAGATGCTGGAATGAGATGCCAAAGCAGCTCCCCTTTCCCCTGCGCTTTTGGGTGCCTATAAATTGCTCCAGCGCGCTCGTCAGCCTCCTCCTCTCCTGGCAGGTGGCACCCGGGCAGGATCCCGCTCTCTCTCCGGCTCCGGCTCCGGCGCGGCGCGGCATCGCGGGCTCTCGGCGGCGGGCAGCGGGGCGGTCGCGGGGCGGCCGGGAGGCGCGTCCCCGCTGAGGACTGTCGTCTCTGCGAAAAAAAACCACCCAAAACAACAAACCAAACAAAAAAAAACCCGAAAGAAAAAAAAAAAAAGAAAGAGCGAGCGAGCGAGGCGGCGAGCGGGGCGATCGCGAGAGGAAAGGCAAGTTCCAGGAAAAGTTGACTCGGACTGGCACAGCCTGCAAAAAAAAAAAGTCGATCGCCAGCGGAAGCATAAAAGTGCGGGCGGCCGGGGCGCGGCGGCAGCTCTCTCCATCCCTCCCGCCCGCCCGGCGGCTGCAGCGGCCGCAGCGGAGCGCCGCGACCCGCGGGAGCCCCCGCCGCCACCGGCAGCGGGAGGGCGGCGAAGCCCCAGGGGAGCCGAGCTCGGGCGGGCTCGGCGTTTTTTCGGCTCTGAGGAGGTTCCCGACCAACCATCAAGATTTTGTCCAAAAGCAGACAAGAGGATCGCCCTGCGCTGAGCCGGCTGGTGGGCAGCAGGCGGCGGCTGATCGCGGCCGGCGCGCTGGGGGTGGTGATGGTGCTGCTGCTGGTCATCCTCATCCCGGTGCTGGTCAGCTCGGCTGGCACCTCGGCGCACTACGAGATGCTGGGCACCTGCCGCATGGTCTGCGACCCCTACGGCGGCACCAAGGCGCCCAGCACGGCGGCCACGCCCGACCGCGGCCTCATGCAGTCCCTGCCCACCTTCATCCAGGGGCCCAAGGGGGAGGCCGGCCGGCCGGGCAAAGCGGGGCCTCGCGGCCCCCCGGGGGAACCGGGGCCGCCCGGCCCGGTGGGGCCGCCGGGTGAGAAGGGCGAGCCAGGGCGGCAGGGCCTGCCGGGCCCCCCCGGGGCGCCGGGGCTAAACGCGGCGGGGGCCATCAGCGCCGCCACCTACAGCACCGTCCCCAAGATCGCCTTCTACGCCGGCCTCAAGCGGCAGCACGAGGGCTACGAGGTGCTCAAGTTCGACGACGTGGTGACCAACCTGGGGAACCACTACGACCCCACCACCGGCAAGTTCACCTGCTCCATCCCCGGCATCTACTTCTTCACCTACCATGTGCTCATGCGGGGCGGCGACGGCACCAGCATGTGGGCCGACCTCTGCAAGAACAACCAGGTGGGCGCCGCGCCGGGCGCCGGGGGGAGCCGGGGACATGAGCGCAGTGGGGGCCCGGGGGAAGCCAGGCTTCTGGAGGAAAGTCGGGTGCCGTGAGGGGAGCGGGCACCCGGGGTGGGGGTAGGGCTCCTTGAGGGCAGCAGGTGCCCCGGGGCAGCCAGGCTCTTTGAAGGGAACAGGCGCCGTGAGAGGCAGGGACGTCCGGGGCGAGCTGGGATCCTTAGGGGAGCGGGCGCGCGGCGGGTGAACCGGACTCCCCGAGAGAGCGGGTGCTGTGAGGACAGCGGGTTCCGGGCGGAGCCGGACTCCCCGAGGGAGAGGGTGCCGTAAGGAGGGCGGGCGGAGCGGAGCGGGAAGGGCGGGAAGCGGGCGGGGAGGGGAAACGGGCGGCCGCTGGAGGCGGCGAGGGGTGGGGGAGAGGGGCCTGAGCCGCGGGCGGGCAAGGCGAGCCGCCGGCGGAGCTGAGGGGGCTGGCGCCCGCCGCTCCGCAGCCCGCGGGAACCCTGCGGGCAGCGATGGGGCTGAGGCGCGGTGCGCTGCCCCGCTCCGCCGCGAGTGCCCGAGGACCCCCGGAGAGGACGGGGGTTCCGCGCAGAGCCGAGGCCACCCGGGCTCAAGGCACTCTTTTCCCCGAGAGCCACGCCGCTGTTGCCCGCTCCCAGCCCGCTATCCAGTCGACCTGCGGGCAGAGCGGCACTTGGCCGGCGTCCGCCCCCTCCCCGTCCGGAGCCAGACGCCGTGTCAGCCAACCCGCGGCCGTGGAGCACTCCCTTCAGTGCTTCGGCTGGGACGAGAGCGGGGAGCAGTCGCGGTGGTCGCGCAGGCAGCGCTGTCCCCATGGGGGCTAGCGGAGCCCTGGCTGGGGCCGGGTGTTCCCCCGGGGCCGAGAAAATTCCCCGGGAAAGAAGGGAAGCCGGGGGCGGCGGGTGAACTCAAGAGAGGGTGGTCCTGCGCGGGGAAAGGTGAGATGCGGAGGAGGAAAGCGGCCACGGGACGGGGCTCCCACGCAGCTGGGCGCCGCTTGTGACACGCTCATTCCCCGGCGGGGGAGGGAGGTTTCCTTCTGCCCGGGAAAGCCGGTAACCGCGTGAGCTCGGCATCCGCGGATCTCGCCCTTAGGCGAGCCGGGGAAGGACCGTGCGGTGATGGCACACCGTGCCCCCGGCCCGACGTCTGCCAGCACCCCGCGGGAGGATGGAAACCTTCAAAATAATTAAAGATACTGCCATGCTGCTGTCTGAAATACAGAGGAATCATCCATTTTAATTAGGATAAACGTTGCTTCAGATACCGCAGAGGCTGTGCCTGTAACGTTGCCCCCGGGGAGCCGTTCTTGGCCATTTCGCGCTCCTTCCATAGGTAGTTAACAGCCGAGGGCTGTAATTAGGATAGCGCTTAGCGGCACCGCCAGGGTATTATCCACCATCCCTCCTGCTCGGGGTGCCCGGCTTTCCCGCGTCCCCCGGAGCTCGGCGGGGCTCCCGCCGGTCCCCCGGCTCTCCGTGGGTCGGGGGGGCGAGGGACGAGCAGCCGCTCAACAGGTCATCAGCTGCCTGAGCTGTCCCGGCGCGCCAGGAGCTACGGGGCCGGGCCGCCGGCTCTCCTCGGGGAGCCCGGAGCCCAGCGCCGGCCGCTCTGCCTGGGCTTTTCACCCTGGGGCGGGGTAGGCCGGGGGAAAGGGGTAGGAGGGGGCGTCGACCCGCTCTACGCGGTGTCCTTAGGATTGAAAATCGGCCGCCGTGTCCCCGCCGTGCCTCGCCGGTGGCGGAGGGGCTCGTTCGTTTGCGTGTCTCCTCCCCCGCCAAGCGCGGCCGGCGCGGCGAGCCCCGAGCTGCTCCGCGACCCTCCGCGCTCGGCGCCGGCAGCGGGCGAAGCTGGCGCGACTCGTAACCTTTTGTTGGAGGCTGCTGTGAAAACAGAGTAACGAGCCCATCAGCAGCAATTAATTAAATTAGAGAACGCCTCCCGCAAACACAGTCCCAGCAGATAAGCCGGGGCTAATAAACCAAATCACGGCGTGATACAGCCACGCCGATTTCTTCAGGCGAAGGCAACACTCTCAACCCAGAGATGGTCATTTCATTTGCGATTAAGAACAATCCATTTTTGGCCGTCGATAAGTGTTTATTTCCCCAAACCCCGAAAGCCAAACACACGCCAGTACTTTTTAAGAAGTAAGAATTATAACTATTAAATTGAGCCCGCAGTCTAACTGTTCCCAAAGACGATTTAAGTACCAGACCTGAGACACATTAAACTCACAGAGAGTCAAATATGTTATTAAAAAAAAGTGCAAGGGTTGGTTCTACATACATATTTACTTGTACCTATGGAAAGAGAAGTATTTGGGTGCACACCTGCATACGAAGTATTTAAACCATGCAGAGTTTTAATTCAGCAGCATCGCTTTTTGGTTATGATTTACACTTGAAACACTAAACGCTGATGTGATGTGACAGCAGCTGACTATGTGTATTATTTCTAAGAAAGCTTGGACATTTTGGAAGTAACTCGTTAACCGGAGTCTGGCAAAGAAAACATAGATTCAGTGCTTTCTGACAACGAAGAAAAACAAAGCCTTGGAAAGCGTATGGATTAACTGGGAAAAAAATAACCCCCCCTAAGCCATGCACAGGAGGCTCCTCAAGGTCCCGGCTGTTAACACATCGCCTTCTTGGCTGGTTGTAAAGCCTGAGCAGGGAAGTGCTGAGCTCACCGAGCTCGGGGAGACTGTGTGTGCAGCCCGAGAGCCTGGTTTGGCGGAAGATGAGGTGAGCAGTCACGCAACTTAGGGAATGCACAGTTCGTTAATGCTCTAATTCTGAGGTACATTTACCCTCTTGCAGGAGGGGACTGAGGATTCATTTGGGACTGTTCTGCCAGGCTTTAGAAAAGGAATTGGCCTGGCTAATCAAACAAGGAGGTAACCCCCCTAAGAACAGCACACCGGAGTTTGCAGGACAGTCGTTGCTGTACGTGGGGCAGTAAGAGCCACGCTTTGCTTTCTGGACTGCCAATACCCAGACTAATTCTCTTCTTCAGCCAGCAGAATCTAGAATCTTAAAAATTAAATATCCATGCTGCTGTTGTGAGCATCCATATGCTGACTCCCTTAGGATAGTCACGGGTACAATTCAAACTCCCCTTTGCTACCCCCAGAAATGCCACGTTTTAGACGAATCCCCCAGTAGCATTTCATTACGATGTAAATGAAAATCTGGAAAGTAATTTAAACCATTTTGCTTGCCAGAATACAGGATACTAGTTCTCTATTTCAGTCTTATTTATTCCTTCTCATTTACGCTGCCAGCACTCTCGGCCCCTTGTTTTCTTTGGAGGGTATTTCCAGGGTTAATGGTGCAGACCCTTCACCTCCACCCTGCCAGTCATTAATCCAGAGGAAATACCCGGTGCTTAGAATAATTATTGCTTAAACACCAGCAAAATAGACCTGCTCTGTAAACAATAGGAGGCAGTTCGGGCTCAAGAAGTGCTGAAACAGATGTGGTTTATCATCATGCCCTGTATCAGTTTATATTTGCAGACTGTCACGCCACTGCAAGCCTTTTAAGCCTTTCTCACTCTTCACACAGGATGCATGAGGAATTTCCACCGTCATTCTTTTTAAGCTGGATAACACCATAAGCTCCTGCATAGTAAAGAACTCCCTCCTTTTTTAACATTTCAATATTAATGTGAAATCATATCACATGAAAATTTAATTTGGAAATTTATCATTTAAACTTTGAAACAAATCCATGGAAAATAGTGATGTATAGCCTATTTTTTCAATTCAGAACAGGTAAAATCCCACATAAAATACGCCAACTCATGCATTATTGCTTAGTTCAGGTTTGCAATAGCACTAAATCACTCCCTGCTCTGTAACTGTGCTAGAGGAAAGACAAGCAACAAGCAGATGATGTGTAACACTGAAATAAATCCCGTACAATTATGTTTAAATATTTTACCCAACAGGGTCAAATTACACATAAATGATTTGGAGACTTACAGCACCACTGACTATTCACTGCTGCAAACCAACATACATCTCGCAATTACAGATTACATCCTGTTTGGTAGTAATGCCGAATTTAAACAGCAGGGAAATACCTAGGGAGAACTGGGGGAAAAAACGGTGTTTCAGTGAAAGTTGCAAATGAAAAGTCCTCACACGGCTTGTAAATTCCAAAACCTCTCCAAGCAAATAGCCACTTGCCTGTGATTTTTCAGATGTGCACCCAGAAATTTGACGTTTGCTTACTGAAATGTGGCAGCAACGGTTTTTCCTCACCCAGGCTAGGATCCTTACCGGCACCTTGTGTGCATGGGACCATGCATGAGTATGGGTGGGCACATACTTTTTGGACTCTTTTTGCAGCACGATCCTATTTATAACATTAAATCACCCCTGGGAAAAGTCCAGCCTGGTATCAATAGGGTCTCACTGTGTCAAATTCCGCTGACATAAAAGTTGCACCGATGTCGAGCTGGCACATGACCAGGTTCAGTTCTCCCAACTCCAGCTATTAGTATGCACAGATTTTAAAAGGCTCCAAACATTTACAGGAACGCCAACAGTTGTGTAGGAGCCAGGCGACTGAGAGAGGAGCAGGTCATTGCCTTACTCTCAAATGTTGCATGGTAGGAGAAAATAAGCAATAACTGTGGGGAAAAACACCCTGCAAAGTATGTTGCCAGTCAGTCAAAGCGGCAGCTTCGCATGGTGAATGAGATGTTGAGGGTGTGCTTTAATCTCACCGCGCAGGAAAAGTGGTCTGAGTTTTCTTAACCGCTCGTTATGTATTTTATGTAGGTTCGTGCTAGTGCGATCGCTCAGGATGCTGATCAGAACTACGACTACGCCAGTAACAGCGTGGTTCTTCATCTGGAGCCAGGAGATGAAGTTTACATTAAATTAGATGGAGGAAAAGCACATGGAGGAAACAACAACAAATACAGCACATTTTCTGGATTTATTATTTATGCTGACTGATAACGAGTAAAAAGACCCACCAAACCCGTCCAAAAACGAAGCCTGCTCTTCTAAGCAATGGATTTGCGTGGCAAAAGTCAATGAAACAAGCACCCCAGCAGAGAGCGACCACCGAACACCTCAGAAGCGGGGGGGGGAAAAAGCTACCTGATTCACATCTGTACCACACAGAGAAACCTTATGTTAAAGAAATCACAAAAGAAGTTAAGCAGATGTGCGATCCACTACCGCCAAAGCAAATACTTCCTCATTGTTAGTGTCCATGTGAATGAAGTCCTACATAGATCAAGTTTTTATAGGAAAAAAAACCAACCCCACACCTAAGGACGCTGAGTAATTTCTTCAGTGTATATGATACTTTGATGTGTTATGATCTTGCTGCTTTATCCATACTTCAGCTTTGGTTCTTGTGACTTACTTGCTAACAATGATGTTTGGAGTCCACTCATAGTGTGGTGAGGAATGATTTTACAATAAAGGGAAGAGGTAATCAAAATATACTTTCTCTCTCGAAAGGAATTGTTTGCCTTGTACTTTTCTTATCCTTCCACTTAAAACTAGAAACTAATCAGCTTCAAGCCTTAACTCAATGTTCCCGCTTTGTAGGTTTACATTAGACTTATAACATCAATCCAGTAGAGTCATTTAAATTTTGTTTTCCCCTTAGCTGTGTTCTAAAAGGATAGAAGAAACAGGGTTTTTTTTAACCCCCAAAAAAATCAAACACTTGAAAAACTGTTCTTCTCAACCAACCCCCTGATTCCACCAACGCCAATGGCGAAGCTCCCATTGACATTAGTGGAAAAAGGATTTGGCTTTTAATTTGTAAACCTGTAAATAAATATTTAGACAATTATTACAGGCCCATTCTTGATGGTTAGTTGTGTAAATATTTAGCAAGCCTGGCATCCACATCCTCAGACTAAGGTAGAGTGTTTTCTTTGCAGCAATTAGTCTTCATTAGTCTTTTAGCACTTAGTCTGTACTTGGGTACCACTTTTAATAAAACAGTTGACTTTTAACATACTGCAGATGTTCAACTAGACTTTCATAGGAATATAATGGGTCAAACCCTTATTTGTCTTAGGTGTCTTGTCTCACTGAAGTTAGTGGGATTATTCTCACAAAGGAAGAGTGGGGGGATCTGACACACAAGGAAATGTTGTCACACAGACTTTTTCCATGGTAGCTAGTTACCAGTTTGTAGTAAGGCGTGCCTACAGAATGGACATGGATAAGCATATTACCAAAAATAACACATATGCAAAGAAAGAAGCAGATATTTACATGAAAAAAAAAGAAAAAAAAGGAAAAAAGTGTGTATTAAATCCTATTTTTCTCATTCATATATATAAATATATATATAAAGTCTCAAAGAAGTTTAATCCATATAAAGGATTAATGGCTTCGAGAATTAAACTAAATGCAGGTACTGTGAGTTACATAGTTATAAAAATGCTTTAAAATCAGTCATGCCAGTAGTATCCAGAGAATACTTTTATTCAGACAATGGATTTATGATTTGTTTCGGTTTGGGGAGGGGAGGCTGCCTATTTCTCTCAGGTTACAACTTGCAGATTCCGTTCTAAACCTAAACTCTAGCAAGGTAATTAACTAACTCCTTGGCACATGGGCTTCTGTTACTATTTTTCACACTTTGGCAAAATCAATGTAACATTTCTATCAACTGTTGAAGAGTAATAGAGGCTACCCCCAGCATTTCTATTTTATGGAATTTGCCAAAAGCAACCTTGTCTAATGGACTAAGGGTACAAACTCAGATTTATCGGCACTAAGATGCTGAAAGTGTCTGCCACTGTGACAAAAAAAGCTCTTCGGTGCTGGCTGCTCAGTAAAAGTCTGGTGAAGATGTTAGGAATCTCTCTACATCTCATTTGAATGAGTGGAGCTGTTCTTAGCCAGAACGTGTTACTCTCTCTGTTTCTGTTTTGAATCGCTCGTTCAAAACAAACACAGTGTTGGTCCAGGCTGACCCAGGATCGCCACTCTAACTCCAGACCTAGGATTTCTAAAGGGACATTGTGCTGCCAGTCGCTTGTGTAGTGTCTCACCAGAATGGTTATAACGCTCTTACTTTATGACAAAGTGCCAACTTATATCCGTACATTGCAGTGACTATTCCTGATTTTTTTTCTACTGAGGTAGTGTGTTATAATAACAGATGTGTAACTGCCTTCATGTCTGTTTCTTCCAGTGCTGCTTTTATTGGTCAGTGCACTCACGACAGCAGCGTAGCTAGAGATTTTCTATGTAGTAGCAAACCGTACTATATCAAGCTCGAGATCCTTCACAACGAGCAATGCATATTTACTAAGGTATTTATTGGAAAAGCTCAATACTACAGAGGCGCATATGGTCAAATCTGAAGGCGCTTTTGAAATCAGGCTACCACTGCTACTGGATAAGACCATTTTTTGGATAAATCACCTGCCCTGGTTAAAGTTAGACAAGAACAAAGAACACTCTTTGTGTGAAAAACTCATATAAGGCAAACATTTCTTCTTTTTTCATCATATCTTGATATACTGATTTGTAAAGACTTATATCACAACCTTTGTTATAACTATTGCAACTCATTAAAACTGTATTATGTAATATATTTTGACTTTTGGTGTTGCATCCTTACAAAAGGCTGCTGGTGTGCCTGAAGCTTCACATGATTGCTGTGGGATTCCAAAGGCTCAGGATAAGAAAATAAAGTGGTTAAAAAAAGATATCTGTAATAATACTGCACATGGTTTAAAGAATCATTGAATTGCTTTATTCAGAAATCTATTTTTCCATGTATTTTTACACTTGCAGTTAAAAATAAGTAAATTGTTAAACTAGAAACAGTATCTTTTTAAAATTATTTGAGGTATCTTTTGCCTTCCATTGTCAGTGGAAGCTATTTAGAAGTCCCAGACCTTTTATCAAGCATTACTTAAAGAATGTAAGAATAATTAGAAGATTGTCAACATTACAGGGATTAAAATCACACTCTGGAGAAGGGGAATTTAATCAAAACCCATAATTTCCTTTGAAGTCCAGATGATGCATCTTCAAAAATATTTTTGGGTAACTTCTAATAATTAGATTGCTCTTTAGAAACAATTATTTTAAAATTTCATTTGAAAGCATTTTGCAGGTAGGCTCATATCCAGTAAATCATTAATGAACAGACTTGCAGATGGGAGAAAATGCAGACAGAACACATACATTTGTTCTAATTAAAAATAAGTCATAATCAGTTTGTTTGCATCCAATTAATAACTTCCAGTTTCTCTGAAAAGAACCGAGTTTTACAATTACTGCTCTCCTGAAACAAATCTGAGTTTTATCACGCTCTCCTATCAAACAAGAATATTTACTCATTATTCCTACTTAAAAGTCAACCAGCGCTTTGGATTCGCAAGGAGTATTTTATCAATTTTATCTTGGGAAATGCCTCTAATGAGCATTTTAGGGACTATATTTTTAAGGATATGTGAATATCCATGACCCCCGTATTTCATCAACCTATTCTTAGTGTGGACATCATGAGCGATCAGAATTCTGTCTTCACAGCCTTCGTCGATCAGCATACGGATCCTGCAAAAGTAAAATGCATGCCTGTCAGCGAAAGGGTCTCACTGCAGCACCACACCACGGGGCAGGACTTAAAGAGGTTTTGCACTACTGTACTGCTAGACTATTGTTACTGAAAACAATTCTTTTTAGGTACTCAGAAGACATATTCTTTATATTTAATTGGAATCAAACCAGTAATCTTACTGAATGCAAACAAATCCAAAACCGCTCTGAAAACACAGCACCACACATCTCAAAGTGGAGAAGGAAAGCTCGTTCCAGCTGGCACATGGCTTTGCATTCCCAGTCCTGTTTAAGTCCATGGAGGAATTAAAGATCTTCAGCTTCACCAAGCACGGGACACACGTTTAACATCCATGAGTAAGTAATCATTTCCTACCTTAAGTCCTCAGTGCAACTGATTCACGGGGTTAGTTCCTGCTGCTGTCACAGCACTAGTCCCGTAACAGTCGTTAAGGACCAGACTGTGTATGCGACAGGCCCTTTGAGAAGCCTCATTTACACAGTTAGTTTCACATCTTTAGTTAATTCCTATTTAGCAAACTAGGTTAATAACATTTTTAAGCTGTCAGCATCATATTCCATATAGATGGCTGTCACCCAAACTTGCCTCAAAGATTTTCATTAAAGAAGACAACAAGTAAGACAGGCATGGCACAGTGCTAGCATATGCCAAGGAGTAAGAGGAGTTACTGCAGCCGCCCAGCTAAGCAGACTTGGCAAAACGACCAGCAGGCAGCTTGGAAAAAGAAGTAATCCTTCCAGTCAGCCCCTTGTAACCTGTCTGCTGCAAGTCCTTCTGCTCCACATTTCACTCTGGGAACCTTCATCCCTTGCTCAGCTCATTCGTTAGAATTTATTCAGTGGGTGCCTGCATTGTGTGACTGTTAAGCTTCCCACTAAGCTCCAGTTTAGCCTGGCAGTAGACAGCGCTAAAGTGGCAGAGATGGACAGACTGCACCTGGGAAGTGCCTGTTCCTTAGAAAGGCACCCAAATCCATCATTTGCCAGCACTGAGAAATTCTAATTTTTACCTTCTCGACCTTGCTTTGATCAGCAAGAAAGCAATTACAATTCATACGTTAACATTAGCTTTATAAGTAAGCATACTATAGCTGAACCTTTACCCATCCTACATGTGAGAACTGCAGATTCATTGCAACAGTTAACAATGCTGAGTGGAAAGCTGAGCGCCCTGCTAAGAGAGAGAAATGATTCCCAGTGTGAAAAGCAGCAGCAAACACTTGGCAGTAAGCAGAACAGTAACCACGGCACCTTGAGAACGCCCCAAAAACAGAGAAGAAAAATCTTGAAGCTAATAAAAATTAGGGGCAGGGAAGCTATGCCTGAAATATAAGTGAACACCAGAAAGTTGCTTCATTAGTGATCAGGGATCATAAAATCTATCCCATGAAAGAGAAGGGAAGAATTGTTTCTGACTGTGGAAGGAAAAAAGACACAGGCAGGATGGCACCCCTCTCAGAAACCTGCCCCTTCGCAGCACATGAAAGCTGTGGACAAACAGCACAAAGAGGATCACATCACATTCCCAGACAGAGCAGGAGGAGTGAGAAGCCCATTCCCAGCTGACCCCACTTTCCTCGGTGTCTGTATGGAATCCATCTCCTTGGCAATACCTGGGGTTCACACAGCACAGCAGGTCTGCTGTGCAGCTGAGCTGAGACGATGGGAAGCAGGAAGAGGTATCCTGCCAGTGGGGCCAGTATTTTCACACTACAGTTGTGAGGAGCATGTGAGGAGCCAGGAATCTTACCCTTCAAAAGACAGAACAGGCAAAAGGAGAAGGGGAGGAGAGGCGAAAAAGTGCTTGGAAGAACTAAAGTCTGGTTTTCAGGATGGAAGCACAGGACCAAATCCACCCAGCCAACCAATGAGTGTTCCTCATTTAGTGCATTACTGAGGAGATGTAACAGGCTCAGATCATGTTTAGTAGCAGCACTAGGTTTCCATTAATGCTACGCTTCAAACAAAAGCAAAACCTTGACATAAATCCCATATATCCAGCTTTTTCCTTTTTTTGCAGTCTATATAAATGCAGTAAATGATAAATTCAACCAAATCAGCATGGAATTAGGACAGAGAATGAAGTTTAAAAAGCTCTTGATCTTTTTCTCAAGTAACTTTCTACAACATTATGATTCTACATCTTCCTTTGCAGACAGAAAAATTATATATGCTGCCCTAAAGATGTGACAGCAGCAGGAAAAATAAAAAAGGCATTATTTTAGTATGAGAAAAGACAATTCTGAACAGCAAGCAGAATTAGTCTGTGATGCCCTTAAAACAAATACCAATAATATTAATTTGTCAATGGTAATGTTATAGATCAAACAGCATGGAAGCAGATACCTTGCAATTCTTTCATTGTCACTCGGCATGTCAATATCAGGATGGAACTGGTAATGAAGAAATTCTGTACCAAATAGGTCATACTCTAAATAGCATCCCAGTTTAGCAAATTCCAGAAGTTTCTTTGTATCAAATATAGTCCTGCAGAACACATGCAACATAAAGTCAGCACTGTAACAGGAGGAAGGAAAAATAAAGTTCATGGTACAAGGACAGGCATTTTGCAACTTCCTACTTGGAAGGAACAAACCCAATAACCTACAGTTTAATTCCCCCCTTTTGAAAAACAGGACTCCTGTTTGACACATGCACCTTAAGCTGATACACAGCACTGTCTTTCCCACATTCATCTGGGACTTCATGCATTAAAACAAAACAAAACAACACTCCCCCCCCTAAACTAATGAAAACATTTATGATAGCCTTTAAAGGGAAACAGAAAAGTTACTTACTTTGGTATCACTACCGCTCTCAACAGACAACCTAACAAGGAAGGACATTTCAGGAGGAGGTTCATTCATGGTGACATTTTAAAAAAAGACAATGGATTGCTTACACAGGAGAGATTTACTTTCCCAAAAGAGTTACAGGAGACAGCTACATCCAGGGCTTGTTTCATCCATCACACCCTGGTAATACGCAACTTTGTCCTTAGTTTCTATTCTGTACCCTGATGTTTCAAGATTGTCATTAGAACAGCAATGTATCATTGTTTGCACTGGGATCTGGCCAGAATGCCTTAAGGAAAGGCTCTCACCAAAATATATAATGGCACTGTGAGCACCTGGGACATGGGCTTTGCAGCAGATCTGAAGAGTGAAGGAACAAAGCTACTAAATCCCATCACTCACTTGGAAAAGAATGGCAATGGAAATAAGAGCTCTCCGGAATATTTTTTTCCTTTGAAACACTTTTACCGAGGGTATAAGCTATCCAAAGGAAAAGAAAACCACTCAAATGATACATTATGCTTTTATCTTTATAACCACAACACTGTTTCATCTAAGGAAAAAACCAAGTTTCTACAAGAACAGCACAATTAACCAAAGGGCAGTCATTATTTTCTTTTTATTATTGCAGGCGTTGCTGTCACAAGTAATTTTACCCAATACAATTACATCACAGTCTGTTGCTATGGAAACGACTGACATCACAACTTCATATTATGACTTAACAACAGGATTAAGTAGGAGGAACAGGCGGGTTGAGAGTGAGAAAACCCTTGTTCAAACAGGCCTGCCATCAGCAGGAGTCTAAGACTTGCCAACCGTAATTAATTAAAAAATGGTATTTTTAAATAAATATTACAGTTTACAGAGATTGAAAATTCGTCACCAAATGAGTTTTCAAAGTGCAGAGTAAGAGAACTGGTTATTTCAGATCCAGCCCTGCTCAGTTCTCAGGGAGACAGTAGCCAAGAGCATTCAATCCTGTGCAGGTGGAAAAAACACCTGACAACATATTTCAACATCACAGCCAGCATGGATTCATCTTAAAACTACGTCTATTGCCGTGCTTTTGAGTGCTGTGTCCCAGTACAGAGCAGGAGACATTAATTTCATCAGCCTATAGGTATTTTGTAAGCCACATGGATGCAGCAGCAGCAGCAATTCCCAGCTCCAGTTGCTAAACTCTGTGCTGGAATCAGGTGTTTGGTGTCCCTGAGCAGCCTTGAGCGAAGGGAAAAGGAGATGGGACACAGGGGACAATCCTGTGGTTTGGACATCATTCACAACTCCCTGCAGGACCATCCACCAAACCATTACCAATCAGCCTTCTTAACAGTTGCTGTGAGCCTTCTAACAAAAGCTCCTCAAGTGTTGATCACTGTTGATCTCTACCAAAATACCTTTAGAACTTTAATCCCTAATAAAGGCCAAAGCCAAGAGTCAATAGCTTTCCCTTCCAGGCCTTTACCTACACCACAGTTTCACTATGGACACTTGCTACCTTCTGTTCTAAGGTGCTAAACTGCAAAACATGGTAGCCTGTCTTTTAGTTTTATCATTTCACTGTAAGTCCACCTGAAAACCTGTGTATGCCAAAAGCAGACATGAAACATGGAGCTACATCCAAATTCATATTTAAGGGACTGGAATGCTCCCATGTAGATTCTTCTCACTGAAGGAGACTTAAAATGTTACAAGCACACTGCAAAGCCAAACTTCACAGGAGTTTAGTCTGTGTTATAACAAGTGCACACCTGAATGTCTGAAACTAATCACAGAAGGAATATAAGGAAACACCATGCTGTGCATCAGCAGCTGTTCGTGCACCCCTGTCTTGACTGTTTTCCTACTTATATCGCTTATATTTTCCATCAATAAATCCCTGACTTCAATGATCTGCAACAGCACATAAAGGCAGAAAATCAGAACTGGATGTTTATGTTTTATCAAAATGGCTGTGAAAGTTCTGATACCTGCAGCTTGCTCAGTCCTTGTGCATACAAACATTTAAGTAATCAGCTTTTCTTTAAAAATGAGAGGAGAATATAGCTGCAGCTAGAATGGAATGCAGGTAAATACACAAAGAATGTCCCTATCATTTATATATAATCAAGTATCAATAAAATTTTGTGGCACTGTATTTTATGCTGCTGAAAGCCCCAAGAAAAACACTGAGCTCTGTGTGAATGCCAAACACCTGTAGCTTGATTTACAAGCTCTTACAGCCTATAACCGATAGAAATGTGGAGCCCAGTGCTCTTGCTTGTATTGCACTCACATTGAGGGCAAACAATCCAATTGCTAGGAATCATATGACTACAAACAGTCTCCATTATTCAGCAACTGGCCAAACTAATCAATACTTGGATGTTTTCCAGCTCACCATGAGCAGCACAAGGTCACACAAAACTGATTTGGTAATATGAGGCTGGAGAGAGAAAAGCATCCCGATTCCTCTCCATGCCTGCTGTGAGGCTCCTGGTTTTTGCTCTCAAGGAAACTAAAAGTTAGCTATCTGGTCTATCCTAAGAACTATCCAAAACCCAATTATTTTCTTTTTAAGCAATTATTTCTTCTGTCTGGTATCAGAACTGAACAGGTCTGGCTTCTGCTTTATCCAGCATTCAGCCAAGGAAAGGAATTCTCCATTAGAATCTGAGAGACTTTGGTCAGGCCCATAAGAGTGATCCAGTTTTCAAAAATGCTGGAAGTTAGCAATTTCCCACCAGCATGGTGAAAGCTGCTCAATGCTTTTTAGATGTGTTGATTTGTGCAGGGACACAAATTCATGGAATGTTCTTTTTTTTTTTTTTTTTTTTTTAAATGTGGCTACAATTACTCCTAATCTTGCTCCCAGGCCTTCAAAGACTGCTTAAATTCCCAAATCTCTTTATCAGTGTGAACATAAAAGCTGATCCCAACTGAAGGGCTGGAAGCTCATCAAGCTCTGTGTAAGCAGCTTCATATTTTTAAGCCAGTAAACTCAAAGATAATTCTTCATGTCCTGTTCCCAGCACACAACAGAAACCTGGCTATTTGCAGAGCAGTTCCCCCAAACGTCAACGAGTCATGGCAACGCTGCCAGGACAGCACAGCAGTCTGCTTACCTGTCGAGGTGAGACATGACTACCTTTGAAGCATCAGCCCCAGCCTCCTGCAGAATGCGGACAATCTGGAAAGGTGCATCGCTGTTCCTGCCGGGATGGATGATAACGGGGCACCCAAGCTGGGACTGTGCCTGTGCTGTGGCCTGAAGGACTCTGTGTTCGCTCTGAGTCAAAGGCCAGGAGCAGCCTATTTCTCCCACCACACCACACTTGATGCTGGTCCCATCCGCTCCATGGAGTATCTCATCAACAATAACACCTGTAAGCTAGAGACCAGGAACATGAGATTTATGGTTACTAATGCTATTTGTGTTAAATAGCATCAGGTTTGGCCTATGGACACTGTGCTGGTTATACTCCCGAGGTCCTTATTAACTTATTTAATTAACAGTTGGATGGGTGTGTGAAAACACTGCAGTTAAAAGCTGGTTCCTGCCAACTAACATTACGCTAGCCATTCACTAAGACCAAAATACACACCAAGCGAATCAGTGTGAACGTATCCACTCCCACAGCTGCCCCAGCTCACAGGGAAAGCCGGTCTACGTAACATTGCAACACTGATCCAGGCTGAGACTAATTTTTCTTTAAAAAACCCAAATTTAGCTCAGCATGAAACCTGTGCCTTGCATTCCTGAAATGGCTCCAGAAACAATTCAGTGTAATTTCTTGCAAAACAAGGGCTCAGAGAATAAGGAAACATTGTCACTCAGACAGGAAAGGGAGAAACTCTGGCAAAGATCCTGAAGAGATAAGTTCAAGGGAAATCCTGCTTGTAGGAATATCGACAAAAAACTGACAGGAGCACCGGTGACTTCAGAAGTACAAGAACAAAGCTCAGCTGACAAACTTACAGAGTCAATATTAGTTTGCTTTTAAAATATTCATAAGCAAAAAAGGTATCAGGATCCCCTAATAAAAGCAGTTAGTTATAACAGCTTTAGTTTGTCTTTTCCAGACCAGGCCATGTATCTTAAAGAATACAGTCACAGTTCAGAGCACAAAATGGCACTGATGACCTCCTAACTCTCTGGCCCTGAATGTTAGGGAAACTGTGATTTTAAGGAAGAATAAAGTGAACAGAGGGAGGACACTGAAAAACCCCACACCAATTTTCAGATAAATCTCTGATTTATCCTTACTCCACACCTTGTCTCCTCAATAACCTCATAAAACATACTGAGAAATACTCAATCTACACACAAAACTCAGCCCAGGTTACTACATTTACAGTAGGATTCTGCCTAACACTTTATCCTATGATAGAGAATTCATTCATTCCTCTCCTGAAGAACATTTCTCCTGCCACAATGTCTTTGTATCGCTCAATGGCACGTCTAGGGCTGGCACCAAATTATTCAAACTTTGTCGAATCAGAAAACATCTCCTCACATCAACTCCATGGGCAAATGAGGAACCACCACTTACCACACATACCTCACTGCACAAACCTTTCTAAGTAACCAACTGCCTTCCAGACCGGATTAAGTGTTGATTGCCTGCTGAGTGCAGGACATCTAGGGGTCTCCAGCAGTCCACCAAATACAGCAGGGAAACCTTTGCCCCCAGAAATCTATTGGTATTAGATTTCAGGCAATGCAAGGTTTAGGAAAACTAAGGCTGTTCTTGGGCCACCTTGGGTCCAGCGTGGTTGGGAGCACTGTATCACTTTACATCTGCTCAAGTTCCAACCACTGATTTTTAAAATTAATTTGACTCATTTGTAAACTGTGAAGAAGAGAGATAAAACAGGCAGCCTGAGCAGCCCAATGATTTATGTCTGCCCTGTAAATACTGCACTTCTTTATGCTTTTTACGAGAATTCGGGTGATCTCATTGGGAAGCCATTAGCCAGAAAAAAGAGACAAAAGAGACAGAAGGGATATATTCCTGCCTTGAAAATTGTAAAAAGAACAGGATAATTGTTGTTATACCTGATGTCCACACATGAAGTACTTTATTTTCCTTTTACTGTTGCATTATAACAAATCCCTAAGAGAAAATGGAGCTTAAGAACTGGAAATGCTGACAGGTAATCTCAGCACACACAAGTAGTGTTGGTTCAGCTGTAACACATAAGCAGCAATGCTGTTCCCAAGTTTTTAACTTTGAGAACTTTCAGATTTCATTTGTTTTCCTGGAACTTCTCTCCAACTCTCAGAGGAATAATTCATAGGAGAGAGACTCCAAAGCAATGGTTAAGACTTACCTGCTCCACTGTCATCGCCTGTGTTTGAGAGGAATGAGTGGAATCCACATAAAACCCAGCCCCAGCAATAATATGGACGCCGGTCTCTTCAGCAAGTTTCTTTAAAGTATTCACATCCCGATCAATTCCCGTGGTTGTGTTCTCCACAATCGTCCCACCACCTGCTGCTTTAAAATGCAACAGCTCCTCCTTCACAGCATCTGTTTCCTGGTACAAAAGAAGGTTTTCTTTATGGCTGTAGGGATTTTGTTTAATCCAAAACAAATTCTTCATCTCAATGGGCCCATCAGACAGAGACTCTTGGCCTGGAGAAGGTGGACAAAAGCAGCTGCTGTAGTTCATAGTCAAGTGCTCATGAGTCAACGTATAGCCAAGGCGGTCAGGATCCACAGGGCCCAAAACAGTCTGCGCTTTCCCTTTCAAGGAAGGCATTTTCCTTCAGCAAAAGAAAAGAAAAAACCCACAAAAACAAAGGATTAAAAAGAGTCTGGGAAGGAAGAAGAAAGGAAAGAAAAACCATTGCAAACATTTCTTAGAAAATTTCTGAATTCCCTCCTCTCTCTCACACATGTACCTATGTGCTGTGTGTGTTCTCTGTAAGGTTTTCAAATGGTGTTTCCCATAGAGTGGTCAATATGAAAAACAAAGCATTTATTTTACTCAACTGCGCTTGTATCAGTATTCTACCAACATAAAAATACCACATTCCAGCACTGGGTAAACATCATCATTTATTGTGCTCTAGTCAATATCACATTTCCTATTTAATAACAACCACTGTATGTTCATTTAGGATTCTCTGCTCTTCAGCAGCTGTCAAATTTTGTCAGCTTGAGCCACCAGATGAACATACTTGGCACCAGGGCTGAATATTTCTTACCAGTACGTTAATTTTATTTATCTGTGTCCTTCAAGAATCACAGAATCACAGAATTTTCAGGGTTGGAAGGGACCTCAAGAGATCTTCGGGTCCAACCCCCCTGCCAAAGCAGCTCCCTAGCTCATATTGCACAAGTAGGCGTCCAGACAGGTCTTGAATATCTCCAGGGAAGGAGACTCCACCACCTCCCTGGGCAGCCTATTCCAGTGCTCTGTCACCCTCACTGGGAAAAAGCTTTTCCGCATGTTGGTGTGGAACTTCCTGTGCTCCAACTTGCAGCCATTGCCCCTTGTCCTGTCTCCACAGACGACTGAAAAGGGGCTGGCTGATTCCCCCTGCATCCCATGCTTAAGATAATTGTAGATACCAATTAGGTCTCCCCTTAATCTTCTTTTCTCTAGACTGAACAGTCCCAGCTTATTCAGCCTCTCCTCATAGGGGAGATGCTCCAGGCCCTGAATCATCTTCGTAGCTGTTCTCTGGACTCTCTGAAGGAGATCCCTGTATTCCCCTCGCACATCGAGGAAGCTGTCAGTGTTTGGGCACCATGTCTGGCCATCTGTATGAGGAACACTGGGATGGGGGTGATCATCTGCAGACTTCAACAGAGGCTCACGTCCCCCTCTCAGTTGTTCTGTGGAGGTCTGGAACAGCCCAGGATTACCTCCTCCAAAGCCAACAACAGTCACTAAAGATAATGTGGTCCCCAACTAGTAGGCAGAAGTCAAACTACTTCCCCATCAGCTGCATTGGCCAAATATTTAACTGGTTAAGAACAGACCATAAGCAAACATTTTATACAGCTTGGCCTCCAAGAGCCTTTTTTCTTCAACATGAACGAAACATTGTTTCTCAAAACTTCAAGTGACTGGTGACAAAGATATACACTGAGGCTACTGTCTGCAGTTGGTTCCTGTCAAAGGCATCTGCCCTGTGCAAGTTTGGCCTGACTTGTTACGGGTTAGAATTAGCTGCGGCTCTCCCCGTTGGGTTTTTGGGGATTTTTTTGTTTTGGGGGTGAGAGTAGTCTTTTTCATTTATGTGCCATATTAATATTAACCATAGCTGACTACCCAGCTCATGTTAGATCTTCCTGATGCTAGTTGCAAAGCCTTGAGGATATATAGTTATAATCCCTAGTCAACCAAAATCATCAGTTATGAAACAAAATACATGTTTAATCATGTCCAGAGGACAGGACTAACTAGAGCATGCATTATTGATTAAAGAGAGAGGTCTTTCCCATTTCTGTCTCTCTTTTAGTGAATAATATCATAAACACGGGGTTGTTACTGGTGAAGCCCTCAGAGGACGCTTCCCTTTTAACTGCTAAAGCTAATCTACAAGGATGACAGAAAATCCGAAATCTGAAGGGCACTGAACTCTACATATCAAAGGGCACAAGAACGTCGAGGTCTCTTTGGGGATACTTTCATCTCACGAGAAGCAGTCACTGTCAGAGTCCCGATGCACGAAAGCGACCCAGCTGCTGCCAGGAGGCAGATCTCACCTGCCTAGTGAAGTCTGTACTGCTGGTAGTTATTTTAATATGAAATCCTGGCTAGCTGTAAGAGAAAGGACTGACTATGTTTGCTTGTCTCCTGTAAAGGCAGACTTAGAAAGAACTGTTCTTTTATGAATTCCATTTCTAGACGAGTGTGTTGACTTGTTTGAGAAGGCAGAAGAACAATTACTCTCATAGAACAGACTGCTGGCTGATTAATATAATGATTTATTTTTTTGCCAAATAAATTAAGAAGTGCATGATTTCAGAAAATATTATTCTTAGGCAAATAATTAAAAGCAAAATACCTGTCTTAGTCAGAAACTGCTTCTAGCTGCAATTCAATTAAGTTGTCCAACCCAGTCATTAATCCTATCCTTGAATAAAGCTGGTGCTCGATAGAGCAACCCACTGTTTTGGAGAAAGTTCAGTGATCTAATGATCTGAGTCACTCTTATATGCACAGCGAAGAGACCCAGGTAATGCTAAGATAACTGCATTACCTTTGGGTTTTTTTGTGTGTGTTAAGTATCTACAATCTGGTATGCAGTAAACCCTTGACAGCTTGAAGAGTGATAACTGCAGTGGAGACACACTTCTCTTTCTCAAACTGACAATTTTCAAATCCATTTATTCAGTTAGGAAAACAAACCTATATAAATATTTTGTTATATAACTAAATATATCAGTATTTAAGTTCTTTTGATCAAACCTGACACAAAGCAATTACAGTCCGCTTCCTTAACAAGTTTCCACTCCAGTTTTTCAGCTATTTAATAGCACAGCTACTCAAAAAGGTCACTCTAATTGAATGTGAATTTTTGCTCACTTTCAGATTACTACTTTGATAAACAGTTGACTTTCAACATTTGTTCCCACTAATTCCTTTCCAACACAGTTAATTTAGATTACCCTCAATCTGGCCTGACCACTGCAAAGACCTATGACTGCGCGTGTGAGATCTTCTTACAGCCTGAGGGTGCTGTCTTCCGATTGTAACAGCAGGAAACATTTAAAATTACCCATTCCAGTTCAGGTTTCCCTTGTAGCAGACAGAATCAGTTGATTTTTAGAGTCTAGATTTCAGGTTATAGCACACATAGAGTTTACAGAACCACTGTCTACTAGTGAACCTTATGATTGAGGCCAAGGTTCTTTATAAATATAAGAAGCATCAGAAGAACGGAAACTGACACAAACAGCATTTAAAGGAGGCCTAATTTTATCTGCATGAAAAAATATCATTAATATTAATGCATGTGCCTGCTTGCTATCACAGTTTTAGAAACCTACTGCTTTTAATTAAAAAAGTATGAAAAAAAAAGGTGGCAAACAACCTGAGACTGGGATTATTTTTAAAACCACTGTCCTGGGTCTTCCCCACAGCCATGTACACAGGCAGTGTGCCCTGGTTATGCTATAATGATATATTATTCCCAGTAAGATTCACTTGATGGAACTGCAATTCATTTATTGTGTTTAAAACAGATTTTAGATGCTAACAGCTTTTAAATGGAATAAGGACTGATGCTTAATTTAAGCATGTGCATGTTACTAAAGAAATCAATGTTTGCGTGCTTTACTGATGACTTGCATGCCATGTCTTACACAGACCTTTCTTCTGAAAAAGTTTCTTCTTTCATAAACCAAAGATTGAATTCCTATCACCTCATTTAGCCATCTAAAATGATGTATGTCTCCTACAGAATAATTGCCTTGCCTAAACCATTTTCATAGCAGAGCCTTTTTTGAATGTTTGTAATAGAACAGGTCACTTTCTGTAATATCAGCCTTCTTCCACAGACTATGGAGGTAACCAAGAAGCAGCCCTGGGCAAGACAAGTATATTTTAGATGGTCCTACATAAAACATGTGAATTATATTTACTGAAACTTAACTCAGTCTGAGGGGAGGGGAAAGGTGCCGATTCCTATGACAAAAGATAAATAGGTAGGCCCTTATCTGGCAGTAACAGGTATTTTGGGTATAGAAATCACTAATTTATGCTGTGGTATCACCAAGGTTCTCCTGCATAGAATAAAGCTTCTCTGTTCTAGGTGCTTTGCAAACAAGAGAAATAAATGGTATTTTCTAATAATGACATATTCAGACAAAAAGAAAATGACAATTCCTTTAGGATATAATCAAAACTTGTATTACTTCACAAGACTTGAAACAGTATCTTAACATTTTCTGTAATGAACTCCGGACAAATCTTTACAACCACCAAATGTATGGTACATAAAATACATCTCACCATTAGCCAGCTATTAAATACTGGTGAAGTAAATATTTTTCCTAGAGGTATTGTTCAGTGAAAAGAGACTTGCTGCTAAAAAGGTCATGGTACTGCATTCCTGACTCTGGTAGAAACTCCAGTGAGTTCGATAGATGTTTTGCCTGAATACTGATGACAAAATTTGTGTTTCTGCTTTTCCCATCTGAAATTTGCACCTCAGTCATTGTGTAATTGTAATGGTTTTGTAATGGGAAGTCTCTCTAGGTTTGGATTAGCTGCTTCCTACAGTAATCTCATATTGCTGAAACGTTCTAATTGCATAAACACAGTTTCCACAGGCTAACGCCGCATTTGTTTTGATTCGGTAAGCACATTTTAATGGTATTAGCAGAGATTCTCTCTAGACTTGGATGGGAATCATTTTATTGCCATTACATTACACTGTGAGACTACAGTGACACTAAATCCAGATTGCTGTGACACAAAATTTACCACAAAAACTTGAAAATGAATGGCTCAATAGGCATTTATTATGTTCAGAAAACACAGCTGCCATTCACAAACAAGGGCTGCCCTGGCTGCATCAAGAGCATTTTAAGTGGCTCTCTCCTTTATAACCATGCAGCCCCAGGAAGTGTGACATCGACACAGGTTCACTATATATTAAATTCTTTGAGCATTCAATTCCACTGTGAGCAACCTCTACAGAGCATGGAAAAGCTCCAAATTAGAAATACATGACACATCTGCAGTAAATTACTATTAGCTAGTCTATGCTGTGTTGTCTCACAATATCCACATGAAAACATTTCGTGTCAAGGGAAGAAGTTAGCTAGGCAGAGGAAGAAGAGAAGCAGAGGTGGAGTGAACACGTGTAGACTATGTGTGGAAGAATTTTAGAAAATCAAGCTCTTTCTCTCTTTTTCCTTGCTTCTGCCAACTCTGTAGAGGTTTTCAGGGTGGAAGGAACTCAATACTGCCACCATGTTTCTTCCTCTTCCCCACCAAGCAAGCAAACAAGCTTTTTACTTCTCTGAAAGATGGGTGCCAGATCTACTTTTTTCTTCAAAAAATTATTGACAAGCACTAATTACAGGACAAACATGCCTGAAACCCAGATCTCTCACACTGGTTTCAGAAAGCATGGCCTTTTTGCTCATGCATAGTGTCAGAGAAGTGGAGCTACGAGCAGCTGTGGAGCAGAGTTCACCACAAGAGGGTGGGTGAGAGGTGCAGCAGGAGTGAACTTGGGTCTGTTCAAGAAGCACAGATACCGGCTCACCTGCCGTTTTGTCCAGCAATTCCCTCCGTATCAATGTCTGCAAAGGTGTCCAACAGCCATACTCCTAGATGGGCACTCTCACAGCACCACTAATGTCTCTGTGTTAGGCAAGATAACAGCACACCTCATATTGCTTTTGGGCTATCTTGCCCAAGAAACATAATTTTAAAATGGTCTAAAAGTACTTCAAAGACATGTAGGTTTCTGGGCAAACTCCTGTCTCTCCTGTAGAAATGGCAGATGTGTTTCTCTGAAGGTGACAGATTTTTTATTATCATTTATTTTTATTCTTCCCAATCTTCAGAAGTGACATTGGTCAAAAGTCATTGGTCTTTTTCATCTCCTAAATTGAAGCTATGAGATTATAGTAATTTCCTGAATTTACAAGCTAAGTCAGAAAAATGAGCTGAGTATCTATTCAGAGGCAGTGTCTTCTTTTTCCACTACCTTCCTACTCTGTTAATATTAAAAAAAAGAAAGCAAGTGTCAAGACAGTTTTTCACAGTATGGCCCCTCACCTAGTGTTGAAGTGTACTAAGAGGACAAGGACACTGGCTGCATTGTTCTGGCCTTCCTCCTAGTTCTCAGACACACTGCTGAGAATGACACTCTAGTACTTCCTTGAGTATCAACATGAAGGCAAGCCTTTGTGTCCTAAGGATCAATGTCACTCACATGGCAGACTTTTCATACCTTGACTACAGGTGTTGTCAGAGAGAAGAACACTCATGGTGCCTCTCTCCTACAAGAACTTATGTCAAAGCCCCATAGGAGCTTATTTTCCAGCTCCTTCTTTAATGGCCACCTGCAATTTCCCACCTTTCCATGACTACATTTTCATCAAGCAAGAAAGAACCTCACTTTTTCAGATATCTGTACTGAGACTGGCTACTAGATTCAAAACCTAGAGAACGCTTGGGGGAAGTATATAAAATGCATCACTTATCCCTGCCTTGCTACCTTTTTTCCTGAAACACACTGCTTTGCAGATACTTAGAATAGTGTTTCCAAAGCTATTCAGTAACATCAATTTCCTTTATGTTATGTTTTATGCCAAAAGTAACAATAAATGTTGGTTTTGTACTAAATTTTGCATATATGCTTTGAGCTTTTACACTATGGAAGTGAGAAAGGATATTGGAAATAAGACTTTACATTGTTACGATACAGACTACTAAAAAAAATAATCAGAACTCTAGCCAACCCTTACATAATCCATAACAATAAGCACAAGTCCTAGCAAATTATGCCCATACATGTACCACAACAGCCATGTTGCTTGAGCAGCACTGGCAATGTCCTACAACCTAAAAGCAAAGTAACTGCAATTGTAAGAGAAATTTGAACACTATTCCACATACATGGCAGGCCAATATATATTGATTCACTGCCCTCAGAACCTCCAAAAAGCACTCTCAGGGGAAAGGAGCTGGGCAAGCGAGAAGCAAAGCTTTTCAGTGTTCACTGTGTGCTCCCTTCACTGCTCAGCTAGTGGCAGACAGACAGACCTTCCAGCTTCTCATGGTCTGAGGGTCACCCTGTTGCTCTAGCTGGGCTTTGAGCCAAACATACATAAAACAGGTTTCTGCCTCGCAGATGAACAGCCCCACCAGAACAAAGTGCAGCCTCTGAAATCGATTTCACAGTGTGGCCATACCTTTGGGACCAAAGCAAGCACACGAGACCTGCACATGGCCACCTATGCACACGGGCAGTGATCTGCTGCACAGGCAGAGTTTGAGACACTTAGTAAGTAATAACTTTGCACCTTTTTTTTTTAAATTTGGTTAAAGTTCAACTATTGTAAGCACAATAGAATCAGATTTCTTTACCTTATTTTTGTCCAGCTAACAGCCTCAAAACCTAGGCTCTCCATGCAAAGACACACTGAAGTTTCTCTTCCTGAGAGCTCAAACATCCCCAAAAGTGTTTTTCCATCAACATCTCCTTTAGAACTTCAGGGGATTTTACACTTTGGGCAGCTTCCAAAATCACTCCTGATAAAAGGTCAGATAAAAATTCTCCCCTAGGGTCCAACATTACATTAATTATATTTTACATGCACACATACTGATTTTAGGCCAAAAAACAGGACTGAAGTCACATTAAGCTATATGCAAATGTGGGCTGAGTCCTGCATGTTGATGTATGCATTTGTATTCTTAAGCCTGAACAGAATCATATTTGCTCCTCATGGCTGCTGGACTACAAGCCCAGACTCTCCTTCTTGCTAGAACAATACGATATAGGACAAAAGTCTGTGCTTTTCAAAAATTAATGTCTGGTCTTCATTCCCTCTAAATTTCAGATCTGAAACTTAAGCATATGCATAACTTTACACTTACTGTTATTCTTATTGCTCTCAATTGGATTTCTCTCTATTTAAGGTCACATATGCTTAAGTATTTTCACACAAGCTTAAACATTCCAGTAAGCATGTTGGATGGGAACATTATCACTTGAGTGGCACCATCACAAAGAGCAACACCAAATCAGCCTATGGATCTTTACATGCAGAGGTAAAGAGAAAAGGGAGGTCAAACATAAAACAGACTTCATCCTTCTCACCACACACGTGCAACACAAGTGTGATGTCCATTACTACTGCCTGGTCAAGACTGGACATTACTAGATAGAAAGTTCAGACAAAGGATCCCCAAGGTCACCTTTGTGGCAGAACGTACCAGTCACTGACTCACTGAGGCCTGTGAAGCCACACACAGTGGCAAACAGCATGGAGATGGGGTTTAATGCCTCATTTAAGACCACACACTGCAAGAACTGGAATAAGCAGGGACTGCCAGGACACCGCTTTATAGTGAGCGATGGGTTTAGATTCATGAAACTAAATTAATTTTCCCAGTACTGCAAATAACTGTAGTCCCAAACCTGCAATCAACCTGCAATGGAAAAAAAAATAACCCAGTTTCAAATGTGACTGCTCTGCTGTGACTGTCAGGAAGTTCAAGCTGTATGCTCCTCTCAAGGTCCACTTCTGCTCTAATGAGAAACTAGCTCGTTCAAGAAAAGTTCATGTGAGCCAAGTGAAAGCTTGAGTTATCTTTTAACTTAGAGACTTATTTAGAGTCTTCCTGCTTTGTCAGCGGTCAAAGGCAATGGCTTCTTGCTTGTACAATTCCTGGTACCAAGTTCTGACCCACAGCTGGGTACAATAGTGAAAGAGAAGGATCAACCAACACACACAAGCTGATGAGACTGTCGGGTCTCCTGCACATCCTTCTGCTCTCTTCCCAGGAGTTGCTGAATCTTCAATCGTAACAAGAACTGGACACAGACTCTGCCACTGTCTTCTCTTTTTGAACCACAGAATGAGATATCACAGTATCTCTGAAAGAAGATATAAATTCACTGTGCTTGTCCTGGAAACTAATAATTATCTGGGTTTTGCTAAGCAGCCCAAAGCGAGTAACACATGGCCGTGACTTGCAGTAAAGGTTACAATCCTCAAAGGTTCAAGCAGTAAGACCAGCTGAACATTTCCAGACCCATCTGAGAACGACCCATCTGCCAGAAGGTACACAAATCAGAGCAAGGGAAGTTGAATTCCTTTCATTTAGTAATCACTACAGAGACTCTGGACAGGACAAAACCAACTGTGGGATAAAACAATTCTCCTTTTATTCTTGGAAGTGAGAACCTTTAAAGAGCAGAAAAAAAAGAGAGTAACTCAGCACGTAAGATACCCATTTTTCTTTGGTCCTCCCTACTCTACAGAAGTTACTTCAGGAAAAACCCTGTGGCTTTGGCCCCATGCAAAACTAAGATTTCAGAATACCTCTGAGAACAGTGATCCTTCATGTTTCTGAATTCCAACTAAGGGAGTGCAGTTCACTTACAACTGTCATAAGAGATGATGGTGGTGGTGGATTTTCTTCTTACTTTCTTCTTTTTATCCAAGTAGTTAAATACTTCTGAAACGTATCCCAGCCACTGCTAGGATAAAATGCCTTTCTTAGATTATTACCCACATAAATATTAAATATCAGACCAAAGACATGGCCACTGCTTAAAAAAATCTGAGAAAGCTTTTTAAATTTGTGACCAGAAAATGATGTTCACGTAGAAAACCTACTCTACCAGTTTTGAGAAAAAAAAAAAATAATTTTCTTTTTAGAACTAGGGGGATGGGAGACTCCCTTTCCCTTCCAATACAGCTGGCAATGCAGTGACTTGTATATTCTCCAGAAACACAGAAGACCTAAATTCAGAACTGCTGTGGATCAAACCAGGGATTGGAACCTTAGGTTTCCACAAACTACATGGGTTTCTAATCCTCCTCTTACCAGACAAGCGGCCAGTTGGATCCACACAGAAGTCTCTTTTCTGTTTTCATGAAACCTTAAGCAGCCTTGGTTTCAGCTTTCTAAAAAATGAACACTGCTCAGTATTTTCAGCTTTATGGAAAAAATATTTTAGAACTGGATCAAGTGAATTAAGAAATAAAACCCACAGGATGTTCAGAGAAAGTGTCCTTTAACACATACAGAAGTTGGTGCCATGTGCTTCACTGTATACTGATTTTTGTAAGTGAGGAGCAAGCTGACAGCTCCCTGACCACACAGGGAAGAAGTGACACTTGTTCCTGCTCTGCCACATATTAATTTAATAAGTTAGCACTGGTCACCTATATGAAATGCAATTAAGCATCTGAATGCCATTGTTGCCACCTTTGATTATAACTACAACAATGAATGTGATGATGGTGACATGATGGCAAATATTATGTCTGTTAAATTCCAAAACATGAGAGGCATTCATAATAATAAATGACACTTACATAGCCTTTCATGTAACAACCCCAAAGTACCTGACAAAATGATACAAAACTACCTATTAAAAACATCACTTCACCCATCACTGGCACACAGCCCCCAGCAGGAAGAAGGCAACAACCTTTAAACACTACAGAACATATTATGACAGAGGACAATAATATATCCATTATAAACCACAAAGGAATTCCAGACAAGCAAAACACGCTTTTTCAAAGGCAAGTGATCAGCTAAAACGCTGTTTCATTCAAGATTTACTACAAGCCTTTAGCATACAGAAGATACCATCATTAACAACAGACGTGCCCAAAATAAGAGTTGTATCTACAAGTTTCTTAGTGATCATATACATTCATGTACTTGGTAGAGAAAAAGACGCTCATCTCAGCTCCTCACCAACAGGACTTGTATAAATCAACTCAGGGCCATGTCACCACAAGACCTGCTGCAGAGGGGCTGCTGAATACCTGAGGCCACTGTCGGGCAGTGGCTCAGCTACAGCACTGAACCCCACTTGGCAGAGGGGACCCAAACATCCCTCACTCAGAACCAGCACTCCACTCTGCAGCTTACCAGACTGGTGGAAAGGGAGGGCAAAGCAGGGTGTCTGCTGCAACTGTGTTCTATAAAGGGCAGCACACCTCAGGCCAGGGAGAAAAAGCAGGGTGTCTCCATTCCAACAAGGCTAGCAGGCAAGTCTGGAGCGCTGCTGTTGGGCCTTGTCGAGCTTAAGCTACTCTGGAAACATCTTGCAGAGGGCTGTGGGTGCTTCCAGTTGGAGAAGCAGCTGAAGGCAGGGTTTGAAGGTCCCAATTTTGTATTAAGGCATTTGTTCCTTCATGGAGCCACACTCAGAGACTGACAGGAGAGTACTAGAGAGGACGTAGTTCCAATATTTGACTTGTTATGACTGTACAAATATTAAATATCAGCACTAATAATAGCAGTGTAGCCGCACTCTCACGGCGAAACCCGCCAGAGCCGGGGGCTTACTCTGCTGATAACCATCATCCCATCCCCTGAAACACTTCCAGAAAGGAGGAGGAGTTCAGCACTCCAAGCTCCAGACCTGCTGCGGGTCTCCCTGCAGGAGCCCTGCCTGCCTCTGCGCCGCCCTCTCGGCCGCGGGCTCCTCCCGCCTCCGGCCCCGCTCCCCGTCCCTCGCCTGCGGCCCTCTCCGCCGGGGCTGCACCCGGGCACGCCGGGCCCCGTCCCAGCGCCGCGTAGCGGGGCCCTCTCAACCTCCGGTGCAAGACATGCGTTCCCGGCCACGAAGTGCTGGCTCTTCCGCCTCAGGCCGCCGCCTCCCGGCACGGCCCCAAGCCGGCAGGAACGCGACGCACTGCCGCTACCCGCAGCCGCCGCCGCCCGCCCTCCCCGCCTCGGGCTTTCTGGGACCGGGCAAAGCGCGTCGGGCCGGCGGCGGAAGAGGCGGAAGCAGCTCCCGTCCCTCAACTCCGGCGAAGTTTCCCGGCCCGGGCGCCTCTGGGGCTCGGGGCAGTAAGGACGAGCCCGAGAGGAGTCTGGGCCGCGATAAGAGCACGGAGCGGTTCGGCGGGCTGAAGCGACGCACCCTGCGGCCCCGCTGCGCCCGCCCGCTCGCTTACCCCGCGGGCAGGACGCTCCGCCGGCAGCGCGTCAACCTCGCCGGCCGCAGCAGGGTCCCCCGCCGCTGCCGCTCCCGCCCCGCTCGGGGCGGGACTTCCCCACCACAGCCCGGCCCCGGGGACTGGAGCGAGCGGCAGAGGCGGGGGGGGGGGGGGGGGGGGGGAGGCGGGCCGGGTGCGAGGGCGGTGGGGACTTTGGAGCCCCGGGCGCCCCGGCGAGCGGCAGGGGAGGCGGGAGCTGCCCCGCTGGCTCCCTGCGGCTTGGTGCCCGCCCGGCTTGGTGCCCGCCCGGCTTGGTGCCCTCGGAGGGCTCTGTCGCTGGGCCCCCTTCCCGCCACCCATGGCTCGTGTTCCTCAGAAGCCCCTTCCCCCTTGGAGTGATGTGCGGTAGTGTTTGGTGCCAGCGCTGGCTCCAAGTACAAGGGTGGCTGTGAGCATCCTGCCTGCCCTTGCTCGTGCCCCCTGTTTACACAGCAGGGAGGAGGCTTGGATCCACTGAGTCATTTCGGGGGGCTGGGAGATCACGCTGGATGCTTGGGCTTGTGAGAGGAGTTTTTTCCAATTTGCCCTTGCAATGCAAATAACAGGGCAGGTTGAAGAGGCGCTTCCCAGTGCTCAGAAAGTGTGACAACGGTAGAGAATTGGGATAAAAATGCAGGTGCAAAGTATGAAATTAAAAGAGCGCTGACACCAAGTTCTTACAATTTCCACCCAGGATCTCAAAAATGACTTATTTCCCTAAGGCTCACAGCATCCTTCCTTTTTATAGAAGGGTAAACTGATGTTGGCAACATGACTAGCAAAGGCATACAGGGCGTTGAACTCCTCCAGCCCTCGCACACAATCAAAGCCGCATCAAAACTGCCATGCAGACACGTCACCTGAGCATGGGAAGGAGAGGTCAAGCTTTTCTGGGAGATGTACCTGCTGTTCTTGTTGCTGTCTATTCTACTTTGACTCCTTCCCAGTCCCCATTTGTACCAGGTTGGGGACAGCACTGGCTCTGCATCCTGCTGTGCAGAGCCTCAGCCTGTGCTCCATGCTGCAGTACAGTACCTGCAAGCGGCTTCTGGTTGCCTGCCCTTGATACAGCAGCTCAGTGCCTGGGGGAGCTGGATCCTAGCTTTTATTCAGATCCTTGATAATCCTGTGATGGAGAAAGTGAGTGGGCAAACTGGGAGTGAAAGAGAATGCATGCTGCTGCTTGGGTCTTTTGTCATCTATCTTACAGTGAAGGACAAAAGTGGAGGTAGATGAAAAATGAGGAGGGTGCAGAAGTAAACAACTTTAGAGAAGTAGAAGGTAAGAGAAAGTTGTGCTTTCATGAAAGTGATGGAGAAATGGAATTTTGGCTTATAAAAATAGCACGTTGTGAGACTACTTTTTCTGAGGGTTAGAGTCAACAATGATTGGTGGTATCAGTGTGGGGAGGGCTCGACCTTTAGGATCTCAGCTGAAAGGGAAGTTACTGCCCAGTAAAGGGAAAGTGAGGATGAAGACCTTGGGATCTTTCCCATTAGCAGGCAGTCACCGTATATATAAAACAGTGATTAATATAGATAGATGGCTAGAGCTAAGCTGCTGGGATGGTTCCAGTTGTCAGCGTCACTTGTTTTTATTTGCTTCTCATATGAAGTCAAGTGAGTATGGGTCCTGCAAAGATTAAGTGGGGATAGGAAAGCCTGTCATTTATAATGCCTTGTATTTCAATGTGTTCATATTGCCGGGCAATCAGTGCAGGAGAAATTATGTATGAGAGCTATGTTAAAAATAGTCATGCAATGCTTTATGGGACATCATTTGTCACTGGCCATATCAAACCTGTTTTGAAGATTTGCAATGAATTTTACATAAGGCCCGCGCTTCTACATCTCTTTTGTGTTTTAAAATATAAAAGCAGTATTAAAACTTGGGTAGGTACAAAGTAAAACCATATTCAATCTGCATTTTTACCCCCCCACACAATGAGCTTCTCTTTAAAGTAATCTTCACTATGTCCAAATCAAAGTTAGGTACTATATTTTTATTTTTTATGTCCTTGACTTCAACCTGCTACAAAACAGAGGCTTGTAAACGTAATGAGACTGTCTCGTTCAGAAAACAGTGCAAACAAGTCAGCAGCTGGCAGAGTCTATACATATTACACTGTATTCACAATTTAGGTGATATACAACCTTATGTAATGTATCTGGCATTTGTATCCCCTTTCCCAAGTCTGAAAATGTGGCTGTGGGATTCCTAGAAAAAAATGAATTGGTTACCACATTAAATGGCTCATGAAATTGGGGGAAAAAACCCCCCATCTACCCCACCCCCCTCCCTAGCTATGTTATCATACAAATAGCAGTGGCAACTGTTGGTAACATCACAAACTGGAACATCCATACTGCATGGTTCAGAAACAAGGAGCAGCAGTTTACTATTAAAAAAAAAAAAAAGGAATAAGAAAAGAGATATTCTTTATTTTGCCAGGTCTGTGCTAAGGAAAAGCTTGGTGTTAGTAGCTGTTGTAGAAGTTATGGTCTGCTCAGGGATAAATAACACCTGTGCTTTTGTTCACCTCTACCATGCAGTTACCAAAAGGGATGCTGAAGTCAATGACTGAGCGTTTTCCCATTTGGGACACTGTCATAAACTGAGCCCACTGTTTAACAGTAGGTACAAAATAAGGACTATGTACTTGCAGTACCTGAGCTTCAGTAGCATCTCTTCTCTTTCCTGGGATGTAGGTGCAACACCAGACCTGATGCAAGGGAATGCTCTTCAGGTTGACCTAAAGGGAAGTGCCGTAAGGGAGCCAAACCCAGAATGCACACAGGGGTATCCAAACCCAAATGGGAGTTCCCAGGACAGAGAGGGACTGTAACAACCACTGCACCTCGGGCAGCTATGTTAACAGCTGAGCTGCTGCACCAGGAGCCTGAGAACCGAGGGTCCTCCTCCAGCCTGAAACCTTCTGCTCACGGCTCAATTACTCAGGTGTTACAGAAGATATAAAAACCGTGACGTGTTTGGGTTTGCTCAGAGAGCAATTTGTAACGTGTACGCTAGCTTACACGCAATGTTGTTGTTCTTGGAAACAAGCCCCTTTTGGGGGGCTGTGGTAGCAGTGAAAGCTTACAGCATTCCACAGGCCAACTGACCTAACTGGAAAGCCAGACAAATTTCCAGGCACAAACAAGCTCTTCAATATGACGCTGTGTGGGGTTTCTCTTTTTTTCTGATATGACTCGAAGACAAGAGAATCCCAGTCTGCTTTAACAAAAGTTAGTGACCGAAGACCACAGAACACTATTATTCTCTCTTTGGAAAGACAAGCAAGAAAAGGAAAAAGAGGCAAAATGTAATTTCAAGTAGTATTTTTGCAAGGGCTGTTGTGAACTTAAGCATTTGCACACGTTGTTGAGAAATGGGAAGGGAGAGTATCACCTGCAAACATATACAATATAACTCATCATTTACAAGTTGGTAGCCTGAATAAATAGGAACCCCAGAACATAAAACCACTGCAGAGGAAATTCATCCAGCAAAGGTAAAATATACAAAATTTACCCCTTCAGGGAAACCCTGTATTGATCATGATAAAAAGTCCTCCTCTACCCCCATGCGTTTCAAAGTGATTCCATAAATTGAGAGGGTTAGAAAGAATAATTTG
Source organism: Laterallus jamaicensis coturniculus (assembly GCA_022605575.1). NCBI lineage: Eukaryota > Metazoa > Chordata > Aves > Gruiformes > Rallidae > Laterallus > Laterallus jamaicensis. The sequence continues at coordinate 2,313,906 of JAKCOX010000008.1, forward strand.
CTTGTCAGTCTGGCGTACGCCTGTTGCTCCTAAATGACATAGTAACAGACAGGAGTCCTTCAGTTCATACAGGAGATAAACTTTATGGTAAGTAGGATTTTAAAATCAACCACAACTGTTTGGAAGGGGCTTCAGGTGTGTCTTTTTTGTTCAGGGTTTGGGTTTTTTTGGCTAGCAGTGTTACTCAAAGATGACAATGGATGTTGCTGGAAAACTGATGTGCTGCAGATGCAGATACCAGTCTGAGTGTTAAATTGCAGGTGCTCCAAGGAGCAAATAAAAATTGGAAGTAGGCAATACGTAATACTTAACTGGAAATAACACAAAGCTATTCATTGACAGCAAAAACAAGTATGTCTCTGAGGAATATTAAGATACAGGTTTGTGGAGGCAAAAGGCAGAACAATGTTGACTTTGACTAAAGATTTACTTAATCTTACATTCTCAGTTATTAGTTGACCAAGCATCTCTAGATTAAGCCATAACTTTCCAGCCACTGAATTCTGTCAGCATTTTCCTTTTTTTTTTTTTTTTTTTTATTTTATTTGTCTGACTAGGCTAGAAACTCGAAGCAGGTTATACGATGGTACTCTCCTGTTTTCTTGATTAATATTTTAGGAGGGTAAGTATTTTCAAGCTTGTGTTTGATCTGAAAAATGTTGTCTTTTTTTTTTGTTATTTTCCCAGGGAGGGCTGTGCAGCCAAGTGATCCTGGGAGCCTGCAAGCTGCTGAGGTATTTTCAGCAGGAAGCGCAGGTTCACTTTCTGAGTTAAGAGGAATTTTTTCAAAGACCTGCACGTAAATCTACTGGATCTAGATGACAAGTGACTACATAGACATTTTTTGGGAAAATGACAGGTTTACTAGTCACATGTAATCGCAAACTGCAGGTGTCTTGCTGTTGATGATTACATAGTAGAGAAACAGAAGGAGAAGAGGAATGAAATCCCTGGTTGCACAGCTGAAGTGGAAGATGGAACAATTTACATAATTTATGATGTGCTTCTGGTTGAGAGCAAAAGGGTCCCAAATCAACATTTTCATCCCTTTACAAGAAATAAAGATTTTTTTTACAGGTACAATGAAGAACTATTGGAGTGACTTTTACTGTTTCACTCACTGCTATTGACTTGAACATTATTTTATAGTACTATGTGGAGGAATTTTAGAAACTTCTGCTGCTTTGTTTCTAGCTCGGTGCTAGGATGGCTTCATTCAGCAGCACAAAATTCAAGCTTCTTTCTGCTGGTGATAGCACACATGAGTAAACCAAGAGTGGTCACTTCAGCTTGCCACTTTGCCTTCATTGTTTTGACAAATCCCAAGAGACGCAGATAAATGACTTTGATACCATCTGTACTTGCAATTAGTACCAAAGTTACGAGTATCTTTGTGTGGATGTAATTGAGGGCAAAACTCGAGACCGTTAGATTTCAATTCACTGTACAAACACAATTTCTTCCAGTTAGTTGCCACCTTTTAAACTTTATGTCTTTAATGAGAGAAACTGAGAATGAGAAAACTCCTTAATGAGGGGAATTGAAATGGAGATGGCTCTACAGGCTCAAACTAAGCCATAAAGGGAGGTTAGACTGTTTTATTTTCCCACTAACTCACTGGATCAAATCCTATCTCCTTAAATCAATTCCCTACCTCCTATTTCTTTATTGCAAACAAGATTTGTCACTTATAGCCTCAAATTTCCATTGCTTAGGAAAAGGCCTTTGAAGGTCATGAGACTGCTTATGTTTAAGAAAAGATAAAATCTGGCTTACATGCCTTTGGCTTGTTTGGTCAAAGCACATTTCTATTTTGTTTAAATGTGTTTCTCTGCTAATTTGGGCACAGAAAGATGCTGTTAAGTAGTTTTCTTTAAACCTGGGAGAGAATTTAGGGGCATGGGATCAGGTCTCTATGCTCCCTCCTCTAGTCATTTGTTTTGAAATTCGTGAGGAGCACGTAGCCCTTGTTCTGTCCAGACGGTTGTTGAATTTTGAACATTATTTAATAGAAGATACAACTGGTGGCAATTTAGAAGCATATGAAGTTAACATGAAACATCCAGGCTGCTATCCAAAATGTAACAGATGGATCTGAAATTGGTTAATGCTAGATCAAGGAAAGCTCAAGTATTTGTGCTTATTAATGCTATCTAGGTTACCCCTAGTGATCACAATCACCCATGCGTGCATTTGCTTGCCTTGTACTTTGCACTAAGCTGGCCTGATCCGAAGAACTACCCAGACAGCAAAGGAGCTATCACACGATGCCTTTAACCATTTTCCCGTTGAGTAAAACTTTGATAGATCTGTCTCCAGCCATCCACATCCTGAAAGTTTTATCTGTGATGGCTTCTTTTTTTAAACTTATTTTATTGGTCTTTATTTTTTTTCACAAGTAGAGTTTCTTTATTTTCTCTTCTTGCAGTATGGCCATCTGCTACCACTTCAGCTTTAACCGCATCTTCTTGATCTTTTATTCTCACTTGTTCACTTACCCGTTGTTTTCACCTGTCTCTCTAAGTAATACTGAGCATACATCTTTCCATGCTTCAGTGTCCAGCTTCTCGCTCTGCTTTATCTTCTCAGTTTTTGCTCCTTGTCATGGCTCATGAGATACATGGTTCAAAAACTCTCTTTTAGAGAATGAAAGATGCTGTATTTTCTTTGGTCTTCCTCTAACTCTTCACTTTAACCTTGATAATTTCTCTGATTTTTTTTCTTTTTTTTTGTAATATAAACTGATGCATAGCACTAGACCAAGTAGGTGCCTCCCCATACAATGTAATATATTATTATTATTTCCTCTATTATTAAAAAACTAATATGACTTTGTACTAACAGCAGAAATGTGATTCAGCTTTAGGCCTCACAGAATTGTGTTTGGGGGATTATGCAACAATTGTTCTGATCCTTGAAATTAACTACCGAACACTGATCTTGATCAGATTTAGCACAATAAAAGGGGATTCTATTAAAAATTTAAGTGCCTGAGAGTTTTATTTCTGATTTGTGAAGCCGTAGCTCTCTCTTACCAGCCCTGACTATATTGCATTCCCCCAGCACCTGCATTGAGAACAATAATTTCCATGTGGATCCTCTCTTGAATGCCCCTCTGCCTGGACATCAGTGCATTTGGAGGGACGGTCTCTCCTGCTCTGATTCTGCTGTCATATTTTCAGTCAGTAACGCTGCTGTGATGGTAGGTCTGTAAGTGACCTGGAAGCTCCCCTGGGATCAGATTGCTATTTAAGAATTGAGCCCTGTCAGTTTGCCTGCCCTGCCAGGAACTTGCTTTTATCTATGGTAATTGCTTTTAGAGCTGGATAGCAAAGAGGCTGTTCTCTGAGATCCCCATGCTTCATCCTTGCTTGTGGCAGACTAGTTTCACAGCTGCTCCAGCCCATTTAGGAGTCATTTTTCTTTCACCTACTGGATATAAATCTGCTGCATTCCGCCTACAATTGACTGTCCCTCTGCTTCGCTTTAGGACTTGTCCATTCAGCACTGCTTAATGATCCTGATCCTGCAGTCCCTTGGCGTTAACCATAAGTTGGGTGGGAGAGGGGTCAAGTTTGAGGCTGATTGATAGAAGCAGAAGTGACTGCCCCTCTCAAGTCAAACTAGGGTGAGCAATTTCTGCTGGCTTGCTTGATCTAGGATGCAGCTGCAGTCCATGCTATTTCAAAGCAAATGTTTACAGGAGAGAACCAGTTTTCACAAGGCAAACAATTTTCTCTGGTTCTAACAGATTTTCTGGTTATTGATCAGCACAGCTACTTTTCTGGAAGGGAAAGAAAGAGCTACTGGGGTCAGCAGCAATGTAGCAGAATTTACACTGTATTAATTTCTATGATACCAACTGTATGCTAGATGGTATTGCTTCCAGCCATCTTGCATAGCTGTAGAAATTTCAAGGCTGACTACTGTCACTTCCAGGGGCTATCGTAGGAGCTGGGGATTGCTGGAGTGAGGGTGACCTGGATTTTCCTCTTTCCTGCATAATTCCTCAGTTGCAAGATTTCTAGTAGGGACTAGAATTCAGCTCTGAAAGTAAAAATGTTTCCCTTCTGCAGTGTGCACACCGTGAAGGAATTGATGTAGCCATGGGGAAAGGGGAAAACTGGCAGCACTTCAAGAATAACCAACTGGAGATCAGGCAAACAAATAAAAGGGATTTTCTCATGGTGAGTGTTTGTGGGAGAAGGACAGGACAAAGAGAAAAATCCGTTTTCCATTTTGCCATTATAAGGAGCTTCTTGAGCTTTTAGATCTGCATTTTTTTGCTCTATAGTCGAGTGCCCGCTTTAGACAACATTTTGCATCATTAATTCCCCTGATCCTGCAGGCTGTTACGTGTGGGAAGCCCTGTGCTCCCATGTGGAGCCTCACCGTTTTTAATGGTGTGCTGTGTGGGCAAAGGCTTTTCCCCCCAGAGAGAAACTTTCAGCGTGAGGTGCATTACTTGTCTTCCCTTTTTGTGTTGATCTTCCAGGCAACAACAACAAAAAAAGGAAGATAAAAGCAAAGAATTGAAAGCTGCACATGCATCTTCATACATATGCACACAGAAGTACACATGCACAAAGACAGAGCTGGCATCAAAAGAAGCTTTTCTGGTTAATTTTTTTCTTGTCTCAATTATGAGCTGACAAGTATCCCCTTGTATCCTGAAAGAGCATTCATCAATTGCAAAATCTCAATAGGGAGAGATTTCTCATTTTCCCCATGTTTTGATTTCTGAGGATAGAGCTACAGTTATTTCATATGTACATTTTTACTTCTACTCTTATTTGTTGTTGAAGCTTAGTTTTACATCCAGATGAAGAAAGTCAAGGACAGTTCTCTTTCAGCTGAAAACATCCTTTCTTTAAAAATTTGGCTGCTGTGTTCTTTGATTTATTGCCTTGCTTATGTTGGACAACACACCAAGTCTCATGTCACAATATTCTTATTATGAACAGGAATGGTTTTTTCTCCTCTCTCAGTGATAGATAAATCAGAAGAGCTTGCATTTTAGGACACAAAGCTATCGTTTGCTGCTCTGAATATTATATTAACTATCTCAGACAGTGCACTTGGGACACTGTACCTGCCTGCTTAATTGCTTCGTGGAATCTGTAAGTCTGAGTTCCTATATTGTCATGCAGATTGTATAATCAGTTCCTCCTGTGCAAAGGAGTGTGAAAATTGTAGTTACTGAAATTCCTCCCCCTGTTTGTAACAGTGACAGCATTCGTACATGAAAGCCCATGTTTACAGAGAGATAATTTTCTGAGGAAAACAGATGGGAGATGTTAATCAGAGATAATAGGCGCATTTTACAAATTTGGGGTATATTTTTGTTTCCCATTTGAACAGCTAGCAATTCAGAAATGTTAACTTGGTATGAATATTTAATATAATTGTCTGTAACATGGGTGCCAGTTTACTAGAGATTTGCAGAACCAGATCCAGCTACTTCTATCAAATTGTGGCTTCCTCTGTTAAATTAGAATTAATACTTACAACTCAGAAACTGTGTTACATGCCAGAGTTTGGGACTCAGCCAGACTCAATGCTTAGTGCTTGATGTTTAGCAGTGGCCTCCAGCCAGTGGTCCTCAAAATACTGTCCTGATAATGAGGATCCCGGCCATAGCTACCTTTCAGTCATATCACCTACCTCAGGGACCCTGAGAAGTGGATGCCTCTTTTAACAAGGACACCTTTACATTGATATTAAAGTGTCTGTTAAACTACTGGAAAACATGATGTCCTTTAAAAGAAAGCAAAGGGAGAAACTTTGTCATCGCCTGTCTCTGAACCTGATGAACATTAAAAAAAACCCCAAACTGCTACTATTTAATAGAAGTAAGTCTGGGATGTTAGATAAAGAGACTAAGCAACTGTTCTGAGCGACCAAAATATCTCTATAACCAATATTACGAAGCACCGAAGAAAAGTGTGAAAATATCTGTAGGACTGTTTATACTCCTAGTCATCCTCCCACCCTAGAAAGACCCTATTAAGACAAGGTAAATTGTACCAAGTGCCTTAAAGTGGTGCCTGTCTGTTCTAATTTTTTTGATAGGGCAAGCTGAAGCTTAGCGCCGTAGTGATTGTGCTGACCTATTAAGGCTGAAACTGATAGGAAAATGCAGTTGTCACCTACAGCTTTGTTATAGTGCTGCAACAGAAATATTGTTTTCTTGCATCGTTCTTGCTTGAAAGGGAGAGAGTGGTCCGCTCCTTTTGTTGTCCAATTAGGTAACACTGGTACGTTTTGCTATAAGGATGCATTTTAAATAGGGTCCTTTTTAAAATGCATTTGGCAGCCTGAAGACACAACCAGAATAAATTAGTTGTTATGCTTAGTGCTGCATTCGAACAGTGCCTTTTCAACTGCTTTTAAAATTGAATCACTCCACACTTTCAGTGGTTTACTGCAACTCAGTGCCACTGTGTCATTCTGCTAAACTACAGCTGGGTTGGTGGCTTTTCCCCTCTGATTTTTTTTGTATGAATTTAGCGTTCATGAAAGATTCCACATTAACAGAGAAAGGGAAGCCTTTATTTTCCCAGAGGACATTCAAAATATCAGCAGTGAGAGCACAGCGTTTGCTTCGCTGCCTTGGCTATGTGATGCTTGGTTGACCACCCCAAACAAAGGAGATGGTACTTCAGACGCTTGCAGGTTGGGTCTTTGCCTGTCCTGCTCACGCTGCCTCAAAAGGATTCATTGCAGTGCTGTGTGGCATTTGAGCTGAAATCACAGCGCTTGTCTTGTGTGCCATGTCTTCCCTTATAACAAGTCACTGCTGTTTCTTCACAGTTTTGCCAGGTCTGTGGCTTGCTGTGGGAAAGGGTTTTGCAAGGTCTGGTTAAAAGTGCTGTATGTACATTGATGGCTATGTAGCTGTGAGTACAAAAAAGCAGTTAAACATCATCCTGCTGAAAATGATGGGCTACCTGTCTTAATTTCAGCACTTGCTTAAGTACTCTATTGATCTCACCTTCTCCATGTCCATTCTAATTATTTTACTAGAAGCCCACTGCTGACAATTACTTTTGTTTAATATTGAAAGTTATTGGGTGGTGATCAAGTCCTCCACTTCATCAAGTAATTCAAGCCCAGGACACAGCTTCTGTTTTACATACCAAAACACACAGACATCTGAGGGTACAGCATATTTTCATGTGTTATGAGTGACGTAGGAGATAATGTCCTGACCAATAAGCAAATGTTGTTCCTAGTGCAGACGGGACTTCGGGTTCAAAGAGATATCTTTTTTAACTCCATGATATAGCAGATGTCACGCTTTGCTTGCTTCTTCCACTTAGAATTCAATTGTGTAAACTTTACACCTGAGTACTTGGACCATGAACAATTCATTTGAAGATGCCAGTCAAACAGTCAGCAGTACAAATATTCCCAAATGCACCTGCCTTTGGTTTTGCAGATACAGAAGGAAAATCAGTTTTCAATGCAGTCAAAAGCCCCTAAATTTTGTTTCTTAATTAAAACCTTGGGTTTGTTTTTTTTCTTTTTACAAACGCAGCAGGGTCTGGAAGAGGGCAGCAGGAAGGATTGGTTTTGGATTTTCTTTAAAGATCACCAGGAGCATTTTTAAAACTACAGTTTTAGTGAAATACCCAGGAAGGAATTATGAAATTATAACATTATCGATAGACAGACGATAGGTTTTTCTTGAGATTTCAAGCTTTGATTACCAGTCTAGTGATACAGTTTGCTCCTGTACTTAGTTGACCTAAGAAGAGCCACATCAGGCTCATGGAGATTTTTTTTGGTACAAAGTGTTGGTGAAAGCACTGCTAACACCTCTACCACCTGACTTGTGAATCAATGAACATATGGGTCAAGGACAGGGAGGAGGCAGGACAAGGCAGAGCTCAGAGCTCTGCTATTTGATTTTTCAGTACGTAAGTGTTGCATCAGGAGAGACATAATTTTTCTCAGGATAAAGTAATTTTACTCAGCATAAAGCAGTTGGTGCAGTTTAATATGTTCATGGGAGCTTGCTTTGGTGTAGCTAACTGAAAGACAGTCCTAGGTCTAAGTTGCTTGTTGTCCTACAGTTTTGAGGGTATAAGCATGTGCTTATAGAATGGGGTAGGTATGTGCTATGCTGTCAAAAAATTGCTGATAGTGGATTTGGAGGAAAACTTCTCATCTCCAAGGCTTGGAGTATGGTTTAATATAGATGTGTGCTGTTAAATAACTTTTGGGTTTCAGATTTGAGCTGCCTGGGGGTCCTGGTGGATGACAGGTTGGCTATGAGCCAGCGGTGTGCCCTGGTGGCTAAGAGAGCCAATGGGATCCTGGGGTGCTTTAGGAGGAGTGTGGCCAGCAGGTCAAAGGAGGTGATCTTCCCCCTCTACTCTGCCCTGGTCAGGCCCCACCTGGAGTATTGAGTCCAGTTCTGGGCTCCGTGGTGTAAAAAGGACAGGGATCTCCTGGAGAGAGTCCAGAGAAGGGCTACGAAGATGATTAAGGGTCTGGAGCATCTCCCCTATGAGGAAAGGCTGAATAAGCTGGGACTGTTCCGTCTAGAGAAAAGATTAAGGGGAGACCTCATTGGTGTTTACAGTTATCTTAAGGATTGGATGCAGGGGGAATTAGTCAGCCCCTTTTCATTGGTCTGTGGAGACAGGACAAGGGGCAATGGCTGCAAATTGGAGCACAGGAAGTTCCGCACCAGTATGAGGAAGAACTTTTTCACAGTGAGGGTGACAGAGCACTGGAATAGGCTGCCCAGGGAGGTGGTGGAGTCTCCTTCTCTGGAGATATTCAAGACACGTCTGGACGCCTATCTGTGCAGTATGAGCTAGGGAGCTGCTTTGCAAGGGGGGTTGGACCCGATGATCTCTCGAGGTCCCTTCCAACCCCGACAATTCTGTGATTCTGTATTTTGCCATTAGGCATGGAATTTAAGACCATGTAAATTAACTTGGCATCTCACTGTAGGAAAGGTGTTTCATTTAGGTTAAACCTATGCCCTTAGTGTCTTTCCATGGCAGACTCTTAAAATAGGGATGCTTTTGGTACATGGGAGAGAAAACACAAGCCAATGGTCTCATTTGTGATATAAAAATGTTGACACAATTCAATAATAGTAGCTAAAATATGAAATATCTCAAGAAACTTCCAGTCTTGAAAACAAATTGGCATTTTGGGTGCAATCCAGCTTCTTCTAATGTGGTTTTTCATGACAAGTCTGTTTCCTCATCCCTTCAGAATACTCTTATTTTGTATGTCTTTGTATAAGACATTTCGGATGTCTGAGAATCAGTAGATGCTGACAAAGAGGATTTCCTAGATACCTTAGACCAAAGATTTAGTTTCTACCCTCATAATAGACTGAACACAAACAGTGTTTACCTTTTCTAAATCTCTTGTCCTTGAATATGTTTATAATGTAATCTCTCCTCTTAAAGTTATTTAAGCAGTAAAGAAAAGAAAGAGAAGAAAATACCTTTTATCACATAAGATTGTTTGAAGCAAGAAAGGTCCAGAAAATTATCTTCTATGCAATATGCATTATGCAAAGTTTATGTTTCTGAAACCAGTCATCATTCTTCCAAGTGCAGTTTGGTAACTGCACACTGAAATAATGCTATGTACATATTAACATCAGCCTATTTAGGCCATAGACACACAGATGTTATAATTGCTGTCTGACCAAAGGTATAGTCAAAGTTATGGATAATATCAGTTTGTGATACCGAGATATTGTTCAGTAGGTGTAGTCCTTGAATAGGCTGAACATTTCCAAAACAAGATGAATATTCAATAGTTTCATTTTTTAAAAAAGGGAGTGCCCCTGAATTTGCTATATTCATCACAAAACAGCTTCTGGAGATTCATGACTGTAGTGGTCTAACCCAGCAGGCAGCTAAAACAAGCACACAGCTGTCTGCTCACTCTCTGCCCTGCACCCTCTCTGCAACCAGCTGGATGAGGGAGAGAATCAAAAAGGAAAAGGTAAGACCTGTGGGTTGAGATAAAGGCAGTTTAATAGGACAGAAAAGGAAGATAACAACAGCAACAGCAATAATAAGAGTACACAAAGCAAATTATGCACAGCACAATTTGTAACCACCTGGAACCAATGCTCAGCTAGTTCCTAAACCACACCACCTCCCAGCCAACTTCCCAGTTACAGGTTGAGCCTGATGTCATACTGTGTGGAATATCCCTTTGGCCAATTTGGAACAGCTGTCCTGACCATGTCCCCTCCCAGCTTCTTGAGAAACTGAAAAGTCCTTGACTGCTTGGCATTAATGAAGGTATCAATGTGTTATAAACATTATTCTTATCCTAAGTTAAAAACACAGCAGTATATCAACTTCTAGTAAGAAAAATTAACTCTATTCCTGCCAAGACCAGGACAATGAGTTTTTCAGAGTAACGATTTATTATTATTATAGGTCATTTTCCTGTGCAATAAACACAGAATTTTTAACAGACCCACAATTTAATATCCCTAAGTTTCTATGGCTAAATTATTCAACTGATACCTCTGTCAACACATAGAAATTTGTTTCTCACTGTCATTAAATGACTTCAGGTGTGTTTGTTGGTTTACAATTGCATTTTCAATCGTTCCCTCAGTGGTACTTGTTCGCATTGTTAATGTCTGTGAAGACCATATGACTGCTGGTATCACCACCATGGAAAGTTCCAGTGGTACAAGAGAATTAAATTTCATTGGTGACTTGAAAAAATTGCAAGAAATACTTTAAAATGCCTTGTTTTCACTATGTCTCTGCATGACTGTGCCAGAAGGTATGCAGTTTGATAGCAAGCTGTTGGCTATTAAAGATGGATTCATATAGTTTGCAGTTTAGCATTGGATAGAACTGAATTTGAAACACTTTCAGCTACAGTTTTTCTGATGTTTTTAATTGCAAAGGTAGCTATCTTGCTGTCAAGCTTTTTTCCACTTAGCTGTGAAAGGACTTTTTTTAACACCTTTGTAAGACTCTGAAAGTGCTCTTCAGCACTAGTAATATTAAGTAAGTCCAAATAGGAAATATTTCTCAGCTTCCTTAGAAAAGGTTTCTTGATTGCCTCTTCCACATGGGCATGAACCCAAGTACACTCACCTGTTTTCAAACTGGAGAAATGAGAAGATCAGGTAGAACATTTCTCATTCAGGACAAACATAAGTGCTGTGCCAATGGGGGCACGAAAAGGAGAGCTTATTCCCTGTCTCAAGTTTAAAAGCACTGTAAGTCACATCATGAAAAATATGGGGGGCACAGACTATCCTTGCCTGGTAATACTGGTTCTGGTCTTGCTCACCTCAGAAATAGAAACACAATATTTTGGCCACTCATCTGAGAGAAAAAGACTAGGATACAAATACTAGCACTGAATCTCTCTTTTCTTCTTTTCATTTTTTTTCCCCAGCATAGTCATCTTCTTGAAGCACATCTATTTTTTGCACAAAGTTTTGCTTTTGCGAAGTTGACATATTGGTGACAGAAAGCTATTTTACCAGAAAAATTTCTACTAACTCCAATATTGATCTTGTGGAGGCTAGTAGCAAGACCTTGATTCTATCAGAAATTCTATCATCAGATGTAAAAGTACATTTTAAAGGCATATATTTTCAAATGTTTTCTCTAATTTGAGAAAGAGGATTTTCATCTCCCATCGCCTTTCGCCTTACTTCTACAAATAAGCCAGATTTTTTCTTACTTGAAAATGTCATTATGCTTGTTCCTTCAGCTGCTCTAAGCCAGCAGAGCGAAACATTTCTATATGCTGTAAAAGAATATATAAACTTAGTTATTTGAATCTTTCTGCCTGGTTCAAAATAAACTTTACATGTGATTAAGTATCATAACTATTCTGTTGCATTAAGATAAAATAACAGCTTTTATATGTAAAAGGCCAGATGAATCTTTCTTTATAAGCTTTCCCAAGTGTAAATGTAGCACATGAAAGCTAAGGTAAAGTTATTCATATGATGGAGAAATGCATTACTGTGGTATCATATATGGAGTGCAGACAGGTGACAGGATGAGTGGCACAGGTATGACACAAGGATAGTTATCCAAATACTCACCACTGTGTGTCTTCAGGTGTGCACTCACCTTCTGGAATGAGAATAGGAAATGTTATCTTTCTTGTTATATTATGTCTCAAAACCATTTATTTTTATCTCATGATTTCTTAGCATCCATTGCTCTAGATTCATGCATCTGTACTCATGCAGTTTATATACCCCTGCTCTACTCAGAAATTAAGTTAAAAAAGAAAACTAATTGCTCTTCCCAGTCATCAAGATAGGTTTCTCCAGTACAACTGTTTTCCTTCCCTTCGCCCAGGGTCTGTTTCCCTTTTCTGTTTGGTGCCCACTATTGGACCGTGCTGTTTTCAGCGATGAAAACTGAGTAAAAATGTAATGCCATGACTGGCTCGATAGCAAAGTTTAGTGTCAGCTATTGGAAAGTTGAATCCTATTCAGCTAAAGGATTCATGCTTGAAACATGGAAAATGGTATAGGTGATGAGTCAGAAATTGGAAGAAACAGTTTAAAGAGAGGAAGAAAGAACGTTTTGTTTTCTCCTGAAACCAAGTAGTATGGCATCTGTCTGTGTGTACTTGTAAATAACCGGTTACATATTGCCCTGTGTGGCTGGATCTGTCAGTTCTTTTCACTGTATTTCTGACGTTGTGAAGTGGTAGAAAGTCTTTCAGAGAAGACACAAGTGGAGGAATTTGCACAGCACCTCTGTGTTAGGAGGTGAGAGACTCGGGCTTGTTGCGGTGAGATGTCTTAATAGAGAAAGGGTCACAACCAACAATTGCGCTCTTAGTGTACCCTGAAGAGTCTCTGCCCTTAAGCTGGCTGGATTGTGTACAGTTTTCCCTCCACTCTCAAAAGAAAGCCCTGTAGTGGCTTTTTCGGCAAGGCTGTGGGATGCCATAGTCCCTGACAGTCCTTGTGTAATATGGCTGATGGTTTGGTGCCTGTCTGCTTGGGCTAGATCCATGGGCTTGCTTTTTTTTTGTTGACTTTTAAAACAAAATGCACAACACAGCTTTAACACAAAACTTGTTGGGTCTGATTTATGTTCCCTTTTTTTTTTTTTTAAATGAATGACTTCAATAATTTTGCTTTGAAAGATTTTTAGACTTCAGATTTTCAACAAAACTTCTTATAGAGTAAAATCCTGGGGATTATTTCTTAATATACACACACCTCTATGGAATAAATAACATTCCTAGAAGTCTTCACTACGCTTTTTCACTCTGATCTGGTACATCTACTCGTTCAGAGTATTCTCAGAAATTATGCTGTACATTCAAATGAACCCATCATAATTTCAATGAATACCAAAGCAATTAATAATGATGAAACACTTACATTAAATGTCATTCTCTGTATTTCAGTTAGAAAAGAATTTCTGGCATCTATTTTTATTTGAAGAGAGTCACATTGCCCACAGAATATTTCAAGTGCATACTCAAAGTTTAGCAATTAGCATAGATCAGAAGGCCAGAACAGAACAGACAGCAAGAAGCGATTTGGAGTTTCTGGTTATTTCACGGGAGGCATGTGACTTCTCAAGCTGTTTCTTCCTTGGAATCAAGATGGAAATCAACATGCAAAAAACCCCCAAATTTCCAGTTTTTTGAAGAGGAGATGGGAGAGGTTTCTTTGTTGCTGTTCTAACATATGGTTATGAATACCCAGAGCAGAAGTTTGGGTGCATCCTCTTCCCCCGGGTCTTTCAGCAGTCCTGAGGTGTTAAAAGAGGTTTTTTCTGTTTAGTTTGTCACAGTGGGAATTTCATCTGTCACTTCTGAACCAGACTGCGGGGCTATTGGAGGTCCCCTCTCCCCGTTTCCTTTGTGACCACACATATATGTGGCTGCTTATACACACAGACACTAATAGCAGGGAGGGAAACGGGACGCAATTAGAGCAGTTTCATATATCTCTGATCATATAAAATACAATAAACCTTGTAGTGGGGTTGAAACTTATATACATCCTCCAGGGACAGTTTGTCATTGATATATGATAAAACCTTCCCTGAAAATCAAATTGAAATGGCTTCCATTTTGCGTTTTGTGAGCCCCACCATAATAGCAGCCTCGTCACCTTTCAAAGGACAAAAGGTAAAAGAGAGGTAAGTTCAATGCTTATACAGCAGTTCAATATCTCTAACCACAAGACTATTGAAATTATTCCCCTTCTCTGCCATTATTTTGGACTAGGAGGACATGCAATTGCTGAACTTGGAATGAGTCAGTAGTTCTGATAAAAGTGAATTATTTATCGCCTACTGACCCTTTTATAGGCTTGATGGTGTTTATAACTGTATTACCCAGAGTCTTTCACTACACAGGATGGAGTCTCCCTCACTAAAGAGGAGGAAAATACAGCACGTGGCTGACGGGATATGGAGCAGATGGGCCTAGCGCAACTTCATCTTGGTGACTTCTTGCATGGTGGCCTTTATGAAGGAAAAAACCATGCTTTTCCCCATTGTTTCTCAGGGTATGGCAATGTGACATTAATCTGCCATGATTGAGATATCAGTTTGGTTAGCAGGCATGGAGCAACCTTAAGCAAAAGGGCAGAGCAGCTTGAGAAATGTTGGTTGTTAGTCTTTGGTAACAACCCGATCGAGAAGCCCTGAAGTGGTTCAAATCACAGACTGCTTGCTAAGTGGTCTTCAGGGAGGCTGTTCTGCATCTAATCCCACTGAGAGAAATATGAACAGGAGTAGACTGGAGATCAATGTAGGTGCCTTGCTTGGGATATTAACTACCCCACCTTCACTTCTGACTCTTGCAGCATGACAACTCAATCCCCAGAGGCGCACAGGATTCTGCTGGGGTCTGTAGCAAAGTCTGCTGGAAGCAGGAGAATTGACATTTTGCTGATTATCCCGACTGCTTTGACATCTCACAGGCAGTACAAATGATCACTTATGTAAAGGTTATTTGAATAAAGGTAACATCCCTTGGTGTGACTTAGCTATGAAAGCGTTCCAGTTCCCTTTAGGTGTCCCCCTGAGATTTCTAGTCTCCTAAAATGTGCATGTATTTCTAATTTGCCTGTAGACTAAGAAAAAGCTGAAATCTAAAGTCTGCAGAGCTTGTCTGACTGACAGAAAACACCGAAACTGAGGTCTATTCAAAAAGGGTCTTCCAAGGCTACAAACAAGACATGAAAAAAAGAAATGGAGACATTTCTGTCTCATGGAGGTCCTTTAACTAAAAGCATCAAAACAGGGATGGGAATGGCCAGGCATCTGCTGGGATGGATGCTCCTGCCCACAGAATTACTGGGTAAGCAAAGGGTTTGCTCCATAGTGGAGGCCTGTCCCATGCAGTCTGAGCACCCCCCATTCCCCAGTGTCATAGGGAGGGTTCCTCCCATAGGGAACAGGTCCTTCCTTCTCAGGAGACTCGGTTTTGAGAGAAGGCATTATACAGCTTGAGCCCTCCTTTGCTTCTCGGTCTTTGTGAGCCCTTGGATCTTTTTCACACGCTTTTCTTCGCAGCTCCCCTTAGGGCTAGAGATGTTGGGGAGCAAGAGGTGTGCTGCTTTGTTTTGGTTTTTAAATCAACATTAACATCTTTAGATTAAATTATTTAACTTGAGGAGTTGAAGCTTTATGCAGCACTGTCATATATTGCAAAGGACTGATGGTATTTCAACAGCGAAACTGTGCAGCCTGGGCACTCATTCTCCACTGCTCCTGTTGCAGGGAGTCTGGAGTGGTGGTACAGCAGAGACATGTGTCCAGAATCCTTCTGGAAAGTGAAAACAATGTCCTGATGCCCTAAACCAAACCTGCCATGTGATGTCAGAGCTCTTCTAGAGATGTGTGCAATTAGACACTGCATCTGCATGTGCATATAGGCATTTTCTTCATTAACTGTATAGTCAAGTATATCTAATTAGTGTCCACAGAAGTATCTGAAACGTGAGAAAACCTGTAATGGAAAATTGCAAGCTTAATTTTAGATATTTCTTAACGTCTGAAAAATTCTCATATACTTTACTGCACCAATGCTGTTAGATCATAAGGCAAAATGTAGTTACCTTAGATGAGTGAAAATGGTATGCATCTCGAGGTAAGACATTCAGTGTCTCTGAATACTTGTCCTGAGCTCTGAATTAATCTGATGCAAAATCATTTTGGAAAGATCAAACCCGGGATCAATCCCAACACTGCCGTGTTGTGCTGTCATGGGCGAACTGTGGTCAGGTGCATTTGAAACTCCCCCGTGTCCCAGAAACTCTCTTACTTATGCTCCTGTGATAAACTGGAGCCTCTGGCCACTTCATCTGCAGAAATGTCCTGGCTACCTTTGCAATTATGCTCTGGTCCCACTGCCAGACTCAAGAGGGATCACGTGCATGGTGCAAATGGGGGTTCGCATGTTGCTTTACAAAATGGACTATAAATCATATGAGGGTCACTTTGGTAGTTACATGAACAGATTTCTTACTGCACCTTTCAAAAGAGCTTCTGCTGTGACACCAAGTTCTCACCAAATATGCTGCAAATAAGCCAAATTTGTACATTTTGTGCAACACAGCTCAGAAGCTTTATACCAGAGCGGAAATATTCTCTTATTAAGACACAGTTTGGGTGTGGGGAAGAGAACTGGAGATTTGTTTTCCTGTGTATTTTGGTTGTAAAGTTTTGTTAGAGCTCTTTTTGAAAATTAAAATGCTTTACCACAAGTACATTAAGAACATGAGCTAATGCCAAGCTATAGCAGACATCTGGAATTGCTGGTTGGATTAATAACTGCAGTAAATTAGTATATGATGATTTTTGTAACAAATTATGAAATGCCAAGTTAATTATTAATTATTGGACACTTGTTATACATTATTACTTGTCAATGAATGACTCCATCTGGTCTGAAACTATTGCAAATACTCTAAAGCAGGACTGATTAAAAGAGTAGGAAGGGCTTTCATGTAAAAAGATGACAAAAATGAAAGGAACAACTATTTCCAAGTTATTATTTCATTTGCTTGGTGCTTAGGTTCAGTGAATTCTAGTTAGACTGTTCAGAGTCCTGTAAGGGACCTGCCCTCCAGGCAGAGCTGCTTCCATGAATTTCTCATGTGGCGCAGTCTGCCCATGGTCTCACCAATGTGTAGGTACATCTGCTGTCCAAGGGGAGTGGAAAAAGCAATGAGGGAAAAAAAATATTTTTCTTTTGTAATTGTTGTGGCTAGAATTTCTGTATTGAGGGAAAGTGATTATTGGTAACACCATGAGGAATAGAATCACAGAATCACAGAATCACAGAATCTTAGGGGTTGGAAGGGACCTCGAGAGATCATCGGGTCCAACCCCCCAGTACTGACTAAGCAATACAAACTGAAGTGAATTGGATACTGCTGTTCTCTGGAAACCCAAACATGAGTAGCCATCTTCAGTAGGGCCATTCTAGGTAGCAAAGAATGCCACAGAAATCACATTCAGTGACCCTGCTTTGGCAGAGTTTTTATAGCAGCTTGGCATAGTGATCGGATGTGTTTTCTAAGTGCCCCCAAGGTAACTGTGCCTTATCAAGCCTCACCGTGCTTGCCATAGCTTTCTTACTTTTGTCACATTTCACAATTTGCATTTGTGCATGCTTAGTGATAGCAATGTGACCCCAGAAACAAGAGACTTCGCTGGTGTGACTATTTGTCACTGTAATCCCACCGTTCACGTGGGATGACATCAGCTGGCCCAGATTCGCACAAGTGCCTCTCACGCCCAAAGCCATGAAGCTTCCCAGGTTCTGGATCTAAATATCTTTCTTCCCAATTTGAAAAACAGGACTCCGGGTCTCAGCTGGATCTCTCAAACACACTGAGTCAGCATGGGTGATTCCTCTGCCTTTTGGGTTTTGCTGTGATTTGGTTTTGATGATGCACTTGTGGCTTCCCTTCAGACAGGATTTTACTTCAGTTACACATCTCCTGTTGACAGCCAGCTAGTCACAACCATTTGAAAACTTTGGTCCAGGAACTCCACTGGTGTGATTTCAGTTGACACATACTGATTTCCAGAAGGCAGCTGAGGATGTGGCAAGATACACAGACCTTGTAATCTCTCTTACCTACAGACTGTTTCTATGGACTGATTCTACTAAAAGGCCAGTTATTTTCTTCTCTTGGACCACAGTAAACTTTTAGGTCCTTTCATCATTATTTGTTTTTCCTGCTTCCTTGTTAAGCATCAGTGGCTTTTGGGAGGGGGGGGGAGGGGAGGGTGTTCCTCTTTTTGTTTGTGTGTGATCTGTTTTCTGATTCTTTCTCTTAATTCCCTGTTCAACTCATTTCTCTATGCTTCCTGCAAAAAGAATCTTGTTTTCATTTCTAGGCAACATCTGACCAGCTTTTCTATCCTTCCTTCTTGTCACCGTAGTCCCTACCAGAGGGAAGCAAATGTCTTGTTTGCCAGTGCATTTTCCACTCCCTGCTGTTCAGATATCAGGGGTTAATTCTTCAAACTTCAGTCATAGGCAATCCTAAAGAGAGATTTTCACACTCACCATACTATCCTTCCTCCATTCAAACTCTTTTTCAAATAAAACAATGTGGTTTAGGGCTTGACCTCGCCCAGGTGAGTATGGCAGAATTTTCTGGATTATACCCCAGAAATGCTTGTATTTTCCACTGAATGAAACAAATTGCTTTCTTGCTGACCTCCAGCTGTCTCAGAACCAAATCACAGCAATTAGTAAGTAAGACTGATAATCTGCAACTCGGTTGCCTCTTGACTGCAGGATGTCATCAGCGCTTAGCTGCTTTCTTCCCTTCCTTTTGGTAGTGCTGCTGGTGGTAATCACCTCATCTATCAATTACAGTGGGTGTCTTCTCAGCCAGGGTTGAGACTCTGCAGACTCCCATCACTGTGAATACCCTCACACCAAGGGCAGGTATTTCTTGTTTTTTTGTGAGAGTAACAGGTGCAGAAACTTGGTGTGGAGCATTTTCACCAGGAAAGGAACAACAGAGGAAGAACTGAATGAAGAAACACATGTAGGGTTCAGGGGAACAGCAGCTTTCCTCAATGACTTTTGAGGCTACTTCCAACAGCCCTGTCCCTTGCCCAGGACAAGCCATCCACTTGTACTTCTCCACATGTTGTTCTCATACTATGAACTGATCCAGAAGCCAGATTCTACCAAGCATAGCCCATTTGGATGTGTACAGCCAATTTAGGTACATAAACTCAGTGAAGCAGGTCATCCGTATGTTAGAAGCACAAATTACTCTATTGCTGGTGTTTTTCTGGTCATAAGGTTAATGTTTTTTTAGTGCTTTAGTTGCAGATGACTGTCTTGGCTCTTCTGAGCACCTGTGGCCACCTTTACCCTCACAGCAGATATGAGCTCGTGGTCCCTAAGAAACCCCTTGGTTAGTTTATGTCTTGAAGGTAAGATGACAGATTCCAGGGAAAGATCCAGACTTTCAGCAGATGCAGCTACTGAGTAATATCTATTCTAGAGTCTATCATGCACGAATCCTGGCTTTCTGCTAGAAGTAACTGTCTGTTTTTATGTATATATTTTTTATTTGAATCCTTGGCACCCAGGGACTGACTGGATTCTGTCATATTCTAGAGAGTGAACAGCAAAGGCAGAATTTAGCAGTTTTCTCTCAGCTCACAAACTATGCTTTTGTTGATTTATTGTTTATTTTACTTCTGCGTTAAAATGTGGTGCTTAAGAACTGTATTTTAATTGCAAATGAAAGAAACATAGCCTTCTTGCTTCCGTGGGACGAACGCCCGCCTTCCAAGAATGACTGAGAAGACAAGAGAAGGCTCTTTTGCCTTTCTCCTCAGAAACCCTGGAGAAGATCAGGATCAAGAGGAGCTTGGTCATGGCTGGGGCAAGCAGGTTCCTCCATGGGGTGGTGAGCTACTGACTCAGCCGGCGCGGGAGGATGGCTGGCACAGGCACTAGAGCTGCGTGGGTGGGTGAAGAGGAGGCTGGGAGAGCGCCGCGTGGGAGCTTGCAACACTTCCTCTGAGCCGGGGGACATCAAGGAGTCACCAAATGCAGGCTTAGGGCCACTGTCCTGAGCGTGTGATTTTTCCATAACCTGTTTTCCCTCCCAGGTGCTCCAGCTTTAAACTCTGCATTTGTTGCCATAGTGAGGAGGCCCCAGCTCAGGCAGCAAACACTTGCTTTTATTTGACTGAGGTCCAAATCAAAATAAGGGCAGAACAGTCCTGTGTAGCCCTATGCAGAATCTTTCTTCTGCCTCCCGTGTTTGTCTCTCACCCAGTGAAAATTCATGGTCTTGGAAAGAAACGTGCTCAGAAGGGCTCAGGGCCTGCCCAGGGCAGCCGTGCTCAGGACTGGAGCTGCTAGTCATGACAGAGAGAAAGGGACTGCAAAAAGAAGATGCAGAATTGCAGAAAGAATATTTCATTTCTTTCCTGGCTGAGAAAGCCAAATGGTGTGGCAATGAAAATACCTGTACTGCCCAGCATAGGATGGCACAATCTCTCCAAGCCAGAGAGCAATCCTGTAGCCAGGAAGGAAAGAAAGACATCTCTCAGGACATGAGTTAGCAGTGCAGTGTGTGTGGAGTGCTCTGACATACAGCTCCTCTGTGTGAATGGGCTGCATGTGCCCTGCATGTGCCCTGCAAGTCAGCAACTAAGCTTTACTCCATACCAAGATCTTTCTACATAGTTTTTAATCTAAACAGCACTTGATATGCACATTATCACCTGTCTAGCTAGTCCTCTAGACGTACTTACTGCAACACTCAGAGGCAAGGTTTTGTTCACCCCTGTTAAATGACGATCCTCGTTTGTGACAGTGCTTGGAAGGGAAGCTCTTCAAGTAGGTGGAAGAAGTGTGCTGATAAGAAGGAATTACTTCAAATAGCTCCTAAAAAGAAAGGCAAACATCCAGGTACAAAGGCATTGATCATACTGCCTGTGTGATCAATAGGAGTTTAGCCAATTACTCCAATGGGAATGAATTGGCAAGAAAAGGAATGGGAGATACTTGTAAAGTGCATCAGCTTTGCATTCGTAGGAGAAAAAGCAGCTACATTAGCAACTGTCCCATTAGAAGGAGCTCAGGGAAATCAAGATTCATTGTTTCTATCTTTTAGGCATTAACTGTACATTTTTACTTTAACTTCTCATTAGAATATTTAATTGGACTAAGGCCCAATTCCACCTCCCCCTCCTCCCCTGGACCCCGCAATGTAATAGTGTCAAGCAAAAAGTTATGTTTAAAAGGAGCAAGAGAAGTCTCATGAGGATGTTCTTTCTGCTGAGGCTGACTGAGATGCCAGCAGTCCCTCACCCTGGGAGTGCTGACACGTGCCATGGGCAGACCAAGAAATGACACTGTTGTCAGTGTTTACAGCTAGACACACAGGGAGGTCACATTTAAACATGACCCTCACTAACTGCATATACAGTAGGTGGAGGATATCAAATCTCAGCCATGTCACTCAACAGCATATTTGGCACTACTTAATTTTGAAAGCAGGAGAGTTACCAAGCACAACAGGAGGGATATTAATCTCAGTTTGCAAACTTGGAGGCCCCTTCTGAAAGCATCATCCCGGGTGATAAAATTTTATGTTGAAAGATATGGTAGTTTAAACAGGAATGGTCCATGATTTCTTGGGTTGACAAAAGAGCAGCAAGTGCTGTGGATGTCACCCTGGAGCACTGATCCCATGCTGGTCACTTGAAAAACTTTGGCTTGGCAGTTGCAGCTGAAAGCAAAACTTATCAGAACACCAGACACTCTGTTAGATTTGAGCTTTCTGCAAGAACATAACCCCATAACTGACAGACAGTTTTCTTGATGAAGTAGAAGCATATTCCTTGACTTTACTAATCAGCTAAGTCTCCATATGTGATGTGATTCTCTTCATTAACCAGATTTGTTCCTTCATCTCAGTTCTCTAAAAAAACAGCTTTTAAGGCTTTGCCAAACTACGAAGTCTTACTTTCCAACAGTCACTTAGGAAAAAACTGTGGTTTTGAAAATATTGCCTTGCTGTGAGCAATCTCAGCCTTTTGCAGCAGTGATATCCCAAAATACTTCTGGGGACAAAAGTTGACTCTTTATTACAGGGAAAAAAATGCTCCTTTTCATAGTAAATGGACAGTAACTTCCATGACACCCTTCTTTTACAGCAACATGAAAAAATAAGGCAATACTAAAATATGGCTGCAGCAAAGATGTCTTCTAGTATGCAATTTTACCTTCTTTCATGTAAACAGCATATTTGTAAAGTTTATATGAGGTAAATTATGAGTACAGAAGAAGGAAGTCTTTCTTAGAAGTTGCTTTTCCTGCTGAAAGATGGCTTCATGTTAGTAAGCAGGCAGTACTTCTAGCTTGTAGCCATTTTCATTATGTATGACATCATCCTAAAAAGTGAGACCGCTGTTGCACCAGAAAATAGCGTGGAGCAACAGTTCAGAACACTATGCAGAACTGAGTGGCTGGAGGACTAAAATAGATTAGATAATAGAAAATTGGATAAAGTGTAATGCCACTTAAGGGAGTACAATATGATCTGTCGAGGTAAACTGTGAATTCACTGGTTTGAAATGAAAAAGGAGAAGAAAACTGAGGTGTGCTACCCACTGACAGAGTGTCTGTAAGCAATAATTGTCACACAGTTATGAAAACCTCAAATCTGATACTAACCTAGCATATGAAGCATTTTCTGAAAAAAAGAGTAAAGTATAAAAGTCATTGTCGAATATAGATTATTGTAAATAACCCTGGCTATCTGTGTGCTAGAAAGATGAATTAAAATTGGAATTGGTGCGGGGAGAAAGGATGACCAGAGGAATGGGGATTAAAACATTTAGTTGGTACAGCTTAGCAGGCTGGTGAGGTGGAAACTGGGAGAGCACATGATTGTGCTCTATAAATGCATAAAGGACATATGTAGTCAGAATATAGAAGAGCTATTTCAGCAAAAGAATCAAATAAGCATGGAACAAATAAATATATATTTTTAAGATGCAAATCAGCAGCAGAAGATTTCTAATTGTTGGTGAGACTCTGGAACAGCCTCACATAAGAGGCAGTTTCAGCAATCTGAATTCGGTGAGTTTATGAGAAGAAGTTTATAGTGTGACTGTCTGGACTTGCAGAATAAAGGACCCGAGACTTGCCTTCCAAATCAGTTCAAACACAGTGTTTCCTGACTTTCCCATACAAGCCAGTGAAGAGGAGACAACAACTTAACATATGGACAGGAACCATGAACCAACAGTCCAGTTGTTCTCAACACTCATCTATGTTTTGGCAAGATAAGCAGCTGTGGCCAAATGACCACATTGTGGCCACTGCGTTGGCTTTTCTTCGGCAAGCATATGAAGAGTCACTGTCTGACACCAGGGAGTAAACTGCGTGAATCACTGTCTTCCAGTTAAATGTCATCATTGCTGCAGTATCTCAGACAGACACTTATAGTAGGTATCCTTGGTTGGAGCCCAGCAGCAGAAGCCTGTGCAGCAAAAATAGACGCAGGGTCCTCCCTCTGTTATACACACCAAACTGCTACAAATGCAACATTCAGTTGCTAATGTGACAAATGACAAATTCAAACTGTGCTTAACTGATTCGAGCCTATTCCAAAAGTTTCCTCTCTTCAATAAATTTCTGTCGCAGAAAAGTCTAAGCAGCAAAAGGTCTGGGACAGAACATCATTGTCTTCCAGTAAAATACTAAAAATATTTGGGTTGTTCACCCTCCTGCTGCTTCTCTGAATAATCATTCCCTGCCTTAAACCAGATAATTGTTTTCAGAATCACAGAAACATAGTGGTTGGAAGGGACCTCAAGAGATCATTGAATCTAACCCCTCATTTTCTTCCCGTGCCACGTGAAAAGCACTCCTTCTTGTTTTGCATCACAGATTTTCAATTCTGATTAACCTTCAACCACAAATTTGTGTCAGGGATTGTGCTTTCTCAGAACAAAGCAGTTTCCTAGTGTACACTGTAGCAGTATCCTCCATGACTGAGTAGCAAAATGCTGCGATTCACCCTCTGCATTCAGTTCCGCCTAATGTGTGGGGGAAAAGCACTGAATTAAAATGACAGACTAGTCCTCAGACTAGATGCTTTGGCATCTTATATTTAGAGTGAGCTATTTTATGCTCATTTCCGCTTGATGCAATTTAGTTAATAGCTGAATTCAGTCACAAAGCCACTTGTAAATAAACACCTTGTTACAGATTACAGCGTTCTCAATCCGCTTGGCTCTTTGGCTCAGTCTATCAACCAATAAAATCTGCCAATATTGCGTATTAACTTCTGCCATGTTTGAGCGTTTTTATACATTAACGGAGCAGCTTGTAATTTCACCATATAGGCTACCCACTCCTGGATATACAGCACATATCAGATAAATAAGCTGTCCAAAGAAGACATTTGTATTGGATGTTCACTGTTGGTTTCTTCCCATACTGCCCTCGGATGCAGAAGCTGCCCTGGGAGATGAATGTGCCAGGATAAGTTATCTGGGGCTCATAAAATCTTTTTTAGAAGATTGAAATAAAGTCAGTGCTTGCAGAAGACAAATCAATTGTGACATTTCTGAATAGAGTGCGATGCATTTAATTAGCACAAGACATACTGGCAAATGCTGAATTACCCAATAAATCACTGAATGCTGGAACCCATACAGAGATGGGAATCAGCTGTCTTTTGAGATGTACAGCAAGTGATAATAGGAAGATCTGGCCATTTCTCCCCCATTTTCTGCTAAATTTCTTCCATTTTGACATTTGCATGGCAGACCATTTTAATTATTTTAAAGTATCAAAGATTTTCTCCACCCTAATCTGAGGGTGCATCTTCTGCATCTGCCAAAGAATGAAATACCTATCTTATGATTCTCTAGATTTGCTATTCAGTCCCAGGCAAATGATGGAAATTTAGCCTCTAGGAATGACAGTGCTTACAAGAAAATGCACAAGGCTGGTCCCAAGGGAAAGTGTTGTAGGACCGGGCCCTGCAGCCACCACTGATATTGGCCTGGATGTCTCAGGGCCTCTCTGGGTGATGAGCAGAAAGGGTTTCAGGCTGGTTGCAGCCTGGCTGATCCCTCGGGTACAAATGCGTTGCCTTGCTTTAGACACCACCTCTTGTACTGTGAAGAGGTCAGGGCTGAAAGCAGAAGCAGGGACATGCTCATGTCTGGGTGTGTGTAGGTAGAAGCGCTGTCCTTCATGTGCAATGGCCATATGCTCACTACGCCCATGAAGGGCTGCTGAAACTCCTGGGATGTGATGGGAATAATTTGGTAGCTGTTCAGCAAAATTCTTATTAACCTATATGAAACCTTCCCAAGTGTTTACAGTGCTATTACCACCTCGCTATCAAATCTCCTCCCTTACATTACAAAAACTTCAGGAACTAGGAGTAATTTTCC
Source organism: Laterallus jamaicensis coturniculus (assembly GCA_022605575.1). Lineage (NCBI taxonomy): Eukaryota > Metazoa > Chordata > Aves > Gruiformes > Rallidae > Laterallus > Laterallus jamaicensis. The sequence continues at coordinate 2,339,342 of JAKCOX010000008.1, forward strand.
AGAGACTTGTGCACCTAAGGCACTTAAGAAACAAAAAAAAACCCCACCCAACAACCCACTAATAAATTATTAAGATCCTAAGCTATATGTGTGCTTTTTAGATATTTTGCACTTAGTATAGTTGTATTAACATCAGATTCTTGTTTGCTTGTTTCTATACAGCTTAATCACAGCTTAAAATGCATTTGTTTAATGGGAAGTGATTTTAGTGTTTCAAAAAACTTGGGCTCAGGCTAAACTGAGCTATTTTTAGGAATAAGATACAAAAGGCATACACAACTATGCTGCTAATTTTGTGCCTACAGTGATAGAAAACTGCATATGCAACTCCAGCCATGGAATTAAGATTTACGCTCATTAGAAGGTCTGTAATTTTTAGAATTTGTCATTTAATGATATTCCATCATGAAGCAGTGGCCTACGGTCTCTGCCCAGCATCCTGCAATAGGCAAAAGACATGGCCTCTTCTCAAGAAGAAATACAACTGCTTTGGGTCTTGCCATTATTTGATATATATTTAAATCTATGTTTATCACTGGTATAAAAATAAATACAAACTTAGCTTCAGTGCCTACTTTCTCTGGCTGAATATGTTCAGTGCAACACCGACACAAAATATTTTGTAATCCCTCCTTCTCTAGGGAGTTTATTCTCCTGTTGGTTTTGAATGGTGCCACCACATAACCAGTAGGTTTTCAACCCAGTAGTTATCACTGCCCTGTGACAGGTGCTCTAAGCCACCTGATCTACAGATCTCGCAAATGAGAGGTACAACTCAGATAATGCTTTGGTATTCTTGTTACTGGCAACTCTTTGTCCTTAGGGAATCAGTAGGGTGTCCATTGGTGCTGGTCGAGTTTGCCCCCAAATGAATTGGAAAAGAGTAGACTGAGTGGCTTCTAATTTTTGTTTCTGCCTTGTTCATACAAAATCAGCAGCCTCTGACTTTTGAAACGGAATTAAATTGTGGCTGTGTGAGAGTAATTCGTCTTTGAAATGATTGTTGTAGACCATGATAATTAGCAAATATACACAATCACTCATATTTGCAGAAAATTGCAGCAGAGAAAATTAGGAGCCTTTAGAATCCTATCCTAGTAATTTAGAAACAAGAAAACCAAGATTAAAGCAGCACACTGGCAGATCAGTAAAGGATAAGAGGTAGAATCTTCCTGTACTCTTGTAGCCTCTTGTGCCTAATCCTGCAAAAGGCTGAGTTCCCTCAATCTCCGGGTACTGTAAGGTTTCCTCTTGCCCTAAATTTCACTAGTTCTCTTACATGTTACAGTCTTTTAAGGCAATGAAGCACATTGATTACTCAATTAGCTATTAAGCAATACACTGCCTTCCCTCTTCTGTAATGAGTGGGTGACATCTCTGCTTTGCCTGTTTATGAAACGTAGTAAGGCTACAGACTTGGAACAGATGTAATTTGCATTCCTCTGGTTCTCTGTGTCTTTCCTGAAGTTCAGAGCAAGAGAACAATGAAACAAAGAAATCAGTCCTTTTTATTATCCATAAAGCTGATTATATCATCACTTCATGAGGTATTAAGCAAGACTGGTTTTATCACAACACAGTCCACCCTAGGCCAAGGATCTAGAAACCCAGTACTATACTCTCAGTGTGCTAACAAAACATTGTCTTCTACAAACAAGTATGTGGTTAGAAATTCTTAGGCTTCTTAATGTAGAAGGACATGTGAATTAACTAACATGGGTGAACCAAGTTGATATACATAAAACATTAACAGAGGGATTTTGGGGGGTTTTACCCAGGTTGGGGTTGGCCAAATAAGGGATGCTGTTTTTCCTCCATCCTTCAGTACCTCTCTTCCAATGTAACAGTTATTGCTTGTTATATTGCTTCCTGTGGGCCTTTATGCCGGGCTGATAATGTATCCACAGAATCTGTCTCTCTCCTTCCTTGGTCATCAGCATGGACAAAAAGAGAGCTTCTGTGCCAACTCCCTAGCCTTCTGCTTCCAGTTTAAAGCTGCATCGGTAGACAGTACTGCAATTATTTTTCTAAAGTGATTGCAAATCAGGACCTGATTAAAACCCTTTGTCAGCTTCTGCATCTAAAACTATCCATGCAGACTCACACAGACTACTGTTAAAATGAGCCCAGTGTCCAAGACCACATCCTTCTTCACCTCCTTCATTCCCCATTGCTGTGCCAGTTGGTGAAGCAACCCAGAAAATCCCGTTCAGGAACAGAACTGAAGGTGCTCTGGGAGGGGAGGGGATCTTGACATTAGCGCTGCCTGAATCCTTCCAGCGCTTCCAGCTCTCAGACCCTGGGGCTTTCAGATCAAAGCCATGGTATTACTGCAGAGAGCAAAACAGTTTGCCAAAAAAAAAAAAAAAAAGAAAAAAAAAAAAAAGGAAAGACTGCCAAAAAGAAAGCAAAAGAAAGCTCACTGAACATTTAGGATGTGTATTAGAAGCATCACCTGCGGTTCTTACCGGAAGCGTCTCAGTAGCCCATGCAGACCTGCTCACCATGGGACTGCCTGTCTCCCTCCCAGGGTTCCTCGGAGCTCGTGCAGCTGGGCCTTCAAACAGGGATGCTATCCCCAGGCCAGAAAGGGAGTCAGCGTCTGATCCTGATGAAACACAGGAACAGAGCAACAGAGATGTCTGTTGCACACTTTATTTAACTTTGATTTAAAAATTAATAGCCCTGAGATAAACTGTGGGTGATGATGGCTAAAACTTCGCTACAGAAGTAAGACTGTTAGCTTGGTGTAGGCAAAAGCGAAAGTTTTTTTGGCCCTTCCTCTTTCTAAATCCTAATAAGCCTTTTGTGCCAACTGAATTCCTGTTCTGTTCCTCTCCTCACGGTCTTTAAGTCATTTGGTTTTTCTTTTGTGCTCCTTTGAATCCCCATGGTGACACTGGTACTTCCCAGTGGGGTGTCAGAAGCACCCAGTTCATTTCATGCATCCTTTTGTTTGTCATTAGCAAAAAATTAAAGTATGGACTATCCTAAGACTTCTGCTTTGGGAGTTTTTCTTTTCCCATCACTATTCCAGTCAGTTTCTGAGCAAATTTACACTAATGCCGATCTCTTCCAGCTTAACCGCTTCTCATATTGCACCATATGTAGATAATCTTAAATTAAGAGAAAACTAGGACAATTAATTTGCCTCGAATATCAGCAATTACTATACAAAACTCCAAAATACCAGGATAGTTTGACATTACCTATTCTGGGAAAAAAAAATAAATTCTATAATTTTCTATGTGTTTCTGTATCTTTCACTTTCCTTAAGGATTCTTTCTCAAGTCTTGTGCACTGTTAATAGGCCTGCATGATTTTATCACTTCCTCATAATTATAGACACCGAATTAATTGATTTTTTTTCATGTGTGGCACATGTTTCACTTGACTGGTTCACTGAGAACCCTTCGTGGGGAAATTCCAGTCCTTTCTCTTGCATATGTGGAGTTGTAGAGATTTAGCTTCCAATTTAAATGTGCTAATTTCTACCTCCCTTCCTTTACTGGTATAAATGAGACCCAAATCTGGCCTTTTGTTGGAAGCAGCAAGCGACAGGGTGTACACAAAGCTGGGAATGCGGAGAGGGGCAGATGGGATTTCAGAGGCTGTTTTTGATAATTTGTCCTTACACATTTGTCCTAGTACACACGAGGCATAACAGTCAGTGAGAGAAGGGAAAATTAATCATGTTATTAATGGACAGCTTGTCTCCTGGATGCTCCCCAATGAGGGGGTCCCACACAGGCTGTTGTCTTTGTGAAACTCAAACCCCAATGTGGCACTGTACATATTTTGTTCTGTAATGCGGAGTTTACCTGCTGCGTTCGACTTAGAGGAGCTAACTGTGAGCTTAACTAAGTAGTTTCTGGATCATATGCATCTTCATAAACAAGAGCATTCCTTACCAGTTCTCTTTCTGCAGTACCTTGCACTAACGAAGAGAAAGTGAATTTCTAATTGGTTATATTAAGACTTAAGTATTTTATATCTTATACTTATTGCAGCTATCGTGTCTTCAAATTACCTTTTTTCCTTACCATTCCAAATATGAGTTGGCATTTGTCAGTATATATATTTTGGCAGAGATGAGAGCAAGTTAACAGGCTGATGGCATTTTAATTATTTTATTGAGATGGCATTGGCCCAGAATGCTTGTTGGAATTTGCAAATGTGCGTTGATTTATATTTTATTTTGTAAACCAGGCCCAAGAGGCTGACTAATTAGAAACATGACTCAAAGCTATAAGGGATACTTATTGATTCAGATCATGAAAAGACCAGAATGATCAAAAGCAAACATCTATCTCCCTCTTCATCTGGGGTTCAGGAGGTTAAGTGCTATTTGTCTCAAATCCCTGCCATTAGCTTTATCTTTGTAATGGAGAAGACAATTAACATCAATATCTATTCGGTTTTAGGATATACTGTATTGCTTAGAGGAATATGCCTTTCATAATTAAACCATTCACAATACACTCTTTATCAACTTGTTTCATTAGGCCATATTTTGTTTGTTCTCCCTTAACTTAGATTTTTCATTCTATTTATTTAAAGTTTGAAATGTATGGCTTCATCTTAGAAGAAATTCTATGATTGGTTAAATACACAGGTTTTGTGCTGCAAATCTAATTTGCATGCCATGGCAACATATAACAACTTCATTAGTTACTTGGGACCAATTTTAAATGGCACCAACACTTCCATGTTGCCATAATGCAGAAAAAATGTTAAAATGTTAATGCATTCACGGGGTAGCGACAGAAAAGGCAAAGCAGAAGTAAGTGTTTTATACAGGTCTGCACTGGAGTCTGGCATCGGGACTGGAAAAAAAGGCAACATGTTATGTTGGAAACAGGGATTTCCAACTCTTCCTGCATCCAGCTGAGATTTTGCTTTCTGTTGAGGAGAGCAGGCACCATCCATACCTGTCTCCTTCTGCCCCGTGTCCTGCCAGGGGCGACCAGTTCTGGGATGACCTGGGTACATTCTTCTTTGCCACCAAAGCACTGCAGAGAGATGTTGCTTTGGCATGGGTATCCAAGACTTTTAGGCACTACACTTTTCAGATTGAAGAATCTAATGCAAGGAATGTGATTAATTTTTAGTATGTAACAAAGCACAGATAAGTGTCATGGTCTTTTGAATACTGTTCTGTGACTCTGCCTGTGTCATTTCACCATGGCACGCACACAAAGCAAAGCTAATTGCATTAGCACAGGGATGCAGCGAGAAGCATGTTGGAGCTGGGCTTCAGAAGCGATGCTCACAGTCCCATGCCTCCTGCAAATGCCTGTGCCAAGGCGTTCATTACTATGAGCTGGAAATATTCACACCCTCCCACATGCCAGGACTGGATTGAGAAAGTTTCATATTGCAGAGTTACTGAAATTATTAAATAGAAAAACAAAGAATGTCTCATACAGGAGACTAGCTGATTCAGGTTTAGCAGTGTTAATGGGAGGCAGGACTTTCCTTTCCAGATCAATGGGCTTCAGTAACATCTGCTACCGAATCATTCTGATCTCATCACTGCTCAGCACCAGGAAAAAGTGGCTTAATACACCCAGTTCGGTCCCTGCAGGAGAAAAGACAAGTTATTTGCTTTACTGACAACATTCATAACCTCAAGTGCAAGACCAAGCACAGAGCATCTTCAGCTTTCCTTGCTGGCTCAAGGACCCAAAGGTACTCAAAATGTGGTGCAGTTGTGCTCTCTGTGCTGCCTTTCACTCTCTTCCCCAAAGGTCAGAGTTTCAGATTGGATCTGACAGCAGTCACGGCGTTTCAGGCAAAACCCATGTTGGTCCTGTGTGGTGGGTGACCATATTAAGCAGGAAGAATGGAGACTGAGGATGTGGTGCTGTGAAGCAGTCTAGATACAGTTGAAAAGTTTCTGCCTCTCACTAGTTACCCCAAACCAGTTTGTGATCAGTCACGCAAAGGCTCCCAGTTTGCTGGGACTCAGCCTTTTGAAAGGCAGGGTGGTAAACTGCATATTTGAGGGAATCTATTTGCAATAAAAAGAAAATAAAAAAATCTGGAGACAGCTTTTAAAAAATGAGCTCCAACAATCAAGTCTGATTTAGAGTGCAGCCTATGAGACAGTTGATTGAGTGATTTTTTGATCTGGCAGCTATCACCAGGAAATAGTGTTTGTAAATGGGGGATTTAAAACAGCTCTCCACCAGTGGAAAAGAATCCACAAGGACCCACTGCTTGAAGCTTTGGCAAGCAGAAGTTTCATTTACAAAGGACTTCAAAGAGATACTGTCACATGTCTAGACCTGTAAGTTGGAATTGTCTAACTTAACGCAGATACCCACATCTGAGCTGGTCAGCTTGGCTATGTTACAGTCAATGGATTGTTGATATGATACGTAGACCATAATGCAGGATTCTTTTCTTCCCAAAGGTGTCCAAATTAGATGAATCTCAGAGCTGAAGCCCCTTGTTTCTCATCAGAAAGGATGCTCCCAATGACTAGCTCAGACACAGATCCTTGCATTATAGATGTATAAAGTTAAGTGAACAAACCCTGCCCAACGTGACAAATATTTTTTTCCTTTTCAAACATTCTTACCATTGCTTTCATTCCATGAAATATTTGAACTGCATTGACCTTGTCTCCTTACTCTCACTGGTTTGTTCTGTATCTTATTCATTTCTTTGGGCTGCAAAGGTTGTCGAGAGGACACAGTTCTTTGCCTGACATACCTACTTACTGCAAAGCACTGTGTACACTGTTGTATAAATAACATCTCAGGGAAAAAAAATGAATAATTGAAAAGGATGGAAAACTTTGTTCAGTTGACTGAAATAATCTAGTAGGAGCTGTATGAGAACAGAGGCTACTGGGACAAAATTTCCTAAGCATATCTCTTAAGAATTATTTTTGGCATTCTGATCAGTGTTCTGTACCTCTACAAAGAAGTCAACATATAACTTCAGAGAAAGCAAGTGGTTGAGAAAATAATCAGGGAGCCCCACTCCAGCCTGAGATAAACTGGAGACACCTGTTTCTAAAAATCTTCCGTAGCTGTAATTTCCAGTAAGAGAACTGCTTTGTAGTCTGATTAGGAGAAAGGGGCCTCCATTTCCTAATGGACCAAAGTGGTTTATTTTCCATTTAGGTTGTGAAGCATTTGGCTGCTGTGCTTCTACACTGGGTTGTTTTCACTTGAACAGTGCTGCTGAACCTGCAGCCATTTCTGTGGGGTAGCACTTACTGTCCCACTGCCTGCTTTGACACGAAGACTGGACCACACTGGTTTTTCCAGGAGGACACTTCAAGGTTGGGTGAAGGGCTAGTCACGGTCAATTTACATGGCCATAGATGAGGGATTAGTGGGAAAGCAAATGAGCTTATCAAGGGGTGGATGAATTTTTAATATTACTTTGGATTTCTTCTCTGGTCATGAATAAAATCAAATTATTTTTCTTTCCCTTGGTGTCCTGCTACATATCTTGGTACAATAATGAAACCTCCTTTGGTCTTTTTCACCTGTCTTATTTAGATTAAAAACTTGGTGTGTTTTTTATTGTGTACATTTACATTACTTTATACACAGCAGTTCTCCTGGGGACTCCAAATCTTGCGATAAAGCAGGTAAGAAATATGACAGGAAAAAGTAGTCTACATCTCATGCATCTCTCACATAGCTATTTTCTTCTCAACAGAGCTAATGCTTTTCAGAGATACTAACTGTTAATTCCATTAAAATGAAATTATTTCTTCAAGAACTTTAGGGGCAGACGTGATCTTTAAGTAATTTAGGGGAAAATGATTGATGTGGAGAATGAATGTTACAAGTATTCTTTAGTGTTAGCTAGAGTCACATGTGGGGACAGCTTTAAGATTAAATTCTTCAGTTTCTGAGGTATATTGTTTGACACAAAAAGACTTAAAGGTGAGCGTAACAGAAAGATATCTTTAATTACTGTGCAGTGACTTTACTAGGCTGCATACACTATATCAAAAAATTACACATGCTACCAAACCTGCTTTTGTTACACTGACTAGGGCAGAGAGCTACCACAGGACTGCAGGACCTGTGCAGCTGAGTGGAGTTTTTGCATCAATGGGGATCAGAAGATAACATAATTCGTAATTTAACAAGCAAGTGCCTGAACTTGGTACTAACTGTTTGCAATAATCATTTTGTCTCTGAAAATACCCAGCTTTGATGCTAGTGGAGGTGGGAACCACACTTGCTTGAGACCTGTTTAAGCTCACCTAAATCAGCATTTCACATAGCCATAGTACTAGAGCCAGTTGGCTGCCTGAAGACATATATAGAGCCCATACAAGTTTATGCAGCCTATGCTGATGTCCAGGCTGCTATAGCCTTTTATATAGATCAAACCTGTCATAAATATATCTACACCAGCAGCAGTTGTGCCAGTGACTCAGAGTATGTACAGACTCCAAGCTGAATGATCCCACCTATGCTAGCAGGCTCTATTTTAAGGGTTATGACCTATCTCATTGGCTTATTACTCCCCTATTTAAGATTTCGGCTGATGCATGTGACACTGGGTAGAGATTAAGATGTGTTTTGTTGTCACTTCAGACTTTTTTGGCCTAAGGCTTTGTCATTCTTGGGATATAGACTGGTTTGTGCTCAGAGACTGAGATAAATGTCTTAGCTCATGAGACAGACACAGAAAGGGCAAAAGTGTTTCTGGAGGAGTTGCTTGAAAACCTAAGTGAGAGCTCAGCACCAGAAGGTGCTGGCAAGGATCTTGCTGTAGAGCAGTAAGTTACCTAGGAAGGAAGTACAAGAGGTCAGACTGAGAAGAGGTCCTTGTATGTTGGAAGCTGCAAAGAAGATTGGCAAAGAAGATAATACTTGTAAAAAGAGAGATCTACTTACGTGGTTTCATTTTCCTTGTCAAGAGGAATGCATGACAACTGGCTTCATTAAAGATAAGTCTTTAAGCCAGCAGCAGCTCCAAGACTTTTGCAAGAAGAGGAGTATTAATTCTCAATTAATGGTTACAGAAACCTCAAGGACTTAGTGGAGGAGCTGTCAGTTCAGCACACACAGGTGGAACCACTTTGTAAGTGGGAGAGATGGCACGTCTGCAAGCAACAGATGACCCCCAGGACTGAGGCCCACACACACCTGGGTTAGGTGCAGCCAGATAGGGTCTCTGCAGAGAGGAACAAACCCTGCAACAACAAGGGCTTGAGAACAGGAGAAAAGACTGTCCATTTAGAGACCAAGTAGTAGTGTACTAGGTAACTGGCAAATGCAGGCTTTCAGCCTCCCCCTCTTGTGAATGCGCTTACCCCTGTGGATAACCCTATTTTATCATCTTCATATGTTTGTGTAATTTTTGTCTCACAGATAGACAGGGTGTTAGCAAGGCAAATGCTTCCCTGAAAAGTAGCATCTTCTGTATGCCCATATCAGAACTGTCTTTTTTTAGGACTAGAGCTGAGCATTTTATTTTGTTTGAAATAATTCTTTTCTTATTTTTTTAAACATCTTTTCCAGTTTTGCATTGAATATAGTGTTTGTGGGGGTGGGACTAAAAGAGAATTTTCTTTTGTTCTGGTGACCAACATTTTCTGTAACTATTTTCTGCCCAGAGCTGTCTTGTTGCTAACAGTCAGACTTCAGCCCTTCTGTATTTGCTATAAACTGAACTATGAAATCACACTGCCAATAAAGTCCTTAAACCTTTGCAGACCGTGCTGGTTGTCACTCTACACTAGACCTTAACTTGTAGCTTCTCAGTGAATGTATACCCCAAAGAAATATATTTAACTTGTGCCTTTTATGTACTTCCGAGCCATTCATAAGGAACTAAGAGAGCCAGTATAAATTTATAGATTATCTGTTACTGTGAGAATTGTATAGGATGCTCCCTGCTCGTAGCAACACATGAATTCCCTCTCCAATAAACCCCTCACATATTTAGACACAAAAGGCAGCCAGCAAGAAAAAATGTTTTGGGAGAAAAAATCTGCCAGGAACAAATTACCACAGCCCCCAGGACTCCTTTGATCTTACTTCAGGTTCCCCCATGGTCCTGGTTAAAAGAACAGAGCCCAGGAGGCCAGCTGGTCCCATGACTGGATGGGTGTCTGTTGTACTGCAGTTCTCAGCGTGATGTATTGAGCCTGGGAGTTGGGATGCTGCTGCCCATCCCCCAAGGCATCCCTGGGGGAGAAGAGACTGGCCTCTATGGCCATCTGCTCCTGGGTGCTTCCCAGCCATGGGGAAAAACACCCCATTATGTCTCAGTTCAAGGCAGCATCTCCTGAACTCCAGTTACTCCAAAAGGTACATGTTCCACCCTCCAGCGTGTTGTCCTCAGCTCCCCCCATATACAGAAAATACATTTACATAACTAGGTAGCAAAATTAAATGTGCAAAAAAGGCAGGCCAGACATACTTTTAGCTTTGTGTAATATTCTTGTAATAAAGATAATGGTAAGATACCAGCAAAATATTAATTCCAATTTTTGAAAGCTTATGGCTATTCACTGGTGTTCATTTTTAATTCCTAATTCTGTAGAGAGATGGTCATTCCTTACCTAGAGTTACACTAAAGTTCTTACAAGAAAATAACCTCAAAATCTTGAAGCTCTGAAAAGCTAGGTGCTTATTGGGAATATTACTACTGCTACATTTTATATAGCTGCTTCATCATGTTCCTTATATTGGCCAGTGATCCCCCAAAGACTTCTCTCATGCCAAGGCACCTGTTGGAGGTCAGTCTGACTTTGCTGAACTGCCTGCTAGCAATTTTTCCTGCCATGGTCAAGGTAATCAGCATCTGGAGGTGCCTCTCTTGTGACTGCAAGAAGATACTGCAGCAACTATATAGCTTGTTGTTAAAGGTGAGAAATGGATGGATCACCCTGATGGATCACTCAAATAATGTATCAGTTTTTCATCTGATTTCACAGAATCACAGAATCACAACGTTGGAAAAGACCTTTAAGATCATCGAGTCCAACTGTTCCCGCCCTATGCTAAACCATATCCCTAAGTACCTGATCTACCCTTTTTTTAAACACATCCAGGGAAGGTGACTCAACCCTCTCCCTGGGCAGCCTGTTCCAGGCCCTGATGACTCTTTCAGTAAAAAATTTTTCCTAACATCTAATCTGAACCTGCCGTGGTGCAGCTTTGTGCCATTTCCCCTTGTCCTATCTCCTGTCACCTGGCTGAAGAGACCATCACCCACCTCTCTACATCCTCTTTCTGGGTAGTTGTAGGTGGTAATTTGGGTACCTTTTTGTGGCACCATGGTGCATTGTATAGGCATATGTCCACCGAGCTGTGATTATGTACCACAGGCTGACCACGGTAAGACTATGTAATATTATGATCCCCCCTACACACACTGCTGGCCTCAGTGGCAGTTTCCTTGCAGGCAAAAGACAGTGGGTGGCTCCACTAGGACAAACAGCTCCTAGATCCTTGACTGGACCGAGGTGGTACTATACAGTTCATGAATTAGATTCATGGAGAGAGCTGTCTAGTGAAATTCAGACCTCATTAGGCTGTAAATGACTCTGGATATTGCCCTCTTCAACACATGGCATTACCCATATATGGAAGAAGTAAAAAAATTGTACAAACAGATGAATTGGGAATGCTAAATGATGACAAATTGAAAATTAAGTGCTAGTGGGAATATTGGAGGATGTTACTAAGTAGCTTAAATTGCAAAAGTTTTCATGTATGATATGATGCCAAAGTGAGTGGGTGACAACGGAGGTTCAAATGCCAGCAGGAATTATTAATGTTAATATTGCCTTGAAAAGTACTTACCAAACATTTAAAATCATGTTTTCACATTCCTCACGTAACTGCAATCCTTCCCAGCTGATTTCCATTCCAAATAAGTTGGCAGATAAAAGGGATGGGTTTCCACAGTATTGGATGTTAGTATGTTATTCATAGATATTTTCCTTTCCAGCCTGATGGCCTCCATATCTATGGAGCAGGGATACTTCAAATACAATTAATCTGTCTCACTATATGTATCCCTGTTTTCCAGTTGGGAAAGCTAGGCTGAATGTCTTGCTGTTGGCAGAGGGAAATTGCTCACACAATACAAGTGGTTCTGTTGTCTCCAGGAGTCAATAATGCCTGTGCTGCCTCAGAGTGGTTGATCACATGGGATGTTTGGAGCAGGTTCAAAGGTAGCATCTAGACCTTACTAGTCCATTGTCCTCCCAGAGTCCTGCACACCTTAGGTCCAGCACCTGGCTCAAAGCAGGACTAACTTCAAATCTAGAACAGGTTGCTTGAGTGCCCAGTTCCATTTTGAGGATCTCCAGGGATGGAAATGCCAGTAACCCTCTGAGTAGCTTGCTCCAGAATTTGTTTCCTCTCACTGTGAAAACACTTTTCCTTACGTCCTGTCAAATTTCTCTTGTTGCAGGCTGTGTCCATTGTCTCTTGTCATTTCACAATTCATCTCTGGAAAGACTCTGGCTCCGTTTTCTCTATATCTTCCTACAAGGTAGTTGAAGATGACAAGAGGTTCCCATAGCCTTCTCATCTTCTAACTCAGCAAATCTAGTTCATCCAGTCTCTTTAAATATTTACACTCCTCATTCATGCTCTCACCCTGTAACCTTCCCGATGTCCCTCCTGTGGAATCTCCAGTTTGTTAATGTCTTTACTGTACTGGGGAATGTAAATCTAGACACAGCACACCAGAGGTGGTCTCCCATGCTCCAGACAGAGGGGCAACAGGGGAATAAGGTCGTCCCTTAATCAGCTGGCTGTGCTGTTCACACGGAGCCCAGCATATGGCTGTCCTCCCCTGTGCAGATCTGGGTTCAGCTGCCTCTCCACCACCACACACAGCTGGCCTCAGCCTTTGCTGTTGCAGGGGGTTATTTCATGATTTGTGAGCTATCTCAGGTACTGGAATAGGGTGGCATGCCTTTTGGTGTGGCTAAATTTGTTTGCATAGACAGCATGCTAAGGCGATGTAGTACTTATCCCAGTGTAGATGGGCAGTGTAGTTCACAGTTTTCCATTTAACGGTGTAAAATGAAACTACAGAGAAGGACTTACTACAACATAAAGAGGGTCTAGATTTATCTGTTAAACCATGTCCACGGTCTTTTACTGGTGAAATGAACACACAGGAGGAAAAAAGGAAACAAAAAGGAAGTATCACCTGGACTACAAATTCCACTTTCCTTCTGATTTTCGTGGGAACATCCAGACAGGAGGTAACATTATCTCTATTTAGTCTTCACCATTGGGAAAGGGCACGAGGCAGCAGTGCGGCAGCATCACCATCACAGCAGTGGGGCAACATTTCTGCGCTGGCTGGCAAGGCTCTCTGCTGGTAGCGCTAAGGTCAGTGGGTGGCAGGAGGCAAATTTGTGGGTCTCTTACCTCCTCCTCCTCCCAGAGCAAACAGATCAAAAGCAGTGATACACTGTCAGGAAGAAGACATCTGTTCTGGAGAAATTAAAATAGGAAGAAACCTTATGGTCTGAAGAGTGCTGAGAGCAGTCCTTGTCCAGAACTGAATGGGACAGGGCTTATGTGTACAGATTGATGTTGCATGACAGGGATCATGAATTGCCTTTTAAGGAGTAATTCTTGCCAGCTTGGTAGGCAATGTTTTTACAATGAGTGGAAAACAGATCAAATATTAGACCAGCCTATAATTTCTCTGCCAATTGCTGTGGTTTTATAGTCTTTTATTTCTGGGTTGGTTTTTTTTCAGTTTTAGTTTGGGAGTCTGTATGTGCCTTTCCGTAATTGAAGTGAATGGCAGATGACTGGCTAAATTCCTTTAAGAGAGTGCTCCCAGAGACACAGTGTCAATAAATTGAAACATGCAGGATTATAATTATCTGCAATCTGTCTAATATAATAATAATTTAATATGGGTAGTCACAGAGGGTCAGCTCTTTAGTTCAAATTAGCACGTCTCCATTGAATTAAGTGGATCCCTGCCAGTCTTCAGCAGCTGAAGAACTAGTGCAGTATTTTCAAGCAAACTGTGATTTCGAATAGACAGTTCACCTTAAAAAGTGTGCTCACCAGAGGTACACTCAGACTTCATCACAGAAGAAGAAATGCCACTCTCTGTGGAGTGATTTGCTACTTCTTTCTGTACAGCAGTCTGGAGACATGTGTGAACTCGCTGTGGTGTTGAAGGAGGCATTCACCAATGCCAGAAAGTGGGTGCTGATCTTTACCATCAGCAAGATGCTAAGTGAGCTACAATTTAGTAGAAGGAATTAGTAAAACAGGACAAAACGTCTTCTCTCCCATGAATGCAGAAGCGTTTTCTGATTCCCAGAACACAACCTGTGTAGATTGGATGACATGACATTAAAACTGCTGACACGCTCGGAGATGGGCTGCTTGTTTACAGTGAATTGAAATTCAGATCCATATTGCCTGAGCAGGGCTGGCTGCAGACAATTTCGTATTGTTTTCCTCTCCCTGCACCATTTCTCCAACAATGTTTTCCCCCAAGAAGTACTAGCTTCTGCTAATCACACAAAATATGTCCGTGCAGCAAATTCCAGAGGCATGTGCTGGCTCAGGGACTTTATGATTTTTGCCATCTATTAAAAATTTCATGGGTTTATATTTTTCCTGTTTAGAAGGTAGTTCTCTAATAGACTGATCATCTGAAGAGACTGATGAGTTATGGGTTAGGCTGGGCCGTGCCGAAGCCTCACAACTCCACCTCCTGGCTGAAGCTGGGCAGAAGATCCATCTCTGATACTGCGGTCATCGAGAAGGGAGCAAATATTTGTGGTTGAAGAAATTGCAGCTAGTCTGGAGAGAAACTCCTGAGCTAAGGCTCTCATTGTTTTACTGATTTGTTCTCAAGGTAAACCTGATTACTGACCATCACAACCCTGTGATACTCAAATGACACAGGCTTGAAAAGACAGCAGTCGGTTTTGAAATGACCCCAAGATAATTAAGCACCTTGTCCATTTCTTGTAAATTATGAAAATGGAGGATAATACTGAGTCACTATGAGTGGAATATGGTTATGATTTAAGGGTTTTTTCAAATTGTAGCTTCCCATACTAGTTGCTGCCATGTGAAATGGCATCTAAACAAACACAATTTAATTATGCAAGCACAACCTCAGAAAAGCCTTTAAAGCACTGCCTCATTGTGAAAAGCATGCTGTGCAATTCTGTATTATGATAATATACACCACTGAGTGGAGACCATGCACTTTTTGGAGTTTGTGTACAGGACACTGAAGGTGGGAGGTGACTAGCCTGTTTTGTACGGCTGCAGAACACCATTTGGAAGAAGAAAAATGTTTCATCACTCAGAATACGGTGTTTTGGAAGAAAAGTTTTGTCTTGGAGTGAGACAGAACAAAGGAAAACTGCTAAAGTGTTTTATGGCCAATGCACATTTGGTTACACTGTCCAAAGATAGTGGCGATGTCTTCCTATCCTGCTACGAAGCTAAAGTGTACATTGCTTTCTGTCTGCAACTGAAGTCTATTTCAAAAAATGAACTGTATGCCTTAAGAAACAATATTTCCGGGGCATATGAGATCTATAAAATAAGGAGCAGCTCAGAAACAGTTCATTGGGAATGCATGATGGTTCTGACACTTCCAGTTACAATAGCTAAGAGGCAACCATATCTAAGAGACATATAATTACACCAGCGGTCAGAAAGTTCAAAACAAAGGAGGTGGGTTTTATATACTATACAGGTAATCTGTGTAACCCCTGAGCCCTGATGCTGTGAATACTAAAAATGTACACAGTGTCAAAACCACAGCTAGACAAATTCGTTGAAAAGAACGCATCAGCATCCATTAGATGCAAAGGCACCACCTTTTTTTTTTTTTTTAAAGCCTCTTAACTGTGGATTTTTGCAGTCAGGGAGAGAACTCAGGGGAAGTTTAACCACATACTTTCCTTGCTTTAGTGTTCATCTGCAGTTGATTAGAGTCAGGAAGAGGACACCGTGCTCAAGAAACCTGTGGTCTGCCTTGCAAACACCGGGCTTGCATTCTTATGTTATGGTGCACTGTTGGATAGGCTCTCAAATTTACTGCAAAGAGCCATTAAAACAGAGAAAGACAAAGGGCTGGAGGACCTCTTCTGAAACCCATCTCTTGACTTTAACTGAATTGTTCACCGGAGCAGTATTTTATGCTATAAAACACTGCAGGTCTGGATCACAATGTATTTATTCAGTCTTTGTGAAAATCTTCAGGTATTTTGAAAGGTTTGGTAACAGTTGAATCGGAACCTTGCAGCTTTCCCGCCTCAAAAAAGGGTCCATGACATGGACAGAAGTTTTGAAATGGAGCATCCACTTGTATGATTCACTTCTCTGCACTCTACACCAGCGAGACAGAATTGTGCTATAAATGACAGATCAAGGTAAAAAAAATGTGCATTATCTGAGGTTTGCATATATGTAATCTTGTCAAATGAAAGCCACAACAAGCTTGGTACAACAAAGGACAGAGTGAGCTCCTTATGCTGTTTCTAGTGGGAGCAGTCTCATCCCTCCTATAAAGGCAGTATGTTTAAAGAGACTGGGAAAGATGCCCATGTTCTAGCAATTTTTTTACTTGCCTGTGTTAAACAGAAAACAAGTTATTGCCACAGTAAGAAACCAGGCTTTAAAAATGAACCCCTTAAACATACATATATTTATCAGACCATCTAGGAGAAGAAAACATATTATAATATGATTACCCACAGTGAGGAGCTGCTGGAGAGCTAATTGCTCTCTGTCTTCTTGAGCTTGCAGAGCTCTCCACTGCAGCCTGGAGACTCTTCTCACTGCATACTCTTTGCTTTCCTAAATTCAAACCTATTGTCTCAAACAGGAGTTAATGTTGCAAAGCACAAAAAGGTTTTTTAATAAAATAGTTCGGACCAAATTGCTGACTGCAGGACAATTCTGCAGCTTCACAATAGGAATTGTGGGGTTCCTGCTGCCCTCCAAAACACATGATAAATTGCAAACCTCTTGCTTCTGTGCCACAGGCTCAGAGAGCACTGCATGATCGCCATTGCTTTTCTGATTTATTTTTCATGCCTACCGGTGCCCATATAAAATCCCTCAATTTTTTTTCATGGATTATATAGTGCAACGATCAGATTGGCAATTAATGTAAAAAATATATCACAGATATGATGTGAATTAAATTTTAATCCTCGGTGTCCATTGCATCTGTCATCTCAGTTTGTGCACTTGCTGTAGCTACGAGGCTCTTAACCCCATCAGCAGGGCTCTGGAGAGCAGTTTGCTTGGGTTTGCACAAAGCATGGGGCTGCACAATTTTATGGATACTGTGATACCAAAATCTTCTATTTTCACCCAAAGTTTTTAGGATATTTTGTTGTGTGGGGCAAGGTGCATGTACATGCTGTTCTGCTGTTCTACCTGTTTACTACAGCTGAGAGCCACCCTGAAGCATGAGTAATGCACAGGGGCTTGTTTTTGCCCAAGTCTCCGTGCCAATTGTTTTTCTTTGGAACAGTCCTTGGAGGGGTGGGGAAGTCCAGCTTTCATCACTGTTTAGGCACAAGGAATTGGTGGAATGTTAATTATTTGAAATTACACTGATGACCATAGCCAAAGTCCACTGAACTTAACAGAAAGCGTGATACTGGCTAAGATCTGGTAACAGCTCAGGAGTGAAGACCTTTGACCCAAACACTGTGAAATCTGAATCTGTCAGATTAAAAAATGCCAGAGTAATAAAAACAGGAGAGGAGGTATGAGTACACAGCTACAAAAGTGGGGGCATATATGAGATCCTTTGTGTGCTGGAGAGAAGCAGAGCTAGTCAGTCTTCTCTTAAGCCTTCGTCGTGCTGAGCTGTAAAGAGTTATCTGATAGCTTCTACTCCTCAGTAAAGAAACCAAACACGTTTTGGCTTAGAAGAGACCACATCAATGATTTCTCTCTGAGATCCATCAGTTAGCCAGTTTTTAATCTTTTTAAGTATGTGCTTCAGTGGTTCAGTTAAATGTTTTTAATCAGGATGTCATACTGTATCAAGTAAAAGAACCTGTGGAAATCTAAGTGTATTGTGTCAGCTGTCACTTTTTATTAACTAAGCTTGCCAGAAATGCTAGCAATATTTCCATGTTAAACGCTAACATTTAAAAATCTGCATTTAACAGGGATTTATTTTTTTCATTAAAGCATGTTGCTACTCTCCCCTGTACTCTCATCTTACACTGTACTTAAATCACTCTGTATGTGACGCTCAGTCTTTCCCATGACTCTGCTTGGGATCAGTGCTAAGCTAACAAGCCTGCAGTCAGCCAGGTAATGCCTTTTAGTCTTTGGAGCCTTTGACCACCATTGATGCTTCAACTGTTCATACGCGTGTATCTGTCATAGTGCGGCACCAAGCACCGAGTGCTACCATGACAAAGATACATCCTGGTGAAGGTTATATATATTTCTGCATGCAAAAATATCAGCTCTGCCAAAAGCCCCTACAAATGCTTGTACAGATATAGCAAGATAAACACAGCATAATCTCTAGATTTTGATGCAGCCTCTGGCTCTCAACTCCCACAGTTAACAAGCATCGTTCGCTGAAGTTAAGGTATGTATACATTGGTTAATATTTGCACAGTGCTTTGAAAATACAAACTCTTGAAGTCCTAAATGGTATTCAAGCCTACATAAAGTTACTGGTTTAGTAGAAATACAGACCACCTGAGGCAATGTAAAACCTCAGTGAACAAAACTGTAAGTCTAGTTCAAAGCTGATGTTCTAATGTGACAGTCTGGGTCCTGGTTTATTGAAAAACTGAGAAATACCTTAGAATTAGCTGGCCATTTATGAAACACTTCAATGTCTAAGTTGTGGTATGATTACAAGGAAAGGACATACAATGACACTGAGCAATTGAATCAAATATGCTATAAAATAACAGTCCTAAAATAGTAAACGTTGCAATGAATTATTAAAGTTGCTTATTTTAACATTTTATTTACTGAATTTTGCATTATTAAAATTACAAATCATCAACTCACATTGTGTTGTCATTGAATCTGGCCTCCCTAAGATCTGCTTTGCTGCCATTCAGCCTATTCAGTTGGTTAGCATGAGCTCGTCTCCTGACCTTTTTCTCATTACACCCTTATGATTCATACCACTGACTCCTGTTCACCCATTCCTTCTCATTTGAATTTTCTTGGCTGTGTCTGCAAAGCTTTGCAAAGCTCCATCACACCATGAATCTCTCATCATTTGTTTTCCCATCTGCAACACCTCTTGTCCTCCATGTCCCAGAGTGCTAAGTTACTGCGTTCTTTCATTTAATTTTATCCCTGGCACTCATCCTTCTTGCAATACTCAAATGAAAGAAAAAGAAAATTAAATTGCTTGGTAAAACAAAATCCCTCATGAGATGCCCAGCATATGCCATCTTTTTTGTGATTGTTTTCATCCTGTATAAATTTTCATAGACTTTCTTTAAATTATCTAGCACGGTTTCCTGTACGGGTTGATGGATTCTTTAGCATGGTGACAAGTAGAGAGTACTTCTGTGACTTGCCCCAGATGGACCAAGGCTTTGTGATTAAATTCCTTAAAGTGATCATCCCAAAAGCAGGAATCTGTAATGCTAGAAAAAGGAAGTTTCAAACAGAAAATATTTTGACAAAGGTACAGTAACAGCTCTGCCTATACTGTTCTAAAGTTCCTGGGAAAAACCTGTTTTTTCTATCCCATCCAAGGAAATAACGCTTGCCCAGCTACAGGATGGCATCATGGTCTGCTCCCACTTGTGCCTCTTTCCCTCCACGTCCTATCCAATGGCCACCTACAGACTTTCATGTAAAGCATGTTGTAATAGACACACAAAAAGAAGAATCAATCATTACTGTTTCAAAGAATCTGAGAGGGCAGGTCCCATGGAAAATCCCTCTATCATCTTCAACATCATTTCTGTCCTTCGTTGAGGTTAAAGAAACAAACTTTGTAAAGCTAATTCCTTCTGGGGCAAAGTCACAGCACAGATAATCCAGGCAGCGAAAGCATAAGCAGGGTCTGTCTTCTCTTGTGGTTTGCATGCTTTATATTCAAAGCTACCTATTTATAACGGTTCTCATATGAATGCTAAAATAGTATCTGCCATTTTTAAAACAACACTTATCTGTTCTGGTGAAATCTTTTTATTTTTGAAACTACCTACCTTGTGAATGTAGTCATGCTGTTAGCAGCGACAGCTGTGGTTTGACTCAAGTCACACTAGCAACAGTGTCTTGCCATTACCCCTCACTTACCTCTTTCTCTCTGAAATGCCTCCTGATAGATGAACTTTTGGATGTTTTCAAGACATCAGTTCAGTGGCTGGGTAATTTTGAGACCGTTAGCAATACCTACCTAAGCCAACTGTACCTCAGCACAACACTCACTGCTGTTATGTCTCCCTGGAGCAGCCCGTGTGGGAGGAGAGGCTGCTCTGCTCATCAGAGTTAGGCATGTGTTTAGCTATAGCTACAGATGTGTAGTTGACAAGCAACACCATTAAACCTGCTACTTGTCACTACCTGCATCTGAGCTTCTCGCCCTGCCCCGGAGAGATTCCGGCAGTGCCTGGCTGGGGAGAGGAGCAGGAGCCGCACCCATCCTAACTGGGCTTATTCACCTGTAGGAATGATGTGAAGAGGGAGGCAATTGCTGTCTTCAGTTTTCTGATAGGGTTAGAGGAAGGACAGTCAGACTTCTCTCAGAAGTGAGCAGTGAAAGGAAACCTTCACACATTGCAACAAGAAAAATTCTTAATAGATGCAAAGGGAAACCTTTTCCTCAAAGAGTGTGTCAGTTACTCCAACTGCAAACACACGTTGGGTGAGTCATGCCACAAGCGTGCTTTGGAAGCCAAGCCTTTCCCTCCACTGCCCCGTTAGGGGAGCTGAGGGGGAGGAGCAGTTCACCTGGAGGTGTTCACACTGCAAACCCCATCTGTACTGCAGGACCTCCATGGTTACACTGCTTGGGATCACCCAGCTACTTGCCCTTGCACCTTTAAGGTATTTTAGGAACAAGAATAGCTTCTTTAACATTTACTGAACTCTTTCTAAGGACACGTGGGTGGAATCCACATATTTCTGGCTTATTGTTACTAACAAGCACGTGTTTGTGCCACTTTTTCAGGGTCCTGTAGCTGTTGAGGGGTGAAGCTCCGGACAATTGGGGGTGAGAAAGTCTTTAGGTATTTGCCTATACTCTCCCACATGTCATGCCACCCCAACCATTCTACCCTAGGGAAGATCTTCCGACGATATTCCTGAAAAAAATTTTTTGTAGCACATAAGACTTGAAAAACATTCAGGAGAATGAGCAACAGGAATGTATTGGCCTGAACATCCCAGGGGTAGTCCAGGAAGAAAATGCACCCTTACCTGTCTTCCCAATAAATCGAGGGCAATTATTAAACAATGTTGAGAGATGTTGCCCAATATATGGACATGACGTACAAATACCAGCAGAGGCTCACAGACACAGATGATATCTTGTCGTAGCTTGGTACCACACAGTACAACAGAATGAGAATCCTGACTCCCCTCCCCGAGGTGACAAACAGAGCAGGGATTACATAAAGCCAGTGTGGGTTTACATACCAGAGCCAGGTGACCAAACAGAACATCATTATTATCACCACCTCTTTGAATAACAGAATAAATATTTATCACAGCTTTTTAACATGATCGGGTCAGATCTACCATTACCACAACCCTTTGGGCTTTCATTTGAAACTAAGATTTCATTTGAAATCTTAGTTAATGTTTTCTGAATCATGTAGGAACAAAAATAAACATTGCAATCCCAGAGATACTTTGGGCTCACAGGCCAAAATGGACTGTGGTGGTTGAGCCCCAAGCAGTGGTTGAGCACCATGCACCACTTGCTCACCCCTCCCTCGGATGAGAAACAGACAAAACCCTGCGGGTTTGGATAAGGACAGTTCCTGACACAGCATTGTGAAAGGGGAACAACAGACCCCATGGCAGAATTCACACACACATGGTGATAACACTGAGCACGTTGCCAACCCAATGTGGTGGTAACACAGAGCACTGCAGTGACACAGTGACTGACCGGACCACACTCAGACTGCCTCAGAGCTGCACGGACCTGTTCCTCTCTGACCAGCTCTTTTTACCAGGGAGTGACCTCAAGTAGTGTGGAAAACAGCCTGGGCCAGCTCGGCTCACCTGTGCTGGCTGCTTGGGGAAGTTAGCTCTGTCCTGGCCAGAACCAGGACAGTTTGATATACAGTAAATGTTACAATATACTTTTTTTCCTATTCCTAAAAATGTGATTGCTTTTCTGTTGGGCTTGAGCTTTCTTCATCATTAAAAGAAAATCCAGGGGATCAGGTAATCCTTCTCATTTCATGCTAATGATTGGGGAGAGAAACTACTGAGATGGAGTACAATTTAATACTGCTGCCAAATTCTTCAGGTTTCCCCTACATAATTGTTTATGGTGTCTTGTGAATGACACCTTGGAAGGTGAATCAAAATAATGTCAGTGTGTATTTTCTTCTTTGGTCCAGTTACCTGTGCCAAAGCAGGATGTTTTATGGAGAAAAGTCAAGATGCTTTTCCAATACCTAACACCAAGACTTTCTCTATTTTCCAGTAATAGGAAGAGGACTTGCAGGTGCTGGCCTCTGCTATGTACTCAGTTAACTTGGCACAGCCTTATACTGGTAGGATTCCACTCTTGGTGGAATGCTTGTAAAATCTATCAACCTAGGTGGATGCTTGGTGCTGAATAAGCTTGTTTACTATTTGTCTGAGTGTTAGAAGTGAGTCAAAAGGCACTTTGATCACCCTCTGGCCAAAAGGCAATGCTAAAGTTTTCTGTGCAAAGATCATTTGAAATCCTAGTTAATGTTTTCTGAATCATGTAGGAACAAAAATAAATATTGCAATCCCAGAGATACTTAAGAGCATGTGAAGTATAGTTTATGTGAGTGCCCCAAATGCTTCTATCCAAGCTGGATCAAGGGGATTCCTTCTGCTCCTTTTGTTTACAAGACAATTTTTTTCCACACAGGTTCAACCAGTCCTCCTGACAGACTGTAAATCCAAGAAAGTTCTCTTTATAGTATTTGGAATTAAGTACTGCACAGATATTTTGTTAACATCTGTCTGCCTCAGTTTAGAGAACAGAAACAGATTAGTCTGAGGAAGCTGCTGGCAACTGACATCCAGAAAAGCTGAATTTCAGCCAACGTCAAAATCATAAAAATGCAGTTTTGTTCAGAGGGAGAATTTTTGTCATTAGTGATGCCAAAACCTGCCTTCATTGTCAGAAATGGATGAAAGTGCATCATCTTATCTCAATATCCAGTTTACCAGGTCACACACTGGCAGAGTCCTAATCGCATCCCACAGAGATGACAAAGCCAAGCTTGTTCTTGGATCAGGAGAAGCATATTCACTTGTATGCCTTTGAAAATGGGGTGTGTGGTCACCCTCTCCAATGACAACAGGCAGTCCTTGCAGGGAAACCCCTCTGAGATATCTCTTTGTTTTCCTCTTCACCCCACTTTGGAAGGACTCGGGTGTCAAGATGGTGTCTGAAGGCAGCAGCAACCACTGCTATCACAGCTGCTCACTAGCCCTACCTGAGACCCCTTAACCAAGTCTTCCCTTCATAAAGAGGCTGCCACCCCATAAAGCCCATCAGGTGGGAGATGCGCCATCGGGAGCAGGAGAGGCTAGACCTGTTCAGACTGCTGAGGACGGGATTCTTTTAGGGCAGTAGTTTCATGAATGAAGCTGAGGGAAAGCATCTCTCTCCTCTCCAGTAGAACAGTCATTAGAGAAATCTGTGGACATGGCCCAGCCTGGGATTTTGCAAAATATTATTTCCTGCTGAACATTTCTGTGTTATTTTAAGAGTTTTGTTTTCTAATTCATTGCTGCGGAGGCCCTACCAAGTAACACTGCAAATACTGAAATGAGAAAAAGGAGAAAAGTCATGTGTCTCCCAACTTTTTGTGCTTTGTCATCTCATAAGGTGCCTCGGTTTTTTTCCGCTCTGCAATTGTTTATACCACCTGGGAGAGATTCTTAACAGAGGAAAAACAATTAGATGGCTGTGGGAATGTCGTCAGGAAAATACTGTCTTCTCTTGACTCTGTGAGAGCAAACGTGCAGCTGAGCCTGCTAATGTGGATAGATGCTTGAACTGCATCTTTAGCACACGTGATAAAAAATGAAAGACTGCAGTGATTTGATAGCTCAAACTTTTATTAAAACAAAAGCATTCATTAATTATTACACCACAATTGAAGGACAAGCAAATAATTTCAGTTAAGAAATAATAAAGCAAATAATAATACAAGTAATATCAGGCAATGATTAGGAGAACTTACTACTGGTTTCAGCTAGTTACCTCCGCCTTTGTTATAGTATTACATGACTTGCACATAATTTACCCTTACATCCAAAAACATATAAATATCAATGATCTTTCTAAGTCTTTTCAGGAGGATTTGAAGGCAACCTATCAGCCTATGCCATAAGGATATGTTTGCAATGATCCGTTGAGCCACGAAGATTCAGGCAACAGGACTGTGCACTTCTCATACATTTAACAGTTCATTAAATTATACAACAAAGGGTTCTCAAGCTGTTCGCATGCTCATTTTCATGTGTTCTCTAAGAAATCATCTAAGGATTTGAGGAAGGACTGCAGTAATTCATTGAGCTTTAACCTTTTGAAAGAAAAAATTGACATCATTGTATGAGGAAGCTGTTTTTTACTGCTGTTACCCATATCAATGAAGTTCTGTGTTGCAAGGAATGACCATGTACTTATGGAAACATTTTTAGGAGAAATCTTAGGTGCCTAGAACTTTTGGAGGACCTCCTGCAGCAACGGAATTTCTTAATGTGTGCTATGCTTCCATTATTATTGTGCTATTTTAAGTTGATACAATACAGGAGATGCAACAACTCAAATCAAACACCTTCCACATTGATCTTATTGCAAGTGTCCTGAAGACACTGCAGGGGAAGAAAATAAACACTCTTTGTTACATTACACAGCTACTCCCATCCACTCTGTATGCACAGGTGTGAAGAGCCCAGAAAGAAAATGTTTACAGTAATATCCCATTCATCCACATCCTTTAGAAGCCATCAAAAATATTGAGGCAAATATGTATTCCCCTTGTTCCCAAGCACTTCAGGGAAGCTATAGTAATGGAAGTCACACTGAGATGCTTCATTACAGTAGGGTAGCAACAGTGTCCAAATATGCTACCAAATGGGTGCTGGTATAACCTAGGAATATGTTCATAAATCACTGTAAATGAATCAGCCAGTGCTGGGATAAGGCAGTGTGGTCTTGCAGTGCCTCCTTGAAAGGCAGTGCATGGGGGGAAGGCTGTGAGCACAGCACAGGTCATGCTCAGCAGCTTGCAAGATGAATCCTCTTTGAAATGGACTGATCATCTCGAGATGGTTTCATTTGTTTTGTCAAAAACTTCTCAAAGAAACCAGTTCCCAAAGGAGCCTTGTGTTATTTCAGAGTTGAGAATTGTAAGTTTCTCCTCTAATTAGGAAAACATGAATAAACAGAAAGGACACAGTGTAAAGTGAAGGGCCAAATGCATGCTGTTCAAAAGTCTCTTATCAGAAAGGAGGGCCAGACTCTAGTTGCTGTACAACACTGACTTCCTTGTTGAGGATCTGAAACTCATTTGCAGCAAGGTGGCCCACGACATCCTTGCAAAGGATGCTGTGTGGGAGAAACTAAAGGTTTTGTTGCGATGAGGAATAAATCCATAAGGTTATGTTCCTGCAAAAGTGTAGCTAGCCTTTGAATGATTGTT
This sequence comes from Laterallus jamaicensis coturniculus, assembly GCA_022605575.1. Lineage (NCBI taxonomy): Eukaryota > Metazoa > Chordata > Aves > Gruiformes > Rallidae > Laterallus > Laterallus jamaicensis. Next base: position 2,365,188 of record JAKCOX010000008.1, read on the forward strand.
TCTTAAATGAGCCATTATTATCATGAGTGAGAAGATTTTGAAAATCAGACAGGGAGGAAGCATAATCTGCAGGCAGTGGATGCAACTGTCCTGAGGACAGGACAGTCAGTCACTAGTGATTTTACAAAAATCAAAGTAAGCACACAAAAAATTCAACACCTTTAATCAAAAAACTGCGTTTTGATCTCTGTCTTCCATGGTTTTGCATCAGGATCATTTCAGTAACCTATAGGTGGCATTCAAGGATAGCAAATTACTCTGATTTTGCACACATGTATAGTGATGTCACACTTGGTCACACAGGAACGTTATGAACGTGCTAATTTTTGCAAGCTGTGAGTGTTACAGTGCCTTTCTCAGTGGGACAGGCTTGCCAGAAGGGAAAATGTGCTTGCCCTGCTGTGGGTGCCAGGAGCTGTCAGCTGCCATTCTCCACTAACTTCCATGCTGCACACAGACCCTTCTTTTCTAACTTCAGGTGCTGAAGCGGCCATCGGGATGAGTAACTTGGGCTCCTGGGCTGTGGTGTGAGCTGAGGTCCAGCCCTGTCTGCCTTCCCCCCAGGGCTCAGCATATGGACAGGCCCTCTGCTGCAGCCTGTTTCTCCAACCGGAAGGTCTCTCTCTGAAGACTGCCAAACCTGGATGTCACTGGCAGTGCTCTGTTTTTACTGAGCTGTCACTGGGGGGACAACTCATGGGTGCCCATGTTCTTGCAGACTGGTTTGGGCTGCAAATAAATTCCTGAGCAACTTTGTTTTTCAGTCAGACAACAAAATCTGGTGGGTGCTGGGACAGGATGCTGGCTTGCAGGAGCGAAGGATCACATTTGATTTGTTTTCCCCAGCCCAAAGGAACAGTCACTATCCAAGACAGTGTCCAAGTGAGCCCCACTGTTTCTCACCTCACCACCATGGGGTTTCACTCCCGCTATGACACTGCAGCTGTGTCCTCATGCCCAGACCATTCTTGAAAACAAGATTTTTGCTCTCTTCCATCTCATAGAAGCTCTTTGAACCAACACAGCAAGATGTCGCCGTTGTGGGCAGCCGAGAATATCCGTGAGGCAGGGCATACAGTTGGGATAAAAACAATATAACATCACCTCTTTGCTAAGGTACAGACTATATAGGAGTGTCTTGACCTATGCAGGAGCAATGTTCTCCAAAGCTGAGCCTATATTCCTCCCATCAGCACAGGCCAATCCTTCAGATCAAATTCAAGTGCATGAATCACCCCATAACCTGGGATTTCATCTCAACAGAGTGCTTTGAGTCTCCCAGACACCATCCTTACACCATACCTCATCCTGGCTGGCACAGAGGGATGTTGGATTCCCTCTAATTCCATTCATCTCATATGCAGTTATGCATATTTCCCCATTCAGAGAAAAAAAGCAACCACGTCCTTTTTATCTCTTAAGCATTGCCTCGCTTTGCTAAATTCAGAGGTCTGCAAAGCTTAAAAGGTTTTTCTTAATGAATCTCTGGTTTGGATATTACTCAGATATAATACACAAGGTCAAACCTTGTTTTGCCATTGTCATGACATTCTCCTTCACAAAATCAAACTGTCCACATAGGACTTACTCTCCACAAATGTTTGTAAAGCATTGTGCAGGGGTAATTAAAGCAGGCTGTTTCTTCAGCACGTTCTGTCTGTTTCTTCTTTTCGTTATTAGATGTGATGACACATTTGCCTGTGTGGCTTCCCACAGATGGCACTGAAATTTTGTGATCAAATGGTAAGAGTAAACCAACTGTCAACTCCGATCACAGCTTCCCATATTGCTCTGCTGGTGTAAGAATACTGTGTTAATAAAGGGCTCCTTCTTTTTAAAGCGGTACGGTTTGCAGCGAGGATGGAGTTTGAGAGTAAGAGGTTTAATTCGATATTAACAGATTCAAGGCTCTATTAAGAAGTTTTATGTTCCAAGTATAGATTTTATTTGCAAGCACCTTAAAAAAGTCAATACATGAAGAATTCCCATTCCACCTTTTTTTCAAGAAAATTTGTCTTTTAAGGGCTCTGAAATGTCACTTAAACATTTTTAAAAGACGTGGAAAAATCACTGAAAATTTTTATACAAATGTGCTTTTTGAACACTTAGAAAAATATTTTTAGAAGGCTTTAAAAATCTTTGATAAAAACAAAAGGGTTCGATTTTTTTTATACTGTTGTTGAAACAGATACCTTCGATCCAACTTTACTAAAATAATCATCTCATACCATAATAAGAAGTGAACATTATTAGAGAATGAGTTTAAATCCACAGGCAATTCTCCTGGCAATCTGAATAAAATACAAAATAATATAGGTGGTGAATAATTCAAACACTGAAAAATCTGACTTCACAATAATCTAGTGTAATATAACGCACACACACAAGAAAGAAGACAAATGCATGATTTTGTTTGGTTTAGAACAGAAAAGTGATTTATAGGGAAGATAGAGGTAGCTTAGAGGTGCCCAAGGCAGTGCTAATGCAAGGCGTACACATGCCTGGCACCGACCATCTCACCTCAGCCTCCTCTGAACAGATCAGACTGGTGTTGGGAGCAAGTGAATTTGGATCTGACATTTAGGAATCTAAGTAGGATTTCTGTACAATAATTCAGATGCTGTCAGAAGAGCAGAAACGATGCAGATCGAACATTTATTTGCAGTTTTAGCTTTTTCTGCTATTCACAAATTATCTATGAACAGAATTAAATTTTGACAGATTTGTTAAATATTCAAAATAGTCAGAACATATTCCAAGCTACATCTTGTTTGCAAATTATTTGTTGTCAGAACGGGTGTGTATTCAACTGTTTGCTGAGTATCATCCTCTGCTGCTGCTTGGAGGAGCAAAAGACCTTACAACAGAGGAAAGAGAAATCAAACATCCTGGTGCTGATAAGCACCTGCATGAGCAGCGAGCAGGCTCTGCTGTGAGGTCAAGCTGCAATTTTCTTGTAGAGAGCTGATGGAGGCAGCCAGTATTGGTGGGTCTGTTCCCGGTTCCCCCGGATCCCTGAGCCACCCCAGGTCACACAGATCCCTCCTTTTTCCCCCACCTTGGTTCTTCCCCAAATGTCCCATGGGAAGTTTCACACCCAACCCCCTTGGAACATCCCATGATTTTGACATAGTTCTCCCCACACACCCCCCAAATGATGTCCCACACCTCTGTGGGCAATCAACCCTTTTATTTGCCTGTGCTGGCCAGGGGCACACACACACCTCTCCATGACCCACCTCAGTGGGCTTCACCAGAGGGGCAGTGATCTGCTCTGACTCCTCAGATGATCTTGGAGCAGCTGATTTGAGGGGAGGTGGGTGTGTTTGGTTTTGCTTTCTTCACCAGGACTTGGTGTTTATTTTGCTGAACCTTTGATCAGGGAACCTAACCAAAGGGTTTAGGTATCCTCCAGTCTTTCCATCAGCATTGCATGGTGAGGGGAAACCTGCCTTGGCAAGGCAAGTGGCCAGTGGTCCAGGTTTGTGAGTGGAGAGGGGAAATCCCTCCATACAAAACCCTGGTAACTAACGCAAATCCCAGGCTGTCACTTCTACGGTAATCAAAAGTTCTTCCATCCTCCTGGCCCTCTCAAGAGACTGATTAAATGGAGGGATCAATGGATGGCTTTGCAGTAATTTCGCACTCAGAGAGGATTCCTTTTGCCTCTTGTTATAATTAAAATATCTGACATTTTTCTATGTTAATAAGCTACTTTATTTCTTGGTGGGGCTTGTTGGGGCATAACGAACTCCAGCATGGACTGGTTTGCTGATGTATATTGTCCTTTTTAGTTCTATAGATACAGATGGTTTCTCAATACCTCACGAAAGATCAATTTGACTAAGATACGGTATTTAGTATTAGAATTTCTCATGCGCATATTAAGCAGTATTTTTAAAGGTCATAGCAATTTAAATTGTGATCTGATGAACCTTGCAGTTTAGTAAATTATGCATTAGATGTAAGTATATTCAGATTTTTAAGTCAAAGACATTAAAACCCATTAATTTATAATTTTATTCTGGAATTGCTGTTTTCTATATTAGTGGCCTTTAGTGCTTTTACCTTGGGCAGAAGCCATGCAATTTACATCAGCTCCTATAATTCCCCCAGCTGTGGGGAGGATGCTGTACCCCACCCCCAGCATGGCACAGAAAGAATTGAGAATACAACAAAATGTGTGTTAGAGAATCTGGACCTGAAAATCCGGTGCGTTGGTCTTGTCTTGGCAACGCAGAAGTGAAGTGCCTGGCTTTTAGAAAAATCAGATCAACTTCCTAAGGGTCTTGTTAAATTGCTGAGTGTAAATTGCAATTGGAATTGACTGTTTAAGATCTTGGCTGAGCAGGTTAAACATCTGCTGGATTTATTACGGTTTTATTTGTACTTCATCTGTAACTGGTACAATTAAGCCAATCAGAGTAAGCGAATCAAATCTAATTTACTCTCTAATGGACCAAAAAGGAACAAGTAAACATGGCACTACTAGATCCAAATGATTAAACGTGTCTCTGAGGTATTTTTTTTCTATTTTGGCATAGAAGAATCATGGTGTTTATGCTACAATTAATCACTAAGGAGTGATGTAAACTAGTTTGAGCATTCATTCATTTTTCATGCGGTTTCATAAAAATGCTAAACAAAACATGTGAATGCAATGAAATGAATTCCACTGGAACTGGGTACATTTATTTATATAACCATTTACCTTATGTCTAAGATCATTATAGGATTGATAGAGAGACATATATTTATCAAATTCGATTAAAATATGTTGTACCAATCTTTTTCACATTACCAGGCCTTTTAAAGACAAAATCAAGCACATGTGCAAATAGCTGTATAAGATGCACATGTCATGCTTGGGTTCATTAGGTGACTATAGAAGTTAAAGGAACTTCACCGGGATTAATTTGATATTTTAAAAATACATAAAATGGAGCTAAGGGCCTTATCTACACTAAGGTAGATAGAAGGTGCACACTCTTAAACCTGGAGTCCTTCGTTCTTTCCACCACCAGCCAGAAATCCTCCTTTTACGGCTGTTTACTCATACTGCCAGTTGTAAAGAAGATGTAGTCTAGAATAAGCAAGCTAACTAAGAAAGCCATTTAAACATTAATGAAGAGAATAAACAACATGGTTTAACCATTGCATAGGGAAACAACCATTTCTTCTGGAACAACCTGCTTTTTTTTGTGTCAGTGTGATAACACTAGGTTTTCATATTTGAGGAGGACTCATATATTAAACAATTTCCTTTGATGCCTCTGGAGACATTTCATCACCACAGGATGAAAACGCATTCCCTGTGGGGCTGCTCTGAGTCTACTTGTTTCTCATTGCACCTTTACCTACGTGCTCTTACGTGAAGTTACATTTTGGCTCTTCTTCTGTAGGAAAGAAAGCATATTGTCATGTATGAGTAGGTTGGAAATAACAAATATATAGTAAATGTGAATGGATTTTATTCCATGGTGAGGTATCTTTGCAATTATTGGTGTTTTGCAAGGATTAAGATTTACTGCAACTCCTGAAGTTCTTCTTGTCAGCACTTTGTTAAGCCACCTCTAGGACAGAAACATAAGGAAAGTCAGAAATTACTCGAAACCTTTTGTGAGAAAGCATGCTTCTCTGGAACTTCTACATTTATTTGGATATTTATCAAACAACTGAAGATAAAAATAGCAGGATTTTTACTCTAAAAGCAGTACATTCCTCAACTGAAGCTATCATCATTCATCAAATCACTTACTTAAATAGCAAATTCGCGGTGACAGTTTTCAGTCTGGGCTTGTACAATATCTAGTGTGAAGGAGTCCTGGCCCACAGCTGAGGCTTCAGAATAACATAACCATCAGACATACTATGTTGCTATAGCAAATTTACCACTGTCTTGGCATAGACTATAGTGCATATTTTTATCAGTCGCTTCCATTCCCAAAAATATTTTTGCAAGTGGGGCCACCGAGGAGAGGGAAGCATTTCCACAACTTGTGTCAGCGTGTGATTCCTGGTACAGCTGGGAGGTGAGCTGCAGTGGTGGTGGGGGGAGCTTCTTGCTACCTTGGTGAGCTGGGCCACCCCACAGATGCATTGCACTTGTGCCCGGGCTAGGAAGAGAGCTGCAGTAAAGCACACCTAAGCCTTGCCACTTATGCTGGCCTTTGGGATGCTGAGAGGGATGCAATCCCAGGCATTGCAGCTGCAAGACAATCTCAGCAGGTCTGTGCTGCATCTGAAAAGCTGGTTGGATAGTTACATCCAACCCGATCCTCCTGAGTCAAACCCAAACTGGGTTCAATAACACATGGCCTGTGATATCAGCTCAGCTGGCAGATGTTGGGTTTTTAAATCACCTCACAGTCATCCCTAGTATGAGTTCCCCTTTCAGTGCAGAATCAGCTTAAAAACATGACTCAACTGTTTGATTTTACTCTGAAATGGCACAGGAGAGCCTAGATAGTCAGTGAGAGCTGAAATGGCTGGAAATACAAAATGACTGTAAATATATGAAGAGATTCATCCTGTGCTAAATGTCAAGCATAGTTGCAGATTTTGCTTTTTAGCAGGCATAGAGTGAATGAACTCAGCATGGATGCTCAGTCACATGTCCATGTAAACACGTTCTTCACATGCACCCTTCCATTCGCTTGGGTTGCTGCTGTCATGTGACACAATCCCGATGACAAGGACCAGACTCCCTGGGCATTTGTAGCATGCATATTTTATACCAGGACTGAAACACATGCCACAGGCCTGCTGGATAACCTGCAGATCTTTTGCGATAGTCTTTTCTTCATAATGTTTTATTTAAGGAACCAAATCAATAAACCTATTCGTGTAATACTGTCCAACCACCTGTTGCAGTTGGTGAGTGACTTTTGGGATCAATAATCCACAAAGTCAGTTCAAGGGATGCACATATTCTGCCTCGCTGCCCCAGGATAATTGCTGATGCTGAGTCATTGGTTATGAACTGAATCATCTCAGGGAAAATGGTTTCAGCACACAAGATTTTCAGAGCTGAGTGTGGGGATAGATGTTGAAATGCAACATCTGCCTACAGACTTCAGTTTCTTTGATTTTCACTCAGGCTTACAGCTGGGTGGTAAGTAATGCAGTTCTAAAACATATGTAAAGGACAAAACAAGCTGTTTATTTTCAAAGTGGCAGACCAATTCAAAATTATAATGAATAATTTAACTTGCATGATTAATAATTACTTTCTCTTAAAAATATAATGAGTATGGTTTTGATGGGTGGATTTAATGCAGCGTACCTAGCAAACATTGCTTCTGAAAACCATTTAAAAATAACCTAACTAATCACCTGGAAAATAACTGTGTACCAAATGAAAGCAGCAGGAGCTGCCTGGGACTGTGGATCAGAGCCTTCAGTGAGCTGGCTTTAATTAGCAGCAAGACAGTGAGAAAACATCTTTCCAGAATCATGATGCCGAAGCTAAAATTCATACTATCTATCACTGGAAATGTGAAGGTGCATAAACTACATAAAGGAGTTTAAGGACCTAAAAATGGATGTGGGACATGGTTGAAAGACAGGAAAAGCCTGAAGCTCCAGCTGGAGGGAGGCTAGAAATGGTATTCCAAAGGGAAAGCTGCAAAGATGGCTTTGATGTGAGGCATGGTCAGAGGCAGGAGATGGAAATAGCAGTTATGTTAGGAGAAATTCTATGATTCTGTGGTTCTAAAAGGCTTCAGTGAGAGGTCTTATACTCAGAAACACAGACGTGGAGGTGCTAGATGTGTACAGCATCCACTTGTCATGCGGATTCCAGGGGTTTAACTCTTGATTGCTGCATCATTTCTTTTATGCAGTGCAAGTGCGTGATAACTGTTTAATGCATATGTTTTTACACATATGTTATGGCAAGGCTTGAAGGCAGGCCCTCCGAGCTGAATGTTATCTTTACAGATTCACAACATCATGCTTTCTCTTACGGTCTCTTCTTCTGACCCTAAAAGCCTTCCCACTGTTTTTGCACAGTAGGGAACGTGTACTAGGCAGGAGGCTTATCCCGATATGCCTTGTGGATCAGTATTTAGCCTTGTCTGCTTGATCCGCCGCATGCTGGAAAGGACTCAGATCTGAACACCAGACTAGCTGATAAATGATGTTGCTACTGACTATGTTTTTTAAAGAAACAAAGGGAGCTGGTTGTCTGTACCCAGAGGGATGATTTAAGTTACAGAGTGTTGGTCTGTGAATCTCACATATGTTTTTCGAGTCTGGGGCCAGAGAAGGAACAGATGTCTAAGTCTGGAAGAAACGCTCTTCCCTTTTTAGCACTTCCTATTGACTATTATAAGGTGTCCCCTCCATCAGCAGTGATTTCCATTCCTCCATATCTAGTTCTCCCTGTGCATTAATCAGACACCTGACCTGGCACTGGGAGTTTAATGAAGGAGCTATGCTCCTGATGTAGTACTCGCCATGGACAACTCCGTGCACAGGGTCTGCAGACCCACAGTCACAGTGAGCACAGGGTGCAGTTGCTGTCAGGTTCAACCTCAGCCTTTTCATCTCAACTCTTTATAATGTGCCTAAGGAAGCGAGGTTGGTATGGAAACTGCCAACCATACCGCAAGATCCTGCAGGAAGGAGCTGTGTTGGGAGAGTGAAAAAGAGGGAACACTGTGAATGATTTTCAGTTTGTGGGTATGACCTCTTCAGAGATATCCATAGCATCTTGGTAGATATTGATGTACAGATGAGCCTTCCTGTGGAATAGAGGGCTGTTTGAACCACCCTCTCAGCTAAGCCAAGAGTGGATAGATACTGAAGTGCTAACTTGGTATCATACATATGTTTCACCTTCATGAAAATTTTGAATTTTTGAATCTGTTCTTTGCAAGCAGCTGTATGTACTGTGAGCTCCTTTGGCAGAAACAGTGCAATCAGGAGGAGGAGAAGGTGTCAGGCACATGAAAAAGGAGCCAAGGGGCCCAAGTCTATAGAAAGATGATGACTGAATGATAATATTGGCAACATTAAAGCTCACTCTCTTTGTTCATTAGAGCAATTGCAGTATCTGCTATTGCTGAAGCAACAAGACTTTGAGAAGAGGATATTTTTCTTTAGGTTATATTGGATTTATTCTTATTTTGAAGTTACCACAAATTTTGTTTTGATTTTATTTTTAAACCAGGAAACATTAGTCATCCATTCTCAGTCTATGGCACCTAAGATACCCATCCCAAACCCACTTCAGGTTTAAGTACATGGTACCATCTTTACCATGCAACCCGTGGACTGGCTTCTCAGCTGGCTGCAGAGCACTATCTAGAGGGGTTTTCAATTCACCTGCAAAACCAAACCATGCAGGTGGGACTGTGCTCTCCATTCCAAGTCCACCTTTGCAGACAGTCCAAAGAGGGGAGGCCAGATGGTGACCTGAACACAGAAGCTGCCACAGACAACACTTTTTGGAGGAGCTGCTGCTGATGCCTGCTGCAAGCACTGAGCCCCTTGAGTAGCTGGTTGTTCCAACCCCTCCTGCCCTCTCACTCAGACCCTCTTGAATCTCCTGAAACATCCCAACTAACCCAGAAGTCATACTTGCACTGTGCCCTACCCAACCTGCACAGCCAGCAGTCTGAATGCCTGTCCACAGAGCTGACTCACTGTGGGACCCTCTCCTCCCGCACCACCCCCACTGCCAGGCTCTGCCCCTGCATATGCTCCTTCAGCTCTCCCTTCCGCTCAGGGATGTTGCAAAGATGGGCATTCATAATTAGTTTTTGATTTTAATAAAATCCGTTCATCCATTCTATGACATGGTTCATTTGTGACTTTATTAAAAAAACTGCAAAATGTTATTTTAAACAGAAATAATTTTATGAGTGAAGTGCAGAGTGCTGCCAGCTTTTTCCCCTATGGCTCATCTACAAAAGGATTTGGGTGGAGATAAGAGAGGGTAAATCAGAATTTTTTTCACACTGTGCCAGAGAATATGAAACTGGGAGACAGCTGACAAAAGGTGGCAGAGACAGTAAGAGAACCATGTTGTTGCAAAGATATAAAATCCTAATGCCGTAAAAATAGCATTACTGAAAAATAAATGTAAGTCATGAGCATATATTCAAAGAGCAATCGAGTAAAGCAGAAAAAGGATATTTATGTAAAAGGAGTATGTCCTGTGGCTGCAGAGCTTCGAGAAGCTTCCAGACGACAGGACCATTTATTGGCCTCAGCATGTGATCAGGCTGAGTTAGCACATCACTTATCACAGCTAGGTTAGCGCATTACTTATCATAGCAATCTCCTCCTCTATCTTTTTCTACACATCTAAGATTCAAGCTGCCCCTTAATGTCTGAAAGGACTGATTGTACATACCTTACTGAGTAATTGCAGTCTGAATATTAATATATTAGATGGCATGATTTAAAATACCCATTTTGATGATATGGTGTGGATAAATTTGGATTACATATGTCTTCTTATGTAAAAGAGATCTTCTTCTTTTAGTAACACATTGTCTGCTGCATTTGCCTAGCACCCCCTACCATATGCTCTTTAAAACAAGCTGTTGCATTTCAAGAACCATCCCTAGTAATTAACTGGAAAAATATTGTGGGGTTTTTTACTGAATAAACTAGAGGACCTTGCATCAATTAAGATTTATTTTTCCCTCTGGCTAGTTGTTCCTGTAAGCCATAAAATGGCTTCCTTCTGTTCAGTCCCTCACCTTCTGCCTGTCAGTTCAGCTTGTAGCACCAGTGCTCCCAGTAAATACAAAGCAAGCTTTTCCCAAACATCTTTTCACCTCCCTTTTCCACTTCATCTCTTAGCTTCTTGAAATCCTTAAAATTAATTTGCACTGAGACCTCCTTTTCATCTTGGTTTTTCTCTCTTCATTCTCGTGTGTGGGTCTTTCCTCTCTTGCTTCCAGAAACCTGTTTGAATTGGTCTCAGAGCTGCTATTTACATTCCATTGGACCTTCCTTCCTTCCTTCCTTCCTTCCTTCCTTCCTTCCTTCCTTCCTTCCTTCCTTCCTTCCTTCCTTCCTTCCTTCCTTCCTTCCTTCCTTCCTTCCTTCCTTCCTTCCTTCCTTCCTTCCTTCCTTCCTTCCTTCCTTCCTTCCTTCCTTCCTTCCTTCCTTCCTTCCTTCCTTCCTTCCTTCCTTCCTTCAATCAATATCCTGGACTGTATGGGCTCCCTGTTCCCTGTTCCCTTTCAGTCACTATAAGACACTACATCTTCAAATCCTTTTCCTTTCCCTTCAGCCCCTTAATTCTGGACCATGTCATTTGCTTCTTGATATCTACAAGTATATTATACACATACATATCTGTGAGTCTCAGAGTCCTTCAACCCTGACTTTCTTCCTTCTTCCAGTTCCTCTCCTTTATGGTGTGTCAAACATTCCCTAGATACTCCAGAGCTTTTTAAAATCCAAAGTGTCAGCTGAGAGCTGTCTATGCTGACTAGTTTTCTCCTTTTTGTGACAGGTTGACATCTAGCTATCCAAAACTCAGAAAACAAGATAACTGTCCTAAGAATCATTTTCATCTCTTTTTGACTAGTTTCTCTTTCTTCAAAGTTCACTACTAACTTTGCATGCTATTGGTTTTAAATGGCTTTCCATCACCATCATATGGGAACACCTTTTGTAGAAACCTATAGCTGAATGCCATGGAAGACAAAAATAAGATCCGGGAAACACTTTGGAGATGTAACTTTTTTATGCCAGAGGTGACCTACTATAGGAATTTTGAAATATTAGTGGTTTCATTAATTAACAGTGACAGTTTTTGCACTCTTATTTCAAGAAAGCTTGCTCTCAGTGTTGACAACTTCTTTGCATGGCCTGCCTTCCTGGAGGGTTTTCCCTCTCAAAAGATTTATGTCTTTCACAATGTCTCCTTCAAGAAAGTTGGAAAATCCCTGTTTTCTTTAGACTGAATCCCCATTTAATTTTGGCAGGCAGAGACTCTGTTCATCTTACAAAGACAGTCAGGTGTCTGGATCAAATACAGCGGCAGTTATACTCCGCCTCATGGGGAAAAGTTAATCCAACACTTTGACACATCAAGTGATGATTTGACTCCCCTTGGGAGTCCTAAGTGATGGATTTGCTTCTTCTAAAACAACAGCTGTTTCAGATATATGTTACCAATTAGAAAATCATTTTCCCATACATTGAGCCTGTAGAACATATGGTATGTTGAGGTCCCCATAATAACATTCATGTACACCCTCACCACTGATTACTTTCTAGGCAACCTAAAACTCTGCTCAATACAGTGCTTAGTCCCTGAATAGACCCATACAGGGTCCAGTTATCAGTAATGCAGGAGGAAATCCTCCCTTGTACTCCCTTCAGGTATATCTCCAAGATGCTATCCTCTTGTGAGCTGGCTAGGAACAGACAAAAGGTTTTAAAAAAACCCTATTGTATTACATTTTAGTACAAGGATTTATTTCACAATCTGTTCATGGCTTTTAACTTCCTGTGCTTTCTAATTCTAAATTCCAAATAGGAAGATTTTTCCTTGAACTTTGTTGCTAGGGAATACCACCCTGCACTAAGGCATATGATAAAGGAGATGTTTGCATCCTCAAGCCATCCTGCAGGTCTGAAGTGGAAATGTTTCATGGTTGTTTTACAGTGGCACCTTGTGCGGGTACTGTGTGGTTCAGATGGCCAGACAAACTGCCAGACAACAGTAGCATTACACCACAAGGTGGTAAAAAGGGGAAGATCTTAGCCTCAGGCTATAGGGAAGTGTGAGAGCATGAGAGACTTGCTCTATCTAAGCCAGGAAAAGAGGTTCCTCTTGTGCTGAGACCCAGTAGTTGCCCTCTTCTTATTTGTTCTGTGTACAAATGAAAGGCTGCTAGAAGCTGGTTGAAGAGGAGGAGCTGTTCTCCTCCACCAGCTTGGAAGAGCCTCCAGACCAGCTGGTGGAGAATCTGCAACCTGCCACCACCTGAGCAAGGTCTGCCCACAGACTCATCAAAAGCTTGCCTCCTTCACAGACAGATATTTTGCCGCCTGACTCAAAACAAATCTCTGCTTGGAGCACGCTTTTTAACAGCCAGCTTTCCTCACTGCTTCCAGATATCATCTTACCTCCTTGCAGCCCAGAGGAGGGTGGTGGACTGGGTGATTTCCAGAGGAGTAAATGTTAGCAGTGTTGGGAGCAGCTTCCCTGCATTTGGATGTGATGGTAACGAAACAAAACCTATGTTGCCAAGTATCACACCTTTTTTCATGTATCCTGTAAATACATAGTGTTCTCTCAAGCTTCAGTTCAGCATATCATCACAAGAAAATTCTACCTTATCTTTCATGCTATTGCATGTATAGAAATACTGGGGAAACATAAACTTCAAACAAAATTGAAAAAGGCCTAAAAAGCTCAGTGTATTTTGGTGTTCATCTGCTTTGGATATGTCAGTCTAGTAATGAAATGTATGACATTTACAGGTAATCATATTGACTATCAATGGAGCAAAGTTTATACAAGCGAAGTAAAGATTAATGAATTTTTTGACAGTTTATGTGAGTGGGTATGGCTTCCTATCTGCTAAGTACAATTTTTAAGCTATTAAGTTATTTAAGTTATTTTAAATCTTAAATAAAGTTATTTAAGTTAGTTTTAAATAAGTCATTGAGGCTCTTATAAATAATGTTCAACCTCTGACACTTATTAAAAAGAAACAATGCATGGAGATACACTGCAGAACTTGGTCTTTAAAATAAATTGTACTGGGGTGGCAAAGAGGGCCAGTAATGATAACAAGGAATACCACGCCCTGGGAGGGGAACTATAAAAAAACTAGATATTGGCTGTCTTGTGTACCATCAGTATGGAAGTGAGAAATTTCTTGCCACATGAAATTTAGTTCTTCCAAATTCAACTACAAAATATATAAGTCTGATTTTGTGACTATGTGGTTACAAGATGTATATACCCATGGCAGATGCCTCAGAAACTAGTAAAGATCAGCAGGGAAGATACAATTAGCTTCGTATTGTGAAGTTAATATACAGGACTTTCACGGAGTCAGTGGTGTAACAAAAATAGGTGAAGTAGGGAGACTTCCCTCCCCTCCCTTTTTTTCCCCCCCTCTATCCTTAAAGGAAAAAAAACCCAAACCTATTCATCAAAATCAAGCATATGCAGTATCAGTTCACTGCTGTGGGATCCATTGAGCTGTGACAGATGGAAAGGAAACCTCTTTCACTGTGTATCTATTGAAGGACAACTTGATGAATTTCTTTTCCATTCTACATTATCTAAACATTTATAAATTACTTTTAAACCTGGATGTAATATGAACATCTGGGAGTTCCTGTCTTTGACAGAAGTATGTTTAAAAGACTGTTATTGTAAAAGGCTATATTCTGGTATACGATGTCTCACACATACAAACTTTGATGCTGCCCCTCTCACAAATCATTTGTACACTGAGGATGCTGTATTTTAAAAGAAGCAACTAAAAAGATATGTTTACAGTATCCTGGCTCTATCTCCCACAACCCCTTCCTTTCATTAATCTTAGAATAAAAGCCCTGAAACCTAGCAATATTCTTGGTATATGTCTAGTTCGTTGGGGCTTCAACAAAAAGCTGCATTACAAATTACTATTAATAAATCATTGCAAAAACTCAAAGAATTTAATTGCATTGGAATAATGGATCTGCTATAGAGAGAATGCACAAGGGGTGAAATTGTACTGCAAGACTGGCAACTGTTTGCCTTTAATATTAATAGATTAATTAGACAGTGCATTTGAGACATGATTGCCTGGAAAAATTTTCTTCCCAAACTGATGCAGTGAACTCAACAGGATGAAACTTTGGTTGTCAATGGTTACTCTGTAGATCTTTGAAGAAATTTATTTTTATAATAACTTACAAAACATTGGCATCATCATTGCATGTTCAAATGTGATTAAAAGTTCAGTGAGTGTGATATTTTAAAACATGTTCAGAATGTATAATGCTAATGCTCTTGAAATTAATCTTATAACATCTTTTTAAGGTAAAGAATTCCTTTGGTCTTTCAAGACCCATATTATCCCACTGGAGACGTATGAGCCCTACAGATTATTTTTTGTTAGTGGTTGGAATCACCACATTCTGAGGAATAGTTTCTATGGCAGTAAGTGGTCTATGGAGCGTTGCCTGAATGAAAAAAGCCACCGAACAAAGGCAACAGCAAAGAAGATGGTTGTGAAAGGCATGGTGGTACCATACTGAGTCAGCGCGTTTGGCAGTGAGCTACTGTTCAGACTAGCGGGTGATGCACTCTCAGTGTTGGAGTGAGGTGTTTGGAAATAACTACATGCAACTACAAAACACAGCACTGGCAGTGTCTACCAACTACTGACACTACTGCAAGAGCCTTTACAAACCTAGCAAAAGCAACATCCCTGGTAAACCTGTGAGAGAATATGTAATCACATGTTAGAGCTGCAGAGCGGGCTCCATGCATCTGGACTGGGAAGCTTTAAGCCATTTCTGATAATTTCTTCCTGTGGCAAGTGAAGGATCACACAGGAGTAGATTACTGTCCAAAGAAGCAAAGAGCAATGAGTTTAACTTGTAGCACAAAAAGCATGGGTGAGACAGTAGGTTAAATTTCATAATGTCAATGACCCAGCGAGGCAGCAGGAAGCAGTGGATGCAGGCCAGGGCATCTCTGGAGCTGGGGAACTCTGGGCCCAGATGCTGTGAACAGAGAGCTGATCCTGCCAAAGGGACAAAGGAAAGCAGCAGATCATATCTCAAGACTGTTCCTAGCCTTATTTTTCTGTCACTGTAAGTTATTTCCTTGTTCTGTGTACTATGTTTTGTTTCCATTTTGCGTGTACATCTCAACTATATGCTGTGTTTAAGGTTCATCTGTGCCCTCTGTCCATAAGATTATATGGTCCAGTTAACATGAATTGGATTATAGAATAGAGCTTGATACTGCAAATGAAACTAAAACTACCAAAACATAGTACTACACTGAAGTGAGTTTCTTTGCAGAACAGAATCTTTACCCTCTAGCCCTAAGGAACTTGCTCTCTTCCTTTTCAGAAGCTCTCAGAGCTCTCATACCTTATAGTTAATTAATAATATGATGTTACATATAGTGAGAAAAAACTGACAGGAGTTGATTTAATGCAATATGATGCAAGCTTGTCTTAGACATATTCCTAAAAGGCATAATATGAAGGCATGATACTTGAATAGTGAAACAACCGGAGACAGACTCTATAGCAACAGGGCAGCTGACGATCTGCTTTCCCTAGCTACTAGGCTGCTGTTTTGCTAACAAAGTGTCTGCTAACCTCACTCTCCAGACAAGGTTTTATTAAAAATGAAAACAGCATGAGAGTGAAAACGCCAATGCAGGCATTTCAATCAGCAATGAAAAGATTCCTGAATTTTGTGCCTGATCTTCAAATCACCACTCTTATTTTACTTAAGGGTAATAGAAATGATGAGAGGGAAAAAATTAACAAGACAAGCAAAGCTGCTGTGCTTTCAGAAAGAACAATCATATTGTCTTCATGATTTTGTAAACTGCATAAAGTAGCCTTTTCAAATGGAGATAAAGCGTAAATCTAGATTTCAAATCCATGCAAGCCACTTACATTCAGCGATGGGTTGCCTAGTTCAAGCGTTTGGGCCAGGACTGCTGAGGTATTTAGCTCCTTTGAAATCAATGGATCTAAAGTTGCAGTAGATCTTTATACATTTCTATATTAGTTTTGTGACTTACACTGGCCTTGTGGCTCAGGAAAATAGGAAATATGACTTTAGTTGCAGACTTTCTCAGCAACCTTGGGCAGACATTACTTACCTATGCTTTGCTCACTTTCACCTTAAAAAAACCCAATATTTTTTTCTAACTCCTACAGATATATTATGAAAGAATAAAACCTGATGATGGAGTTTTGATGATCTCAGTATGTCTCGACAGCAGGTAGATGTTCTGGCTGAAAAAAAAGACACCCCTTTCATAGCAGGATGAAAAAAACACTCCAAACACTGAAGAACAATAAACTGACTCAGCCTGAAATAATCGATTACTGGCATTTAGGGTGCTAAGCAAGGCAGTAGGAAATGCAGGCTGGAATCTGCTTTGTACTTCAGAAAGAGCAGGGAAGGGAGACGTGGTTGCTATGCCTTGCATGACCAATTCTGTGGAGAAAAGTTTCCCTTCCTGCTAAAAATTCTATCTAAATCCTGAAAGTTCTTCCTTGGTGAAACTATGCTTTTCCTCTAAGAGCAATTTTGGAAAAAAAGTGAGTTTTCAGACTTAATTGTGTGGCTGAAACATTCCAGACAACACAGCTTGTGTGATGGAGCTGACCTATGCAAACCCCTGAAGAAGAGCCTGGGTGGGGAGTCCCAACAGCAGCAGAGTTCACCCCTGTGTCACTGGAGTTTTAGGATCCCTTTGCTTTCTCACGTGTGTTATTTCATTTGGCATAAGGCCAAAAACAAAGTGCAAAGACCTAATGTGGCAAACAGAAGGAAACTCAGGATCAGAGTCACTGTGTCCAGTGTGTGCCTGGTCCTGACACAGAGAGGGAGATAGTTCTACTGTCAAAGACACTAAATAACTATTTCTTTATACTTGTTCTACTGGATTTTTTTATTAGTTAACCAGTCAAAGGAGGATCAACTGGTAATCCTTCTGTTTCTGTTTAAGGGATGCTGAGACACGAGTATCTTATACCCCCTCTAATGACACACTTGAGTGAGAGTCCATCGCTGTTTAAGTCATACTAATAGGATATTGAGAATAAAATTTCTGGGGTTTGATTGTGTAGTGCTCCTCCATGGGTATATCCAAAAGTTGGCTACTGAGGCTGTGATGAGCCTTCAACTCTCCCAGGCACAAGTACATAGCATAAATGTCTGGATTGATAAAATGAAAAGTTAACAAACGGCTAAGGTAAGATCAGTCCTGAAATCACAGCGTGGTAGCCATGGCAATGGGCAATTCAGCTGCAAACATGCACTATAAAGAAAATTATATTTTATCTTTACCTTGCCACCTACTGACTTTTGTCTTAGACTAAGGTTGTCATTTCTGTTTGCTGTAGGTCCACCTTTTCATTCTGCTTGCACAATGTCTGGGACAGGGATATCTAAGTTGTAATGGGTCATCCTAATTAAGCAAGATTGGTACTACAAGATTGATAACAGTATACAATCAGTCTTTCCAAGAAGGAGAATTATGGTTTTTATCAGGCTGCATGAAGAGAATCATCAAATTGCTCCTGCTGTTCTTATATTGTGCAAAATGTCTAAAATGACCATTATTTTCTTATTTAATATACATGTAATGTTATACATGTGATAACATTCCAAATCATGCCAAAAGCAGTGAGACCCAACATTAATTTTGCTTTTGATCATACCACTAGCAGCAGTACTTCTTAATCATTTAAATATGCAATTAAGAAAATGGTGTGCTACTTAAAATTGGCAATGCATAGGATAAAATATGTCTTCACCCTGAAGGGACTGAGTTAAGCTTCCTTAAAGCAACGTCTTTCAAGGCTGACCAGGATTCTTTTTTTCTACTTCTCTTGTTCTTCTTGCTAGCATAACTGCACACCTAGCCAACATGGGTAGCATAAACCTTTTAAAATATCTGGTGCACTCTCTTCCTGCACAGCTAAGAAAGAGAGTTTGGAAAAAGGCAAATTATGATGCTAGTCCTTTCCTTTCCAGGCAATAAAGCCCAGGCTTTGGCTCTGCAGTTAAAGCTCTCAGAAAGACAGTAGAGCACAGGGTTAGAGGTCAAGTTTAGATCTTTAGATTCATATACTCTCAACTCCACTAGTATGCTTTCATGAACACCAAAATTATACAAAGATCTTTTAAAAATCCCAAATTCTCTGGCAACCAATAATAATGAATGTCAGTATTTTGATACATGAAGCAGCTGGTATCTCCTACTAATATTTCAATTAGCAATATGAATGCTAGTTATAAATATTTCTGTGCACTTCGGGAATTTACAGTTGGAAGGCTTGGCTGGAGAAGACTTGGAAGTGCTAGCATTTTCTGACATAGCCTGAGTACTTCTTGAAGCAACAGGTGGACAGGATACTATATAGATTTTACTCAGGCATGTGTTCATATTGCAAACAAGATCCCAGCATTGGCTGTAGCTAAGATTTGGCATTGATTCCCATTTTAGCCCCTCCTTTTGATTGCTTATAACTTTGCAAAGCTATAAGTGCTCCTAAGTGCTCTGCCTATAACTTTCTGTTTGGAGAATAAATTTGATTTGGGAGAATTCAGCCAAAAACTTTTGAGGAAAAGCTGGCGGCTCCACACAAGTTAGTGCATCGGAGGCACTGAAAACTTCTACAGCCCCAAGCAGGAACATGAGGGAGCCAGAAATCTGTGTTCATATGCATCAAACTTCAGCCCGAATTGCAGTTTGAAGATTCATTTGGCAGAGGATCAGTAGAGGTTTATTAAAATTTTGTTTCTCAATGTCCTGACAATTTCAATCATAATATGCATTCTCTGGCATGTGTGAGTAAACTGGGAGCCTGCAGGTAAACTGAGATGAAGAGAAGACATGAAGGGATGGAAACGGGACTGAATGGGAAAGGGTGCAATTCACTGATGAGGTGTGAGCCAGCCTGCAATAAGAAAAGCCAGCAGGGGTGTGGGAGACGGAGGTCCAGGGAGAAAACCAGTCTGGGAGAGAGTCTGAAACTGGATCCTGGGATTGTTCTGGGGGAGGAGACCGAAGTGGTGACACTTCTTGGGGAAGCTTCACCTTTGACTTTGTCATGCCCCATGTCATGATTTAAATATGCAGCATAGCAATGGCACACGGATCTTTGACCAAGCCAGGAAAGTGATGGCTTTGTAGTTCTTGTGTACTTTTCTTGTTTGATTTTACTTTTTCCTTTTATCAAGACAGTTGTGTAGATATTTCACTTTATTTTTAAAAACAGAACTAGAAGATGAGATCACTCCTACCATTGCCTTGCTCCTCCCAGCAATCCCATCTCTGCTCCCTCTTCCCGGCTTCCATGCTCCCTTCCCCCTCTGCTAGGCTTGTGGTCTGTCCAGGTAAAGGAGCATGTGACTTTTTATATCCTGCAAAGGAACGCAGAGGTGTGAGAGACACTGTCATAATTACTTGAAGAAAACTGCTGGCCTTTCCAGAAGGAGAGGGGAACAGCAGGAGGGTTTTTTTAATGTAAGTTTAATTACAATAGCCAAGTAGTTCAGCAACATCAGAGCATAAGTTGCAGCTCCCTGTTTATGATACACCTGCCAGGAGGAATTCAGATTCCTCAAGATATGTGTCTAATAACTGGTGTCAGTCCCTGAAGGCACAGGCCTTCTGCTCCATATCCTTTTCCACTTCAACTTGTTCATTTTTTATTGCACTATGAAAACACATCACAACAAATCCTTTAAAATTAATAAGTTATACAATGAAGTAAGATTAATGAAATGCTTTATAAAACAGTTCAATCAGTGACAAGGCTAAATACTGCAGTTCACAAGTTCTGAACTTGGAAATTCACAAACTAAACGATTTCTGTTTACTCACTTGGCATTTATACAACTCAGACAGTAACAGTAACCTTCAATGAATGTGCAAAGATTCAATGCAAGGAGAACAAAAGAGGCAACAGATGGCAGTACATGTAATTCTTTAACAGTCTTCACTATTTTTTTTTTGCATTAAATGATCTAATTTTTCAGGGCTCTCTGTGAATTCAACAATACTCAATTTAGTACGTGATACAATGTTTTTTTCATGCCCATGAGTAGCACGTCTAAAATTTTCAAGGCCAGTTTTAGCACAGCTATAATAGCCTGAATGCAGTCTCAAAATATTTTATATCTGGAAGCTGGGGTTGTTGTGTATGTCTCTCTGCTTCTTCACCAAGTTTCGGGACTGCTGCAGGAACACCTCCCAGGCATGTTATTGTAGAACGTCTGGTGGATGCATGACAGTCTTCAGCTGTGGCTGTTACTGTAGGATTGCTGGGCAGCAGTTTTGGACTGTATTGACTGTGTGCCATTCTTCAAATGTGGTGCTAAACTTAGATATCTGCCTCCAGCAGCACTATTCCTGTGAGTATCGCTTGCAGGATTACTTATTACATGCAAATTTGAGAGTAAGCGGTCTGGAACTATGGTCTGAGATCCTATGGTGGGCTTTGCTTAGTTTTAACCCTACTATAAATCACAAGGAATATCTCCAAAGATACCAGTGGTTTAAGCTACAGCTTGAAAGGCAACCTGACACAGAGGAGGCAAAACTCACCAAAACAAATGTCAGTTCTATAGTATTTTAACTATAACACTGGAAGGAAAAAAAAAGGAAGGTTTGGAATGGATGATTCCTCCCACAGACCTTTTCAGGCAACGCTACATCTCCTGGAGACCATAGTACACAAAGCAAGCCAGGGTAGAGCTGTAAATGGCTTGCTTTTTCCTGCTTTTCATCAGTACTTGCTCGGTTCTCTGGTTCCATTTCCCCAGCTTCTCACCCACTTCTGTTAAAAAATAAACTATCTTTTCCAATAGAGAATGAAATTCCAACTGTGGACATGAAGTGTTCTTCAGAGGTCACTGATAGAGCTGTAATCACTCCTGAACAGCCATAAAATATGTGCAAAACTTCAGGACTTTTTCTCTAGTTTTGTTCTGCCAAGCTGTTCAACTATCCACTTCAATGAATGCTCTCTTGAAACCTGGTTTCCTCTTCCAGATAGCGTCACCCCCTGGTACATCCATGATTGCCTTCTCCAGTTGGAATAAAATACTACTCTGTTGCTTTTATTTAGATATTGCAATAATGGAATACCTATTATCTAAGCAAGATATTCCTAGCACAATGTATTTAAACACAAATTATTATCATGCTAAATACATTTTTAGACATCTAAATGACATACCAGATTTCCAGGGATGCAGAGGTAAAATGAAGTGGGCTTGAGCCTTCCTAGAAATCAGGCCAATATTTTTATTGATAGCCAAAAGCTTTAAAAGGAGACTAACTTTGGCTTAGGTAACTTGTGTTACCTTACTCAGCCCAGAGAGGTTGTGGAGTCTCCTTCTCTGGAGACATTCAAAACCTGCCTGGATGTGTTCCTGTGCGATTTAGTCTGGGTGATCCTGCTCTGGCAGAGGGGATGGACTTGATGATTTTTTGAGGTCCCTTCCAACTCCCAACATTCTGTGATTCTGTGATTCTGTGACTCTTTGATTCTGTGATTCTGTGACTCTTTGATTCTGTGATTCTGTAATTTAGGAAGTGGTAATGAGAAGACATTTACTTAAAGGCTGATATTTCAAATAACAACCACCAGTTTTACAAGCCTCGAGTTACACCAGTTAATAACTGTGCCAGGAAAATGGAAGGTATTTTTAACAGCCAGCTCCTCAATCTGAAAGCCTTGACATGCGAACAGCTACTTCCAGAATAACAAGTTACCAGAAGGTGATGGCTAAATTCAAAATTGTACCAGTGTGGCTGCAGATCAGTTTAAAACATGTTTACTTAAATCAAGCAAGCCCCCTATTTTTTCCAATTTATTGACAGACCTATAGACTTAATCTGAACTGATTTGAATCCATATGAGCCTGCTTTAAATACAATTAAGAAATGCCTGTAGGTTGGCTGGGTCTTGCATCCGCCAGCCGCAGAAACACACAAATGAGCCTATGAGATACTCATGACAGGAGTTAAGCTGGGTAGATGGCAATGATTTTCCTTAATAAGCGAGGTGCTTAGTCGAGGTGGGAAGATGGCCCTCAGGACCCTGACAACGAGGTGAAGTGGTAGCCATGCAGGGATCTGCACGTGCCTGATGCCTCCTTTCATATGCTGACGGCTTTTAGCTGGTACCCATATTTGAAATAGACAGACTTATTGCATAGTAAAAAAGCAGCAACAGAGAGTAGGAGAAAATTGTCTTCTTTTCATTTGGTTGACTTTTTCACACGTAGCATTTTCTGCGAATGTTTAAGTCTGTGAGAAAAACCAAACTCTGCTTATTAAAAATACGTGTGTTTCTGAAGGGATGCACATACCCAATATAACCTTCATTACGATGCTTCTAATTAACCAATCTGCTTCACAATAAAGTATCTAGCTGTCACCAAAATCAACACTTTTCAGTTATTAATAGATTAGGGAAAGAATGTTAATTTCTTCAAGCTCCATTTCATTTGGTCTCATTACTTCGCAAGCCAGATGGTAGCGGGGCCAGCCCTGTCAGCAGGCGCTGGGAGGAAGAATACACTCGCCGAGCGCCGAGCTGCAACACACACAGCATCTGAAAACCTGCACTCTGGGGCGGCTGCTTACCATTCCTGGGAATTACTCTGCAGGGAACAGAAGAAATCATGAACACATCTAATTTTGTTTGATTTTTCTCACCTCTCCCCCTACGGAACCCAACATTTTCTCCAAAATAACAACAGCATGTGCCTCCAGCTGTGAAGAAGGTAGCTCTCCATTCGTTTTAGGTTGCCAAGTAATTGACTTTTTTCCTTGTGATGAATTTTACTGTCTCTTCTGAATTGGCTGAGGTGATGCCAAGTTGGAAGAGATGCTGCCATCTACATCCAATTTGCTCGAGACTTTCTTCCTGCAGTAGAAGTCTTAGGACTAAGAGAAAAGCATGTTGTCATGCTGGTCAGTCAAAATGTGTGGCATATTCCCAGGCTCACATGGCAGTGAAACTCAGAAAGAGAAGTTCACCTCCAGTTACAGCACAGGTCAAATGGCTCTCACCCCAAAATTCAAAATGTTTTTTAATTTTCTCCTCTTGGAAATAAAGAATTCAAGGTTTTGAAAGAGAATCAGCATTAAAACTTGTGGAAAAAAAAAAAAAGACCATCTGTGGGGTTTTTTCACGAAATCTCTCTATAATTTTTATTTTTAATCAGAAAAAAAAAATTACAACTTGACCTGAAACTTAAATTTGAGAAAGATTTTCTCAGGTTCCCTTTTCTCTCCTTGAAACTATACAGGGAAGGTACTTCAGAGTTACACAAGGCTGGGTCAGGTTATCTTTCCATAGAGGCAGAACCAAATATACTGGAAAGATGTTCTTGAAACTTTCCGTTGGGAATTCTGCCACCTCTCTCAGTAGCCTGTAACAGCAATTTCCTATTGTTTTAAGTAGCAAGGTTTTCCTAAAGTCAAACTTAAATCTTGTTTGCTGCAAATTAAAACAATGTCATCTTATCCTTTCTTCATGCTGAACAAGGAAAGAAAATGCTTTGTGGACATTTTCCACACAAAAAAAGTAATTTTCCATTCTTTTGTAGAAAATACCCTTAGATTATAACATTTTGCCAGCTTCAAATGACTGCCTCTTGAAATCCCCAAGTGTAAATTTAAAAATGGTAATGTTTTTGTCTAACATTACAGTGTGAAGGCTCTGAATGGGAGCAGGACACAAATACACCGCAGCGTGGGGAGACCTGTGAAGAAAGATTATCTGTTCTGGTGCTCCTGGGTGGGTTTTTTCCCCTTGCTTTGCTGTGGGGAGGCTAAGTTGCAATTTTCTTATCCATCAGGACAGGATGAGCAGGGCTGCAGGAGTAGGGTGATGCAGAGAGGACTTCCCTGGGCCCATGCGGCCGCATCCTGTATTGCTGAGAGGGAGCAGCCACAGCGGCTGCTGCACGTCGTGAACCGGTAATGGTAAAACTAATGGCAGACAGAGATAAAAAATGACCTGCTGGGTCTAATTATACAGTCGGGTTATAGAGTTTAAATATAAAAGGCTTTCACACAAACTCGTGTGTATGATAGCCGTATGTAATTAGATATTGTAGAGGACATAGATTAATAGTAATGAAGGCTGTTTTAGAAAGGCCAGCTAAAATTACCCAGAAAATGAATTGAGAGAGAAGAATAAAGGCCCTGATGGGGGGGGGATTTATCAGGAAAAAAAAGGCTTGTCCTTCATCTGAATAATACTGAAGGAGGGGAAGCAAGTAGTGATATCAAAATGGTAATCTGCAAAGACAAATTTTGTAGTTTTTTGGAAACAAAATGAGGTCCAGCTATTTCCACACTTAAAGGCCTATCTATGCCACTATATATAAAAAGGAGTTTCTTCTGCAACTTTGTTTTGGCCTTCCCCAAACTGTTTTCTCATCAAAGCAGATGTCAAGTTTAAGACTTAAACTGCTACAGTTGTTATAGATAAATTTATTTCAATAACTGACATACTTTCCTTATGGAGAGTCTAAAGGATGAATGAGCAAATGCAAGAAAAGTCAGACCTTTCCCAGACCTCTCAGTCTTTGCCACAGGGTCATAGGGCTGGGAGCTTCCCTGGGGCTCATATGGTCTGTTCATCTCCAAGGCAAAATCAGTGATTACCATGCTCTTCCAAAGAAAGGCTAGATGAATCTGTTTAATCAGTTAATCCGTTTAATCAGCTAAAAAGATCTCCAGCTGTGGAGGTGGTGTAGATTTCCTTGCCAGTTTATTCTTATACATTTTTATATATACAAATATGAGATGTGTATTTTAACATGTGATAAAACTTTCTTGCAGCAATTCATGTCCATTACTTTTTTCCTATTTACACTGCAGTTGTCTTGAGAACTATTATTTATTCCCTTTTTTTTCTGGGTTAGGCAATCCTTGTTCATTTGTTCTTGCCTCATGTATCACATTTTCTAGAGCTTGATCATCCTTGACACTCAGCTTGCGATCCATGTCTAACATTAGCTTGAACTTGTTCTTCTCAGGGATGCATGTATTTGAAGTGCAAGGCATGATGGTGAGACTAGTTCAGGCAGGGGTTTTGCCTCAGAAGATCTGGACTGTGTCTAACATCAGGGCAGAACTGGATTTCTTCACTGAAGTAAGTTCGCATCCTCTAAATTCCTCATTTCATTAAAAAAATGGTACCGCTGTTTACCTTTGTTCCTACAAGGAAAGCTAAGAAGAAAACCACTAACAAACATAGAATGTCTGCTACAAAAGCATCCCACATCGCTCAGCCAGTTGGCTGCGTCTTCTTGTGTGAGGGGGACCAGGGAATTCAGGGGTGGACAGTGACAGAGGTGAGTCAGGGTGCTGCATTACCCTTACTTTTTCTCTCCCATGAGGAGTCAGCAGCCAACTAATATTACCTCCCAAGCAAACAGCATTTAGTAGGATATATCACAGCCAACATGGCCTCTAGTTAAGGATGGTGAAATAACCGAAAAGCATCAGAACTGGCATGTAAATGGGGGGTTCAGGTTTCTCTGCATCTCAAAACAAATATACCAGCCTCCATCCAAAACACGTATACCAGCCTAGAGGCAAGAAACTTGGAAAGAACAGCTGCAGACCTGAAGGGAAATACCAGGGCTAAGCAGTACGGCCATAAGCAAAGGAAGAAAGAAGCAGTCAGTAAAGAAAACTAGAGCATTGTAAGGTATTGAAATAGAATGAGACTCCACAAAAAGTGAAACCGAGCTAGATCTGCCAAAGAAAATGGAAAAAAAGCCCGCAACCCAAACCAAACAACAACAAAGGATTAATATAATTATAATATAAATAAAGGGAGTTGGCTGCAATGCATTGAGAGTAGGAGAGAATGATTAAAGATAGACTGGGTATGGACTAAAGATAGATGAATACAAGTCCTCAGTTTTCAATAAAGATCTATTAAAATCCTTTCCAACATTGTCAAAAATTAAATTGTAGAAAAAGACTTTTGACAAGCTCATAAAATCAGGGATTACATCAGAGGACTGGAGCACAGCAAATACAGTATGTAATTTTAGGAATGGGAGAGCAGAAGAAGAGCAATCCCAGTAACTATTCTACAGTTCATGATCGTCCCAGAACACTAGACATGTGGAGCTTTCCAGAACAAAGCGTGAGAACGGTCTTATCAACAACTCACAGGTAAACAACCAAGGATTTATGAAACCAGGAGAGAGAAATGCAGGAACCCTCTGTCTTCCCTCCCAGCAGCACTGGTTGGCATTACACAGGTGGTGCAGATGCTTGGAAGAGTGGTGGGCAGTGGTGCAAGGGCTCCCACTTTGCTGTACAAGTGCATCATCCAGAGCACCACTGTTTCCAGTCCTGTAGAAGGAAGATAGGATAAAATTCAGCATGAGAATTTTTTTTATACCCTAAAAGTAAATACCATCCAAATAACCCAGTATCTTCCGTCAACAACTTATTTTTCCATGCAAATGACATGCAGGCAATCTTATCTACCTGATCCTCAGTAAAGCACCACAGAAGCGATTGTACAGAGCAGTGCTGGTTACAACAGGACATTAAAGGATGTAGGAAATGAACCAAGTAAGACATTGCTGAAGTTAACCTTGAAGGGAAAAGCATGATACTGAAGGGATCCTTAGGATCATCTGCAGCCTGGTTCTTGTTTAATATTTTCTTAATGACCTTGATATGAAAAACAAGAATATGCTGATGACTTGAAGTGTAAAAGAATTGTTAGGGCAAGGAGGGTCTTGATGACCTTGAGGACTGGAGTTTAAGACCTGTCATGAAACTAATCATATAAATGGTAAAATCAAACACATGTAAACCAGAACTTTTTTCTTTAGCCAGAAGTTTTTTCCCTGGTTTCAACAGGGATAGAATTCATTTTCTTCCTAGCAGATAGTATAGTGCTTTGTTTGGGATTTATGAGGAGATTAATGTTGATAACACACTAGTATTTTAGTTGTTGCCAAGCAATCAAGGACTTTTAAGCTGGCCTGCCAACAAGAGGTGGGAAATGTCCAAGAAGCTCGGAGGGGACAGAGCCAGGTCAGCTGACCCAAACTGTCCAAGGGGATAGTCCATACCATATGATGTCATGCTCAGTCTATAAGTGGGGAAGTTGGCCAGGCTATGCCACAGCTCAGGAACTAGCTGAGCATCAGTTCCAGGCGGTAAGAAATTGTTCTGTGCATCAATTATTTTGTATACTATATTACTATCATTCTATTATCTTCCTTTTCTCTTTTATTAAATTGTTTGTATTTCAGCCCGGAAGTCTTACCTTTTTCTTTTCAGTTCTCTCCCCCATCTCACTGATGGGGGGAGTAAGCAAACTGCTCTGTGGGTCAAAACTACACCAGTTTTGAAAAATGTGGATTTGGAAATCATTGAGGAAGAGGAAGGTGTGGGTATTGAATGTGATCACAACTTCCACAAAAGTGTCTGTAGTATGGGATGAGTGGGGAAAAGGGATGAATGGGTAAAGTGTATTCAAGTATCATCAGTGTCCATCCAGGCACTGACAAGATGTTATCTGGAACACCATGGCCAGTGCCAGTGACTTCTGTGCGGGAGCAATGACTGACCATAGGGCAGATATGGAGAAAGGCTACCAGGGAGACAGTACAATGCCTGAAGCATTTGATTTGCAAAGTCTCACAACAGGCAGTCTTGAATGGAATGTGATCATTGTACATGGAAGGAAGAAATGAGAGGAAAAAAAAAAGCTGTTAGTTAAGTTAACAGACATTATTCATCTATAAAAAATATTGAGCTTGGGATACATTTAGGCTGGACACTCGTCAAGTCTCTTGCCATCAGAAAAAAAATAATCTTGAATCACCTTCCTGCAGATACAGCAGGAACAAAAACCCCTCTAAGTCATTCTAAGATGAAATGAGATGATAATTTTATGAGAAGGATTACATGATGTGACTGACAGAGACAGCAGCAAGCAGGACTTTATAATTAAGGAGGACACTTCCCATACTTCTCTCCTTTTTCTCTGTGGATCAACATTCATTTTGTGGATTAATCAAACACTTTCACTTCTAATAGCAAACAAGATGAGAACAATAGAGTGCCTAAATAATTCTGAGAGTTCTCATAAACAGCTCAAGGCCTTTCCACATAAAATTGTGACAAAAAATTAATCTGGCCATCATTCCCCTCCTTTAGGCTACTAGATAGCCATGGAATTTGCACCTTTGGTACTTAATATACTTAATTCACATGCAGCCCATCTGTGACTTGCAAATTAGCAATTAA
Organism: Laterallus jamaicensis coturniculus; assembly: GCA_022605575.1. NCBI lineage: Eukaryota > Metazoa > Chordata > Aves > Gruiformes > Rallidae > Laterallus > Laterallus jamaicensis. The sequence goes on from JAKCOX010000008.1 coordinate 2,394,196, forward strand.
CTGTAACAGGCTGACAGCTCTAAAATTCAGTGCTAAGTCTCCACAGCTGTGCAAGTGTGCTCCAAATTGTGGCCTGCAGATCCAATCCTCCGGCATCCAGGCCAGAGAGGCTGCTGGAGCCCAGTGTGACTCCCTCTCCTGCTTGTGTGAGTTTGGGTATGGGTAAAGGGTGTACACAGATAAACAAGTTATGAAGCACCTGTATCTCCCAGTTTAGGTTTATATAGTGAAGGAAAGGGAGGACAAACTGAACAGTGACCTGGGTCTGGAAGGATTTTACACAGTTCTTACATTCTATACCTTCTCTTTGACCTTGGCAAAGTTTCCTTAGCAGATTCTCTATAAAAGAAACTGTGGAAATCACCCCAGCTTATAGGATAAGTGCCAGGGAAAGACCATAGCAGTGATCGCATGAAGGGGGAGGGGAAGTCTTTTTGCAATACAGGAGAGTAAGTACCACATATAATTATGTTTTATGTAGGGTCTCAGTAGTAGGCAGAAAGATTCAATTCATCAATAGATTCCCATTAATTTAATTCTCTATTGAAATGTAATGTGGATGCACTGAAGGATCAAAATCCTAGCTCCAGAAAAGGTAGCAGGAGATTGGCTATTCACAGAAATAGGTTAGATGATTTAACTCTAAATTTAGAGAATAAGACCTTTTACAAACCCAGGCGATTTAGATTCTAGATTACCTGTGTAAGGTCACTAAAGTTTAAATTACTCTGGCTTTGCCCAGGCTAAACACAACTCTGTATTGCCCTTCGGTTCTACAAGGAGCACTTGACCAAAATGTTCTCAGAAAAGGGCTATCCACCTGACTTTTCATGTGGAAAGTCAAAGCAAGGTGCAAACCTTTAGAAATTCAGTGTTAAGTCCTTGGAAGTTACTTGTCCTTTCCTGTTGGTTTCACATGTTTATGAGCAGCTGCTGCAGTCTGAGCCTTGGTGGACTGGGAGCTTTGGAAAGCTGCGGGGTATCACAGAAAATAAGTTTAGGCAGCTCTGTAGAGAACCCTGGAGCTGGAGAGTGAGGGCTGATTGCTTTATTCTAGCATGGCCTCTCTAAATAAACAGGGTTTTTTTCTTTCCATCTCTTGGTCCTACATTTGCTCCCTATGAGTCCCTCAGGATGCTGACTGGTGACAGACAAGCATGTCCTCCCCAAATGTGCTACCCCCAGGCCACCACCATAGCCCAGAGTCCTTCGGCAAACTCAGCTCTGCTGTTCACAGTTGTTTTCCTTTCCTGCAAAGATTGACTGTGAATCTTAATAACTTGCCTGAGACAGAGGAAGATTCTCAGTCTTTCAGCCCCAAGTTAATGCCAGCGTGCCTGTTAATATGGGATAAGCTCAACTATAAATCAGCTGTTTTTCCAAGCTAAAGTAAATCAAAACATTTCAAAAGCATTGTACACAGGTTTATAGGAGAAAATCCTTTCTGTACTTACCTATCAACATTTAAATCCTTCATCCATTCCCTAATCCATCCTCTCATTTTGTGATCTGAGAGAAACAAAAGGCACTGGAGAAGTTATTTCCTTATCTCTCACCTTGCCTCTGTGCGCTGGTTTTGGTATGAGCTTTGGCTAAACAGCAAGAAAAGCAGCAGAATACCAGAAGTATTCTTCCAATTTGTCTGGTAATTTTCTTTCAAACACATGAACATTTTCAGTTTCTTTGTACTCTTTCAGTTGGCAGGCATTGCAGATGGACCCACAGAGCCAAAAGTGAGGGGGAAAAGGGAAATATTCCCATTTAAAAGGTTAAAATAGCACTCCAGTAGTAGAGCAAAGATTGATTTTCTAAAATGCTTGAGCATGGGCTATTAGCAGTAGTGACTGGGTCGTGCTTCTACAAGAACTTCCTTGTGGATCATTGATTACTCACTACTTAATGATATCATCCACAATTACATACAAAATTGATGCTACAAACACTGATGTTGACTCAAATGCCAGTAGAATTGTGAATAGCAATGAGACAGGATAGCCAGATACTTCAATTAATGAAAGAATATACACAGCCTGCGACTTGCCATGCTGAGGTTGTCTGTGTTGTCCAAGCGCTCTTCTGCATCTTCCAGTCTCTGTTACAATGCTGCAGCAGCAGGGCTTCAGATGCTCCTCCCCCTTCCCCACCCCCCACTTTCCAATTAGACTACAGTCAGAAAAACAGCTTCTAACAAAATTGAAAAAATGGATTTGAACCTAGCACATTGATCAGAAGTTCATCTTTTGCTTCCAGTAGAAGTGTCCAAGCACCAAGCTGCTGGGGAAGAAGGTACCTTCTCCTCCAGCTTTAACTTGTAGGCCTTTTTTGGGGGTCCAAGGTCATAAAGATGTTGAGTCAGAGGAGGTGACACTGCTAAGAGGACAGCATTGATTCTGGTTTTGAACCTACTATTAGTAAGAATAACTGTGCAGGTCTGTATTCAGTTCTGACAACCACTTACGTACAAATTGGTTTGAAAGAGAACACAGGAACAATACAGCAAATTGAAAACTGGAGGAAACCCTTGCAGAATTTCTTTGCATCCAGTTGCCAGCAAGAAAACTAAAAGTACACAGACTGCAATGTAAAAATAGATCATTACAGAGGGAGCTGCACATTAAAAGACCAATCAGGAGATAGCAGCTCCTTTCGGGTATATGTTGTCATTTTATAAAAGTATGTGTAATGTTCAGGACACAAGAACTAGTGTTGCCACAATATTGCCATGCTTGATGGGGCTCTACAACTGTTTTCTGACCAACGCTATCCTTTTCTTGTTGGCCATTCAGGTGGGTTTGAATTCAACACTTGCAAGTTTTTCCATTCACTCATTTTTCAGGAAGAACTTTTACTTGCTTGACATGGCAGATGGTGCCCCACACTTTACTCCCAAGGACATGTAATGGTAGCATGAGCTGATGTATTTATAATGCTTTCAGAGGTTTTGCTGGTGTGTGCCACAGAAGCACAGAGAACATTTAGATGGCAAAGTGTGCCACTTGGACTTAGACCAGCACTCTGCTAGCCCTAAATACCTCTCATGAAGCCTTTTGTCTTTCCTCCTGACACCAGGGTGCTCTTGTTCTTATCCACATTTTCTGCCAAAATGCTTCCAGAAAATATGAGTGTTTGTATCTTGTGACCCCCTCCAGTTTAGCACAAACTGAATCATGCTGTATAGTTCAGCTGAGTAATAAAATATAATCTGATTGGCAGGAGGTATTAGAGCGGGCCACATCATTACAGATCCTCTTTTAACCCAGTTTAACAAGTTGCTCCTGAGAAGTTATTTATTCTAGCTGTCAGCATCTTGTTGTTGAGATGACAGCGATCAAATCTCTGTTAGATCCTAATCTTATTCTTCTTACTCCACCTTCAGGTATCGGAGAGCCTCATATAAGCAGTATCACTTTTTTTCAGCAAAATGATTTGTTTGACATTGATCATTCACTGAAAAATACAATGTTGGGTTTTTTTTAATATCAACAATTATTAGCATGAGATAGGATGGATTAAATAGCAGGCAACAGTGAATCCTGGGGTGCTGAATGTCTAAACTGTTGCTATGTTGAGCATGCTGATCTATAAACAAACAAGAATGTATTTCACAATTATGAAGACTCAGCAATACATTCCCAGGTGCACAGATGTCACAGCAGCAAATTATTAGAGACTGATGTTCTTGTAGTGTCCTGGCGAGACCTCGCTAGCTAACAGAATGCCAAACCCATCTCTGTTATGAAGTTTTGTAAGAGTTCTTTTATTATGCCTCTTGATGTTGGGAATTGGGGAGGGAAAAGCTATATATTATGTCTGGCAAACTCCACCTCAACTTGAACAGTCCTCTGACTGGAGAAATTCCTATCCACTGAGGATGCTTCTATCCAGATTTTATCTTCTCCAACCCCCCCGTCCTAGACACTCATACACCTTTATCATGCTATGCTGTTTTATACTGGACAGTGAAATTACTTGTAAATTTCTTGTATTTATTTAAAGACCACTTTGCAAGAGTGTTATAAAGCATAAAGTTTGAAAAATATCTGGAATATTCATGAAAGTGAAATTTAGAATGTTATTTGCAAAATGTGAATCATTTTTTAAATTGTGGGAAGCTTAATATTTTAGACTTAAGACACATTTGAATTAAAACATACCACCCACTGAGTTCAAAATTATTCATTTAATATGTTTTCTGTCTCTTGGGCCATTTGTGAATGCTAGCACATCTCATTCCTGCAAGGGAGTCTGAGAGAAAGTTCATTTTCAAATGTGGGTACTTAAAGGTAATAGTCCCGATTCTCATCTCAGATCAGTGAGGCACGTTCTTCTAGTGGCAGAAATTTTAAACCCAATACACAGTATATTAGTGTCAGAATGAAGCCAGCTGCTGTTTTTGAAGGTATTCACAAAAGTGTGAAATATTGTCCCTGGTGGGGAGAGAGCAGACCTAATCAGCTCTGCATCTAATTGACTGTTTCAGACAGCAGTACGTCCCAGCAGTCAGAGCATCTGCACGTGCCCATGGGCAACTAGATGCTGCCTGTACTGAGCTGTCCTGAATGCTTGGACCAAGCTCATCAGGCCTTGCTTACTGGAACTAGAAACAGTGTTGAAAACACCTTTCCTACTAAAAGAAAGTAAAATTCTTCTCCATTGGCTGATACATTTCCTCCAGGGCTGTACCACTGCAACAACATACTGCGCACTCCCCATCATGTCATCTCGAACATATTCAGCTGCTTATAGAAAGGAGGCAAATTCCTGTTTCACTTTTGATGCAGCTTGCTTGCTAATTCTGCAAAGTCTGGATCTCCCACATCTGTTCAGTTCAATTTCTGGCTTACTGAAAGATGATGTTGTAAATAAAAGAGAAAAAAAGCGCAATTATATCTTTTCTGCCTTCTCTCTTCCTCTCTCACGGCCAACCAACAACTTACACATACGGCAGTCATTTTTAACATTCTCTTTACCAAAACTGAGTGTGACAGACATATCTCTTCTGGAAATCCAAATTTGTCAGAGTATTTCTTCTCCACAGTTGTGTTTTTTATAGGTTGAGGGGATCTTGACAGTTCCCTCTTAATTTCTGATTATGGTGATTCATTGCTTTTATTCTGGAATCTCATACTTTAGAGATTAGGATTTTTGTGAGCAAAAGGAAAATGTATTTTCTGATTCCTTTTGTATGTGTTGGCTTTCTTCAGTGATCTTATTTAAGCCTGTACTGCAGATACATATGAAAAAAATAAATCTATATCACCTCATTAGAGCAGTCTTATGTTTTCACATAATTTTCCCCCCTCATTACGGAATCAATTTGGCTTCATATTTTGAAATAGTTATTTATGAAAGTGAACACCCTCAAAATGCTTACTGAAACCTTAATTTCTACATTTCTTTTGCTGGCTTCCTTTGTAATTTCATTGCAGCTTTTATGTAATTAAAAAAAACCCAGTACTTCTGCATCAGTTTGTACACAGAATGGGAAGAAAACCTGCTCCTTTTTTGCCATGGTAATATTTTGGAAAAATATATTGATTTATCTCATTGTTGGAACTAGAGATGTAAGCTATACGGAGCTTTTAATGATGTGTTTCTATTTCTGGCATTCCAGCTAAAATTTCTGTAATTCAGAGCTCTTGTGTCATTTCTGTAATGACACGTTCTTGGGAGAAGAGATTCTGGGCCATGTACCCTGCTCTAAGGATGGTCTAGTGTATTTAGTGTCAAGAAGATGTAGGACAGTCTTTTCATCAGTAGACAACATGGGAGGAGCTATGGAACTTACTTAAGTGAGTTATGAGTATGAAAGTCTAGTTTATTCTGTAGTTTACTGGTGGTGTAGCTGAGTATCAAGGATGTGTCTCTGTGCACACCTCAGGCATTAATTTCCTGGGTAGTCAAGGACCCCACAGAGAGCCACTTGGTGAGATAACAGGCTGGTTTGAGATAGTGGACTGATTTGAAATAGGTGCTCAAGGTAACTCTTCCACAAAAGTGTTTGATTGCACCAGGAACTCTCCAGATGGGAATTTCAGGCAGTTTGGGAGATTCCTCCCGGGCAACAATTTGTATGCTCAAACTTGTTGATTAGCATCCTGAATGGAGTGTCCTAGAGATGCCTAGGCTGCTTCTGTAGAATTGATAAACATGTGCATTGATAAGACACTTGGAAATAATAAAAATTGCTTCTGCAGCTACAGATATGTTCACATAACCTTTTTTTTTTTTAAAGTAGTCGAGATATTTAAGATATTTTTTTGTATGCAGTGAAGATATGTAAGAGCTTTTTTGTATAGAGTGAATGTAATCATGTGTTGGAGTGGTCACGTAGGACCATGAGCCAAACAGATTAGAACTGAACAGAGGAGCAGCTCTGTGAGTCTCAACCCACCCAAAGACTGCTGAGAGGATTCTTGCAGCAGAGACTGCTGTCACCACCAAACAGCAACTGGCAGTCATGTTTGAGAGGTCTGATTCCCTATGCAAGTGCTGTTGTATGCCAAGATGTCAATAATTATTTTTTTTTCCAACAAACTTCCTGTCCACACCTACACAAAAGCTAGAAAGTCAGGCTCTCTAACTGACTTTGTCAATCTTGCCTCTCTTTTCTGTTCTGTCATTTGGCTTTACCACATTGGAACATACTCTGCTCCAACTAGGCTACATAGTAGCAGTTCAAATATTTTCCTGACTATAGGGACTAGAGTTTTGAACTTCTCCAGACTGATGAAGACCTGTCTTTCCATTCTCCCACCATCTGGGTGAACAGGTTCTTCTGTAGAAGATGGGTACTCTCTGTTCGTGTTTCCAAACAAAATCCTTAGTGAATTGAGACCTCGGAAAATTTATTTCAATTCCTAAACAGAGATAGATGGAAATGGGTGCCAAGAGTTTAGGCAGTGCAGACATCCTTCTTGGATTTGTTTTTGTGCTTTAGGAGTGGAGTGTCACAGAATCACAACGTTGGAAAAGACCTTTAAGATCAAGTCCAACTAATCCCATCCTGTGCTAAACCATATCCCTAAGTACCTCATCTACCCTTTTTTTTAAACACATCCAGGGAAGGTGACTCAACTACATCCCTGGGCAGCCTGTTCCAGGCCCTGACAACTCTTTCAGTGAAATTTTTTTCTCTAATGTCCAATCTAAACCTGCCCTGGCTCAGCTCAGTGCCATTTCCCCTTGTCCTATCTCCTGTCACTTGGCTGAAGAGACCATCGCCCACCTCTCTACAGCCTCCTTTCAGGTAGCTGTAGGCAGTGATAAGGTCTCCCCTCAGCCTCCTCTTCTCCGAACTAAACATCCCCAGCTCCTTCAGCCGCTCCTCATAGGATTTGCCCTCCATCCTCTTCACCAGCCTGGTTGCCCTTCTCTGGACTCGCTCAAGGACCTCAATGTCCTTCTTATGGTGAGGAGGCCAGAACTGGACACAGCACTCGAGGTGTGGCCTCACCAATGCTGAGTACAGGGGCACAATTGCTTCCCTAGACCTACTGGCCACACTATTTTTGATACAAGCCAGGATGCCATTGGCTTTCCTGGCCACCTGGGCACAATGCTGACTCATATTCAGCCTGCAGTCAACCAACACCCCCAGGTCCTTCTCTTCCTGACAGCTCTCCAGCCAGTCTCCCCCAAGCCTGTAGCGCTGCATGGGGTTGTCATGTCCCATGTGCAGCACTCTACACTTGGCCTTGTTAAACTTCATCCCATTGGCCTCAGGCCATTGGTCCAGTCTCATTCAGATCCCTCTGAAGAGCCTCCCTACCCTCAGGCAGATCAGCACTTCCTTCTAGTTTAGTGTCATCTGCAAACATACTGAGGGAGCATTCAACCCCTGCATAGAGGTCATTGATAAAGATATTGAACAAAACTGGATAAAGATATTGGACAAAACTGTCTCTTATTTAGCTCTGACTTCTAATCTCAGTTAGTCATTTAGATTCCCTCTACTATCAATAGAAAAAGACCCAACAACACAATTCTAGGATGCAGTTCATTCTGCTTCTAATAGATGTATGCATTTCTCTCCATTGATTACAGAGACATCTTTGGGTAACTAAATTAGATGCTAATATTTGCTTTGCAGATATTGAAAGTCAAGCAAAATTTACACACGAGCTCCAAGGCTGCGTCAGGAAAAGCACTGCCAGTAGGTTGAGGGAGGTAATCCTTCCTCTCAGCCCCTCCTTCTCACTCAGCCCTGATGAGACCCCTCTGCAGTGCTGTGTCCAGTCCTGGGCTCCCCAGTACAAGAGAGACACAGGCATACTGCAGAAAGTCCAGATGGAGCATCTGACACACAGGGCGAGGCTAAGGAAGCTGGGGCTGTTCGACCTGGGAGAGAGAGGGGTCTAGGAGGATGTTATTGAAGTGTCTAAATACTTGAAAGGAAGGAGTAAAGAAGTTAACACTGAGTCACAGTTCTCCCAGTGGCGCTTAGTGTCAGGACAAGGGGCAACGGGCACAACCTGAAATACAAAAAGGTTTCCTTAAACATAAGGCAAAAAAATGTATCTGGAGGTGATCAAGCACTGGCACAGTGTCAGGTCAGAAAAAATACGGAAAAGGAGCTTGTACTTTTGTTTGCAAATCTGAATATATCTAAACATGAGTCTTGCACCTGAATAATGCCACCATACATGTTAATCATATAAGATCTTTGTAGAGGGCTTTATCTTGAAAACCTTCCTCAAGTGATAGAAATTTTCTCTGACTAAAGGTAGAGAAGAACAAACTTTAAGATATATTGCTATATCATGTAAATGTCAAATATTTACTATGTGTTTGGAGCATGGATTTCATATTCTGACCTAGTTCTTGCCTACAAGTACACCATGACCCTATTGAAAAATAGGAAGTTTATCCTTTGATCTCTAACTCTGCCTAATTAGGACATAAGGCTTGTTTACAGCAATAAAAATAAAAGATTCTGTAGGAGAAAACAGGGTTTAGTTTTGCTTTCATGTGTGGTTAAACCTGTAGAATACCCCTGCAAAAATGTTAAAAGCTAAATTAAAGTTAGATTTACATCTTTGTAATATTGTACTAAATGGAAGATGAATAAACAATATTCTTAGTACTGGGAAAATGTGGCTTATAGTTTCTGGCTTTGAAGCACAGCAAAGTATTTGGCTAAAATTCCAGTGAAGTAAATAATGCATCAATAATATTTGCAATGCTTCCTTAGGTTACTTATGCAAAACAAACAAGAGGTTTATTTGACGCAAGCATAACTATTCCCCCTATTAGTTTTGATCAATTGCTTTGTGGTCATGCTCATTAAACAGCCTAATCTGAACCGCAATTAGATTTTATCCTTTTAAAAGACAAAGCAGAATCCCAAGCCATTAATTAAAGGGTCTGACTACAGTTGGTTACAAGATGGATGTTGCATACCCTTTACTGATGACTCAACTCAGCAAAACAGAGCACTTTAGTTTTAAGTGGCAAATACTCCAGCAGTAATTGAATACAAAGTTGTGCTCTGGTGCAGCTGGAGAAAAGGAAATCATTTCACGTGTGGGTTCCTGAAAACATGAAATCCTAAAGAGAGCCACGTGAATAAGCTAGATTTACATAGGGCAAACTGCAAGTGTGATAAAAATGTTTGAAATAAGGGAGGCTGAATAATATACATTCCTGCACCACATATCTACTGTATTATTTCTCTCAAACACTGAAAAACATTTAATACTTAGTTTTTAGACCCACTGCATCTAATGTTGCAGTATCCCAATGGCAAAATCCAATTTATGGTACCTGAGAAAACAAAACCTCACTACTTTCTTGCTACAACTAAAAACTACAGGTCAGCTAGAACATTAATGTGTGTTTCCAGACAGAAGCTCTACCTCTGCAAATAGAAGAAAACTGTCTCCAGGTAAGTAAATCAAATCTATTACTTATTGCATGATTCATTACCTCTGCAAATGCTCCCTGATTGCTCTCTACGGGAGTTCCCTAGCCCTTGCTTTGTAGTAGACTGGTCCCTCATGATATACAAGGTGTAGGGGACACATCACCTTCCAGATATTAATAAGTCCTTGTTCTTGGTCCCTCTCCTCCCAGAATCACAAAGAGTAAGAGTTGTTGCTTTAAGAAGATCTGATATCATCAGGCCAGACAAGAAGCTGCACTCAGCATGCACATGGCCATGTAGTACCAAGTACTCCAGGTTTAGGTCTCTGCTTCTCCAAGGATTTCCAGTATGCCTGTGGGAAATATCAAAGGGAACTTAAGTAGCTGAGTTTGAAGGCAGGTAAAATATGGCACCTTGAATGTATGGGACTATGGCTTCTGTGGATAAAATGGTAGTATTTCTTAATCTCCCAGGGGTACTGCAAGGCGCTCAGCTTCAGTGATAACTGAGTGAAAGCACAAAATGTGACCTGGAAGGGAAAGGGAAGGGAAAGGTGATATTGTAATGTAGTAATTAAAGTTTTTAAAAACATATGAGTAAAGGGAATTCTTTTAATAATAATAATTAAAAAAAAAAAAAAAAGCAAGACGAGCTTTCATCTGGTGTCTATTTGGGTGTCTTTCCCTATACATGAGTTTAATAATAAGAATATTACCTTGAAGCTTTAAAAGAAGAAAAAGCTGCTCATTGCCAGAGAGGGAAAAATATATTGCTGACCTTGGCAATAAGGGCCTGCAGCTCTACCAGTCATCTCAGCGTGGAGTCAGAGTTGCTAACTCAGCTATAAGAGAGCCAAAGCACACAGAGAGACTTTTTTAATTAGCTTATTGTCCATTATTAATGGGAAAACTCGCAGAAAATAAAAATACAAATTGTAGATAAACAGAAAACCCTATTTTTAGCCTGTGAGTTATATGAGAAGAAGGTACATCACAGCCACAGGAGGTTATCTTCCATTTCTCTGAAGTTTTCATTAGAAAAACTAAAAGCACAGGGGAAAACCATTACCTTCATCATCTTCACCGGGTGTTTTCAGTGGACAACTGGCAGAGAAAATTATGCCCAGATTTGTATGCAATAGATCATTAAAGTTTAGAGACACTGTAAGGAAATTCACCCATCAATAGGAAGAAAAAAGGTAAAATGTTCCCAGCTTTGCTAGTTCTGGGGACTGCAGAGTTTGCAACACAGTAAGTAGTGAATTTTCCTGTTAAACAGCCTTCTTGCTGAAAAATGTTTAAGCCAAAATGTGGGAAAAGATTTGTGTATTTTAGCTTACAAAAAGAAAAGGATATTTACAGAAACAGCACAAAACTTCCAATGTTACTATTCTAAGAAAAGAACATGTTGGATTTTCAGTTCAAAATGACTTCTCTAGTGAACTTCAAATTACTGGAAACACGGAAGCAAGAAGCTAAATGAAACATTCAAAACCACAGAAATGACAATTTCACCCACATTATCTTCAGGAAAATTCTCAATATTTTGATTTTGGATATTTTTATGGTTTAAATTTTCAAGATTTCTGAATCTTTGTAGGACACAAAAAACGAGTCTCTCCTCTTTATTCATTAAAGCTTTTTGAACAAAATAGTGAAGATAATTATAAGGGATGCTTTGCCTGAGATTAAATATATTCCTCAGAGGAACTGCATCCTACCTTAAAAGTAAGAAAAATAAGCATTTGATCAAATATTCATTGAATGCAATGATCCTTTTCCCATTGATTTTAGTGGGTTATAGATCATGCGCAACATGAAGGGCTTCACATTCAGAAATGCAGATGTACAGTTGCATGTTTAAACACACATAAACAAGTCGCTGCAAACTGCACACACACTGATCCTGTGTACAGATTGTCCTTCCAGTCTTGCAGACTTTTACATATATTTGAAGACGATATGCATATATGTATTCCTGCCATTTATATATATGGAAAGGAACAGAAAAATATTTATATATTCTGGACTGCATCTTCAGAACAATTATGCTTTTCTACCCTCAAAGGAACACTAACAAAAACCCCCACAGATTGGTAAGAGTCTCGATTCATTTGGGGGGGGGGTTGATATATTGCTGCCTACCTGCTCATTAGACAATCTTCCTCTTCCTAATTTATCACTTTAACATCAGATTTAGCACAAAGAACCAGCCTTCAAAAGGTACAGAAAAAAAAAGTTATAAATTATACTGACCAGTCCACATTAGAGTCAGTGTTAGCAACACTGAGGTGTTTCTATTTATCACCATTTGCTTTGATCGGGCACCGTTCATTTCATTTATCATTTGATTCCTTTCAATTATTTCTTCTAGGGAAGAAGTACAATCAGCATTATTTAGTTAGGATTGTGTTTGCCCACCAGGTTCTGTAAAGTCCATTAGAAGGAAACAGTTGCTAGATATTTGTGCATTGTGTCTAGAGTTTTTCTCCGATATCTGTCTACTTTGTATCTTGTACCATGGAATATTTCTGTATACCTTACTGTTTGGGCTCGGGTTTGGGCAGTGTTTGGGGTTGTGTTGTTTGGGTGGGGGTTTTTTCCATTTTGGAAGCATTTGGAATCTTCCACAAAGATGAGGAGCACATGGTGCTAAACATGAAATAAACATGACAAAATTAGGTCAAGTATTGCATAGCCAGTTTAGATGCACAGTCATTACAGGTAGTAAGTCTCCCAACCTCTCACACTTCTTCCCCTGCTACCATCTTTCCAAAACCGAAAAAGACTGAGATAGATGCATATGTCCAAGGGCATTAGATGTGTGGGCTTAAGTTAGGAAGGGCTCTTGGACAGTAAATCCCAAAGCAGCTCGCTCTGGGTTTCTGCATCACTCCCTGGCAACCAGCTGCACATAATGGGCATCAGGAATTTAATCCTAGAGTGTTTGACAGACAATTTTATCTGAAATTGTGTTTCTGGACCCTTACTTCTTAGGCAATAGCAATCATCTATTGTACCAACACCTGAACCACAGTCACATTGTGAATTTGAGCCCTATACTCTTTAAGTACGAGAGGATGCAATATGGTAAATAAATACAGAAATGGTGCCCACAAGGATGAGCTAACAGTCAAATGTCAGATGCAAATTTACAAGTGTGGGTTGGTACCTTGCTAATGAGTTGCTCTTGTTTTCAGTGACAAATTCCTCTGGAATTTCTGGTCTCTCATGTGACTCTGGGTTCTCATGCCCCAGTCCTGGGTTCCTGGAAGTTTAAGAATATTGAAAAGGAAGAGATCTGGCCATGAGAGTTGGTCTGGACACCCAGGAAACAGTAAATTTTATAGTCCAGAACAAATTCCATTAAAGCTACAGGGATATTACTCATGTCTCAATATTTGAGTCATTACACTTGGAGGAAAAGGACTTTGACTTCTATGGGACTTTTAACAGTTCTATAAAATTTTTTCCTTGGCCCTCTTTTACAGGAGATGGACAGTATCCGTCCAGGTGCCATTTTCAGACTGCCAGCTGATCACTTGGTAATCCTTGCAGTTAAAGATGTCTCCAAGCTTTGGTTAGCACCAGGAAAAATGCTGAGAGGAACACTGATAGCCATAGCCGAGGGGCTTTGAGAACCACAGATGAAGAGCACTGTGTTTAACACTACTCCACATGCTTCACAAACCGTTGATATCTTCTGGGTAGCAAAGAGAGACATGTTCAGTTGTAAGAAATAAAAACAATTTTTCCACAGCTTTTTACAGAAGGAATTGCTCAAAAGTGTCCTTAAAGTGAAAAGTCTGCAACTCCAGTTGGTAAAACAATCCCACTGACCGTTTCTGTGCCACAAAATCCTCTGGCAGCTAAAGCTGGTTTACTTTGACTTCAGAACTCCTGTTTGTGACAAATACTGATGGAACTCATGGAAAAAATGTAACCTGCATCCTCGTAGCTTCACTAAATAAGTAGGAAAAGATCCTGAATAGAGGTCAGGTGTATCCCTGCCTCTGTGTTTCATTCATTTGCGAAACAGGGACTCAGAGGGGCACAGCAGGACAGCTAGGCCTCCATCTGTTGTGCAGAGCTATGTTTTTTTCTGCAAGGTATACAAGAAATAACCAACACTTCATTAGAAAAGAATAGTTTGACCTTCACTTTAAAATATGCCTTAGCCTTCCTAAGAAGCAATAGTTTGATGTCCTCAGCTACACCAGCCAGTAGTACTGAGAAGAGAAAAAAGTTAAAGGTGTGTCCGGAGCCCAGCATCACATCCCTGCACTGCCACAGACATCTTGAAGGATGACGGGGAAGGCACAGGCTGTGTCTTTTATTCTCATATACTAAATGGTATTTCCCTGAGCATAGAGTGATGTAAGACCCAGTGCCACTGCCGTATTCTGTACCTTGCAAATACATGGAGGGTGGGGGCAATTTATACAAAATACAGGATACAGAGGTAGATTATTCAGCAACAAGTTCTCTTTTGAAAATTGGTTGGAAAATTTGGAAAGGCAGATCCAGGTGATTTAAGTGGTATATAGATATTCATTAATTTTTCAAAAGTGCTAATCATTTCATAGTCAAACTTAGATGCCCCCACCTTGTATGCTCCCCAGTCCTTACCATCAAGATCCTGTAAGGATTTGCAGAAGTTTGGGGGAAGGAATTTTCCCCCCAGGGGGACACCAGCTCTGTCATGGTTCCATCCTTACACTACCCTAAGACAGTCTCCAGGACACTACTCAGATTATAACTGTCTGCCTCAAACCTTTAATGTAACATTCCCAACAGAAAACAAAATTACCCATCTGGTCTTTGCCGTGAGGGAGGAAGTTAAGGAAAGAGAGAAGGAAGAGGCACTTGGAGAGGAGGAGAAAAGGCATAGGGATTTTGTGCTGATTATGCCTGTTAGACTTTTTGAGGTAGCTGGTTAGGATGGTGGCACAAGTCATGATTGTGTTAGACAAAGAGAATCTGTACATTGAGACACAGGTTTCTGAAAGGGCACAATCTGCCAGACATTCCCCATCACAAGTAGCACACACGCTTCTGACTAAAGTTTTCTTTGTAAATACCTTCCTTCTCCAAAGGGCAGCATCTGGGCTTTAGAGTGCTATCATAAAGTCTTTCTTTTGGGGTACAAGATGTGTAGTAGTTTAGACAGTAAACCTGGAAGGCTATTAGACATCAGGAAAAATACCAAAGGAAAGAACAAGTGCAATTAATAAAACATAAAACATTTGCTCCATAAAAATCTAGAATATCATCATTACTGCTTCAAATGAGTTGAAGAGTAATTATCCCCAAGATGTTCTGGCACCTTCTACATCTTGCTTGCAAAAGTTTAACAAAACAGGAAAGACCTGGCAAAGATAAAGATATCAAAACTGGTTTGGATTAATAAAGGGGAGAGAATTAAAATAAATTAAGTGAAATGACAACACAATCAAAATCGGAGAGCACTAGTTATCTGTGCATGGAGTCTGTGCATGCGAGCATCTGAACCACAGTGAAGGTGACCTTGCACAGTCTCATCTGACAGAAAAGCAGATTAAAATTCCAATCTATCTCAAATATTGTCATTACCTACTTTTAATAACAAAAACCTAGTGGAAGAGTCCAGGTGATTGTTTATGTAAGTGCTAGGTTTACTGAAATTGTGCTGCCTCTTGCACTGAGGTGATTTAGACGGAGAATGTATTAACCGGGTTTAGGGGCATAGGAATGCTTTGTGAACAGGGTGGAAAAAGTCCTCGTGAAGTGTTACAGTCAAGAAGGTCTCCTTACAAGATCTGCAACATGGGATCCAGTACCATAAATATTTCCACTGTTTATCTGTGATAAGAACACCTCTATATCCCAGTGGAGTAAATGCGGCAGGAAAGTCAAGGTTAAGATTGTCTTGGAGACATTCCTCCTCTGGCTAGATTGGGCGAGACATCAGCAACAGCACCTGTGTGCCCCAGGGAGGGGTGAAGATAGTCATCTCTCCGGCCTGGAACAGTGTCAGGTTCAGCAGAGGAACAGCTATCTCCTCCTTGCCTGAGAGGAAAAGGAGCAGGGGAGGAGGATGTGCTGAGGGTGTGTGGAGAGAGTGAAAGAAAGATGGGCTGCTGGATGCCCTTCCCTCCCACCAGATCCTGAGAAGAATACTGTGCTCTATATTGTGGTAAAACATGACATTTAGACTTAAGCAGTTTAAACAGTCCCCTGAGCTATGTTGAGGGTGCAGAACAGCTGTATGTATAATTAAGTAAAGCTAATTACAATAAATTAACTTAACTAGAAAATCAGTCAGAGTTTTTATTCCTAAAAGTTCTGTTGTTGTTGCCAGAGTTGAAACTGCTGCAGGGCAAGATGCTGGGCCACCACAGATTGTCAGAGATCTAGTCACTAAGTTTTATTTTTAAATCCAAATTTGTAAATGGAATATGTTGGAGTAATGGGGAGGGTGTTCATATGCCTGAATTTTAGCTCCAAATTTAGAACCTAAATGAGGAGGCTGATCTCTCTAGGATAAGTGTAGAGCCGAGGTACATGCCTTCTCTTTGTCTTGGCTACAGAAGACTCTTGAGTGCTGGAACTGGCACCAGAACACAGTGTGTCCGATCCCTTTGCCCATCTACCCAGCCATGGCTGCACAGCTCTTCTCTAAAACTGTAACAGATACAAAACCTTTTGTTCCAGGTCAGCTTTTAAACGTGACACACAGCCCAGTGAAAATGTAGCCCAGCTCCATAAAAATCAGTAAATTTATATAAATATGCTGTGGGTCCTGTCAGGGGGGTTGGGGGAGGGGGAGGTACCTAACCATTTATTCCTCTTTCAAGCTGTGTCAGTGGAGAAGAGGCAACAGGCCTGGAGACAGACTGATTCTGTTGTAACTAGTGGAGAATGCAAGTTCATGTAGTGCTGAATGGCAGACACTATGGATTTACAGTGACACTACCTTGAGGATCAGCTCCAGTGAGAACAGCATACAGTATTGGTTGCAAAGTTTTTACAGGGAAAAGTGTACAGCAGATTTTGAGTCTAGCTGAGGAAATCTCTGGAGTCAGGGTGAACACACTGGGAAAGCATCATTGGAGAATGTCTTTTTCTTACACTCTTCAGAGAACATCTGCTGCTGTCCACTCTCAGAAACAAGATACTGGGCTGGTAAGGTGTTCGATCTCACCTTATACAAGTATGATGATAGCACAGTGCTCCTTCATTTGCAGATGTATCCGGGAAGGAACAAACTGTGTTTCAGCTGGCACACGGAAAAGAGATGCCAAAGGCTGTGAGAATTCCTCCTGTGTCTCAGTGCTGTATGCTGGAGCTAGAGACCAGATTGTAAGAGGGAGAGCGATCTTTCTTTGCAGAGTAATGACTTTGCTTTGTGCAAGTAGAAATGAATTAGATTGGCAGGAGCTTTCATTTTGCCTTTTCCCCATAACAAGGCAGTTCCCTGTGCTGGAGAATATAGACTGCTCTATGCATCACTGCCTCAAAGTGCTCACTTTTCTCCCAGCCTCCCCAGGAACAGTGCGGAGAGGTGCCACTCCAGCACCCAAAATCAGAGAGAAACCTGGAGTCAGCCTCCTAGCAGCAAAAATATCATTGAAAACTACATTTGATTAATCTGTATTTGCTTGATTTGATAAGCAGGGATGTTACCGCACTGAAGATTTTTTCGAATAAAAATGAGTCAGTAACTATCTTTAAAGGACTCAGTTTAAGGGTAGGCGTAATGCAATCCACACAGGCTGTGGAATTATTCTCATCAGGAGGCTTTAAGGAATGTTTCTGGGAACCAAGGTGAATTAAAGTTTGACCTTCTTTTTAATATTGTCTTTCTTGACACTTTCTCTTATATATACACTTGTTTTCAGGTTTCGGGAATGAGCTGCATTGATCCTGTTTTTGGAGATCAGTCATAGTGGTAAACAGCAAGTCTCTGTGATTTATGACTGAGCTTGCTGATAGTACCTGAGAGATGTCTGAGCACCTGCAGCTGGAGATCCAGCTTTAGGAACCAAGAATTTAAGCCCTTCTGGAATAGCTTTCCCAGCCATGCTTATTTGTGAGATTAAAACAAGTGCAACAAGACAGAGATTATTACCGGTTATACTGATCACTGCTCAGACCAAAATAAACAGATTTTTCTGGTTTTATAACATTCTTCAACACTCTCTTCCCCTATGCCATCCTTGATCAATTCTTTAATAAAAGCTATCCACACAGGACTACTAATAACATCCATAATAATGGAGAGTGTCAGGAACTATTATGCATGTCATAGATTTGACAAAATTAGTAGCATATTTTTTTAGTTGGGGAAGTATTCAGACTGGTCAAAAGTGGTTTTGTTGTTGCTGTTGTATTGACTCATGTCATAATGTCTCATACCAGCTACCCCAAGAACACAGCTACTGTGTGCAAGTCCTGGTTACACATCCTAAATGGCGGCAATACTAAATAAGACTAATTGTGAACTCTAATAATGCATTTGCTTGCCATTGTATTTAATGAAAATAAAGGTAGCTTACAACACACTCATGACATATCCATCCACACACCATTATCTTTTCTTTATGTATGACAATGATGGATATAAAGGCATCCTATACTATAGATAAACCTGTCTTTGACAGGAAAGATTGAGTTAGAAAAGTCTCTTCTTGAACTCCAAGCTTTAAATTCAGCCATTTTCATGGCAAAACAAGTGATGCAATGATAAATTTGGCTACATAGTGCTGGATTTTGTCATGATCTTGATAGAACAGGCTGCTCTACAATGCAGCTTCACTTCTGGCTGCACAGCATGGAGCTGAGGGCTAAGGGGGAAGTCTACCACCTTCTGAGCTGCTGCTAAATCTGCCCTTTGGTACCGATGGAAAACTTCAGTGTGTCTGAGATTCATAAGCTGATTTGTAACATTACATCCTTTGAAATGAACACAGCAGCAGCAGCTAACAATTGTGGGGAAAAAAACCTGCAGGTAAATGGCACATCTGTATTGATCGAGAGCCACTTAATAAGGAATTGAAAACATGCCACTAGTCATTAGCAGTGATTGAAGGCACAGATTTTAAGGCCAGGGGGAATCATTATGATTTGATAGTCTGACCTCCTGGGCAACATGGGAAGAGAAGTCCTCTGGCTCCACGCCAACAGCTCTGTTTCAACTAGGGCCTATTTTCTAGGAAATAAAATGTAACCTTAATTTTTAAAAAGCCTTTGAGGGAAGCGTCGTCTCAGTCCGTCATAATGTGTTTCAATCACTAATCACAATGAGAAGTACCCTACTATTCTTAGTAATCTCTGCTAATCAGTTCATAAACATTAGGAGTAAGAGTCAATGAACTTTGGGCACCTTCAGTAGAGGTCTGCAACTGCACTAGTCACCCTCGGTGCCTTTCACAGACAGTGGAGCAGAAAGAAACTTTAAGGGAGTGATTCATCTAACCCGTTTTAGACATCTACTTTAGACTGAGATGAATTGTGCTCTACAATCCACTGAGAGGACTGCTTAGATCTTTATTGACACACAGAGCTCCTAGATGGATCCACTCAGACATCAGTATTGATGCTGACAAATCCTACCATTTTTGCTGTTGAAGTTTGGCCATTCCCAGGTTTGGTTGATGAGCAAACTACCCTTTAGTCCTGCCCTTGTTAAGGGAAACAAAACAGGATCCCTTAGTATTGGACTTGATTACTAATAATTTAAACCATACTTACTGTCTTCAAACTTTCAGTTTCCTTCCTGGAATATGAACAGCAGAACTGGATGCAATATGAGACAGTTGATCATATATCAGGATGATAAACATAGCAGTCATAGAAACAACAACATATGACTAGCTGTATTAGGTCAGACCCAAGGTCTATCTATATAAATAGTTTGTCTTTGACAGTGATGTGTAGTAGATGATTTGGGGAAAGTTTAAATAAGGAAAAAAGTGAGTGATATTTTCTGGACTACTCTACCAGCATCCAGTTTCATGACAAATGCAAACACCTCTTTGCCCAAGAATGCTCTGTGGCAGGTACTTGCAAAAACTTACCACATAAGTGTAAGATTTCAGTATCCATAATATTGTATGACAATGAGTTCATCAGCTTAAATAGGGAGCATTTAAAAATAAACCCTTTTATTTGTTTTGAATTTGCCACGATATTTCCCTTCTGGGTCTTCAGGTTTCATGACACAAGAGACAGTGAAAAAACATTCCCCAACCTCCTTTCTTGAGATCTTCTTTTTATCTACATTAGCTCTTCTTGCTATAGCACTGAGAGGCAGATCATCTGTTTTAAACCCCAAGACACTTTTCAGAATTTGTGTTTCTAGAGGTACTTCTTTTGAGGTAGCAGTCTTTGTGCCTGACGTTTGGACTGAGTTGAACATATCTGTTTGAATGCCAATAAATTTGTTGCTTTCTCTCATGATTTGTGGGTATTTACAAACTTTCCTAGGATTTTTCCCCCCAGATAATTGTTAATACTGAAAGTGCTAGGCAGCACAGGGTCAAGAATCGTATTTTGTATAACCACTACTAGACTAGAACAGTTTTACTGTTGTTCTCTATTTATAATTGCAATTAATGACATTTAAATATTAAACTGATATGAAATGCATTTCATGTGGGCTGCATTCATAGATGTGTAGGCATTGCACTGGTATAATTTACTGATCAAAACTTTGTGATGTATCAAATTAAGCAGTTAAATCATTTAGCATTATCTGCCAAACTGCAGTCTCAAGAGGAAGCACCAAGAGGCAAGACCTGTTCTCTTTACATCTCCCATGGTGGAGGAGGGAAATTCCTTAGCGCTGTTTACTGTTTTGCAAACAGAAGTATGTTGAAGTGCTCTCTAAGAAGTTACTATAATAAGTAAAAGCTTTCTAAGATCTTTTTGTCCCTATTGTCTGCCATATTCTTCCTTCCTAAGCAAGGGGAGGCAGTATTTAGACTGCAGATTAAACACAGCCTGTGGTTTACAGCAGGTTCAAACAAACCTATTCCTTACTGGTTTTTGTGCCTCGATATTTTTCCAGGGGACACTGGAGGTGGAGTGGTCAAGCCCAGATGTTGGTGCACTGTCACTACCTGGCAGGCCAGATGTAACTGGAGAGAACATAGAGGAGCAACTGGGCCTTGTGAGTGGGGAGCTTGCCAGCAGAGATGCATTTATTATAAAAGAAACCAAACAATGAAGTGTCCACATTTAGGAGCGTGCAAAGATGAGAACTATAAAACAGCCATGGCCCAAAATGCTTTGGTAGAGAAGAACTTAGGACCAGCGATAGAGCCCAATCACAACCCACTAGTGTCTTTTCAGAGAGACACCAGGTTGTAAGAGACTGTGTGTAACCAGATAGCTGTCTTTCCTCAGCACACTTGTCTACAGAGCAGAACAAAAATGTTCCTCTTTCAGCTCAGGTGAAAAATAAATGGTGCTGCCTTGCTCAGAGGATGTTGTCACAGGTCTGTTTGGCATGGTGCTGTCTCAGTGGAGGGTGGTGTTCATGCTGTGGGACACATCCAAGCTGCAGCACAGGACTGCTCGGTGTTACAGAAGCTGTAGCAGCTATGGGACTCCTGCCACCGTGACTGTGGCAGCAACTCTGCCCTTTGTGATTTCCCATATTTCATTATATTTGAATCTCACTTGTGCTGCTGATCTCTGATCTGTGGCACTTGTAATTGTAGAAAAGTCTTCTGCGTTCTTTCCTTGACTTGCCTCAGTCACATCACAGAAAACAAATTCCTGAAGGAGAAAATAGGACTTTCAGCCTATGCAACATAGCCAAAAATAGTTAACTCTTAAATGTTATTTACAATTTTATCTCCTTCCTCCTGGAGGTAGAAATGCTGCTGGCATCCTCCATGGGGAAGATGCTTGGCAGAGGGTGGAATGCATGAAAAAGGATAATTTCCTGAATCATCTTACGAAGGCGGCCACGCTATGGAGGAGGAACGGAGCGACCTCTCTGCTTCTTCGCTGTTTCACTCCATCTGGAGATGGATGTTGAACATAGGAGTAGGAGGCAGAGGGGAGGCACATGGGGAGTTTCGTACCTCCCACTCATCACATTTGAAGACACCAGCCCATTTGTGCAGGCTTGCCCTCTCCTCTTTAGGCTGTTCGTTCATATATGAAGGAAGACCAGGGAGCTGTACCAAAGCAGGCCTTCCACATTCAAGTTAGAACTGTTATTTTATAGTTTTATAATTTCAAATAAAAAAACCAGGGCTTTATAATTCCAAACACATTGTGGCTTGTTCTGTGTGTAAAACATAAGCACAAATGCTGGATTCTGCTCAAGGCCTCAGAAGTGGGAGGTCAATCGTTACACCAATCCCTTATAAAAGATAATTTCCATTGCCTATGAAGATGAAGAAAGGGTAAAGTTTTCATGATATGCGGTAGAAAGAGGACATGCCTGGCTCTATGAAAGCAACATCAGTGAAGGAGAAAGACATATCAGTCTTGCTACATCTTTTCCATAAAAAAGACAATTTGGCTCACCCATGCTCAAGTGACAGCTTCTCTTACACTACCAGAGGTAAGAAGGGCTTAGAGTCATGGAAAAGTCAGGACACAGTTAAAGAAAAGAACCCGCTGCCACTTGGTTTTCATTTTTACACTATGAATAAAGGACTTCCTCAAGCTAACCAGACAACCATAAATCTTTACTGTAATATGACCTTTCATGCACTAAAAGATGACATTAATGTGCCCTCTGATTATATAATCTTATTATTTCAATTGAATGAGTATCTGTGTTTGTATTTATGTACAGATATAAAAAGAAGAAAAGAATAGAATAAAAAAGGTTTATCATTAAAAAGTATTTAGGCAGTCATCAGAACAGCTAAATAATATTACATATGAGATATGTCATTTAAAGCTTAGTAAGGATTTTGCAATCAAATTGAGTCAGTGATCTGAGAGATCAGTTTCTACTGACACCACCATCCCCTGAAGATGCTTTGCAGGGTGGTCAGGGTGACATTTTTCCTGGCTTTAGCTGCTAACCAGCACAAATACAACTTAATCCACTGCCTTTGAATTGCCACAGATATGTATGGAGGGATCTATATTTTACTCAAATTTAGCAGCTCTAAATCTGAGGAAAATTTGCTATTGGAACTGCTGCATTGAAACCCAAGAAAAAAAATCCTCTGGAGCTGTAGGTCCACTGTGTAATTACTTCCCCAAAACTGTCTGGCTTCCCAGCAGCACAGAGTGAAACACCTGATGACAAAGGGCACCTGAGCTGACCAGTAACCTGACATCCAGTTTCTTTGGTCTTTGTATAACCACTGAGAAAGGATAAAGCTTCATGTCTGCCTATGCAGGTTGAATATAAATTATCGTAGCATTTTCTATCGATAACACAACACTATATACACCCCTCAAGACAAAGCAGAATAGATCTGCATCTCTACGGAGTACGAGGTTATACAGATGGCTGACACAACTGCTTCTGCAGGGTTTGCAATGGCATAAATACCAAAACTGACTTTGAATCAAAATGATCTTTTTAAATAAGCATTCATGTCAATGGCACAGACAACACATTGTTTATTTTATCAGACTTGTCCACTCACTCCACTAGTTCAACAAAGCATTGTATATCGATTTGACAAAGATACTGTCAAATCACATTGAGTGACTGCTGGTGGTACCAGTACAGACCTTAATTTATATTCTGGAACTGTGCCCTCTCTGCCATCTTGGATCTTCCTACAAAATCTTATAAGATGCACGAAAAAAATCTATTCGGCATTTTTCAGATTTATGACTCTCAAATGAAAGAAGGAACAGAAATAATCTTTCCATTTGTCAGCCTGTCATCTACATGTAGCAGACACAGCTGCTGCTGCTGCAAGAAAATTCTATTATAGGTGCAAAATGGACATTTTCTTCACCAATATTTTTATTGTTAATATAGCATAAAAATCTATGAAATCTATGGGCACTAGAATACTCATTTCATCTTATGAACAAAAAGACAAATCATAATTCACTTCAGTTTTTGACTTTGTTATTTTGTGCAGTTGAAGAGCTAGCAAATTCTTTGTAGTGCTCAGAAGTGCATGTGTCTGGTTTCGAGACAGGTAATAAGCAAATTTGCTCCTTCACTTCCGTCTTCCATCAGGAAGATAAAGATGGGAGTCCCAACAAGGTCCCTTGAAAGTATTAGGAAATGAAAGCGACCCACTCCAGCAACCTTGCTTGCTTATCTCCTCAGTTAGCTATGGCTGAGCATCATCTCCAGACTACAGATTAATGACGAATGAGTTAAGGGTTTTTTTCCCATAATATGTTGCTTAGGAAATACATGCAACTGCGAAATTTCATCAGTGAGCATTGGTTTGATGGTAATATGAAAAACTGTCTGAAGTATGAACTAGGAGACATAATTTAAATAAAAATAAAATGAACATGAATTAAAAACCTTTGAGAAATATGGGTAAAATTTCTCACCTAACCCACTGTAGTGGCACACGCTATCCCTGCACCTCATCCCAAGCACTTCCCCAGGAGACAGATGGGAACCTGGAGACTGCAACTTGACTGGGAGTGCACAAGGAATAAAGAATGCTTTGCTATGTGCTTCCCTTTCAAACCTCCACTCCTTAGGAGGAAGCAACCACCCCATTATTATACAGTAGGTCATCCTGAACCCGATTTAGGAAAGAGCATTTCTCCCTGTTCTGATCTACTGTAGATAAAACCTTTCCTACTTTCTGTGGTTCTCCTGACTACTTGGAAAATCTCTTCCTCAAATGTGCACAGGCTACTTTCTCACCTGCCTTTTGCTCTTCCCCATCATGTTCCATCTGTAACCTGAAAACTCCTGACAGAGGGGATTTGATGGCACCTTGCAAACGGGTGCCTTTCTATCACCCATATTTTTTCTCTTCCTCTCTTCTCCCTCTCCAAAGGATCCCACAGGATTAATTGGAGGAGCATAGAGGATTGGAAACTACTAAATACCAGTTGGAAAGAGAATCAAAGTGCTAAATGTAACTAAGCTGGGAAAACAAGCTGTTTCCTATCCTAGAAGTCTTCAAGAACAAATGCATTAAATATATGCCAAGCATTTGTACTGATCTGTCAATGAGATGCAGCATTAAATGACTGAAAAAAAAACCCTAATACTTTCAAGCCTCTTACATTTAAGACAAGAGAGAAGGTTTAAAATTACAAAATCAGCTATTATACCTGTGAGTCTGATCTGTCCCTGTGCACCTGATCTGTCCCTGTGCACAATTTCAGTAAGAATTTAAAATGAAAGAAAAATCAGATTTAACTATAAATGGGTATTGGGTTAAAATGCAAAGTGAGCTTATTGAACTAGACTAACCACGTATTTTGAGAAGATAATTGTTTCTTACAGTGTAGAGCTAGTGTGTCCAGATTTCAGAAAGGAACTTAGCATGGGGACACCTAAATAATATTTCTGTAGTCTAAAACAAAGTTCTGATCTCAGGAAAGCAAAGTTTCCATTTTACAATTACTTCTCAAAGGAGACTGTCTTTCAAAATCAGAGATCCTATGCAGCAAACGGATTCCAGCATGGAAACTTGATATTTGCCTTCTTTTGAAATCCATGACATTTTTTGCAACAAAGTAATACTTAACACTGATTTAGAGATGTTCTGCAGCTGACGTAGTTAGTGATGTATTGGAGACTGGAAGGAAAATTCTTTCATATTCTCCTTTCTTACAAATAAAACATATCTACTTTTTTCTTTGATTCATTAGAACGTAAGGAACAAGAAAAAAAAAAGGAAGAAACAGGACCTGTACTCTTTTATTTCTGCAATGATGACATGAGTAAAGCTCTATTTTTTCCTGAGAAAAGTTATTTTAAAGTTTTGAAAATAGAGCGCTGGATAATTCACCATTTTTATTCTGTGACTATTATGTTTATCCTTTGGTTTTAGTGGAGTTGGCATGCTCATAAATCCCACCTTCCTCTGGCTGTTATTTCTGTCTGGTAAATTATTTTTTTATTCACAAGGCAATAAAAGGTCACTGGAAAGAGGAATATAATATTTACTCTCATAAAATAAAGTTAAAGAGTATTTAGCATTTATATCTTTCCAGGGCGGTAAACAAAATATGGTTTATTTGACTCAATGAAGACCTATGATACAGAAAGAGATAAATCTAATGACTTTTTTAACAGAGTAAGATAAATCTTTCAAGACAAATCTTCAATAATGCCATGTTGTTCCTGTGGAAGTCCACTACACAATTATACATAGGTGCCCACAGAAAGAGCAGCACTTTGGCGCTTATCTGCTGGAATTATTTATGAGATGCACAAGCACATTTCTTAACCACTTCTAGAAGTGCAGCACACTTCTAAGTTTCTAGTCTATTAAATTATAAAAGCAAAACATTGCTTAATAAAGTTTAGTACTAAATTTGATCATAAAATTGCAGGAATACCAGAGATTTTTCCATTTTTCATCAAGTTTTATTTTGACTGAGGGCTGGTTCTTGGGGTGTATTTTTGAGAACTGAAGCAAATTAATTCCTTTCAAACAGAAAATTTAATTCTGCTTAGTAGGAAAATTTAATTCTGCTTGAGATACTTGATTTTGAAAAAAGTACAGCAGCTAACCAACTAAATGTATCTAAATGTATACCACAGTCAGAATAAGCCCGATTTTTTTAGAACAAAATTGTATGTGGAAACACAGTGAAAGAAGACATAATGAAGTGTGCTTTGCATTTTGCAACTACAATATTCTCTTTCATTTTCTTTTTAGTATGATTTCTTCATATTCACATTCTTTTAATGCAACCTGGAAGAATAGGCATTCTGCCAGAGAAGCATACTGGCACAAAATAGTTCCTCAGCAAGGAGGAGAATTTTATACTCACAGCCCAGATTTTCCCTGGTAGAGTTCATCTATTAATTGTGATATTATGTGGACATGTAACAGAATATAAAAAGGAGAAGGAGAAAGAAAAGGTTATTCTGCTAATGGAGTGTTGAAATAAGGTCTTATCCTAGATGTGGACTCAGCTTCAGAAAGGAGAGTGGAGTTAAATATCCTTCTGCGTGCCCTATGGCTTCTATCCGCTCTTCCCATTCTTAACTCTGATCACTCAGCCTAATCAGCCCATGCTCTTTGCAAACCTCAGTTCACTTCATTAATCTACATTTTGTATAAGTAATGGCAGTAGAAGCACTCACTTCTCAGGAACTTTTTGTTCTTACATTTGCTGTCTAGCTGTTGCTCCACCATGGGAGGGAACTACAGTAGGGTAAGCAAGCAGTCATTCCACTGGGAGGAGGGAGGTGTGTGTCCCTGTGTGCCTGTGCTGCTACTTGCCCAGCACACAAGAGCTGTGCAGCCACTCAGCATGCCCCATTAAGGCAGAATGTTCATAGAAAATGTGGTTGGTATTCTAAAAGGGGGTCTAAACAACAGGACTGGGTTTTCCCTTACTACTTGCTTTCCAGCATTCCACTGGAGTTTGGGAAAGTTCAGTTACTCAACATGTCTTCCAACCCAGTTTTTTTGTTTAGGTCCCAAAGTTCAAGCAGAAGACTGTGCTGTTGGGTTTTTTTTCTAGTAAATAAGCCTTGATCCTCACCCAGTTTTTCCCTCAGTTATCATGATTTACCAGGTGTATTGCTTCGTACTAAGCTCTACTTCCAGTGCACTAGTAACCACTGAGAACAGACCTTGAGAGGTGCTCTGTTCCGTTCCCTGCCTCCAGGCAACAGCACCTACACCTAGACCATCTCCAACAGAGCTTGCTGCTTCATGCTAAAGGCATCTAAAAGAAAGTGAGGAAATTGTCCCAATAAACAAACAGGGATAAGTACTTACTCTTTTGCACAGCAGTTTTGATAATCAAGTTGCTTGCATTGACTACTGTTCCATTAATTAGAAAGTAGAACTATTTTCAAGAGTAATACAAGCAGGATTTAGCTGAGAGTCCTTTACTAATCACACGTATATACATTTGAAATCTAAAAACTAATTCTTCCCTTGTTCAGTTGCTCAGTCATGGGTTTGTAGCACTCTTCTCCACTTTCATCATGATCTAAACATCCCAATATTGCAGATGAAACAACTTACCCAAATTTCCCTGCTTGAAAATCCACATCTCCACTCACCATTTAGTTTTTGCCTGTCACTTTTTTACTGTAACAGACCACTGTGATGTGGTATTGGAAACTGCCCAAATGCTGTTGTATCTGGTAGAAAGTTATTTTCAGAACAGGATCTCAAAGAGTGATTGAGGCTTGATGGAACTTTTTTTCCTTTCTATCTGAGTATTGAAAATCAAAGATGATCACTATCACTATTTATCCTTCCACCTGCACAGCTCCCTGCCTTGGGCTCCTCAAGTGGCACCATGTAACTTCATAACTCCCATAAATCAAGTAATCCTGTGTATTCAGTCCTAGAGGTACCACAAACTCATTTTTTAACCCAACAAGATTTATTGGGTGGTCATTTTTCATGCCTTCTGGCACCCCAAGACAGTGGATATTTATATTTTTCCTCCCAACTTATTCTCTAACATTTTAAAGCAATGGCTGTATATCACAGCTTGTGTTCCAAAAGTATCACCTCATGACAAACTCCCCACGCATTGATACACACAGGATCTCAGAGTTCTGCCATATTTTTTTCCCATGGTTGACTGTTCTTCAGGTTTTTTACAAAGAGAGAATGAATGTATCTGGAATGGTGTGTTTTGCACTGTTGTTTAGAAAGACCTTGTGACATACCAGTATAATGGATCTGCCCATGTTGATGTTTGCAGAAACTGGCAAGCTACAGGTGGTATATTATGTCCTGACTGACAATCTGTTACCAAACCTTGCCACCACATTTTCAAGACATTATTAGGAAGAGAAATAAACTATAGCAGTAGGCTAGCAAATAGGCTACTAAAGAGGGTTTCTCTCTTAATGCTGAAGTATCTTTGAAGATGGAATGACTGTCAGGAAAACACTACACCTATTGTAAGCATCAGTAATACTACGGTTTTACAGGAGTAATAGTGTTCAGAATGATTTTCCTATTCTCATACTGAAATGGTATGAGACTTGAAGTCCCTGAAAAGCCAAATACCCAAGGGAAAAGAAACAGTAGGAAAACCACACACTTGAGCCAGGTTTAAACTACTTATCCTGGAACAAAGCATGCACTGCAAAGCCTGGCAAAGAAAGCAAATGCAATGCAGCAATGAAATGCAAAATGATCTAGCCAAAACCTTACAATACTACATCAGTAAAGTCAGGTAATTTTTATATTAACTTACCTAATAAATGAGTGTTTGTTCTGGCTTCTGCTGTATTTGGTTTCCTGATCTCTGTGACATTTTGGTTAGCCCACTAAGGAGCTGGTGAGCGTGGAGCTAACTGCAGCCACACACATCCCATCATAGTCACATATCTACTAATTGTTAGCTCAAAGGTCTGCTAAGATAGCTCTCCTCACTATAAACTGTAGACTGCAATACAAATATTATTAGGTGTCATCATTATGAAGTTGGTAACACCAGAATGATATTAGTATTTGGAGTTTATTATTTTATGCTTCACCACGTCAGTGCTTTGTTTCCAAAAGTTTGTGTGACATTTTACAGTTTAAACATCCCCTGATTACATTTATCTGTAGTCCTGCTGTTGTCTCTAGGAAGACTGTTGTAATACTGGGTCTACCACCACCTGAGATCATGCAAGTACTCATTGGTTATAAATACCTCTACGTTCAGAGCTCTTGAATAATGTGAAACAAAGTTTCACCTGAACTCTCACTATCCAGAATTTGAGAAATAGGGGCTAGAAGTTAACAAAACACAGTAAAAAAACCCTGTATTTTCAATGCAATCTGACTGAAGCCTGACAGCCAGTGCCTGAGAGTTCATTGAAGGTGCAGAGAATGCTTTAATCTCCATTGTATTTTAACAGTAATGGTGGTATTGCTAGAATTAGTGTTGGGATTGGGGATATGACTATAAAAGAAGCTGAAGTGCTCTTTCAGGTCCCACAGAACTAGGGTGAGGGCTGACACTTGGAGGAAATCAAAAAGTTTATGTTTTGTGCATGTCAGGGGAGGTGTTCCAGACTGCTTTTAAGTTTAGGGTTAGGACTGAATTGGGGTCAGGTTCAAATAAATATACTGATTTTACACCCTGGTGTTCAAATCAATTGCAGTAGAGTGAGAGCCATGTGATTTGTTAGTATTTCTGTTCCCATTAACTGTGCCCGGATAATGATTAGTGCTAGAGAGGGCTCTGATTAGATTTAGAAAATGTAGATAATAAATGATTTCTTTTACTACATGATCCTGAAGGTACAAGGAGTCAGGGAAAAGGACCTGGGCCAAAGAGAGAGTATTTGCCCTTTTTATTACCCCTTGCTGCTGTTAGTTCTAAAGCTGGAGTTTGATTAGTTCCACAAACACCAGGAACCAATTTTTTGAATTATTATTGCTGTATGAAACTTAACGCCTTAAGAAACATGTTGACAATGGATGTGAAATGGAAAAACAGTTATGTTTGATTTTGGCCAGGGGAGAGTTATCTAAACTACTATTAAGGATTATTGGTAGCATTAGGACAAAGGCTGGCAAACAG
This sequence comes from Laterallus jamaicensis coturniculus, assembly GCA_022605575.1. NCBI lineage: Eukaryota > Metazoa > Chordata > Aves > Gruiformes > Rallidae > Laterallus > Laterallus jamaicensis. Next base: position 2,424,691 of record JAKCOX010000008.1, read on the forward strand.
CCACAGAGAGCAGTGGCTGAAGTGCTCCATTTATTTAACTATCTCACCAAATCCACAGGTTAGCCAGTGAAGTCGTCTCAGCTTGCAATTATCCAGCAGTCATTTTCATAGTTGGAAAAGAATGTTTGTGATTGACACAAGGAACTCCAGGTATTGAGTAATAAAATCATCATGTGCTGGACCTCTGCCCTCCTGGGAACTTATTCTATTTGGCTGCTGTTACTGATCTCAGAACAATAGAAATGGTTTTGCAATTTTCTTATTCCTTAACTAGATCTGTGTGTGTTTATCAATATCAATAACAGTATCAAGCAACTTATCTAACAGTTCACACAAAGCTGAAGTCTCTTTTGTGTAAAAATAAAATCCACACCATCAATCAGATCTGGCCTTCACATGGCCCAACACAGCCATGAGCCATCCACTTTCCATCCATCTTTCCAGCTTTGTGCCTAATCATAAAATTAAGGAAGGATCCACGGCTGAAGGTCCTTTCAAAGCCACTGGTGGCAAGGTCTCCAAGTTGGCCTGGAGAGCTGTCAGCCTGCCAACCCTTCGTACAGCATAAATTAGTTATGAATTTCAAAAGAATCTACAAGACTGAGGAAGCAGACTTAAATAGTCCTCATCCCCAAATAAACTTCTTTCCATAATTAACCTACATCCAACGCTATTTTAACAAAAACCCCTACCCAATAAGAACATAAAGAGGGCCCCATCCCTCATTCTCACTGTAAGAGATAAGCAGAACCCAAACATGAAGCAAATATAACAAACCTTAACACTACCCACAACCCTATAGAGACTGCTAGACCAGCAGTGTTCACTCTTAAACCAACACAGACAAGGTCTCAGAGGGTCAAGGAGTAGTCCATAGTCCCAATCTCAACTCTAATTCAATCCATACCCTTTAATCTAATCCTTCTCACCCCTTTCTCATTCCAGTTTTATCCTAGGTTTTTATGCCACAGAAACTTAAACAGTAAGTCTATCACTTCAGGCTTTCCCATCCACAACACGAGATCAAGAAGAAATTATTCATTAATCTTACGCTGAAAATCAATTTCAATTCAATTGTTGCAGAATGCCCCAATACTCAAGCACGTTCTTGGCTTGGTTAAAACACCAGTAAATCAATGTATTTCACATGCTGAATTCTGAAAAGAGCGTCTTAAGTCATAGGCTTGCTAAACTGGTGAAGAGGGTTTTAAACTAAAGTTGCCTGAGGAGGGGAACTTCAGTCTGTCTAACTCCTACCAGTTTGATGCCAGTGCCAGCAATAGATGCCCAGAGCCAGGAGAAGTCATCAGCACAGCACCCAAAATGCTGCATATGACTTGCAGCACAAATGAATTCCAGCCACTCCATCCAGTCACCTTCATCAGGGCCCAACTGAAATGCCTCTGTGCAATCATGTAGCATGGGAGACCAAGAGGAGCTGGAGACATGTGCTCGCCTTCAGGGCTGTGATTTTATTGACACCACGGAGACATGGTGGGATGGCTCCTGTAACTGGAGTGTTGGGATGGAAGGATACAGGGTGTTTAGGGAGAAAAGGCAGGGGAGACAAGGAGAGGGTGTCACCATCTATGTTAATGACCAGCCAGAGTGCAGGGAACTCCACCTGAGGATGGACGAGAAGCTGACCAAGAGCTTATGGGTCAGAATTAAAGAGAGGGCAGGGACACAGGGGACATTATAGTGGGGGTCAGGAGACCCGGTCACCCAAGATGTGGAGAAGGCTGACTTTTTTGCCTCAGTCTTCACCAGCAAATGCTCTAGCCACACTGTTCAAGTCATAGAAGGCAAAGGCAGGGATGAGGAGAATAAGTCACACACTGTAGAAAGATTTGAGATGGTCTAATTAACCTGAAGATGCACAATTCCATGAGACCTGATGAAGTACACGAACGGGTCATTAAACAACTAGCAGATCATAGAATCATAGAATCATAGAATGGCAAGGGTTGGAAGGGACCCCAAGGATCATAAAGCTCCAACCCCCCTGCCACAGGCAGGGCCACCAACCTCAGGCCTGGATCTACACATGGTTGCCCAGGGTCCCATCCAACCTGGCCTTGAACACTTCCAGGGATGGGGCATCCGCCACCTCTCTGGGCAGCCTATTCCAGGACCTCACCACTCTTTCCGTAAAAAAATTCCCCCTAATATTCAATCTAAACCTTCCCTCCTTCAGCTTTAAACCATTCCCCCTTGTCCTGCCATTATCTACCCTTTTAAAAAGTTGATTCCCCTCCTGTTTATATGCTCCCTTCAGGTACTTGAAGGCTGCAATGAGGTCCCCCCGCAGCCTTCTCTTCTCCAGGCTGAACAAGCCCAGCTCCCTCAGCCTCTCCTTGTAAGGCAGGTGCTCCAGCCCTCTAATCATCCTTGTGGCCCTAATGAAGTAGCTAAGGCATTGTCCATCACATTTGAGAAGTTTTGGCAGTCTGGTGAAGTTCCCAATGATTGGAACAGGGGAAACATAACTCCCATTTTTAAAATGGGTGAGAAGGAAGACCTGTGGGACTACAGGCCAGTCAGTCTCACCTTTGCATCATGGCAAGAACATGGAGTAGATCCTACTAAAAACTATGCTAAGACCCATGGAAAATAAGGATGTGATTGGTGACAGCCAACACAACTTCCCTAAAGACTAATAACGCCCAAAACATTTGATGGCCTTCTAGAATGGGGTTACAGGGAAGACCAGCTGATGTCATCTACCTGGACTCATGCAAAGTGTTTGTCACCGTCTCTCGTGAAATCCTGATCTCTAAATTGGAGATGTATGGATTTGACAGATGGACCATTTGGTGAGTAAGGGATTGGTTGGATTGTCCCACTCAAAGAGTTGTGGCCAAAAGCTCAATGTGCCACTGGAGACAGGTGACAAGACCCATTCTTCAGGGGCTGGAATTGGGACTGGCACTGTTTAACATCTTTTTCAGAAACATGGACAATAGGATTGAGTGCACCCTCAGTAAGTTAGCAGATGAAACCAAGCTGTGTAGGGTGGTTGATACACTGGAGGGAAATAATGCTATCCAGAGGGACCTTGAGAGGTGAGCCTGTGTGAATCTCATGACGTTCAACAAGGTCAAATGCAAGATTCTGCACTTGGGTCAAGGCAGACCCAAGCACAACTACATGCTGGGTGATGAGGGGGTTGAGACCAGCCTTGAGGAGAAGGACTTAGGGGTATCAGAGGATGAAAAACTGAATATGAAACAGTAATGTGCACTGGCAGCCCAGAAAGCCAAATGCATCCTGAGCTCCATCAAAAGAAGCATGACTAGCACATTGAAGGGAAGTGATTCTTCACCTCTACTACTTGCTTATGAGACCCCACTTGGAGTACTGTGTCCAGCTCTAGGGTGTTGTAGCGATGGACACAACACACCACTCAGTGATCAATGTTTTAGAATGCTCCAGCATGCTTTATTGCAACTGCACAGGCCTTTTATAGTATCAGCCAAACAACACATAAGAACACTATAGTCTGAGGGGTTGTTTTTCCCTTTTCCCATTGGTCATCATTTACCACCTTCTTCTTGGCTCCAGGCGGTCTGCACCCCATCTTCATCGTCACCCTGTTCTGTGAACTTGTTACAAAGTGAGTGATTTCTCTATCTCAAGGGAATGCAGGAATGTTGTCAATGTCAATCCCTTTGGCCAGGTTGCTGGCAGACTCGCTGCCTCCACTGGCACTAGGGTCTCCAGTACAAGAAGGACAGGGACCTGTTGGAGACAGGGCAGAGGAGAGCTGCAAAGATGATCGGATGGCTGGAGCCCATCTCCTGTGAAGACAGGCTGAGAGTTGGGCTTGTTCAGCCTGGAGTAGACAAGGTTCCTGGGAGACCTTAGAGCAGCCTTCCAGTGCCTACAGGAAATGGCCTACAGGAAAGCTGGAGAGGGAATTTTTACAAGGGTATGTAATGAAAGGATGAGATAATGTCTTAAAGCTGAAGGAGAGTAGGTTTAAATTAGGAAGAAACACTTCCTTTTGAGGGTAGTGAGGCCCTGGCACAGATTGCCCAGAGAAACCGTGGCTGCCCCCTCCCTGGCAGTGTTCAAGGCCAGGTTGGATGGGGCTTTGGGCAGCCTGGGCTAGTGGAGGTTGTCCCTGCTCATGGCAGGGGGGTGGGACTAGATAATTTTTGAGGTCCCTTCCAACTAAAACCATTACATGAGTCTAAAAGAAAACTTTTAGCCTCTGGGATTTAATGAAGGATAAACTAAGTCACTAACATACATGAAGTCATCTCTTCAAAAGTTCAAGACATGCTGCAAACATTTATTCTGAATGCTCAGTTGATTTTGGAAACATCTAGGAGGAATTCTTTTGAGAAATACTCATTCTAGAGAGAAAAAGTAAATACATTGGCTCTCAGAAATGTGAACATAGTAAGACTAGCACCCTTGAAAGCAACAAAACTGAAACAACCTATAAAATGGAAAGATATTAGAGAGGAGCTGTTGACCATTTAGCAGAATCGCCTGAATGAGAGGACTGCAATCAGAATTTATGATTTTAAAATTTACAGTAGTTCAGTTTAAAGGAATTTTAACCACGTAGAATGCTCCCTCTTGAAGCCATTGCAACTATCAACAGCTATCAAGAAGGGGTCAGGCCATATTTTATGCCTATCATTCAAAAATTTCCTTGCTAATAATGGTGGGTTTTTACGTACATATGGGAAGAAAGAGTCTTGGGAAATACCTGTACAAAAAATCAGCTCAGATTTGTATGGTGCATACTAATTTCACATGCCTTTATGGATGGAAAATTTAATATATGATACTGGAGAATGTAATACAGATTATGTTAATAGGCTATGGATTATGCTAACAGAGTGAGTGCTTGAGTACCTGATGGAATAGGATAGAAAATACCTTCTGTGGTGGTTTGACCCTGGCTGGAGGCCATATGCTCACCAAAGTCCCTCTATCACTCCCTTTTCCAGGGGGACAGAGGAGAAAATATATATTGAGAGACTCTGCAGTTAAGAACAGGGGAAGATCATTTTGCAATTAGTGTCATGGGCAAAACAGACTCAACACGGAATAAAAATCCTCACAACTAACTTGTGAAACCAGAGTCAGATAATGAGAAGTGCAACAAAATGTTAAAACACCTCCTCCCACCCCTCCCTTCTTTGTGGACTCAACTTTATTCATGATTTCTCTCCCTTCTCCCCCCAGGGTGTCACGGGGGGCTCAATATATATGTATTTTGCCACACAAAACCATGCCACCTTCATTTTTAAAAACTTTTTGTCTATAGCAAACACAGAATTGTTTACTCAATTAGTGGATTAAAATAGAATTTTAAAGAGCTTGCCTAATAGTTTCCAGTATAAGTAATAATGACAAAATCTCAAAAGCTGACAAATGACATTTGGGCTCAGCCCTGCCACCTACCTGGATGAAGAACTATGCGGTAGCACCTTAATGCCCCCTCAAAAATGGCATTATAGGGTTAATCTAAATAGAAATTTTTTTACAAGAGCGACTATGCAATCACACAGAAACAAATGCATAACTGCACACAGGCAGCAGCCTCGCAGCCTCAGCACCACCAGCAGCAGCGATGCACCCAGCTCAGGTGCCTGGTCACGGCAGCTGTGTTGCGGGCTGGGGGAAAGGACTCTGCTTTGTTCAGAGAGAGGTGCTGGAGCTGTAGCCCACCCTGCTAACAAGGTTGCCAGGGTTACCGCAGGGATCCCAAGTGCTGAGATTCAGGATTATAACAGAGAAGCTTTGCTTCACTAAACAAGGGCTGAAAATATACCACACACACCCCCAAAAAAAAACCCCAACAACCCACAAACAAAAAAAACCAACCCTAACCAAACCACAGAATAGAGAGAGAGACAAACACTAGAGGATTGCTGTGGAAATAGTTAAAACTGAATAAAAACATCAACATTACATACAGGCAAAATGCCAGAGTTGGCTAAATTGTCTCTAAATGCCGAATAACCTGCTGCTTTTTAAAAAACTGTTTCATAAGCCCAGGGGGAATTTTTGGTAGAAAACAGTTACGTTAACATCCTTGTCTCTCTTACACCTTTTACCACTCTCATGGTATGCTCACACTTATCCCACCTACACTGCTTGGAGACAGATGCGTCCTGTTCCTAGTGCAGGACAAGATGAAGCTCCAGCTTTAGTAACCCATGGTGGTTCAGCACAATTACTCCCTCATTTGTCCACAATGGGGGATTTTTAACTGGGCCACAGATTTACTCAATGTTTGCATGTAGGCTACAGTTTGAATGAGGCCTGCTGCTGTGCACTGGCCCTTTTGGGCACAGCAGGTCTGTGCAAGGCAGGATAACCGGGGTGAACATCACAGCAGAGGTATGAAGCTGCACAGCTGAGTTTGCCACGAGTATATGAGCAGCCTTGTACAAGCAAAGAAAGAGCATGACTAATTCTATTACATACACAAGGGTAAAAGTGCTTGTATCTGAGTGCAGAAGAGCACCCGGTATGTATACAGCCTTAAAATATGGATTCAGAAAATACCAGTGGTTGCTGTGCAATGCACTAAAACTTTGAAAGCCTCCTAAAATTTTGAGAAAATTCCATCAATCAAAGGCTTAAAACTGCTCATGCTTTTCATCGGTTTGGGGTTTTTTCCCCCATAATTTTCTGCTCCTATTTTATAGTCTGTAGTTGAGAAAATCCTCTTGCTCTTGCCTTTTTATTTATTTTTGACACAGAAACACACACATTTTTATGACACCCTTCTATGATCAGCATAAGGTCAGGAAGAGGTGACTTAGGTAATGAAAGAATTTGAAAGAAACTTAAAAATAACTTCCATTACTTATACATTTATTCGTCATACAATATTATACTGAGAAATTTCGTGGAGCAAGAATATTTACACTTTTTTTTGGTTGTTTTTTTTTTTTAATTGCTTTTTATATCTTAAGTCCAAACATCTCAGGCCTAATAATTCCTGCAAAATACTTTTCTCAACAAAGGCCATTCCTTTGGCTATAAAACTTCGATGTACACTTCTGCATTAGTATTCTTAAGCATTGCAGTTTTTCAGGGTATTGTAGAAATCTGTTTCTATTCTGAAACATTCATTTTTGAAGCTGTAAATTTTGATAAAAGAAAGGGTGTCTGGATGTATTTCTTCTATAAACACCTGCTACAAAATTAAAATTAATAAGGCAAATGTAAGAAAAAGAATAATTAGTAATGCTTAAAGGACAGTTTACCTAATGGAAAAATAATTTTCTGAACTTAGTTGTTTAGGTATGCATATTTATTTATTACGAAGGTTTTTAAGCTGTATAATTAAACCAGACAACATTGGTTCATTAACTTCAAGTTCAGCCCACAGAGTGAAGAGTCCTGTGAAGAAGCAAGAATGCTCATCGTGGCTAATTCTGCTTTTGCCATTTTTTATCAGTGAATCTGCAGTGATTTTAGGAGACTGGGGAAGGTGGCACTGCCAGGAACCCAAGGACACTTCTATTTGTAGGGGCCAAATACAGGTAAATGAGGGATCCGTCTATTATCCTCAGTAGTGATTGGTTTGAACACAAGGATCCCTTCCTCTTGAGTGATGAGGCTTGTTTCCCCTGGGTGCTTACAGAAGTTTGGCCTTTAATGGTTATCTTGGCACCTAAGTGACCGTTTCTGTATTTCTTAATGCTTGGTTTTCTCATACAAGGAACTTTTTATGTCCTCGGGTTCTGGAAGTTATATTCATATCAGTCAACTAAATTTTTTGGGTCTGTCTCTCTCCTCCCTTGAATATGCTCTTCAAGTCCTTGTGTGAATTGGGGATCACAGAAGCCGATTTCTCCTTCACCCTAGAGAACGTGTGATGCCTCCACAGCCTCTGCTTGACGGTAACCTGGGGTACCAAAATAAGAGAGAAAAGTTAGAGAATCTGTCCTAGGTATTGATAGTGCCCTTTAATTTTGTAAAACAGTAAGTTGAACCCCCACATAAAGAAGGATGACATCAGTTTTGATTCCACCTCTTTCCTCACAGTCTTATTCCTGGATACCGATTGTCAGATGGAGGAGCAGAGAAACCTGGTGTGCAATGTGAACAGAAGAAAGCATGGTGCAATAGTATTTTTTCTCCTGTTGCCATTTTCAGACTCATTTTCTTCTTTGCTCTTTCCAGATCTCCAATTGGAAGAGGCTCAGACTGGAAGAGAACAGATAGGACACAAAATACTGCATCAAAATCCCATGGCTGCAGACTCTTTTCGATCAGACAGGTTTGGGACTTCATTGACGTATAAAGCTGAAGAAAAAGCTGGAAAAGCTGAGAAAAAGATCTCAGCAAATACGGAAAAAATATCCAAAAAATGTTGCCAGATAAATTGCTGCCTGTACAAATAGTGTGAAAATCTATCTTCAAAACATTCAACATAAACATGGATTTATTCAGAATTTCTCTTTCTATCACAAGTTTTCTGCAACTTTGGATTACTGGACCAAATAACCAAATTTTAAACAAATTATGCTAAGTGTTTAGAGTAACAAATGGATGTAATAATGGTCAGAATTTCAGTAATACAATTATAACATGATTCTGGGATTCTCACAAAATTAGTTATTAAATGTGTCTCTGAAGGTTTGCAGTATGATGAGAATCTGTGAATTAAAAAGGCCTCCTGCAACTCAGCTGCCTAAAAAATAGATCTTTAAAAGGCACACAAAGCTTTTCATCTAAATGAAAACCATGAAGAAAAAAGTTGTCAAATTAAAAAATTTAAGGTACGTTGAGGCTGATTTTTTTTTAATTTTGGATTTTTAAGAGAAGTTTACAGGTAACTAAATGGATTTTTTTCACTTTATCTAAACTGAGAGGACAAAGGGAGGACTGTCCAGAGTACAAACGATGACCTATGAGATTAAAAAGAAGTCTCTTTGTTGCAATTTTATCATCACTTGTAAGTGACAAAGTGCCAAAAGACAGGTTTGTGGCAGCAGCAATATATTTTCTTCAGGGCAGGAAAATCATCAACAAGGTGTCTGTATATGTGTAGCACTGCTTGAATATGAAAGCAATTTTCTGAAGCCCTGTGGCTTAATTCTATTGTTTTCGTCAAGAACGAATATTCTGGATCACAATCTTCAGCAACTGATAGTAACGGACACGCTGTGAAAAATGGATAGGCAAGTTCCTCAGATGACTGCTGGACAAGGCTCCAGCACCACTGACAGCAATATTTGCATTTATTTTAAAAGAGATTAAATGCTAACAGGGTTTCAGTACATCCACATGCCTGGGTCCTGTGTATGGTTCCCATTAAAGGGAGAGACGAAATATAAAGGGAATAAAATGAAGAGAAAGGAAAAAAAAACACCAACCAACCCCACATGCTGCATGTAGAGAGCAACTGTAATCATTTATTGTCTAAAATACATCTATTCTAGAAAAAATATCCATTAGAGAAATACAACGCAGAAATACGAGCAGTGGCACAACTGCTCAAAGTATAGGCAATGCGAGATAATAGAAGTTATTCCATGATCAACCTCCCATCTACTCACATACCTTCAAGAAAACCCAATTATGCATCCAGTAATCACCCTCAGTATCTTCTGAAAAACGGCTCAGATACACGAGAGCCATTTCTTTTCTTGCAACAGGACCATATTCTCCAGCATTTGATGGCAACATAAATTACAAGCTTCTTTAATTATTCAGTTCCATCCAGCCTGGCCGGCACCTTCATTATCTTCCCATGCAGGGCACCCTGTGACTTGGAGCAAAGACTGTGTGTGCAGGAGCAGGTTCTGCGGACAAGCTCAAGGGATTCTTTTTTCATTGTCAAGTAGAGGTAGTTGTTGACTTCTCCATCCACTCAAAATCTACCTAAAAAATTGCTGTTTGTCCCAGTTATGGACCTGAATCAATTTTTTTGGTATTTGTATTATTTTAAGACAATGAAGAATATCTGTGTTTGATTCTATTCCTTCTGAAGTGAAGGAAAAATTAAACCCCTGCATCTTAGGTAGCAATGAGATGGGACACTGAAAGCATCTGACTTCAAGTAAAAATTCAAGATCCTAATCCTGATTCAGGCAAGAATATTCAGGCTTTACTTTATACATGTAAGCAGTCTCATTTTGGACATGGAAAGATTAAAGCAGATGGAGATAAACATGGACAAAATTAGGTCTGTGCAGTTTCTTGTTCATTTAAACTAAGGCATTTATTCCCAAAATTTCAAAGCTATTTAAACACCTGAATATCTCTGAGAGGCTGGGCATTGTTCAGGAACTGTGGAACTGGGTTCCTTCAGAAACAGAGCTGAGACAAAGTGATATTTCAATGAATTTATGTGATTAATCTCAGAAAATCTGATTAGAAAAATATAATGATGCTGTATTCAAATGTATTACCTTGATTTTGACAATTTGTATTTTTTGCATTAAAAAACTACCTTTATATGAACTTTAAAGCAGTTTGTCTAGCTATTTCAAAAAATTAAGCTATTAAAATTACATTGGAAAAATAGTTTTGGGAAGTATAAATTATTTGCTTATTTAAAAAATGAAACTTTCCAAGTCTAATCATACAGAAAGGTTGATTAGCTCCCTGCTGCAGGAGTAGCACTGTTCTGCTGAAGACACATGTTACTGAGTTGTTTTAAAGTTCATGAAATTGGTACCTAGAGGCTGAAGCACTGCCCATCCACAAAATTAAATGGAAGCTAGCAGTGCTTAGTCAAGGACAGACGCTCTGCCTGTAGATTTTCCTGCTCCTGCTTTTCTGGGGCAACAAACTTTTACAGTCACCCCTGGAGATGATGCTGAACAGTGTACAGGTATGCGTAGGCTGTTATCTCTTCAGCTGACAGAGAATTTCCCAAGCTGCAATGAAGTAAAAGGGCTGTCTGGTTCCAGGACCCACAGGTTACAAGGTGATGGCATCTCTGGTAGTGGGGTTCTGTGTTGGTTATGCCAGGGAATATTTCTGCCTAACCTCCAGGAGAACTAGAAAACTACAGCAATCTGTCTTTAACTCCCACTCCAATAAGCTGTGAATAGTAAATGGCTGAACACAACTATCACAAGTGAAGCTGCTATTTAAGTTAAATATAATAGCAGGCACTGATTATAACATAAGGGACATAAGGACAAAGGCGGCTGTTGGTGCTGTGAAACACTGGTTAAAAGTCTAACTGCCTAATGAGGGAAAAGAGTATTATTTATACTTCAGGTATGAATAAGGAATCATGGATACATTCCTAATTAATCACTTTCAATGACTAATTTTTGATACTCTTTGCTTTAACAGTAAATTTTAAAACACATTTAAATACACAATTTGCATGTACATTATTCCTGTAAAAATAAAACTGATATAAATCCACCATTGTGAACTTGTTTAGTGACTGCTATAATGTGTTGGAACAGTCAGAAAATTTCTTCGTTTGAAACCACTACTGAATGAGTTTGCCTCTCTGCCATAAAGATAACCATTTTTTAAAAGGAAAATTGTAAAAGTATATAGTATTATATGATTATAAGATAAAAAGTGCTTTACAGGGAATTCCAGTGCAATATAACCAGCCTCAAACCCTCTGTTTTCATTTCTTAAATTTCCTCAGAACTGACTAACCCTGTAAAAAAATAAAGCTAGTCTCAATGCAAGCCCATTACTGGATCATGGAGGCCAGTCTCATTAGGGCCTCAGATTCTGGGAGGGAGCTCCAGAAAGATCAGACTATCAGCAAGAAAAATAAGTCCATTATTTACCAAGATATTGGCGTCCTGTCGCTTCGTTCAACTACTTCTAACACTGCACATGAGAACCACGGTACTGAAAATATACTGTATCAGGAATGGCACACAAGATCTATGAACAATTTGTCCCTCCTGTCATTGCCAGAACAAGCTTCACTGAAGATCAGAAATGAAGCAAAACAAAAGAAAAACCTTGTAGAAGCCCTTAGGCAGCAGAGACTGCATTCAAACAGCTTGTGTATCAAGGGCTACATTTTCAAAATTCCCAAAATTCTAATTGCACAACACAATTTTTATATGAAAATACACAAAGCATACATATGTCAGTGAGGCATATCTGCAAGTATGCATCAAGGTTCTCTTGTAAAGCACAGTTATCTATATTTTGCTCTGTACTTGATACAGTTAGACATTGAAATAACACGGATATTCTGTTCAGTGTAAAAATAAACCATGTCAAGAATGAAAATAATTTAAATTCTTACAGGTTAAAAGAGTGCCTAACAATGGAATGCTTTATATGAGCAACATTTCTACAATATTTATGATAAGTGAAATAGACAGTTGTGCGAAGATCTCTAGACCATCAGCCCTGTGGTATCCTAAACAACCAAGTCAATATATTTCCTCTCTTACATTCATCAAGCTCCATTTGAAAAAAATAGGCATACTGCCTCCAGAGCTCACACACAAGATTTTCACAAGCTCTCTTTCCTAAAGGCTGCATTTTTTCTTTAGATTTAAGTCTAAATTTATTTATTCATATGTTTACTCATCTATACTTCAGTACTCATTTCTTTTGAGCCAACAATGCCCTTGAGTTTAGGCAATTCCTATCAATCCCTTGTGTCCACCTTCCTGATGTAATTAAAGCAATTGTAGAGTCTTCCAGCTTGCTCTTTGAAAGGCTAATAAAACCCTGTTGTGATCTCTGGTTCCTTGATCATCCCAGGAACTTTTCTTTGCAATTATTTCTACATGATTTCAGCTTTATTGTAGGTAGTTGAGCATAATTTTCATGGAATCACAGAATGCTTGAGGGACATCAGGGATCATGTAGTTCCAACCCTCCCAACACCCTCCACTAGACCAGGTTGCCCAAAGTCCCATCCAGCCTGGCCTTAAACATTCTCAGGGAGGGGACAGCCACAGCTTCTCTGGGCAACCTGTGTCAGCACCTCGCCATCCTCACAAGGAAGTATTTCTTCCTAATATATAATCTAAATCTGCCCTTTTTCAGCTTAAATCCACTGTCTCTCATCCTACCCCTACATGCCTTTGTAAAAAATCCCTCTTCACCTTTTCTTATCAGATGAGATCTCACTAGGGCCTTCTAAAATGGCACTCATGTTTTCTTCTTTCTTAGAAAGATTTCACCTGATATCTCCTAAGACTTCTTCCTTTTCACAGTCCTGCATCCAGACAATTTCAGAGTTACCCTTTGATGGACCACAGTTGTATCCACATTGCTTATGGCACCTACTACAGGTAACAGCTAAGGACACAGCAACAAATGGTGCAGAATTGCTCAAGCCCACAGTGCCTGGGACACATAATCCTTTTTCTAGTGAGCACTGTGTCCAAATCGCATAGCACTTGATCTGGGTCATACTCCTGTGGCCCTAAGAATTAATACTGATTCCCTTGTGGCTTTCAAGTTAAGGTGTCCAAAATAAAAGGGAAACTGAGTTGCAGTATTCCAGATTCACCTCAAACTTTTTTTCCCATCTGTTACTTGCAAGAGATGGTGGCCCCTTACTTGGCAGAAAATGTTGCTATTGCTCTCCATTGATCAGATTAATGCAAATAACTTTTACATTTTCTTTAGTTTTGATTTAAATTACATCACATCACAGTCACCTCTCATTGTGACCATTTCATCCTTAAAGTCTCCACTGTTCCTCTATCTTTAATATAAAACAGCATCAACTTCTATTGATTCAATGACTTGTTTACTGAAGTCAGTCTGCTACCAGCCTGTTACCTGCAGATACACCAGCAGATGTGAACATTGGAACTCCTCTGTCATGCAATTGTTAGAAAAGTCTACAGTTTAATTCCACTCTGCTTGAACTAGCTGTCTCAGCCAACTCCTAAGCACAGTTCAGGAGTAACCACAATCTAGCAGTCTCAATCAGCATGAGTTTCAATCTCATGGAGTCAACCTATTTGCAGATTAAAAGCATTTAATATCAACATTGTTTGTGCCATGCTGTTGGCTTCTGCATCAGAATATAGTCCCAGACTAATTTGCCAGTGTAGATGCTGCCCACACCTTTATTAGCCTTGCCTTAAAATAAACCAAATATTTTGAAACAATTTAGAATTTTTACAAACACTTAAATACATTTAAATCTGTGTTTTAATGCAGTTCTTCAGTGTGTGCAATGTTTTACTATTTTGTCAGATTTTTAGGAGGCAAGACATACAGTGAGTCTTTTAATCTTGTTTCAGTATACTGAAATCTAACAGCTAACATCACAGCTCACTTTATCTCTGTGATGAACAGAATCAGCCTCTGCATTCAAGCTCCTCTAAACTTTGGGCATTTTGCCCAGCTTTGCTCCTAATATGAAGAAAACGATATTTTAGTATTACAGGGCTCCTTCCTATAACATTAAAACCATCAAATTCCTGGAAGGTATTTTCTGTGCATAGAAAAGTGGGACTGTAAAAGGACCATAAAACTGCAAAGGTGGTCAGAGACTGTGATCATACAGTTTGTGCAAATCATACAGAGTTTCAGAGAGGCAGAACCTTTTCAAGAGAGCCCAGCAGCCTCAGACACTGTCCTGCAGAGACACACACATTACTCCCTTGCGTGCTCCACTGGCTCCAGTGGGTCCACAGATATCTACAGAGCTCAGCAGTATCAGGGACTGCCTGCTTCAGGCTCTCCTGTGATCCCGACTGTCTCCTCTAGGTTCTCAGCAATTAATAAGTGATCGCCATAATGCATTATGTATTTGTTTGTTCTCTCAAGTAACATTTAAGCTGAATTCATACTAAATGCATCACACCAGGCTACTGTTTACACTTACCCGGGCTGTATCTTTGTGCCCTTGCTTTCCCAACTACTCCCGCTAATGCTCAGGAAATGCCCGAGTTGATTTTGTTAGCAGTTTTATAGTACTGGGAGCAAAGAGGGAGGGGATAATGAGAAGGAAAGGGATCGTTTATCAAGACAGAGAATTAAAAGCAAGACTTTAACAAAAATATATTTTGGTTAAGATTTTAAATGGCATTTGCCTGAATTGTCTGGAAACCAATTTCCATCCTCTCTATCCTCCTGTGGCCAGAAGGCTTATACAATGCATTTTACACTCTGCTTTTCCCCATAGTATGAGGGGGGAGTTATTTCAGATTCTACTGTGCCTCCAGAGTTTCAAAGCTGAGTCTTAACCTTTCAATCTGCTTATTAATACTCATGTCATGGCTCCTGTTGAGAAAGAGGTTTAGTGTCACTGTCCTCAATCAGTGTCCTTTCATTCACTTTCATTAAAGAACCATGTTTTCCTGACAAAGGATAACAAATGGACGCTGTGGGTCCCTAATGTGCTTTTTGACTACAGAGCCTGTACCATTTCTCTGAAGCAATGGCAATTATTTGTCATTTTAATATGACTTGGCAAGGAGATCCAAAAACATATGACCATTATTCATCAATATGTATATCTTGTGCTTGCATTAATATTAGAATATCATTATTATTACCCTGACATTGTATGAGCTGGATAAAATTACATCATGTAAAAAATGTATTAAGCTATGTTCAGCTATATCCATACAGCAAGGCAAAAGCAATTTAAAGACCCGTAGCCGCTCTGTGTTGAATGCTGCAATTTATTCTGATTAGCAGCAAAGCCCTTTACCTGTGTATTAATGAAATATATTTCAGTATTGCACCACTGTTAATTGGAAACAGCATAACTCTGTGTTACTGTTGTTACCAAACATATATGATGACTTCACCCATTTTCTTTGTTTCTAAAACCTCATGATATCTAGTACTCCTGGCATTTCTGGTAGATGATAATAAAAAAGTCAATTTCTGTTAATTTGGGGGAATGGCATAGCCATATTTCTCCCATTTCTTCTGGGTGTTTTTGTTGCTACTGTCTGTATTCACACTATTGCACGTTTCTATATACTGAGCTTGTGTGTGATACTTGAATCCAGTGCTATGCTCATTATTATTTTTTCCTACAGAGGAATGAAAAAGTTCTGCTTATGTCAATGGATTTAGATCAAAAATTACTGGTTAAAGCCAAAGTGATACTCCTATTGTTTCCTGGCGCTGTTGAGAATGGAATTAAAAGGGGATAAAGAAAACATCCTAACAGTTTTCAGTATTTGTTTTCTCATTCCCCTCTACTTGAAAAATAACATTACCCTATGAAAAAAGTGAGGTAGAAAAGTCTAGGAATAAAAGCTGTCATAAAATTCAAGGGCTGCAGGTTCTATTCGCGAAGGCTATTAGCCTTCATTGCAGAGTTAATTCAAGTTATTTCTCCCAAGAGAGGATGGACTGAGGGAGAAACACCCCACCATGAAACAATATTTGAGTAGCTATGTTTTCCCAGGTGGTTTAACCCATTAGGCAGTTAGAAAAATCACACAGCCATCCGCTCACCCCCCTCAGTGGGATGGGGAGAAAGCCAGAAAAACAAAGATAAAACTTGTGAGTTGAGGTAAAGACAGTTTAATATGATGGGAAAGGAAGGTAATAATAATAATAACAATATTATAATAATAATAACAATAATAATACAAAAACAAATGACACATGGCAGAATTGCTCACCACCCACAAACCACCAAGGCCCAGCTGGTTCCCCAGTCATGCTCACATCCCCTCAAGTTATATACTGAGCAAGACATCATATGGTATGAGACATACCTTTCACCAATTTGGGTCAGCTGTCCTGACTTCTTGTGCACTACCAGCCTCCTCGCTTACAAGGCAGTATGAGAAGCTGAAGTCTTTGACTTGGTACAAATATTGCCTAGCAACAACCAAAACATCAGTGTATTATCAACATTATTCTCATCCTAAATTCAAAACACAGCATTATACCCACTACTAGGAAGAAAATTAACTCTATCCCAGGACACCAGGTGACATACTTATTTTTGCATGACATTAAAAAAGCTTCAAAGCACACATTCCCTTGCACTTTAGTGATGGGGCCAGTTCAGCCTTTTAAGGACGCTTTCATGGTGAACTATTGGAAAATATAATTCTTAACTAAATAGCAACAGCAAAAATTTTTAGAAATTATAGCAAAGACACAAGGCTTCAAAGTGCTCAAAATGACCAAAAATTATTTTTGTATCACAAAGACAGGAACCAATATAATATAACTAGTTTAGTAGCTGATGAATTGTACTAACTTGATTTTTCACCTTTTCCCCTCTCAGTTGGACCAAGACAAGATACAAGGAGCATAATACTCTATGTACAAACTCATACGTGTGAGATTTTTTTCCAGGTCACTTAACTCCATTGTTTTGTGCCTGCATTCAATAGGCCTGGATTAATATACACTAGGGTCTCCTAAGTGCATGGGACTTTTCCCTTTGTTTATTCTCATAGTCTTTCACTTAAAAACAAAAGCTACATAATTTTACCTGACTTACATGATTTGTCCATGCTTACTCCAACTATAGTACCTTATCAATTCTGTATCAGATATTTCTGTTAAAATTAGGCTGCTCTAAAACATTTAAACTCATCAAACCAACCATGGACTTAGATTAATATCTTTTATAGGAAGGGCTGCACTTTGGTCACTTGAGTGCTTTTTTTTAGGCAGAAGAAGAGAATTGTAAGATGCCATTGCACTGCTTCATGGAACAGCATAACATAAAGCAAGAGTTGCATCAACTTGGAAGCAAGCACATATGACAGACAAAGGCACGTGAATTATGCGGATGGATGGATTTTTGCACAATACCATTTTGTGCAATTGAGGCAAAAAGACCAAAGACACAAAGAGAAAGAATCAATAAATCAACAATATGAACAACACTGGGAATATAGCCCAAGAAAAAAGCCCAGCAAGAGTTATGCCAAGTGCTATCTGAAAGAGGCTTATAATTCCTGTCATTTTGTGCACTCTTTATAAACACAGGGGATGATATCAAGGCACCTGACTCCCTCAGCACCTTCTCCTAAAAGAAATACTTCATTGACCAATTGCTCAAGTCTAAAAAGAGATGTAGAAGTATTCTTTACTGTTTGTATGTCTTCTTCACCTCTGTGCCAAGTAGGCAGTCTAGTCAGAGGGGGATAATTAGGCCTGACCAGTGGAAAAAAAAAAAAGCAGGATGGGGAGTAGCAGGATCAGTGAAGGTGTCACCACCATAACAGTCACATCAAGCAGTCAAGAACAGGCAAAACACAACCTGGACCACTCTTAAACAGGTTTTGGTACAGATTATCATGGAGGGATTCCACAAGAATGTGAAACTTCATGTATCATGAAGCCAGTATTGCAGTATTCCATTCTTTATTAAGCATAAGAATGTTTCAGATGGTTCAGATTGGAAACATGCTTCTTCAGAAGAAAAACCCACAAAAGGACTGAGCTGCTCTAAAACTGCTAGGGATTTGAGATATACAGAAAGAGAGAGGAAACAGAAAGATGGTGGTGAGCCACCCTGTTCCTGTCCCAGAGCTTGGGGGTTCCAAGACCTGCTCTGTAAAACTTGAGAATCAAGCAAACAACAAAATAATGAGGTAGCTGGAGAGCATGATCAAGGAGGGGTGGCTACATGGGATGGGTCTCTGAGCAACAAGGTCTTGGATATAGTGAGCTATGGTTAAACGTTTTATATCTGGCCAGAGTGGATTCATTAGGGTGTAAATTTAATGCTACTTTGGGACCAACATTCTATTTTCTACCTTTGATTCAAAATTAGGAAGCACGTGGCCAAAGCAGATGCATCAATGCTCAGTTATTGCTTGGAGTGCTTAACAAACACGTCTTTGCAGTGTTTTCTCAAGTGTATATGTTATGGTAAGAGCAGTAGTATTTCTTCAGTCTTCAGAGAGCATGAGTGGGAAGAAAGAAAAATGGAAAATACAGCACAATTAAGACCATCACCCTTAATAAGAACAGCTACACTACACAGCACTGAAGGAAATCACAGAGACATATTATCAATATGCACATATATTTGGCACTTTACTTGTGAATCTTTAAGATTTAGTTTGTTTATGTTTCCAGTTTTTAGTAACAAAATACAGCTGGATTGAGCAGCAAGGAATCACCTTGTGCAAAATGGTTCATGGAAGAACCAGAATAACATCTGGAATAGCAAATCACCTGCTGGTGCTATTCAGACAGATGACATCCTAAATATAACTTAAAAAAATAAAAATAAAAAAAAAATGCAGCATTTATTAGTTTCCTGGCCTGGCTTACCAGTGGGAAACCCTCTCCCAGACGTATTGGTGCAGTACTGGGGGAAGCACAGGGCAGAGCAAATGGCTTGAAGAGAGCGCTGGGGACAAAGCTAAGGCTGCCTGGAAAACCAAACTGCGTGAAGATAGAAAGGGTAGCCACAAACATTTGAAGAAAAACTGAAAAATAAAGAAATGGTTTTATCTTGCACTTTTTAAAGCTGCAAATCTTGTGTATTGTATTTTATTGCTGCTCTTCTCTTCCTGTGAGGGCAAATGTTTACCTTAAGAGGTTAACTAATGCAACAGAAGCTGGGTGTCCCACATAGCACACTGCTGCACCAAGAATATCTTCAAACTCTCTTCTGTCCTTGACCTTGGGAAGGAGAGAAAAATCAGTCTTAGCTTTCCTAAGCGGTATCAAAAGCTAATCAAACTCATTTTCACTTCCATGTCCAGCTGTGTGTCACCTTCTGCTGAAGACTGCTGTCCACTGAGAACTTAAATCTAAGACATTTCCCACAGGATCTCTAGGTATGCTGTCGCAGTAAGTAACTCCATGTCAACATCAACTACTTTGTAGCTAATCTGTGGCTCTCCAGAATTTACCTTCAGAACCCCAGCTATATTTTGTGGTAAATTTTTCACAGTAAAAAATTACAAATTCATTTGCCCTAAAGGGAAATTTTCCAATAGGAAAGCAGGGTTTTATCCCTTTCTAGCTTCCTCTTAAGCAGAAATACTGTGTATAGCACTGTTTGCAGCTCAACAGTAACATTATTATGAATGGAAACGTGGACAATATTTAGGCCAGATTAAACCTCAATATAATCTGACTTCAGAACACAGTTTTGGAGAGCTCTGGATTATATTCTCAGACATGTCAGGACAGCATTTTAAGTAGCAACCTATGGTGAGGTGTAGCTTGTTTTCAACTTGGTAGACAGTTATCAAAGACCAGTGAAACAAAATCCAGCCAATAAATTACACTTTGGCTTAGTTTTTCTCATCCACCTTTCACCTTCTGAGGAAGAGGATATCAAGACCACTATTATGAAGACCTTTTATTCTAACAGAGCTATAAAGGCAATGCCTGGAAAAGAAATATCTAAACCACTAAAGAATAAAGAGTATCTAAACCAGCTAAAGAATAAAGTAAAAGCATTATGAATATATTAAAATAAAATAAATTAGCATTAAATTATCACATTGTTTGAATTCACATTTTTATTAAATATTATTAAATAACGTAAGAATTCTTATTAAGGTCTATGACAGAATTTTAGTTGCAATGCTATTTAGTTCTCTGTCAACAAGCAACAGGACTTCACCTTCCTCAACCAATACAGGCTTCAGAAAAAAAGTAACATATTAGTGGTCATGGGTAAAACAAAAAAATTTCAGATGATTATATCTCGGATGTGAAGTGAGGCAGCCTGCTCAAATATCAATTGTCAGTTTGCAGTAAATATTTTTCTCTTAGTAGTAGCATGTAATTAAACATTTAGCTACAATTCAAGATAACATGTTAGATTTCATATTCATAGTAATGTGATGTCTGAGGATCAAACACTGAACTTCCGGTGATGTAATGACATATGTAATATATCTTTTGCATATAAGCATAATGTCATTGCCTAGCTAGAAGATGACACCTAATGAATAATGGTCAATTTATACAAATAAATAGAAAGATTTTTCCTGTTACTGAGTGTAGATCATGGGGACCTCGTTTCCCCCCTTGGCACCGGTAACTCAGCTCAAAATGTCTTTGTCAAAGGAGGGAAAAATGTAGCTCATAAGAGAAGTTGAAAGTGAAAGCATAAAATATTCTAATTAGCTCATACATGCCCAGAGAACTGCAGTTTTCCAGCAAGATGCTTATAATGTTTCCTGTGCATTTTAGAATTTTACATTTCTAAAATTAATTTACTGGCACACAAAATTTAGAAAAGAATGTCAGCTTTGATTTATCACAGCAAAATATGTTATCAAAAAACCCCACAATCTGTGGAAGAGAGATACAATGGCAGAATTTCCAGAAGTGGTTTAAAGTAAGTAAAGTATTGTTTTAGTCATTAGGCAAGCAACTGAAGTAAGTAAAAGATTTGTTTGGTTAAAACAGGATTGCTCAGTCCCACCAAGGAGACTGGGGTAAACCTAAGCTCTGTGAAGGCTGGTACTCATGGTCTACTCATGAAATACTCTTGAGTATTTCAGCAGGCTTGTATTCAAATGAGGAGATTTTGACAAGTCAAAGAAAAATTATGTAAGCTCATTTTCTTAAATGAGTATCCCTCGCTGGCAGATGTAAAGACTTCTGATAAACAGATGAGTTCTAATTGAAAATAGACAATAATTATCCCAAATTAAGACATGATCTAGTTAAAGGAAGTTATGGGGATGGTGTAAAGCTGCACCAGGGGAGGTTTAGACTGGGCATTAGGAAGCATTTCTTTACCCAGAGCGTGGTCAAACACAGGGACAAGTTTCCTAGAGAGGTGGTTGATGCCCCAAGTCTTTCGGTGTTGGACTAGATGAACATTGATGGTCAAATTAAATATTCTATTCTATTCTACATATGAGAAAATGATGTAAATAAAAATTTAATGTAATCCAAAAGAAAAGATAAAGTTTGGTTTCAAGAGACCAGAACACAAAAGTCACACCGTAAAGTTTACATTGCTTCATTGCTTAAATAATTTCTGTTCCAAACATATTCTATTTGGTTTTCAGCATACATTGCCATTCTACTTGTTAACCATTATCTTTCATGGACCTGGGTGAATGAACTGACCCCTCATACTGGTTGAAACTGAAAAAATTGAAAGAATGGTCTGTTTGGATTCCTATGGATCCTTCTGGGTGAAATATTGAGTCTGCTGCAATTGCCAGGAATATGGTCATGCATTTAGCAATAGTAATTTCTCCTAATACATACGATTTTTCTTATAGTGAATTAGCTGTATAAAGGAAAACACAGTACAGCAATACCCCAAGCTGAACTCTATCACTGCCTGGCACAATATAAACATAAGTGGGTAAACTACATCTCACAAATATAAGATGAAGTTATTTAATGCATAAAACCCAAGCTACTGCTCTTCAAACTGAAACAGTAAAGTTGCAGAATGTTTCCAAGAAAAAAGCTTTCAATAAAACATATTTACATCTAGCTGACCCATACTCAAAACTATTGTCATAAATATTTTGCAGTCAAGAAAGCTAAAGCTACTTTTAAAAGGAACTGTCAATAATTTCTAAAATAGAACATAAAAATAACTAAGGTGTCCTTTTGATCCTTTTGAGTATACTTTATTTGTCCTTGAAAAAAAAAATATCCAATGTACCTTTCAAAATGATTTATTATGTGTTATTGTTGCAGTGTTCAATATTGTTCAATACTGAACTACTGTACTGATTACCACTCTCCCAGTCTGCTTTAGTTCTATCATGTGCTTTTATTTACCACCTGAGGCAAAAACATTTTAATTGGTTTAGGGAAGCTTGAGATCTCTTTTATCAATGACACATTTCATCAAAATAGAACGAAGCCAGGAGCTGAACGTAGTCTCCCAGTGTTGAAAAACAATAGCTTTGTTTGAGGGCTTAAGTTTGGAAATGGATCTTTGCAGTGTAAATTACTTAATCACTTTAATAGCAATAGCAGAACATCTTGGGTTTGTTTTTCTTGTTTGGGTTATGTTTTTTAATTCTAAGAAAACTTATAAACAGATTTCATTAACTATTTTATAGTTTATTATTATTCTAGACAAATACATTCTGTGAACTGCTGAGGTTTGTATTGTGTATCTACCAAAATTCCAGAATATAACATAGTATGGTTTATTGCACTGCAAGGGACAGAATTAAAACTTATGCCTTTTCCTGATTCAAGAAGTTTCTGTTCAAATAATACTTATATAAAACAGAGAGAGCTGCAGTCATATTTGAAATAGATTTCATTGTCTGCAGTGATTAGAAACAAAAAGATCAATTTTTTCCTGACTAAAAATGCACTTTTTAAAAATTGTATGACTTTCTTGAGGAAGGCATTGTATGACTTGCCAACAACAACAAAAAAAAACCCCATTCAGTTTCTATTTAAAGTGCTGACCCCACTGTGAAAATTTTTTTAAAAGTCATTTAAAACAAAAATATACATATAACTACAATATAGTAGTTTATTTAAAACTATTAATAAATCTATTCGTCTGTTTCTATCAATATTTTCAACTGAGTTCATAAATATTTTACACTGAAATAGAACAAGCATGATATGGCGTAAATATTTTTTTCACGAACAACAAAATTGATGAGCCCTTTTCTCCTCCCTCACACAGCTGCCTTGCCACAGCTCCTGCTTTTATCCAAGCTGCTTGTCCAGGAAAAGGTGCAATGGCTGGCTGGTACCACACACATGGTGACTGACCAGCCAGTTCTGTTTCAGCACATGTGGTGGTTTCACATGTTCTCACACATCTAAGATTTCTCTGTCTTTTCCTCAATGAAAAAATTCTCTATTCAAATACCCATTTTTCACAAAATTTCTTAAAATTCATTACCTTTAAGGTTTGAGATTGTCTGAAATTAGTTTCTGCAATTCAAAAGTTTTTCTGAGTAGTTGGAAGGACAGATGTACAGACAGACTAAAAGAAGAATCGCATGGCATGTTTTGTTTCTTTAGAAATTCTAATTAAACAAAAGTGACAAAAAGAGACACCTGTAATCTTTACCCTTTGGCTTGCACAGCAGTACCTTATAGCATCTGGAAAAGATATCATCACTGGAAAAGACATCTGCTTCCCCTGACACTTGTGGTTCTTGCTCTCTACCTCTTTACTGCAGGGGGAACAAAGGGAACAAGTCTGCAAATTTTAGACACTGCAGAGGATGGGCTGGGCATCTAGAGCACTTGTTAAAACGTCAGATAGCCCTGCTTCATAGATTCTTTACATGCTTGGGTGAGGGATGCCTTGTTAACCTTAAATGACACTTAAGCCAGGTTGAGACGAAATGCAAAAAAATCACGACCTCTAGAACAGATAATATAATTAAAAACATTTACAGAATACATGACATAGCTATTACTTTACTTACAATTGGTTTACCTTTACACTACTGACCTATTTTTCTCCAAACAAGATGCTAATAAGGTTTTCAGGTTTTGTGCATATCTCTCCACATTTTTTTCTGAGTACCTTAAGTCTTACAGCTATTTTCTCCTTCGATGAAGCCAGTCTTCTTTGACCAACTTAATTATGTCCTGTCCTTCAATATGAAACAATTTCACTACCTTTTAGTTAAAGTTATCCCCTTTCACAGTAACGTGACTGTTTCTCTTACTCCTAGTAAGAGGTGCAATGAGGAATGGATTTTTCACTGCACCTTATACTCTTCATCAGTTTTTGCATTAGAAACATACAGGATACAATTACTTAAATAAGCTAGTGCTGTATAGCTTATGGCTTTCTCTGGCTTGAAACCGGATACTAGCAGCTAGTTATTAACCACTTTAGGGTGATTACGTGTCTTAGGTGACTGATCTCTAAGCTTTTCCTTTTAGACATACCATAACAGTACAGCTTTGAGAAGCTTTTGAGCACTGCAGTCAGAGCTGAATATATCATGCAAGCAAATATTTTGGTAAAGATTCTCAGTTTTAGACGCAAAATAACTTCTCTCCCATTGTTCAACTGCTGATGATTCTGATGAAGCTTTTGTATCCAAAGTATCCACAGATTAAGACATTTTTAGAAGAGCATGTAGTGATAGGATGAGTGGTAATTGCCTTAAACTGAAGGAAGGCAGATTTAGATTAGACATTAGTAAGAAATTCTTCACAGTGAAGCTAGTGAGGCCCTGGCACAGGCTGCGCAGTGAAGCTGTGGCTGCCCCCTCCCTGGCAGTGTTCAAGGCTGGATGGGGCTTTGGACAAGCTGGTATAGTGGAGGGTGTACCTACCCATGGCGGGGGGTTGGGACTACATGACCTTTGAGGTCCCTCCCAACCTAAACCATTCTGTGATTCTAAAAGTCTAAGTTCAGATATTTGTTGAAAATCCATCCAACTTTGGGCTTCTGGACTAAAGGTTCTGATTACATAAGCTGGCAGCATTGTATTTCTTTACCATGCACAATTACATATAAGTGGATAATGTATTTTTCATGCTTATGAAAACCTTACTGGCAAAAGAGCTAGTAAGGTGTTTATTGCAAAGAAAATGTGTTTCCAAATTTGCTTGAAAACTACTCCCAAAATGTGCTGCAGAGATGATGCTTCCAGACCTGACCTCGTTTCAAACAAGTCAACAATTTTTTGTGCTGAATCCTAATTCTGTTTGGTAATCTAAAATACTCATTTTGACATACCAAAACTTAAGAGTCAAACAGGGAAATAAAATACTGCAGCTCATGCCTATCAAGAAGCTCAAAGAGAGCAAAAGACCCAGCTATGGCAAGCTCTATAAGCAAACAGCAGGGTAACGATAACTTTTGGTCACACTGGAAACATTTGGTACAATATTACTTCATAGGCTTTACCTACATAACCCCAGTGCAAAGGAATACACTGTGAAAAAGTGTTCTGTAGTTTCCCATATTGCCTGGTTGGTCTTACATAAAACCACAGTGGTGGAAACTAAACTAGGTCCTATGATTTACAGTGGGGGGGTTATGTTATTTATTAGGCTGAATAGCTTCAGATATATACAGCGTATATATTTAATATTCATCTCTGGATTGTTTTGAGTTAGCACATTATTTCTTAAATTCTATTCCCTTTCTTTTGTTTATTGGGTGCAATAAATTCTTTTTGTTTCCCTTTCTTCATTTTACAAGGTAAAAACTGTACTTAATGCCTCATCTTATGGATATAAAAAAGGAGATGGAATACACTGTCATGATTTATATGTCTTCACCCAGAACTGTCTGTGTATTTAATCCTATTGTGAGGCTATAATGTCTCTAAGCTACCATTTATTTCTGAATAAAATTATTTGATACAAGAATTATATAACTTCAGGGGGGGTGGATGGACACGACGACACGACATTACAGGAGAGAAAACCAAAATAAGCTAGAAAGAGATCAATGTGCAGCAGCCAACCTATCTGAAATCAGACTTTAGAACTGATTTTGTCTTGGTGCTCCTCGCTGGAGCATTAGCCTGAGGGAACAAAGATGATGCTGTAACTGATTACTACCCACATACAAACCTTTCTTTTTTAAATTTTCAAATATTGGACTGTCAGAGGGGAAAATTGCAACTCCTGTTAATTTTCTAGCTGGTAATGGAGTGGGGAAGGCAGCAAGAGACTTCAAGTAGGAAACTGCTAAGCTGTTAATCAAAGCATTCGCTATCTAGTTTGTACTATCCCTGTACACAGTTGTTAACTCAAGACAGTTTAGTTTCAGTAGAATGACTCCACCTCTCCACTGAAGATGAGCCTTCCAAAAATACTAGTAAACTTCTCGCAGTAGTATGACTACTGAGAATAGAACCATGATAACAACAACGACAATGACAATAATAATAATAATAATAAAGCATTAATCAGAGTTACAGAAAAGCCCAGCAGTTATACTGGAATGAGCAAAATGTCTGTTTCATGTGGATTGCCACTGGTGCATGCAAACAATAACATGACATACCTGCAGCAAGAAAATGGACTCAATTCCTAGGAAATTTTTTTGAGAGAAGTTACTAACTGAAATATCAGGAAGACACAGAGAAGGAATGAAGACTCTAAGACTCAAGTTACATACGATATAAATGAAAATTCATAACTCTTTTTTTTCTTATTTCATTTTATATTTTTCATTTCTATATTGTCCCCTGCAAAACTAAACTTCATAGACCTGTACATTCTATTTGAAAAATCGTACTAATAAAGATAGAACGCTCTTACTGCTGTTAGCCCATACACATTCAATGACTATCATGTAATGAATCTCTTAGACAGAATTATTTAGGTTGGAAGGAACCCCCGGGAAATAGTTACACTAATCTCTACTCTTTAGATCCAACTGCTGAAGGCAGTGACCAGTCTAGTGTTGAATATCTCCATGGATGGAGGTTCCACAACCAATGTCAGCAATCTGTTTGAGTGTTTGATCACTCTCAGGGCAACAGATTTTCCCATTCCACTAGAATGAAGGTTGCCATGTTCTAACTTCTGGCTCTCATGTCTTGTCCTTTCACTGTGCTCCTGAGAAGAGTCTAGTTCTATTTTCTCAATATCCTCTTGTTAGGTAATCATAGACAACAAGAAGTTCCCCCCTCTCTCTTCCCCATTGCATTACCCTTCTCAGGATGGAACAAACATATTTCTCAGCCTCTACTTGTAGGTCATGTGCTCCAGCTCCCTAAGCATCGAAATGGTCCTCTGATGGACTTGCCTCACTATGTCAATGTCTTCTGTGTGCTGGGGAGCCCAAAACTAGACACAGCATTAGAGATGTGGCCCTACAAGCACCACCACATTAGAGATGTGGCCCTACAAGCACCACCACATAGAGGGAATGAACCGCCACTTCCCTCCACCTGCTTCCCTCCTACTAATGTAGCCAAATGTTTAGCTGCCCTTCTTTGCCAGAAGAGCACAGTGACAAATTGCATAATCTCATAGGACTTCAGTTCCTTTTCTACAAAGCTACTTCCTAGCCAGCCAGCGCTGCCCTGTGCTATTGCAGGGGTTTATTCCAGCCCAGATGCAGAATTTTGCATTTGCCTTTGTTGAATTCCATGAGGTTTCTGACTGCCCATTTCTGAAGCCTAAGTCACTCAAACAGCAGCCCTGCCCTCTAGTGTACTGACCACTCGTCCTAATTCATACAACTTGCAAACTTGTGAAGAATGCACTCTGTCCAGTCATCCAAGTTGTTACTGAAGCCAAACAGCATTCAGCAGTGGTTGAGCCAATGAGCCACAACCAGTTCCCTGCTGGCCTTGCATTTTCTTGTATATGAGCCAGCACTGTGCCCAGGTGGCCAAGAAAGCCAAGAAAGCATCCTGGCTTGTATCAAAAATAGTGTGGCCAGTAGGTCTAGGGAAGTAATTGTGCCCCTGTACTCAGCATTGGTGAGGCCACACTTCAAGTGCTGTGTCCAGTTCTGAGCTCCTCACCATAAGAAGGACATTGAGGTCCTTGAGCGAGTCCAGAGAAGGGCAACCAGGCTGGTGAGGAGGATGGAGGGCAAATCCTATGAGGAACGGCTGAGGGAGCTGGGGATGTTTAGCTTAGGGAAGAGGAGGCTGAGGGGAGACCTTATCACTACCTACAACTACCTGAAGGGAGGTTGTAGAGAGGTGGGCAATGGTCTCTTCAGCCAGGTGACAGGAGATAGGACAAGGGCAAATGGCAGTGAGCTGGGCCAGGGCAGATTCAGATTAGATGTTAGGAAAAAAATTTTCACTGAAAGAGTTGTGAGGGCCTGGAACAGGCTGCCCAGGGAGAGGGTTGAGTCACCATCCCTGGATGTGTTTAAAGAAGGGTAGATGAGGTACTTAGGGATATGGTTTAGCACAGGACGGGAACAGTTGTACTTGATGATCTCAAAGGTCTTTTCCAACCTTGTAATTCTGTGATTCTTCTGGTTTTGAGGAACTTCTCTGACCCCAGAGGTTCTGCTCACTGCAAACACAGCGCTCTTTGAAACCCAAAAAAGAAAACAGGGTTTTGATTTGCTCTGTCAGCGTAGCAACTTCTCATGCAAATGCAGCAATACTGGAAGTTCAGAGACGCAAGACTGAGGGCATAGAACTTCACCAATTCCCTGAAATGAACAGGGTTTTTTACTAGAAGACATAAAGCTTGTTGAAATTTTTGCCACATTAAGCTGCACATCAATTTTTCTTTTCAATGTCGTATGAAAAAGGTGCAAAGCCAAAAATATACCTCTGTCGTCATGTCCTTCATCATAGCACAAACTTAACATTCACAGCTCCTGACAAGCTCTTGAGTTTTGCTTTCAGTTGGACTGCTCCAGAATGAAGCTACCAAAGAGGAGAGGGAAGCTGGCCTATGATTTCTCCTCTGAGGTCATGCTGCTGAAAGGGTACTAATCTTAACAGCTTATGATTATTTTTAAAACAAAAAAAATGAGGTGAGGTGATAGGAAAGATGAATACATTTTGAAACTAACCCATACACGTGTCACGTAATACTCAGTTTTGTAGAACACCATGCAAGGATGCACCATATTGCAGAATAGGCTGTGACACTACAAATTTCATACAATTTAATAACAAAAATTTCAACTTCACCCATTTCTAGTGACTCAAAAAAGATGCTTGAAAATCAGTCTCCTCTGTTTTCCACAGCCAGCCATCTTAAGATGAGAGTTGCTATAAAGTATCTGATGATTATTTTTCCTTAACAGACATGTTAGCAGCAGTCCCACTATTGTGCTGAATGAGCAGTTTTCTTCTCAGCTTTACTTTTCATGTGTTCATATATTTTTAAAAGAAAACGGGGCTAAATTTTCCCCTACTTTTGGACAGCTTCACAGTAATGCCATTTTAAAGGTCTGGAAATATTTTGCTTTGCTGTGAGGCAGAATAAGCAGAATTTCACAGCTTAAGATCAATTTGATCCCTTCAAATGTTTTGGACCTCTAGTAATTAACAATCATAGAGTGGAAACCATTTAACTGGAAGAACAGATTTTTGCCGTGATTAGACATATTTTTTGAAGTGCCTTATTTAATGATGTTTATTGAAGAATTTTACTACACTAAAATGCAATTTAAACTTAACAAAATATCATTCAAAGAGGTATATGTGTATATATAGATGTCTATGTATTCCAAATATATTAGTTGCTGCTACACTGAAATATAATCACCGCTGCAAAGTAACAAACATGAGCAGCAGTTTGGAGCCAAAGATAAAGAGCATCAAATATAGTCAGTCAAATCTACAGTTGAGGAATAGGTAAGTGGTGTACTATTGAATACTTTTGAATTTTGCTAGAGGACTGTCATCAGCTCTAATTGTATGAAAAGGACTAAATGATTTTAAGCATAAATCTGCAGAAAAAAGCGGTCTCAATTGTGTGCCTAATTTGCATAGGCAATTAGGGTCCTTTCATACAGTCAGTGTAATTGTGATTGCTCTGACTACATGTCCAATTTACAGAAAAAAAATGCAGACAGTTAGATAAACTTTCTGCCTGAATGACTGCAAGTCATTAGTTTCTGCTCCTCTTAAAGATGGATTTAGCAACAGAAAACATACTGGAGACAATTGAAGAAATGTGGCTTTAGGAATGTAAATCTCCCCAAGAATGAGATTCTATTGTGATGTATTAAAAACAAGGTATGCCAGGACAGTAACGATAGACAGCAGATACAAACCAAACCCAACAGTGGAGGACCACATAGCTGCCATACCAAGCTGTAATACTCAACACATCTTGGGAGGATTACAGTGGTGAATTATTATTGTCAAGAAGCTATGGAGTGCTACAGAACAAAGCAGGAGGCTATGTTAAGATTCACAGGAGAATGAGCATATAGGACTTGCAGGGCAAGTGCACAAGAGGTGGTAAGGGTGACATAAGAGACAATCAAACAAAAAGACTGAACAGATCATTAAAGCCTGACAGACTAGTATACCCTGACATGCAGATGGCTTCTAAAGCAAATCAATGGTAGGATCTCACTAAAAACTTTTTCTAAGAACATGTGATACCTAAAGCTATTCAGTGCATTTCAAAAGGGCAGAAAGGAATTAAGTAGAAAAAAAAAACCCTACCTCTTAGTAGGCTCAGACCTTTCTGGGATTGATAGTTTCACAAAAGCCAAAGAAAGCGCAATTGGTACAAAACTAGGAAACTTACTCCTTTCCATCTCATGGCAAAATTTCAAAGAAAACCCTTTGTAGTAGCTGCAGGTATGGTCCCTATGACTCATTTGAAGTATTTTATCTCAGGAACAGTTTGGTTTAGCTATCAGAGGAAAGCAGTAGTGAAGAAATGCTCCCATTCATCTACACAGTTTTTAACTGAGTGGGGAATGTGGTATTGAGGATATGTTCCTAATTCATCTAGACAGTCCCAAATCACCGTCGCCTCTTGAAGCTTTGATGTCTATCAATTGCTATTTAGAATGATAGGAGAAAGGGTATTAGATTGTATTATCTTTATTATTTTACTATAAATTAAGTAAGGAAATGGGAAGCAAACACAAATGTCTTCATAATTTTGTACATTGATAAATTTAAAATTAAAAAATCATAAAGTAGTTAATATATTCAAGAATAAAAGTCAGTAAAAATGCCAGCAGTATATAAAACAGGGGCAAGTCATGGTTGCGGTGGGAAATCATAAATTTGAAATCCTTCACTTTGTGTGTTCCAAAGCAGATGTTTTGCTGCTATAAATCAGCAAAGCTCCCTGACCCTTAATTTCTTAACCACTGGATTGTGCCGAGGATTTTTTTGCACTGAATTTAGTTACACGAGGTAGGATTTCTCTGGCTATTCTAAGAACTGCATCACCCTCTAGTGGGCAAAGAATTTGTATTCAAATATGTTAAAGTTCAGTTAATTTCAACGACCTGAGGCAACCACTGTCTGCACTCTTCAGAACTTGAAGGTTGGGCGTGTGGCACACATATACAGACTATACAATAAGCTATATACGAGCTATAATGACGTATTAAATCCTATTATTTATTTTGGTGTGAATACAACATTCGGTAAAGAGGAAGCAGGAATCCATCTGAGAACAAATAGCATTACATCTGATTAAAGTAAAGACCCATCTTAAATCAGCTGAAGTTACAGTAACTTAACTTGTGACCTCCCTTTCTCTAAGGCTTCTCATCTGATAAGGGCTCTTAGCACTGCCCACCATCTCCTCTGAGGTCTGACTGCTCACAAATCGTTGTTCCCAACACCATTGCTCCCTGTGAATCTCTGCTCCTTGCATTCTCTCTTATATATTCTTAAAATGTCATGGGTATGTGATAATTTTGCAGAATGCACTGCAGAAACAAATGTGTCAGAGGCCCAAGGAACTCACAGGCTCTTGTGGAAAGGGTATCAGTATGAAAGTAGATGGGATTTTCAGCTACCTCTGTGAAAAGAGACAAAATAATGAATTTTCATAACAGATCTGAAGGACAAGATGTCCTATAGGAAGAAATAGATCATGCCAAGAATAAAAAAGCAATAACAGTTATATTAAAACTTACAGAGACAAATCAATGGTTGAGGATAGAAAATTAAACAAAAGGCTACTGTCATTAAGCATAAGTACTGTAGATGGAAAGGAGGTGAGAACATAAAGGAAGGAATACCAACCACTGTGTTCGGCTTTTAGAAACGAGGAATTTGAAACAGAAAACCTGAGAAAGCAATAAAAAGAATTGAGAGAACAAGACACTTAATGGGAAAATGGTTTTGACTGCGACTCTTGGATAATGAGGTTTCTATCACTTTAGTACAGACCACTTTCTGAGTATCTTCATGCTCTCCCATCGTCAATCTGAACAATCTCTTCATTCTGCATTCTTCCAAGACATTACCTCCTTCAAAACTTCCCCAGAAAAGTCAACTGTCCACCAATCTCTCCTAAACAAGAAGTAAAGCTGGTCTAAATACTTTGATGGAATGTTTGACAAAATTATGTGCATTTCATCCTGTTAACATTTCAATACAATTAATCTATATCAGCTCAGCTTTCTTGAAGTCAAACATCTCAGTCTTGTGTTTCAGTTAATTTTTCCATTTGAAATGTAGTTCACATGACCAAAATTGATGACTGTACACCTTTTAAAAATTTTAATGCATTACTAGCTCTTCTGATCTTTTCTTCTGTGCATTGTCACTGCTCAGTAAACCTGCCATTAACCAGAGTGGTAACTGCACAGCAAGTCATTAGGCCATTCCTGTTGCACTAAGCTTGTCTGAGACACTTGTAACTAACAATGCCAGAGATACAGCAGTAGCATCACTGTGTTGGTACTTGATATTCTAAATTATATTCCTAGTAGTCTTAATAATTATAGACTGGTCTTTGCCAATGTGGTGGTTTAGCCCCAGCCGAGGGCTGAGCCCCACACAGTTGCTTGTTCTTTTAACAAAAAGAAGGGGGCAGGGGGCGAAGTTGAGAGTGCGGGGGGAAGGGAAGGCAAATGTAAAGAGGGAAAAAAACCCCCAAACCAAAACCTAGAAAACCAAAACCCCGTGGGTTGGGATAAGGATAGTTTACTAAAATAGCAGAAAAAGATAAAAAAAATACAATGATAACACTACTTTAGAGCACAAAATACATGAAATTGGTGATACACAATGCAGTCTCTCACAGAACCACACAACTCAGGCCATACAACCCAGAGCCGTCCCGGAACCCCACCGTCCCCAAAAACTGCACATCCTGGAGTGGGTTTTTTTGGGGTTGTTTTTTTTTTGTTTTTTTTTCCTCCTCCTAGCCCCCCCTTTAAACTGAGCATGAGGTAATTGGTATGTAATATCCTCTTTGGCCAGTTCAGGTCACCTGTCCTGGCTGTGTCCCCTCCTTTCTTGTTAGTAGGGAAATATGAAGAACTGCAAAAGACCTTGATTGCTTGGCAACAACTAGAAACATCAGGGTGCTATCAGCACTGCTCTTGTCCTAACACCCAAACACGGCATTCCATCCACTGCTAAAAAGTAAATTAACTCCACCTTAGCAGAAACCAGGACAGAAAATTACAATGCTTTTTTTTTTCCTCCTTTTTCTCCCCCAAAAATGGCAGACCATAATCCAAAGGTGTTTGTTAAAATTTTACCTTTCTCTGTGAGATGATGTTATTTGAAAAGAATAGAAAACCTCAGTATGCTTTGGAAGGAAAGAAAGACCTTTGTCTTTAAACAATGTGAAAATGCCAGGGTAACTTGCAAAAAGTGACTAAATGACTGCTTCTAATCCAGCACATTTTCTGTCATACTTTTTTCCACACAAATCGTGAGCAGAATCATTACGTTCTGATGTAGCTTGTACTATTGTATTCACTCATCAGTTTTTCTGCAAATGCTGCAGTCATAGTGCCAGCAATTTTAAACAGCTTACCTAAAACTAAACAAATACTGTCTATAGCATTAAAATACTGTATCTATGGAATATACACAAGTAATAACTCTTTTTTTAACTTGCTATATTGGCTGTCACAGAAAATTGTGATTCTCCAGGAATTTCTTCCCATTTCACAAGGATATCAATCTCAAATATTAACATACTTGGGACAGCCAGTAGCTTGTTTAGTGTCATCAACCAATTCTCAGGGCAAATATCTGCCAAGAACTTGTCCTTTTTTTTTTCCCCCTATAATTTCAGTAGGAGTCAGTTCTTAAAGAACTTTTTCAAATCTAGCACTAATTCATCATTTTAAAAGAGAAAATAAGAGAGCTTTCTGCTTCTCAGGCTTGGAGTCTCCCTTCTTCAAGAACCAGGTCAAAATATAAGAGGTTTTACCTTCTCAAAATAAGGAAGTCTAAGGAGAGACAAAATGAACCCTGCAAGTTTAAGGGTCATAGTATGTCCCTTGGCACCTGAAGAATTTCATTTTTTCTGCTCCAATTTCCCTTCCTACCTCCCAGCTGGCAGAAAGCAACTTAGTCTGTCCATTCCCTGGATTATGGGGCTTTTTCCTTCTCCAGGCAAGAAACTCTGCAGGGCTACCCCAAATCAGGATGGAGACACCAAGCAGACAAGCATGAAGTTGTGTTCTTGTCTCTTCCCTTGAAGGCTGACCTAAGCAAAAACCAGGGATTGGCATCTCTCTCCCCCACTGCTTTGTCACCACTGCTACTACAGCTGTATTTACCTCTTAACTGAGAACAAGTTGGAAGAATCACTGCCACCCGTTCTTGCTGCTGATCCACAGTCCAGCCACAGTGGAGGGAGTAATCAGCAGTTTGTAAATTGGTGACATTCATTATTCCCCAGGCAAAAATGTGCACAGAAATGGAACATTTCTTCTATATCAACCTGATGGTGGGATTTTTGTTTTGTTGGGAGTGAGGAAGAGAGTAATAAAAGGAAGGAGTAAACAGGAAAGGGAACTGTAGAAATTTTAATTGTAATATTGAATTCTACCTCCTAATGTCAGAATAGTTTAGTTACAAACCAGTAGTGTGATTCCCTCTGGAGCTATATTAACTAAATAACTTTTTTTTTCCCAAGCCAGGCAATGCATTGCAAAAAAATGTACATCTGTAACTTGTATTGGAGTTTGTCAGCATTTCACAGCAGTAAACCTCTAAACTCTCAATTAATCCAAAAACTTTCATGAATAGGCTTTATCCTTAAAAAATACAGTAAATAAACCAAAAGGGGCGGCAGACATGTAGAATATATGTTTATGTTCTTTACCTTCTCCTGTGTAGCAGAGAGCTATTCTAAGATCTTAGATACTGAAATTAACAGTCAAGCTAAACCAATTTGGATTAGAAATTAGACAAGAGAGAATGATAGCTGCCATGTAAAAAAAAAACCAACCCCAAAACCCCCAACACGCCCCTCCACCAAAAACCCGAAAACAACCCCCCAAAAAAAACCCAAACACCTATCAAGTTACACTGCAGAGGGATCACTAGCAAAGAAAAAGGAGTGAATAGTATGTGTTTTATTTAAGAGGAAAGAGACCCTGTAAATTAAGTCACCAAACCCACCACATGATGGCAGTCCAACATTAAAAAAATAAGGAGAAACCCTATGCATTAATAGTAATTATTTGAAAAAGAAGTTCAAATCTGTGCATATTACTTGGAATATCCAAGCAATGCTGTAGATCAGTGAGTTTTAATCTTTCATGATTTTCATACCTCTAAACATTTTAAGGAGGCGAGACCTGTTATGCAGAGAAAGCAGCTTTTTTTATCTTCCATGAAACAGACCTCAGCACTGTTCACCAAAGTCCACAGAAACAAGACTCAAATACCATTGTTTCATAATTTTAGAAAGCACCATTTCCAGGTATTGAGTGCTGATTTGCACATTCTTCATTCAGAGTTCAGACTCCGATTCACATACATTGCTTCTGAAACACAGCACTTTACCTTCATACAACATAGGTCAGCCTGATATTAGACCAGACTGAGCTCTTAGTTTCTCCCATAGTGAGCAAATCCAGCAACCTGAAAAAACAGAAGTCCCAGTAGATTCCCCATGTTGTTGTATACTTTTCTCCTAATCCCTCTTTTTTAGTTTCCTCCTCACTGACTGCAACCCAACTACTGTATAAATTCACATACGTATTTTCCAGTCCAGTTTTTTGGCATGAATATGCAACATATCACTAACATAGAAGATGATCAGTGGGAGATCGAAAGCCCTAACTGATGACATCCACAGTCACATGTATTGTGTTATTTGCTACAGGTGACTGTGCATTTTGACTTTAACCATT
Source organism: Laterallus jamaicensis coturniculus (assembly GCA_022605575.1). NCBI lineage: Eukaryota > Metazoa > Chordata > Aves > Gruiformes > Rallidae > Laterallus > Laterallus jamaicensis. The sequence goes on from JAKCOX010000008.1 coordinate 2,461,238, forward strand.
CCTATTTGTGAGGCTAATGGTTTCAGTGGTATTTCCAAAATAAATTCCTGATGCTTTTCCTAACCAGCATGTGGCAGTCTGTTCCAGCAGGCACACTTGCACAAAATTGCTCCCTTGTTCCCAGATTAATTTCTTTATTTGCCTGCATTGAACTGCATGTGCTGTGTGTCAACCAAATGAAGGCAGGTCAAATCACTTTACATCTTCTGCCTCTCATTACTGCTTTTGCTTTTGTCACTATTGGGAGTAGTTCTGAAGACTTATTCTCTCATATCCATGTTCAAATTAGGAATACCAGCAGTATGCAACCGTCAGTTGCTGGTGAGACATATTAAAAGTGCAATCTTTTTTACACAACACAGGGCATCAGCCTAAAACCTGTCACTGCTACACAACAAACCCACTACTATACCAAAATGTGGCTATTTGTCATTCTAACTCAGGTTAGAATACCTGTTTGCACCCATGAAATCGAAGGACACTCTCATTCTAATCAACTTCTTTCCTACAATGTGCAAATGATGATTCAATGCACCAGAGAGATAAGTGGAAGAGAAGCTTTCCCAGCCTTTTGGTGCCCCCAGGTGGAGCATCCGATTCCTCCTCCATGGAGCATTGGCCATGGGCCAGTTGTAGGGTCAGCATCCTTCTACAGTGCCTTCTCCCCTTAATTATCCACTTGTTCACTGAATTCAGTTTTTTGGATTGCACTCTGTTGTAGTTCGATGTGGCTGGATTCGGGGGAGGGGGGGGAGGATGGGCAGGAGGGGCTGCAGGGTTGGCTTCTGCAAGAAGCAGCTTTCTGTAGGCTCAACAGAGTAACTCTGCGGCAACGTGCTATATCTATCACTTAGACACACACAAGTCTATAGGGTCAGATAGGATCCACTCCAGGGTACTGAAGGAGCTGGTGGAAGTGTTCCCCAGGCCACTCTCCATCATTTAGAACACATCCAGGCTAACTGGAAACATCTGTTAACTGGAGGTTAGCAAATGTGGTGCCCACCTACAAGAAGGGCTGGAAGGAAGATCCAGGAAAATACAGGCCCCTCAGTCTGACCTTAGTGCCAGGGAAGGTTATGGAGCAGGTAATTTTGAATGCAATCACATGGCATTTATGGGACAATGAGGTAATCAGGCTCAGTCCATGTAGGTTTATGAAAGGCAGGTCCTGTTTGACCAACCTGACCTCCTCCTATGACAGGATGACCCACTTAGTGGATGAGGGAAAGGCTGCAGATGTTGTCTAGGACTTTAGCAAAGCCTTTGACACATTCTCCCACAGCATTCTCATGGAGAAACTGGCTGCTGAGAGCTTAGATGGATGCATTCCTTGCTGGGTAAAAAAATTGTCTGGCTAGCCAGGCCCAAAGAGTTGTAAATGGAGTTAAACCTAGTTTACAGCCAATCCCAAGTGGTGTTCCCCAAGGTTCAGTAGCAGGGCCAGTTCTCTTTAATATCTTTATCATGTATGTGGACGAGGGGATTGAGTGCACACCAGGGAGTGTAGGAGTGTTAATCTGTGTGGTAGTTTAACCCTGGAGGGAGGCCAGATGCCCACCAGTCACTCTATCACTAAACAAACCTGAGGGTGTGGGTGGACATCTGGCTGAGTCAGCAGTGCACCCAGGTGGCCAAGGCCAACCAGCTGGTATCAGAAGCAGCATGGGCAGCAGGACTGGGGAAGCGATTCTCCCCCTGTGGCTGGCACTGGTGAGGTTGAACCTCAAGTACTGTGTTCAGTTTTGGGCTGCTCACTACAAGACAGATATTAAGGTGCTGAAGTGTCTCTGAAGAAGGGCAGTAAAAGTGGTGAAGGATCTAGAGCACAAGTCTTACGAGAACAGCTGAGGGAACCGGGGTTGTTCAGTCTGAAGAAGAGTAGGCTGAGGGGAGATATTACTGCTGTCTACAAGCCCCTGAAAGGAGGTGGTAGCCAGGTGGGTGTTGGTCTATTCTCCCAAGTAAGAAGTGATAAGGTAAGAGAAAATGGCATCAAGTTACACAGGGAAGGTTTAGATTGGGTATTAGGATAAAATTCTTCACCAAAATGGTTGTTGAGCATTGGAATGGGCTCCCCAGAGAAGTGGTTGAGTCACCATCCCTGGAGGTACAAAAATATTCACATTTTACTGTACAATTGATTCAAAACACACAAAACCCAAAGAACACAATGGCCTTTATTACAGTATGTACAGAACATGATGGCTGTTATGCTGTAAACTTTCATTAAATTCTTCCCACTTGGAGTTAATCTTTATGCTAAATATCAAAACCTGCCAACTATAAGCATTGCATATGCAAATCCAGAACGTATTGTTAATCAATACTGAAGGAGATGGATGGTCTGATGCCAGAGTCAACTCGGATCAATGTGATCAAGTGCTGAGCTCGTTTATTGAAACGCACACACAGCTTATATAGGTTTCTATCTGAGTTACATTGCTATTGGTTAGATGCCCTGCTCACCTGCCTTACATGTGTCTCACTATTGCTAATAATTGGTTAACGCTCCACACAGACACATTGTTCCTTTTTAAGGCATTGTTAAGAAACTGCAAGAATGTTATCTCATGGCTCTCCTGTTACTGCATACTGACATGTCTCTGATAGCTTCTCCAGGCCTGATTATATGGGAGTCAGGAATAAATCTGGATGGGCCACAAAACCCACTCCTCTCAAAAGGCGTTGCTATACCCTGACAGTAATTATTCAAAAAATGCTGAATTGTTCAATTATTTGAAAGTGCTTAAAAATCGATACAATTGCACCATCTTCTGATCAATCTGTGGTCATAACAGAAACACAAGGGTGGAAAAGACCTTTAAGATCATCAAGTCCAACCATTCCTGTCCTATGCTAAACCATATCCCTAAGTACCTGATCTACCCTTTTTTTAAATACATGACATGTCAGGACTTACAGACACCCTGATGTTGGCTTTCCTCATACTTAATTCAGAATGACTAAACACGTAAGTCTCAATACATGCTCAATGTCCATTAAAGTAGTAAGTTCATGATGGAGTGGGTGGGCACAATATTACTGCTCAATTTCACCTGTACACCACATGAATAATACCAAGTGGCATTTCAACAGTTTCACCTTGAATGCTTCTAAATAGTAACACTTTTTTAAAAAAACCCTTAATCCAATTCTGTCAGTGGTAATGGTTGCAACCCTTCTAAAGAACTTAAATAAAGTCTATGTTAATCTTGTATACAACACTAACCACAAAACCTCCATGAAGAATTCCTATTGGGATGGCTAAGCTACTTCAGAAATAAATGGCAGTTACCTTTCATAAAAATACCCAGTCTTTATTTCTAGAATATCTACTGGAAAAAATATTAGCTAAATCTCATTTCTTTTATTTTCAAGTTTATGGGATTTCCATCTAACACCACTCCTACATAATTTTAAGAAAATCATACAGCTAACCGTCATTCTTCAGTTCAAACTATTGTACAAATATAGATACTGCCAGGTAAGTGAGCTGTTCCTAAAATGTTTCACATATACGCATGCAAGCCATACACTTTACCTGCATGTTAGGTTAGTGCTTGCACAAGACACTAAGTTTACTACTTACTCCGGTACAATCCCAAATTCCCAACATCTTTTGGTATGTCCAGACCATGTACAAGATGAGGGGTCTTTACACTGACTACCATACGCTTCACATCAAGACTTAAAAGGTTATCCTCTCTAAGGGCACTATCTCCTCACTAACGCCACTCCACTCAACCTTTAATGGTTTAATGCCCACACTGAGCAGAACCCAAAACAGAAGCGCTAACAAAGGCAGAGCCAAACCCAAAAGGGAAGAGCCAGGGGGAGCGGCTGCTGCTGCCCAAAGGTACCGGCCACACACCCAGGTGGCTGACAACGCGGGCTACTGTTTGGGTTCACTGCTGCACCCACCTCCCCGCCAGCCCAAGCACGCTGCGCGGGCAGACGCGCCAGGAACCACAGGCTGGGCTGGGTCGGAAGGGACCCCAAGGATCACGGGGTTCCAACGGCCCTGCCACGGGCAGGGCCACAGATCTCCAGGCATGATCTAGACGAGGCTGCCCAGGGCCCCACCCGACCTGACCTGGAGCACGCCAGGAACGGGGCACCCACCACCTCCCTGGGCAGCCCGCTCCAGCACCTTACCGCCCTCTCTGTAGGCTGCGGCCGCAGTACGACCCAGCCTACCGCGAAGGAGAGGCGCGGAGCGAACGGGCGCGGAGCGAACGGGCGCGGCGCTCCTGAGGCGCTGCCAGCCGCCGCGGCGCCGCCAGCGAACGCCTCCGCCGAAAGCATCGGTGGGCGCACGGCTACGAGCGGCCCGGCCGCCAAACCGCCGCGCCTCGCGCCCACCCCACACTTCCGGCGCCGGCGGAAGAACCAGGGCCTGATGGGAAGGGGGGAAAGGGGCCGCCAAGCATGCGCAGCTCCGCGAGGCGCCCGGCGAGGCCCCGCCCCTCAGTCGAGCGCCCCGCCTGGCCCCGCCCTCCCGCCGGCACGGCCCGGCCCGGCGCCGCCCGGCCCCTCCCCTGCGCAGGGGCAGCGGCTGCCACAGCCGCCTCCGCCGCCGGGAGACGCCTCGCCCGCCCGGCCCCAGGGCCGCCGACGCCCCGTCATGTCCGAGGCGGGCCAGGAGCTTGTCCACCTGGTGTGGGGCAAGAAGGCCGGGCCCCGCGGGCTGGCCGACACCATCTTCTGCCGCTGGGCGCAAGGTACCTGCGTGCGCCGTGCCCCGGTCCCGCTCCTCGCCCGGCCCTTCCCCCGCCTCGGTGCCTTGCCCGGCCTTCTCCCCCCTGGGGTTCTTCCCCGGCCCGCCCCGCCGCCCTTGGCCCACCTGCCCGGACACACCCACCGCTCTCCCCGCTGCCCTCGCGGGGCTCCGCGCCGCCTGTCTGTCCGGGTCCGTGTGTCTGTGAGGGGAGGGAGGCGCCGCTCCGCGGGGCGGGGGCCGCACCGTCCGTTGGCGGCCGGGGGCGGCTGCAGTTGTTTGCGGTGGGATTCCCGTGTCACCGGCGCCTCGGCATGTGGCCCACGGGGAAAATGATGCAGCAGTTTCACTTGCTAAATAACGTATTTTACGGCTCGGTCGGCTTCTGCTACAGATCTTCAAAGGAACTTACGGGAGAGGGGGGAGTCATTTCGGGGATAGATTTCAACAGCATCTTGTGCCGCAGTTTTACATAGCTCGTGGGAACGTGCGGATAACCTGAGGGGGGGAGGTCTTCCTTTTTTTCCTTTCCTTCTTTTTTTTCCTTTTTTTTTCCCCCCACTAACAGACTTCAGGCTTGCCAAAAGTGGGAACAGGCTGGGGACAGACGCACAGAGATTTATCGATTTATTTATTTATTTTAAACTGCTTCTTTGGCGATTAAAGGAGGTGCATACGTCTTTAGGATGTGGTAAGAGATAAAGCAACAATGACCATGGAACCTGGCGTATTTTTAAGATTTTTTTTTCCATGTTGAAATTATGCAACCTATACATAGTTTGTTTTTTAATGGAGACTTTTGTGTGTTGTTTCAAAACGGCGATTACAAGGTATAATACAGTGACCGATAAAAATTAGACAGGAAATCAGTCCATGTACCTGTCCTAGCTGAAAGAAGGGAATGTCAGCCTTCTTTATAGACTACTATAGACTTTGAAGAATTATTGTAATGGTTATGAAGAGCATAATAAAACACACACACACACAATCCCACACAGCCCCATTCTGGAGAAAATTGTGGAATTTATAGTTTAGGGGTTTTTTTTAAATGCATTCAGTTCTCAGGGTAAAGGGTGTTCTTAGTGTTGTTTCTTCCTTGCTCTTTTATCTTTAGCAAGAGTTTTGTCATCTGCTTAGTTCCAGTGAACATATGTGTAATGTTGATTTTGGAGCTACACAGCTTCTCTCCTGTCACAGGACACTAAGTACATTACCAGACTCACATCTTTTTGTAGGTTAATCTGTGTTCAGATAATTCACTGAGAAATACTGGGAGAAAAATGGCAAATTCCTTCTTAGGTTCTAGAATTTAGGCAGGTCCAGTAAGGCCATTACTTTTTTTAGTGAATTGATTATTTTTATTCAAATACAATTAATTTCTGAAATCCCTCTGAAGTTTTGGTAGTGTTGCTGTCTCAGTACAAGATTTTTGCAAAGTCAGAAAAAAGAATTGGTGTTTAAATGATTATTTGTTTAATTGCTGATGTTTGATTATTGAAATTGATGTTTTTGAGAGAGTTTGTATAGGAAATTTTAGCAGTTTCAGAATTTATGGAAATGTAGGTTGTAGTATCCCACATTTGTGATCCTATTAAAGATTAATGGAAGAGTTCTCTCATGTTCTTGGTGGATCCCAGAAAGGACCTGTTACTTCCTATCTCTCTTTAGGAAGCTATACTGTGTAGTCTACCTGTTTCCTCTTTAGTACAACCAATTTTGAGTAGTAAAAACATATGACACTAAATTAGTGTGTTGTTTGGAGGTCTTGTGCTAGGAATCAAAAAAGTCCATCTCAGCCCCTTATGTTGTGTAGCAGCATAATACATTTGTCCAACATTCCCTTTGTATTTGTTGAGAAAGTCCTGTACCATTTACCTACTGCCAAGGAGTTTTGTCACTGACTTACTAAGGTTCAAAAAGCAAGCTTTAATATTTCCAAAGACTTCAAAGGTTAAGGCTTTTGTCTCCCATCATATGTGCAGAAGAAGTCTAAGTGGTGCTTGCTTAAACAACTGGTTTGGTGTTGAGGGTTTTTGTGGTTTGTTGGGTATTTTCAAGAGTAGTGCCAGCACTGTTATTTTTCAGATACTTTCTGAATGCTGTCTGATCCTTTCTCAAACCCTTTGGAAGCTGAGAACTATAATTTACATTTAGAAAGCAAAGTAGGGAGTAGGGAGGTTGCTGAGGAATGTAAAACTTGAACCAGTCAGTTTCTCATTGAACATAGTAATGTTCCAGAAATCATTGTCATGCACCAAACTCATTTACAATCATATTTGCTTGGTCAAAACTGAAGACAGACTCATCTGTGGGCAGTTAACAGAACTGACGTAGCTAATGTGGGTATTCTGTTTGAAGTTGGTGACAGTAATTCCCTCAGTTTGCTGCACTGGCAACTTTAGATATATTGTTTTGATGCCTGACTTAACAGAGGCATGGCTGCAAAGCTGTTGATGCAGTTGGGGTGTGTTTGTTGGTTTTGTATCGATTTTTTTTTCTTTGTGATGTCAGCAGAATTTGCAGTTTGACCCTCCTGAAACCCATTTACCAGAATCCCCAAAGTGGACAGAGAGGAATGTAGTGCAAAGGCTCAGTCTGCACTTCCGTATTTCCTGGCATAGATACAGATGACTCGGGAAGGAGTTAGGAGGAGGTCTAAACCTTAAGGAATCACTCAATGTTAGGAGTGATTTTCTTCATTGTTTCAAGAGATAAATTCAATTCATGAAGTTGCTCTTAGCCCTACACACCTTTGAATGTCTGGCAGGTTTGAGCACAGCATCCTTTCAGAATTACCTATGCTTTTTTCTCACTGGTCTTAGGAAAGAAAGATAAGGGACAGTCTTTTCAAAATGTCTATTTAACTTCAAAAGCATAGTGTGAAGGTAACACTACTGTTTGCTTATGTATGCATAATGTGCAATGTAAAAATGTCTGTTTTATCTGGATCTTCTTCCAGGTTGAGAGCAGGGTGAATAGATCGATAACTTTCCGTTTCTTTGTCCCTTTTTTTCCCCCACATTTCCTTTTTTACATGCCTGGAAGTCTTGCTTCTGCTCCAGAATGTTCAAACATCACCAGACTGGCTTTTATTGAATCCTTGGTTGAGGAGCTAAGTCTTACAGTATTGTTTGTAAATCATTTCAACTGTAGTACTGTTAAAGCATAATCAAGTTATGGTTACTAGAAAATAATATATTACCAGACAAGTGGATACATTTTGAGCAAAAGGAATACACTTGCCATTCTTTGAAACTCTTAATCAGAAATAGCAGTTTGAAAAGTCCTCTGAGATTAATAATGTTTAATTCATTTGGGTGATGTGAGAGAAATAGTCACCAGTATCTGTATAATCGTTCACATTTTGATGTGATTTATAGAATATTTGCATTTGTCTGTTTTCCTTTTCTTTGAGATCCATATTAGTGCAAACTGTTAATCGGGAAGAAAAGCAAAGCATATTAAATTTATTATCCACAGTTATAGTCAAGTGTGGGTTGTGCAAACAGCTGGAGGAAGTGGATACAGCTATTGGCCCACCTCTGCCTACTTGTTCCTGCTTGTCTGCCATAACATCTCCTCCAATCTTTTGGTGGAACTGCTTTTGAAGCTTCTGTTTTACTGACACCAGTCACATTTAGCAAAGTAAACCTTAGCGAGTGGTCTTCAGGTCGTGGTCTGTGGACTGCCCTGAAGGGATTGGTAAAAATGGGGACGTTGGAAGCCAAATCTGCTGCCAGAAATTTGTGCATCGTGTTGACAAAATGCTGAGTTCTTCAATAAAAAGCTACTGGTAACTGCCAACTTAGACCTTCTATTTAAGTAGAAGATGTTGCTGCAGTTTAAGTAGATATTACTAATTCTGCGCGTAGGAAGTGCTCCTTGCTAACACAAGCCGTGCTACTACTGAATGTGCGGCAGCAGTAGCCTTTGGAAAAACAGCAGGAACACGCTGCTGAGAAGGGCTACCTAACAGCCTTCTGTAGGGAAGAATTTCTGTTCTCAATTTTATGCTGGTAGACTTTGTTCTCTTTCCTCCTTTGGTGTGGCATATTGGTTTTGGGGTAGTGATAGTGTATTTACAGACAAAATAACAGCATCCTGCAATTTTTAGACAGACTGTTAAATCCCTTTCTATTGTATGTGATATTTAAGTGGTTATTTCATGTACTTCCAAACGCAGAGTTGTCTGAAAATAGTGAATTCATTTGGAAGAACACAAAATCTCTTGTGAAGCTTGATGAATGGAAAGTTAGGATTTGGGACAGAATTAGAGTTTTTTTGAGGCACTGTGTCATTATGTGGAAGCAAGCCCTTTCAGCACTGTTAAACTGGAAGGAGAAGATCCTATTCACGGTGAAATGATGAGGTGTGAAAGCACACATTAAATTGTTAAGATTATGCCTTCTGGTTAATGAGCATGGCTGCTAATGTAGTCAGAATACACAAAGCAGTAGGAATTTGAAATGCCCTGAACACAGTTACCTAAATATTGAACCCTAAAGTTCTGTGCTGCTGTCTGTGTCCAGAAAGGAATATCCTGAAAAGACATTGTCCCTACTCTAAGAATGAATATGGTGCTAGGGAGTCCATTCCTTACTCTGGATAAGGCTTAAAGAAAATAAACAGTCTTGAGTGGCTATAGAAGCCTCTTTACCACGGAACTGATTCATAAGGTTTAGTCAAAACTCAAAAGTTTAATGGAGTGGGGGGTTTTTTGTGGGGTTGTTTTGTTGTTTTTTTTTTTAGGGGGGGATGTTTTTTGGTTTGTCTGTATTTTTATAAAGTTGTGAAAAAAAGCAGACATGTTGGACTCTTACCTTTTTTTCTGGCAGTGTTGCCCAGTTCAGTGGTAGTGCACCAGCAAATTTGGATACTGTACTCAAACTCTTCCAGGATGTTCTGTCTCTTTATCCACAGCCTGTTAAGTGGAACTTTGTTGTGATATTGCTGTAGTAAACGCTTTCTTTTTTGTAGGGGGGAAAAAGTTGTTCTGCTTCTGAAAATGTTAAGTTTCATTTTGTTACAAAAATACACTTTGAAAACCAAAAGTCATATGCAAAAATATATCTATCATTCTACATCCAGCTCTAGAGAAAGGATGAAACATTAAGTCATGTTGTAAACCTTGGACTTAGGTAATAATGGATTGTTCTAGTGTTTCTGTCAGGCAGTTTTTGTATCCCAGAAGAGAAAAAGAAACGGTTCCACGGTAAGAGGCTGGCTGAGCAGAGAACAAGACAAAAGAAAAACAAAACCCCACCGCAGCATCTTTGTAGCTAGCTTGGATCAGAGATAGAGCAAGTTGGGGTTTTTTTCTACTGTGGTTAATGTTGCATGCACTTCAGCTACTCTCCTTGTCTCTTTCATTCAGCTGGAATTGCTTCTTGCACAGAGTGAGAATACTGAAGGTATACAGTGTCCGTTGTAAAATCATAGAATTGTTTCTGATGGAAAAGACTTTTAAGATCCAAATGACAGTGTTAGTAATGTCTAGTGTCTTGGATGTTAAAATAATACATTTTTGAGAAATAGGCAAATAATAAGATGCAGGCAAACAGTCGGGCAGTCATAATAAAAGAATTAATGTTTTTTGTAGTGCTTTGAACTGTAATGTGGCATATTAGATGAAAGACTAGAGTAGGTAACCAAGTCATTTGATCATTTTGGCAAACTGTGGAGAACAGCCAAGAATTAGGTGTAAGAAAAGAAACGTGGGCCTTCATAAATGCTAGGTTTTGGGGAAATAAGGGTAATAAAACTTTATTTTGTGTGGTTAATAGTGGACAAAGGATATAATGACAGATTTGGGAATATCATGGTTATCATAACAAAAAATATTGGGCAATACAGTGATTATCAACAGAAATCTATATCTACTTTCTCCTCCACCTAACAGAAAGGTTAGAGCAGTAAAGCAGAAGTGATGTTGAAAAAATGAGGTCGATGGAGCATTTAATAGGGTTATAAATGACAAGGAAGACAAATGGTAATTGTACTATTTTATGTTTCTTATAGGTAAATAGTGATAATTATACTCATGGATAAAAGACAGGCACATTAATTAAAAGAAATGCATTTTGGCTGCATCACATTTCTCTTGCAAATTCATCTTGAGTGAAAAGAGCTGTGTGATATATATGACTGCTTAAGAATGAGAGAAGGCGAAATTAGTCCGGATCAGAGATGCTCAACTTAGTTGGTTTAAAGGCAAGTAGGTACAATTTCAGGCTGAGGTAGGCTTGAACTGGCTGGACTTCAGACTGCTGGTGTCTGAAATTTTACCTGAGCTGATTCAGATTTTATACAAGTTTTGTTTAACATCTAGGTAAAAAGAAATTAAGTGTTCCTTTGGGTATTTGAGTATGTGTTTTTTTTTCCTGCGGTTGTATTCTGTCAAATTTGTGTAATAGCAATTTTGCAATTTGTATTCGTTGTGGTGGATCACACTCTGTTTTCTTTATTCTTAGGAAGCATTTTTGAAAAGTAGGGTAGGATTAATCTGAGACAGTTCATGCGTTCTATAAGAAGCCTGAAGGACACGAAACAAATTCAAGGTTTCTTAAGCATGGTCTAAGTGGTATCACATTCAAGTATGTTTTCTCTGCGGTGGCTAAATCATTAAAACAACTAAAAAACCCTTTTATTGCAGTGTGTTTTGATGGCATGAAGCAGCGCTTTGAAGTAGAGCAAGGCTTACCTTTTAGTACCATAAGCCCGCACAAACTAATTCAGAAAGTTTAAAGGACTGGTGATATTTCTTATTAGAGCATGTTAACAAGGGGGTGAAATGACAGTAGTGCAAACTTTGGTTAAATTATGGACTCATGGAACTTTGTTGCTACGTTAGATGATGCCAGATCTAAATATGTAAGTATGACATGTGTCTGGCTGTAAAATACATCTTTGCAATGCACATTTGCACATTCAGTTAAAAAACCCCAAAGAAACACTGGAGCCTTGCTGTCAGATAGAGGGGAAACCCCGTGTTTTAAAGAACTCTGGCTATATTGATTCTGCTTTTTAAAAATCTCACATTTTTGTTTAACAGCTATAATTTCTGTGATGAAATAAGGACTACATAATACACAGCAGTACTCTTCTGCTTTTGGTGATGATATACCTGTTATTCGGTAGCGTGGAAGTTACACTGGAGGGATGCATTTTCCCAGTTCAAATATGGGTCCTTCTGATATGGCATCATGTAATGTTACAGAATTGGGAAATTGTGGGAAAGAAACATTGCATATTCTTTCCTCTGAGACTGTCACTGTTAAGAAAGTACAGGTGTGTATCCCATTCTTCCTTGCCCCTGCTTGCTTGCACTTGCTGGTTAGTTGCTGACTACAGTTGCATGGTTTCTAGATTGCATTGAACTAGAATCACTACAGCATAATCTTATCAGCACTTAAAAGAATAATGCAAAATACCATTCAGTGTGAGTTGCCATGTGTCAGATTCATCAAGGTAATTGTCCATGTATATGCATTTATTTATGCAAACTATAAATTACCATATCTTCAAGACAAGTTTAAGGGCAAGGTGGTAACAAACAAATTTGCTGTAATTGCTCTGGCATTTTGCTCTATTATGTGACTAAGATAATTCTGAAAAACAAATGCCTTAATGATGGAGGGGGAAAATAAGTGATCTTGCATCTTAGTAAATGTAGTGTATCTTCTGTGAAAGAACACCATTAAGAGGCTTGCTTCAGTGGTTACAAGTGAATGCTTGAGTTACTCAGCATATTTCAGTCTTAACAGGAAGCAGTGATAGGCCAAAAAATTAAATCAGTGGGAGGCATACTGTGCCCTTCATAGGGAATAGAAATCTATTGTGCAGGTTCAGTGAAGGTCTGAAGATGATCAATTTTTTTTTTTTACATACGTGAGACAAAATCTTCCCACTCATGTAAAAAATTTAATTGATTTATAAGAAAAAAACCCCATAGTCAAATAAAAACTATGGTCTAAGTATCCAGCCACATGTGCTCTAGTGAGTTTTACTGTTAAAATCCTTTTGTTTTTTCAAACTTTAGATGTTGGCTATTTCTGTTGCTCTCACCTGTATTCATAACTTTTTTTTCTTCTGTTGCATGGTCAGGGAAACAAAGTCTTGAAAACCATCTGATCTTTAAAGGTGTCATTTCTGTTAGAGGAGGAGTATACATAAGTATATGCTTGTTTACACGTTTCACTCGAAGCAGTCTTTTTTCATTTGACAGGATTTGTCTTTAGTGAATCTGAGTCAACTGCGTTAGAACAATTTGAAGGTGGCCCTTGTGCAGTGATTGCACCTGTACAGGTAAGGATCATTTATTCTAAGAATGGTTGAAAATTAGTAAACACAAAATTTGTTATTTTCTCTATGTTTATAGAACTAAAAATATATATTAAAATACTGCAGATCAGATGTATTTTGATTTCATAATTATAGTGTGAAGGAGACAAAAATCTCAGTTAAAAGGCAGAGGTGGGCTGGTTTTGAACTATAGTTTGGCAGAAATGGATTTGTTTGAGAAAGTGCAGCAGGTTGATCCAAGCAGAGGTAACTTTAAAGTGAGGAATGTAGGGTAAAGGGGAGAAGTAAAAGATCAGATGTGAATGTAAATCTAATCCCTTTTCATCTCTAAAATTCCCTGTCCTTAAAAAGGGTAATATCTGTGGCGCGATGGCTGCATTAGCAAACTGTGTTAAAGTACTTGACATAATAGATTTTCAAACTTAACAAGGTCTGCTATTTAAGAAAAACACAAATGTTATACTTTCAAAGTCCTAGTTAGCAGAATAATTGAAATATGTCAGGTGACTATTTTATTCTGGGTTGTTGCTTAGGATTTCACTTGTGCTTCTGGTATGTTTAACTGACTGTGACTGTGAGTTTTTGGTTTCTTACTCCATTGTATCTTATAGGCTATGTGTGTACTCTTTGAATTCTGTTCCTGGGGCAGTTCTGACTGCTGTGTCAATATATGACCTGTAGGCTGGATCTGTTTTGTTAAAGCATTTTGTCTAATCTATGATTGCTCTTCATTCTCTTAGAAACATCCTGTAGTCACAGGCAGACACTGGGTTATGGGACAGATTACTTTTTCTGGTAACCTGCTCTTGGCTCCTCACACACAGATCAAATTCTGCAGGTATATTAAGGTCTGATTTCAGGCCTTGCCCACTGATGGTGGACATATTACAGTCCTTTAGCAGAGTTAATCTGAACATGAACTGGAAGGTATCTGGGTCAGACAGCTGCCGTTGTGGAATTGTTTGCATCGCTGGTATGTGTCCTGATAGTGAGAAAACTCTGGTTTCCTCGAGACTCTAAGTGCTGGTCCTAGCAAAGGAGTTCACTATAGGAAGGAGCACCACTTGTTTGGCTTTAAACAAACAATGGAAAAATATTTTGTTAATAATTGCACTCTATAACATGTCTCTTCCTAGTTCTGTGGTCTTAAAGCCAGATGTAGAGTGTCTGATCTCTGATGTTAGAATTGCAAGTCTTACTTGGGAAGAGTGGGGAGAGTAAAGAATGGGGCCAACCAGATCCTTACAGGCAGTGCCATGTCTTTACCATCTGAAGTGTTCTTATAGACAGTGTTTTTCCAGTTTTATGTGTAGTTCAACTTCCTTGAAATTAGTTAAAGCATGTTTAAAAGTGAGATGAGTTCCAGATAGGAAGGGAGGGAGGGCTAAAGCAGATCTTGCAGTGCCTACTGCTGCTATGGATTATTAAGAAAACTGTGCAAAAGACCTGTGATGGGTGAGTGTGTGAGGGAAGAAGTGCAAATTGATGTAGCTATTTTTAAGGTGCTGCAAATCCCTGAAACAGCATCTAGTATTTAAAAAAGACCAAGACTGCTTCCCAAAGTTTCTTCTTTCTTTGTTCCTTCTCTGTGACTTAGAGTTATGCCTTTCCTTTTGTTAATTGCAATGTTAGTGTTGATGGAAAACAAAGCAGAGATATGGAGATGCATAGGGTTTTTTAATCTGATTTGTGAATTATGACTTGCAATGGTTAAAACAGACAGGTTTTTAATTACTAAAGGGGCATGAGTGACTAGAGTTGTCTTGCACTACTTATCAGTTATATTGCAAAATATTTCTACTTCCATTACTGCAGTCCTGTGTGTCTTGAGATGTTTATGTTTATTTGAAGTGTACTTGAGGTTTAAACTCAATAATGTTGAATGTAGGCGTGAGGCCACTTTGTAGTGAGTTTGAATGGAAAAAATCAGTAAGCAGCACAGGCTCAGGCTCTCTTACTGAATGATAACCACCTTGAAGCCCTTCTAATAACATGCAGAAGTGTTTTCGTACAGAATTTGTGACAATGTTAAAGTTGGTATTGTCTTGTACTTTAATATTATTTTTCTGCTTTGCTAACAAAGGCATTCCTTTTGAAGAGGCTTTTTACCAGCGAAAAGTCTGCTTGGAGAGACTGTCCAGGTACCAAGACCTCTTTTTTTCTTCTTTATTTTTTCTATTTTAAGTATTTGTAAAACATGTCCTGGTACCAAGAAACAAGAAAAAAAGTGTAAAATATTTTAAATTAAGTATTCTCCCATACTATTTAAAGAGACATACAGTATATATACTACTGTATCCCAGCTCCTAATTGTGAGGTCTCTGCCTGTCTCCAGTACTTCTGTGTTTTATAAATATTTGATTGAAATCTATTATAAGGAAAGGGAGTGGATTAGAAATCATATTAAAACACATTTTTCTGAAGACAGCTTTACAATTCTTTGGTCCAGAATAGTCAAACAGCAATTAACATTAATAATTAATAAGATAAAATTAATAAACTCAATTATTTAGATAACTTTATGAAAAATACACTAGAAGCTTATATAAGATACTGATTAGCAGCAACTGAACTCATGTAGGTTTTCTGATCTTTCAGAAGATGAACAGAAGAACCTTCTGTGTAATACTTTATGTGATATTTTGGAAATGGCTTGCTCTGATAATTCTGAGTCATACTCTCTGGCAACGTGGATAAGAGGAAAAACAACTGAAGAAACTGCTAGTATTTCTGAAAGTCCTGCAGAATCTAGTCGTCAAGAGGAACAACCTTGTAAGATGTATTTCTATCCTAAATTACTCATTGCATAGTCGAGTATTAAGGTTTTTTTGAGGGGCCGCTGCTTTTAATTATTACACAGATGGGGTTTTTGGATTTGTGATTTCAGTAGCTATAGAGAGTTTTTTGTCAGTTGTAGTTAGAGGCATTGATCCTTTTTTGCTAAAAGGAATGTGCTGTCACTGGAGTTCTAACATATGTGCTTCTCTTGAATTTCAGCGATTTCCATGATCTTTTCAATTTCATTTTGTAATTTATTTGTGTCTGATGTAGCTTTAATTTGGAAAAATTTAGATGCTTCCTAACACTGGAGGAGTGTTTTAACTTGTCACTTGTTTCATTTCAGAAGAGCTTTTGTAGGAAATTTTGCAAAGCTTTATCTGTTCAGAAAAATTCTGGATCTTGTGTTAAGGACAAATAGCCTTTTTCTCTTTCTTTGATTCTCTGCAGTACCAAAACAGCTTATTCATATCACCTCCTAGTAGAATAACAGAATTCTTTTTGTAAGTTAGAATTTTTCATTTACTTTCTCTTTGCAAATGTCTTGATTCCTTCATTAGCTGCTGACATCAAGTATTCAGTGATCATCATCTGTTGCACTAAGATACAACATTCAGTTATACCTAAAACTGCTGTGGAGCCAGGTCCATGGAAAGTTTAATTTGTGCACACATGACCATTGAGATGTGTATTTATTAACTGTTTAATAGGAGATACCTAACATGTTAAAAGATAAGCTTCTTTTTCTTTTAGTTCTTGTTCCCAATGTGTCCCTTAAGAAGTATGAAAAACTCTTCACATGAGAACATGCTTATACAGGTGCCATCTTTTGATGGAAGGAGTATGTTATTCAGCAGTTTGTGGCATAACTACAAAGTAAGAATTATACGAGTAGATTTACACGTGCACAGCTAGCTATAGCAATTAGTAGTGCTGGAGCTCTTTATGTTACAAGTCATCTTCATCTGCTACTATCAAATGCTCCATGAGCATTGTTTTTTCCAATTAAGAAAAAAGTACTTATAGAAAAAGTGTCTATGATGTTTGTGATTTCTTAAAAAAAGAATCGTCCTTTGAAGGATGATAACAATGCAGTTGTAACTCTCAAATTCCTCATTTCTGTGGATTTTCCAGTAGACTCTGAAGATCTTGCCTAGGCTATAAAGTTTCTTTGGAAGAGAAAGTGAAGTAGAGCGTACTTATCAATAGGCTTTTACTGTCTTGCTTATTAATATATTGCCTTATTCTAAGTAACTTTTAACTGTAGAAAATGTTCATCAGAAAGTCTTTTTAAATACATGCGCAATTAATAGTTATTCTCAACACTGACACTTAATGAACTAATCCATTCTATTAAATATCTACATTTTTCATATTTCTATACAAGTCTGCCTGACTTGTCCTTAATAACATGGGGCATGCTTAGGAAGAGCAGGATACCTTTACCATGAACAGTGCTTTTGTCATAAGCAGTGTTAATCTGTGGCATTGTTCATATTCCACATTCTCTGCCAGATGCTCAATGTACCTCATGTATGTATTCTGCAGTTCAAACAGCATTTTACCTTACACATGTGATGCAATACACGATAAGATATGTTTGTTACGGTTGAGCTTTTTTTTCTGTTTTCTGCCCTGCTATTTATCTTCAGACCATCTTCTTGCCTGGTGAGGTTTGGGACAGAGATGTGGAGAAGGTATTGTTAATAATGCAGAGTTCTTTTACTACTAGTGCGAAGGAATACATTTATTCCTTGCTTGGTGGCTGTAATAAATAAAAATAGAAACAGGTATTGTCAAAGTTGGTAGGACTTAATAGATGGGTTATGTGGGTAGAAGAGTATTACAGATACAATTCCACATGGTAGGCTACTGCTATTTGGGCATTGAATATGGGGATATATTTATAATAAAGCCAGGAAATAAGATTAGACATGGCATGTTAGCATATAATTTTAAAGGCTTTCTATACGACTGTATTTCTCATACAGTTCATGTTCTATTGCCGTTCATTCTTTCCCTCTCAACTAAGCCCTATCTTTATTTAGCCTTGTTTGGATTATTGATAGCTACACTTCTCTCTAGGATTTCTACTTTTTTCCCTTTGTTTCAAATAGTAGTTCTTTTACCATTTCACTCTGTTCTGTAGTAACAGAATAAAACTGCCTGTCATCCTGCTGTGTGAACAAAAGGTGGATTCGAGCACACTTACTGAATGCAACAGCATTTTTCATCTGCTTTTGTGGTGTATACCAGTGACTTGTTGGCCATGCGTTGGCTGTAGTAGTGCAAGTTCCCAGGTTCAAAGACTGCTTTATATTATTTAGTCCCTTTAACTTTCTGCTTGCAAAAACATACATTCTTGGAGCAGGGTTAGTTCCAGTAGCATTTTCTACAATTTAGATTCATTGTTTTAGATATATATAGATTTTTTTTTTTTTAAGTCCTAAAAATATATTTTCTTAAGTCTAGTTTGTTAACCTAATTTTAGCAATTCCTTGTAGTTTTCCAATAGACAAAAACTAATGCTCTTTAGACTACTGCTGACCAATTTCTGAAGTATAAAATGGAAGGATTCTGTTACTGGAGAATCAGTTCTATTTGCACGTAGTGCATCATTGAAAATAAAATCAGAAAGGGCATAAAAGCCCCTTCTGGAATTCCTGTGGGAAGAATTTATTGGTAGTATTAGCCCCAGCAGTTTCATATCTTTAATTAATTGTATGTAGTCAAAATTCAGTAGCTAGACAATCAGACATTATTTAAATATTGAACACTGAGTGGCCTTTATCAAAAGGCAGATCAGATTTCTATATTATTCTACTATCAGGAAGATTAAATCCTCATGAACATAGAGGGCATGAAAAACTGTTCCAGTCTTTAATATTTGAATGCCTATAGAATTTGATAATTACATAGCTGGCAAGTATAACTTTGTATTGATCCTAAACATTCATTTAATCTACTTGGTTTGGAAATGCTGTGAGGGGAACAAAGGTATAAAGCTTGTGTTGAACTTGGGAAGACACTAATGCTGTATTTTTTTTTTTCTGTCTTGGACACAAAATTGATTTGAAAGTCTATCCATTATTGAAAGAAAATAATAAGAATTTATTTAAAAACAAAAGTGTGCAACACTGTAGAGTAAATCTACTCATTTATAATAAATAAACATTAAAAGGGGGAGAACCCCACCAAATTTCAGTAACAAAACCATATATTCGAAGAAAAAATACAGCCTACTTACATTGATAAAATGATCCAAATAATCATGCTTGCTTTTCTAGGAAATAATACTTCATGTTGACCTGCAAAATTATATCTATAGTATGCACATGCTTGATGACTTTGTGACAGGCACATTTTGTACAAAATCAACAACGCAGTATTTGACAAATATTTTCAAGTCTACACACTCCAGTGGCTCTTTGCTTTTAATAAATTCATTAGTCCAAATAGAAATGTTCTCACTAATCTGTATGGTGGAATCTTAATGTTGCAGTAAATTAGTTTATACTAATCAGTTTAAAAACTAAATGCCAGGGGAGGATTAAAAATATCATTAAAGCTTGAAAGTATACTAGCTTGCTGTGTGTATCTTGTGTCATTTTTTGCCATGTGTAGTGCTGAAAAGTGTCTCTTGTGTATAGCTGCCTTGGCTGTCGAAGAGCTTGGCTTTGAGCGATTTCATGCATTAATTCAGTAAGTAATATGTTGGAACATTTAAAATACAGTATTTTGAAGTACAGTAATTCTCACAGCCCTGAAAGGGGCACGTTAAGGAACTTTTTCTGTGTTGCATACCAGGTTAAACGTGGATTTCAGGTTTTGGTTTGGGGGTTGGTGGGTTTTACCATTTAAAATGGAGTAGTATTTTGAGCATAATCATAGGCTTTAAAATAAACTGGAGCAACGTAATGTGCAAAATTGGCAAAATAACTTGTGTGTTTCAAGTGTATGAACACAGCTAGTTAAAGTTCATGTTTAAGATGATAATTCTCAATTTTTTATAGACAGTCTTCACAGTTGGTTCTATCTGAAATACTTGTGATATATATAAATATATATATATATATATATATATATATATATATATATATATACTGAAAAAATTGTCATAGAATCACATAACGGTTTAGGTTGGAAGGGA
The DNA here is from genome assembly GCA_022605575.1 of Laterallus jamaicensis coturniculus. Taxonomy (NCBI): domain Eukaryota; kingdom Metazoa; phylum Chordata; class Aves; order Gruiformes; family Rallidae; genus Laterallus; species Laterallus jamaicensis. The sequence goes on from JAKCOX010000008.1 coordinate 2,481,187, forward strand.
CCTCAAAGATCGTCTAGTTCAACCCCCTGCCATGGGCAGGGTCACACTCCGTGAGACCAGGTTGACCAAAGCCCCATCCAACCTGGCCTTGGACACTGCCAGGGAAGGGGCAGCCACAGCTTTTCTGGGCAGCCTGTGCCAGGGCCTCACCACCCTCACAGGGAAGAATTTCTAAATTAAAAAATTTAATCTAAATTTACCCTCCTTCAGTTTAAAGCCATTACCCTTTGTCATACCACTCCATGCCCTTTAAAACACTCCCTCTCCAGCTTTCCTGGAGCCACTTAAGGTACTGGAAGGCTCTATGTCTCCCTGTAGCCTTGTCTTTTCCATGCTGAACAAGCCCAGCTCTCACAGCCCAGCTTCATAGGAGAGATGCTCCAGCCCTTTGAGCATTTTTGTGGCCTTACTCTGGACTTGCTCCAACAGCTACATGTCTGTCTTATCTTAGGGGCCTCAGAGCTGGACACAGTAGTCATGTGCTGTTTTTCCAGATTTAAAACAACATAAGAAACATTTTTATAAAAATGTCTCATACATAAGACTGATTTTTTTTTTTCCCATATTTCAAACACTGTTCTTTTTGGGGTGTAAATAGAGAGCTTACAGTTCCAGTGAATTTACATTTAAGGGTAATAGGGTTTTTTTTCACGGTGAACAATTGTAATCATTCTACAAATTCCCAGAGAAGTAAAAAGCAACAGAACAAACATTTGACATGAGAAAGAGTTACTAATTACTACTAATTGAGTTACACCCGCAATAAGTATGGCTTATTGTATCAGTAGGAAATATAGCTTGTTCCTTAAACCCATTTTCCTATAAGGAAAGAAGAATATAAATTTTTTTTATAACTTTATCTGACCAAACCACTGCTCTGCCCTCCCCCTCCTTCCATCTCAGCCAGCCCCCAGTCTTTGGACTTGTGGTCCCCACTTCAGTTTTTCTCAGTCTTTTTCTACTGGAAATAAACACTGGCATGTGCCTCTAGAGCAAGCTGAGTGATGGGTTTCAGAATGGGCTTTGACTTGCATACTTTGTATGCCTTGTATTCTCTATCAGTAATGAAAGGTAGCGTTAGCCAGAGTAAACCCATCTATGGATATGTTTTTGCAGATGTTTGTTTCTTTTTAAAACAAGACTTACTAAAAGCGTGCAAGAATTCAAAAAGAAAATAATATGCCTAAATTTGGGTAAGATAAGCAGGGAGTGTAATCTAGCCTGAGTTAATAAATACTAATCTTTGTGTTCTGAAAAGCAGTATTTAGCTCTAAGTATCCTAAGAGATAGAAAGTGTATTACTTCACTGGAATCTTGATGAATCTCTTCCTTTCCTCCTCTTTTATTTTTCCTTTTTTCTTTTCAAATGTAGGTTCGCTGGGTGTTACCTATTATACAAACAGATAGTTTCTCAAATTTTAATGTACCACTCCTGGTTTTGAACACTTTGCTTTTCCAAAGCTAGAATCCTAACAAAATCAAATTCACATGGGCAATGTGCTAATTGCTCTGAAAGCCTTATCTGGTTAAGTGGAACCGTTGTTTTTCTCCACTGTTTATGGACTGAATGTCTTTCAGAACACTATATAATGCAAACATCATGTTGGTGACATACAGTTTATTCACAATTTCACTAACAAGTGTCTTACTGAATTACTCATTTGTACCACTCAACTCTTTCACAAGTGTGTGTAAGGTTATGGTTAGTTTGTATCTAAGAATTATGTTGGGTTTTTGCACATTGCTCCGTATTTATTTATCTTCTGATGGATAAAGGCTGATGACTACATGGCAGTTACTGTAACTCCAGAACAGCTGCCGTGTCATTCTGTATAGAACACCACTTTTACTCTGCTTTTACTCGGACGTTTTCATGCTAAGTATTAATAGTTGTTTGTGTTTTGTGGCACTATTTTAATACTTCATCTGAATACATTCTCCTTTTCTGATTATTTTGTTTGTTTTTAGCAAACGAGCATTCAAAAGCTTCCCTGAACTGAAGGATGCAGTTTGGGATCAATATTCAGTGTGGACAAACAGATTTGGAGTATTACTCTTTCTGTATTCTGTGATACTGACAAAGGTTTGTGGGTGGCTTGATATTTTTTGTGTGTTTTGGGTTTTTGTTAACAGAAAGCTTGATTATGTAACCCTTTTTCTGTAAAGGGTGAACACTAAATTCAAGTGATGAATGGAATCAAATCTAGATAAATGGGTGAAGTCATATCTTCAGGTTGCAATACATTTCCAGCATAAAAACTTGAAAAATCTCAGTTGTTGTTTTGGTTTGGTTTTTTTTCTTTGGGTGTCTCTTTTTTTGTGTGTGTTTGGGGGTGGGTTTTTTTGTCTTTTCCTTCTCTGGAAATAACTTGTTTATATCACTCACATTAATTATTTAGAGATAGAAGCATTTTTAAGTTTTAACTCATGTAAGAATATCAGCCTCTTTACTAGAGTCTGTTGTAAATATTGCAATTCATTTCTTGAGAGCAAAAATGTTTTTAATTTTTCTGCAGGGTATTGAAAACATAAAAAATGAAATTGAAGATGCAACTGAGCCATTGATAGATCCTGTTTATGGTCATGGAAGGTAAGCTGCAAAGTATGGTTGCTATCACTCAAAATAGGTTACTGGGCTAATTCATAATTTTTCTGTAACTTATCATCCTTTTAGGAAATTACCTACATCACAACAAAGATTAAACTACAACTTTATAATAGCTAAAAGCAGCTTCTAACATCGCATGCCTTTTTCACTGCTTACTCCATTTAATGCATCAGCTCTGAGAAAATGCTTCTTTTACTGCTGAGTTTTCAGAGGTGTAGTTCTCAAATTCAGGGCTACATTAATGTATCAAGTTGTTGGTTGAAAGAGTGGAGATCATATTGTTGTCCCTGAATTACAAATCCGCACTAATTAAAGGAATAGAGTTAGAGAATGTCTGCTTAGCTGTCTCAGTAATGCAATCATTTTTTTATGTGTTTGAGAGAACCACTTTTTCAGAAATAAATTGTATGTCCCTTTTAACAGGCTATTTCTTTCTGTTACATAGCCAAAGTTTGATCAACCTCCTGTTAACGGGGCATGCTGTTTCTAATGTGTGGGATGGAGACAGGGAATGTTCAGGAATGAGTAAGTTCATTATAATTTATACTTATTTTTAATATTTATATACTTTTAAGATGCTGACCTACAGATTTGCAGTATGGTCTGTTTCTGTTTTGATAATCTCTTCCTTCAGTGTCATGGAAATAAAACATACTTGCTCCAAATACCTGATTATATCAGTGAGTACAGCATTGTCAGCTGCAGGTTAAAATGGTAAGCTACCTGATGACCTGGATGATGGAAGGGACTGCAGTCTGCAACTTGGGATGGTTGTCAATATGCTAGAGAAAGAGCCACTGTTCATGGTCACCACATCAGACCAGTGAAATGGACTAACAGGAACCTCACAAAATTCACACAGATCCTGCATCTGAGATGGAAAAAGCCCCTGCAACAGCACAGGGTGGCGCTGCCTGGCTAGGAAGCAGCTTTGTAGAAAAGGATCCAAGGTCCTTGTGGGCAGTGAGTCATCAGTGTTCTCTTCTGGCAAAGGTGTTCACCTGCATCTTGGGCTACAGATGGATAGCCAGTGTGGGTGGAGGGAAGTGATGTTTCTTTCTTATGGGACCATTTCTGAAGTCATGTCTGGTTTTGTGCTCCAAAGTACAGGAAAGGCATTGATGTAGAGGAGTGAATCCAGTGGAGGGTCATTAAAATTATATGGGGATTTTGTGTTTTTTTACATTTCATCTTGCAGAGAAGATGATCTGAAAGCTGAAACACTTTGAATTCTGAAGTGTTTACTTCCTCTCTCCCACTGTTACAAAGTCCATCTCAGGTTCATCAGCATGTTTTTAACAAGGATTTTTCATCATCTAAGTCATCACTGAAAATACTTGGACTGAGATCCAAGGCAGATCCATACAAGACCTGAATCAAAATGCTCTGATTTGACAATGAACAAGCAGTATAATCTTCTTTGAGACTTTTTAGACTTCCACTTGTTTATGATTCCATACAGACTGTACACAGCATCACGTACCAGAATGTCATTTGGGTATTGTATCTAGTTCTGCTATTTGGTAGACTTCTTATCAGGGCATTCAGATTGGATTATTGCAGTCTATTATTGATGAGCCCATACTGCCTGCTTTTCTTTTTTCTCTTTGCTTTTTTTCCCCCTTGTCCTTCTAGTGCATGCAAAATGATTACTAATTTGTTTCAAGACCCGTGGAGGTTAAAATCATCCTTTCTCCTGGGGTTTTTCCTCTAGCTTTTTTGTTGTTTTTGTTAGGGTAAGTACCCCCTTTTCCCTTTTCTAGGCTCCTGACACCTCCTTTATCTTTGATACATAAGGTAATCATTAACGGTTCAGAGACTTACTTTGTCTAGCTACTGAAGTGTTACATAATGAATTTCATTAGGATCTACAAGCTTCAACACATTTCCTTATTTACAGTTTTTAGCCAGTTTCTTTTTTTTTTACAGTTGACACCATTATTTTATTATCAATCTTCTTGAATATATTACATCATTTATCTTTTTGTGAATTAAAGCAAAGTTTTGGTTTGAATACTTGTATTTTATCTTTTCATTTAATTTTGTGTTTTATCAGTGAATTCCTGCCCCAATTCCTGCTGCATATATAGAACATTGTTGTCATTTATCCCCTCTCCCCCCCACCACCTTTTTAACCAGCATTTGTTGTAATTACCCTTCCTGGTTTTATCCATGTGTTCCTTCAGTATTTTTAACTGTTTCCATTTGATTTTTAGATTGTTTCCTCATTTTGTGATGTTAGATTGCAGTCAACCTGAGTTGCTCTTGCAACTTTCCATTATACTGGTAGACCTTATTTGTAGTTATCCAAGTTGGGACCTTTTCTTTTCTGAAAATACTGAGCTTTTTTTGCAGTAGGGCTGCAGTTGTCAAAATAACAAGAACGGAATGTGTCCGGTCCCTGTTTGCTGAAGTTGGCTTGACATGTGTTTTTTCTGGTTTGGTTACCAGTCACATACTCCTCTGCTCAAGCAACTACAAGTTGGGAGGTTTGACACCAGTATTGTACAGAGTTGATTGCCAGTGCTGCTTGATTTTATCATGTGTGTAGAAAGAGATTTCAGGTATTTCTGTGATTAGGGGTAATCAGTAGGTGAAATTCTGAAACCGAGAAGCAGGAGTGGTATCCCTGGCATGGGGGAAAGAAAAGTGGTGCTGAAGGGTGGCAGAATGCAATGGATGTGATGTGGTTTGTGGCGTATTTGCAGGGGCAGCAATGAAGCAACAGGGAGAGGATTTAGCTGCAATGCAGGAACAGGAAAAATGCTGGATAGGTGATGCTGTTATAAGTATACACATTTACTTAATTTAATTTTTTTAATTGCCTTATGTTTTTATTCAGAAGTTACATAAAGACACTTTCTCAAATGCTTAAATAAGCAATTTTTGATTAATTAGTAAATTTCAAGAATTATTTTAAAACCATTTTAACGTTACTGCCAATAATTTTATCCATGACAAAGAACATACTGAATTACAAACTGGAGGAATCACCAGGTAGTTTGCAGACTGTGCTCAGAGCTCTGACTCTTACAGTATTGCATATTTTCCAAATAGGGTAGGAATGGTTAACTGGCATTTTTCTTGGCCACTACTAGTACAAATACCGGTGAAATGGCCATATTCTTTGACTGTCTGCATACTGCCCTATAAACCTTTTTTCTTACTCTGATTTTTTTTCTTATTCGTTTGCCACCGTTATCCACGGAAGGAAGATCTGTGGAGGTGGATTTTTATTTTTTCCTCCTTTTTTTTAAAGACAATTATTCTTAGAGGAAGAGTAGCAATTTAGTATGAATACAGATAATGCTGTGGGACTTGCTTTTTCCTAGGGCCAAAAAATTGAGGTGTTTCATGTTGTCACAAGGTGGCGATATTCTGATACGGTTGGTAGCAGTATCATTACATAAAATCATCAGGCGTTTGGGCCTGACTTTCTTTTGAAGACTCCGGTTTTCTCCCTTTTTAGAATCATAGAATATCCTGAGTTGGAAGGGACCCATAAGGATCATCAAGTCCTACTCCTGGCTTGACACAGGGCCAGCCAAGTCAGAGCATGGGACTGTGTGCATCCTTCAGGTGCTTCTTGAACTCAGTCAAGCTCGGTGCTGGGACTACCTTCATGGGGACCCTGTACTTTGCAAAATACTTTTTTAAAAAGGAGAAACTAACTTTCTGACAAGGGGCAGGCATATTCATGTTCTTAGATGATTTTCAGTACTATCAGATCTTTTCCAGGGTTGTTTTTTCTTTCTGTGGTGTGAGGATATTGACAGGGCAGGTAGTCTTCGTTTGTTTCCTCATAAGTAATCTGATTTTTGCTTTTGGGTCTGTCTTCTCTGCTGGAGGCATGGGTAGACCAGGGGCTGCAGGCAACAGTTAACCTTTCTTTCTGTGTATTTTGACTGCTGGTTATTCAGGTTATTCACATGCTGTGGTACAGTCATAGTGACAATCCCAGTTCTTTCTAGTTATCAGATAGAGTTCTCATCTAATTATGTGTCAGGGGAAGAAAATCCTTCAAATCTGGGAGGGTGGGGGGTGTGTTCTGAATAATTTTTTGAATAGTAAATCATACTTATATGTGACTTTGTTGTTTTGTTCCACATATCAGCACTTATATCTGAAGCCTTTATTTAGCAGACTGCACATTTTAAACTTTAAGAAATACATGTGATGTGTTTAAAATTATTACTTTAATGCATTGTTATTTACTTCTGCTATTCATTTTCTCTTCATCACAAATATAGAAGTACTATTTCTGAGCAATAGCTATAGTTTGAAGGATCCTTCACTAGTTTTTTAATTGCACTAGCTCCCTTACCCTCAGCTCAAAGGAAGGATGAGTTGTTTCATCATATGTAAATTTATAGCAACAAAGCTATAAATCAGTGAGGTAATGGGGTTCTGCAAAGTGTTATCTGTGCACCCCTGCATATTTTAATTCCAAGGAAGTTTGAAGATAATCCTTGAAAGCATGGTTTCAGGTGAAAGAATTCTGCGCTGCAAAAAGAGCCTTTATTAGGTATAGCTGACAACTTCAGGCCACAAAGGTACTGAGCAAGCTGGTGTTTTTATGGGCTTTGGGTTTTGTTTCTGGAGTTGGTTTGGGGAGTTGTTGGGGGGATGTGGTTTGCTTAATGGAAGAAGTTAAACCATTACTGTAATAACATCTACACCCTTGCAAACTCAGGGAGGTAAATTTGAAGTTGGTGAAGGAAGCAGGGCATACCATGCCTAGTGTTCTGAGTTGCAATGAAATTCAGAGTTCATTTCTGGAAGTACAGAAATCTTAAATTTCTTTCAGTTGCTATGGTCCTTGGGCTTTAGCTTGTGGATAAAGACATCATAGTCTTATGGTGTTGTATCTGAGTGATCCACTTTAAAAAATGTGGTTGAGAATTAGTGTTTTAGAAGGAACTTTGAAATACAGAAGTTAACGTTTTCTGAAAGAAAACAAATACAGATCTTGTTAAATTGATCATGGTGTTTGTTCCATGCATATTTTCAGGATGAGGTATGTGCTGCTCTTTGTTTAGACACTATTTAGGGACCTAGCAGAGCTGTTTCAAGTAGACAGTACTTGCACTGTTGAGATGATGGAGATGTAAGCCCTGAGCTTCTTCAAATCCTTACGATTGTAGCTAGGTCTGAATTTGGAAGTGCTTCCTTATTCCTTAATAGAGAGCCTCAAATAAGGCTCTGTAAGTGCTCTTCCAATCAGTAGTACGTACATACTTCAGCTGTTCCTGACAGCTCTGTGTGGGAGAGAGGGAGCTCTATGATACATTAAATGAAAGTCAGTAGAGAAAATCAAATCGAATGGATGCTTTCCTTCCTGCTAACAAAACTATTATTTGCAAAATTATGTTTTATTATTCAGAATGTGAAATTATTAACATAAACATAGCCAGGAACTCTTAAAAAAATAAAAGGAAGAAATACATAGATGCATGTATACAAGCTTTCCCCCTTCAAGATAGCTGTTAATTTTTTCTGAGAATAATTTTGTCATAAGATACAAGTACTTGATCTCTGAAACAACAACTTTTGAAAAAAAGGAAAAAAACAGTAAACTTTCAAAACCACCCATTTGGCTCCTCATATTTTATAGAGAGGGAAATTTTTAAACCTTTGTAGTTTTTTGACTGTACCTTGATGATTTGCCATTGTTACTGAAACTGCATGACTTTTTAAATTGTTATTGTTGCTTGACCAATTTCGAAAGTAAGAAAGAATGTCTTGTGAGAGCCTTTGCAGATTTTTCTTGAATAAATTTTGTGTTTTCCTTTGAACAGAACTTCTTGGTATACATAAACAGGCAACAGTAGGCTTTTTGACACTGATGGAATCTCTGAGATATTGTAAGGTAAGCTGTTTCCTGCATCATTTAACATTTTTCTTTCATTAAGCTTCACTGCATTCAGTTAAAGATACTAACTTTCAAAGTGTGTTCAAATTGAAAATAATACTGTATCAAAAAAGATAATGCATTTAATTGAATAAATGCTGTTTGATGATCGAATGAATTTCTAATTTAAATAGCAATTTAATATGGTTGGTTAGAATCTTAGGATTTTTACTAAAATAATGTTTGATGCAACTTATGTAGGCAGTTATAAAACTCTCAGGTCCCAAAGTGGTGCTGTTGTGAATGTTGCAGTTGTATTGTTCACTTTTTCCACTATCACTGTTTTCCATTTAAAATAAATAGCCATAAGTAAAAATGGTAAAAGGACTATTAAGCAAATGTATTCCGAATATAATATATTCAAGACCTAAAAGCTACTTTATATATTCATCTGTGAACATCTGAAAGTAACTGAAGCGCAACCTAGTCCATACTGTTCCTGTTCTGGCACAAAATTCCTTGATTTAAGGTTTGCATGTGAGAAACTTTGTACTTTGCAAGCACTACTTCTGAAACAGCATCGATCCTGTTAATGTCAAAAGGCTTTTTTGGTGTTTGCTTCCCTTTCAATCTCTATTGAAGGGAACTTAGCTCAGGTTTAAAGAGGATTGTGTAGTTTGCAGAACATTGGTGTAGTGACTGTAGCTAACTGTCCATTTATTAAATAAGTGTCAATTCTGAATTGATTCTTGTAATTTTTTAGGTTGGCTCCTATTTGAAATCTCCAAAATTTCCCATTTGGATACTTGGCAGCGAAACACACCTCACAGTCTTTTTTGCCAAGGTATGTTAGCTGTGATTTCTGGTAACCTCAGGCAGATAAACACCGCATAAATTCAAACTTCAGATCTTGCTACAATGTGAGTTTCCTGTGGCTTTAATGTAAAAATGTACTCACCAAATTAATTAAGCCTTTCCTTGAAGGCAGAGTTGTTCAGATGATTTAATATCTCATAAATTTCTGTGAAGTCTTTCAGTTCTGGCTTAATTTATTGTGCCAGGGAAGGGTATGATTTAGAACACCATAATTGGGATAAGTATTGTCTTAAATTTCTATAGCACATGAGAGAGAGAAAAAGGAAATTGTTATGTGTGGGTGTCTCTTAGCAGTTAATATCCCTGACAGTACTTTCACATGGCTATCCTATAAACATACTTTTTTTTCAGATTGAAAATCGCTATTAGGACTCTTACGATAATTCCTATATTTATTCTGTCAGATATGTACTGTAACCTGTGGAACATATAAAATGCTTTTGAGACAGAGTTCTTAGTTTAATATTTTAGAATGAATTTTATGAGGAGGCAATTTTCATTTCTTTAGTGAAGATTGCAAGTTCTTTTCTTTATTTTTTATTTCTACAGAAAACTTGTTTCTGATTTGAAAATATTTGATGAAAATGTGAATGGTACTTAGGACTATATTTATTGGTATTTATTAGAAGCTAACTTTCCTATACTTAATATCTTCCAAATGAATGAATATTCTATGTATAAATCTTCAAAATAAATGTTAGAACATATGACAAAGCCTTAATTTCTTTAGCTGTTGAATTTCCTTAAGGAAAACTTCAGCCTAATCTTCAAAAAGAGGAATCCTGAGTTAACCTCAAGCACAGGGGAGCTGAGTTAGCCCAGATGAGCTGAGTTAGCTTGGGCTATTTTCCACACCACCTGACATCCTTCCCCTCCCCACCCCTCACCCCTCTGTGAGAAGTCAGAGATTCTTCTTACAAAAACAAATAACCCACCGCAGTGCATTGGCAGTTTATGGACAGTAGTATTTCTTTACCTTTAAATTAAAAAATACCTGTTAAATTAATTTGTCTTTGTTGCACAGTGAATATTTTTTGCAGATTCTGATGTAAATGCTGTGCTAGGACGTCCTGAATTCCTTGTGTCTGATAAATGCTCTTTCTTCCCTACTCTGTAGTAATAGAAATATGCTTGTCCTCCTTTGGATATTTATTTTTTGCCTTGCTCTCCACAGTCTTTCCTAGAGAAGTTTTTTATTTCAATTTCCAAATTTTATCCACAATTTTAATCAATCATACAATGGAAGTCAGTACCTCTTGGTCGAGATAGCTGTCAGATACAGATACATGTAATCACTCTGTTACACAAGTCAAGTGCACCTGACCAGAATGTTATTACACCTTCAAATGTCTTGTGTCGACAGAGGCCATTTCCAAATAGAAATCAATTTCTAATACTATTTCTTTTTGGATATTGAGGGCTGTTTGCTGGGTTTAAAGTAACTGGGCATCAGTATCTGGTTCCTCCAATATAGCCTGATTCCTCTTTCTTCACTGAACTCCACTTAGGCTGTGGAAAGCTTCAGCGTGTGATTAGTATCTTAGGAGCTAAAAAGCAGGAGAAAGAAGCAGCAGGGGTTTGGCAAAGAATTTCTGAGGAATCTTTTTGATGAAGTAGGAGCTGAAGGTGTGTAAAAGTTCCAGGAGTCCTTGAATATGTGCTTTGCATGTCTGACTTTGCCCTTTCTAAAGTAAAGGTTAGTGAGCATTTCGGGAGATGTCAGCTACAGTAGAAATAGGAATCATGTTGGAAATCTATTGTGTTATCAGTTGAAGCTATGTGCCAAAAACTACAGTAGGAAACTTGAATTCATTGCCAGTGGTTAGTCAGCAAGTCGTTAAAGTAATTGTGTAGTTGTCTAGATGTTAATTGATACTGAGGATATAACTTCTAGCTCGATGATGACCTGGAGTATATGAGTTGGAAGAAATCTGAAGATTTCTGAAGAATGCAAAGGCAAAAATGGAGTGTGATGCCAAAAGCAGTGCATATTAAGTTTCAAAAAACTGAGATACAGCTTTGATTCTTTCAAGTTGCATCTGATTTACAGGAGCCTAAATGCTTATCTTTAAATAGAAGAAGATTAGACAGTTACTAAGCAGAACAGTAGTCTCTTCTGTCGTTAGCTGAGTAATTGGGCCTAGAAACTTAGAGAAAAAGCCATCTTTCTAGGTTACTGTCACTGTGAATGAACAGTGAAGGAAAATCAGGGAACAGGACAGAATCTTCATTGCTATCTTGGGGACTTTTCTTCAGCGTGGAGATTCAACAAAGAAATTTTAACTGTGGAATGAAAGATCATCCACCTTGCGTTTCTGTTTCCTAACATTTTGAATTTAATAGGATAGACAACTGTTGCTGGCTGCCAGAATGCATTTGTATTACACTACATGTGGAATATGCTGTAGCTGTGACTTTGAGAGAAATCTTTTTCAGTCATACTTTCTAAAATAAATGAATCTGTCCATAGCTGCCATTCTAAAACTTTAGCTGAAATTCACTAAAAACGTAGAATGAGCAAAATTACAGCACAGTGTATTTGGGCTGAAGTTCACACAGCTTAAAGTGAAAATAAAGAAATGGACTAAAGTGTATTATTGGGCTTAAATTCTCTTGTAATTGCTGCTGCATGAAATAGCCTTAAATAGTGACAGCTGAATCAATTCCTAGTTTTAACTAAAGTTTGCCAGTGGCTCAACAGTTTCCCACATTACTAAAATAAAAAAACCCTTCTATTATCTGCATTGTCTTCACCTCCACATCTTGATGCTCAAAAGTCATTTGTTATGTATAGAAATATTATTAGCCTCATTTTACTGCAAGGAGTTGGAGGTAGAAGTAAATTACTTCAGAAGTAATGTCTTCATTTAAAACAGCAATTTTGATTGAAGCATGTTTTACTGAAGAGCATGTCAGTAGGCTTTCTTCCTGGAACTCAGCTGACTGGTTGCCAGTTATTTATGGTTAGATATTTTGGAGGCAGCCATGCAGACACAAGTTGAAATGCAGTGGTCAATCTCCTATACAAAACATGGAAATATGAGAATACTCATCAGGATGTTTTCATCCACCATCACCTGCTCCAGGGGAAGTGTTCTTTCTAGACAAAAGAAAAAAGAATCTGGTAGCAACTGAAATGAAGCTTCACCTCTCATCCTCCATATCTTAATTTCTAAGGTAAACTGTATTGAGCAAAAATGCTTGTTCTGCAGAAGATTATGTTATGACATTGGAAAGGAGATAATGGTCATTTGTATCACCCAAGTAGTTAATTCTTTCAGAACTCTGATAATTACTTGTGTAGTAATAGAGGTGAAAAAATGTGTGTGAATGGTTGGGAAGGGGGAAAATGTTAGCAGGGAACTGTTAAGTAGTATCAGCATATTTTCTTTCTTTCAGTTGCAGCTGTGTGTGTATAAGGCCATAAAGTTGCTTGATGCCTGGCAATATAAATTTAACATTTATTGAAAAAATAAGGGTGGCTGTTACTCCCAGAGGTCATGGACTCTGCATTTGCAGCAAGGTGGTTTTTCCCTGAAAAAGTGTGAGTAGGTAGGTTCTTCATAGGCGTCTTAATCCAGGCAGCTGTAACTTCTGCCTCTCCCTGCCCTCCCTTCCTTTCAGTAAGGAAACTTTCAAATGGCCTCGAACCAACAAAAAATAAACAAGGAGCTTTTATCTGACACTCTTAAGTATCTGCATGTTCTGTCAGATGGTGCTGATGCAAATAGAGAGTATTGTACATGTCCCCTAAAAATCAACTTTTAATTTAAAGTCTTTTTTTTAATAATTATTATTATAGGGAAAAGAGAGCATGAGAAGTGGGGCAGCTCTGAATTATTAAATGTAAGGATAAGGCTGCAGTGCTCTGGATCAAATGGTTCTTAGTTGCTGTTATGATACAGGAAGTTATGGCAATCTGAGATTATTCAGAGGAATTTGAGGACTGTCATAGTGTGGTCAGACATCGTATAAAAGAATTATCAACAGGTTGAAATGCTACAGGAAGTGTCATGAGAAATTATTTCAGTGCAAACAACAGCAGGTTGATAGCTGCTTTCTAAATACTGTCTGCTGACATGCAAACTGGCTTGGTCTGGAGGTTTGAATTCAGGATTCTTAGAAAGTGAGCAGACAGCACGGAACAAATGTCTGGTGATGGAAACTCCCTGCGGGGACACTTCAGAGCTGTGCCAGTTTTCCAGAAATTCCCTTAGTCTGTTCCGAGGTCCTGGGGAGCACAGGCCACAACAGGGTCTGCTGTTCATTTTCTATTACAGCATTGTAGCATATCTTAGACTTGAAGAATCAGATAAGCAGAGGAAACTCCCAGCTGAGACATCTGAATAAGTTACAAATTACTGTTTTCAGGGAGAGTGTGCCTGTTCTGCTGTGTTAGGATTGGATTTACAGTTTCAGATTACTGTTTTTTTTGTTTTTCTAACTTTGATCACTGTAACCTGTTCTACATATTCTCAGGGCCTTTTTTCATCATCCTTGATAGTGTTCCTCGGAAGAAAGACTATTCACTTCTCTTCCTAAACAATCTTTTTGATCAAAGTTCAACAGAGGGACACCTGAGCAAACATTGACGCTGCTATAGGAGATCCTGAATTTGGGTCAGTGGTGTCTGTCAGAACTGGAAAAGGAGGAATGTTATTAGGTACAGTATTTAATCTCAGAACACCAACAGAGAATGTCAGAAAGAATGAAAGAAATTAAGATGCCTGTGTAAAAATTCAACCATTACTAGTATGTGTTAACATCTCTGGCTTCTGCAGAAGTAACCTGTGTATATCCAAATGAGTTATACCTATCATTGAACTTAGGATAACTGTGTATCCCATAACAGTGAATAGCAATTATGAGGGTGTACTGCTTGGATCGTAAAGAGGTCATGAGGTTTTCCACTATTAGCTCTTAGTGTTGAGACATAGAAATTGTAATATAGAGGCCATTAAACTCAGAGACGTAAGGCTCTGGCTGTTTATTTAGAGTTTACCATCCCAAAAGAATTGTATTCACTGTGTTTACCATGATTCTTTGACTAACTCTAGCTATTTAGCCATATCTATGTTCTTTAAAGTTTCAGAAAATTTTTAGCATCCATCCCATTATATGCAGCTTTCACCGTGATCATTTAAGGACGATGTTCATGGTTGACTGATACAGCCCATGAAATGTAATTGTCTATGCCCCATAGCAAATAAGCAAATTACTTCCTTTTGGAAAAATACTTCTTATCCATCTGTTTTCTTTCAGAAGGGGAGATTCAGTTTTTTATATGAGGTAGTTGAGAGTAGAGCTGCTTAGATGATATCACTTTTCATGTGTTTTATGTTTGAGTTGTTCCAATTTTTGTGTTCCAATTCTTTCTCCTGAAACATTATGCATTTTGATACTGGTTTGTGCTGAGGTAGATGAGAGAATAACTTTGTACTGACTCCTTGCACGTTGTTTCCAAGCCTAGCTGAAGACTTGTAAAATGGGGCAGGGGAGTAATTCCAGCAATTCTAATAGGAACTTTTGAGCTAACAAAATTTAAATCTAAAAATTCAGAATAAAATACTACCACTTGTTGGATGAGATGCCCTCTGAAATGAAGGAAAGGATGAATGAAAGAAGAAAAGCAAGAAAGCCAGTGCAATAAAGAAAACCTTTTCTAGATGCACGAATGAAAACTGAAAGAATTTCCTATGAACTGCTAAGCTCTCAATTTAATACATTGTAGGAGGACTTCTGAATTGGAAAACTTAGGAAGTAAATATGCTTCAGTATTGACCATGAAAATCACATTAAACATTTTTAGAAAAGGTGTATTCCTTAATGGCTTCAAGTCTATTTTAAATGCAATTGGGAAGTAAAAGGATTCTAGTAGTCATGTATTTATTCAATTCCCTTCGAAGCATATGCTCTGTTTACTTTCCATTTCCTGAGTTTGTGTTTCACTTAGTTAAAGAACAGATTTTTGTCTGATTTTTAAAGATTAGCAGTAACCTGTTGGAATATCTTTGAGGCTAATGTGCAGTCATCTCCATGAAACAATATTTTGACTACAGTTTAAATGGCACACTTTTTCTGAAAGTTAGCTGTTTTTCTTAGTGGAATAGCTTGTAGTAGTGAATGTGTAAAGTACCTCTTGTGAAAAATGCAGCACAAAGCAGCACAGAAATGGCAATTCATGTACAGTCCATTTGTAGGCAGAGCAGTCTTGAGGAGCACTTCTTGCTTCCAAGTCAAAGCATGTTATGCAAGAGCAGACCTTCTGAAGCCTGTCATCCAGCAGCTTGTCAAAGAAATATTCTTAAATTTTCATTATTTGTTTTCACTCTTTCCATCACTGTCTTTCATCTCTCTTTCTCCCTATCCCATGTATGCAAATACCTGCTGTAGTAACCCACCAGTTGTCTCCTGCAATGGCCCACCTGTGAGGAGCAAGGCATGAAGCCACAAGTCTGGGCTTGTGCCTCTAGTGTTTGGCTGGTTGCCTGCCTACTGCCCACCACAGCGATTCACAGCAGGGTTCTGCCCTCCCTCTCAGTGGGCGCACAGACCCGTGCAGTTCTTTCCTGCCTGGCTTCCAGTTTCAACAACCATTTGTGAGACCCCATTCCCTAAAATTGAATGTAAAATTGAAATCAGGCAATGGATTCAGAACTCAGCTGGAGAGACGGGAATTGGTTTCAGAGATCCTATCAACTTTGTTTTCTTAGGAAACCATTTTGGACAAGGTGTTGGCATGAAAGCCACTGGTTATACCATGGAACACTACACATTTTTCTCTCTAATACAAGAGTTAATAGCTGATAAACTCGGTATTTCTATATTGTCTTTAGGCAAATTTTAAAGAAGAAAGTTAGTATTACAATAGGGAATTCTTCCACTCATGGCAAACAGTGGTAGTGTAGAACTGTAAAGCAGTGTGAACACGTTTCATTTTCAAAGTCAGCTGGTCTTTCAGAGTAGAATCTTTGTAAAAATACGTAGCCAGGGTTTCAGAGTACCTTAGCCATTATGTTCTGCTTTTAGTTTGTAGAAAGAGCACTTCTGCAATGTTTTCATTAAAACTTATGAAGACTGGGTTTTGCATCTGAGGGCAAACATGGGATCTTAAAATAACCGGTACTACTGATGAGAACTTTTCAAAGTAATATGAAGTGACTTGTTCGTGTATCATAAGAGCCAATGAGTGGAACATCATTTTTGGGACATGTCGTACTTAGTATTGGAAATAATTACTATAATTAACTGTTGATGGGATTCCCTTATAAGGAACTTTGAATGCATGGGATACATCAAAATACAATTTGTAAGGCTGGGGTGGGGATGTATTTTGGCACATATAATGAAATACCGGCTTAGGCGGCTGAAGTATGTTTTTGTTAGATGTTTGTCACATTTCAGCTTTGCTGCTCAAAGGGGGTATGTTACTTTTCAATGGACTGGTTGAATTTTTAAAGTTTTCTGGATACTGTAAATGCTAAGTTAGAGGATGAA
Organism: Laterallus jamaicensis coturniculus; assembly: GCA_022605575.1. NCBI lineage: Eukaryota > Metazoa > Chordata > Aves > Gruiformes > Rallidae > Laterallus > Laterallus jamaicensis. Next base: position 2,498,019 of record JAKCOX010000008.1, read on the forward strand.
TGGGATTTGTATATAGAGGATTAAAATCTTGCATTTTTAACTATTTATAAGACAACAATCTCAGTGACAAGTTAGAATTATTTTGAAGATGAGGGGTGTGTTTTGGGGCCATGTCTCCAGGACAGGTAACTTTTCTAAGTTTCCTCCTGGAATGATTTGCTCTAGAGCATCAGTAAATCTTATTTCATTAATAAAAAGCACTAACGTGTAATATTTAGCAGGCTTTACTATATTTAAAAGTTCAGTTGAAAGACATGGAGAATTTTTAGTATTGAGTAATGCATTCAGTGGCTTGGTCCCTAAATTCTTCCCATGTATCCATGCACCGGAAACAACTGAGAGCCTGGAAAATTAAAAAGACAATAAGTCCCCACTATTGGCAGTAGGACTATAAAAAAATACTTGGTGATGGTTGCAGGAGACATTTTAAAAATCTGGTTTGCGTGTCCTGAAGCTGTGGAAAGTACTACATCAAAACGATGATTTGTGGGGAGAGAGGGCAACTCAAATTATAGTCTTTAATCTTGCATTACATCAGGATTTTATGGAAAGAACTGCACACTCATAAACCAAAGTAGAACTATGTAGTTTGCATTTGAAATAATGTATCCGTGCAATTGGAAGTTACTTTGGATATATCCTTCCATACCATGAAATTTTAAGAGTTTTCCCTTGTTACATCAGCTGCATAAGATGTTAATTCATTACTAAGAACCTACCATAAAAATATCACCCCTTTAGAGTTAAATCTTGAATATTGAAATCACTGATCATTATTTTAAACTCAGAACTAATTGCAATAGTTCACTATAATTCACTGATCGGGAAATCTGCTCCTACTTAATATGTGTTGTAGTACTGACCCCCCGAAAATTAGACTGTTCTAATTCTGGAGTATTCCAAATTCTTTAAGAATTTGTCACATATATGTATATTACATAATTGTGTGTTACCTGTTATACCTGTTGTAACAGTATATACTCAACAACTGCACAACTTCATACGTTGTTTGGCATCATGAAACTAATTGTGTTGAGCTGTAGATGATACTACAGCAGTATGGTCTCTTTATTTGGAAAGTACTGTAAAAAAACATTTAGAACATACTTAAACATGAAGATACACTGTCAAAGTACTGATATTTTTGTAACTTATCTAGCCTTTTATAAAATTGCTAGAATATTTTCCATTAAATAGCGACTTTGTTCCAAATAAGTCTATTTATGGATCCTTAAAATTACATTATTATTCATAGTGAATTAATAGAAAAATCTAGGGTTATATTTTTTGTATATTAAGCAGTTTATAGGTTGTTCTCACTAGAAGACACTAGAAGGACAAAGGGGCTTCTCCCAAATTAGTTTCTTCTATAGGCTTTCTCACTTGGAGCTGTTGAGTATGGGATGGTGGGAGAAGACACATAGGGGAGTGTATCTGCAGGCTGGCCTGCTTCTCACCTGGGGACGGACTCCGCAGTCCAGCCCCAGTGAAGGGTGGCACTCGTGCTGCAAGAAAGGCAGCAAGCTGGAGCCAGAAGTTGTACTTCAGTCCTGGTAAGTCTGTGGGGCCTCAGGAAGTAGAATTCCAGTGGGCTGATTCACCCTGGCCCCATCTCCAGTAGTGATTTAGCATGTTGGAGAGCTGCTTTTTGGCGCAAATGTGTGTTTTGTCTAGGCTTGAAGTCCTGCTGCATTCACCAGTGCTGCTGGTTCTGGGGGTTGTGTTTGCTGTTCGTAATACAGCAGGTAACATTACTTACATTTTCACTTTGCAGAAGGGGGATTGTCAGATGCAGTGTTTCCCTCTGAGCAGGGTTTTCATTTTCTTTCTATGTGAAAGTCAACGTAAGTGACCATAAACTTGCAAGAAGAGATGTAGAGATTTAAGTACTCCTAGCAAGCAGGTTTTGGAGCGCTGTGCTGGAGTTTCATGTTCTGTATGAATATAAAGTCTTTGAATCTTTTTAAGCTAAATACTGTCTTGAATAGGTGGATTTCTTCCTTTTTGCTCCCTTTTGTTTCTCATTTCGCTTTTTTATTATAAAGTTTATGGTATAAAACTAGAGGGCCATGCTCTTTGCTGGCTTTAAGTAGGAGATAGGTGTGTGCCTCCACAAAGGTTTTGGAAGACATGATTGTATTTGAAATGAATAAAGACATGACAATAGCTGCTGTTGAAACCGTACTTTTTCATGCAGCTAACAAACTTGTGTTCTGTTGCTCTGTGAAATGGACTTCAAAACATTCTCTCCCAGCTTTCTGTCTAAACAATTCTTATCTTTCACTCAATAAATTTCACTGGTACAGGTATGTGTGTTTCAGATATAAGGAATAACACTGTAAATGTAAGCGTCTACATAATGCATGCAGTCTCCAACTAGCTTTTGTGCCACAACATCTGAATGACATTTATCTAGAAGTCTATGGAATAATCTTTAACATATTTCTTGATCGTTTTGCATCACTATCAACAGCATTGCCAAATTAACTTTTCTTTTCTTGTATTTGAATTTTCGTTCATTTACAGTCCAAACCTGTGTAGTATGGCTAAATATTTTCTTAGTAACCTGCATCTGAATTAAGAATATTCTGAAAGTTTTCTTCCTTTTTTTTCTTTTTTTTCCCCCCTAAGGATATGGCCCTTGTTGCTCCTGAAGCACCTTCAGAACAAGCCAGGAGGGTTTTCCAGACATACGACCCTGAGGGTAAGGGCTCTACTTATTGCTGATATAAGACTTTTTAAATTGAAATGTATTCATTCAGTAGTGACAGCTTCCAAGTAGTAATGAATACTGCACTGTAGAGGGCATCTCTTTAAACATAGGACCATTATTTTCTAAAATTTGTTCTGAAGACTTCACTTTCAAATCCATTTTGCTTTCTATGCCCAGGCAATATTCTGTTTCTACCTGAGGTGATTAAAAGAGGAATGAAATACTTAATTACTAAGAAAACACATTTTCAACAAATTAGTCAGTCTACAACTGGCATGAAGAAAATTTCTCTAGTAAGGGAATTGAGCACAACATTGTGCAAAAGGAAGAAGAGTTTTTACAGCAGAAGTTTTTTAAGCATGTAATGTTCTTTGTAATTAACATAAAGCTTGAATGTAAGTTGATTTCTCATACATTTTCATAAAACAACTGATCTACTATGATTGCATTCTTCATTAAATTTTTATACACAGAAAATTTTCTTGTATTTTGGAAAACAGGATGTGTAACATTCAAGTACTACTTTAACTAATCAAAAGGGAAAAATTGTATCGTTATTATCCCAGTCAGCAGAGATTGTTATGAAGAAATTGAATTTTTAGCAAGTATTAAGCGTCTAAGTGTATGAATTATAAACCTGCAGTTTCTGTATTGCATTCCTCATTTTTTTTAAAGTCAGAGAGGTGTTTGAAAACTATGTTCCTTCTAGAACCCCACCGGCTTTTTGCCAGTTTTAGAGGTAAAAATGTGCTGTATCGTATTTTTGAGTAAAATTTGTACTCCTGGAAAGCATTTTGTTTCTTTTCCTAACAAAACATTTTGCTGCTTCTTCAGATAATGGCTTTATACCTGACACACTGCTAGAAGACGTAATGAAGGCTCTGGACCTTGTTTCAGATCCTGAATAGTAAGTATAATAAAACTAAACACTACAGAAGTATCGGTTAACCACATATTAATTATCATTTATGTTGGGTTTTTTCCTAGCTTGCTTTCTGTGCACAGAATGTTTCCAATTAAAATGCCCCTGACTTTGGTAGTGAGAACTGGAAGTCAAAAAGAAGCCCAGAAAGAAACCCTCATACCTACTGTGTCACTATGTATTTAGGAGACAGTGGTCAATATATTTCCGCATGTCAGTGAGGGTGAAACTGTGACAAAAGAGCCAGACAGGGTATTCAGAGGCAGATTAACATTGCCTTGCCACTGGATCTGTCTACAGAGTTTGAAGCTGAAACTGCTTCAGTTGCACTTTTGTTTTCGCCAACATTCAGTTCCTTGTAGTGTTTATAGCTGTCATGTGTTTCCAGAAATGACACTATGCACCCCTAGGAGTAGAGTCAAAACTACCAAGTGAAAAAGGTAATTTACTTCAGATCTTAGGTGGGCAGACTGGACAAATAGTGGCAGCAGTTAACCTTGGGGGTCAAAGCTTATTGTGTTTTCCCACTAAATGCTTCATCCAGAAAGGAGAGCTTTGTGCTTGATCCTTTTTATGTATCCAAAAGATGGTTCTGCTCTTTTTTAAACATACAGTCTAGTTTATTGGGATCTAAATAAGTTGTTCTGTAGAATGGCCATGGAGGCTGCAAGTTTGGTTAGCACAGTCATCTGAAATTTGATTGACACTATTTTCTGTCCTTTCAAATGTTACAAAGTACAACAAAGTTCACTGAGCTGTTCCCTGTGGAGAATCAGAGTGAAAATTGAAATCAAAAGACACTCAGGAAACTAAAACCAAAGAAAATGCACAACAAACATGCTGGCATTCATATTATGTTGATAAGTGGTGAAATCTGCAGGAGACATTTTTTGAGGGAGGGAAAGAAAAAAACCTGAGTTTAATAGGGCTGAGTAGCTTTCTTTTGGCCTTTTTGTTCTGCTGCCTCAATAAATCAGCAAAAGTCTTCCTTTTGCATTCACAGTTTTTCCATGAGGCTGTTTGGCCTTGAGGGTGTTTGTGGTGCAGCTCTGGCCTGCTTTATAGCACATCAGAGCGCCGGTCAGAAGGCCTGCTGTATTGAAAAGCTCTGTACAAGTCATGGAATGTTCTGTCTTGGAACATCTCTTAAATAAAAATGCTGTCTAATAGTACTGTCTTGAGGACCTACTCTGTTTTGGTTCTAGATGTCCTGTCTATTTAATGTGGAGCACAAGGATAAATAGCACATTACAAATCCCATACAGGCTCTTCTAGGGTTTGGGACTTTTTGTTTGTTTCCAGACAAAACCAGGACAGCTTGTTTGGGTTTTTCTTCAGTAAATTTCAAGGCATTGCTTCCAAGTGTACTATTTACATTTTTTACTTCAAGAACTAAATGGAAATTCTTTGTGATCATCTAATCTGAGGGTTTATGCTTCTCGGAATCAAGATGAATAATGGTCAGACCTGCTTAGATGTTTTAAGAATTAGAAGAGGGGAAAACTTTGTTGAACATATGTGCATTAAAGAGGTGGATTGGCCATTCCAGCACTAAAAGCCATTGCATCTGATTTTAGTAAAATTCTGGTCTGTTATTAGATACGCCTGAGAGCTCAGTGCTCTTGTTTGGTTTGTCTGTTTGTTTCTAAAACCCATCCGATACTCTTTAGAGCGCTGACTTGAGCACACCTGTCAGCCTCGATTCACCTGGGGTTTTATTCTAAATGTCTATTTGACTAGCCCTGGAGGCTTTTGTCCCCACACACTTCTCAGCCATAGCAATACAGAGGCCATCAGTATCATCACTCTTATATTGAACAGTCGGACTTGATGATCTTGAAGGCCTTTTCCACCTTGATGATTCTGTAAATCCTCACCTCTTCAGTTAAGATGCCAGACAGACTTCACTCTGAAGCGACCGACGCGTGTAGGCACGTTTGTTCTGTGGTGGCTGTGCTGTAGCATCAGTAACGCTGAACAGCATTAGCTATGTGCTGAATGAGAGAAAAGAGAGCCTCAGTTGAAACATACAGCAGTCAAGTTTTATTAAATCTCCTCTCCTGCTTAATTGATTTAATTTTATACACTTCCCATATTTAAAAACTTAGTGTGGCTCTGCATTTTAAAAACAGTTCTTGTATTGTGCAATAGAGCCACTCTCTTAAGAATTGCATAACATAGTTGTGTGTATTGAGGCAGAAACAAAAAGAAGCCAAATAATTTACTACTACTGTTATGTTAGGAGCAAGAAAGGAAGCTACATAAAGATGAAGACACATAAGTAGTAGCCTAACGGATAAAATCCTTATGTGTAACAGTAATAAAAAAGAGCTTTGAAAAAGCCTTCTGCCCACAGCCCCCAACAAAGAGACCTAGGCGGTTAAAGACATAGGTGGGAAGAGAGGCAGCTATGAGATGCTAAGGCTGTGTCTTCTGGAAGGAAAATGCAGTGCCTACATGAAAAAAATAGGGAAGAATCTATGTATATGGCACATTAAATGTAAGTACCAAATAAGGTGGAGTTAAAATCTTCTGAAAAAAAAAATCTATTAAGTTATGAAACAAAAGCTAATAGTACCTTCTTTAACTCAGAACTGGGACACTTTTCAGAGGTCTGAGGTTCTGATAGGTGATCCCTGATATTAAAAAGTATTCAAAGCCAGTAGGAAATACTCACATTCATGGGTGAAGATGATAGGGAGCAGTTCTCATCCTCATTGGGGAAGATTACAAGGTTTCCACACTTAAACCTTTCTGTGGGTGGTAAGAGTAACTAGGAATCAGAAATGTCAAGATAAAACCCCCAAAATTCTGAAAAAGCACCACAATCAAATTTCTGAACTATTTTAGGTTACACATTTGAAGTCCAGTCTGGGGAAAATTCACATGTAGATCTGTCATATATACTTGGGATATGAAGGAAAGTTTTCTTGTAGATAAGTAACTGATCAAAGAATAAAAATGCCATTTTTCTTAGTGGAGGGAGTTCAGTAGAGGAATTTTGGAGGAATTGGTATTAGGTATGGGAAGTTTGTCAGCACCAGTAAGGGTTTGAAGGTAGGGTTTGATACGATCTTTTTCTGATGATAGAAAAGTTTCAAAAATATTTAAAAAAGAAAAAAAATATGTGGAAGAGCAGCAGAATTTATTGGAAAAGGAACAGGTAAGTCATGATACGGTAAATGTAGATTGATTACACATAGAATAAAACAATCCTATATTTCCATATACATTGCTGGGCTGTGAACTAGGTACTATGATTCAGGAAGCAGATCTTTGATTGATACTCAGACACACTGAGTGAGCTATCTAGGAATTACACCGTTGTATAAATGCATGCCATTTCACTCCATCTTAAAAAAGAACATTGTAGAAAGGTACCAGTAAGGCAACAACGCTAATTGAAGGTACAGAATGGCACTAGGACAAGGCAGAACTAGGTTAGGAGCGTGTTCGACCTGGAAAAGAGACAACCGCTGGCATGTCAGAGAGGTTTCTAGAATCAGGAGTTACATAATAAATAGGGAATGATTGTTAATTGTTTCTCACAATGCAAAAATGAGGTGTCATCAGAATGAATTATCAGGTGACAGGTTCAAAACAGGAGATACTTATTCCCAGAATCCACAGTTAAGTTTTCATTTTGTGAGTGGAGATGTTTAGTTGCCAGGAGTGTATATGGGTTCAAAGCCAATTAGGCACATTCATGGAAAGAAAAAAAATATATCGTTGTGGTTTAGATACTGCCTCTCACTGAAGATGTCTTTGAGCAGCAGACTGCTGGAAATGGGGAGGGTAAACTAAGGATATCACTGTATGTTTCCCTGTTGTACTCTCTCGTAAGCATCCACTGCTGACCAATATCAGAAACAAGATATTGGCCCAGATGCTCTGGTGGTTTGACCCAATGAGGACATTCTTGTGTACGGTACAACTTGTAACTTGGGCAAGAGGATAGGTAGATGGAAATAAATTTTTAAGCTCTCTGATGCCTTTAGAAATATATTGCTTAAATAGAAAACATAAAGTTGTAAGTGACATTCACTTGTAGTGACCTGAAATGATACCATACTCGTGTAGTAAGACTTTCAGATTAGTAGTGTTAATATTTTCATTATTGATTGGTTTTGGCTTTTTCTGTTTCAAGGACGTGATGTAAATGACAAGTGTATCTGTTAACTTTATTTCCGTGTACTTAGAAAATCTTGGAGGCTTTTCAAATCCCCATTTAAAAACAGGTTGTTTGGCAGTTACAAGGCTGTATTTAAAAACTGACTGGTTTATGTATCGAGGTTTAAGAATGCTTACAAGACAGCAAAATGCCTCTTGGGCTGTAAACCTGGTTTTAGATTATATGGGCTTCAAATTATTTTACCAAATATGGTGGTCCTTCAGAATTATCACTTATTTAATTTAAAACAACAGATGACTCTTATTTAAAAATAACCATGTTTTGGCAACTTGCATGCCATTCTGGTGCAGTTGTCACTTAGGATTAAAAATAGAATAGTATTTCTGTACTTGGCAGCCAGTTCTGTGGTAGCACAGTCATGCAAGAATAAAAATGTCTTACTCATACTTTTATATTCAATGTTTTTGTCATAGTGTAAACCTCATGAAGACCAAATTAGACCCAGAAGGACTGGGCATCATTCTACTGGGTCCCTTTCTGCAGGAATTTTTCCCTGAGCAGGTAATCAATACAGCTTTACTGCTGCAGAGCATTGTCTATTCTGTTTGTCTTTGAGGTTCATGAAACACTTCCACCAGTACCACGGAGCTATTTCTGGTGGTGAGGAGTGCTGTCGTTGGGTGCAGTGACCAGCAGATACCTTCTTGTATGGCACAGCAAACAGTAGACTTCTGTTCTGTGTATGGTGCCTGGGAATTTCTCAGCTTTACCACTGGAGTTGTAAACTCCAGTGTAGTGACAAGGTCTAAAATGAACTTCATAACATATATAATTACTTTGCATATGAAAGTGAACTGGTTCCCTACTCAGAAAGTTCATCTGAGTTTGGTTTTTCCAAGAATAAATGCGCATACTGTTTTTATCATTACAAATGTCTGCTGCAGTTGCTCACAAATGGGACAGGGTTACAATATACCTAAATCTATTTTTATCTATATCTCTAATAACACACAATTTCTGACAGTTTAACAGAAAGTCATGTTAAAGTTGTGTTTAGCATATGTCTAAGTCAGTATCTGCCAGGGCAATGGAAAATTATTTTCAAATTCTCAGTCTGTCCCACATACTGGTTAAGAGAGCACCGCCCCTGAGAAGCACGTGTTATTCCACCAGCGCTGCCCTCTTCTCCCATTGCCCTGGGTCACACTCTCCTGTCTGCAGGCTGCTCCTTCCTGGGACCAGGAACATCATGTGGTAAACCAGAGTAGAGAACTGGTCTGGAGGAGAGCTCTCTGCAGGCTTTTGGAGCCTTGTTCCACGGCCACACAGAGGCTTGAGTTGGAGGAAGGCTCTTTGCCCACTGACAGAAAGATTGGCTGGTGAGGCAGGAGAAGGGCTGAGAGGAGTACTTCTTGAGAGGCTTTTGTGGCCTGGCGTGTCACAGAAACTACATGGCTCAATTTTTACAACAAAGGACATGTGAAATGGGTATTTTTAAAAGGCTTTCAGTGACATGCTGCTACGGGTTGTGCAGCTTTGCTTGGGTGTAGCATTCTGTACTGTGAAACAAACTGGTCATTCCAAAGTCACTGGAACTGCACTTCCGGTGGTGGTGAGGACTGGTTATGTCATTACGAGATGACATTACATATTTGCCAACTGTTTCTTCTTCCTTTCATTTGCATATCCAGAAGTGGAAGTACCTTTACAATCAAATGTAGTTTAATCTTATTTCTTACAATTAAATTACTTGCAAATCTGGAAGACTCAAGTGCTTAATGTTAGGCCCCAGATGCTTAGAAAGAAGTTCAGAAAGGTGGAGGACATCCTCCAGAACTGACTGTGCCTAAACTGCCCAGTACTGTGGGCTGTCGGTTGCTGGAGGAGGCCCTACAGCCATTGTATGGCTCTGCTGCCTCTGTTCCTGAAGGGCATTGCTGACTCAAGAGAGGCACCTGGAGCAGGGGCATGGCAGAATCATGGGCACATCCGTGCCTTAGTCACCTAGAGAGCTGGGGGAGGAGCTCTCGCCATGCTGTCAGGTGGGAGCCCCCGAGTCAGGGCTGACACCTTGTTCAGAATTCTTTCTGAAAGTGAAGTTCTGCACAACTGAAGACAAATATCTGTCTTTAAAATATTGTGTGAATAACATGTGAGTGATGGTTGGAATTGTTGATGTTACCCTTTGTGGTGGGTTGACCCCCAGCTGGAGGCCAGGTGCCTCTAAAAGCTGCTCTCTAACTCCTCTCAGCTGGACAAGGGAAGAGAAAACATAACCAGAGGCTCATGGGTCAAGATAAGGATGGGGGAGATCATTCAGCAATTACCATCACAGGCAAAATGGACTCAGAAAAAAATAATCTCATTTGTTGCAAATCAAAACAGAGCAACGAGAAATAACACCAGGCCTTAAAACTCTTCTCCCCACCCCTCCCTTCTTCCCAGGCTCAGCTTCACTCACAGTTTCTCTCCCTCCTCTCCCCACAGCAGCACAGGGGGACTGAGAACAGGAGTTGCAGTCAGCTCATCATGAGGCCCCTCTCATGGAAGACAGTCCTCCATGAACTTCTCCACTCTTGAGTCCTTCCCACAGGCTGCAGTTTCTCATGACTTGCCCCATCGTGCGTCCCTTCCAAGGGTGCAGACCTTCAGGACCAGACTACTCTAGCGTGGGTGCCCCATGGGGTCACAGTCTCATTCGAGCATCCACCTGCTCTAGCATGGTGTCCTCCATGGGCTGCAGGTGATATCTGCTCCACCATCATCCTCCATGGCTGCAGGGGAATCTCTGCTCCAGCACCTGGAGCACCTGGAGCACCTTCTCCCCTCTGTTCTTCAGTGACCTGAGTATCTGCAGAGTTGTTTCTCACATCATCTCACTCCTCTCTTTGGCTGCAAAAGAAACTGCTGCCTTCTGCCTCTCCCTCCTCTTACCTCTATTATCCCAGGGGTGCTACTTTGATCACTGATCGGCTCAGCCTTGACCAGTGATGGGTCCATCTTGTAGCCAGCTGGCATTTAGCTCTGTCAGACATGGGTGAAGCGTCTAGCAGCTTCTTGCAGAAGCCACCCCTGTAGTCCCCCAGCCACCAAAACCTCACCACACAAACCCAAAACAGCCTTTATGCACTACTTAAGCATGTGTCTAGTGCTCAGGAGATCCTTCTTTGCTGACAATATGTAAAACCCCATTCTAACTGCCCTAGGAAGTACTAAACTCCACCTCAAAAGCAGGAAGAGATCTCATCTTTTCAGGGCTGTTGTCTTAGAAGAGAAATGCTCAAACATCAGTTAGCCAGAGAGAGCAAGCCTGACTGTAGAGCTTAGGGCAATCACCTGGAGAGGGTGATTCCTGCATTCCCCAGTAGCCTTTCCGTGGGGAAATAACTGCTGCAAAAAATTCCTAACATCTGTAGGCCAGGAACAGGAAAGCAGCACTTCTTTTTCTTCAGTGATCATACCTTCCTCGGGGAAAAGAGCAAGTGACCTCTTTCCTTCCCAGCAAAGTTAGATTTTATTTATCCCTCTGGAGCAACTTCTGTATGTAGAGTTAGCACATACCTTCCTTTTCACCAGCCTCTGTCCACTGAGCAGCCTGGGTTGCTGTGAGACCCATACAGAGATAAGGGGTTTGGATCATTTAAGAGGAAAAAAATGAATGAAGGCTTTTCTTAATCTGATGGATGTGCTGTAACCTGAGCAGATTTCTTCTCATTCCAGCCTTTGCCTCCACATACTTAAACAAAGGGATACAATTTTGTTTGGAGCCTGGTGCAGTAGGCATAAAAGAGATGGTATTGTACCTGATAGGGGTTTCATGATGCAGTGAAATGCAGAGCTCTTCAGTCCTTTTGGGACTAAAGTGTCAGAACACCTGGAATGGTGAAGGCTGACCCCGCCAGTACATCTGCTGCTGGGCCCCAGCTAAGCAGGTCCCCTTGCAGCCTGTGTCTGGGTACAGTGCTGTTCAGCTCCTAGATGGGGGTTGGAGCCTGGGTCTGGTCCTTAGGGAATATATAACCTCATAGCATCCAGTCATGAATCTATACTAATGTGGCTGCAACCTAAGGTGTCTGATGTCAGAAAATTAGGACAGCTTCTGCATGGTCAGTACTGAAGCTGTCACTGAAAGTGTCTGGATGAGAAAATCACGCCTTGCTCTTGGGGCATCGCTCACCAATTTACTGACACCTTTTGTGTCTGATGAGAATGGTGAAACAAAGCAAATCTTCAAGATGATCTCACCTGAAAGAAACTGTGCTTTTTTACATTTTCCTTAAGTCTTCTTGGTTTAAATGCATCTGGTTAGTTGTAAAGAGAAGAGGTTGTCAAAGCACGATGAATGTGTCACAGGATATTAACTGTCTTCTTTCTACTAGGACTCCAGGGTTTCAGAGTCCTTCACTGTTTACCATTACAATGGACTCAAGCAATCCAACTATAATGAAAAGGTAAGCCCTAAGAAGCGTAACAATTAGTATGCAACAAATACTTGAAACAGACTTTTCCCAAAACTATTCTTTCAGTAATTTCCTTCCAAGATGATGTATTTGGAATTGGAAACTGGTTTGTGCACTTGATATAGCTCAGTGAGCGTAGCATGTGGCTTGCCCAGACCACATCTCTTGAGCTGGGCTGAGCTCTCACACTCGTCCATGGGAAGCGGGATCCAAACTGTAAAGGACAATGGAGACATAACACAGGCAAACTGCAACTTCTCTGAGTAACCCTACATGAAAAATGAGATGTTTGGATCTTTGCTGACATACTGTAGTAGTCCAGACTTGCAGCAAAATTCAGTAGGTTTTGGAACCACAAAAAACTGGAGGGACAAAACAGACCTGTTTTATTCTCAAAAGGAGGGGTATGCATGGCACACCATGAATGCTTCTGAGTGAGCCCCTGAATTAGCATTTAGGTTAGAGGAATGTAAGGCACCACCAGACAGAGGGAACAAAAATGGCTTCGAGTAGGCAGACTCTTCGAGAAGACAGATACACTCCATCTCTGGAATAGCTTGGAGTTAAGTCCTTAAAATTACCCCTGTGAGGTGTCAGCAGTTTCATTCCCCAAAAAGTAGGCAAAAGCATTCAAAGGTGCATTTATATTTACTATTGAATATATAGAGAGTACACACACACAAAATCAGGAAAATTTAAATAGTTCTTTGTTTTTAGGGAAAGCATTTTAAATACTGTTTTATGGATAAAACTGATTTGCAACAGAAGTTCCGTCTTATAGAAAATTAATTTCATAAAGTCAAGTCTAAGGAACACTTATCCTTCTAACAGTATCAAACTTGGCATCTGCAGCAGCAGTAGAAGGTCGACTGTCAAAGGGCTTTTCCATTGCATTTCCTGGAGGGTTTTTCCCCCAATTCTGCCTTTTACTGTCTATTGAAGTAAATAGTCAAATGAATATGGCCTATAGTCAAGTAAATATTAGGATTTTCAGGCATTTGAGTCCAAGAGATGAGGGGTTTTTTGGTTTTGTGCCTCATTTCAGTTTAAAAAAAATGTGTAAAGCCCCATGGATTTGACTTTTGTACTTTAAAAAAGAAAAAAGTATCATAACAAGTCCTCTTCTGACTCAGTGAAAATAATAATCTCATCTTGGAGCTTTTAAACAAAGACAGGCTGACATAATTGGATTTATTTTGACAGGTCATGTATGTAGAAGGCACAGCAGTTGTTATGGGCTTTGAAGAACCAATGCTGCAGACAGACGACACTCCTGTAAAACGCTGCTTGCAAACCAAATGGCCATACATAGAGTTGCTGTGGACCACAGACCGATCTCCTTCCTTAAACTGACCCGTTGGGCCGAAGCGACGCACTGCTGTCAGATGCTCGAATGGGGATGCGAGGGTTGGCATTTGCTTGGGAAGCAGTGTACTTGGGCTGTGTGGAGTCATACACTGGTATCATTGATAAATTGTAAATAATGATTACAGACACTTTTTCAGTGTTAATTGGAATATTTAATTTTTTAATCAGATTGATTTCTATTATAATAGTTTGTCTTTTTTGGCCACTGTAGTACTGTTAATGTGAGTTATCCTAAAAAACAAACCAAACCCCAAAACCTACTTATAGAGTCTTAACATTATTTTGTCATCTCATGAAGATTTGAAAACCATCTGGTATTGCAGAATCTGCATATTAGATGTCAGATCTTCCAAACACAAAACATACTCAGCTTCCTCGGAATCATATAGGCATGTTTTATTATTTAAATGATATTGGCTTACATTACAGTACCATAATGTGTGGACTAGACTGGCCTTTGCACTGGATATGTGTTAATGATTTTAAATTTTCTGCAATTTTTCCTAAAATCTAATTTTACCTAAAGAGCTTGCACAATGTGACATAAATATGATACATTTTTAGGAATATTAATAAGTATAATTAAATAATACTCTTTCTTGGCAGTTGTACATTACTGTGGCTTAGTTATCAGGCATGTTTAAAGTGAACAGAAAGTCTGAGGAAAAATAGATGTTATAATATTTATTTGAATTTGTATAAAAGAAATGTAAAAACAGCAGACAGAATTTCTTGTTCTCTAATCTTTAAACTATTCAAACTTACAATATTGCCAAATAAATACCTCTTCTCAATTTGTCCAAACAGCAATGTAAGCCAGCGTTATTGTATGTGTTAACTGCATGAGAACATCTGTTATTACATTATTATATTCCTTTATTTATTATCAACTTGTTAGCCCTAAAATAAATTTTTTTCCTTGAATCATGATGTATCATTTGAAGTTTGGTTGTAATCGAACGGGGTGGGACCCAGTGAAGAGTAACCGTGGGTTTAGAAATGCCAGGTTTCGAGTTGGACACATCCCAGGGAAAAGCCAACAACAGAAGATAACTTACTGCATCTCAACTGCGATTGCAGAGGCTGTGCTCTTGCCAGCAGGGCTGAGTTTCACAGTCAGGAATGTTTATTTTTTAAATTTTATTTTCATGTGTAAGTAACAATATGCCCCTAGGACAGTGCAGGAAAACTCACTGGTTGGAAACAAGCTATGTAGTGTAGGGGAGAAGATCTTGTTGGAGAACTTGCCCTATAAAGCACATAGTAGTGGAAGAGATCACCTTCCGTGAGACACGTGCCGGAATGTCCACTGCAGGACTCTGCAGCGCGACTGTTAGATTTAGGCCTGGAGATGGGTGAACAGTACGGTTTGGGGGGAGGCGTGGGTCAGTCTTGCCTGACTGCCAGGTGCTCACCCAGGCACTCTCACTACTACTCCTCAGCAAGATGGGGGAGAAAATAGATAAAAAGCTCCTTATCTCCTCATCAAGGTAAGGACAGGGAGACCACTCACCAATCATCATGGGAAAAACAGATTATAAACTCATTTATCAGCAGTGAAAAGTAAAGACAGTGAGAAACAAAAGCAAAACTAAACCCACCTCCCCCACACCCCTTCTTCCCAAGCTCAACTTCAATGCCAGCTCCTCTACCTCCTTGCCACCGAGTAGGGCAGGGAGACAGGGAGTGGGAGTTGGGGTTGTTTCATCACATGTTGTCTCTGCTGCTCCTTCCTCTGCATACTGCTGCTCCAGCACCTGGAGTCCCTCCCACAGGAGACAGTCCTCCATCAACTTCTCCAATGTGAGTCCTTCCCACAGGCTACAGTTCACCAACTGCTCCAGCATGGGTCCTTTCCAAGGGTGCAGCCCTTCAGGACCAGACTGCTCCAGTGTGGGTCGCAAGTCCTGCCAGGAGCCTGTTGCAGAGTGGGCTCCTCTTCACACAGGCTGGAGGCCCTGTCAGGAACATGCTCCAGCACTGTCTTCGCATGGGATCACAGCCTCCTTTGGGCATCCACCTACTCTGGCTTGGTGTCCTCCACGGGCTGCAGGGGCACAACCTGACCATGGTCCACATGCTGCAGGCGAATCTCTGCTACAGCACCTGGAGCACCTCCTGCCCTTCCTTCTGCACTGACCTGAGTGTCTGCAGACTTTCCTCTCATATATCCTCACTACCCTCTCTCAGGTACTTTTTACCCTTAACCATGTTACCACAGAGACACCAGTGTTGCTGACAGGCTCAACTTTGGCTGGTGGCCGGTTCATCTTGGAGCTGGCTGGAAATGGCTATGCACAGCGTGGGGACAGCTCTTGGTGACAGGTCACAGAGGCCACTGCTGCAGCCCCTCACCCCCAGGACTACCAATCCAGCTCGTTCAGGACTTGTTTACAAACATAACTTCTGAAATTGCCATGATGGTTCCTCATTGCAGCACTGACAGCAGTGTATCTTCCCTTTGCTTGAGACTTCTTTTCCTGAAAAATTCATTCCCTTGCAGATGACAATAATTTTTAAAAGTTCCTTAATTCATCCTATCTGACTGGCTTTCCATAGAACACCAGTATTCTGCCTCACTCTTTGGCCTGATGCTAGAAGACTTGTGGAGCAGCAGGATTGCTACTTGAAAGTATATAGATAATTAATCATGAGAATGTTTTAATCTGCATTGCCTGGCAAGCCTGAAACTATTTTTCCTAAACTACTCCGAGGTGATAGGTATTTGCTCTGTCTGGTTCTGCACATTTAAGATAAATATCTGGGCAGGCTTGCACTGATGTCTTGGAAGGTGAAAATTCCCTTTTATTGCTCTTTCCTCTGGGTCCTGGTGTCTGTCTTGGCTTGTTGTATTTGAAGGCCTAAGGCCAACACATGTATTGTCACTTTGTTAAAGTCAGTATAAATCTAACTGTAAATACCCCTGTTATAATCCATGTGAAGATCCCTCTAAAACAGTGATTCACCTACGTGCTTGCAGAGCACTTGGGTTATTTGAGTACTTCTGTTGAAGTTCTTGGCTTTATCTTTCAGACAGCTGTAACACCTGCCTATCCAACCCATCTGTATGCATTTTTATTCTCTCTTCTCTTCCTTAGGAGGGTGAGTTTAGCTCAAAAGAGCCCAAGATAGACCTGGATGGTGCAGACAAGTGACATGGGAATAAAATCCATTAGGGTGCTGAAATTGCTATGCCTGCACCACAGTTCATGAGCAGGAACAAGAATCTCCACGAGCACAATGCATACCATGCTGTATCTGATGTCCAGCTAGGCGACTGTCTGCAGCCGGCCTGGGTACTGCAGACTGCAAACAGACAGTCACTCTGGGTACTCCTGACTGCAAGCAAAGCAGCGGAGCACAGAGCATCAAGCATGCCCTGGAGGGCACCTTCTGACTCCAGGGTGGCTTTGCTGAGTATTGTGTTGTGAGTCTGCTCACCGTGATAGCTGGGAGGCGCAGAGTGCACCGGGTGCACTCACAGCCTCCCCTGCAAGTCCTGGATCTTCCATCCTTTGGGGTCTCACACATTAAACAGCCAGCCTCAGCCTATGCTTTCACAAATGCAGTAGATGGGCTCATTAGACTCTGGTTTATACTGATTTCATATGATTAAACTAGTTAATACTTACAAATAACGAGAAGGGAAAAAAAGTATTTCCATGAGATGTTTTGAAAAGAAGTATTTTTTCACATGCTACATGCTTGGGTTGCTGAAGATTCAGTCTGCTCGCTCTCAAGCTTGCCTTAATGTTTTTCATGTATGAATGACTCCTGCTAAGGCTTTTACCTTGGACAGTGTTAACAGAAGCAAGGTGCAAAACTAAATGCTGAACATCCTCTGTTGGCATGTCATCCTGAATTCAGATCCCACAGATGATGCTCTCCATAGACCACGGTCGCGTCCTCATTTCAAGCTTCTGCTTTGGGGCAGGATAATAGAAAGTACTGTCTGTGCACTGCTCCTACTGCAGTTCAGCAGAAGGCTTCCTGCCTACAGAAACAACACTAGGAAACAACCAAAAGGAAAGGCACTAGGAAAAAACTGTAAGAACTGGACAGTTCAGCTTCTGTACTGCCATGTTTTGAAAACATTTAACAGTAAAATTGTCATTGATTTTGACAAGATTGATGTTAAAACCCCATATGATTCTTTGAAATACTTACCCTTCCTCTGCTAGCAGGTACATTACAAAGTAATGGCATAAATAAGATTAAAGCTCTCTATGAAATATTAATATTTAAGTTTTGCTTTTGACTGATCATTTTAAGATTGGAAAGACCATAATGACATATTAACCTCACCAAAACATACAACATAAGCTGTAGAAATCCACACCATGAATCTTGCATTTTTCTGGACACATTAGTTGGTCCCACATCTGACCTTTCAGTTATTCACAGAATCACAGAATCACAAGACCTTTAAGATCATCAAGTCCAACCGTTCCTGTCCTAAGCTAAACCACATCCCTAAGTACCTCATCTACACCTTTTTTAAACACATCCAGGGATGGTGACTCAACCCCCTTCCTGGACAGCCTGTTCTAGACCCTCACAACTCTTTCAGTGAAATTTCAGTGAATCTAATCTGAACCTGATATTTTTTTTTACCACTCTCTTCTTTAGCTTAGACTTTTGGACTCTTGGCTAAATGTTCTCAATAAGAGTTCTCCATCCTGGCTCCAGCTCAGGTTCTAGAGCCCAATAAGAGATTTTAGTTCAATGTCAAAGGAGTTAATGTGTCAGGCCAGAGGTGTACTAAAGACCAAACTTCAGTGTACCAGCAGCTGTGTACCTCTTGAGCAGTGCAGATCACAACAACCGGTCCAAGCATTTCTAAAGGCTGAGGAAACCAAGATCTGGAATCAGCTTCCACTGATCAAAACAGGTTATTTAGGGACACACTGCGATTCCACTGAAAAACAAAAAGACTCTCTTTGAATTGATTTGGAATATCCTACACTATTGCCTCATTTCTTTATATTAAAAAGAAGAAAAGGGTAAAGGGAGGGGGACTGCTGTATGTTAACTGGATTTTGAAAGAGATTTCCTCCTTTTCATTCTGCCTCACTCTCCATACAGGTTTCAGCACTGATAGCCATTGGAAGCACTTTTTTAAATTTAGTTCCAAACCACTAGGTTAGGTGGGATACCTTTCCAACTGCAAGACAGGCACAAAGGAAGCACTTGAGAAGTGACGATGGTCTTGCTACGCACCTTCTGCTTTTCATTTCTGTGAACACTCACCACACTCCAACTCTGCTAATTACTGATTTTTAACTGTGCTTTGGATATCCATTTGTACAAGGTGGATACAGCACCAGAAATGTGCTCACTCCCTAGTGCCACAGGTCAGGTGTGCCATCTGAGCGGTTCTCTGAGCTCCAGGAACTTGTGACACTCAGCACTGGAACTGACTCTTCTGCTAAGTAAGAGCAAGGCATTATGATTATTATTCAGCACAAGGCAACACAACTCTCAAATGCCTTCAGTTGCCCTAAAACCGTATGACTTGTAAGAGTGAGCATTAACCCTACAAGTCATTGAGGTACTTCTGAATTTATTACTGGAGCTTAGATGTCTACAAGATACTTGTGTGATGTCAAATAACAAAACAATGTCAATGGTGATGTTTCAATAGCAGCACAAATGCAGCCAGTATACATGTAAGGTGAGAGGAATCAAAGAATAGTAAAAGCCTGTAGGTACAGCTAAGGGTCACACAGTTAATGCTGGAAGTAAACGTGCTGTTCTATTTTCAGGACTAGGAATGTTAGTCTTATCTGAATAATCTTGCCACAAAGCACTTAAAATAAAACAAACACAAAAATAAAGAAACTTGAACCTCAGAACAAAACAAACTACTCAGCTGCTTTCATAGGTATGCTCTACTGTAGCATGTTTATAAATGGGTTCTCTGTTCTTCCAGTCTTTCTCTGATACTGCTTTGGAGACATCTCTGTTATAAATGCTGAAAAACAACCCTTTTTTTTCCTACCAACAGAGTTGATAAAATACAAAATAAAATGTTTCTGCTTTTCTTCCTACGCAAAGGTAGGAAGGAACAATACAAGTAAGAACACTGCCCCCTCAAGATATGGGTGTGATGCCCCATTTAGCTTTGTAGGGGAAGGCAGCATTTTAGGTAGAGTCAGTTTTAAAGTATATTTAGCAAACCAGCTAGAACACTATTGCAAGGCTTGTGGGGTCAGAAGGACTCAAAATGGGTTATAGGGCCTCATGACTTTGCATTACTTTTGTGAAGAAACTCTGAGGAGCTTTCTAAGAGCTCCATTCAGCGCTGCACGCAGTGAAGTAGGGTGTTATTTCTGTGGGAGAAGAGGCACGACACCCGCTCCCCCGTGGAGCTGTGGTAAAGGCCCCTAGCAAGGCCGTTCAGCATACGTAGCCAGGCAAGCACTAACAGAGCAACTTAAATGGGAATGCATTTCCTAGTGTGTTCTGACTGGCGTGGCCGGGTTTACATCTTCCCTGTGGTTAGAAGGGCTTCTTGGCTGCTGGCGGGTTTCCTTAGTAATAGCCACGCTGGCAGGCACATAACAATCTGATGAAGGTCTATCCCCCATCCCCTCCCCGCGCTTCAGATTCCTAAAAGGGATCTCCAAGTACCAGACTTTTTAGCTTTAACTCCTGAAAAAGCTGAAAGTTGACCAAGTGGCAACCACCAGCCTCAGCTCCGCCATTTTCCCTCCCGAGCAGGATGGTCTGAAGGCAGCCAGTGGGTACCTGCTGGGCAGAGCCGCGGGGGTGTCCCGCTTGGTCCCAGCTTCACCTGTGGAATCTCCTAGTACCGCAGACTGGTCTCCCCAGGCTCCAGCCTGGTTAGCGCTGTAAACCCCCCGCACGCCCTGCTCTGCCAGGATGGAGAAACCTTGCCTGGGCCCCAGCATCGCTCCCTGCGCCGGGCAAAGAGCCTGGCTGCGGGTCCCCGACGGCTGCCCCGCAGCCGCAGCGCGCTAAGCACCGTCCTTCCCCAGACAGCCCGGCGCCGTCGCGCGCACCTGGGGCGAGGCGCCGACACCTCCGCTGGCGACAGCGGGGCCGCTTCTGCCCCAGTCAGGCTTCTCCCTCGGCGACCGAGGCGCGGGTGAGGCGGCCCCAGAGCGGCCCCCAGCGCCTCGCCCTGCCCGGCCGGTGGCGCAGGGGTCCCTCGGGCTCACGCGCTGCCCCGTACAAGAACTTCCCCGCGGAGACGCCGCGCTCCCGGCGCGGTCCCACCGCGGCTCCGCGCCTCCCCGC
This sequence comes from Laterallus jamaicensis coturniculus, assembly GCA_022605575.1. Lineage (NCBI taxonomy): Eukaryota > Metazoa > Chordata > Aves > Gruiformes > Rallidae > Laterallus > Laterallus jamaicensis. The sequence goes on from JAKCOX010000008.1 coordinate 2,518,877, forward strand.
GGACGGCCGACAGCCGCTCCGCGTCTCGCTGCGCTGCCTGCCGCGGGCGCCAGGCGCGGGCCGCCAGGGGGCGCCCGAGCGCGGCTCCCCCCGCGACGGGGGCGGCAGGGTGAGCGGGGCCGAGCCTCCCTCGCCAGCCCCCCTCCCCGGCGGCGGCGCTCGGCGGCAGGCAGACCGCCGCGGCACCGCACGGCCGCCGCACAGCTGCGCTCCGCTCCGCCAGCGGGAGCCGGCCGCGGAGGGGGCGAGGATGCTGCGCCTCAGCCGCGGGCGCGGGGCCGGCCGTGCCCGACTCCGGCTGCGGCCGTGCCCGCTGCTCCTCCTGTCAGCGCTGCTCTGGGCGCCGGAGCTGCCGGCCTTCAACCTGGACGAGGAGAAGCTGACGGTGTACAGCGGGCCGCCGGGCAGCTACTTCGGGTACTCGGTGGACTTCTACATCCCTGACTCCAACACGTGAGTGCCGCCGCCGGCGGGTTGGGCGGGTCGCGGGGTGGGGGGCAGCGGGGTCCGGGCTGTGCCTGAGCGAGCGCCGCCGGGCCGGCGCTGGGGGCGACGACGGTCGGGAGAGGTTTTGGGGAAGGCGGTGGGAAAACGGCGGCGTCCGCCTGCCGCCTACGGGCCGGTCGTCGGGGGTGACAGCCGCCGGCCCGCTGCGCCGGGGCCGCCGCCCGTCGGTCCTGATCGCCCCGGTGACTTCCCGGTGTGTTCCGCAGAGTCAGTGTCCTGGTGGGAGCTCCCAAGGCCAACACCACGCAGCCAGACATAGTGGAAGGAGGAGCGGTGTACTACTGCGCCTGGCCCGCCACCCAGTGCAGGCAGATACCCTTTGATAACACCAGTAAGTAAATCGCCGCGTCCCGCACCGCGGCGGCCCGCTGCGCGCTGCTCCGCGCTGCGCGCTGCTCCGCGACCCGGTGCGCGCTGCTCCGCGCTGCGCGCTGCCCCGCGGTGCGCGCTGCCCCGCGGCCCGGTGCGCGCTGCCCCGCGGTGCGCGGGTCACCCGCCGGCACAAGTTCCCTCCGCGCTGGCTTTGGTTGTGCCGCTGCTCCGAGTGGCTGCATCTCGCTGAAGAGGGCTCCCTCCCGGGGGTCTGTGTGCTTGCGCGCTTGCAGGGCAGGGTTGGATGGTCCCCAGGGATGTAACTGGGGCGTGACCCCAGGCGCTGCGCGCGGTTCATCCTCAGCAGTTATCACCGCGCTTTTTTCGTTTGCTGTTTTTAAATGCTTAAATGAAAGGGGTTTGCGGCCGTTCCTCGTTTTGAAAATACAGTTTTTCCGTTCTTTGAGTGCCTAGAAGGCAGAACCCCAGAACCCACGTTTCCCACCCTTAACGTGGCTCGTGGAGACGGCAGCATTGCCGGTGTTTTAACCAGGGTTGTCAGTCTGCTCTGATGGGTGAAGCTTGCTCATTCCATCTTTTTTTCAGAAAGAAAGAATGTTATTTCAGAATATTGGAGGCTAGATGCAAACTGATTTAGGCACAATGTGGATAGATTATATCCATTTCCAAAATCCCAAGGCAGATGTTTCTTATTTAATTAGAGGGAACACACGTTTTAAACAATTCAGGCTGTTTATGTTTTCTGTTGTCTCTTTATAGGTCCTGAAAATAATTTAAACCTAGTGTTTGCAGGGACATTAAAACTGATTCCTTTATTTAGGAAGATTTTGACAGTTTAATCATTAAGCAAAAGTTATGATTCTTTAGGTTATAGTTAATCCTAACATTTGTGGTTTATTTAAATATGAACACAATACAATTCTTTTTTTTCTGAAGGCACAAATTAAATTAGGAGAACTTACTTAAATGCAGCAAGCAAGCAGTGCAGTTCTTTACCCCTTCTAGCTCCAGCCACCCACACATCCTATTACTATGTTAGTGTCTGGGAACTCTCCTCAGGATGACTCCCATAATGCTGGCCATTCTTCAAAACAGAGTAAGAGATGGCTCCTGCATGTGTATGTTGCTACTTGTAATGCTGTGTACAGCCTGTGGTTATTTAGAAATCTGAATGTACAGGCGTAGACAGAATGCATACAATATTTTTATTGTAATATGCCCAAGTGTACATCTTTAAAACAAACCAGTTTAGGAAGTATTCCTGTATTTCCCTCTTACAATTAGATGGTTCATGTAACAGCAGTGGAATAAACTATGTATACAAAGTCATTTTGTGTTTGAATAGAAAACTTAGAAAACTGAATGAAAATTCCATTGTACTTTAAAGGGGCTTTTTAAAATAATTAATGAAAGCCTAGTGATGAAACCTAGAAGGACATCTGGCTTTCCTGTGGGAAACTCCAGGAAAGTTGACTTAGAGACTCAGGACAACTCCGTGCTCTTGGCAGAGATGTGTATGTGCAGATACTGTGTTTCAAATTAAGGCACAAACACAGGCTGATGAGTACAGCAATGCCTTTTGGACCTAGTCACACAACTATTCAGCTTGGAATCTCCACAGTGTACTTCATTCAGTCTACCTGAGGCAGTTGCTTGTACCCCTTGGGTATATGCCTGGTTTGGAGACGGCTGAAGTTAAGCCAGAGAGCCCCCTGTATTTAAATGCACTGAATCTGGAGGAGGGACTGCAATATAGGCAGGTTTAACAGTCTCATCAGCTGTCTAATTCTGGTACCAAGGGCAGTAAAGGTGTCCCTTCACACCATTCAGCGATGGCCAGCTGCCCTCGTAGACAGGGACCCCAGGAAGGTTTGCATAGCTTGTACCAACCCCCATGCTTTATTGACAGCAACATAAAAACCATCTCCCATCTGCTTCAGGTGGCTCCTTGTGCTGAAGTATGGATGCATATTTCATGTTACTTTTTTACTCTTCAGAATACTCACAGGAGTGAGTACTCCCCCAGAGGAGTCCACATGAGCTCTCTCCAATGTGGTGCTATTTCAAATTGTCTGTTACACACCATTCCTTTTGAAGTCTTTGGCCATCACATGCCTAGTGGGACCTAGATAGCCCTTGGTAAATACAAGGGGTGTTTCCAGTCTTTCGCACAGTCACCTTGTACTCACTATACCTTCTCCCTATAACATAACTCAGAAATGCTGCTATTACCATTTATATTTATATTCTTGCTTTTATATTTATTCTAATAAACAGAAAAAAAGTCAGTCTGGGTTGTTAAAGATCACATGGAAGTTGGTGATGATACTGGTAACTGACTCAGGACTTTTTTCGTCTTCCTCCCGTTCCCTTAACTACAAGATTATCCTTTCTCCAAAAACAAAAAACCCAGTAATTGTTAGAAGGCTGAAAATTAATCTCTAGCAGCTTTAATTTTAAAGATTAATGTTTCATGCCTCATAGGAGATTTTTAAATAGCCTTGGAAAGCTTTGAGAATATTTTCTGAAAGAAAACAGAAAAACTACAGAGGCTGCTTCAGAGCTGAAGGATTTAATTTTGAGGCATTTTTATCCAAAGATTCATTTTTTAAAGTACTTTTTTCTCCACTCTAACAAAATAATATCAGCTGTTTCAGTTAGATTCTCTAAGCACAATAAAAGAAACTGCTGAATAATTGAAAGCATTTTTAATTACATTCAGAAGTAAAAAATGAGTGGAAAGGGAGAGTGTAATGTAACACTTAAAAGGCAGTGACCCAACAATCAGTAGTTTTCAGCCACAAGGGTTCAATGGAGGACTTCTAACCTCTGAAGAATTTGTGAAAGAAAAGCAGATTCACATATACTGTATCCCAAAGTAGAAAGGTGAAATTGCTGTAGGTCACAGAAACTGAAATTTCCACTATACGGTAAAAATTCCAAGAGATCAAAAAACCCAAGTGGTTTAAAACCATTGTCTTAAATTCTATATGAGCATGTGGGTTTTACATCCTCCCTTACTGAGAACTGGGCACACAAAAGCAGCTCAGGTATGTTGCATTCAGTGCAAGTTATGTTCTGCCATTGAGGAGGGAACATACAGTGGTTTTGCTGCCACAAATAAGTGCCTAAGTGGGCACCCAATTGGGAAGACTCATCTGTGACTGTAGAGATTATCTCCCTGTTTCCACAAGAACAGTAGACCTAAGTTCAAGAAGCATTCCTTCATTTGCTAATGCTTCGATGTTATTTGTGTTAATGCTACTAATGAAAACACTGAGGACGTTGACTAGTGCTCTGTGATGGCTTCAGTCAAGATTCAGGACATTTTTCAGTATCATGGTGTTACAGGTGTGGAGCTGCTTTGTACTAATTTCTAGTTAGTCTGTATTTTACACATACTGAGGTGTTTACTTAATGAATAGATGGGTATGCCTTGTTGGGAAGGGAAGGGAAGGGAAGGGAAGGGAAGGGAAGGGAAGGGAAGGGAAGGGAAGGGAAGGGAAGGGAAGGGAAGGGAAGGGAAGGGAAGGGAAGGGAAGGGAAGGGAAGGGAAGGGAAGGGAAGGGAAGGGAAGGGAAGGGAAGGGAAGGGAAGGGAAGGGAAGGGAAGGGAAGGGAAGGGAAGGGAAGGGAAGGGAAGGGAAGGGAAGGGAAGGGAAGGGAAGGGAGAAAAATAAGTATGTGGTAAGATTGTAAAATATATATTGCCTTAGATAGAGGATGCACTTATTCAGAAAGTGATTTGAGGCAACCAAGTGACAGTCACCTCTGTGAAAAAACTTAGGCTTGTTTAGGTTAATATTATGGTGGTAACTGCTGAGATAGGGTGGTCCTTGGTCCTCCCCAGTGGATTGGAGATCTGACACTCCTAGGGATGTCACTGGCAAGGTGCTGCCAGCCTTCTTGTCACCACACAGTCTGTGACACTCTGCACTAAACTCTATTATTTGTGTTATGTAAGCTTTAAATGACAAAAGAAAAATCATTAGGGTTTGTGAAGCTGTCCCTCCTTTTTTCTTCTCAGAAGCTAAGATCATTTGAGAGAGTAGACATAGCAATGATTACTAATGTATACCCAACATAAGCACTCAATATTCACTCAATTCACAATAAAAGATATGAACACACCTTATAAAAATGTGTCATTACTTCTGAGTGCCATGTTCTGTATGTCAAACCCAGACCAGGCTCCTTATTACTACCTCCTTACTACTCAAAACCAAGACTACTACTGAAATCATCACTGTGGCATTGAGTATAGGTTAGGATGCCCAAACTGGTCTGTGTGCTGTGAGCATCTGCATAACTTGTTAATGTGGAAAAAGTGTCAGTTAAATTGCTCTGCTGAGGAGATGGCTTAATTAGAGCTAACAGAGGTGGAGGAGTATCTAAAGTCCATTCCTGAAAGTCACCCTAACTGAAAATGCTTTACAGACAGTTCTCTGCATTGTCACTAATTTCTCAGGTCACCTGTCTCTGTTCTTCATAGTACCTAATCCAGAGATTTCCAAAGCAATGAGATGATTTACTTGCAAACTAACATCAATAATTGGTCCTGTTGATACAACATTGTTCACAAGAAGGGACGGGGTCAGAGAAGGAAACGAGGATGGAAGTCTGACATGCTGTAGGATTTGGGCCGACCCATCCATAAGCAAGTCATGTAACCGGACATTCCCATATGGGTTGGCCAGTGCTATGGCATCCAGCCAAGAGGGGGCTTTAGCAGGAACTCTCCGTGTTTCCTGCTGTTGATACAGCCCTGACTCTGCAGTCCAGTGTTTGCCATTCTTTAGATCTGGGGGCTGGGGCCAGGACTCTGGGAAGAAGCTGAAAGCACTGCCCCTGAGAGCACAACTGGTGCTTTAACCTGCACCATTGCAGCAGGAAACTGAGATCAAGTATAATGGAAGGACTTTTCATATCCCCTTACTCCGGGAGATATAAAGAGACTCTTCCCCCTTGTTTCCCTGCTCCTGTTGCATTGCAGTGTAAGGCTGTGATACTCTTTGAAACTCAATGAGAGGACAGGGGAACAAGCATTGGCATTATATTAAAGAGTTGTGATCTGCCTTTCTTCTCTTACCTACACAAAGCTACCTTCTCCTTTTCAGTTTCTCCATTATGAAATGAGGCTTACAATGACTTATTTCTGCTTTAGCATTGAGGTAGAATTACCAAGTCCTTGTGTTTAAACTAGGTGCTCTTCCCTTCAGTTGCCAGGAGGGGTAGCAGGAGAGCAAATGAAGAAAAAAACAAACTTTCTTCCCGTTTGGTTAACCGGGGAACTTCTGAACCATTCAAAGCATCTTGCAGCCAGAAGCAAACTTAAATGCCCCCCGAAGTGCACTATTGCATTTGAAATCTGGTAAAAAGCAATAGTTCAGGTTTCAGAAATTCATTATAATGGTCATTTTTAATTCTAATACTTAACAGACGGCAACAAGTTCTTATGTTTTAAATTGGGTCCTAAAGGCAGAATTTTAGATAGCATTTCCCCTAAGTTTCCAGAAGTCACTGGGTTGTTTTCTTTACCACTTTTAGTAAAATCAGTTGCATTTTTCTAAACTAGCTGGAGAAAGCTTGAGCAGCCTCTGAAGACAAACAGGGCAGGGGGATGTAGATCAGTTCTGGCCAAGCGTGTAGTTGATAAAAAACATGAGCCAATCTAGCCAGAAGTTGAGCTGATTGTAACAGAACCCAGGTACTGCATAAGGAAAGGATGTATTGTGGGACTCAAGAGGTTTAGTTACAGGAAAAAATCATTAGCTGTAAAGATGGTAAGATTCTGCGGAAAACTTAGAATCCTGTTGTAAAACAGAATTAGCATCTCAAGAGAAAGTGCTGAGGGAGAACTTTGTTGTACTTTTAAATGTTGACACATTTCAGTCCACTGTGCCAGTAAGACCTTATCTGGAGCCTCATGGTTCACTTGTAGCATTCTGATTTATAATAGACCCTCTTGAGTTTCTTTTATAAGTCTCAGCCTTATCTAAAGAAGAGAAAAAATACCCTTAGCTATGTTAGTTCAAGCCCTGAGGTCTTAATTTGTTTTTGATCAGATTGTACTTAGGGGAAAAAATCCTATTGGGTTTGATGATTCTTTCTTTCTTGATTCATGGAATGAAAGTCCAAATAAAGCTCTCTTGATACGATCTATTAAATTAAAATAACTCATATGAATAGCATCTAAAGCACAATAAAACCTAGAAATTAAATAGATGTTTTCAGAATTAGATAAATCTAAAAATAGAAGCAACTCTTCTCATTATGCAAGGGTTTTGCATATCCTTACTGACTCTAAGCATTCTGGAGTCCTTTGCCACCAGCATTAATGTTGAAAGCATTTTCTTGGCCTCATTCCTGGGATCATAGTCTTTAGCATTGCATTTGTGTTCTGTCTTTCTCATGTGCATCTAATATCTACGACCCTGTGAACATTACTGACTTATCATTACTTCCTGACGGATGGTATCATCGGAACCTTTTATGGTAGTGATACACAAAAGATATCACCTTGCCATGGTGATAGGGTTGACAAGACCCCCTCTCTTCCTTCTCTTCTAGAGTATAGGACCATGTATGCCAGTACAAACCCTTCCCTCTCTCTCTTCCTTTCTGTAAGCCAGGACCCCGATGATGCAGCAGGGCCGGTTTCAAAGTTAAATTAGGTTGCTCAGTGTTCTGTAGACAAGTTCTAAAACTATCCAAGGATAGAAATGACATAGCATCTCTGGGGAATCTGTTCCAGTGCTTAATCACCCTCACCGTGAAAAGTATTTTCATGATATCTAATCAGAAATTCCCCTGCTGCAACTTGTGTCCGTTGCCTCTTTCCCTTTTGCTGCATACAGAATCACAGAATCGCCTCAAATAAGATGTTGGCTCCGTCTTCTCTCTACCTGTTGAACACTGGATGAAGTGCAAATAGATCCTCTGTGCCAAACACCTGCAGGTCTTGTACTGGTGCCTCAGAACTGTACATAGCATTCCAGGTGTTGCCTCCATGTGGTGGGGATATTCACTTTCCTTGACCTCTATATATTTATATAAAGATAAATGTTTGTTGGTTTTATATGTTTGTATTACCATTTTATATAAATATGGATAGGTGGAGGTGATTATTCACCTCTACTCTGTGTATATATAGTGATGTATAAATATATGAAATATATCTTTTTTATTATCTATATTTATTTATTTGTATGGATGTGCATAGCTACGCACACAAACATATATATCCAAACAGATATGTGAAAGGCATTTGCCACCCTGGATGTAGCCTGAGTAGGTTCAGATTAGATGGCAGAGTGTAACAGCCTGCTGCAGATGGCCACCTGTGTGCATCCAGCACCAGTACTTACAGACAAACACACATGGAGCAAGTAAAGATAATACTTTTCAAAGTTCCTGGAGAGTGACGACTTGCCTGCAATAACTGCAGATTTGTTGCTTTGCTTAGAAGCACTGTTTTCCTGTGTTCAGTTTGAATAAAATATTTTTATTTGCTTGTGTTAATTTCAGTATTTTCAAATTATAATCGATGCTGCAGTTTTTACTTCTAGTAAAAAAAACTTCTGCAAAAGCTGAATGAATCACAGTAAGCCACTATCAAATACATATTGCATATACATCTATTTCATATGCAGATCCTGATTTCTGCAACAAAGTATTTATGAGTAATGCTTGATTCATGCCTGTTAGTTTATTACGTGCTGACTCAGTGACTGAGAGGAGACCAGTCCCTGTAGAAAGTGCCAAATTTGGTCAAACGTGGACAAATGATGAGTTTGCATTAACCCTTGCACCAGGCTCAGGCTTTAATTCCTAAAGATTAATCTCTGCATTGTTGTTCTTACATAGGTTTGCTTTTTACTGCCTGAGGTAACATTTTTCTAGTTGTGCAGCTGCTGCTTTGGCAATTTAAGGGGCATTTCTTCCTTTGGGTACCTCAGGTCTAAGAGGCTGGGTGAAGGAACACTGATTTTGAGAATCATGTTTCATCAATGTCCAGAGCTGCTTCGGAAGCTGGATTGTAGGGCAGTACCAATATATGGGAGTCTTGGCTCCTGCAGTAGAAAATGAGATGCTTTTGGGCTGCTGAAATGTAGTTTAAGGATCATCTTACACCTAAATTTGTATTTATACATATCTCTGCATACTCCTGGTTGTCTGGCCCTTAGTCTGCAACAGTGTCTTAGGCAGTACAATTAAGAGTGTCTTCAGAGCTGACTTCCAAGCCAAATTTGCGAGTCATTCAGACTGTTGACCATCTGGAACAGCTCCTAGGCTGGCTCTGAAGCAATCCAGCTGGTACTCAGGCACTCACTCTCTGGACAGCTCTTCAGACAGGCTCAGGCGTTGTGTGCCCAGCCCAGCTGCTGCCTTGTATTTTAGCTATCCTTGCACTAGTGTCACATATCATGGTACAGGGTAGCCTGGACTCCTTCCTAAAAGGGGCCAGGCATTCTTATCCAGAAAAGATGACATTTGAATGCAACCTGAATTGAAGCCAAGTCTTTGCGCCTCACAAAAACATGGCTTAGCCTGTGGGCCTCAGATCCCCGTAAATAACACAGAGAGAGATAGTTCCCTGTCACATAAGGGTGATGTCAGGATACAGACATGTCATTTTTTGAAACACTTAGATAACATAGATTTGAGGAATGTACCCAAAACAGAAATAAAACTTTTTTTTTTTTTAAATGGTCTAGTCTAAGCTGGTCATCCATGGTTATCTGCAGTTGGTAAAAAATAATGAAGTACTTTTAGGCCATGGTTCTTCTGACCTCAGGTATTTGCTTTAGGAGAAGAACTGTGTCCTCAGTTCTAAGTGAATGACTAGCTCAGAAGTGAACATTTACAGTGGGTTCATTTCAAGCCTTGTTGTCTAATTGAATGCAATTGGGGCACAGTAATGACAGTAAACATGCATTCAGACAAGTGATAGGGGAAGCAATAGCTGGTTTACAGCAATCTGAAATACTGATTGGTTGTTATATACAAAAACTAAACAGTGTTTTATAGTACAAGTTCAGAAACTGGGAATATGACTCCATAACTTCAGCAAGGATTCTGAACAAAGGTGATCATACAATTAACTATTTGCTAATTTTATGTCAGTGATATTTTATTAATAATTTATTAATGAAAATCCTTGTCTTATGATGAAGGATTCATATGGCACCATATGCCACTAAGCAGGCTAAGGGGGTGTGCATACAGTTTTTGCAGATTTGCTGGTAAATTCAGCTGTGGTTTTATAAATCCTGCAAACAGTTGTCCCAGTTTTAAAACCTAACTTCTTGTCAAGTTTTTGTCTACTTTGCCAGTAGACAAGTGTGCTGGTTTGATTGAAAATGGAAGCTCTTTCTAAGTTAGATTACTGGTCATGAGTATCCGCAGAGCCAGGATTGGCTGCTTGCTGTAAGCTGACCGTGGCTGATTTTCAAGCTTCAAAAGCTTTGTTTCTATCAAGACCTCATCTGTGGACATTGATCATGTTCAGATCTGTTGGAGTATTAAAAAGAGAAAAAAGAAACCTTTAAAGTCTAAAAGGTTCAGGCTTCGCTGGAAAAACTAATCAGAAGTGGTGTTGCCAACAACTAGGTAGATGCTGGCAGTTCCTACAATGCAGCATGTCAAAGTTGCTATCTATCTCCCACACTCTTAAAGTTTAAGCCTAACTTAAATAAAATGTATTTTTGAAGTTAATATTTTTAGAGTGATTTTAAATTATACTTTCTGAATGTTTAAGATCTAAATATTCTTGAGATTTATAGCTCTCCTCTCTCAAAACACAGATTTCCATACTAGCCCCTATAATTGGTGCAGCACAGAAACAAGTATTTGTATGAAGGAAGAGGTTTTCTCAGACACTTTAAAACTTTCACAGATTTGTTCTCATTCACCTTTCCATCATGTTTTTTAGAAAAAAATACTGAGATAGAGGACCCTTGTTTGCAAAATATAATGCATTTTTCTTCCTAATTCAGTTTATACTTGTAACATTTATGAGGTTACCATCAACTGAAGTAACTGGTAACGTAGCACCCTAGAAAAGCATTCAGGTATCTCCTGTATTCCTGTCAGGCAAATCCCAGGAAGTGTTGGCTTTTTCAAGTGGTGGCTGCATTTTTTCCTCACTTTTCAAAAAAATGTATGTAAATCCATAGACTATAACCTGATATTACTTCTTTTCTTTTTTGTCTCTGTGTGCAGGGGGATGGGGGTTGGTTAACATTCCAAGGTAGACTGTATATGGTTTTATTTTCACTTAGAGTGAATGAAAAGGATTGATTTTTGTGAAATCTCTCCTGATAGGAACCAGAAACAAATATAAGGGAATGCAGATACAAGGGGGAAGGAGTAATGCCCTGCTTATGTATAAATGGAGAAGTTCATTAGGAATGACTGGTAAGGGAAGAGCATAGCTCATGAACATATGGGAAATCAGTTTACTTCAGAGAACTGAGGGTGAAAGGAAGGGATGTCTGCTTTTTATTAAAACCTGAAATGCATTATAATTGGCCTGAGTCTTTGCCCAGATGGCTTCTCTTATGCTGACATCTGCAAGAGTGTATATAAAGCAACATTAAGAAGCTCTCTCTTGTGACAGCGTGTACACATGTAATTCTGTTTAAAAAAACCTCCTTTGCTATCTGTAGTGTTGGTCTTTGAATAAGCATGCTGAGAAATGCCATTTGCTTGACAATAGCTAATTATGGAACATGCTTTTTACATGGAAAGTTTCTGCCATGTATGAGAAAACTTTTACCTGGGTTTGTAGATACTTTTTCATTCTTCATCGTAAATTCTAGGTAAACTTCTTTTGTCAAGGGGGATGTATTGGGTCTGGGTGAGATGGAGTTCATTTTCCCCACAGCAGCCCTCACAGTGCTGTGCTGTGCACTGCTGGTGAGCGAGGTGTTGGTAACACACCAGAGTTTGAGTACTCCTGAGCAGGGCTGGCACATCATCACAGCTGACTCTCCAAGACCCCCCTCAACAATAGGCTGGGGGTGGGTGAGATCTTGGGAGGGGGCACAGCCAGGACAGCTGACCCCAGCTGACCAGGGGGGTGTTCCATACTGTATGGCACCTGATCTGCAATAAAAGATGAGAGCAAAGAGTGGGGTATTCATTATTTACATTTGTGTTCTGTAACAACCACAACACATACTGAAGCTCTGCTTCCTGGGAAGCTTTTGTTTTCCTTTTGCTCCTATGCACAGCCTTTTGCTTTATTAAACTGACATTATCTTGACCCACGAGGTTTTTTCCCTCTTATTTTCTCCCCTCTCTGTCCTGCTGAGGAGGGGAGCGATAGGGCGGCTTGCTGGACACCTGCTGTCCAGCTAAGATCAACCCACCTCAGGAAAACACAGAGCTGCTTCTTCCAGCCCTTTGTATTTTTTTTCTGAAGTTGAAGTGTGATTATTTTGAATTTTCTAATGTGAATTTAAGCTTTTTTCCACTGACCAGTGAAGAGTTTAAATGATGCTAGAATGTCAGTTTTCTATCAAGCTACTAGGATGATGACAGTGGATGCAACATATCCCTTAGGCTGTTCACTTGTATCTGTAATTCAGAGTAAAACTTTTTAAAAATAAGATGTCAACATACTGCTTCTTTCTTTGTCAGACAACAGGAAAATTAAAGTCAATGGCACCAGGGAGCCTATTGAGTTTAAGACAAATCAGTGGTTTGGGGCAACAGTCAAAGCTCATAAAGAAAAAGTTGTGGTAAGTCTTAACATTTGGTATTCATTTCAGAGGTAATGTGTATTTCTCTCAAATGTATATCTTAGATAGCTCTTGATGTGTAGATTATGGAAACAACTCCATGATTATGCATGAATTAGAAAAACAGATAATAATTCAGAAAATGAAAGGAGTCCATAACATCAGGTTTAACCAGTCAAGTGAAGATGAACCCGCTGCCCTGTGAAAATAGCAGAATCCATATTCTTATGGAAGTGAATGATGATTTATTTTAAACAGATAGTGGATGTATTTTAGAGATACACAGTAACTGATAGCTGTATGGTAATATGATAGTAAACTGCATTAGGTCAACATTTATGGTTATATTGAGTTCTTATTTCAATCTGTTTTTCTTAATGTCAGATGTGCCTCCTCCTTGCCGCACTCTGGTTCTAGGCAGGGGCATGTTAAGAGTCCCTGTTCCTCAAACCATTGTTCCAGAAGTTCTCACTGTTATGGTAAATTCTGAGTAGCACAGTGGTTCATCCATCTGGAACCAATTGCAGAACGAAGGCTTATACAGTAATGTGAATAATAGCCGTGCCTTGCCAGAGGTTTCTGTTTGGAAAAGTAAGGCAAGGTAGGACATGAGTGAAGGATTTGTTTGTATCTTACAGAGGCAAGGTTTAGGGAGAGGTATTGTCTTCCCCCTGCTTCCCTAGCCAATTCAAATGTTTAAGGGCACAAGAACCCCTAACAAATTACTTGCATACCTGACAGCTTATTTTTTCATTTTTCCAGTTATCTGAATTACTTCCAAAAAAGTTAATGTCTCTCTACACAACTTGTATATCTTTTATCCTTACAGTGTCATGTTTGTAACACTGCTACAATAACACAGCAGATTAAATATTCATTCACTTGCCAAAACTTACTTAGCAAAAACCTGCTCACTCAGAGACTACTGAATGCGTTATCACTATATCATCTCTCCAAAGATTTGAACCAGGGGTTTATAAGAAGACAATCTGATGATTGTGATAGACAATGTGACACAACCCTCTGACTAATCTCCTTCTGCTGAGTAGAATCATAGCAATTCTGCAACACTCACTGTCTTAAGACATCTCAGGGCAGAAGTAGGAATGTCTTCAGCCACATGTCTGTGATCTACATCTTAAACTATGGGATCAAATCCTGTGCAATGAGCAGTAATAGGGTAAACATTACTTGTGAAGCAGGCTAAGAGGGTATTTGTAACATATGCTTAAATGTGAGTTGCAGTCCCTGACAGATTTCACCTGCTAATGGCTGTAAGTGAAAAATTGACTATGCTTTTCAGGTTATAATGAAAAGAAGCAGTGTTCCTGGCAGCTTATAAGAAGCAGCGGTCCTGCATTTTCTTCTGTCAATACATTATGATCATTGCTGTATGAATGATACAACACCAGAGAGAATCCTCCTACACTATTAAAAACATTTGCCAGATGCATGAGTGTGTGAAAGGTACATGTGACATCATTTCTGTTTTAATAGGCTTGTGCTCCCTTATATCATTGGAGAACCCTTAAAGATAACCCTGAGAAAGATCCCGTTGGCACCTGCTATGTAGCAATTCAGAACTTCAGCGCCTACGCTGAATATTCGCCTTGTCGCAACAGTAAGTAGTAATAGGAACAAACCTGTGTTGGAGGAATTAATTGATACTGCACTCAATGTTTCCATCCTTTCAGTCTTCACACAGTCATGGTTGAAGGAGGGTAACTGTATGGCATCCCTGCACTGGATGAGGGTTTAAAGAAAAAACGACATTAAATTACATGCCTGCACTTGGATGCTTTATTGTATAATTGAAAGAGCAGAAATTAAGTCAATTAAGCTTATGCAGTTATAGTGATGAGATATAATTGGTTCAATTTAAATGGCTTTAAAATGTAGCAAACTGATTTAGATAAGAACCAGACAGCGTTTTAAAGCAATTATTCATGCTTATGTTGAGTATAAATCTCTCATCAGAAGATCACCATCTGAAGACCAGACCCTGCACAGAAACACACAAGCCTGTATTACCATTCATGCCAATATCATCCACTATAGCTCATTTATGAAGGACTTGCAGCATGGAAAAAAACATTAGCACTGCTGTTCCACACTCTGTGCTGTTCTGAGGATGCTCTAGCCATCTCTGGACCTTAATTCTTGGGGAATAAGGAAAACCTGCATGTGTATTTAGAACCACATTCCCTTACCTAGAAGTCTGCAAAAAATGGCGCACAGTAGATTGCATCATCCTGTTCAGCATCCTATGTCTAAGTGTTTATGATGAGTACTAATACCCTCATTACCTCAGTGCTCCAAATTATTAAAATCAACATGAAGTATCCAGTGACTTCACTGAGCTTTGGACTGGGCCAGGGCTGCAGCAGCTTCTGCACTTACAGATCAGAGAATTGTTCTTTCAATTACTTCTCTAAAGGTAACATGTGTAAGAGCAAATATGATGGGCACCTATCCCTTCAGGAAGGAAGTATTTGCATGTGGAAACATACATCCAATATTGCATTACACTCCAATGCTCATTGAAGCCCCTTTCCCTTGCCATAGAACAGATCAGCTGGATGTTGGCCGAACACTGACCCGTGCTGACCCATCCATTATGTTGCCATTTTTTGAGAATGCCTTAGTACACACATATTTTTGTGTTTATGGCAGAGCAGACTGTGGTGACCATTCTAGGATTTATTGTTGAGCTAGTTTTTATCTCCAGGCAAATTCAAACAGTTGTCGCAAGGGTTGTTCCTTGGCCATGAGTAGAGAAAGTCCCAAGTAACTGGTCCAATCTTTCAAAAATCTTCACAAGGGAGCTGCATGTTCAGGGTCCTGTAGAAGGTCTTGATATGCTCTGCTGCTTCTCATACATATATTTTCACATATTTTGGTAGTTTTGCATTTACAGCCTCACAGTTCCAGAGGTGTGTAGGCTGTTCTCCATATGCACTGCGAAATCAGTAAAATGCTTCTACCTTCATGATTGCAGGCAATGCAGATCCCGAAGGACAAGGCTTTTGTCAAGCAGGTTTCAGCTTAGATTTTTACAAGGTGAGCTTCTGCTTCTGAAATACTCTGACCAAATGTAATTCTGACATATCCTCAGTGTTTTAAGTGCTGTCTTAGTGATCAAGAGTTTATCTCTGTGCTGTTGCAGATGGGAAGTTTTGTGAAGTTGTTGCAAGTCCTTTTTTCCTTTACATGCTTCAAATTTTGTGGGTTCATTAATTAAAGAAATACTGCACTCCACACCTCTTTATCCATTTGCACTCCAATTTTTTCATCACCAGGACCCCACAAAACTTTGATCATTGCCATTGTTTCCAGTGTTCCGCAGCTTTTTCACATAATTAATAGAGGAGTAAAGACCTCACTGTAGGACAGACAAAAGTGCATTTCTTTATAAAGCATTACTGTTGCTTCATTGAATGTGAAGACCCACTTTTATCTGGACTCTGTTTGGTTACAAATAATCAGCAATTTTCAGAATGCTACGTTAGTGCTAAAATGCAGCTTTCACTGAAGTGAAGATGCATAAGGTGATCTTAACTTTATTTAAGTGTGGATTTTCCCACACAACCATACACTTACATCCTTTCCTTCAAATTCTCATATTCTTTTTATCATTTAAACTGTTTTTCCTATGCATGCTTAGTTTTGGTAGGTTCTTTTCTCGAGTAATTTTATTCAATTCTGCTTTTTTGTAGAATGGAGACCTGATAGTAGGAGGGCCTGGTAGTTTTTATTGGCAAGGTATGTTCATCTGGCTGGTTAGCTTGACCTAAGAAGTGAAGCAGAAAGTATTGTGGAAAATGTTGTTCTAGATTTCCATTATCTAAGATAATGATAAGATATTTAAGATAACCAGTCTCTGGCCTGATTTTCAACAAATGTAAATCAGAAGAATTGCTTAACAAGCAACTGAGCATAAAAATAAGTCATGGAAAGTTCAGGATGTAGGTTGTATGAGGAGTGGAATAAACAGAAATAACCAGTAGAGATACTGGCATTTTCGCACATTTGTCATTTAACTAATAAGCTGACATTCTCCCTAAAAATACTGCAATTTTAAAAATACTTAATATTTGTACAGTAATAGAAATATTTTCAAAGTTTTTGTTACTGTTTGTTTCTGAATGTAACCTTGATTGCTATCTGCATACATTTTTAGTTTATTTATGGCATCACTGTAGTTTCCAAGCTGTAGTTTCTTATGTAGATAAAAGCTGAAGTGGTTTTGGTAAAGGGTTAGGAGGGTATTTTTGCTTTAACCTGTTTTGACATGTATGATATAGCTGATTACCCAGACTCTGCCTACCAACTTGCCAGGTGTCAGCCTCACTGATGTGTGGTTTTGCATTGCTGCTAAAGGAGGGAGATCTAGTTGATGATGATGATGATGACAGGGAATCCATAGCTTTGAATTCTCCACTGAGAATTGCTTCCATCGGTCCACTACATTTGTACTGTGCCACATCAAAAGGCAGCTGAGTCTGAAAATGCTTGACTACAGGTTGAATCAGCACTTTGAAATGTGTCAGGAGATGTTTTTGGGATGGTTCAACAGAGTCTCCATGCCTTGTGTTAATTTATATATACTCTCCTAACTTTTAGAGTAATAATGGAGAAAGACTGAGAGAAGATCCAGGCCTGAGGTTGTAGTTCCAGGTTGTAGATGAGGTTGTAGATCCAGGCCTGAGGTTGGTGGCCTTGCCTGTGGCAGGGGGGTCAGAGCTTTATTGATCCTTGGGGTCCCTCCCAACCCTTGCCATTCTATGATTCTATGAAGATGTCTACTCTTTGCATCTGTGCTGTATTATCCCTTCTAGCTCTGTTCTGATGTTCTGCTGACCTTGCTTTGTAGAAAGTGGCTGTCCTTTATGTGCCTATCATTCATCAAGTTGTTTGAATGCAGGTCAAGTAATCACTGCAAGTGTTGCAGATATCATTGCCAATTATTCCTTCAAGGATATTCTGAGGAAACTGACACGAGAGAAGCAGACAGGAGTGGCACCACCTTCATATGATGACAACTACATGGGTAAGCTAAGCAATCTGTCAGTTAGCATTATGGTCTAAATGCATGGGGCTTATGTAAATGTGAAAACAAGCCCTAAATTACTAATGTCCCAATTGTGAGTTAATTAAACATGTTTTGCCTTAAGCACAGCAGCAAATCAGTAGTGTGCTAGTTAATTCAGTGGGATTATGAACATTCTTAAAATTATGTACAGCAAGAAGGTTTGAAAGTTGAGATCTGCAATGGCTCATTAGAGTTCTTAATATTTGATCTTAAATAATTAAGTAGAACTAAAAAGTTTCCCATTTATATCTTCTTTCATTCCAAAACAATGGATCGAATTTAAAGTAATTAAAGACTTTTTCAATATTTAATAGGTAGTACTGGGTTCTGCAGCATTTTGTACAGTACTGCACAAAAATTCAATTTATTCTCACTGCTATTTTAAAAATATAATTGAAGTAAGCTGTAACAAAAGTAGATTTGAATATATTATGTAATAAATAGGAAAAATGCTCTTTATATACCTTTTATTAATACTGATCTCTATGATTTTGCATGATTTTCATGTGTCTCTGCATGTAAGATGGATTTTTCTTCACATTGAAGGCAAAGATGCATCCTCTGCACTCCAAGGGGTAGATGTAGACTGAAGGAGGGTAGATTTAGATTAGATATTAGGAAGAAATTCTTTACTGTGAGGGTGGTGAGGCCCTGGCACAGGTTGCCCAGAGAATCAGACATCAGACCTACATTTAATTTGTTCATAATAATGTGATAAACAATTATCCCTTTTTTCTACACAGTTTCTAATGTTAGAAAACTTGCATTCTCATGATCAGATGAGCAGACAAATCTGATTGTCCCAGCATATTTTTTTGAAAGGATGGCTTATCAAGTGTTTTAGTTGTAATTTATCTTTAAACAGGGTACTCAGTGGCTGCTGGGGAATTTACTGGAGATTCTGAACAAGGTAAGAAGCTATATACTTGAATGGAAACCATATGGCTGTGCACCTATTAAATTCCTGATTTTGGGTCCCTACACAGAAATGTACCTTTTATGCATTTGAAACACTGGTGAGACTTAAGCTATCTGCACCCAGTATTCTGGGGGGCAAGTGTTTCCTTTGAAGGTATAGCATAACAGCAGAATTTGAGTAACCCAGAAGTCTGTCTGTGTTACAGCATCATGCCTGTGCATCTGTTCAGCAGTTAGAGCTGTGACAGCATAGTAGGTGGAGCCATCCAGGCCCACCTAATGTAGCCAGTTTGGTGACTGGTAGTAACAAGCGGAGCCAACAGTGCCATCCTGTACGGTCCTTCAGTCCATACTCACGTTACTGACCTGCAGAGAGGCTGCTGGCTCTCAGCATCTGGCTGGACAGATGCAGTGTGGCTTGGAAATGTCCATGTATGCTGAAAGCACACTTTTGACTGCCACATAAACATCACAGCCCAGCTAGGAGATAACATTCATTTATCTGGACAAAAACATGTGTCTAAACCAGCATGCTAGCTCTTGTTGGTGAAAGCAGCTCTTGGCTCTATAAAAGTTTCCTTAGTTCATGTGCCTTAAGGATGGGGCGCCTGGAGGGATTTGTTGGCTGACCCTTTTCATATATTTTCCTGCACAGGCATCATGCAGTAAGAACAAGTTAGCTGTGCTCTTGCTCCTACCTCAAACCTTATATTTAACAGCAAAAGCAGAATAATTTAATTCCCTGGGCTTAATGGAAGAGAAAATGTTCTACAGGAAGATGAAGTGTTCAGTTAGTCCCTTGAATTAGGAAAAGCTGAATGCAGATGAATATAGATGTTGAAATATAGAATCCTGCTAAGAATTTGAAAGGTTCTTGGATCAAGTAAGTTTGATAGAGGACATATTTAGAATAATTTGCATTTAGACAGCAACTGTCAACTTCACAAAGAACCAGACATCTCACTGACTTAATAGTATTGCTTAAAAACATCATTGCTGTGAAACCTTCACCTGTAATGTTTCATGATCTCTAAAATACCACCTTCTAGGACTCTGCCTTCATGATTTGATAATGTGCATGGAGGTACAGGTTTTAACCAGAATTACAGGATTTTAAATTATTTTTTTTAATATGCAGAATATAAACACATAATGTAGAATGCAGCTCAAGCACAGAGGTTCAAGTTGTTCCCTCTGGCAAAAGTATTTATTAATTTCATATGATAAGGGAAAACTGCCCTGAGAGATGGTGGCTCCAGTAACACAGCTCTGCAATTCCCTAAAGACAAACTCAGAGTAATCTATCCTCAGGGGCTAGGATTAGCAGCAGTAGTTCCTGGAACACCACACAGGCTTTAACTAAATACCAACAATACTTAAACCTTGCTTAATTGATGTGCTGAACTCACAGACGCAGACTGCAGGCTGTGACTTTGCTTTCCCCCCGCCCCCATTTTTTTCCACTAGCTGTTTAATATTTCACCATTGAACAGAACTGCATCCTAGAAGGCACATAGGTCCAATGTTTAATGTTCTTGTTCAATGGATTCCTCCGTTGACACTCACAAAATTTTCCTTGCACTGCTTTTAGATAGGCTCTGCAGAACTTGTTGAACATTTTCATGGCATCAAGCCAAATAACAGACGAGACAAATTGTTGTGCAGCCAGAAAGGAAGGGATGTTTTTAAGGTCAGTCATGTTTAGCTTGTGTAATCTAGTGTGTGACAGCACAACTAATTCTGGTTCCATCAATCCACAGCAATCAGGTACTTTGTTGTACTGCACGATGCTAAGTAATGCCTGGCAGGAAGATCCTTGCATGAGTGTTAAGATGTAATATTTCATGCACTAAGTTGCACTGAATGGATAATCTTATGGATTAATGTCTTGAAGTGATTTGCAGGTGTTTCTGATAGAGATAACAAACAAAGATCTTAAGAGTTATGTCAAGGAAGAATTTAAGTGGCCTGGGAGGCATGTTGCATGCACCAGATAGTTTAACCAGTTCATTGTTGACCATTTATCTTTTCAGAGCTGGTTGCCGGAGTCCCAAGGGGAGCACAGAACTTTGGCTATGTATGTACTTTGTATCTTTTTTATAGTGAGAATGCAGTTAGACCGCTTGGAACATTAAAGTCTATGTTATATTTTCTTTTTGATCCTGAACTTTCTAGTTGGACAAAACTGCCATTGACTTTCACCCTTGGACTTACCCGGCTGAGCAGAAATGCCTTACTGGTTTGGGCTTTCAGCATTAAGCACTTTGTCCTTTCTGAAGT
The DNA here is from genome assembly GCA_022605575.1 of Laterallus jamaicensis coturniculus. Taxonomy (NCBI): domain Eukaryota; kingdom Metazoa; phylum Chordata; class Aves; order Gruiformes; family Rallidae; genus Laterallus; species Laterallus jamaicensis. The sequence goes on from JAKCOX010000008.1 coordinate 2,539,753, forward strand.
TTGTTTTTAATAGCCATTTACAAGGATGCTTGAGTAGAACTAGTATCACTATACCCACTGAGTGTTATCAGACCCAAGCTTACCTATAGGTTAGCATAGTTCATGTGCAATAATGCTGTGTCCACAGTGGAGAGAAGTCCAAGTTCAGATTATTTGTACCCAGTGTTTATTTTCAGTGCACTAAGTAGATACACTGAAAACCAGATGCAAAGAGTCATGAGATGCAGCTAGAAGTGAAAAAATAAAGCAAAATATGTGTGGATACATCTTTTACCTCAGGAAAAAAAAAGTTTCAGAACTAACCTGACTGGGACACAGAGATCACAGACACAGACACAGACTCTAGTTGTGACTCTGGAACTTAGTCTTATAATTTTTCAGATGGAAGCTACGTGTGGGTGTCGGTGTATATATGTATGTATGTATCTTTGTGTTTTAACCAGAGTTCATGTTTTTGTGCTTACTGAAAAAGAGAAATAATCATTTCCCCATTATATTCATGTGGGATTTGAGACTCATAAAATCTTAGTGATTTTTTTTTTCTTAGCCACTTGGACCAACCTTCAGTGTGTCAAACTGGTTTGCAGTGATGTTACACTGTAGCATCTTCATGTGTGCTTGAAACTTTCCATATTTTTCTGTTACCAGGTCTCAATTATTAATTCTTCAGATTTGACCTTCATCCAGAACTTCACTGGGGAACAGGTAATGTCAAGCAACTTCATGATAAAGTATTGATATGTTTTCATTAACATAGTTTTGAGAATATAAAAAATACTTTTGAGAATTAATGACCATAGAAACAAAGAGGATTATCAGTAAAACCTTTTTTTAAATTGATATTTGATATGAAAGCCTATCTGTTGTTTTTTATTTCCAGATGGCGTCTTATTTTGGGTACACTGTTGCAGTATCTGATGTTAACAATGATGGGTAGGTTACCAAATATATTCAGCTCCACTGAACATTCATAGAAGCAATGCCTGATGTTTATTAATAAGCACAGGCTTTCAGGTGCATCGTACCTCAAAATGCTTCTCTTGGCTTCTCTGCTTTTCTAATTTTACTTCTTCACATAGACTTATTTTTGTGCAAGCACAGTGGCACAAGTATTTGCAGGCCTAGTTTGAGTGAGTTCATTTTCCTGAATATTTATTCAAAGCAGTGTGGCAGAGTGGGAATGTCCAAATTCTTAGGAAACAGATTGAGGTACAAGAACAGTGAATAAACAGTGCTAGCTGCTGCTGGGAACAGATAGGTGAAGGTCAAACATTCTTTCTTGCATTCTCAAAAGCAGGTAAGTCTTCTCACATCCATAGCCTCACTTTTAAAAGCTTTCCAGTATAATCAACTCCTCGTTGAAGCACTTCCTGGTTGGCCATCCATTTTCACCACCCAGAAGTGTCTGTGGCCCATAGCTGTGATGACAGGCGTTGATGCTTGTCTGAGGGAGAATGCTGGTCAGCTCCCAGGGTCCCACCAAAGACACTCTGGGATTTTAAGCCCTGATAAACAAAACACTTGCTAACTTTGAAGTCTTGATTAAATGATTTAGAATATCAGGACTTTAGTAAGTGAATACTGATACTAGCTTTCTTGCAAGGAGATAAAGATCCCTGAATCTCAGAGCCATGGAGGTCTGCCCAAAAGTGAGTCAGGATTATATTTAGATCTGTGGCATATTGCAAAATGTCTCAGATGTGGCTATTTCATATTCTTGGTCTTGTGATTATTTCTTCTTTGGTATTTAAACACAGTGCATTAAATAATTTGTCTGGGCTAAATCATTGCTTGTCTTCAACGACTAGTGACCCCTTAAAGAGTGAGGGATACAAGAAAAGAGTAATAAAGTGGTAAATTGTTATTGTAGTTCCAAAAATAAAACAACATCAAAATAAGTTTCAACAGTTTCTGTCATGGCTTCACAGTACTTATAAAATCTTTCCAAATTTCTGAGGTCAAATTTTGTCATAATACCATAGGTTTTGAAAAGTCCTGTTTTTATGGTCTACAGAATTAGGATGAGTTTCGTCTTACTGTAATGCTTTACTAATGGGAAAGGGTGAAGAAACATTGATCTAACTTACAATAGACACTCATCAGGTTTTTTTCAGGGAACTTGCTATTTAACTTCCCACTGAACCAAGCTATTTCCTGTGCAGGTTATTTCCTCTGAACCACAGGGTTACTTGCAGGTCTCATATCTTCTGTGTACCTCTAAGACCACAGTTTATGTCAATAATATAATCAAGCTGCTGGTGATGCATGTGTGGTCTCACAGTCTATATCTTAAAAGAAATCTAATGACTCCCTCTGAGATCCAAACATCCCACAGAAAACAAAACACAAAAAGCTTTACTTGATAAACATGTCTGATTAGATATGTAGTCTGTCCTTGCTGGTTTGCACATATAGTTGATAGAAATATTTATCTGAAAGGTAGAGTAAAACAGAAGGGGGGGAAAAAAGCAAAAGGGAAATGACCACTTCAGAGTCACCTGGAGTCTTTGTGCAACTAAGGCTGAAGGAAGCAATGATCACCTTATCTGCATGAGAGATCTGATCAAGTTATATGCTGTAAAGATTAATAGAAATCATGCTGTGCTGGAATAAGACTGAAGGCATGGCTCAAAGGTTAGGCTCAACCTAAGAAGAAAGCTCTGTGAACCTATACTCTAGAAGTTATAGAGGTGTTCCAGAGACTCTTGCAGTTTATTTGCACTGCATAAGGATTGCAGGCAGAACAGGGAAACTGAGGGTATTGTTTGAACTATGGTTTAGTAGCCCACTGCTAATAATGAGAAATCCACAATGAAACTTAACAAACCAAGTGTTGCCATCAATTTACAGATCACATTCCTAGTAAAGAGGAAAAAAGAACACTTTCAATTTAGTCTGAAACAGTCCAATAAAAATAGTGAAATAAACTGTTTACTGGTCTTTTATTTGGCCTATATCAAAGCTTCCCATAGTTACACTTTGACCTCTTGACATTTCCCATACTCCTGCTTTTTATTACTCCACAGGATACAAAGAAACTGCACACGGTCTCAGCAGGTGGTCAGCCTGTGCTTTTTACAGACTTTTATATGAGAAGGGAAGCAATCCTGGCTGGTTACCTTTCTGTGCTGGAACAAAAATAAATACACAGTTTATGTTAACTGCAACATCTTAGTCCAGTAATGAAAGAAGTCTGATGAACCAGTTCAAAATACCACTCAACACTGAGCTACACTTCATGAGTTAATACCACTGTCCAGGGGCTTTCACATTGCTCTTATGGCCTTTTAAAAGAGATCACATCAACCTGAATTGGGGTTAGAACTCAAAGTTTGTGAATATAAACACCTAAAATTTAAAAGTCAGTTAAAATCTCCTCCTTCACAAAACCCACAAATACTTCCAGTCACACAGGTGCTTATAACCCAACAAGTGACTCCTCTTGACTGATGTCTAAATACTCAAACTGAAGGAGCTGGAAAGTAAAACTGACTATAAAGTGGGGGAACAGCAATTGCGTGTTTATTACCCACTTGGAGAGGAAACAGAAATACGTAAAGGAGGATCAGAGGGAGCAGGGTAGCTGAACCCTTCCTCTCTGGCTATAGTACATTGATGTGTCAGTGAAATTTAAACACCACCACCTCCCCACCCCCAGAAAAACCAAACTCACCCCAAAGTCCTAGCTTTACCTAAGGGAGAATTTCTTCTTGCAGAGGACTTGCTGAAGCTTGCCTTGACCTCCAGAGCTTAGCACTGTCAGAGAAGTGGGAAAAGCAAGAGGGTGAGAAAAGAAAGGTTTTGGTGTGGGTGGGACATGCCTAGACCTGGAGGGAAGACAAACGAAGTGCTCTGAATATTCCAGGAAACTCTGCTGCCTGTAACCTGTTTAGGGATAGGTCAGTGTAGTTTAGAGGACTGCGTTCCTCTCATCTTTCCCTCTGCACATCAGAAAATGAGCCATCTTAATGACTGGCTTCTGGTCCCTGCTCCCTGGACTGTTCATGCATTTTATACAGTCATTGTCATTTATCTTAACAAAGTAGATTTTTTTCTAGAAAAATAAGCTTTCAGCACTTCCAGCTTAGATGCTGTCATCTCTACACAACAACCTCCAGCTCCTGTCTGCTTGCTTTCTGTCTTACCTGGTGAATCTTTTATTCTGGGTTAGGCTTCTGCTTCAAGAACCTTAGGCCGCTGTGGGTAATATATAGTCTCCCTCTCTCCTTTCACTATTTTAGGCACTCGATACTGTTCTATAGACTAGACTTTCAAAGGTATCTAGGTATCAACTATTTCACATCGATGTACTGGGAGCTTTCTGTCTCTGAATCCTTTGGTTCCTTAAAAACAGTCTTCCCTTAGTCTTACAACTCCTTGTCAGTAAAATATTAATTGGAGCCAAGCTCATTTTTTACTTTATAGTTTAGACAGTACATAACACCGTGGCGCCCCAGAATATCTGCACTGTGATGTAATAAAGTAATAATTGATGATAGTGATACTGTGTAAGGATTTTAGTACATCGTAAATGTAAAATAACTTCTTTAAAAAAATTCATAAACTGTTTTTATTGTTGCTATTGTTTCATGGCAACCATTTCAACTGACATTCTGTCCTAGTCACTAACATCTGTCATTAGTAGAGGAGGACTTTTGATATTTAATTTGGAAGGAAAATCCCACCTTTGATGTCAAGTCAGCATCTGCTTCCTTCCTTTTTTAGTTATTCATTCCATGGGGTAAAATCTGACATATAAAGAATAAAACAATTAGACAAAAGTGACCTGGCACTTTGAATTATGGTTTCCTTTATGGTAACATACTATAAAACTTGATAGAAAAACATTTCTCAAAGTACTTTGTAATAATTTATAGAATGTGTAAGTTGTACAATGTTATTAAAAGACTTCTAGATAAGATAATCTGTACTAAATTCTATGGTGTATATCTTAGAACCATAGTATATATCTACGGCAAAGTAGTAGCTGAGCTACTCCTAAATCATATGATGTTTTTTCTCAGGATTGGGAAAAACAAAGCAGTGCAATTTCACTAATTGTTTTACTAATGGATAAAGCCTTTGTGAAAACATCACCATTAGGAATAAGATGAATTGAGAGTAGTAGCTTTCTTACAAGTTTTAAAAAGTTTGCACAAAGTTTCATCTTAGAACAAGATAGTATGTTTTGCAAATTAAAAATTCTGGGATCAAGTAGTATGAGTTGTTTACAGTAACAGAGTTCCTTAATATGGATGACCAATGTGTCCACTGAATATTATTGGTATTGTCCTATTAGTTTCTGCAAACTTGAGCAAACTTCAGAAATTAAGCTGATGCTGCCATTTCATATCTCAGAACAATCTATTAAGACTATTCCTGCTTGTCACGTGTCTATCGATTTTGCTTCAATTTCTTCTTTACTGTCTGGTCAGGGGCCTATTTTCCCCAGCTAAACAAATGTTGGTAAGATGTTTCAAAACATCCCCATTTAGAACAACAACGTTCAAAATACCCTTTGATTAGTCTGTCTTCTTCCAGTGATTCTTCTTGGGGTAGCAAAATGGACAGAAGGACTTTCCCCTCTAAACCTCATGTTTCTGTGATTTTATGGTGTCCTTTCTCTTTAATACTTAACACGGCAGATTACATGTACCTAATATTCAGTTGAAGTTTTTACAGAAACAAAGCTTTGTCTTTGCCTTGCAGCTTCCATTGGAATTAGTGCTGAGGCATTCTCTGTTCATTGATGCTCTATCTGTGTTTCTCATGTATTACTTCAAAAATCTGCTGGAAAGTGCCAGTTTGTGTTCTGTTGCTCACGAACTGATGTATACTTTTTTAAAACTTTTTTTTTTTAAACTAAAATTTGTCTCTCACTAGCACTGTTAGAAGAGTAGATCTATACAGAATTTGCCCTGGTAACACAAATCCGCTCTGAGTTAAATTCCTGACTTCTGGATCATTAGCTTTGTCTACTGCAGACATAAATTGAAGTCAAATAAATTCCATTTAAACCTAAAAAAGAAGTGGTTTTACTGGGTGGTCAAACACTAGCAACAGTTGCCCAGAAAGGTTTTGGAGTCTCCATTTATGGAGATATTAAAAACTGGAGTGGGCATGGCCCTGGGCATCCTTCCCTAGTTGACCATGCTTTGAATGACTGTCTGTACTAGAACTCCAGAAATGCTTTCTTATCTCAGTTAGTCTGTGACACTATAATTACCATGTTTCCTGTTTAACAAATGCATGAACTGTGTTAATTACCCTCAGTCTCTCAGTGACACTGGTTTTCATTTGACTGTTCTAGTCTAGATGATATCCTAGTCGGTGCTCCTCTCTTTATGGAACGAGAATTTGAAAGCAAGCCTAAAGAAGTTGGGCAAGTTTATCTCTACCTGCAAGAAAGTGCCTTCCTCTTCCGAGATGCACAAATTCTGACAGGTACTGAAGTGTTTGGTAGATTTGGCAGCGCAATCACGCACCTTGGAGACCTCAATCAAGATGGATATAATGGTAATTTTTATATAGTATAGTAATATGTATCTCTGTATAACACTGAGATTAAAAATAGCTAAGCAGCGTATATGAAGTGTCTGTACAGTGTCTGAAAAAGGCTTTTTAGCATGTAACTGCCTTTGAAAGTCATGAGAATTTACACAAATCCTAATGAAACTGATAATGAGGGGCCAAATCATGAACATCTTACTCAGAGGCAGACAGTCATATTGACTACATTGCCATTTTTTAACTAAATATTAGCATGTTCATTTGAATAAAAAAAATTATCTGTTGGCTTATGATTATAATTACATTTAAATAGTTAATATGCTGCTTTTGTTTAAAAGCAGAGTTCTCCTTCTCTCCTCAAATTCTTGGATGAGTGAGAATTGAATGAGTTTCAGTAAATGGAGTATTTTGCCCACAGTGAAATAACTGGACAGGTACAGATGTCCTATTTTGGAATCAGACTTCACTGGTACTTAGGCACAGAAAGAAACATGCATAATGGGACTTTTTTCAAATGCCTGTAGCACACATACACAAGAAAATGTTTATGTAAGTTAACTGGGAGCCTAGATTCAAGAAAAACAGTCCAAGTAAACAAATTTACTTAATTATCTGAGATAACCTGGATGCTTTGAGCTTTTAGAGTTATCCTAGACACGGTCAGTAGCACCCTCGTGTTCCCTGCATGCATTTCCTTACTACTTATTTTCTAGATTATAGAGGTGGGTGAAGCAGGCATCTCTGCATCTAAAACCCTAAGGAGCTCTTCCTGGAGTAGGTATTTTGCATAGCAGCTTTAAAGATAGTTGGCCTATTAAAGAAAAATACGTGGACTTGACTCCTCCTTAATTTGAGGGCTGTTTTTATGGTGCTATAACCAGTAGACTCTAGGGCAATGTCACCAGTGTGTAGTTCTCATGAAGTCATGTCAGGAGCCATAGAATTGCGTTGGGGTTCAGTGTGTACAAAATCCAAATACTATCCTGTGGGGAGAAGCCACTGGATGGTGACTGTTAAGAATACCCTCAGTGGATTGTCCTGGAATCCCACCATAAGGTTCAGCTCAGGTGGAGACTTCCAGTTTACTACCTGTGAGTGACTGCAGATACCCTCAGCCTCTCTGGGCAGGGAATATTTGTATCCCTACTCTCCAGCATTCTGGTAAGTCAGGGAGAAGACATTCCTGCTTTTTTCTCTCACTGTATAGAGAAGGCTAAGGAGGATCTGGAGCCAAAGTTGTCTTCTTCATAACTGAAGATGCCAGTCATAGAGCTCTGGTGCACTCCTGCCTTTAGAGTGAAGGTACAAATTTCAGGCGATAGAGAAGTTAAATAAAGGACTCCAGCACTAGGTCCCAGAAAAATGAAAGCTGTCAATACGTATCCTTCTCTTGTGTTTCCTATTGGCAAGCTCAGCTAGTGCAGCTGTTGAATCTCAATCTAGACACATGATTCTCTTCAGATCCCATACATAAGAACTAAGAAGAGCATTGTGAGTTCCGCTTCTTGGACATGGCACCTCATTTTTTAAGGATTGCAGTGCTTAATTGCATAAAGCCCAAGGCCTTCTGTTAAATTCCTGCCTTGGTGCTATTCCCATTTCTCAATACTGTATTGGCTTGGTACAGATGAAAACATTATTTTGTATACTAAAGCACTGGATGTTTGAGGGGCGTGGGGTTTTTTGTCTATGTTGAATATTTTATCTGGAAGAAAAAAATTAATTTCATCTAACAGCTGTTCCTTATTAATTAGGTGATAAAGGAAATCAAATAAAATCTGTGTCTGTTTAAAAATACGGAAGTAGAAGCAGGCTTTCATTACATTAAAGCTTATTAAATGCCCTGGAATATGGTAGAGGAATGCAGTGTGGACTGGCTATTTAGTATAATGCAGTGACCCCTTCATAGGATGATTTTATATGCCTAAAGTTTGACACAGAGAAGACACTCCAAACATTTTCGTGTATTATTTGCCTTAAAACTAGAATCCATACAGACGTATAGAACGTTGAAGTTCTTGCATGTACATAGTAGAAGCCATTTATGTCTGTTTTCCTGCAGGGACATAATTTTTGGTTTATTTTAATCGTACCCGTTGTTTTTGTTCTCTTATTGCACTGCAGATATTGCTATTGGTGCACCATTTGCAGGAGAAGACAGAAGAGGGAAAGTGCTCATTTACAATGGACACAGTAATGGGTTAAATACTAACCCTTCCCAGGTTCTCAATGGAGCGTGGGCCTCACAGTCCATGCCTTCGGGATTTGGCTTCACTCTTAGAGGAGACTCAGATGTAGACAAGAATGATTACCCAGGTAAGATTTTTCCATTAGAAAGAGAATTTCAGACTTCCATTCTCTGGAAAATGCATCATGCCTAAACTGCTCCTTTTGGAAGGCAGAGGTCAGAGTAAAGAATAGACATTTTTGGATAGTTCTAGCTTGCTTCCCTGAGAGTTAAAATCAGACAAAACAAATACTCCCTTTCCTGTCAAAAGACATGATCAGAAAGGCAAAAAAAGGGCTTAAATAGTTACATTAACATAAAACATGTGACATTTACAATAAAAAGTTTAACCCATTCCTTGCACTTCAAAAAATTGAGTACTCTCAGCTTAGTGAACTTGTAAGGTCTCCTTCATCCTGGCATTCTTTCTTAATTAAAACCATGTTGTGTCGTAGAGGAAGGGATTGTCTTGGTTGTGTTGCTAAGTTGTTTTTTTGCTGTCCAGAGAGACACACTGAGCTAAATATAGGTCCTTAATGGCTTTGATTATATAAAAAAAAAAAAAAAAAAGCAGAGAGAATGCAAAAGACACTGCTTGAAGGGAGGTATTTCATTTGGGCTTTTCCATCCCTTTTTATGTTTTCATTCTGCTGTATGGACTCTCTTTAGGTTAGCTTTGATTCTGCATTGTTAGTTTACCTGACAAACATTTAAATTTACCAAGTTTTTAACTTTAGTTGAGTTTTGCTGGGGACTTACATATATTTTTAAGAGTCATGTTCACAGTATCATAAGTAGTCTGAATGTTGGAGTTATTTCATGTACTTGTATTTACTCTCTCTTCTAGAAGCAAATCTGTTCTGTTTCTTTTCATCACAATTCAGAAGTCTTAGTAAGAGTGTGCAGTAAAACTTTGTATTTTGTTACTGTGAAAGGTTCACAGTAAAATGCTGTTAGTCCTTACTTCGCCAACTTAATGCAAAATGCCCTTAGTTAGCCTGGGTTATTTCAAGGCTAGTGTTCTTAAAAGTTATATTGTTTCAAAATGGAAAATCGTGATTTTCAAAGGGCCAAAAATGGGATCTCTTTTACCTTATTATGGTGGATTGTAAAAACCATGAATGAGGTGTCTGTTTTTCAAAAGCAGGAGAGAGTTTACAGGAAGGGGTGTTTACAATAGAAATTATGGGTTTTCGAACAGGAACGCTGACTGCAGAGTAATAAAGTGAGGCTATCACAAGACTGGAGTGAGAGGACCTTTAGTATTTGAGAAGAGAAAGGGCTTTTAAACACTGTTCTGACTTTTTGTTTGCATATTGATGATGTTGCTATTAATAGTCTTTCATTGTCCATAACTAATGAGGTTCTTTTGGACAAGGGAGCTCTTTATCAACGTTTCAGCATTTAAACATTTTCTAAAGCACCCACAAGGCACCCCCAGCAAAACCAAAGAAAACAGGATATTGCATTCCTGACATTTCTAAGATTGAAAAGATAGAGAGAGGGAAGGGAGAGATTCATTCAGGTCCTCTTTGAGTCACATGGAGAAGAAAGAGTAGAAGTCCAAATAGTGTTTTAGCATACTTTATGTGAAACATCTTTTAAGCTAATTTGTGAAGAGTTTGGGTGAAGCCTTTCAGTTTTTCTAAATGTTTACTGAGGACCTGTTCTGGTCAATTTAGGTGTGAGATTTCTTGTGAGATTCTGCTTGGCGTGGTTGGCTCCACCGTTGCTGGCTTCCACCGTCTGTCCTACTTGCAGAATTTCACATGGTAATCAGCTCATTATATGTTAGATGACTTGGATTTATTACATAGATTACCTATTTTAGCAAAAAAAAGCAAAACAACCCAACACCTGCATTTATTGTAACTAGCTTTTCCTTCCATCCCTCACTTGAACATCTGGATAACCAGACCAGAGTACTGGTGAGAATCCGTCAGATGATTCTCTTCATGTCCTACTTCTTTCTTATTTCACAGATTTGAAGCACCAAACCAGAGCTGTAAAAATAGCACAACCATGGCCCAGTTTTAGCACAAAAACAGAATGCCTTCCTGTGAGAAAAAGGAAAAAATAAACCTCCAACAAAACCCAAAAGGACATAATACAGGGAAATGAAACTCCAGTACAAACGCATCAGTCAATTAAGTAATACTTCTTGTGTCAAGAGCTTTTCTTCTCCTCCTCCTGATGGAAATGTTGAAGATCAGCCCTTGCACAAGGAGGAAACAAGGGGCTGAACTTGGAAGGAACAGGAAGGAAGTTTTATTTTAGATGTCAGCTGAGAGGCAGAGCATCTGCTGACTACAGAAGGTCTAGGAAACTAGGCTTTAATTCAGTGTTTCCCAAACTATTGGTAATGAGTCTAATTCAGAGAAAACAAAAATCAGGAAAAAAATCTCAGAATTTTTCAATTTAAGCTTTTAAATGTCTGCATTATAAAATCTCAATTTTATAAAAAGAAAAAAGTAATAAAAGCAAATTATGCTGACTGATCGCTCTCAGGAATTCAGTTCCCATTGACTGGGAAACGAGACCCAGCCGTAACGTCAGGCCGCGGGTATGACCATGTATTTCCACAGTCTAGGGTGAGGTTCTCCAAGCAATTTAGCTCTTCCATGGCCGCAGTTCAAGTGTTGTATGAAGACAAATGAGCTCCAAAAGGGATCACAGTTGCAAGAGTTCAGTACTGACACCAACCTGTGAGGACCCATATCATTATAGCTGTACTTGTGCGATTGACTCAAACCCTTGTTCATGAAGCAGGCATATCCCCGCTAGGAAATGAGATGCCAAGAGACGGGAGTTACTCTAATATTTCATTTTTAATGCATTGTGTAGCTTTTTCAGAGCTTTTAGAGTTTCATACCTTCTTATTTAGATCAGACAATATATTAATGTTTTCAGAAGATACCACCTGCATGTGTGGCTTCTTATCACAGATCGCTGAGCATCTTGCTTGCTGAATTGAGCACAGCAACCAGCACGCTTAGAGCACAGCAACCAGACTCTGTTACAAGTTGGGAAATACAGTTCCTGAAAAGTGGAGGTGAAACACAGTCCAATTTTTCTTCCACTGGACAAAAGTTAAATCTTCTCTAAGTTGAGAGTTCAGGTCAGGCTGAGATCTATCTAATAGTCTTCTGGGAAAGAACAGCCACTTGGTACAGGAAGCGGTATCTGTCTCTTCTCATCTGAATGCCAGTTTAAGCTCAAGAGCAGAAGAGGAAATGGGGAGTAGACCAAGGCTGCCTAAGACTCAGTACTGTTCAAATCCCCAGCTTTCCTGTTGATGGAGGAGTGGTTTCTCCTTCCTCCTCTTCCTGCAACTCCTGGCCAGCAAAGGGAGAGGGATTACCTCCTCCTTCCCAGTCGTATTTAGGAAAGGCAGAGGAAGACTCTTTTGTCCCCAGGATCCCAGTTGTGTAATAAATACGGGAGAAAGCTGATCATGGAAAGGTTTAATGGAGAAGTAGCAAAGCAGGCAGGGAAGAACATAATACCATTGTACTGATACAGATGAAAGATCTGTCTAGCACTGCAGCGTGTCTCCAGCAGTGGCCAACAGCAGATACTCAGAGAATTGTGCAGTTGTGACATTTCCCAGAATATTCACCCAGCTCTAACCAACAGGAGGAGCAGGGTGTCCCTGAGTCAGAGATGGCATCTTCAAATTTAGTAGCCCTTGACAGAGTTTTCTTCCATGAATATGATCAATCTGATGTGCATTGTTGGTACCTGCTGCAACCTGTGTCAAGGGGCCCCGCAGCCTGACTGCATGTTTGGTGAAGAAGTAATTCTTTTCACTGCATCCCATTCAAGTGTTGAACCTTCCACTGGACAGTTCTTTGGATGTGCCCTAGTTCTTCTACTGAGGAAATGGTATACAACTCTTAAGTCCACTCTCATTTTCTCTGCCATCCCTCAGCCATGTGTTTTAACAAGCCTGTGGAAGGAATCCTAATTTACTTAATTGCTCCTTGAGCAGAGATAAATGGCACAGTAGTCCTGCTGTACCTAATGGTTCAGTCTTGCCATCACCGCTGTCTGTTCTTCATATATTTTTATGTAAAGAGTAGTGTGTAAAGTGTGAGATGTCTGGCTAAAGCATTATTTCTAATAAAGATTTTACAATTGGCTTGGGTTTCAAACTTACCTGACATTTAAAAAAGCTGTATCTTCCCTATTGAGAAGAAAATCAGAGTTAGTACTTGACAAAGCAATAATCCCAAATGTTTTTCATTGATATCCATGATTATATTTGAGCAAGAAACTGAAGTGAGACAGGAATCGTGATCTGGCCTTGAAGCTACATGGCACAGCACAGCTCAGTCATCAGATGAAACCCTCTGTCCCACTGAACCAGGCTGGCCATATCCAAACTGCCTTTTGGGAAAGGTCCTTGGCCCATTCCTGGCCACTGTCTGGGTGAGTACTAACTTACACATGCTGAAATCAGACCAGAGTCTGTGCTAGCAATGTAAGAATGTGGACAGTATCAACACATTGCTCAAGCTCGTGTCCTGACTTTCATTTCACTCACATAGCCACACACTGCACAGAGCTCAGGATACAGACAGCTGAATGCCCACCCAGGCAACATTGTACCTAAAATGAAACTTCCTCTAGTAGGGTCCCAATGCAGACTGGGCTGCTTTTCCATCTCATTAGCAGTCCTGTCAGTGTAATAATGCCCATCTGTCTTCAGCTGCCCTGGCATAACGTTAGCACTGTAATGGTAGCAGACCTCTACTCTTAGCATTGTGAAAATACAGGGGTTCTCCTAACCTTTCAACACAGAAGATTTAGGTTTTGTTATTAAGCACAAGCCTTGGTTTACATCTCCACAGCTTTCAAGGGAAGGACTTCTGTAAATTGCATCATACTTGCAGACACTCCAGATGTTATGTGCCCAGAACTGTTCCTTTATTTGCACAGACAGGATAACACTATGGTAGTCACTGCTTTGCAGGCTCAGAGGCAGTGAGAGACTTTCAATGCTGGGAAGCAGCAGAGGAAGAAGGTTGTGCTGATCATTCTGTGTTGCTCTGAAAACATGGAGCTGCCCTCTCACTGTGGTGGTGTTCATCACCTTCATCCCCAAACAAAGCACCTTTCTTCACCTAGCAGAAGAATTGCAAAGTTGAACAGTGGTGATGGTGGTAATGAATGGATGGATGCCCCTTTCTCTGTAGTCATGTAAGAGTTAGGCAGAACTTGACCAAACTCTATAGTCAGACAAGGCTAGTGAAGGGAAGCAGATTTAAGCATGTCAGTCAGATTGAATGTACCAAGCCAGCTCTGTGCTTTTTGGTGTGACTATTCAGGGGAAGAAATAATGTGCAGGTTTCCCAGTCTTCCAAACATGGCACTGACAAAGTTTGTACCATACTTACCTGAGATAATATCTCTCCAGTGTACAATGTATACTCAGCATTTGAAGGAAAAGACCAACCAATCCTTTTAAGCTACATGTGCTCTATTGAATGAAGTATGTCGTCTTTGGGTCTGAACTGTCACCAAACTGTTCTTGTCCACACTATCAAACTCACTTTCCTTCCAAAACAGGGTTGCTGCGTGCTTTCTTTTGGAGATCACTAATTGGCACGGGATGACTGCTTTAGGGCCGACCTAATGATACCACAGACAGTGCAGGCACATCACACAAGCACATTCTCTGGCACTAAAGACATATTTGTATGTGACATTGTTGTAACATTTTTCAGCAGATGACCCATTTCACAGTTTTCTGGAGACTCTTTTTCTAAGGTCATATCAAAGGCGAGGATCTGATCTCACGTATGCTGCTTGTAAATACTGACTTAATGGCATTAGCCTGGATTGACAGTTGTGTAAAAAAAATAAAGGGGATTAAACAAATAAAAAAGGGAGTGAAAGGAGTGAAAAAGTGTCAAAGATGAGCTTTTTTCATCAGTTTAAGTGCACATACCATGGTTGTTGAAAGGAATGGTGTGTGAGATTCTGTGCTGCCCTTCTCAGTGCCGAGTTTTGGATGTGGCAAAACAGCATCGTGCTGTATCTGAGGCCGTACTAGAGAGACCCGTAACACAATTTATGTAGCCAGGGGATCCTCTGCAATAGCAGCTCTTCAAGGTTTGTGTGAAGATACTCTGAAATCCCTGCCTCAGCACAACCTTCCTGTCTGTCTTCTGGGTTAGAACATCCGAGCAACATAATGATAACTTTCAACACAGCTTCCACTCCGCTCCCCAGTAATCAGGCACTTTCAGGGCCCCTTTGCTCCCTCTTGAGTTTTATTTGTGTCGTCAAGGCCTGGAGCAGGGAATGAAACCTCTCAGGCATGTATTTTGAATTGTAGTTTATTTATAATGTCATTTGTCTTTTTCTATTAGCATAGTTCAGTTATCATAGGAACAAAAGAAATCTGTAGATCTGTTTAATGGGAAAGAAATATGTTTCTTTTGGCTTCTGGGCAGCCGTTCAAAGCTGGTCCCCACTGAGTGCCTGGAGACTGTGATTATCTAGGTGATGGTGCCGCACTTCCAGCTGGTTCATCTATCTGTGCAGGGCTCAGGCATTTGGAGGCTGTAAGGTTTCCACCCTCACATTTCAGTCACTTGATGGTTGATTATAGCTGTGCAAATAGTTTGTAATGAATAACTTACTCAACTCATTAAGTTTGCTTTCTTCTTGTAGCATGTCCTCCAGCAGACAGTGGTTTCTTCACATGTGTTTGTGAACCAGAACAATTTAACTGGTTTCTTTTAACTGTGTGGGTGGATTCAGAGCAGTGCTCTAGATGAATTCACTATTCAAAGGCTGTTTATTAGTTAATTAGTTAATTGCTCAAATAAATTACACACTATTGTTTCTGCTCCCTGCGTGTTTAGATGCTTGTCTAAGTCTTCCTTTGTCAACCTGGAGGCAGTGCCACTGAAGCTTCATCTTCAAGGTATCCTGTTTCTACAGAAATGCAGCTGTTGGCCTGTTCTTTATGTTATTCTTTTTAGTCAAGGCTTTATCAGTACAGGGAAATGTATAAAGGTGTCTTCACGCCTTGTTATTTTGGACTCGGTTATTATCCTGAGAATAGCCTGTAGTTAATATAAAGAAATTACTCTAGAAACATTTTAAGAAGGAAACAAGTGTGATAATCAGACAAAATTTCCTCAGAACTTTGGTAGACCAGTCTGACCTTATTGAAATAAGAGTATAACAGCTTCATCTGCTAAGTACATTAACTCAAGCAGCAGGAAGAAAACCCTCAAATTTCTTTCTGAGAGGCAAGGGTTCTTCAGCATTCATAATCTTTTTTTGAGAACAATAGGCATTGTGCCAAGAATATCACAAATCATAATCTAATGATGATTAAATTATGAAGTTGGTCCAGAAGATTTGTGGAAGACAAACAAATTAAATCAATGAGAAGCTGCATCTGCTCTGGTAGAAGAGGAGTACTGAGCGTGGGAGCCAGAACAAGGGCATGGGTTCTGCCAGCAAATGCAGAAAAGCTGAAGTATTTCTACCAGCTAATTATGTTTTCACATGAGTAATCAATCAAGAATGTAGTGACAAGCCAAGAATCTCCTACAAATATGTTAATTTTATGGTAAATTATCATCTGTGTAATTTACAGGTATACTTCTCTAAAATTCTTTAAGATATTTAATGAAATCATAATATGGTGCCAAATGGAATATAAGAATAAAACAATTAATTCTAGTAAATAGAAATTTACTGAAGTGATAAAACATTAACTGCCCTCTTTTGGATTTGTTTGTAATATAATGAATAGTATTATGAAAGTGACTCATTCAGACAAAAGGGGATTATTGAAATTAATTACCTTTAGATAACTTATCCTTAACAGACTTGCTACCACAATGGTTTTGAATGGTAAGACTGGAATAAAGGGACACTGAATTGGGTAGTGATTTTTTGTAGTATTTAACTAAAATTCTTCAGTAAAGTTGACTGAACTGGACAATCCTGTGTCCTTTGTTATGGTCTAGCCTGAAGTAAGGAAATTTTGTTCTGGACCATTCCTATTCCTACTGAGATTTTGGAGTGTAGTGCTCTCTGAAATACTAGGAAAGTATTGATCATGGGCCTTTTTGGCACCTGATCTACTCAGGAAAATAAAACCCAAAAAGTCTAACAAAGATTTTTTTTGTCAGTTATGCAGTTTTATTACCCTCCTTTATGGAATTTCCATTAGCACCTGTACTCAGGTTTCTAATTGTTTTCCAGTCCCTATTTATACTATGAAATTAAACTGATAGACTACACAAAGTGGTGTTTAAAGCTGTCAGCAAATCATTCTGAGCCCATAAAGTCAATGTCTTTCTGCTTATATCCTGGTAGAGTTGCAGCAGGGAGATGGCTCAGCTATCATTTCATTTTTGGGTTTCTCACAAGTGAAGCATGTGCCAATTATGTAGTCCTTCATTGGCTGTTGTTCTTGGCCACTGTTCCCCATAAAGTGACATGAGATACAGTGCCTTGGCAGTTTCTCTCAGGATTGCTGGACAGACTCCAACCAAGCGTGGGGTGCTGAGCACACTGCATGTTCTCCCTGCTCAGTCTCCCTGGGGCTGCATCTCTCACAGGGGATGGAGATGGCCTTTAAAAATACCAGGGCATCAAAGAATTTGCTCAAGTTAAGGTAGGACTTTTTTGATCTTCCTACTTCCTCCAGTTGGTTGAAGGCTTAGTCAGCATTATGGCAAGTTTCTGCCTTTATTGCATGTTGTATCAGGCCTGGCACAGCCACATCAGCTGAAGGTGCAGGTAAACTCCCAGAATCCAGTGCGCCTTCCAGTGTCCTCTGTGACTACTTTTTCCTTAACTTTTAATGATAATTTTATCTCCGAAAAATGGATTTGCTTCACCAGAACACATCTTGTAGGTCTTTCCTTCTGAGAAAAGTAAAATTTGAAATAAGTATTGGGATTGTTTAACTTTGTACAGTGCTCCTTGACTTCAGTTAAGTATCTGCCAAAAGCACTTGTTTCAGGATTAAGCTCTGTGCTCACCACCGGTTGGGATTTTAGTGCCTACAACCTTCAAGCTGTGTTGAAATGGAAGTTGAAAATTTCTCTCAAGTTGCTCTGTGCTTGTTTTCTTAGTTTTTGCTGTGTGATTGTGACACCATAGTTCATTTATTCTACAACTGTAATGAGTCACAAACATACGGCTGCTGCCACCAGACCCTCCTTCCAGATATCTGCTTCTTTGAAAGGTAGTAGCAGAAAAAGGATCTTCTCAATGAGACAATGTAGACAAAGTGGTCATTTACTTAAATCTATGAGGTACATCATCCTCCTAAAAACATGGAATATGGAAAAAGGTGTGAAGGAGATGTTGTGAATCTGATACTTCTGTCTGTGTTTCCCTATTTATGCACATTTTCATCTGGGCTTGAAGAAAATTCACAAATGCAAAGGAGTGAAGGTTTTCATATGCTTTCCTTCAGGCTCTGTTTGCAAGGGTTATAAGTAGTTAGATGGCTTTTTTTTTATTCTGAATTCCAAATTGCATGTTAAACCCTTATTTTTCAGCAAGTGACCTTTACATCAGTGACATTGCATGTGTAGCATTAACAAGTAATGAATAAAGACAACTTCTCTCTATTTTTAGGAGAGGAAAGTTGCCAAGCTTTGGATAATTTAGACATCTTGTGCATTTTTTCATAGAAATTATTAGTAACTTATCTTCTGCAGAACACACAACAAATTCAAAACTTCTGCTTATAAAGGTGCTCTGATTTGAAGTGTGTTCAGATCTCACAGATTCGTATCAATGGCCAAAAAAAGGTTTTTTCCAATTATGGGTGTAGGATCTGCACCAAACAATACAATGAGAGAAGGAAAAATAAAACTGCTCTTAAATGGAACAAGTAGAAGAAAAGTAAAATCTCTAATGGACCTTCCAGTAAATACTCTGCTTGAGTATACATAATGATTTAGTCCTTATACCGGATCACAGATGTCACTACTAGGTAGAAATGTGTTTTATTGTTTGTGTGTTCATTCTTAAGTCCACTTTTCCTACTGAGTGGTTTCACTCCTTTAAGCTCTTTGGGTCAAGAATAAGCATTATATAGATGAGAGAATAAAGGATGTGTCAGGAAAAAAGAGTTTCCAAAGGAGATCAGAATGAGCACAGTCCTGGCTGCCCTTAGAGTATGCTTAAACAAGGCCTTTGTGATGGTGCTGTGACTGCATTTCCTCCTCTGTTTTGCCTAGCCAAGTCTGGCTAAGGCAGCAATGTAGAAGGACTGCCCATGGAAAATCAATCTTTTGATGGCTGTGGCCTGTTACTGCTCCTCAACCCATTACTCTGTCTTCAAATAATCTGGGCCAAGTCCCAGAGAAACCAGGATTTAACTATTAAGCAGATGGACAAAGTCATATTATTTAAGTGGGGATGCCAAGATAGTGGAGACCTAAGTTCACACAGCTATAGATACTGAAATTAAGAGTTTACTCGTAATAGTGAGGCTAACTGTATCTCACAGCCTCATTCTTTTTACCTTCAAACAGGCTACATTTTATTAAGCTTCCTCAAGTTGTGTGTTCGTGGTGGTTCAGCCCCAGGCAGCAGCTGAGCACTGCACGCCGCTCTCTCACCCCTCCCCAGGAGGAGGAACAGACTGAGCCCCTGTGGGTTAGTATAAGGACAGTTTACTGACAACACTGAAAAACAAAAGCCCAGGTCGAAGTACACGTGCACAGTGATGACACGGGGCACTTTACCTGCCTAACCAGACGATAACACAGAGCACTGCATTGACACTACAACCAACCCAATGCTCGACCATGCTCAGACTTCCCCAGCACCACATGGACCTTCCCCACCCTGACCAGCCTCTTTTATGGGGATTTGATGTACCATGGTGTGGAAAACAACTCAGGCCAACTCATCTCACATGTGCTGGCTCCTTGGGGAAGTTAGCTCTGTCCTGGCAGGCACCAGGACAGTGCTCAGGCTTTTCTTTGTGCCCATGAAGGGCTGGAGTGCTTTATTTTTTTAATGAAAAATCAGATTATGAAATTGTCACAAAACCAGGATCTGGATAAGTCTTGGGTATCTTACCTGTTTTGTTTCTTCCATAACATAGCCCTGTACTGAAACCTTTTGAGTATGAAACAATACATACTCTAAGTTAAGTCTGTTTGTTGCAGAATTCATAAAGAGCATCCAGTTGGGAACAACAGAATGGAAAACATTCCTTCTTGTCTTCCGCTTCCTGTTCATAACGTAATGTTTCTCTTTGCTTTAAAAACAACAAAGCAAAAACCCCAAACACAACCCCCCAAAAACCCAATAAAATGATACATCTTTTGGGGTAACTATGGCTGCTGCTGTCAGACAGCTGGCAGGAAAAGATCAGGGAGCTGCCACAATGTGTGTTGTATGGCCTTGGTGGTGATGGCTATGTCTCAATCAGTTGTTTACGTAAGAGGAAAATACCCTTAGTTCTGGGTACTGTGTGCATGTTGTCTATAAAAGCTGCCGATGAAAAAGACTCAAAGATGTCCCAAAAAGGAGATAGAAACAACACTCATTTTCTTCTGCTATTTAAAGTGGTCTTGAGCCTGAAGCATAGTTCTCTAAGGCCAATGGAAGTAGAAAAATGTAAATGTTGTACAAAAAGAGGATCAGAACCATAAACTCTCCATGCCTGCTTCTCTTAGGACATTATTCACTGGAATTCATTGGAGGCTATGTGAAGTGCTTGTTTAGAATTGTGAAATCCTGACCATCTGAAAAGCAGAGTGCTGCAAAATGCAGCCAGACTTGGCCCAAACCCACCAGCTAATCAGCGTCAAAGCTTTTGTATTTGCATCATGCTCGATGACTTAAGGGCTTCTTAAGCAAACCAGTGCTGAAACTATGGAAGCAGCAAGTAAGGGTTTGTTTACAACCCACAGTACTGGTTTAATTAACTCATTTAGATCAATTTAGGTTGCCAGTACCACTGAAAGATCTGTTGTAAGACTCAGTCTACTGAATTGGATGTGTGGAAATCAAATTGTATGATAACAACAGTGGAGTGAAATGGGTGTCCAGGTGGACACTAGGGGCTTTACCTCTTTGTTTTTCTTGAACTGTGCTCCAGTTAGAGGCGACAGGAAAGTTGATCCATTTTCCTCACTGCTGGGCTCCAGTAGGCCTGAGTGGTCCAGCAAGCTAGTCCCTTTTGAGGGACCTTGGTGAAGACTCCAGGCAAAAGTGAAAATGTTTGGGTCTGGCTTGTGTGCAGTAACAAAGATGTGCCAAGGCCCAGTGTAGTGCTTGTATTGTTGACTCCATCTGTTCCAAGTGGTGACTGATAATTACTGTAAGCTTCAGCACATGCTGACAGCATTAGAAATGATGAAATCAGCCATCCTCTCACCTCTGCATTGTGTTTTTATACACAGAGATGTAGTGCTTAAAATAATGAACAAGTTACTTAAAACACAAGTCAGGATTGTCAGGAAAGAACACCATAAATTTTCAACATGATCCTTGCAAGGGTGATGATAAAGCGTTTTGCCTGTCTTTGTGTAATGGGCAATTAATGGTTTGGAATAAATGGGTCAATGGTGTCCTTTTTCCCCAAGTTGGAGAAAACCAAGATTGTGGCATGGGTAACCTTGTATTAAATGGATCGGCACTTACTGTATACAGCCAAGACAGTTATGAGCCCATCTCTAACAATGTGAAATATTTTCTTTCAGATGAAAAAAATTACTGAGAAAGGAATTACCACATTTGGTTTATGTTACTGCATTTTTAATATAAATAATCTAATTTAGGCTGGAAAAATGTGTTAGAGACATCTACGTAGTTCTTCTGAAACTCTTTTGTTTTTTCTAGATTTAATTGTAGGTGCATTTGGAGCTGGAAAAGCAGTTGTTTACAGGTATGTGATAAATACAATGGATTTTTTATTTTACAGCTTTGGTGAGAAATAACATTCCTCTGTTTCCCTGGTGCAATGTGTAAAAGATGCTCATTACAGATAATAAGCATCTTGTGACAAATGCTTTTCCCCCATGCTTAAAACTTGTAATTTCCAATGAAAATCTCCACACTTAGTCTTAGCTCGAGAAACTTCTTATGGAATGTTTGACTCCTCAGTTTAATTTTAAGTAAAACAAGAAAAGAAAATGTTATAATTTCTACCTTTAAAGCAATTTCACACACATTCCCTTACAGCCAGAAAGTTCTCACTACAGCTATCAGAGGGAAATTCAAAAAGCATAATACTGAAAACTAATTTCTTTCCTGGGGGAATGGTACTAGTAAGAAGGTTTCAAGCAACTGCTTCTTCAGAGGTCATGTATATTAAGATGTGAAGTATTTACTGAAACTAAAACCTGCTGCTTTTAGCTTCAGTTTAGAAAAAATCATGCAAGATCCCATTTTATAAATCAGAAGTTGTTGCTGACTGGATTTGGATTAAATGCACTATTTGGCTAGAGGTGTAAGTTACCAAATACAGAAACAAAAAATCTGCTGCTGCCCTGTTAGTCCAGCCATGCCAGGACTTCTTTGCATTCACCATCTGTAATTTTGTAATAAGGTGGTTTTGCCAGAATTATATAAGTTATTGTAAAATGCTACCGCTGTCTTAAATAAACAGAATTTAGATTTTTTTCTTGTTTTCATTTGTCTTGTAAATTGCTCTGTTATAGAACATCTCATTATTTAATAACAGATTATTATTCAGAGGGATGGTTTCCATCACCAAAATTGTATATTCATATACTCAGCAGGATTTTGTGATGATTATTCCTGGTTTCCAAAGTCAATTGTCTGAAGACTTGTCAGAGTTCTTTATTATTGGCTCAAGATATTCTAGATCAACTTGTACTTTAACCAATTTATGTTTATTTTTGAAAGAGTCTTAAATGGAGATAGCAATTCTGAATATGTCACCATCAATGGAGTCAGTCTAAAACAAATTCAACAGCATAAAGTAAGGACCAAAGGACTGCTTTAACTTCCAAAAGGCAGACTCTGTCCCTTTGTGAGAACCCAGTGTGTTGAAATGTGTCTGATGTGCCTCAGTCCCAGGACACACCTATAGTTAACTATAGGATACCATCTCAATGATGCTGTTAACCTGTGATTATTCTTTTAAGAACTTTCAAAATGTCACAGTAGGAGGCATCTCAGTTTCTGAGGGCACCCCCTTGCATTGTAACTGTTTTCTCCCAAGGAACCCTACATTTCTGGCATTTTGTGGCCAGTTAAGTGTTTGTTGCAACTTCGGTACTAAGGTGCTCCTTCTGTAAGCAGTGACCCTTATTTCTGTCCCTCAGAGCCAGACCTGTTGTGACAGTGAATGCGCAGCTCGTTCTGAACCCCATGATTGTGAACCCAGACAATAAAACTTGTCAGCTCCCTGGCTCTCAGCTTTTGGTGGCCTGGTAAGTTCATGTTTAGACAAAGAAATCCTCTTTCTCAAATAACTTTCTGTTCCTAACTTTTCTTGCAGCTTTTTGTTGAAGATATTTAAAGTTCAAAAATTGTTCAAACGTGCCATGAGCATAACAAACCCCCCTTATCTAGAACAGAGTTCTTCCTGATATCTTCCAGTACTTCAGAGATTCTCAGAATGAAATAGCTAAAAGCTGAATCCTTTGATACACTGAGTCTCCTGCATAGGAGAATGTGCAGTGTCTCCTAGGATCAAGGTACAAATTCATATGCAGTATTTGGGTGAATGAAATATGAAACAGCTTCAAAACAAAGCACAGAAACATTGATCTGTGAGAACATACCTCTTTGTTGAGATAATGTAACAGCAAAAGTGACAAAAAGAGTTGGTGTGCCCACAGTTTTCTGTAAGAGACCGCAGCCTGTGGAAGGGACAAGATACCTGGCTAGGAGCTCAGGATGTTGGTTTTGTCTGCCAGTGGTCAGAGGAAAGCTTTTTTCAGGGCACTGTACAGGATAATGTTGCATGTATTAAGAGAAACCCTTGGCCACAGTAGCATTTAGCTTTGAAAATAAAAAGTATGTTCAAAAATTTGAAACTAATTTAAACACTTTAAGATCAGTTGCTAACATTAAATCCTTCCAAGACAGTTATAGGCTATGTGATAGCACATAATGTCACATAAAGGCACATGTACTGTACGGAAAAGAACTTACTTAGAAATGACCCCCAAATCAGTTGATAAAAGATGCTCTTATAAATGCATCAGATATATTTTAAAAGTGAAAATCATAACAAATAAGGAAACTAAAGCCAAAAGAGAGCATAAACACATGCGAGTCAAATATAAAATACCAGTAAGCCCTGCCAGAGACACCGTCAGGAACAGATTTCTAAGACATAAAAACTGGTCTTATCATTTTATTTAAACACATTGAAGGCAGAAAGCCTGCCCTGATGTGGGCCAGATGAAAAGAATATGAAGGTATAAAGAATGATTCCAGAAGAGAAATTTTGCACTGCTTTTAAACCAGAGGCTGTGAGAGGGATTCCCCACACTGGAGACATTCTTCATAGGAGATGAGTTTTAAGGATAATCTAAAATGCAGAAGTCAGCAAAAGAGATTTTAGAAGAAATTCATAAATAAACTGTAACAAATAATTGTGATCGGAAATAGTTCATTTAAGAGATGTAAAGGAATTTAGCTCTGATACACTCAAACCACTAAATATATGGCCTTTCAATGTATTTCATCCAATTTGTGACTCAGGAAGTTCCTAAATCTACTTATTGTGGAATTCTGGGATGAGGCTGTCAAAATTTTCTCTTTTGCTCCATTATTTTAGACTTTATGACACTTGTCATATTTATCATATCATTCCTCATTTCTAGATACTGTGTAGAAAATCTCCCATCCACAGAGCTATGTAGAAAGCACTTGGTAGAGCTATGCAGTCTCAGAACTTTAAAAGCTTTGGACTTTCTGGAATAGGATCCAGGTCAAAATCCATCCTGATTTTTTTATTTAAGTACCTTTTGTTTTAAGCGTTGATATATTAGAGAATTTATTACACCAACATTGGGCTGAAGCAAATTGATCCAAATTATGTGTTTTCAGAAATTCAGTTTTTAAGACATTTTAAGAATGCCTTATGCTGTAATGGAAAAGATTTCAAACCCACAACCCATAACATTTACTGATGGTGTACTGAAAGAAAAAAGCTGGGCACAAGATAAATAAATAAATAAATAAGTGTCTGTTAAAAAAGTTTTCCTGCTGTGAGATACTGTTTAAAAAAAGGAGAAAAAACCCAAAGTATGTAGATTTTTCATTATTTTTCACTTTTGTTTTACAGTAAGCCAGAAGATGTTTGGTTCATATCAACAAGAGTTCTAATAGGAACATAATTTAATTTGTCTGCTTTATTCTAAAATACTCTTCCCTAAAGATTTAGTTCATATTACAAAATGACTGAAGAGCAGCTGCTATTTTCCATGCTGTAATTTTTCTCCTTAGTTGATATAAGCTTGTAGTGTACATATGAAAACAATTAGGGAAACTCCAACAGGCAAAGAATTCCTCAGTCCCATGGGATAGATTTCTGTATCTCTTAGCCAGCTGTGCAGCTTGTATAAAATGTCTACCAACTGACACTGCAAAATTTGAAAGGAAGGAAGCCTCCTACCAGAAATGTTTCAGTATTCTGTGTGTATGAATAATGTGGATTATTCTACGTTTTCAAGTATTAGGAAAATATTATTTTTGCTGTGATCTAAATTGTAAAACTGAAGCACAGAGGAAACGTGCAGAAAAAGTAATTTTCATGCACAGTCCTAGGAGAATTGTCCTGAACTCCTGGAAACATATAATTCTTCCTCTACTGTGTTTAAAATGTGGCTATTTCTGAGCTCCCCAAATGAACAGCTTAGAAACAAATTCTGCGATTTTGAGGCTATTACAGAAAATGTAAAAGTATTCTTTTGTTTGGTTGGCTTTGTTAAGGTTTGAAAGGTGCAGGTTAATTTCTGTAGAAAAGGGGTAAATTAATCCAACATTTACATTTTCCAAAAGCTGTTTCCACATCAAATGATTTACTAAGTCCAGGACTGGATTCCAGCTATCAAAAGGTCTAATTTATCTCTGCACTGGTATTTTTATTACCTTTTGAGGTCTTCACTATCTACTTTGCTGCTACTTTGTGCTTAAATTGTATCTGCAAATTTTATTTGCTTCACTTCTCACTAACTAAAGGTGATGGGCAAACATTGTTGATTCTTACCTGCTTAAGTTTTCTTCCTCTGATTGTTAATTTTCTTGTTTGGTTTATTATTCCTATAAGCAAGCCTGTAAGCTCAATTGTTGTGTTTCTTACTGTGCTTAGGAGTCACATCTTAAATCTCACAAATGCTTGAGAGTCCTGCCCTCTTCTATGCTCTGTCTTTTCCTCTGCTTTTCTTTTTCTTACAGGTAAAGCATCCCTCAACATAGCATCTTCTTGTCAAAATGATGAACGTATCTGAATTTGTCTGGGTTTGTGATCAAAATCAGTGATGTCAGTCATTCTGCACTAAATACATGTAACATCACAAATGTGTGGCAGAATTCTGCTAAAGCCATAGTCTTGCCTCTTGCAGGGCTACAGGCTGGGAGACTAATATACTCCATCTTTTTTTTGCTTTTTTGGACTGCCATTCCCTTTTTCACATGCTCTGCCTGAAGTGGAAGGATTAAATCTTGGCTCTTACAGTAATACCTAAGAACATGACTTTGGTTATCAAATGTGTATGATGAATCATTCTATTCATTACAGTAAATGAAACATACACTGAAAATGTGCTGTTTAAGTCAAGCATTTCAAGCTGGATTTTTAGCTCAACCTTTTTTTTAAACATGACAGTGCAAAAATTATGTGAAATCTCCAAAGCAAGATCACAGAGTTTAATACACGATGGCAGTTCAGGAGTTTGCAGTTGAGAAAATACACTCTCACACTGTAGCATGTGAGACTGGCCTGTGAAGCCTGATGTCTAAATTATGTTTAAGCAGTTACAGAAGCTTTTCTCATTTCTGTTGTTCTTGTCCTTGTGTGTTAGAAAATAATCTGTTCTTCAACTGTTAACTCGTAATTATAAAGAAATAAGAATATGACTGAATTTGCAGTTTCTGCATGGAACATGAATCAACTCTCATAATGTCATTTGAAGGCTACAGTTAAGTGGAGTTTAATGGCATACGGCAATTTTTTTGCCCAAGAGGAAAGTGTTTAATAAGGTCATGAGAGTTACATGAATCCCAGATGTGGCACAGTTTCATTGGGTTTGTCAGAGGAAGCAAACACACAATTAGAATGTGATTACAGGTTATTTTAAATGTTATGTTACTGGTTTTGAATTCACTATGTGGAGTAGTTAGTATATAATATAACAGCAGTGAGGAGATTAAGGACAATGGCTAATTCAAATATGTTTTTATTTAACCCAAGCTGATTTCACGTCTTCCAGTGCTGAGCTATGACCCATGTTTAGCTGAATCTTCCATATACAAAACATTTTCTGAACTCATGAAAATAGTCTGTAATAATGATTGGCAACCAAGGATGCTTGCAAGTTTTAGGAAGTCCCAAACCTTTCACCTGAGTAATTTTGTTACATTATACTGGACTTCTCTGGGAATAATGGCATGGAGAATTAAGTCCTTGTGAACTGTGACATAGAGCATCAGGAGCGACTTTTGAGTGACCGATTTCTTGTTTTGTCACTTATGAGGGAGGTCCACCCTGCTAATACCATCAACTAGTATCATTATAACTGTTAGCCACACAGAGTAATTTGTGAAAGCTTTTTAAAAATGTGATTCAGTTAAATATTTCTATAACTTATATAGATTCCTTACAAAATGACATTTTTTGTAAGCATTTTAATTTTTAGGGTTTTTTAAATTAATTTTCATAATCAGGCAATAAAACTATAAAAGGCTTCTCCTGTCAGTTGAGTGCAGCTGCTTGTCTTCTAGAAATAAATGTGTATTATGAGAAATAACTAGTTATGTCTCAGGTGATGTTTGTCTAATGCAGTTATAATTGCAGTGTGAATATTGCTAGGCTCAAAAAAAACTTGCTACAGACTATGAACAGGCAAATGAAAACCAATTATTTTACAACATGTTGCACTGTGTAAAATGTGTTGTATTAGCATATGAACATGAATAAATAGTTTCTCTAAGCTTGGTTTGGGTCATGTACCTGCCAACTTCTGCGAAACTTTGGAAAATTAAACACAATACATTCTGGGTCTTCTTGTGTAACAAAGCCTGAACAATTCAGTTGGTGTCTTTAGAACAAATTACAGCCTCTTGAAATCATGGAAGTCTTATAGTATGGCCGATAGACATCATCTGGTGTGTTTTGATTTGCTAGAAAACAGCTGGGGTGTTGACTGTATGCTCAAGGATTTTTCTTGTTTGACCATAATGAACCAGAAAGGACTTCTTCAGACAGCCTCCTACAGGGTTTCCTGAAGCACAACATTAGGAACCCAACTTTCCCAATAGCATTAGAAGGGTGATCTCTTTAGGCTGTCTCACAGTTTAGTGGGAGCAGGGACTCTGTATTTTTCCCAGGAAGACATTCAGACCCTGTCTTTTTTGATTCTTAGTGGAGCCTAGGAGACTTTCTGACTTAGTTAGGGAATATCTTAGGTAGCTAAATACAGATCTCAGTAAAAATTCTTTTAAGAGAAAGAAAGGAAAACTTGACAGATATTATTTGGGAACTGCTGAATCCCAGGCCAGCTCTCTTTCTGCTAATAATTACTTCTTTTTTATATATAGCTTTACTGTAAGAGTCTGCGCAGACTTTGAAGGTCAAAGTATTTCAGACGTGATAGGTAAGAAATATTTTATATTCCTCTAATTTACTCTGACCCATGCAATTTCAGTCACATTTTTGCTTACACCTTGAAAGATGATAGGAGATCCTCTGTGTCTATATATAGTTATCTAATACAAAGCTTGTATTATTCACTTGAAGGATTTTTGATTCAGTTAAAGCCATTTTCTAAATAAAACCAAGAACGTACCCTGTTGGAGAATGCTCTCTTGGAACTTCATTTACAGATCATACATGTACAGGACATTTGATGGAAGTACTTATATAATTAATTCTTTACTGATTTTTGTTTCCATGTTAAATAAATATTTGATTTACTTGTATTCTTCAGTGCTGAAAGGTGAATTGCAATTAGATTCATTGAAACAGAAAGGAGCTGTTAAGAGGACTCTCTTCTTCGATTACCATCAGTCACATCATTACTTCTCCATTGTGATAGAAAGACAGAAACAGATCCATTGCCAGGACTTTCTTGTTTATCTCAGAGTAAGTTGTTTCTAATATTTTGCACTATCAACATTTGTCGTATCAGGGATCTAAAGATAATAATAAATAAAGGAGCCACTGGAAAAAGAACAATTCCCCATGTTCTTAGATCCCAAAATTGGTGACATGTGAGATAAGAAAAGTTTCATTTGGGTGTTAAGAACAATTTTGTACCTGGGCAAAACTTTTTAATGTAAATCTTTGGCTCATCTTTTGTCAATGTAAGTATGAAACACTTCCTTTGAAGTGTACGAATACACTCATTTTGTGCTCTTCTGAGATCTTATTAAATACTACATCTCCTGACACAAAAACATAAGATTCCTCTCCCTATAACATTCACAGTGAGATAATCAACTAAACATGCTATATGTGATGGCAATTCAGTTCCTACAGGTATTTGGAAAGACTGTCAGCAGCAATAATGGCCTAAAAGTCCTTTATTTTAAAATGTGTATATATATATTTAGGATATTTTAAAATGTTTTTAGAAATAGGAAACCTGGGGAACTGAAGCTGTGAACGAGAAAGGGTAATTGGTTACTCACTTGCAGCTGAAATTACCTCATGCAATTGAAGCAAATACCAAGGCTGGTACTGCAAAGGCAGTGGGAGGTGAAATGGAGGGGTCTCAAGCAGCAAGTAAGGAAGTATCTGGGCAGTAAATGTGGTGGAGTTTTCCCAGTGCTAATCCATATAAATTCTTGGTTATGGAACAAATCAACAATATTTCCTGCAGAAATTGACACATGCACTCCCTCCATTCCAAAAGGAAGGAGGGCAGTAGCTGATAGGAGTTGATGCTGTGTGTCTCAAACAGCTTCATTTTAGGCTAATTCTTTGAGAAAATTCCAAGTCTACTCAGCTCAGCCAGCTTCTTCCAGATGCAGGCTAGGGACATAATGTGTTCTGGGCATTCCAGTTACTGGTGAGTCACTTTCTTTCCCTAATGACATTATATGCAGCCAGAATTTGGTCAGCAGCTGTCAAAGAACCATAGCTTTACCTTCAATAACATCTTAATCCTTTGCAATGCCATATTAATCTCAGATACTTGTATGAACCCATTGGGTTTTATTATGTGATTGTCACTTACAGGATGAAACAGAATTTCGTGATAAATTATCTCCCATCAATATAAACTTGAATTACAGTTTGGATGAATCCAATTTTGGAGATAGCTTGACTGTGAAGCCAATACTGAACTATTACCAGAAAAGCTCAGTAACAGAACAGGTATGAATTTTGCATGCCACATTTTCTCCATATAACATGAAAGTGTTTATAAATACTGAATGCCATCTTCCTTAAAACAATTTCATGCCCAGAAATTACACAAGGATTTAATTAATTCTTAATGTAAATTGAGTGTAAATATAGAATCAGGCAAGCCTTTAAAGCATTTTCAAAACATTATTGTCTTCATAGTTTTGATCACATTCTAAAATATGTCAACCAAGTTACTGTGGAGAAGGACCTTAAAGATGCTAATGTTCTGCTAAGAAAGGGGGGGACAGTCTAAATAGTCTCCAGCAGTACTCATGTGGGAAGGAACTTAGAGATAGGAGAAAGAGATTAATTCAACAGGGCAGTGCTAGTGATATTTAAGACATTTTGTTCAGTGATATTTAAGACACTTAGGTTAGGGATATTTAATGAAGTGATTTGGACTTTTAAGCATAATAATACTAGCTGTATTATTTTTAATTATTTTACAACAACACAGGCTTACATTCTGGTTGACTGTGGGGAGGACAACTTGTGCATTCCTGACTTGCAGCTTTCTGCTTCACCGTAAGTTAAATCATGTAAATGATGGTGTCTGCAACAAAATCCAGCCACTTCTGCCTGCTTCACAGAATGAAATATATAGAATGTGGTCTGTTGTTTCTACTCTTTCTTACCTGATTTCCAGATTTTAATCTGCCACCCATTTAATCTAGTAAACCAAGCAATGGAGAAGTATACACTTGAAAATGTACCTGTCAGACACATTCATGATGTTTCATGGTTATCATAGAAAATACAGTTTGCAAGTATTCATTAGGAGTGGTTCCAGTTCTCTGAATGCCAAGAGACAATACGAATTGCTGTTCAAAGGAGACTTTAAATTTATTTCAGTGTGCCAGCTACTTTAAACTTGTGACACAATTCTCCTCATGCAGTATTCAATGACATAAATGAATCTCAGAATAAAAGAATTCCTAAACATGGCCACAGTTCCTCCTATGGAGAGAGAAATATGCCAAGCAGGACAAGTGGGGAACCTCTGACAGTTGTCTGACTCTGTGCCACCAAAATCAGTACATAGCTGTGAAAGGAAGGGTACAGTGCCATTGCAGGTCCCAGGAGATCTGCCAGTCTTTATTTTATAATGGGCATGAGGGGAAAACTGGAATCCTGCCATTTTTATGCCCTCTAGAAAACAATGCTGATGAAACCTCTCTGGCAAGTAATTTCTCCACTAGGTATTTCTTTCTGGTTAGAAAGTAGTCAAGCTGTGAAACTTTATACAACTAAATTTCAAGTTCTGTGGTAGTAGTCCACTTGGATTGTCCATGGTGATGTTTTCTTTTGATTCCTTTCCTATCTGGGTGCTGGCAGCTTTTCCATGGGGCCACATTTTATGGAAAACATTTTATTCTCTGTTGATGGAATATTTTCTTGAACAGATGTTCTTAGAGCAAAGTGTTATGAGAGCAAAGTGTCCTTCTGTCATACATAAATCTTAATGATGTATGTTTTAACTCCTGACAAGCCGTATGTTCTATATAGAGATAAAGATCAGCTAATAATTGGAGAAGAAAACTGTGTCATGCTCATAATAAATCCGAGGAATGATGGGGAAGGAGCCTATGAAGCTGAACTACATATAAAGATTCCCCCTGAAGCAGATTATACGGGGGTTGAACGCAACAACAAGGTAAATGAAAATCAAAATGTTTGCAATAATAAAACAGAAAGACTGAGACTAAGGTTAACCCACATAGGCTATGCCAGTGGAAAGCAGCAAGTGAAGAAGTGCCTCTCAGGAAGGGACATTCCATCAGCTCTCAGCTACCCTTGCTCACACAACCCAGAAGATGGGATGGTCATGACCAATCTATTCAGAGCCAGCTCATTATATCACACAAGTACTGTCACACTTCTCCTAGGGCTAGAGATATTCATATAATCCAGATTACGAACCAGTAAACTCTACCAGTAACGGGGAATGATAGTGCAGAATCCCCTGAGTGCTTCCAACTCTGCATCCCATGGTACCAGCTCAGTCAGAGCCCTGCTGAACCCTAGATACTGGAACTCTTCTGTCTCATGCTCGCAGCACACCAGTGTTTTACCATTATTAAGAGTATCCCAGTCTCTGATATCCTGAATAGTTGAACATCAACTGCAGTATAAACTTGTCAGAGTTGATTTCTTTTCTAGTCAATTATTTTATTGTATGGATAGGTTAGAAAAGCAGTTATAATGCAAAATGTGCCACTGTTCACAGAAAAACTAATGTTGACTGAAGTCCTGCTGAGCTGTACTGAACATAAAGTGATTCCTTTTTGAGTCTGTTTGTTTTTTAAGAGCAAAGTTGAAACACTATCCTGCAAACAAGCAGAGTGTTCATGTATTCTCTGTTGGACAGCAAGTCTGAATCTCCTCATCTGCACATAAATCTCCCAAGTTGTTGCAACATGAGCTTCTTTTTTGTTGGTGCCTGTAACGTTCAGAAGGGCCTCAAGGGTGAGAGTGGGAGCAAGCAAGTTTATTTCCTTTCTAAAGGCAAATGTTTATAAGGAAGTTGAAAGTAACTTACAAGGTATTTCCTTATTCTCCTTCTGTCAGTGTCTTTATTGATGGGCTTTTAACACAGTTTGAAAAAAAATTACAAGAATAATGTCACCAAAGATGAGAATATGAAAATTCTCTGCAACCTCACTTCTCAGAAGCATATCTTTCTACACAAACCAAATAAGACACCAGCCACTTCCTCTTGTCTATTTCTTTTGTTCTCTTAGCATAGCCTCTGTTTTTTCAAACTGTGATCTACAAAACTTATATTCTCTTTAATATACTGACAGCACTTTAGATTTTTTCTTTGTTTGTTTTTAGTAATCTTTGGCTGTTATTTTGGCCATTACCAAGGATGTCAAGGATGTCACTTACTCCTGAACCCACAGCACATATTAGCTCATATCTATCTATTGGACTGAACAAAAATCACTCAGGCCTTTTCATTATTTTAGGGGAAAAAAAATTTATAATGCCAACAAGGTATACTTACTGGAAAGGAAGGACAAAAGAATTTCTTTGGAAGAATAAGGAAAAGCTAGAGCAGGCTGGGAAAGAGTGTTAATGTTATTTTTCTTTTGAAAAAGAATTTTTAAAAGCCTAGGAAATATAATGCTTTTTAATTTTTTTTTTCATTTTCTTCAGACTTTTGGGCAATAAAAGGCATTTTTGAGAAGTCCAATTCTGAATCCTTCTGGATTTATAGAAAGTGGCTTCATTTTGCCCACATTTACTTAGTTCACTACAACACATAATTTATTTCATATTCTCTGACTTTTCATATTCCCTGTCTCTTTCCATTCAGAGGCATGTCATTGCGTTCTGTCTGAGAAGGATCAAAACATTAGTTCTACTTTCTGTGTCATTCTTAGTGCCTCCCTTTCTGCACTGCAGGTACTGTTTTCACAAGGATTACTTGTGGTACTGAGAACAAGTTTATTTTTTCTGTTGGTTTTAAACTGTAAATGTGTAATTTTTAAACCTGTGGTCTTCATGATATTATGGTTCCAAGTGGATTTGGAAAAGAAGTTGATACTGCAATGTTCCTCAAAAAGACAAAGCTAAAACTTACTGGCATTTAACTGCTGGTGGAGGTTGGCTCTTAGATGGATTCCATTGCTTTTCTGTACTGCCATACGTCACCTGAAACTGCTGTGAACACCACCAAGAAGAATATAAAATCTTTTTAAACTCAAACATTCTTTTATATTCCTCAAGCTCTGTTTTGTCATCTGTGACTGCTCCTGAAATGCACTTCATTTAATACAGGGTAATTTCAGCAGGTAGATTGGTGGTAGAGCCTGTTACCATCATGCTCTTAAAGCTCTGCATCTAAAGATTGTATTGACACTTTGATGTATCAGTGGCCCTCTGTGTAGCTGTTTTTCTCCAAACTGCAGAATTCCTTGTATTCAGGCAGTGACAATATTCACCTCAGAGCAAACGAATCAGGTAGACTGAGAGCAGAAAAATGAAGTGTACTGAGCTGAATAAATAGCTTGATACATTGCTGATGGAACTGAAAAAAATCTTTAGAATCAAATCATTCTGTAATGCTCCCATCATTTCCAAGTAACTATACTCATAGAGCTTATTAGGCTACTTTATTACGGGGCTACTCTGGACTTAGTCTCTCTAACAGAAAAACAAACATGTCCTTTGAGGGCTTCCTGTCCAAACTGGTTCTTTTTGAACAACTTATTTGGTTATTATATATTGTTTGAATTGGACTAGGAAAGTGTTAAAGTCAACAATTTAACTGAAAATTCATTTCCCTTCTACCTCCTCCCTTCAGCTCTATGGAATGCAATGTTTGACCTGCCTCAGTTGTCACGAGCTTGTTATCTCAAGCCTGATTCCGTAACGCATTGAACATAGACTGTGCAGCCATATCAAAAGAGCAGCATTTTGCAGGGATGAACGTGATCCCATGCCAGGGAAGAGCCAAGTCTGTGAGGTCAAGGATGTGAGTGATTTTGAAGTTTCATTGATTCTAGCACACACTGATACTTCTTCAGTCAAAAGTTGATTAATGACGTACAATGACTTACAAAGAAATCAGATGTGTTATTAGTTGTATTGTGGAAACACTTAGAAAATCCAGAGATCTGAGTAAACCACCACAGCTTTACTGGTTACTGGAAACCCTTTAGCTTATAATAACCATCCAGTAGGCGTGGAGTTAGTGTAATTAGCTGCAGTGATAAAAGTATACCCATGCGATACGACCTCACACTTCCACAGGCAGCAGGAGATCCAGCAATAGTATATACTTGCTGTGTGGTACATTCTCATACTACAATGGTATGATTGTGTGTTTGAACTCTAGGTCGTTGCCTGAATGCTGTGCACTAACCCTTTGCCCAGTAAAAGGGTTCCCCATATTGAACAGCTCGATCCTGCCTTAGTAGCAACAGTGGGAACTAAAATTCACATAGCATAATTAGTAGGAATAAATTCAGTAAATGCAAAGCCCAAACACATATTTCTTCCATACCAAAGCATTACATCTTACCTGAAAATTCTTAGAGTAAGTACATGACTGGCTAGATGAGATGCAATTTGAGCCTTGTGAGAAGTACAACCTCTTCAAACATCAGCAAGATGATTCTGGCACCTCAGCAAATAATATTGGAAGGTGTTGATCAAGAAAGAGTAGAGCTGTTCTACTCTGCAGCCTGTTGTAGTTAAGTATGCTGGCATCAATTAGTAATTCATCACTAAGACCACCAGAAGGAGTTTCAAGTTTGTAGGCTGCCTGGATTACTTAAAGCATCCAATCATTTTCTAGTTAAAACGCACCCTGGGAGCACATGTGTTAATTGTTGGGGTTTTGCTTCAACTCAAGACTGCCAAAAGACCATGTGTTGCTGTAAAAATATAAATTGCTACCAGTGGCAGGTAGAAGGGTTTTGTGGTGTAACCTTCCATCTGGCTGAGCTCCATATGAACTCAGTGATACTGACAATAGTAGGTCTCTGCTCTTGCTTGCCTTCTGCCTGGTTTTAATTCTCCTGGTTTGTACTTAACCACCACAAAAAGGTGATCAGTGAAAAAGCAAAGGCAATAAATCTCCATATTGAAGAAATTCTGTGACACCTGACTCTGTCATATCTTTATGCTGCATGAATTAGCTTTTGTGACACAGGTCATAAAAATTCTGTGCAATTTATCATTTTTGGTCTAAGAGAATAGCCTCCAACTTGCAGAAAACCTACTCAAGCTACTTAGCTTTTGAGGGACAAAAAATTGGTGACAAGGGCTGATTTACTCTGTGCTGGTCTTTGATACAGCATTAATAAAGAAATCAAAAAGTATCGTGGATAGATGAATATTTTCTAACATGTAGACCTCAATTTCACACACACACAGATAAAGCAAAACCAAAACTATAAACCCACACATGAAGTTAAAATAAAGTTTTACAGAGGAGTTTGGTTTCAGCTGTGTTCACACCCTCTCTTCTCTGTGTTACTTCCCACCTCTAATTAACCAGCTGGAAAGAGCATAAATACCCTCTTCTCTTGACCTTTGAGAGGCTTGGAAAGGCTATAATGGCACTGGGTGTGCTGTGCAACAAACTTGGTTTCCTCCTAGAAAATTGTAGAAGCATCAGTATAGAATGAGGTATGTACTGAGGGCTTGCTTCACAGGGGCATGTTTTAGGACATACCCCATATTTTCTTTTAATCTCAGGAAATTAAAAGATCAACATATCCATACTGGCTTTTACACATAACAATGAACTGGTAGTCAGAAGTCTGGAGACTTCCCTGGTCTTTTTTAGAAAGAGCTTGACTTTGAATGTATTTCTTAATCTGTGAGAGCCACAAATGAGCAACAACGAGCTGCATCCTGCTTTTACAAAGATGGTTAACTTCAGCATGCATATGGAAATACTTTCTGTTATTGAATATGCTAGAGAGGAAAACAATAAAACTATTCCGTTGCTTTGTCCTATTCTGTATCTCCTAAATTCTATAGCCATTCCTCCTTTCATGCAGTCTGTTCTGTATACAGATGATATAACTAGTCATAAAGACTATATACAGGGTTAAGAGGAAAAAAAAGGAAACATTTTACATTAAGAGCTTTAGAGGGAAATTATATGAGAATGTTTTCCAAGTTATTCTCCAGAACTGCCTGATTAGGTACAAACTGAAGTTTGAACAAATAATTGCTGGGAAAAGTTGAATTTTACTTGCTACTATACACACCAAACAATTGCTGATATTGTGAAAATGTCTCCTTTGTTTCTAAATTATAACTGCATCTAAGGGATTATGTTGCTAAAGAAGTATTTAATGTTCTAAGTACTTAACCATGGGTTGGAAAATGAGTTCTAAACTTCATAATAATAAAGTTCTGCCAATGCCATAATTTCAGTACAGAGACTTCTAGTGATGGATAACACAATTGTTGCGGTTAATGTGAGGCCTGTTCTCCTTACCCAGCTTCGCCTACTCCTTTTTTCTCTGTTGAGTCATTATGGCTGTAGGAATGAGCAAACAATTCCATGTGTTAAAGCTAGAAATAGGGATCTCATCGTGGCTTTTGGGGCACTGGGAAACTTTTCTGTTTGTTTTTCCCTGGCATCAGTTTTCCCCATCGCCTGACAATAACCAATTAAATGTTTTGATAGTGCACTGAGCAGGTGTCTGAAATCAAAGGAAATGTTGCAGTCCAAGAGGCATCACTTTCCCAGCTGGATACATTTCACAGTGATCTCTGACCTCCATCTTGGTGTCCTTTTGTTGCAGGCACTGCGTGTATTGAGCTGTGATTACAAGATGGAAAATGAAACTAGAATGGTGGTTTGTGATCTTGGGAACCCCATGGTGGCTGGCGCAAACGTAAGGGAAAACCAGATGCATTTACTGATTTTTATCTAATTGAATTTTAAAGAGAAGCAAATGGAAAACATTTCAATTAGCAGTTTGTGTCACAATAACCAGCACCTAATCCAGGTTATTTACTCACAGGAAATTGTTGGCGTAATAAGAGGCAGAAGTGTCCTGAAAAAAAGAAAATATGTCATTCTAAAGGATTAATGATGTTGGAGCCTGTATTTTATTTCACTTATTCTAAAGAAATGGAGAGTGACTCAATTTAACAGAAGTTGCACTAGATTAATGAGAATCCAAATCCATAATGTGATCTGTTTATTTCTCCCATCTAGTATTCTTTCTATTTAAGATATTTATTGTACATGTTGGCTTCTTGACCCTGATTCTCATCTTGAGTGCATAAGGGTTGGCTTATCAGTTTGTATCATGATTTTGCAGTATGAGCCAAGGAGCTGCTTTGGCAGGGGGGTTGGACCCGATGATCTCTCGAGGTCCCTTCCAACCCCTACAATTCTGTGATTTATATCCATGAATATGTGGGTAGACTCAAGTTCTTTTTCAAGTTATTAACGTCATTCTAGTCATTTTTCTAAGACAGCTATTCATAAATCGTAATAAACATTAGATGAAACATTCAGTGTTGTTTTTAGACACCAGTGGATGGAATAATGTCTGACAGTGGACAGCAGATAAGGATTAAACATAGGTTTGGAGAGAGAAAAAGTACTCCCCACCCCACAATTGTCATCACTTGTTCCTGCTTCATGACAAAACAGTTCAGGGCAATCCCAGAAAAGCTGAAGCCAGGAATGTTCAGCCATGGATGCCATAGCAGAGAAATTCTAGTGTGGCTCACAAATTCATCCATACTATGAATATTAAGCTAAAAACAAATAATCCAAGCCTTTACACACAGATTAAAAACTGTCCTAATAAAAATGAAGCGGTTATTAGCATGAACATTTATGAGGAATAAACAACAGATTTTAACTGAAAACTGCCACTGTTTACATTTTGTATGGGGCTTGGGGCTTTGCAAAGAAACCAAAGCAACTTTTTATTTTTGATCTGCCTGTTGTCAGAAACATAAGTAATGGAAAGGTCTGAGTGTGAAGGTATTGGACTGCAACCCCTCACACTCCTCCCTGGGAATCCAAAGCCCTGTTTCTACATCAGCCTTGACTCAAAATGCTAGCAGTGTGAAGACATCAAGAATGTTATCTGGTGGACACTAAGGCAGTACTACTCCTACCTGTTGTCTTAGGAATTCTCACAACATAATTAATCCTGGTTTTCTTCACTTTCAGCTCTAGGGCTGCCATAATGCATTGTTACCAAATATTCTTAAGAAAAAAAATCTCATAAAGAGACACTTAAAAGTAGCAGAATAAAACAGCAGGGTTAATGACATGTTTAATGATATTCTGGTTTATAACAAGAGAAGCTGGTCCTTGAAAATTAAAGCATATGAAATTAAGGCATTACCAAGCCAGATGGCAAAAATGTTTGATTATAGTGAGTGAAAGCTTAAAACCGAACTTTATCTTTGGAAACTCTTCTGGAAGCTTAGTAAAGGTGAAAGGACTTGAACCTTTTCAGTCCAAATGTATTTATGATGGCAAATGTACTTCCAACAGCAAAATACCAGCCCTTTCTACAAATTGCATAAATCACGAAGGCTTCTCTGATCCATTTCCAATTTTGCAAAACAATTCTGCTCTGGCAGGAGATCAGTTATTCTCAAAACATTCAGTCAGAAAGGGACTCTGTGGAAGTTGTGAGGGAGTGGGAAGGGAGGGTTAGGTCAAAATAAAACATTGCTAAAACTCTTAACTGTTGAGTCACTGTAATGACTTTTCAGCACCCTGAAACCCTAGAATTCTTGAACTCTTTAACATCAGCTTCTGAGTATGAGGGCTCTGTCAGGAGTTTGTGATATAACCCATGGGATATTACTGCTGCGGGCAGTTGTCTGACACTTCACATCTTCAAAATGCATTATTATCATCAAAATTGCTGTCTCTCTGACTTAAATCTGTGACCTTAAAATTACCTAAACTTATCATTTTATATATATAAAAAGAAGATAAGAAGAAGGATGAGGAAAAACTGCAACACCGTGTGTTCCAGAATGAAAAATAAACGTCTGTGATCCCATCTCACTGACAGTGCTCAAAATACTTATTTATGACACTGAAATGGATCGCACTGACGAGCTTCCTACTGTCTCCTCAGTGGCCTTGGCAAGGGAGATGTACCTTTTATTATATGTTCTGATAGAAAAAAATTGTTAGTTAATAGAAATTGCTAGAAATAAGGTCAGAAGACTAGGAGGCTCAGATGATCTTGCGTATTTCTTGATATATCAAACTGATTCTTCAAGAGCACAGAGGCTTTGTCTTTCATATGCACTGTAAGACACTTTAAAAAAAACCCCTAGAGTACTTCTAGGTCTTGCTGAGCATAGTAACAGACTAAAACTTACCAGTAATAGCAGAAATGTCATGTATTGCATGTTACTAATCTAGCAAATAATGCAATTTTAATTAAATTAACTTCACTTTGAAAATATTAAATAACATTAAACAATTCTGATAAAATGAATATCCTACTAAAATAAGGAAGATGAGTGACCTCTAAATTAGAAGCTCAAGCAAGTTCAGCTCTTTTGGTTTCAGCAAGGTTTCAGCAAGGGCATATGAGCATCTTTGATCCATTATTAGTAGCAGTGTCAAGGGCTACTTGACATTAATAAAGGCGTATGGCTATACAAAGGCAACATCTGCAGTTTATTAGACTGGTACAGTAGGAGTGTGTTTCAGTATTAAATAAGAGTTTAAGCCTTGGGGATGCAATAGATCATCAAAACTGCAGTTCATTTCTGCTCTCTTGGGAAAATTTTATCTTTGGTTCATCAAATCTTTGTTTCTGTTATAAATGTAAAGAAATTTATATAGATTCATTGTTAAAAACAGATAATGTTAGGTAACAGAAATGTTAGATAATTCAGTATTTGGAAACTTTTGTCTTGGAGATTTAAAAAATCATGCTGCATTTTTAAAGGTGAATGAAACAGCAATATAGTTGTTAAAATCATCTCTAAAAAGCAGTCTTAAAAATAGCTTACATATCCATTCCAAGTAAGCTATTCATCTTCTCTTTAATTTAACGAGGATGTTGGTGACAATGCTACTCTGAGTATAAGAAAAATATGCCAAGCAGACAACTCTTTTCCTTTTTTTTTTAATCCCTTGTAACCTAGCCCAATATTGGCAGAGATGAAGGAGTGATGTCCTTATTTCCCAAAATCTTCTGATTAATTTCTCAGGAAGATTGTTTCTCCACATGGAGAGTGTAGCTCTACATAGCCATCCTTTTTTAAAGAATGAAAGCATAGCGTGCAAGTTATCTGACAGGAAATTCTACCACCAGGCAGCAGGGGAGGTCGGGGGGAGTGAGAAGTTGTACAAGATTACAGGCTAAAGGCTTTTCTGTCAGTCTCAATGAAAAATTCACATTTCAAAAATTACTAGATTCAAAACAGGTGCAGTTGAAATGAGGCAATTAAAAACATTAATTTAAACATTGCAGTATGATTTCTTCAATTTAACATGGAGGGCAGATGTCATGTCTCCCTGCTGCCCTGCCACTTACATACCGAGGCTGCAAATATATCCCAGCAAGAGGATTACAGAAACCCCACCACATGCTTTGTTATATTCCTTCTTTAGTTACCCTCCAATTTCATTCTCTCTTCTGAATTCACTTGTTCTCTTTTACTCCATGCCCTTCCTGCAAAGCAAATGGAAATCATCAGAGAGAGGAAGGGATAAACACAAGGGAGCACCAGTGGAAGCCCTTATCTCCTTCAGCTTTGAGAACTGTGTGTCTTGCCCTGTATCTTCTGTGGTCACACACTGCAAGCTGGGGAAAACTGAACTGCAAACATAACTTTGAATTTTTATTCCTCTTAACTGAACTATGGCTCCCAGAAGCTGTAATGAAAAAACTCAAACCAAATCAAACTAAAATATGAAGCTGCTCCTAATTTAGCCTCTAGAAGAAAAACAGATGATCAGTCAGCCCCACAGCACCTAAAAAGCATGCAGGAGACCTAGACAAAGGCATGCATATATGGAGGCAGGGATGAGAAGTGCCAGACAATTATTATTTTCTGGAGGCTTGGCAAAGTAAAGCAAAGACTGTGGATGAATCCTTTTGGTGACAGACATAGGCAGGATGGTGTTTTTTCCCTGAAAACAACTAAAAGCTTTATTTCATACTAATTTTAAAAAGTAACAGTATCCTGTACAAGTCTGTGAAATGTGGTGTTGAACAGTGCTGCTTTCTTGATGTGGAAAGATCAAATTATTTTTAGTAACTTCTTATTTTATTTCTTTCCCAGTTCTCTACAGGCATTCGATTTTCTGTTCAGCATTTTGAAAATGCAGATTTCAGCATCAATTTTGATCTGCAAATAAAAAGGTTAGATATTTTGTCAGAGTATGGTTATTTAAATTCTGAATTCATATTGATACCTCGAGTTTAATATGCAAGAAGGTCACTCTGGTCACTGTCGGTATTTATTTCATGGGCTTTCTTATGGTAGCTTTCTATGGAGCCTTGCTAGCTTTTAGCAAAATCAATATGATTATTTTTTTGTGTTAAAATGCAAGATAACTCATTTTGGTCAGTGGTCAAAGGATCTTCAGATTTGTCAAATTTTCATTTAGTTCTCCACTTCAGGCTTAACAAACAGTAATAATTTTGAAACAAAGCTCTGCATTTAAAAACATATCATGCTCAAAAAAAACCCAAAACACATGCCTCTTCACAACAATTTAGAAAATAGATGGAGAGCAGTTAAAAATCTGCTCAGCAGATTTACTGGCATGAAGAGAAAAAACCTTTTCAGTTTGATGCAGGTGAACCCTTGTAATTTTTTCATTAGTTTCCTCCACATTTGTGGAGCCAAAATATTACTGCTGGAGAATCTTCTAGTTTATGCTGCACAGTGCTTCCTCCACAGGGACAAAATACCACACAGATGGGCTGGGTTAGGATAACAGCAAGAACAAACCTGGGACGTTTGCATTAGGTGGCAGGGCTTCTGCTCCATCTGTCCTCATCAAGTACACACTGGTGTTCCTGATGGGGCCCTCCCTGTCCCACACACACAGACTTAATTGCTGATGTCTGGCCTTTAATGAGGGCCTTGATCATGTCACTGTGTTAAATAACTGAGACATTCTAAATATTTCCAAAATGTAACCCTTGAAGGAAAGAATATGCAGAAACTTGGGAAGGGCACAGCAGTGCCACAGAACATGAGGTGCCTAGTCAGGCTTCAGCCCTCTCTCCCAAGAGTCTGGCTGGTGAGCTGGAGACCATGGAAACCTGAGCATGGGGTCCTCTAGAGAGAAATGTAAGACACAATATGCAGGTTTTACGTTCCTGTTTGCTGCTGGGTTATTAATGACTGTGTCTCAGTAAAACACAAAGGGGGGAAATCTGTTGGGCTACCAAAAAGGACAGTTTCTGCAAGCTGGTATCAAAATGCTGAAGAGCATCCAGCTACTTTAAAAAAAACAAAACAAAACACAAAACCCCTTAACCTTCTTGCATAGGGAATGTACAATACATTTGAAACTCACTGCTTTGTACAGTCCTTCTCAAGCAACACTAAGTTTGTGCATTTCTCTGTAGTTAAGTGAACAGTAAAACAATCTTAAAAGAGGAAGCAAAAGTCCACAAAGCAGAAAGAGGAAATTACCTGCATGGAAGGAAGGGGAAGCAGAGAACACTTGTGGATTTGTGTCCTGGTTATTTAAAAGAGAAATATTTAATTTACTCCAAAACATCAAGTGGACAATAAATGCTTTGGTTTGCAAGACTGAAGTTCATTACTTATAGGAAATAAGCAAGAGACTGAGTAGTGTCTTGAAATCTGATTCCTTTCCTGATGAGGATTTTGCTGGCTAATTATATGTCCCTTAGAAAGGGAAATGTTCTGGCACTTTTATTTAAATATTCTCTTCTCTACAAAATACCATAATGTACAAACAGTATTTGAATACCAAAAGTATATGGTCAAAATCTGTATTTTAAGCCTATGGGGAGTAGTAGCACTATACTGATTGAACAGCAGTTTATTCTTACAAATTAATGGTATAGTCATTTTTAGACCTTAAGCAATTTTTGTACTCAAGGCAATGGCTACAGAGTATTACATCAAAACTTCAAATGATGTTTGAGGGGAATCTGTATTAGTTTACAAACAAATTAGAGCTGCTCCTAATTTTAGCAATCTGTAACCAGAAGGTCTGGATCAAAGCGGTATTCCCCTTTACTCCTCAGAAGCCAGTCACTGGGAGTGCTGGCCTCCGTTGAATGTTTCCATTTGACTGATGCTACCCAGATGTGATAACAGTAAGCTGTGTTTTTGAAACAGGGAGGTACTTCCACAGTTCCTGGGAAAAAAACCAAACAAACCAACAAACCCCAAATTTAGTATCATTAATCCCATAATTAAATAAATTTTTAAGACTGTAATTATTTATTTTCACTGTCTTCATGAATATGAACCTGAAAACCTTTCTTTGCATGAAAAGGCTGCAGTTTAGGAGTGGCCTTTTGAAGTAAGAGAAACTACCTTTCCTTCTAAGGATTTGCAATACAAAATACAATAAACTGAGTGAGAGCACTAGGCTTTAAAGATAGGGATGTGTTTTCACTGCTAAGTGGGATTAAGAGTGTAAACAATCTCTGAATAGGTGAGGGGAGAAAAGAAGAAAGGTAAAGAAACAGTTTATTTTGGTTCTTTTTCTTCAGAAACTCCTTCATTCAGAAGTCACAAGTTTGTATAGTCATAAAAGCAAATTTTAC
Source organism: Laterallus jamaicensis coturniculus (assembly GCA_022605575.1). Lineage (NCBI taxonomy): Eukaryota > Metazoa > Chordata > Aves > Gruiformes > Rallidae > Laterallus > Laterallus jamaicensis. Next base: position 2,584,301 of record JAKCOX010000008.1, read on the forward strand.
TATAACAAAGCCTATCTTGTCATTAATGCTGCCTTCCTCCAATGCAGGAAAGACCCTTGTATTCTGTTAAGATAGTAATCTATACAGATAGCTGAGTTGAACAGGGGAATTTCCATTCTGAGCTAAATACATTTGTGTGTCATATTCGTGTGTAGGATTCTTGAAAGGAAGCTTGAGATGATTCTCTTATTAAACATGTGACCTCAAATGATATAAAACTTAAATACTTGTATCTTACAAGATTGAAGAGTGGCAATGGCAAGCCCATGCTGTAGTATGTCCAATGGGATAATTTCCCAGTTGTAAGCTTTGTGGTATTCTACCTCTGTGGCATCTAGAGTTCTGCTAAATAACCTTTTTTATTCTTTTCCAGTTCTAACAAAATTAATCCCACCAGCAATTTAGTCAACCTCCATATCAACATCAGTGCTGCGGCTCAAGTACAGATCAGAGGGTAAGTATTTCACCATTTCAATTCATAAGGGTAACTACTTTCTATATTGAAACTTTCCAAACTATAATAATCCCATGGAGTGAATCTTTTGACATATTATAATCCCAAATGCCTTAAGCAACGAAACCATCTAAGAATTCCCAAGGGGTCTCACCCCTACAAGCCTTATAAGATGAAGCTTACCAGGTCATCTAGGGCAGGACAGCCCACATGGAGTGTAGTAAATTTGCCATGTACCTGTGCAAATGCAGAGCACTGCAGTATCCCACATCGTAGTAACACCAGTCTGAGCCAACATTTTATTTGGGCATTCACAATGTGTACGGATGTTACTAGTACAAAATGCTTGTTCATATGTGTAGTTCTGCATATGAACCAAAACAAGATCTGTGTCCAGTTCTATGTCCAGAACTGTGTCCAGTTCTGGTCTCCTTGGTATAAAAAAGACAAGGATCTCTTGGAAATAGTCCAGCATAGGGCTGTAAACACGATTAGAGGCTTGGAGCATCTCCTGTATGAGGAAAGGCTGAAAGAACTGGGGCTGTTCAGCCTTGAGAACAGAAGACTTAGAGGGGATCTGATTAATGTTTATAAATATCTGAAGTCTGGGGCACAGGGAGAAATGGCCAGCCTCTTTTCAGTGGTCTGTGGGGACAGGACAAGGGGCAGTGGCCTCAAGTTGGAGCACAGGAAGTTCCACACCAATATGCAGAAGGACTTTTTCACAGTGAGGGTGACAGAGCACTGGCACAGGCTGCCCAGGGGGGTTGTGGAGTCTCCTTCTCTGGGGATATTCAAGACCCATCTGGACGCCTCCCTGTGGGACCTGTCCTAGGGATCCTGCTTTGGCAGGGGGGTTGGACTCGATGATCGCTGGAGGTCCCTTCCAACCCCTACAGTTCTGTGATTCTATGATGCATTTATGGCTGGAATGATGAAGCACATTATGGAAGGCATATACTAACAGAGGGCAGATTGAAGCCTTTGGAGAAGAGATGAATGAAGAATGAGCTATGACAGGAAATCAGCTAGCTACTACTGTAGGATTCTTACATTTCAGTCTGAAGCAGGTGTCTGTCCACTGACACAAGGGATACCAAAACTAAACAAACACAGGATATGATAATGGATGATTATTCCTATCTCTATTTTACATACAGTTTGGTTTTGGAAACTGTAAAATTCAATTAAGTGATAAGAATCTCAGACTATCCTGTAAAAGCCTTGGAACTACTCCTATCCTGGTATCGTGGAGGAAGCCAGAAGGAAGTTCTTTTAAAGAAAATAAATGCCAAAAATGCTTTTTTTCTGGTATCTGAGTTTTCCTACATCTCCTCAGACCACAGCTCTGGACTTTGAACTGTTCTCAGTTCTGCAATGAAAGAACAGGAGGCACATGGCCCAGCTTTACTCCTGGAGTCAGCCCACAAGGCCTGGATGATGCAAGAGGGGTAAATGTCTCATATGATGCACCTCTAGGGTGCAATATAAGAGTTGATCAACTCTGCAGACCCCAGAAATCACATTTTCTGCCCTATTATTAAAGCTAAGTCAGAGAGATTTAAACAATATTTTTCAGCTCATTTCATAAGTGCTTTCCAGGTTAAGAAAGCTAACCCTGAGACTAGAGTTAGGTGGAAAAAAAGAGCAAAGACTGCGTACATATGTGTTAATTCTTACATTTCTCACAAGGAGCAGTTGAAAGACAACATGTATAACAAGAAAAGAAATGAGAGTAGTATTTCATTTTCTATAGTTAGTGCTGATGTGGGGAAATGAACTGTATAGGAAGAGATACAAAATGAGATTGGAGTTTCAGTGAATCGGTGAAATGGTTCTGGATAGATACACAAGACTTCTCAGTAAGGGCTGGTTCCAGTGCTGTGGACACTGGCTTTTTTTTTCCAGTAAGGTTGCTCATCACTTTCATAAAAAAACTCTTAGAAAATATTTGTACTCTTTGCAAACTTTTTTGAAACATTGTAACTCCATCATTTCATTTCTGGGCCATTTTTTAATGAAAAGTTCTGTAATATATAAATAGAAAGACACCCAAAAATGACCAAAATATTCTTGGTTCTTAAAAAGAGTGTGCTCACAAGTGGAAAAAGTGGCTTGAATTGTTGCCTGCAGTGCTATGAAACAGGTCATTAAATACAGAGGAATTACTTAATTGAACAACTTCCAGTTCCTTTCCCCTCGAGTCTTTTAGTTTTCTTATTAGCTACAGCCTGCATGTGCAAGGGAAAATTCCCAACTGCTTTGTTGACAGATTTTGCTAATTACTCAGAGATGCTAAAGCATACATCTCCAAGGGAACTATTTGCTCAGAGTTTCCTAGATAAAAATAAAAGAGGGACTGTCCACACTTGGACTGGAAAATATTTTCCATTGGTTTCCCTACTGCTCTGCACAGAGGTGCATGAAGTGGGATCAGAAACATTTATTTTACTGAGGAAAAGTAGGTAGTTATCAAATTGTGCAAATGCAGACTTGCATCTATACTTGCACAGTGGACCCATGAGATTCCCACCCCGTGAGAAAGGAAGAAACCTTCTTCAATATCCTACTCAGGAGAAATTTAGGATAATTCATTCATTGTTCATTCAGTGAGCAGTTGCTCTGATATCTAATATTCGATTATCCTTATTACTATTTTTCCTATATAAATATAAGTTTTATAGTTTTAATTGTTATTTCCCACTGTTGAAGGAGGATGAGGGATTCAGGAAGGAAGTAATTTGGACTGTGAGGATTTGCAGCTGGCAGAATTGTTATTGTACATCTCACATAAGCATTTTCTGTAGAACATGCTTCTTTTATCTTATTTTTCAGTGCTATTGTTTGATCATTCTCCCCTAAAAGTCTAGGAAAAATCCTTATCTAATAAATCATTAAAATGTTCAAAACATCCTAAGTTAAATGTAAAGTAGAATAGTCCAAAGTCATGGTTTCTGTTCAATTTGACTGGATATTGCTACTTTCATGTCAACAGCAGAAGTCCTCAAAATAACTGTGAAATCTCTAAATTAAATGTTCTTATATACATTGTAATATTTTAATGGGCTGTCTGCATTTACACTTTGCATTTTGTAATGATGTGGATAAGGAAAGCACTGCACAGGGAATGTGATAGAAACTGTTGGGTTTTGAGACCTCACACCTGCTTCTTTTTGCCTATGTGCCCTTTCTCATGTGCATATTTTTTGCAGTAGGTAAAGGGTCCTTGTGTCTTGGATTCTGTAACAACACAGAAGAGTTTCTCTTCAACGACAACAATTAATAATTAGAATTCCTATTGGAAGCAAGGCTATTTATGAAATACAAGCGAAGTCCTTCATCTGAATTACTTTTTAATTAATATTTTTCATTTCCATTATCATTTGGTTTGGCTCGTAGATTGGTCCTTGTTAGTACAAACTGCTGGCCTTTTCAAGTCTGGGGAAGTATTTAGGGTTGTACTTTAACTGGATGGTATTAAGTTGTTCTTCTCCAGGATCTCTTGATGCTTTGAGAAACTATTTTGTAGAAAAGTTTCTAACAGACATTTTGTTGATTGTATATGAGGTAAGAGCTGGGAGCAGGAACAGTTTGTTTCTTCCTAAAGCATTTTAAAATGTCAGCACTTGCAACAAGAACATCCAGTCTTCTGTCCTCTGCTTCACAGGGCAATCCACAGTGGTGCTTTCTGTGTCTAGACTCTAGGGAAAGTGAACTAACAGAGGTGGATAGAAGTCCATTGTTTGAGTCAAATGTTACATTCTGAAAAAAAATCATTATCAGTTCTCTTCTTACAGTTTTCTGTCAGCAAACTTCCAGCTTTCACAGAACAAACATTGAAATTTAATGACTTTTCTTTAAGCTAAAGATTCTAGAATCCAGCAAAACTGAGTGAGAGGTGACCCCTATAAAGAAAGGGTAATACTCCACATTTTAGCACCAAAAGCTCCTTCCAGTAGCTAGTAGATGACAGATGTCTGTACCAGAACTCACCATGCTGAAAGCGATTCTTGGGATCAGATTTCCCAAATCCTCAACAACTTTATACAGTTAAAGTTGGCATCTGAATGAGACTCTTCCAAGAAACTTCAGTTTTTATGGAAAATAAAGTGCTTGTGATTCAAATAGAGACATTGACAGAAGATACTTGGTCATTTTTTGAGGTCCAACAGAGAAGGAAAGGAAAAGTAAAATAGTAGACAGAAAGAAGTCAAATATTCAGTCACTGTTTTCTTCATTTCTGTTTGATTTACATGTTGCAAGTTACAACAGTGTCTCAGGGAATGCCTTAGCTGCCACTTCATGGGCAAAGTGAATGGGAAGCCTGGAGAACTATTCCAGGTTCTAGTCCTGAATTCACTTTCTTGATGCACCAATTTCCATTTTGACTTTATAGATGTCACTTGTTCTATCTGTGCCTATGTTTCCCACCTGTAAAATGAGATAGACTACTTTTCAAGGTTTTTTAAAGGAGTATTAGCAGAATTTATGAGGAATTTAGAGTCAGAGCAGTTAAATAAATATATTAAAATGAATTGCAGGGAAGGAAGGTTCATAGCACTGAACATCTACAGGCTTTAAATGGAAATGAGGAAATACCTTTATTTATATATCTAGTCTAGTTTTGTGGATAATGTATTCAGATGCCTCATCACTGAAAATGATATAAATGCCAAAAAAACTGTGTTCCTCTCTGCAAATAGAGAAAGAGTCTCTCCCTTTTCTGGAATGGACCTCAGAGGAAATATGAAACTTAATGAATGCCCTCAGTCTTTAAAGACTTAATGGAAGCATTGTATTGTTCACTTCACCTAATTCACATGAACGTACCTAAATAAAATGCCCTTAAGGTCTCATGCTTCTACAGTGGTCTTAATTTTTTTCTAAAAGTAATGCAGCTGATCAGTGGTAACAGTCAGTGTTTTAACCTGGTTTATGTATTACAGTGTGTCTCATCCCCCGACAATTATTTTGCCACTTCACAACTGGGAACCCAAAGATGAACCTACAAAAGAAGAAGAACTCGGTCCTTTAGTTGAACACATCTATGAGGTAAGCAATATATATGTTGCCACAGGACCTCGTACTGCTCACATTGAAGTCCTGATGAATGTGGCTTATCATCTTTATGTGCAACTAGATAAAACCACAGATGTAAATATTGTGGGTTTAGCACATGATTCACGTTTAATCTGGGAATTAACAACCACTATATCCGTTAATGTTAGTGGAGGAGATCTTAGTTGATGCTTGAAGTCTGTCTTTGACATATAAGAGAACTATAAATATTTTGGGTATTTGACAAGAATTAATAACAGTGCTTAAAATCTCATTACAATCAATGCCAGATATTTTCAGCGATTTGACTGGTTTCTCATTACAAGCTATGCATGTTGGGCACAGGAAAAAATATGGTTCCTCTAATCTTTAGCTAACTAAAAAAATAGACATAAATGTAATTTGTTAAAGTCATTGCTTAGAAAAGTTTTGTTGAAAATAACTCTTTCAAGTGTGCATATTGACACACATATTGTGTGTCATCAATTCAAAAAAAGACTTCAAGTTAGAAACAAGTGCATTGAGTGAACTCCATGGAATACAGTCTTTGGAATCTCATGACCTTTATTCCAGGGGGTAAAACAAAGTGCTTCACATACAGTTATAATCCACAAAGTAACACTCAAAAAAATTAAGCCACTGGGCTTAATCCAGTGTAAGATTACAATTTGCATGACTAATGCTAAACTGGAACAAGTCAGACTGTAATATACATAATATTATTTGTGAATTTCTCATCTTAATGCATTTCTCCAAATTGAAATGTCTCTTACAATCTTCCTGTCTCAAGCATTTGGACTGTTCGTGGAACTATATACGTGACTTCAAATGGATTAAAATAGTTGCAGTGATTAAATAGTTGAAGATAAAAGAAACTTTTCATTGCTTATAGATTTAAGCAAAGCATGAAGAAGCCCAAATAGCCACCTCATAGCCTTTTGCTGAATGAAATCTAAGACTAAAAGTAGATTATGTTTGGATCTAAATAAAGCTCATCACTGAAAAACACTACATATTTTTTTTAAAAGAAGGTTCTCACATCTCTAGAAACTTTGAATAAAGCCTCATGGTGTTCTTTAGCTCTCATGCCCAGTGTTAACACATATCTAAGCTTCCTTTGATCATCAGATGTTTTCAAATTGTAAAATTACATAAGAAAACTATGTTAATAGCCCAGATTTTTAAATTTCTGTACTACCTTTATTCATTTTCCTAGAAAAGAATGATGCCCTGAGATGTTACTTTAGGAAAAGTAGTTCCTTTTTTTTTTCTTTTGGGGAAATTTGAACTGAGAAGAGCTGAAAATAGAGTTCTTAACCACAACGATTAGTTTAAGCTCTGCTATACATTCTATTCCTGTGCCCTGAAATGTGATTCTTTTGTGTCCTGAAGTCTCAGCTACTATTTTCAGGTATATTCTGTTAAGGTTAGAATCGGGGAAGACTGCAGGCCTGCCGGCGGCCTAGCTCTCTTCTCCCAAGACATAGGCCCTGACAATATTCTTCTGTTCCCATGAGAAAGGAAAAGTTACTCATGCTGAGAGGATCCTAATAATCACATTCTCAAAACACAGCGGCCTTGCTGATAGGGGTACAGGCCACCCTAAACCAAGAAGCAGTTATGGGAAGGTATTTGGGAGTAATGGAACATGTTAGGAACCAACCATAACAAGAGAGTCAAAAACAGCAGGTGTGCGGATGCTTTTAGGTATTAAAGATAAACTTAGGATGTTTAGCTATAAGAGAGGTTTATCAGAAATCGTTATAGTTACTAACTGATCAATATGGTATGAACAGTGTGTGTAACCAATTAGCACTTTTTTAGCTTGCCACATTGGTAGTAAAAAAGGTATATAATCTGTGTGATTTCACCTAATAAAGGGCTTCACCTACAATTCATATCGAATTGCGTGTTGCTCTCTGCTGGACGCCACAGGTTAGTGGTGTGTATTTTACTAGTGTGCTTTGATTTGGTTTTCAGTTCTTGCATAGGTAGGAAAAAATGGGAAAGGTGATAGATTTACTGAATGCAGACTCTGACAAAAAGGATTTGCCACAGGATTTGTGAGGAACATGGAAAAGTCCTTTTTCCCTATCTGCTGCAGATTCTCCATCAATAAAATTATATTAATAACCTGGAGAACTCCCCCAAAATATTTTAATGTGGACAGCAAGAAGTTGAAAATTCCTAAGTAGTGGTTTCTGTGGGTTTTGTTGTTACATATTGCCTTGGAAAGTATTGATGATATTTATTTGACAGCTGCACAATATAGGACCAAGTGCCATCAACAACACAGTTCTCCATGTCGGTTGGCCTGTGTCCAGTCGAGAAGAATTTCTTCTTTACATTCTTCATATTCAGACACATGGACCACTGCACTGTCAAACGAGCTCTCCTATCAATACAATGCAAATAAAGGTAAACCAGTCCTTTTTATTTCCTTCCTGTCTGCATTTTGCTTGATTTTTTTCTCCTCAGACTTCAACAATGGGATGGAGCTTTTAGGGGAATTTTCACAACGACCCTGAGGTCATTTTCTTGTGTATAAAGCAAGCCTATAATGCTTCTAGTGTGACAATTGTATTGCATGTCGTTTGGTTTCTGTGCTCTTCTTAACAGAAGAAACTTGTATTCTGATTTGGTGTCACAGTTTTAGATACAAGATAACTTTTAAATGGAAAAGGGTTTTCATTCGGCATCGTTTATTGTGTCCTAAGGTGTACATTAATTCAGAAAGTAATTTGTACAGCCATGTACAAGTACTAGTTTAGAAGTATTAGTTTAGAAGTTTATTATTCCAATACAAATAATTTAAAGCTTATTTGTATGATGATTTGTTTTTTTTAGAATCTTAGTGTAACTATGAGATTGGAAGAGACCTCAGGAGTACTTTGATAAAACATCCTCCTCAAGCAGGGTCAGAACAGACTAGGTTGTTCAGGACTTTGTCCAGTCTGGTCTTTAAAATATCCAAGGACAGAGGCTGCAAAACCTCTCTGAGCAAATTCTGATGCCTCTTGATTGTCCTTACAGGAAAAGGTGTTTCCTTACATCCAGTCTGAACCTCTTTTGTTTCAACTTATGACCGTTGCCTGTCATCATTCCATCATGCACTTCTGTGAAAAGCTTCAGTTGCCCCAGAGCTATTTCATCTCCAGGCTGCATAAGCACTGGTCCCTCAGCCTCTACCTGCAGGGCAACTGCTCCACCCCTAAGCATCCCTTGAGGCCCTCCACCAAACTCATTACAGTATATTGATCTCTGTTTTCTGCTGAGGTTCCAAAAATGGATGTTATATCCACATATGGTCTAATGAGTGATGAGCCGAAGGGCGTAATCACTTCCTCAGTGTACTGTCTTTGCCCCTGCTCATACAGCCCAGGATGCTGTTTGCCCTCACTGCTGCCAGGGTGCACTGCTGGCTCTTGCAGACTAAGCCAGGTCTTTCTGTGCAGAACTGCTTCTTAGCCAGTAGGTCCTCAGCACCTTTGGTTGCCAGTGGCTATTTCCTTGCACCAATGTCATGGTTCATCCCCAGTCAGATGCTGAGTGAGCAACAAGTGCTGCTGACTCACCTCTCACCCGGAGGAGAAACAAAGCCCCCCAGGGTGGGATAAGGAGAGTTACTGACAAGCCTTGGAAGGGAACAACAGAGCCAGTGGCAGAATTCACACACAGGGTGATAACCCTGAGCACTTTGCCAACCTTATAAGGCCATACCGCAGAGCACTGACCTGATGTCCAACCACCTTTTATGGGGGCATGATGTCATGAGGTGTGGAAAGCAGTCTGGGCCAACTCGACTCACCTGTGCTGGCTGCTTGGGGAAGTTAGCTCTGTCCTGGCCGCAACCAGGACAACCAATTATATGATAAAATACATATTTTAATGCCATATGCTATATTTTATATTAAGGTTAAGTTCAGCATATTATGAGACAGTATAATATGTAAAATGTGAGTCATTTTAGAAGCCTGTATACATTTTACCTGGTCCAAAGTGTTAATGATTTTAATTTTTCAAATAATGAACTTTGAGTGTCCCATTTCTGCATGAAATGTACTCCAGACATGGATGTTTGCATGTATTGCCACTTGATAAAAGGATTCATATAGTCTTCAGTTATTTGTGACTTAATCAGTATCAATTTATGAAATTACAACTTTTCAGCAACATGACAAAGCAACATTTCTACTTGGAAATGATCCTGTAATTATTTTAATCATACCAGCAAAGAGGAAAAAAACTTCCTCTGCCAGTTTTTTCATAAGTGTTACTACTGGGAACTGTTTGCCATCCAAATTGCTTACCCTTCATGGACAGGGTTCTTCCATAGCAGAGATAGAGATCTCAGAGTTTGGAGAAAATACTAACAAGGAGAAACCTAGTAGTGGCCTCCTCAGTAAAGTGTCAATATGCCAGTGTCTAAAAGCCTGTTTTAAGATCCATGTTTGTGATAGACAATCACCCCAAAAGAGGGTTGGTTTGGTTTGGGGCCAGAAGATTTAGCAAAACACAGCTCTACGTATTACCCCATCAAAACCAAGGTATCCAGTTTATTAAGCATAACTGATTCCAGACACTTCTGGAATAAACAACAGTTCTCAAGTTTAACCAGTAGCCTGTTAAATATCTTGTGGGAAGAGCTGCGTTCCAAATATGCTATATGTCTCTTGCAGGGTTTGAGTTCAGTACAGTGGATGAAAGTAGAGACATCTTTCTAGTGAAGGGGATTGCTCATGACCACAAGAGCTACAAGTCTTTAGCTTAGAGAGACAACTACAATATATACTTAAAAGACTATAGAAAAGCTTCTGTATACCAAATATATTATGGCTAGATTTTTGTGTTTCACCCAGAACGCCATAGAGGGGTTTGGATTCCACCCTTCCTTTTAGTTTCTCTAGAAGAAAAAAGGAATGAGAAAGTGAAGACAGAACATGTTTCCAATCTGTACCTAAAATGCAGAAAGTTTGGAAACAGAGGACTTTTTCTATTAATCTTTTCAACCTCATTTCCCCCTATTTTTCAAAAGTGGTAAGGAGCAAGAAGCTGAGCTGCCACTCAAAGCCACTGGTCAGATCCATTTGCAAGTACAAGAAAAGCGGTCCAGCATCCCCTCTCTAGCCACTGTGCTCTGTTCTAAGTTTCAGGGAAGAAACTGAGAGGGGAACATTGCTGCCAAAGGGGCAGAGTTCCTGGGCAGAATAGTCCCACAGTTCTTAATGGCATTTTCAGGCAGTGTGTTTTTTTATTATAATTTTGGGTTTAGTTTTTTGAGTTTGCTCTTCCTTCTCCTACTTGATAATGATTACATCTGTTAAGTAAACAGGCCTAAATTCTCATGAGGCTTGTGTGACATCTTCCTGTAATAATGAAATAACGGTCCATTTGTCTTAGCAGAATATGGCTTTAGATGCACAGTCATTATTGCAAGAACTTAAACATCCTTTCCTTATTTCAGTTTTTCAAAGGACTGAATGGCATGAATAGACAAATCAGCTTTCAAACTTGTAATGCTTATCTGTTGCTTAAGTTGGGAAGAGGATACAGAGACAGTTTCCTTCAGGTTTTGTATAAACACCAGGATGCCTGGCTCAAATTTCCAAATATGGCTAAGGACATTTTATGCCTGGCTCCTCTTAGATTTCAGAACTTAGCTCTCTGGGTGCTTGGGCATTCCTCCTTTGAAATGACTTGGATTGTTCAGCTTCAGTTAAAGCAGTATATTCATCCCTACTGTTGAATTTCTTGTCTTGTAGAAACATTGTCTTTGTGGTGTGTTGTTTCTTCCACAGAGATAAAGAAAACCTGAACACGCATGGGAAGACTCTTTCCTTTTCTGTAGTTTATCTTTCACTGAAGGTGGTGAGGGACATGAAAGGATAAAAAAGTTATGAATCTTGCAAAAGAGGAGCAAAAGGACCAAATAGGCAACAGATTTCCTTGCAGAAGAACTTCAATCTAGGAAGGAGGTGACCATGCACAAGTATGATCTGCAAGACCAGAAGTGGCGGGAGAGCGTGGGTGGGGATTGACTGCTCTGCCTGTTCCTGCACAGGAATGCAGTGGGTTCACTGCACAGGAAGTGGAGCATCAAATGAAGCCTGTAGAGCCAAATTCAAAACAAGCAAAAGGAAGTGGTGTTTCATGCAACAGGTATTCGATGTCTGGAACTTGTTGCCAAAGGAAGTTGTCAGGGTTAAAAGTTTACATTGTCTTAAGAGAAAACTGAACAAATTCACAGAAGTCCAGAGAAGATTAATAAATGAACTTTAACTTCATGCAGATCAGGAAGCCCCTGAGCTCAAAACATTTGGAAGCTGAAAGTTATTAGGAGAGAGCACTGTGTATACATGTCCTGTTCTTACTCTTCCCTTGACATCTGCTTAAAGGTAGTGTTGATGAGAAGACAGCTGAGCTGGATGGACCTTTGGTCTGGGCTAGTACTCCTGATGAGTTGGTTGAGGATTTTTTTCCAAGACTGATGTCAAAAAGTGGTTTTCTGGAGCCAATGGGTATAAACACCAGAGGTATAGGCAGCGTTTTCCAACTATGGTAGATGATACAAGATGACACACATGGCACATTCTCAGTAGCTGAGCACTGTAGTACCATGAGTGAGATGTCTGCTGGGGAAGCAGTAAAACAGCAGCCACATTGGTAAGATACATCCACTGACATGACTGGCAGGAACTAACTTCTTCCAAAGGAGGTGTCTCATGCTGCAGAACTGTTATTACGGTGTCCAAGTCCTGGTCTTGAGACAACATAATACCATTCGATGCATAGCTTTTGAATGTTCACTGGCATCTCTTGTGTAACAGCTTTTACCCAAAGTCCTCTTCCAGAACATTTCTGGTGGAGTTTCACATTGCAGCAGAGGGTATTGCCTAGCTAGAAAAAGAATAAAGCTAAACCAGGTTTTGAAATGTGAAGAACTGGAAAGATCTGGAAATCTGCTCAAGGTGACAAGGTTCAGGAGAAGCAGGCAGTGCTTTTCCTTGGTGAGGAAATCAAGGCATGCCATTGTAGTTTAAGGGAGGGAAAATCCGTTTAACACAAGGTATGGCATGCTAAATATGTGGCATGTGAAAATGTCTTCAGAGTTGTACAATTTCATTCTGCTGGCTCAAGAAGGATAAAATAATATCTTTAACCTTAATATCTAGACCAGTGAAGAAATTCCGCTTTAAAATTGCTGCAAGGGACATCTATGTTTTCCCTTGATCACAAAGGGCTGTTTTCAAACCATTGCTGTAATAATTCACTCCTGGAGAATTTAACACTCTAGGATCTGTGAAAAAAAAATACAAAAAATCATCTCGTATTCAAATGGATCTACATATGTATCAGTTGCAATTATGTACTGAGGGCTTCTTCAAAGGCATGTCATTATATTGCTGGTGAAAGAATCCTGGAAAGAGATTTCCCACATGTTATCACATTAAGAGGGAGAGATTTACTAGCTATTTAACTGTTCCCTTATTGCAGAAAACCGATCTTAACCTAATTAAGCAACAGGAAAAAAACCTATTCTCCTTTTTGCGGGTTTTATCAGTTAATAAATTATAGTATCTTAACTTTGCAGGATGCTTTTGACTGAAGATCTCAGACAATGTCAAAATAGCTCCTTCTTCAACTTCATCACTTTAATCAGATGAATGGTACAAATTTTCCAAATCTAGGACTACACAGCCCTAGTGTGTGGAAGGTTTTGTGTGCTTGTAGCTGTTATCTTCCCTTTAGTGCTGCAACGTTTCTTAAAATTACAAACATTTTCTTTAGGAATTTGTTTAAGATGTTTTGTGTTCAGAGGTTAAATGAACTGATAAGAAGGATCTGGTGTAGCTCTTCAGAAACTGTGGCCCTTAAAGGATAGTCTTCTCTATGTTTAGGTGAGCTCCCATTGAGATCATATTTCTGCATATATTTTCTTGTGCTTTTACATGATTGGATTGTCATAAATGAGAATGTATCTTTCCCTCCATAGCAATTGGGTTCCCAGGCATTCTCTGAGACTTCTTGAAGGTAAATGCTCTGCAATAAAAATAGGTGGTAATCAGAGAATAAACATCTGTGAAGATAACGCTGAAGAGAATTCATTTTCATATGAGATTAACTGTTTCATTATACAGAGTCATTACCGAAATAAAACTAACAAGTAATTATAAAATGTTTCTTTTACCTTCTAAAGCTGGTAAAATCATTATACCTCAATAGGCAGATTCTGATCTGAACTAATAAGCAGACAGAGGTCAGAATCTGGCCCCAAGGGTTGAACAAAATTACTGCAATGAAACTGTCAAAAGTGGAGAAAATGGTATTCCTATAACTGCAATATTTTGTGTGCTGGTACTAATTGTGCTCCTACTTGGAGATAGTACATTCTTATGGCTGTGCTGTTAAATTGGAAAAAAAACACACCCAGCCCTCTGAGAAGGGAACAGATCTGTTAGAATCATTGTATGTCACTAGCATTTATATGTTTTCTCTTTGCAGTTTGCTATTCCACAAGACACTCCTGAACTTGCTGCTTTTTTATATAATTCCACAATTTCTCATTACATCAGGAGGAGGGATGTCACAGTAGCAGAACCTCACAGGACAAACTCTGCAAAAATATTGGTGAGATATATCTATAAACTGGGGCTGTGCATAGAATATATCAAGCTATCTGTTCATATGACTACAACTTATTTACAGACTTCTAAATACTGTCCTAAGTGATTTCAAACCTTTCCTTTTAAAATATTGTTTATTATGTATCAGCACACCACAGGTTAGCAGTCTTTGACAGATTTTTACACTAAAGATCATGCATGCCAAATTTCTGGCTGTTTGCAGACAAACCTCTGTGGTCATGCAATAGTACACTTACCAGGGGGAATTTTAGCACAGAGAATGGGACTTTCTTCCACAAATTAAATTTCAGATTCTGTTTACTGAAATACACATCTCTCACTAATTTGACTCTTAGCATTCTGGATCTTTTGTAAAGAGTAGCTCATACTTAAAATTAGTATTTTTCTTGTAAAATAACAGTTCTGACATACAAATCGTAGAATCATAAAATCATCGTGGTTGGAAAAGACCTTCAAGATCATCAAGTCCAACCATCAGCACTACACCACCATAACCTCTAAACCATCTCCCAAAGTGCCTCATCTACCCATTTTTTGAACAGCTCCAGAGACAGTGATTCCATCACCTCCCTGGGCAGCCTGTTCCAGTGCTTCACCATTCTTTCACTGAAGGTTTTCCCAATATCCAATCTGGACCTCCCCTGGCACAACTTGAACCCATTTTCTCTTGTCTAAATAGTTTGGAGTACACTTGTTCCCCCCAGTAAGTTCCTGTATACACATAGAAAAGTAAGACTCTCTCCCTTCACAGTACCATGAGCAAGGCAAACATGACAAGTCACTGCATTTCTAACAATGCTGGAGCAAGAGCAAAGACCTGTATCCCAGGAAGATAGTTCTGATTAGTCAGTCTGGTGCCTGAGTACCTGGACTTGGGTATTATTTTCCATTCCTGCATTCAGTGTCTCATCCTTAGTATGCCTCAGCGTTATAAGTATCAGCTCCCCTTGCCTAGAGGCTATGTTCAGACTGGGTGACCTTGAGGTCAGTCATGGGATTCATGCTGTTCAGTGCTATCCTTTTATTTTTATGAACCTTGGGCAGGGTTTCTTTCATGCTGTCCAGTCCCTTATTAAACTGTTTACTGCGAGCTCATGTTTGAATTCCTTGACATCACTAGAATTTGATACGAAGAAAAGAACCTCCCTGACTTAAGTATTGTGGAGTAATAGAATAATTATGCTGCTTCTGAAAGTTAATTGGCAATTTTTGTAAGAGGAAGAAGATAGAATCTGAAAGTAATGAATACCATAATGTTATTAAGAACAAAATCACAGATGAACCCATTTTAGCTATAATCACTGTTGATTCCTATGTAATTCTTTCATCAACCTAATACCCTGGGAGGAATCTGGTTCCACTGGGGCTAAAGGAAAAATGCTTGCACTTTCAAAGACATACCAGTCAATACCACAGAAGACTTAATCCATTCTTCACTAATACCTTAATTATCAGTTGTCTTTCTCAGTGACTATGCTCATATGCTGCCAATAGAAATTACTGCAGCAACTGAAAATGGTTAACAAAGTTCTTAAGTAGGTACTGTGTCCACATCTTAAAAATACAAAGCAGAGATTTTTCAGCTGCTTAATAGAGACGGTATTTAGCTAAGTATTTAATAACATACAATTAGAACTGTGATAAGCAGTCTTCTAGTACAATAGACTTTGGATAGGCACAAATTAGGATGAGTACACTGCTTACCACCAGACTTTGTTCAGGATAGGCATAGAAAAGCAATATATCATGTGTTCATTTAGAACAATTCAAATGTTCCTTCAGCACCATATACTACAGATCCAGAAAAATAAATGGTTTTGACACATTTGAAGTAGGCATCAAAAGCAAATGCTGGTCTGGAAAATGACTGATTAGCCAAAGGTATTTTTTGGTTAAAATCGGTATTTTTTTAAATCAGAAAATTTTAAGTTAATTTCATTTTCATCAAAGCATTTTCACAAAGAGGAAAAATGTTCTGAGAATCTCTGATTGTACTTATCCTGGTTATTAAACATTTTGGTTTCTCTTCTATTTGTTCTAATCTTACAATGTTCTGAAAATCACTACAGGCTAAATGCATTACTAAAAAAAATAGAAATATCTGTTCAGGTCCTAAAATGTCAGCCAAAAGCAGATTTTTTTTGTATACTAATGATTTATTTTGTTAATATGTGGTTTTGGCCACTATGATTAATGAAAAGAGCTCTCCTCCTTCCTGCAAGATAAATAAATCTGGTTGGAGGATGTTTAAATATGAAAAGCCAAATAAACAGATACTTTGAAATATTAATTTTTTTAAAAGGTTTACAGTTTCATTTCCAGGCAGATTTAGAAAACAGTGATTAAGCAGACAGTATCTACTTAACTTATAATAAGATAGAGATTTGTGGGGAAAGCTGTCTATAAAGATAAAGGATTCCTTAAGGATTTTTTTCCAATGTTACATACATCATCATCTCATTTTCTGAAGTGTGGGCTTTGGTAACACTGCCTTTCTCACTCTCACAAGGTAATGTACCTGTGAAAATTTAGCTTTGCTCTGCAGATCATAAGACATTCTGTCCTGAGTGTCAGTAGAGCACCTGTAAGGGAAGGATTCTCTGCTTTATTATAAAAGAAATGAATCATTTAAAACCTCAGCCTTCCTCCCAAGTCAAATGAAAACTTTTCAGGTACAACCCATTTGTGTATAAAAACCTATTCAAGTTTTTACACACGTCCTTTTAATCATTTTTCTATGAGATCTTTGTTTCTACACCACAAACAACTGCATCATTTCTGTGGTTACCCCATGAGACTCTGCTCATTCCCTGCTGTGGCTTCCAGTCAGCTTTCGACCTTTTTTATAACATTCTTCTGGCAGCCTTTAACAGAGCGTGTAGTTTTGAGTTGTGTTGTTTGGCTTTTGTCTTCACCCCTGTGCATGAGCCAGAATCACTGCTCGTGAGGAACGTTTCATGGACAACAAGTTTCAAGTAGAGCAACTAATGAATCTCAGCAAATGCTCTGGCTGCTATAATGTAAATATCAGTAAGGAACCCAGGAGAGTAAGAAGAGGGGAAAAAATTAGGAACATAAATAAAAGCTTCAGGCATAGAGAAAAAACAACCCCACAATAACAACAAAAAAGTCCAATTGTGTTGGAATCACAGAATGACTGATAAAAGACGAAGCACGTGCTTCAAAGGATTGGTAAGTACCTGGGGTACCTGGAATTTTAAGAGCTCTTCAGACTAGATATTGGTGAAAATTATTACTTTTATTTTCCGTATGACAGGTAGGTGGTTGTATTCATTGATGGTGCAAAAAGAATCTCCCCTTTGATTTATAGTTCTCACAATGATTCATGGGGTCTTTCATGTATATTAGAGGAAGTTACTTAACTCATTTAAGGGAAAGTTAATTAGTTTTGCAAATCTGTAGCATTTGAAAGTGATTATATTCATTTTTAAAGCATAGGTATGACTTCCCTTTATTTTCTACACAGAACTGTACAAACGTGAAGTGCATCCTAATATCCTGCACTGTAGGACAACTGGAAAGAGGGAAGAGTGCAGCTCTAAAAATCAGATCCCGGTTGTGGGCTCAAACATTCCTGGAGGTAATGCACACAAAAATCTCTTTCTTTACACAAAGATGCCTGCATCTTTTATTTGACTGGATATTTAAGAATACAAATGATGAAATTAAGTGGGCAAAATGCATATCCTTTCCGTTATTGCCTTTTTGGAAGATTGCATCTCAGTGGTTTCTGGTCAAGTCATGTACATGCTGCTTACATTTCTTTTTCTCACTATCACTCCCTGTCAGATTCATATTCTGAATTGTACCTGAAAATTCCAGGATTATTTTGAAGCACCTTTCCTAGTTTTATTTCTGCTTTCCTGGACTGGCCCAAATCAATAATCTTTTAGGTTGCCATGATGTGCTCTGCATTCATTGTCTTTCCTGATGAAAGGTTTTCCTTAGAGCCAAACAGTACTTGGTGTACACTGTGTCCAGCTTAAAAATTAATTGTTATTCATTCCCTGGTAATCTAGGGAGGAGTAATGTGTATCAAGCTCATATGACATACAACACTCATGCAGTGACATATTGTGACTTACCACTAATGAGAAGGGACAATGCAGACCATGGAAAAAAGGAACTTCTCTTTGCAAACTCTTGAATTTCTAACCTCATCTGATCTCAGCACTGGATTTACACTGCATAAGGCAGAGCTGTTACCTCACAGCTGGCCATCTGTTGTAGCACTATGTGGCTGTCATTTCTGTAGCAGTGGGCAATAGATGAGGAATTTGTAATCCAGTTTGCTGTCACTAGGAGATAACTGGAGGTCCTATCTTGATCAAACACTATCACTTTCCTTCTTCAAAGGACTTAAAATTTCCCAGTCTTTCTACCTGGGATGCAAGAATCTTCCTTTGTTCCACATCACTGTGGCAGAAGAATGATTTGTCCCCACAATACCTCTTACCCTAGTAAGAGAAGAATTGAGGATCTTCAGCTTACAACAGGAGCTTTAATTTGAGCTCCTTACACCTTTTAATTTAATTTCTCCCTTTCCTCAAATCTTAAAAGTACATAAAAGAAATTCTTCCTTGCTTAACTTACTTTCCTGGAAAAACAAGAGCAGATGGGACAGTGTTTATGGAAGGCTGACTGCCAGCGCAATAGCTCACAATCATGGCTCCAAGTCCACAGTGGGTGCATACTTTAAGGGTTACAGGTGTCTTTGGCAGTGGGTACCAAAAGGATGACTTGAAAGGTTTTTTTACCTGTCAGGACTTAAGGTCAATCCTATGTTTCTTTTGCAATGGCTATTAGCACTGTTATGATGAAGAGAGCACCGAACTACCTGGCCTTGCTTGAGAGGAAGTGATTTCTGTCTAGCTGAGTTACAAAAGGACTGTGATACTATGTGAATTAATTCATGATTTATCAGTACATTTTTTTTTCTATTAACAATCAATCCCAAGAAACTGTCATTCTCTTCAGTTCCTGTAACAAAAATACCATACTCTTAAGAGGAGGCTATTTAGCAAATGTGTTTGAAAGATTAGACTGTATGTGTTACATTAAGTTTCCTTAGTGAATCATCTGCTAGTGCGAAAAGAGGGCAAGCTCTGGTTCATATTTAAGCCCAAAAGCTTGAAAGCTTGGATGT
Source organism: Laterallus jamaicensis coturniculus (assembly GCA_022605575.1). Lineage (NCBI taxonomy): Eukaryota > Metazoa > Chordata > Aves > Gruiformes > Rallidae > Laterallus > Laterallus jamaicensis. The sequence continues at coordinate 2,603,625 of JAKCOX010000008.1, forward strand.
CTTTCTGTCCTTCTAAATCTGGGTAATGGATGAACATCTTCTGGTGTAAGTTTTTGCAAAGGACTTACAAAATTTTGCACAAAAAAATACCAGTGTGTAAGCATGTCTGCACTCATAGGGGAAACATATGTATTGGAAATTAGGATGGGAATTTAATTCCAATTTTTTTCTAATTCCAGTAGGAGACTGGCTGACCTTTGCATACTGAGTAGTCCCTGTTAAATTCAGTTAAGAACTTAACTGTGCTAGTTCACTTTTCCTAACGCAGAAACAGGCTGAACTATTATCCTTGGCTGAAAGAATCTGTGATAATTTTGATCAGTTCAGTGTCCAAGCAATATCACAGTAAACCTTTCCCAATCTTCTTCACCAAGCACAAGATAATGCTTAGGTCCCTTAGCTGGCTACCTTTCTGGGAACTGGACCTGGCCCATTCCAGACCCAATCAGGTTTTTCTCTTCATTATTCTTCTGGTGAAATCTAATTAACTCTGTAAGAGTCAAAAGTGAGGTTTTGTGAAAAATCCAGAAATTAAACCCCTTGCACAGATCCTCCAATGCCAACTTTCTAGGCTATTTACAGTTATTTCAGTGATAATTAGCCTGGGCAAAGTTTTTTCTAAGTTCCAGTTTAGTATGTAACAAGAAACAACCATGAGAGGTTAAAGCAAAACAAAGTTAATGAGAAACAGAAAGTGGGTTTGAATTTTTTGGTTGTAACAGAGGATGCGTAATGGTTGGAACAAAGTAGCTACAGAAGACATAAAATCTCCTTTTCTTAGTGTTTCTTAATAAAGTCAGGATATTTTTCTAGCTATAAGCTTAGTTAGCCTGACTTAAGTTCAGAAGGAGGATAACTGCATGGAATTCAGTGGTATATTTAATGCAGGGGCAGTGGGATGTGCCTTACCTAATTTTAGTCAACTGAAAGTTAGATGCCAAAGCCAATTCCCTAACTGTTTGGCAAGAGAGAGAGGGTCTTCAGAGGATGCTTCATCTATCTGATTTGAAACACCCTTCTCTGCCCTCCTTCTGATTGGAATGGTGGAGAAGGGTCACAGCTGTGCCTTGGGACACAGGTGTGTGCAAACAAACTGGGAATTGCCAGTGCTTCAGGCCATTTAGCCACTCTGTGCTCCTTAAAATATCCTGCTTGCTATACCTGCACCCCCCTTCACTCAGTGAGCTCCAGGCAGAGGTGGAACCTTACACCAGCCTATGGGCAAAGGCAAGGATGAGCCATCTTGTAGGTTTGCTATGGGCAAACACTTCTACAAGTATACCTCTTCTTACTCCACCATCTGTATGTAGCCTTCCTATCAGGCAAGGCTTTTTATGGGGCTTTATTTTACCTTTCATTTGTATCCTTAGGAAGGATCTCTGTTTCCTTCAGATAGCAGCTTGCAAGCCTTGTAAAGAAAACTCAACTTAAAGCAACAGACTTTTTTTTCTAAGTAAGAAAGGTAGTCCCCAGAGAACTGTTACATCCTCCCATTTATGTCTAAGGAGCTGCCAGAATAACATGACCCCTGCTTCACATGCAAACTTATATGTTCAGAAGAGAGAGAGAGCAAACAGTGTGATAGGATCTGGTTGCCTTCCTCCTACTCAACTCAAAACAGTTCCTCTTTCCACAGCCTCTTTTAATATTAAGAGTTATACAGCCATCACCATAAAAGACTGTAGAGTATAATTAGTTTCCTAAAAAGGGCAAAATCTGCTCTTGGTAAGCCTGTAAACTTCTAATTCCTAAGGTTATTCCAGAATCAAACTGAAGTGTACTTTAAAAACAACTACCATTGGCTAGGCTGAAATATGCAGATTCTTACTGAGTATGAAAATAGAGTCAAAATAATCGGGACATGGTGATTCTGAACCAGGAAGGACTGTTCAAGGGTCAGACTGAACCTCACAGTCATGGATTTGTAAAGAAAACCTAGAGGAGAAGTTGCTGTTTCTACAGTAACAACCCAGACTGTCCTGCACAAGCGATTAATGCACAAAATTTTCATATGCCAAAGAAAGCAGGATAATGGTGACATACAACATTCCTCAACTGTGTTACAATCCAACTGAAGATACGATGATCTGCAGAAGAGATTGTTTGTCCTCATTAAAACTGAGAACACGCTGTCATTATCTGTTTTCTTCTCATAGATATGCTAATGCAAACCTGAGAAGAATTGGATTGAAAGTGGTTGATTAATGCTAGGGTAAAATAATTCACGTTTCTCATCAAAGTTATATGGATCAGTCTGTATACTTTGTTGCCACAAAAGATCAGTCACCTATTGAGTGACTCCTTCCTCTTCCACTTAGTTTAACTAACAACAGCTGACCTCTTTGCCTCTTGACAGTTGTAATCTGTCACCTTAAAACCCAAACTCCCATAACAAATAACAGCTGAATGACGAGCAATGATTCGACATGCTTGAGTAAATAAAGCAGCCCAAATTTCCTAACCAGCCAACAGAGATAGAGGCAGACATTGTGCAAAGGCCAAGAAGAATCACAGACTTTTTTGGATTAACTTCAAAGCCTAGCTGTAAATATGAACCCTCTGGTAAGGCTGACTTTTGCATTCAGATTTGCTGATCGAGCAAATAATAGCCTGATTCATGCAAAAGAGAAACAACCATATACAGTTATGTTACGTTATATTCTGCTAGGGCTCTATTATGTCCCCATTTGTCTAATCATGGTATTACTGAGTCATCAGAAGGAGATCCAAGGGGATCTTGCCCAGTGCTTTTTGAACTCTGATGGGCACTTTTTAATATAAGACTCAGGAGTTGGCTAGTAAAACATCTGTTTTGAAAATGTATTATTTCTAAATGACGAATCCATACCATCTGTCTGATTTGCAACATCCTTCAAGGCTCCAAGGTCTTCGGACACTTACAGCACTGTGGGAAGTGGAACTCAGCTCATTCTGGACTATTATTTCAGCCTGTATTGAAAGTTCCTCACAATGATAAAAATCTCCTTCTGGGAGATTTGGGGAGGCAGTAATGTAAATAAACCACAAAGGGTGTGTGAGGTTCCCGAGAGGTTTGAAGTTTATTTTCTTTTCCTTTAATGTTATTGAATATAATTGTGTTGTTTCTCTCCTAACTTTTAGACAGATCCAGATTTTTTAATTTGGGACCCCTGACTGCATGAACTTTAATAGCTAGAAGGGAGAAAAATCTAGTTTTGCTCTGAGAGCTGAGAAGTATCAGAAACATGTCAGCCACACTGTAATCAGGTGCTTCCTTAGCCATGTTTTGGCTTCTCTGCTAAATCCTTGTTATTTCAGTGTTTCTGAACGTGCACTGTTCCTGTTTCTTTTTAGATGCCTGAATAGGGAAATAAATGCTTGGCATAACAAAGGTGACAAGTGCCACAATACTTACATCTTAAGTCCCTGACCCCAGACTGGAATTCAAAACCTGAAACTAAATCCTTGGGCTCCCTGTACAACATGCGGACACACTGAGGTACCGCGGACAAAATGATTTGAATTAAAGATCAGGGTGGTGCATGAGGATTAACCCTTATCAGGAGGATAGGCACCTGAATCAGAATTGAGTGGGAATATTTCCTCTCTCTCAGCAGAATCAAAAAAATTCTCAGGAGGTACCTACAGCATTAGCTGAAAGTCTTCAGGAGGACTTTGTTCGATATTGAATGGCAGAAACTGGAGCTGTCAGTCTAGTGTTAGAGAATTCATGATTGGAAGATGTGAATTCAGTTACCTCCTAAGCTTGAGAAATCCCGTATCCTTGGTTTATAGGATGACAGTATTCTCTTCTACTGAAGCTGCACCTCTACAAGGACATAAAAAGGGAACTGGATGGTCTGGAAGGGTATAGAAAATGAAATAGATCCTGATGAAATACCTTGTTATTTTGGGCAATCAGCTGGAAGTCCTCCCAGTCCTCTCATCTCCCTTTGCCTTCCTTGCCCAGCACCTTGAACTATCATTAGCAATGACCTGCAGAAGCATCATTAATTCTGGGGATCTTTAGCCTGAAGAAGAGGAGGCTGAGGGGAGACCTTATCACCACCTACAGTTACCTGAAAGGAGGCTGTAGAGAGGTGGGTGATGTTCTCTTCATCCAGGTGACAGGAGACAGGACGAGGGCAAATGGCAGTGAGCTGGGCCAGGGCAGGTTCAGATTAGATGTTAGGAAAAAATTTTTTACTGAAAAAAAAGGGCCTGGAACAGGCTGCCCAGGGAGTGGGTTGAGTCACCATCCCTGGATGTGTTTAAAAAAGGGGTAGATGAGGCACTTAGGGGTATGGTTTAGGACAGGAAACGGTTGGACTTGATGATCTAAAGGTCTTTTTCAACCTTGTGATTCTGTGATCATCACTGTTGAAGTTCATGCCCTGATTGTACTTCCTTGATGAGAAATTTTGTTAAGAGTCTCCATATATTTACTGCTGTTGAACTTAGAGACTCTTTTTTGTGTGGTACATGCACGTTTTTAATGAATTAATAAAAGAACAAATAGTTGTATGACCTCTACTCTCAGCATTTATGTAAGCTACTCTATTTATTGGCAGTAGTTCAGGTTTTTGGAGGTATGGGTCAAAGAAAACAAGCTAATGAATTCCCAAAGCATATATTTAAAAAGTAACACCATATTGCTTACCCTCATGTCTCTCCAATGTGCCAGACTCCAGCAGACACAAAGGCAAACAAGTTTTAATCAGGCAATATTGTTACAGCAGCACTGAACACTATATGCAACAGATGTAAGTTCTGGGGAAAATTCCACTGCAGCATGCAGCTTGCAAAAAAGTACATGCCCTTCAGTTAGGGTGACTCCATGAGCTGCCCCCAACCAGAAGAGAAGCATTTCAGAGAAGTTGAACAATGCTCCAGTGGAGCAAAGGAAGTCTGGGGAGTCTCTCCAGTAGTTCAGATCTTCAAACCTGAGGAAAAGCAATGACCTGTAAGACTTCTTTAAGCTGCTAAAAGTTTTATTCCTCCTACCCTCCGTCTAGCTACCTGTGGGCCCTGTGTTTTAGTCTACTTTCTAAGATGTCTCCATATACCTTAAAGATGTTCTGGGGAGACGTCAGGTCTTTGCCTGAGTTTCCTGCAGAAAGCACCAGCATTCCACTGCAACCTGGAGAACTCTTCTTCAAATTGTCCAAGAGTTTGTAGCCCTTTCCCCATTATTTTTGTTTATACCTAGGGAAACATTGCATTGAATATTTACGAGGAACATTTTCCTTCATTTCTGGATGCTTCTTTTTCTCACAACTGTTAAAGGAAACAAAGGCTTCAGTTCAAAAACATATTTGTAAAACAAAAGTGTGTAGAAAGAAAGAAGCCTTAATAAATACACCAGCAGTGATGTACCACACAAGCAGCAAAGGGGATGGTCTTGTTTTGCCTGCTTGCCAGGATATTGGCAAACAGATATCTCAGCGATGCACTTAAGAGCAGGCTCTGCTTCTTCTACCACAAGAGGAACCTCAAAAGGCCAATACAGCTAGGGCTGGGCGCCCCGCTTTGGTCATTAGGTACTGACATTCACAAATACCAAGTTCCTTCTTCCCCTTCCTCTGAGCCATAATGAAGTCCTCAGCTTGAATTGCAAACCACAGGTCCTGCTGCTTCCAGTAAACACTGAATATTTAAACATATGCTATTTTAAAAAATGATATGGTAAAGAAATGCTGTTTCTCATTAATGTCTTGAGAATTATAAACAAGGCTCTAGGAGAGAGACAGCTGCCTGTATCTCCAAGGTGTTTGTGCAAGGAAAAATCCTGTTCCAAACTGCTGCTAACCACCGTCATTGTTATAAAGTCCTTGGCTACAAACACATAATTCTGTGAATGCAGGAAAATACCCTCTAGTCTTTTATATTCTCCATTGCTGTAAAGCAGTGGAGATGTGCAGCATTTCCAGGAGCCTAATGAGGGGTTGAGGAGACTTGAGAGCTGTGGGCACAACCCAACGTTACTAACCCCACCCATGCATTAATCCACAGGACATACCCTCCTCTGATGTTCTTAATACTGATATAAGCTGAAAATTAAATAACCCATGTATAGTAGGTGAAAGGATTTCTTTTCTCTTTAGTGCTGTGTTTCCTTTACATGATGTTTCAAGAGAGTTAATGCTTTTACTGTACCTTGGCCAATCTGTCTAATGTCTGCTGCTTTAATAATATAACATATCCTGCTCTCTCCAGTACAGATTACTTTTATAAATCATATAAATCATATCCAGAATCCTGCTTAATATGAACTGCTTAGAATTGAAAACATAAGGCTTTTTTCAGGCTTTTTTTCTGAATGCAAAACATTGCACAACTACAGAAGCATGCTGGGACTTTGTGTGAGAAGGGCAGTGCTGTAGAATAGAAGGTGAAGAGTGGCTTGAGTCTGAAAATAATTAATATAATAAGGAAAATTGTTTTTCTGAAGACCATCTCAGAGATGTTTAGCATCATGAAAGTGTATAAAAAATGCCTTGTTTGCCAAGTCTAACATTAATTCAGTCTAATTTTTCATTTCCAACACTGTTGATAGAAAAAGTAGTTCTCTTTCATCAGGTACCATCTCTGTCAAGGAGCTGATTTGACTGTCCCTATGTAGTCATTTGAGGCAGTTTTCTTTGTGTTGCTCGTAGCTAATATAACCCCAAGGAGAGGTTAAATGTTCTGATAATAAACATTCAGCTGCTCTAAATATTTTAAAAGAAAAAAATTTATGGCATAGGCAAATGAGTTCCAGAAGGCAATAAATGTGCTGGCTTCATGTCACCAGTAAACACTCACATATTTGAAGAAAAAACTATTTTTTTGAAAAGAAAACAGAATGGACAAGGCAAATACCAGAACTACAACCATGGACCTCAGGAAAACAGCCTTTAGCCTTTCCAGGGATATGATTGGAAGAACTCCATGGGAGATGATCCTGGAGAAAAGAGAAGAATCATAGAATCATAGAATGGCAAGGGTTGGAAGGGACCTCAAGGATCATAAAGCTCCAACCCCCCTGCCACAGGCAGGGCCACCAACCTCAGGCCTGGATCTACACAAGGTTGCCCAGGGCCCCATCCAACCTGGCCTTGAACACTTCCAGGGATGGGGCATCCACCACCTCTCTGGGCAGCCTGTTCCAGGACCTCACCACTCTTTCCGTAAAAAACTTCCCCGTAATATTCAATCTAAATCTTCCCTCCTTCAGCTTTCAGTGATTATCCAGGATCACCTCCTTTAAGCCCAAGAGCTGTCCATCTGGACATGCAGGAAATCAAGAAAAGGTGACAAGAGGCCTGCATGGATGAACAAGGAGCTCCTGAAAAAATAAAACATAGAAAGGAAATACCAAAACAGTGACAGATCAGTTGACCTAGTGCAGGGGCTGGATGGGGAATACAGAGACAGTGTCCAAGCATGCAGGGACACAGTTAGGAAGGTAAAAGCCCAACAGGAGTCTAGCAAGGCACTAGCAAGGGCTTCTTTTTTGGCAGCAGAAGGAAGGCTAGGGAAAATATGTCTTCTGCTGAATGGGACGTGGAAAAGGCTGAGTTACCCAATGCCTCCTTCACTTTGGTCTTTTCTGGTAAAATCTACCTCTGCAAGCAGATAGAAAACCTGCAGTGGAGGAATATCAGGTATGGGGAACAAACAAATTGGACATACAAAAGTCCAAGGCACCGGATGGGATACACCTACAAGTGCTGATGGAGCTGGCTAGTGTCAATGCAAGTCCGCTCTCAATTATCTTTGAAGTGTCATGGTGACTGGGAGAAGTTCCTGAGGACTGGAAGAAAGCAAATGTCACACCTATCTTCACAGGGACACTACAGGCCAGACACCTTCATTTCAATCCCTGAGATGACAGAGAGAAAAATCTGGCCATCTGAAGGTCAAGAAGGTAATTGGGAATTGATGGTGTGGATTTACAAAGGGGAAACCATGTTTGACCAGCCTGATAGCCTTCTGCAATAAGGAAAATGAGTTTCATGTTGGTAGGTGAGGGTAAAGCAGTCATTGGTTTTTATCTTGACTTCAGAGAGGTTTCTTAACCTGTCAAAATGAACAAAGATGGGTGAACAGAGAGGTGATAGGTGACCAGAGAGGTGGATTCAAAACTGACTGAACTGCCAGGCTTAAAGTGTTGTGATCAGCAGCATGAAGTCCATCTGGAGGTTCATCACTAATGGTGTACCCCAGGGGTCACTACTGGGGCCAGTACTGTTTAATATCATTAATGACTTGGATAATGTGACAAAGTATACTCTCAGCAAGCTTGCAGATGATAGAAAAGCAGAAGGAGGGGTATGCTGCTACTCAGAGGGACAGGCTGGAGAAGAGGGTTGGCAGGAATTTCATGAAGTGTGACAAAGGGAAATGGGAAGTCCTGTGTCATAGGGGGAATGACCCTACACACCAGCTGGAAGGGCGTGTTCTAGCAAAGGATATGGGAGTCCTGGTGGATGCCAAGTTGAACATGGGCCCACTGTGTGTGTCCTTGCAGTGAAGAAAGCTGGCAGCCTCTTGGACTGCATCAGGAAGAGCATTGACAGCAGGTCAAAGGAGGTGATTCTTCCTCTCAGCACTGGTGAGACAGACCTGGAGTGCTCTGTCCAGTCCTGGGCTCCCTGGGACAAGTGATACACAGACATGTATACTGGATTACGTTCAGCCAAGGGCCACAACAGTGATTAAAGGCTTGGAGCATCTGATACACAAGGAAAGGCTGAGAGGGCTGGGACTGTTCAGTCTGGAGAAGAGAAGGCTCAGTCAGGATCTTATCAGTGTGGATAAACAAGTAATAGGAGGGGAATAAAGATAACAGAGACGGGTTCTTCTCAGTGATACCCAGTAACAGGATGAAGCTCAAATGGAAATACAGGAAATTCCATTTAAACATAAGATGAGGTTTCAAACCAGATGAGGTTTAATAAAGCAAGTGCAGAGTCTTGCACCTGGGAAGGAATAACCACTTGAATCAGAACAGGCTGGGGGATGACCTCTTGGAGAAGAGCTCTGTGGAGAAGGACCTGGGGGTCCTGGTTGATGACAGGTTGGCTATGAGTCAGCAGTGTGCCCTGGTGGCTAAGAGATCCAATGGGATCCTGGGGTGCATCAGGAGGAGTGTGGCCAGCAGGTCGAAGGAAGTGATCCTCCCCCTCTACTCTGCCCTGGTCAGGCCCCACCTGGAGTATTGTGTCCAGTTCTGGGCTCCTTGGTACAAAAGAAACAGGGATGTCTTGGAGACAGTCCAGAGAAGAGCTATGAAGATGATTAAAGGACTGGAGCATCTTCCCTATGAGGAAAGGCTGAGTGAGCTGGGGCTGTTTGGCCTTGAGAAAAGAAGACTGAGAGGGGATCTGATTAATGTTTATAAATATCTGAAGTCTGGGGCACAGGGAGAAATGGCCAGCCTTTCAGTTGTCTGTGGGGACAGGAAAAGGGGCAACAGCCTCAAGTTGGAGCACAGGAAGTTCCACACCAATATGCAGAAGGACTTTTTCACAGTGAGGGTGACAGAACACTGGCACAGGCTGCCCAGGGGGGTTGTGGAGTCTCCTTCTCTGGAGATACTCAAGACCCATCTGGACTCCTCCCTGTGGGACCTGTCCTAGGGAACCTGCTTTGGCAGGGGGGTTGGACCCAATGATCTCTGGAGGTCCCTTCCAACCCCTACAGTTCTGTAATTCTGTGATAAGAAAAAACTTTTCACTGTGAGGGTAGTTAAAAGACTGGAGTAGGTTGCTCCTAGAGTTTGTGGAGATCTTGGAGATATTTAAACCTCTGAGCATACTGCTGTTGGTGACCCTGCTCGGAGCATGAGGTTGGAGTAGACAATTTCCAGAGGTGCCTTACAACTTCAGCATTCTGTGAAAACTTTGAGTTGGATCATGGTCATCCAACTACATCCACACTGGCTCCCAGGTTTAGGTTATGCTTATTGCAGTTCTTGTTTGTGAACACCTTTCTCCATCAGTGAAGGGAAAAAAACAGTATTCTAAGTTATCACTAGGTTTTCTTATCTCAGTCTTTGCTCCACAAAACAGTTGAAAGGGGAGAAGCAATTGCCTGTGATGCAACAGGAAATTCCAGAGAAAAAACACCTAGAGGGGAGGAAAAGATGTCAAGTAATCACGTAGGAACAGTCTTTTCAATGGAGCAGAACTCCCAACTGTGTGAGAAGCAGAAGGAAGGAGAAAGAGTTTTGCAGAAGGGGATTTAGTAAGTGACTGCAACATTCCAAATACACTGTAAGAAGGTGACAAAATGAAAGATTGCTTTCTTACAATGCTCTGTCTTTCTGTAAATCCTTAGTGAATCCTGTGTTGAATTCTGGTTGTCACAATTCATAAAGGAGTGAGACATGTAGCAAAAAATATTAAGGACTTCAAAAATATACTCACAGAAAAGAATGAAATTGTTTACCTCAAGGAACTGAGTGCAAGGGATGTAGTGATAGCCATAACTCCTAGTCCTCATCTAATGATTTTTATAGCATATCTAATCACTTTTTTAAACAAACTGTATCATCACCCCAGCTTTACATGGGATGGGATATACAAGGTAAGTGTCACCCAAAAAATAAGTTATAGAGATGGAATTAGAAACAGGCTTGTTGACTTCCAGAAGAGCATTGTAACCACTCAGCCAGCCTTCCTTGGGATAAAGACAAAAGAGGACATGGTCAGAGTACTGGATCTTCTGTAACAAAATAACATTCAGTGAAGTAGCAAGATGTAGCATTCAAAGTGAACTGAAAGATTTACTTAATAGCTGATGTACTTAGCCTTCAAAACTAATGCCAGTTAGATATTGATGATGCCAAGAGCTCAACAGGATTCAAACTATGGGTGTGGAAAATATTTGTATCCATTGTAGTAAATGTTGCAACCATGGAGATTCTTTTAAGGGACATGCACTTTCAGGTCAGTGCCTGTGCCAGTTCCTAACAGATTTAGGCAGATACTTTTCATACCATCACTTAGCTATTATTTTAGGGCAGTTTGCACAGAGTGGGAGATTATTGTCAAGGTCAGAACAGCACAGAGATACACAGTTGGTCAGATGTACTATGTCTGCCTGCCTGCCTGCCTTCCAAATGAGGTGAAAGCACTAATTAAAATCACAGCATGAGCTATATGAGGCAACAGGTTATAGTCATTCTAAACCAGGGAAGGTAGTGCCTAATCTAATCTAAAATAATCTAATAATGTTTTATAAATGCAAGCAAGTATAAATGAAAGACAGAGAACTGACAGAGAGATACATATTCTTTTGTTTGCACATCTTTGGGTTTGTTATTTGGTAAGCAGTCAAACAATGACTGCAATACTTCGCTATTGCAATTGCACAATGTAGTAAAAGAGCAAGGTGAGTTGTTCTGGGGGTTTTGAGATTTACTGCAATAGGAAATCAATCATACTCTAAATTAAGTACAAAGATGTTTGTTCTTACTGTTGTTCTTTGATGGAAAGGCACAGCCATTCCTTTGATGCCATCAAGGAGCTCTACCAGCTTAGTCTCAATGTAGGCCTGGAAATCTCAAGGTACTGGTGTTTGTTTTTGGGGAGCAGTGACAAGGTTTTAAAACATAGACACCCCATAAACTAACACACATACACACACACACCCTGCCCTGCCCCAAACACTGCTTCAAACTCATCAAGTCACCTGTTTCAGAGAGAAATATGAGAAACAACTGTATGTGTCTTTCTCCATATCTAACCCTTCTTCCCCATTTGGCCGTGCGGTCGTTGTATCTCAGCTTTGTGCTGTGGTACGTGTTTGTCTCATGGACACATACAGGTCCCAGGGTTGCTGTACTGTTTACCAAAACAAACAGGGAAACTAGGAAATCAATGACCTGTGGTTTTTTTCTCTGTTTATTTCTCATACATTTTAAGTACAAAGGAGGTTTTAATATATTTTGTTTTCATTTCAGAGAAAGAATGATTTCTACACTCTTTCTTCCAATGTGTCCTTCGAAGTTAAGAGCATGCCATACAAAGTGCAACCAGCAAAGCTCCCAGAGGGAAGCATAGCAGTAAGTAACTGCAAACAGTATCTTTGTGTCAAGCACATGTATTGGGTCATCATGATCTACAGCTGTGAAAGTTTTTATAGATGAGGTTGAGAGCAGTCTTTCCTCTGTATCTAGTGTAAATTCCTGAAATAATACAAAAAGGAAATACCTTTATTGCTTTCTATGGAAGTTGCTGATATATGATACTAACTCCATTTTTAAATAACTTCTAGCTGCATTAATGTGCAGAATGCTTTATTGTAGTCAGGAGGGGTTTTTTTTTATTTCAGAAGAAAACAAAACTGTGAAAGCAAGCTTCTAATTACCTTGCTGTGGGTAAAAAAATCTGGAGGAAATGTTTTGTGCAAAATCCAGAATCTTGTTTCTATCAGGATTAAATATCTCACTCTTCTCCTGGTCAGCATTTCTCTCACACAAGTTTATGGGTTATCTATGGCAACTTCTCCCTTATCTGTATTAAGCTGCTTTGATGCCCTGATTTTCAGAAAGGTCTAGGGTTTCTACCTTGTAGCCCACCAGATGCAAGATGTAAAATTACCTGGTATTCCTGACAGATGTGATAGATGGATACTAAAGTATTTGCCTTATGTGCAGAGTGGCTATAAAAAAATAATCTTGGAGGTATAAGTTTGCTTTGTTTGCTGGTGCCAAAGCATTGAGCATGGGGAGCAAGTGAAAGGAATCTGCTTCTTACAGTATCTAATACCATGGGTAAAATTCACTATTCTGTCATTAGTGATGGAAATAAGCAAAATAGGAGTGCAAAATTTGGTTCTAAGAGTAATCAAAATTTGAAGGTTTTTGTTCTCATCTTTGTAAAGATTTATCATTTTCAGCCCTTCTTTTAAAAGGTAAGCTCAGCACAAACTTCCCCCAGTTAAATCCTGGTGCAAATACACCATATCAGTCTCTTAAGATGTAGTAGCAGGGAGCAGAGTATTTTCTTATATGGAAAATCAACATAATAAAATCATTTACAACCTCCATAGGATATATTTAGAGCAAACAGGCTAGAGTTTTGTTTTGAACAAGCACAAGGGCTGAATGGTTGATTGATACTTGTTCTGGGAAGACACAGGGCAAAATCTCAGTGACTTCAACCTCTAACATCAGGACAACCGTGATTTCACCAGAGAGGTTTGATGCCTGATGCAGTATTCCTCCAGAAAGGTTCAAAGGCTCCAAGCTGACAGATCTACTCCAGCTCCTTTTATTTTCTTGCAGCATGTGTTCCATACCAGAAACACATGTTGTGCAGAGCTCTGTTGATAGGGGTGCCTTCATCTGGACTGAAGTGCTTTACCCCAGGTGATAGCCTGCTGTTCTCAACAAGTGTCAGATGATCTAGCAAATGATCAGATAAGCATTTTATACTCTTACTCCAGCCAGTATAATGCTTGTTATTTGCTGCAGATGATTTACAGCAAAATGCCTGTAATGGCAACTGTAAAATGTTGAAAAATGATAGTGCTTTTATGTTGTTTCATATCTGGACATGGCAGTGGATACTTGCCAGCTCTACAGCTTGATGTGTTATATGCACAAGCTCTTTTGATGTTCCACTTGCAAGAAGAAATATTTGCTTGAAGTTGGGCAATGCTTAATATTTTTGTTCCCTCTGAAAAAGATCACGGGTTGTGTTTTAGAAGTTTCCAGATTTATTTGGAAGGCGATGGTTTTCTTTCAGACAATCCAGGGGTGGATATTTTAATATGTTAAAATTAATTTTCAAAAGCAGATATTTAATAACTAGCTAACACCTTACAGTTTATAGAGAGAAGCTAATACATTCTAAAAGTACAGACCACATGTCCTTCATTTAATTCATAAAGCAATGGGTTCCAATTTTGCAGGCTGATTTGTGTATTTAATTTCAGTATTATAAATAATCCTGTTACACATCAGTAACCTACACAGTCATGTATCTGTATGCTTACACATTTACAACACTGAAGTCTTTATTTCCATTATCATGGAATATAGGTCTGTATCTTGACCAGAGGGTCATTACAGAGATGTGTGAAAGGTTATGTAAATGTAAGAAAATCCAAATCTTTTGTAGTAAAACATTAGAGTGAAAATGGCATCAAATAGAAAAGTAGCTTGAAACTTAGTGGAGCTTAAACCAAAATCCACTGGAATCAATAAAAGCATTTTTACTGATTTTGATAGGCTTGGAATTGCGACTATATATTGTACAACTGGTTGGATTTCCTTGCAAAAAGCCCTATCATTCAAGAGAAAATTGTCATTTTTTCTTAGAGTTATTATTATGGGAAATAATACTGTTCCACTTCATGAATTTCACGTGTAAGGTGAAATAATATTTTTATTATAAAAAGTATAGAGTTAGAATAAGCAGTGATTTGTTCTATTTTAATTTATTATTCTTGAGCCTGTTTTGGAGTTTAATAAAATATAATTGCTTTTCTGAAATCTTGATGGGGTCTTCACAGGAGCTACCTTTAGTATAAACTGTTTGATCAGTGTCCTACAGTGACTAAAATTGATTTCAGACTAAGACTTTTAACTCTTATTTTAGCTAGTACACAGTGATGAGTACTTTCATTTTAAATGATGTTTTAAATTTCCTTATGAAATATATTTACACAAACATTTGTAAAATGTAAACATCAATGTCAATATTAATTATGACTCCAAGCACAAAGAGATTTTACATTCTACTGTGAGCATTTTTTCAGGACTTATAAGAACATGGTGTTGCAAAGGTGGGGTGGGAACATTTGGGAGTACTAAAGAGCTCCTGTTTCTCAGTCTCTGCAAGAAAAATGAGTAAAGATTACAAGAAGGTCATCACAGGCAGTAAAGGGTCTGGCATTAGTATAATAATTTAGCTACTGTTTCTTAAAGAAGCAGATTAAACGATGAAAAGGGTTTTTTTTAAGTGTGTGTTTTGAAGGACAAGAGGGACAAAATGGCTTTGTGAGGATCTTACTGTATTCTAACCACTGGTGCTGGTACACCAGTAAAATCTAATTCCCATCTATCAATCAACCGTCAGCTTACCATGTTTCTCTCTGCATTGTGCTGCCTTCCAGTGGAATCAAAGACAAAGTTGTAATTGCATTGAGTAGCACTAAAATTAGGAGCCAAATCTGAACTGTACCAAAATCAGTGGCAAATCCCCCTAGTATTTTTTTTCTTTACTTACAATGTGCTTAACTGTGGCACATTTTTTAAAAGGAAAATTAAATGACCCCTCTAGAAATACTTTCATGAGCAACAAATTACTTTCATGGCACCACAACAGTGATTCTGAAGGTAAGACTGTCAGACAGCACCCATGCTAAGACGAGCTGGAGTTTTATTTCCAATAGCAAACAAAGGCTCAGTCTGTAAGTCTGGGGTTGACCTCACCCTCATCTCAGAGCTTGAGCCAGATGTCATTCCTTGTCATCCCTTTGTGTACAAAAGGTGTGAGACATTCGGCAATGAGAAAGGCCAAAAGTCAGACAGCTCCTCTAAAGTCTGTGAGGTGTGCTTTTCACCAGCCTGACAGAGCTGCAACCACTGTTTTCAGTGTTCAGTATGAGAAGGTCTTCTATCCCTGGATGGAGGGGAAAGCCAACACCCACCTAAAGTGCAGTGCCAACACGCAACACATGTAAAAATTCCAGTTCTTCATATTGGCCACCTTAGATGAAAAATGATAAATCCCTTCCAAAACATTCCCTGGCAGTACTGAACCTACCACATGGAGAAGAACAGAAATCCAAGCTGAATAATTCAAACTTGCCTTAAATCAAAATCACATGTAAAACTGTTGTGGACAGCATGGGGTGGAGGAGGGACAGTATTCTGTGGAAATGGTGAAACGAGGCAGGCAAAACTAAAAGGATGCTTTGTTTCTTTCTTCCTCTCCAGCTTCTGCCTCAGCTCTGTGGGTGTTCAGGATTTGCAGTGTCAAACTGTTCACCAGGAGTTGCATTAGTAGCCCTGCAAGTCTTTCTACAGAGTATGAAACAAGGCAGCCTAGGGACATTATATTCTGCTGGTAACACACACAGGCAGGAGTGAGACTGATGACTACATACAATCCTCTGCTCAGGAAATAAATCTCAAGCACTTAGCACACTCTTCCCTTGCTTTCAAAAACATAAGACAAAGAAGGATTCATAGGAAAAGGGTGTGGGTGAGGCAAGATGGGTTTAAGATTACCCATTGGCCTCACTGCTGCTACAAGAGAAGAGAGATGTGGCAGCTTTGCAGCAGCTTCTGCTTGAAAGAGGATAGACCTTGTTTCTCTTTTACTCATTGCTGATAATCTGTGGATGATAAATGATGCTCTGCACTTCTATAAGATTATGGTTCCTTGTTTTTATTTTAACACTTGTCAGGTTCTAGCTGAACTACTGAGATTAGGCTGTAAATTGCACTTTACTGTCTGTAAAGGCAGAATGATAGAAGAAAGGAGGGGGATTACGAACTCATGCAGTACAAGCAAGGCTACGCCACTCAAAATTGGTTATGGTGTGTCCTCAGGGAGACCCGGAGTCCTTATCTGGATCCATGCTGATAGCTGCTCTATAGGTATCACAAGAAGAGCTAGGTTGCCTTGCTGTTTTCACAGCCAAACAGAAGAAAACACAGCATGCAAATGTAGCAAACATCTAGGAAGTGGTACATAAAAGAAGACATGGAATGGCTGCATAGATACTTGTAATTGTGTACACTCTTATCAGCTTTATCCACAGCCTAATGAAATCCACTGTCCCTAATGAAATGAACTGTTTCCACTGATTTAATCAGGCCAGGTTGGATGTGGCTTTGAGCAGTCTGGTGCCCATTGCACAACAGTTGGAACTGGATGATATTTAAGGTCTTTTCCACACCAAACCATTCTGAGATTCTATGTTCTCAAACATGCTTTGAGGTCTGGATTGATCTCACCTAATTTTGAACAGTGGACTGAAACGCATTAGTTAAGAGTCTGGTTGCTGTGCTCCTGTGCAGTCAGTAGGCAGCCCTTTGAGCAATTCAGATCCTAAACACCAGGCCACAGTTTATCTCATCTCTGTCTGAGAGCACCTGTGTTGCTGAAACTGTTTCATTCAGTCATTTCAGACTGGATGAAAATGGACTTGGTGCCCAAGGAGACAACTGTTTTTCTTACTATCTTAAGAAGTCTGTAAACGAAAAATCCTTCCCCCCACAGTACCTGCCCATTCTGATAATTTCCATGCTGAGGATTTACAGTTTTAGTAGACTGTCCTTCTACCAACCCACCCGTAGCTGGACAGCAGCTTGCTCCAGTCTTCTGTTCTGGTTTGCTGAGGAACAGTCCTGCCCAGAGCCACGATGCTGACTGTTTCCTGTTGCATTATGCCACCCAGTAATGTGGCTCAGACTCTCGCTGCCAGAAATGGCTGAATCAGATTTTTTGCAAGGAAAACAAATCCTCCCTTGGGTTTGATCTTACTGTCAAATGGAGTCAGTCATTTTGTCAAACTTAAGGGGACAAAAAGCTCTGCTTGGGTTGCCTTTTTTGCTGTTACTCACAAATACTTGGTATGGGAAGTGATCTGTCACTTCACTGCTCGCTTCCACAGCAGTGTGCTCAGACAAGTGACAGGGCTAGAACAGAAACTGTAGTGAAGCTCAAACTGTACATAAGTAAGGTATGTACACAGTATGTTGATAGCTTCAAACAATATTTTTTTTAAATGCTATTACTTCCTTGTAGTACCACAACCTTTGCCAGCAGCAGAAGTGCACAGCATGGGTATTTGGGGTTTTTAAATAAATCTCAGTTTTTGCTGTTTTGAGGCCCACTGAATTTTCATCAGCACTTCCCAACTCTTGTGCTACATGTAATAAGGTCTTCAGGGCTTGTCTCAGGGCAGCAGTCATGTGGACTTTGAAGCAGTAGAAGGGAGATGCTTTCTTCCATGGACAGCTGAGCTCATTGCTTGCTACAGGCTTCATATCACCCATCATGTCCACATCCCTTCTGACTTCCCTGACGAGATAAGCCTTTTACTTCATTCATCTTTTTCTTTAACTGGCTTGCTTTCTGGAGGAATATCTGCAGACACTTCAGATGACCATTTTCTCTGCAGACAGTTCAGATGACATTTTCTCTGCCCTTGAATTTTAATTCCAGATACAGTGCCACTCTGAGACACAAGGAGAGCCATTCAAAACTATTTTGTCCTTATAAATGAGCACTGCTCTTCCTCAGTCTATTGATACAGAGAGCCTAGGAAGTTCTGCAGTGGTTAAGAAGCAATCTAAAGAGGAAGCTGGAGAAGGGAATGGGATCCCTGCAGTGGCATAGTTGATCGCTTGATCACACCATCATGGTATCTGTTGGGACCCAGGGGTGGGATTTCATGGGGGTTTTTACTAATTCTGTTTCACCTGAAATAATTTTTCTTGCTTTAATTAGCTAACAGATTTATTCTTTGTGTATGCTAGCTTTTTGTACTCTTTTAGAGTAATAACCATATTACAGCTGCATGA
Source organism: Laterallus jamaicensis coturniculus (assembly GCA_022605575.1). Taxonomy (NCBI): domain Eukaryota; kingdom Metazoa; phylum Chordata; class Aves; order Gruiformes; family Rallidae; genus Laterallus; species Laterallus jamaicensis. The sequence continues at coordinate 2,622,139 of JAKCOX010000008.1, forward strand.
GGCAAGTATATTAGCTGAATATGTTTGGTAGCTCAGTGATGGTATGGCCAGCACTGCAAACACTCAGTCTTCAAGGGGAATGGTCCATGTTAAAGTGCTAACCCCAAAAGGACTGGCCACTGTCTTGGAATTTTCTGTGTAAGCTTTGGTGGAAGGCAAGTGGTACCTCACATAGAAAGTTTGTCCCTACTCCCTACCAGTGAAGGGTACTATAAAAAAATATCTGCAGCAATATGAATGAAGCATTTTGGACTGCTTAGCTGAAATGCAAGTCATGGAAAAAATCATACTGGTATGTCAGCAGAAATTAAAATGACAGTACTGTAGATGGTATCTATTGTGGTTTGAATTTAGAGTTTGGGCTGAAGTCAACCATTGTTTCAGAGTAATTCAGTGTAAGTCAGTTAGAGGCTGTACCAACATGCAAGTAGAACTGTGCTCCTTTAATCTCCGTAAAGCATCTACACAGAAGGATATTCTTTGCTACTCTCTGTTAAATTAAAATTATTCACATGCCTGATAAAACAAGATTTCTATATATGTGTGAATCCCATTTCTAGTCCATTATCCTGAAGAAGTGGAAAGGGACTCTACAGCTAATTAAGGCAACATGGGAGAATTCCAAGCAATGTGCATTTCTAATCTGCAAAATGCTGTTGAATACGTATAACCTCTGTGCTTTCCTTGCTTAGTTTTTGTACATTTGATATATCCTTTTCATTTCAGATCAGAACATCTGTCATTTGGTCCACTCCAAACGTCTCCTTTGTAATCCCTTTTTGGGTTATAATCCTAGCAATACTTCTTGGACTACTGGTACTAGCTATGTTGACCCTAGCTTTGTGGAAGGTATGTTGCACTATCACTGTTACTGTTGCCTTAAGAAAGCACTGGAAGATACAAAGAGATAAAAAAGATCAATTTTTTAACAATTTGGAGCAAAAGCAACAATATACATGTGTCTTTTTTGTTCTGGCAGTTTCTTACATGCTAGTTCAGTGACCTTTATGCAGGGAACTTGTTTTCAAAGCCCTCCTTTATTATTCAAGTCTGGTTATAAATGGGCATACAGAGTTTGGCTCTGTTTCCCAAGACCTATGAACCTCTTTTTCAGGATGTTTAGATTCAAAAAGAAGTGATTCTGTCTTTGTTTTCTCTGAATCCTTAAGGAATTTCCAGTTTTTGTCAGCATGTACCAACACTCCCAGCTTTGAGAATTAAGTTTTAGGAGATTTCTTTTTATATCTCAATATCTCCTGGTTTTAATTTTTTCTAGTTCTGTCTTGGTTGTTACACTCCTTTAACAAGTTTTAAGACAGGTACCTAGAAACTGCTATATGACAGGGAGCCAGCTTAGCTCTCTTCCATTCCTTCAGTTCCCATTAAAAATAAAAGTAAATAATTCCTTAAGTTAGGTTATGGCTCATCTGCCTTTAGCTGCCTAAAGGTTATGGGTTAGGTGTACAGGCTATGCTAACTTTCCAGATTCACCTACTCAGTTAACAACAGCACCAAAATCTGCATCTAAAACATGGGACAATGAGAGGAATTACCTTTTGGTGGTACTCTCCTAAACCTTTTGACCAAAGGGTAACTTGCAGCCAGTTAAATTGAGGTGAGAGCAATCTCATCTTTAGTGATCTTTCCAAACACATTTTTTTCTGGTGGGTTTTTTTTAAATCTAAATCTATTTTCCAAGTGAGTGTCTTGCTGAACTGAAATTAGCAGTTTTCTCATTAGGCTCAGTATCAACATTCAGCCAACGTTACAGCTCCTGCAAAGACAGCTTTCATTTGAATTTTGAAAGCTATTCTGTGGAACTTGATGCCTGTCTCCTGAAACTTTCATTTGGATGGAAACAAAAACAGGCCTGCCATAGATTGTACCCAACATTTCAGGTTGACTGAAGAATCAAACTGTAGCTGAGTCTTCCTGTGGTTACCTTACCTTGACGTCTTTGTTTCTGTCGATTGTTCTCTGCAGTGTGGCTTCTTTGACAGAGCTAGGCCTCCTCAAGATGACATGGCTGACAGGGAACAACTGACAAATAACAAGACTACTGATGCGTAGAGGAAGAGAGTGACAGTTCAAGTCAGAATCCTGCCTGAGACTAGAAACATGATGAGGATCAAAATGAAGGATTCCTTCCACCAGTCTTCCTTTGTACCCGCAAGTGACGTGGTGTCATAATGTTCTGAGAACATGCCACACGATGGCCATCCTTGCCAAAGAAAGCATCTTTATCACTGCCTTACAAACATACTCACCACTGAACAGAATGTTTAGCCCATATTCCAGTCAACGTTTCAGCAGATGGTTCTGAACACATGTGGTATACTGAGAAGCTTCCAGAACAAACCCAAATCTCTCAAGGAGAGAATGCCTGCATTGCTGTACTGTCTAGAAGATGGACCAGGACAAAACTTCTGAATGTTAGTGTATCATGCAGAATACCTTTGACACCTCCCTAAGAATAAGAACTTTTATGAAATTATGGCTCAGGGAGACAAGCAATATATCAGTACTGTGAAAGTACTTCTGAAGAACAAAGGTAATCTATGAAGAACTGTATAGATGGGGCACAATTATTTATTTTTTCACCTTTCCAGGATAAGTATCTGATATAATCATCAACTTAGATTTTGAGAGAAGAAAGTAAAAAAATAGAAATCATGTACTTCCCTTGCATGTAAATAGAAAAGTAAACACATTGTACACACAGAACACGTATTTCTTGGCTACAAGATGTTTTGCAGAGCAGAAAATTTATGTGACATTTTACAAGATGAGACATATGATAAACAAGTACCTGTCATATCTCTTTCAACTGGCACTATCACACCCAGGTACCTAAATCCATGCACAGCATAGAGCAGGGGATGTGTTACCCTCTCACTGCATTGCTGTTGGCTGACACCTGTACAGCTGACACAGGATATAGGTGTTTGTGAAACACTGATTTAAATTACCACAGCCACTCTGGTGATCTTGAAAAGGCTTGGGGGGGTTGGGCTAGGATAAATCTTCTTTGTCACTGCCCTGCTATTTTGTTGAAATGATCTCTTAAAATGGAATGGCTGCTGCCAGTGTATCTTCTGTTCAATTTGTGTTGTAGACCCTAACACTTTGTTCACCTAAAGAAATCTCTTTTTTTTTTCTTATTTTACAGTCTGTGAGCTGGCAGTTTATTTAAGGCATTGATTTCAGGAAAATTTGAGGCTGAATGTAATTATTTCTTAAGCAAAGCCTTGCAGGAAGGTGGGCAGGATTTGTATTTATGCAGAAAAACAGGATGTCAGCCAGCCAAGCATGAACAAAAAGAAGGAAGATATTTTGAGGTAAAAATGATACATCTAAGATTTTTTTTCCCTGATTTAGGATTCTGAATAAGAAAGGCTTCATTCTTTCTCTTCTATCAGCAAATGGTCCTTATTTCAGCAGGGCCAGTAATCTCTAATCTGTGTAAATTTGCGCCTGAAAGCTTGAGTCTTAGAGTGTTGCCTGCGGGTGTGAAATCAGCTGTATTGTGTGAACTTCAGGAGGCATTGTTCAGCTTCAGGGCTTGTTCAGCCTGGAAAAGGTGCAGTGGAGACCTTTTAGTGGCCTTCCAGTACCTGAAGGGGCCTACAAGGAATGTGGGAAGGGACTTTTTAGAAGGACATGTAGTGATAGGATGAGGGGGAATGGATTTAAATTGGAAGGGGGGAGATTTAGATTGGATATTAGGAAGAAATTCTTCCACTATGAGGGTGGTGAGACACTGGAACAGGTTGCTCTGGGAGATAGTGGATGTCCCTCCCTGGAAGTGTTCAAGGCCAGGTTGAGTGGGGCCTTGAGCAGCCTGGTCTAGTGAGAGGTGTCCCTGCCCATGGCCGGGGGGTTGGAACTTGATGATCTTCAAGATCCCTTCCAACCCAAACCATTCTATGATTCTGTGATTCTCTGATTATTCTTTTTTTTGAAACACATGGCACTTTCCTTCTCCTGAGCTCCTCTTCTCTCCAATCCCTCTCAGCTTCTTGATTGACGGCTGGCCTCATGCATTCTGCCACTGCTTGGCCCCTTTTAGGTAACTGCCCTTTTACAGTTTTCCCATTTCATGCAGTGTGAAATCCAAGCCTGAGCAGGGAGCCTGAGCAGGGAGCCTGAGCAGGCGTGTTCAATCTTCATATCTAAGGCAAATTTACAAGGAGATCTTTATGGAGTCATTGGTTATCAGATGTAGTGTACTGATGAGACTTAAGGAGAAGAGGAGACAGAGGGAAGGCCTGACCACTTCCCTCACTCCTTTTCCCAGAAAGCCATTAACATCTGCCTTCCTGCAGATAGTTTGAGCTGACACCTTGTAGATTAGAGATCAGCTGATAAATACCACCACAGAGTGATCCCTCCCTGCATCTGCACATGCATTCCAGGCAAAACCATCCTCCCATGAAAAAGACAGTGAGCTTGTAGCTTTTGTAAATACTGAATTGTTGCATGTAGCAGCTTCTGAAATAAGATCCGGTGGCTCATCATCACAGTCACATCATCTGCACAACTATAGCCGTGATGAGACAGCACCATAAGGAGATACTGAACATAGGACTTTTATATGTGCAATACTTTATATTACTTATATACCTGAAGCATGTTTACACTGGCATTTGTGGTTGTTTTTTAAATTTTTGAATATGCTGATTATTGATTACAATAAAGAAAAAAAAAGAACAGAAAAACGAAAGAAAAAACCAAACACAGTTCTGTTCAGTGTTTGTTGCAATGTGTTTTCAATCCTGCCTTGCTCTGAGGATGAGTCGAAGTGATCTAGTAAGTTCTTTGCAGTTGTAACATCTATGTTTCACTTCTGAGCAATTACTCTCCATTTTAATGATGGGCAAAACATGTTCAGATACTAAATTTAAACAAAAAAGAACCTCAGTGACTGCTGATCCTGGCTGGAATCCATTGGTTGCAGCTGTGTAATGTCACTGGAAACCAAATTAGAGGCACATGATCTGACAAACAGTTACTTTGAGCAAAACTTTGTTTTATATTTCTACATCCTCGTAGATTAAACTTCCCCCATGGAGGGAAGCTGTGTCCCGTCAGGGACTGTAGTCTTGGGTCCCAGCGTTTGTGGATAGATTTGGCTGCAAATTGCAGACACTTTTTCAAAGGAGATTTCTGAGTTTCAGTGCTTGCCAGGAGTGTTCATCCCCTGGGGAGATGGCATCCTGGATGTGGACACTAGCAGGCAGCTGACATAATCTTTTCCCCCAGTATATTAGTAATGTGCTGCACGATAACCTCTGCCACATCCCTACATGACTGAACTTTTGTTTCAGTGATGTCAGCCTTCTAATGAGTTTCTAAATGCAGCTTTCTGTAAAATCCAGCCTTTTGTTTCCAAATGTATGTGGTGAGCTGCTAATTGCTGAGAATAAAGGCGTAGTTAGGAGAACAGAAAAAACAGGAGGTTACTTTATAAATTAAAACCTTTTAAAACTGTTTACTGCTATGACCACCATAGTGGTCTAGTAAATAGAGACATTCATCTTTTATTTCACATGCTTCTTGATGAGTTTGAGAAAGGCTGTCAAGTTATTTGATCCCTACAGAAGAATCTTCAAGTATCAAGTGTCAGGTGACTTTTTCTGGTTTATGAAAATTTCAGAATTTATGTACCAGGGATCAGTAAATTTGAAGATGTTGTCATTTAGGGATTTAATCTTTAAAGGCATTTAGCAGATGCAATTTTCATTTAGCCACCAGCTTCTTAACAAGAACTTTCTCTTCTCACTTCTATAACTCATTTACAATTTGTTCTGTCTTTTCCAACTTTTTTCCCTGACAGCTTTTAAAGATTTCCCACACATTAGACATTTTTAAAATGGCACTGATTTTTCTCTACCTTTTATCTGTGACTTTTTCATCTATTACCAAGAAGGATCTTCTAATAGGCGTGGCATACATTAACTAAAAAACCTTTTGGGAGCTGACAAAACACCTAGAGGTGTTTGGGAGAGAATGTCCCAACTGGCCATGGCCTACAGTATCCCAATGCATCATAGTAATTTTTGTTTTAAATGAAATACCATCTGACACACTGCCTTTAGGAATTCCTTATGAGTGTTTTATTTATGTTTGTTGGCAAGGATCCACGTTAAAATGTAGAGTAATGGTAGTGCCTCTTGACAATAAAAAGTCTTGAATCTAGCTTTATGCAGGCGCCATGGTGTGACACAGCAGGAATGCTTTTAATATTGAAGGACTGTTCTTGTTTTGCCTGTATGTTGTATTTGAGGGGCACTTAACTATTCAAGATGCTCTTCTACTGTACACAGCGATTTTTATAAAAGAAGAATGGAAGTAATTGTTCAACTCACTTTTCAGATGGTTTCATTTGTTTTCATCATGTTGCATCGACTGAACTGACACACCACGTTTCATTTGGTTGTGTATTTTCCTTGTTTCAGTAACAGTTTGTAAAGCAGCCTTCAGGAACTCTTCCCAAAACCAGACTGCGTCAGGCAGTGTTGCTTTTCCAGAAGTAGCTCAGGTTAACGGCAGCAGAGCCCAATTCAGGATGCTCTGCAGAACAGTCAGTGCATTGCAGAGGCTAGCTTACTCTTTCAGTTTGCCCAAATTCATGTTCAGTCTCACATTAACAACATATCAACCTTAGATTCCCCATTTCTCCTGACAAGGAGGGTCAGGGTCTGCCTTCCGTCATCATCACTGTAAAGACTACCAAGCACTTGTCACAGCAAAGCTGGGGAGAGTAGGGCACACTTCATGGCAGCACAAGACAAAGAAAAGGCAACCAAATCAAGTGTATGCTGAAAGCACAAACACCACCTGTCTTCTGATGCTCTGGTCATCAAGGTTAATGTATCTCCAGCAAAGCAATCTGTCTGTTCTTCAGACCTGCAGCACCAGAAAATAGTCTCTGAAGTTGCAAAAAGTCTCCATGAATCTCATATCCTTTGTAGAAATCTTATGTTTTGAAGGGTAGATGACAGCTGGCCTTACTCGTGGGGGAGGGGGTTGTTCATTTTTAGTATTTTAAGAGCATTTAGGAAAAGTTAGGTCAGTATAGTCAAAGCTGAAAAAGAAAATACTTTTAAACTAACAATGAAGTGTCACAGGAGACCCAGGCTTAGAAATGGACTTTTCCATTTTTAGCCATAGAAAAGGCATCAGGATAGATCAGGGGGAAGGCCTGCTGAGATTTCCAAGGGTGTTACGGCTCTGTTATAACAAACATTCCCATGCCAATCAACATGAAAACCAGAAGATTGTATTTTCAAAGATCCAGTAGTCTGTCATCCCCTGCTATCTGCCCTGTACTCAGCATTGGTGAGGCCGCACCTCAAGTGCTGTGTCCAGTTCTAGGCGCCTCACCATAAGAAGGACATTGAGGTCCTTGAGCGAGTCCAGAGAAGGGCAACCAGGCTGGTGAAGGGGCTGGAGGGCAAATCCTATGATGAGCAGCTGAGGGAGCTGGGGATGTTTAGCCTGGAGAAGAGGAGGCTGAGGGGAGACTTTATCACTGCCTACAACTACCTGAAAGGAGGCTGTAGAGAACTGGGCGATGTTCTCTTCAGCCAGGTGACAGGAGATAGGACAAGGGCAAATGGCAGTGAGCTGGGCCAGGGCAGGTTCAGATTAGATGTTAGGAAAAAATTTTACTGAAAGAGTTGTGAGGGCCTGGAACAGGCTGCACAGGGAGGTGGGTTGAGTCGCCTTCCTTGGATGTGTTTAAAAAAAGAGTAGATGAGGTACTTAGGGATATGGTTTAGCACAGGACGGGAATGGTTGGATCTGATGATCTTAAAGGTCTTTTCCAACCTTGTGATTCTGTGATTCTGTGAGACAAGTGTAACAGGTACAAGCACAAACACAGGGTGGCTGGGCACAAGGGACTTCATATTAAACAGGAGGCTGTGGGATACTACCTACAGTATCTATAAATGACTTAAGAGGGCTAGGAGGCTTTAGAGGAGAAATCAAACCTTTAAACACATAGATGTTACCACAGAGTAGATCAGGAACAAGAAGGTTGATTAGTAAGGTTAATGGATTGGAAATAAGGCTCAACAACAGCAGTTGAGAAGTTGTGACCTCAGAAGATAAGGAAACTAATGATCTACAGTGATTCTTTTTCACAATGACCAACAGATTCATTGCTCATGCAAAGTTTGAGGAAGACCATTTCCCTAGTAATTAGATAACGAAAGGAAAAAATATCTGCAGCTGTGACAGGACTATTGAGTTATCTGTGAATCCCTCATTCTTAAATGAAGGGCTGTATTCACTTCATTGACTTTGAGAGGAGGAAGGAGGTGGCAAAGACATGAGACTTGGATTAGTTCCAGTGGCTGCTTAAAGCTTCTGGCATCACTGCAAAGTGACTGCTTCAGTGTCTGTTGAGGCTGTATGACATCTTTCCCTGGCACATAGGCTGTGCTATCCAAAGGTAAAAATGAAATCATTTGTGGAAACTGTCTATGCCTGGCTTATTCAGGAGACCTGAGGAATGAAACAGGCTTTAAGTGGGATTGTTTTTTTTATTTATCAAGTGTTGTTACTCACATTAAGAAGCTTCTCTCTGTATGTGGATAACTTCAGTCTTTATGTACAGTTTTAAGTAGCTGACATGAAGTAATTCTTTGCTAACAGGTGAAGGCACAACTGTATCAACAATGGCATTGAAGCTAATTGATGTAGTGAAGATGACAGTGATCCTATTTAAGTTTTGATATAATGAATTCATGTTTGATATTGTTAAAGTTTACCATGTCTTTAATTCGCTATTTAATATATTATGGCACTAATGAAGCACTTAGACATTAATAACAGTGATGATGTTGTTTAACATAAGATATTCACTAACAGATAGGTGAGGCAGGAACACAGAGTGAGGAAGAAGGACCATGTTCTTCTCTCAGCTGGGTGGCTCCAGCCGCAGCTGTGGCTGACTGTCAATGCTCTGCAACCCACAGCAAAGTTACCCAGACAAGAGAACAAAGTCCTGACACAGTAACAGTTCTCAGTCCTTCAGACATACTCCCTTTGCCTCAACGATTTCTGGACCATCTTGTTCTGCTCTGTTGGGTGCTGCTTGTTTAATATCTACTCCATTGGCTCCTCCACACTAACTCAAATGGTTTGGATCACAGAGAATCAATGCCATCTCCTTTCCATCTGCTTCTTGTTTAAAAAGCTGAGGATGTGTCCTGTCTCCTGAACACGTCTGCAACTTTTCAGTAATTCCCATATGATTGATGAGAGTATATTCTCCTTGATTTTGGGGGAAGGGGTGTTTGGTCTCCACCCTGCTTTCCTAATGCCCATATATACACAAAAATTCAGTCCTATGGTATCTATTACACATTATTTCACTAAGCAACCAGCCAAGTCTTTGTTCTGTACTTTAGTAGAACAAAGTAAGCCTGAATTTGACCCTGCAGCCATTTTAAGCAAACAACATCTGTGTGAAGCCGTTAGGTTTCCAATACATTGACTCACTGCAGGATCTGTAGGAGAAAATCTTGCACGATACGTTGTGGTCTTTACAATGTCATCTCTGTAGTTGATATGCTTTGTCAAGCATATACTGATCTTACATAGATTGTGTTCAGCTGGCTTTCTCTGGAGAGTGGGAATGAAGTACAGGAAAAAAATGAGTTGTCTTTTTCAGACATGGTCAGAAAGAGCTGGTGAGCTTTCAACTACACCTGCCACCCCCCAAAGGGACCTCCTAAGCACATCTGCAGAAGGGGAGGTGGCAGCAAGGGATGTGAGCACTGCTGCAGAGCAGCAGGAACTCCCCAGCTCTCTCCCCCACTCCTGCATTCACCAGTTGCTTCCTGGCCCTGTGATGTGATGTGATGTGATGTGACGTGATGTGGTCCCAGCTGGGGACCACAGGTCACTGGAAGGCTGTTCTCATCCTGTGGCTACACCCCACCTCCTCCTCCCCAGGGAGTCTTGGGCAGAGCCCAGTCCTGTCAGAGAGGATACAGCAACCATGTAATTCTCACAGGGCTGCAGAGCAGTTAGCTGAGGAGCAGCTTGCAGTGGCCATGTCATCACAGACACCCGAGTGCGCATCGGGGATGGCATCCCCCAAATCCTATTGCTTCAAATACACATACACCTTCTTGGTGATAAACTACCGCTTTGGTCTTCTCTCATTGCTGCATGTAACATCTCTTGCCCCATTTCTCTTTCTGCATTCATCCCCCATGTCTCAGAGCAATCTCCCAGCCCTTTCCTTGCAGACTGCCCCTCAAAATAACCCTTCCCTAGCTGAGCTCTGCTTGTTCCTCTTGGCAGGCCCGATCTCCAAAGCTGACCGTGTAGTATGTACCCTAGGGATTTTATAACAACTTCCCCACCGCTGCCCCAGGCCCTACAGCTTCCTCTGAGGCTGGTGCTGGTGTCAGTGTACATCAGGGACATGGGAGGGAACGGATGGCCTTTACTTTGGTGCAGTGCTGGGCACTGTGTGTTCATTGGCTTGGCCACAAACTTCATGTAGTTTTGGGCAAAGCATCCCTTGTGTCCATATCTGCAGTGGTGCCAGTGAGCACCACTGCTGGATACATCTTGCAGGTAATGAACCCATCAGGGGGAAACCAGGCATCTCCTATTTCTCCAAGGCTGAAGCCAGCTTAGAATGCTGTATCAATGCTGAGTAACGTCAGCCCCTGGAGAGTACTTACTGCAAGTTCAAGGGCCTGTGACGAAGCAGAATGTGGCTGATCCCCTTCTTTCCCTATAGGCCCATGAAATCATAAAGGGTTATATTTTTAGCTGCTTATTCTTGCTTTATATGTAACACCAGTTATAATTGGTGAAATAAAGTAAAACCAAGCTGGTGAGGAAAGTAGTTGTGGGTACTGTGATTTAAGCTATTTATTCATCTCAAGCCTGCTGAAAAAGTCTGCTTAATCCATTATCATCAATCCAGTCTCATATAAAGCTATTGAAACATCATACAAATAATAGTTTTCCAAGCTGTCATGTAGAACAATTCAGGTGGGAAGAACTATTAATATTAAATACCTCTCTTTTCAACTGTGGATCCATGGATATCAAAGGCATCAGGCTTGGTTTTCCTTTGAACATAGAATGATCCAGGAATTTCATATAGTTTCTAGAGCTTCTCAACCAGTTAGAACACTGCCTGTGCTCCTCTGCCCCTGTAAATACCAGAGTATTGCCTTTTTTGTCTCGTAACAGAAGAGATGCACAGCCCAGAATGTAAGTACAGATACACAAACCATGAATGAGATCATCAAAGAGGATTTAGAGGAAGGAAAACATGAGTCCCTGAGCAACATCCAGTGTTGACTCAAATAAGCAGTGGTTGGAGGTGAAGTGACTGGGGCACTGAGTCCCTGAATGCCCTCTGGAGAATCAGATCTGGCTGAAGCTGAGCGGTCAGAAACACCGTGGCACTTAAAACTCTTACCGCAGACAAAGCCTAGCAGGATCACTCACATTGGCATCCAAAGCAGCTGTGAAGCCACCATGAGCAGAAAAGGGTGGCAGTGGAGCCTGGGTGTTAATGTTCTATTTCCTTATTTTGGCTGGTTTGCATCACAGATGTAAAGATGTCCATTGCATTTGTGAAAGCTGTCTTCTTCTTAGTGTACTGACAATGATGTCTACCACTCAGAAAGACTGATAGGAGAATCGGTCTCTTAATTTGCCCTCGAAGTTCTGAATTTTTGCTACCATAGATAGCAGGCACCAGCAGGCAAACTACTGAAATGTTGGTGCTCAAAGTGGGAGTGAAGCATTTGTCTGTCTCAACTGTTCCACTGAGCTGTTAAGTGATCCCACCAGGGCTGCAGAGGAAGCACAGAGTTTGGGTGTTGGCATGCCTGGCCGATGCGCTAAGCACAGAGCAAATTTGTGGCACAGAGAGCCTGCACTCCAAGTATGAAATATGGAGCAGCAGATGGATGTAATAAAACAGGAAGCATATGGAAACAATGACACGATTATGAACAGCATAATAAGCAATGGTCATAGCACACAGGGCCACAAGCAGACTTCCTATTCTGGATGCCTAAATTGGGCATCCTAATACCTAAATAGCCATCATCTGGCCCATCAAGGCAATCCAGAGCATCTCTCCCAGTTACTTCAGTGCCTTATACAGCCAGTGGAAGTGACAGCTGTGGGTTTGCTCTTCAGCAACTCCCTTAAGCTCATCCGGCAACACCGGTGCCAAGGGGGGAGCTGCAGGCGCCAACCTGAGCCTCTTTCCCCCCCGCGCTGAGGGCTGAGGCGCAGGGTGCACTGGGATGTGCTGTCTGTCCTGAGGCTGCATCTTCAGAAGCAGCAAGGTGGCAAGGTGAGCAGCCAGAGGCTGTGTCGGGGGCTCGTCTCAGCCCCACGTGGCCCCTGCCAGTGGGACCAAAATGCTGCAGCAAGATGGAGTGGGAGCATCTGGCTGTGGCCCCCCAGTCAGACCGATCTTCTAGGAGTGGGAAGTTGTGATCCGTATTCATAGGAGTGAGTGGTTTGAATCTTTTGCAGTACAAACTGCACAAGCAGGCTCAAAGCATGGGGTTTTCCCCACCCTGGGAGCATCCCCTCTCACTAAGTGACAGAAAGACACTCGCTCTTCCACAGGTCCCAGGTGTCCAGCATACTTTCCTGCACCAATGGCACTGATGACATGAGAGGGATGAAGATTGTATCTCAATTCCATCACCTAGTTATGCTCTTCTCCTGAGAAATAAATGGCTATTCAGATCCTGATGGGTTGAATGAAACCTAGCATCCACTTTCTATGCTTTGTGAAGGGCTGTAGCCAGAAGGCTGTTAGATATACAGCATGCTTTTATCCTCTGGTCCCTTCTTGGCCTGTCAGTGTTCGGCACGCCCTGAGTGGGCTCAGTAGCTTCGGCCATCCCACAGATTTTAAGGTATTTTGCACCAGTTTCAAAGCCTCTGGTAATGAAGTACTTGAGCCGACAACACTTCTGAGTACATGCAGTAAAGCATGAGCATCTAGAGAAAGCTGCAGTAGAAAAAGTAGTTTTAAGGCTGGATACCTCCACGGGCTATCAGCTCCAACTAGTACATAGTACAAATTGGTTTGTTGAACTGCATCTCCTAAATTTCTCCTAAATCAGCCTTAGGTTTGCTGACAGTCAGTCTAATTGTGGTCCCTTGCCAACAGCAAATGAAGAAGCCTGGAATTCCAACTATTTTTTTTGAGATTCCCAGTGAATGTCTTAGAACGTTTACAGCCTTGTCATGTTCTGTTTATCATTTAAGCACTGAACTTGACAGATGCTCAGGAGTTCACTATGTTCATGTTTGTTTCCTGAACATACTGGCCAAACCACCTGTATTATCATGTGGGCACTTTGCTCTGCCACACTGAGCTCCCTATCTCTGAAAATCAGCCACTCCAGATACCTACATCTGGTTTTAGGGACCCAACTTTTGGCAGCCAAATTCATGTTTGTGATACTTTCACATGTTTTTAATAAGAATCTAAACATAAACCAGACCAAAGAAAAAGAGGAAGGGGAGAAAGAAAGAAAACCAATACTCTGTAGGATATCTCTGTGTTGACAGAAAATATGGAATAATCCCTGCCTGTTGCATCTGTGTGCATGCAGATTTTCCTTTCAAATGTGAATTATTGAATCAGTAGTTCAGTCTGTCCTTGGAAGAGAACTACTGTATCTCACACCTACCAGCAGGGCAGGCTCCACACAGCTGTTTTGTGGTGGCGATTCAAGAGCCCACCATGCCTCAGCAGAAGGTCTTCACTTGCTCTCATGTCTTTACTTCCACTCCTGAACCTTCTAAAAATTAAGCTTGGTGTCACCAAAGGTAAAGGTCTTCACATTTTCTGTTGTTGGTGTTGTCCTAGTAACTATTCCTGGTCAAGGAATAAAACTTAGTGTGTCCACATCTTCTAAAGGTTCCTTTGGGGGCTTGTTTTACCAAGGATCAGCAGCCTAAGGGCAGAGGTTAGCTCTGGTTAGCTCTGGGCATGAGGCCCTCTCTGCAGACTGACAGCCTCAGGAGGGTTCTGGGTGAAGAAAAAGTTAATGTGATGATGCCCCATTTGGCAACATCTGGAAGATGCCCAATGTTGAAGGATGCAGCAATAACCTCATTCACCTATTTTATTTTGTTGGGGGGTTATTTTTAAATTAACAAATATGATAGGCTTGTTGACTTACCTGCAACCTCAGGAAAAGCTAAATACCTGCCTGAAGGTCCCTTGGCAAGATGTACTTTACCCCTGTGTTCAGATAAAATAAACCCATGGGGTTTCTTCTGTTACACAGTGCAACACCACATCAGCAGCACCACAAAATGGAGTGGTGAAACACTGTCTGAGTATTTTGAGACTGTTGTTGCGACTTCTCCATCCAGTAGACTAAAGTATGAAAAAAAAGGATTACATTTCCTTCTTGCAGCTCCTCTCCCTGCTCAGCTGGTTCCCTGGGGAAGGACACAGCTCTGAACACACTTGGGCAGGTCCTTCCACAGCTTCTCTGGGTACAAAGCAGAGACCAGTGATTTTGGATAAAAGACGAGGTACCTCAATCAGCACATCAGCTTTTACCATGATGCTGTTACCAGGCCAAAATAACACAGCTGGTTGTGGTCCCCTCACCATTGCCCCTAGTCGTAGTGCCTGGCAGGGCTCCCAGGCTGGGAAACTAGAAGTATTTTACTGCTTTCTCAGGCCCAGGCAGAGGCTTAGCTGCAGTGACCCTCCAGTAAGGAAAAGTGGGATTTGGTCTTCACACAGAGGCTGGAAGAGCAAGTGCCTATGCCCAAAACAAACTGAACTCGGAATAGTCCATCATGCTGCCACCAGTAGAATATATAAGTGTGAAGATGGAATGATTTCAGTTCATACCTTCTTCCTGCTCCAGAGAGCATCTACAGAGAAGCATGAGAGCTGTGGATCTGCCACAGCCTTGCATGTACATGTTTGCTGTGATCAAAACCACCCAGGCAGGACATGTGCAACACCTTCAGACTTTGATCTGGCCCAGAGTTTGCAGCAAGAGCTAAAGAGGCCACACAGCTCCTTTGTCAAGCCATAAACTGAGGCAAAGGTTTCCCTTCCAGCAGATGTATACTCCCCTCCCATGCAGTGTTAGGTGAGAAGCTAGACCGAGGCATCTGATGGGGTTCAGCACTTCCATGGCTTTATGTGTGTGACTCAGCCCACTGGTTGTAGTCAGATGTTGTATAAAGCCGTCTTCATTCTTTACATTCAGTACTCCTCAGTTTGGTTTACACCCACCAAAAATCTTTTCCTTGTTTTTCTGCCTTACAAGGCAAATAAACTTGTAAAGAGGGAGAAGTGAAGGGTTACATCTGGAGAGAGTTACGGCTGTGGCTCAAAGGAACAACTGGAATGTCTGCAATGAGGAAGTTCCTTCGACACAGCCATTCCTCTGTTCTCCTTGGGAAGTACAAATACATGCTGCTGCTGTTCATGGAGCGCAGCCCCAGTGCACATTCCAGTCAGGGACTGCAACAGCACCCCTGCTGAGAGCACGGGTGGTGATTGACCCCCATGCTACCCAGCCTCACACACATCCTCAGGAGCACCTCAGCATTAGGAACTTTACGTGTCTTGAAGGCAATTATAAGAAGCCACAGCCATAATAGCAGCAGCAAATTTTATAATTGGCTAGTTCCTATACGTGGTGGTAGGCACTTCTGACAAGCTGAGTGCTTGCAGACCCCACTGAGGTCCAGTGGCATCTGGGGTGTTTGGCAGAGAAAAAGACCCTTTGTGCAGATGGTGACTTGGAGATCAGTGGTACTGAGTCTGCCAGAGCCTCACTGCTTCAGTCACCTGTTCCAGAAGTTATGTTGAAGAGTGCCATCTTCCACCTTCAACGCAGAATTTTGAGGAGTGTATGGGATGAAGAGGCAGAAAAGGAAAATACTTTCCTTTGGTGTAAACTACTGATGTAAAGACTGGGGAAATACAGGTGCAGAGGATCCAGACTGCATCCCTTGCATGTCTAGGATATCTGTCTGACCACAGTTCTCAAGGCTTGAGGGTTTTTTAGTTCCATGAAGGTGAATGATATGCAGTTCAAAACCACTCACTTCTCAAGCTGATGTAGTTTGTCACTAAATATTTTTTAAACAAAAGCTTGATTTCTGATCCTGAAATTCAAGTGTTTATCTGCAGCTGGTTTTATGTTTAAATCCCTCTTTAAAAAGAAGAAACTAACCCAGATAGTTGACTGCTAAAAACCAATTCAGTTTCTCAAAAGACAGGTCAATGTTTGAAGCCCTTAATCCTTATTTAAGTGATAAAGTTATTTTAAAATAACGTGGTATCTGTAAAACCATTATCTCTGAATTTTTTACACACAGCCCTACAATTTTGAAATGTTTATAAACAAACTAATTTTGGAATAATGAATGCCAGAGAAGAAAAAAAACCCTGAACAAATTAAAAAAAACCCCAAACCAAAAAACCAAAACCCCTACAAAAAAGCCCAAACCAAACACCACCACCTCTGAGGCAATAACATCAACAGTGATAGGTTGAGGTTTTTTTCCTCTCATAATGCCTGGAGTATTTATTATATACAGTATCCTGCACAGTGTTCTTGTTTTGCTTTTCCCACAAGCATGCCAAACCCAAGACAAGGTTCTGTGAAGAAATATTGAACTCTACTTGCTTTTAAAATGCCATTCAGTGGAGAGCGAAAAGTACCTTTCCGCAATGTGAATGTTCTTTTTTGTCTGAGATATACTAGCTTCTATTTGCAGCCTCTTTTCCTTTCCTTTCCTTTCCTTTCCTTTCCTTTCCTTTCCTTTCCTTTCCTTTCCTTTCCTTTCCTTTCCTTTCCTTTCCTTTCCTTTCCTTTCCTTTCCTTTCCTTTCCTTTCCTTTCCTTTCCTTTCCTTTCCTTTCCTTTCCTTTCCTTTCCTTTCCTTTCCTTTCCTTTCCTTTCCTTTCCTTTCCTTTCCTTTCCTTTCCTTTCCTTTCCTTTCCTTTCCTTTCCTTTCGAAATTGTCTAACACAAAACAAAACAATTCCAAAGTGAAAGTATTGATTAAGAAAAGAATTTGCTCTTCACGTCAGTTCAGTATATTTTTGGAAAAAACTGTGAGCAGAACAGCTACCAGTATTCCAAATGAGCAACATCTGCAGCACATCTAGCAACTGGCTTCTCAAACGTTCCCATGTGTGCTCAACTTGTTCCCACACCATCTCCAGTAACTATTCCTGGTAGTTATGTGTCACCAGGATGGATGTGGAGGAGCAATTGTGTTTAAAAAGGGCGAAAAATGGTGTGGAAAACAGGACAGAGACATGGATGTCTCCTTGCTCGCTCCTGAAACAAATCCACTCATCCCAACACCACTGCTGTGAAAGCACTGGCCTGAGAGTCAGTCATCATGAAGCTAAAGACTAAACTGTGCCTTGGATTTTGCCATGCTTCATTCCTGAGTGCTTAACTTCATCTTCTGAACTTCCAGTTACGTGGAATTAATTCCATGCTGTGTTAAATTCCTCTGACGTATACTCTGATGAGGTGATCTTCCAGCTATTGAGCTGTCCTCACTGTTGATAATCTGTGTCTCATTTGCAGTCTAAATTTGTTTAACTTCAGCACACAACTGCTACGTTTTCTTACACTTCTCCTTTAGACAAGGGGTTTGTTAACACTGTTATATCAATATTATATATATGTTAATATTATAGTAATGCTTATGTTTCCTCTGGGGTTATTGATGAAAAACACGAAATACACCTGCTCAGTGACAACACTCTATTGCCAGTGTTCTCCTTCTCCCAAATTGTATCTTGACACATCACAGAATCACAGAATCTTAGGGTTTGGAAGGGACCTCAAGAGATCATCGGGTCCAACCCCCCTGCCAAAGCAGCTCCCTAGGACATATCACTCGGATAGGCGTCCAGAAGGGTCTTGAATATCTCCAGAGAAGGAGACTCCACCACCTCCCTGGGCAGCCTATTCCAGTGCTCTGTCACCCTCACTGGGAAAAAGTTCTTCCGCATGTTGGTGCGGAACTTCCTGTGCTCCAGCTTACAGCCATTGCCCCTAGTCCTGTCCCCACCGACCACTGAAAAGGGGCTGGCCATGCTGTCTATTTAGCTGGTAGTCCACTCCCTGTGGGCCATGAGGATTCTGACTGAAGCTACTTTGCCAAGTATGCTACAATATCAAATATTTCAAAGAGGTCTGCCTTCCCTCAGTGCTGCAGCTTTTATCAAA
Source organism: Laterallus jamaicensis coturniculus (assembly GCA_022605575.1). NCBI lineage: Eukaryota > Metazoa > Chordata > Aves > Gruiformes > Rallidae > Laterallus > Laterallus jamaicensis. The sequence continues at coordinate 2,640,401 of JAKCOX010000008.1, forward strand.
TAAAAGCATAGTCTCATTTTTAAGATACAGGCAGAGCAGAACAGATTTCCCATCAATGCATGTTGAGTGGCAAGAAAATCTGCTGCCTCCACTGCACTATGAACACACTAATGAGCCCTGTAGCAACAGGCTTTGAAGCCAGAGCCATTAGCCACGCAGAACTCAGGGTTACTCAGGAAACTACAGGACTTACTCCAGATAGAAGTGTTTCAGGGCAGCCTTCGAGGGACTAATTTATCCCCAACAGATGATGCAGGCTCTACTCTTTACCTAAGGAGGTAACACCCAGTAAAGAACGGACAGATCGTTAATGGTTTTACCACACTAAGAAATTTGTGTCACTACCCACGGTGGTTTTAGTCAGTCCTGATGACCAAGACATCCTTGTTTCCTTCTCTGGCAGAAGGTAGGTAGGTCCCTGTGCCCAAGTCGGTCATGTCTGGGCCCTGGGTTTGTAGGAGACTTTTGTGCTTTAAAGAAACGCACTTGGTAGTGAAATGCATTGAAACCAAAGCTGAGTGCATTAGGAGGGGCATCATTCAGGGAAGTGGTGTGCTGCATAAACAGAGCAGGGAAAGTATGTTGAGCATCTGTGCCACAAAACATTAATTCTGGACTTGTTAATTGTAGAAGCAAATTGCTGTTTGGAAGCAGTAATTGTAATGGTAATTGTCTGCTATAAAAGGCTTGGGAGCACCAAAGCCCAATCACATCCCTTTGCCATCACAAAGTCAGAGCTGCTACCAAAACCTCCCTTCTCTGCAGATGGAGAGCAATGGAAGGTGAGAAGAGGAGGTGGACCATGTCTTTGTGGATATTTTGGCCAGGGTGGGAGAGCAGCAGCTGTGAACTCTTCAGCTCTCCTCAAGGTCTTTCACAGCCTTCTTAATGAAAGCGGAAAGGGAAATCAGGAGCTGGAAGGTGATAGGCATTCTCACTTACCCCATTTCTCGCTTCCTCATGTTAAAAAATGAAAATACAGCAGCAGATATGATGTCTCTGTGTGACATTTCTGCTGTAAATCTGTTAGGAGTTTGAACTATGCTTGCAGATATACTGAAATTTTAAATGGGTGCAATTGTACTTAAACAGTCTGTCCTTTACTCCTAAAATGGGAAGCAGCCATGGAATTCTTTTCCATTACAGGAATAAGTCTTGTGTACAGCATGGGTTTGAGGGGAAAAGAAGGACTTTATATATAACCATGCACAAAGGATGCTTATTTGGCAGGACTTCTATTGCTTTTTCTTTGGAAATGTTTCTTACCAATATTGCTATCTAGGATCCCTATCATCTTTTCTGTTCCTTTGGGCTTTTTCATCAAAGCAAATGTTTTTAAAATTCTAGATACAAATGTATTTTTTACTCTACCTTTTCAGACTCAGAGGTGCCCCAGGTTCCTTGCTCCCCAACACAGACTGCCAGGCAGCTGAAGGGGAAACTGCTTCTTTATAAATTAAGCTCTTGTTCATCTCTTCTTTCCTACCTTGTCCAGCTATCCAGATTGAGATGGACTGAGAACATAATTTAGAGCATTTATTTCTCTCCCTCAAGCCAGAGGACGTTTATTTTTGGTAGGAAAATCTTCATAAATAATACTTCTCTTAAATAAGTGTGCTGTGGAAGCTGAATTGTTGTGAGCCTATTTCACCCTGGCAGCCTGCAAACCAACAGCCTCATGGAAAGGGTCTCTCTGTTGGGGCACAAAGCCAGGACAGCAGTTGAGATGTTTTGCTCAGGTCATGTTGGTGGGATGGTCTTCCCTGGTGTGAGACACAAACACCGTCATTTGGCTGCCTGTGTCCCCCTACTAATCCCTGCTAATCCTGCTAACACCCTGATAGATGCTGTTCTGCGTCCTGACATGCTATGGCCTTGCCCAGCAGAGCACACTTAGCAGCTTCGAAGTGCACAGGGGTGCATGGGCCACCCCACCTCTGAGACCTCCCAGCCCAGGCCAGCAGTGCTGGCCACCACCAGCAGCATGGCCCCACCAGAGCTACTCCTTCCCCTTCCCTCCCACTAACAAACATCACACCGATAGAAATGACAGATGTGTTGAGGGGAATGAGATTAGATAAGGAATCAGAAAGAGGGAGGAGGCAAAAGAGAAATGTGCTCCTTCTGCTGACATGTCATCACTGGAACATCTGCGTTATGTCTGGGTATGCTAATGATCTCTTCTCTGAAACCCCACTGAGAGACAATTAGGACTGATAAATCATAAGGGGTTTTTTTTTGGTTTTAAGATCCCAGATGCTATGGAGGGAACAGAAGAGAGGGGGAAAAAAAGAGAAAAGAATGGACACTTTATCTCACCTTAAATCTGCTGAGTGCTGACACCAAACCCATAACTTTAAAAAGACAGTGGAGTGCCATAAAACACAAAAAGGGCAGGTTTTTTCCACTTTTGTCTGGATTCCAGCTCACACTCAAGACATTCTTCATGGCTCTCTCATTTTTTTGTGGGGGAAACAAAAAAGGAGCCTGGTCTTTAGGAGCTGTGTATATATGTTCTTGACTGATGAACTCTTTTATGCTCACATGAGCTTGTGCATCCAATAAAAAGTCATTTTTAAAAAATCAAACCATAAATTACAGGATGATTTCATTGCAAAGGTTAGGGGAAAGTCAGGATTGTTTGCTAATATTTATTCTTCCCCTCTCTATTAAAGGACAGTATGCGTGAGGGGCTTTTCCAGTTGTGTTTGTACACACTGTCTCCACACCCTCACACAGAGGTAGGAAGCAGAGCACATACTGTTTATAAAGCTGAAGCTGGACAAACTATCTGCAACAGCCAGCCAGATTACCCTGAGCCTCCATCCTTTTCACATACTCTCTGATAGTTGATCCTGGCATTTCCAGTTAGTTCGATACCGAGATTTGTCCAAGCAAGGGACAGACTGGAGGAGATGGGTGTCATCTGCACCACTGCTCTGGGGGACCGCACCTTTCAGAGACCTGGGAAGAATGGACAGAGCAGTTTACAAACACTGAAGAGCATGTCAGTGCATTACAAAGAAACCACTAATGCTAATGAAAGCTCAATTTGCTCAGGACTAAAACCATTGTCTGGAGTTGGCATCTGGAGTTTGTTAGTACAGAACCTCCTGCTCCAAGTGGTTCAGGAAAAAAAAACAGTTCCCAAAACATCAAGGTCAAACCAAAACAGGGACAGGATCTAGGGGGAAACTGCCACTACAGATCTGTTGGCCTTCCCTGGCCACTCCCTGGATTTCCTTCATTAAGAGACCTCTATGGTACCTGACCATCTGATACCAGTGCTAGTAGAACTGCAGAGTTCCTGTCAATGCTTCCAGTAAATACAGGTGCCATTTCATTAACAGCACACAAGACCACTGATGTCAACTGACGTCATACATAAGCTTTGAGTGTGAAAGATGTCTTGATTCTAGCATAGACTATAAACCACTAAGAGCATGGCTTTCTGAGCTCATAGTCCAAGAAGTGCAGGGTCTGCTTTGCACTTTGGACAGTCTGGAAGCTGCACTTTCTGTTGGGCTCTATGGGCTATTGAAGTCCTCTGACCCAACCTATTTGTAACAGTTGATTTCCCCTCTAAATGGAGGGAGACCGTGTCCCATGAGACGGAATCACCCATTGCTTTGGCTGGTGCTAATGCAGATGAGAGAGAGCAAATATTTTCTTCGCTGTTGATGACCCCACACATGCAGGGCTGGACATGAATTTTTAAATGACTATGGCTATTTTGTACTAAAGAGAAGCACCTTGGCCTTACTATGAAAACAAGTGACAAAAAAAACCCCCAAAAACACAACCCTGAAGAAAAGGTGCTGTGATTTTCCTGGAACACAGAGATGTTTGTGCAGAGCGGACTTGAAAGAAATTACGTGAGATGTTCCAGTGTTAAAGCTCTTGACATCTTCTTCTGCTCACACAAACCTTTTGCTACCACACTAAATCTTGGAAGCTGAAATGTCCTGGCAGCAATATAGGACAGGGACTGAGGAAGAAGGCTCTTTGACTCCCAAAAGATACCACGGACAGAAAGAGATGGCTAAGGGTTCTTCTGGCATCTAACTGCCCTGAAGGGGGATTCTCAAACACTTCTTGTGCAGGCAGGGGCTGGGGGTTAGGCATGAGTGAGAGAGTTTACAGGGGAGAAGGAAAATACAGGGTGAAGTGTATCTCTGGAGATGTTTTCCAGGAGTCATGCCTGTTACACCACTCTGCAGCTGCTTGTCTCTTTTAACAGTCAGAGCATGACTGCAAATAAAAAAGAGAACAGTACAGGTAAGCAGAGGGCAAGAAAGTGCTTAGGAAGGAAAGAACTGGTGGATGGGCTGATAGAAAGTACCTTGCTGTGATTTCCACAGCTGTGGTCATTCTTTTTCAGCTGGAAAGGAGAACTCAGAAAGGAACTACCTTGCATCTGCCCAAAACCAAGGACTTAGGTGGGCACCAGACCTCTATCATGACCTGTAATTCTGTGATTGATGACTGGAGAATCAAATCCAACATAGTGGCATCTAGTGAAAAAATCCTGTCCAACTCATCTAAACACAGACAACAGTGGGGGCACCACCACAAATATGGGCTTATCATCACGTTACCCTTTGATTTAATTCAATGCTTCATGGCATTCCTGTGACCAGGTAACTGTTCCCTTAGCAATTCCCTCCAACACTGCCATAGGTCCAGAAGCAAGGACTGGTATCCTCTCATTCTTTTTCCCCACAGAGCTGGGACATCCAGGACAGACCAGTTCCAATCTACCTAGATATGTGCAAAGCATTTGACACTGTCCTGCATGGCATCCTTGTCTCTAAGTTAGAGAGACATGGATTTAACAGGTGCACTACCCAGTGGGTAAAGAATTGGTTGAAGAGTCACACTCAAAGTGTTGCTATCAACAGCTCAATGTCCAAGTGGAAACCAGTGATGAATGTCGTTCCTCAGAGTCCACACTGAGACTCCTGTTTTTTATCATCTTTGTTGGGGATGTGGACAGGTTTGCTGACAATATCAAGCTGTGTGGGGCAGTCACGCTGGAGGGAAGGAAGGCCATCCAGAGGACCTTGACAGGCTTGAGAGGTGGGGCTGTACAAATCCATTCATGAAGTTCAACAAAGCCAAGTACAAGGTCCTGCACTTGGGACAGGGCAGACCCAAGCACAACAGGCTGTGCAACGCGTGGACTGAGAGCAGCCCTGAGGAGAAGGACTTGGGGTATCAGAGGATGAAAAACTGATGTGTTTTTAGTGCCAGCAATGTGTGCTGGCAGCCCAGAAAGCCAAATGCATCCTGAGCTCCATCATAAGAAGTGTGAAGAGCACATTGAAGGGAGGTGATTCTCCACCACTACTACTCTCTTGTGAGCAGTACTGCATCTGGGATCGCCAGTAGAAGACAGACCTGTTGGAATGAGTCCAGAGGAGGCCATAAAGATCATCAGAAGGCTGGAGCACCTCTCCTATGAGGACAGGCTGAGAGTTGGGCTTGTTCAGTCTGGAGAAGGGAAGGCTCTGGGGAGACCTTACAACAGTCTTCTAGTACCTAAAGGGAGCTACAGGGAAACTGGGGAGGGCATGGAGTGACAGGACAAGGGGTAATGGCCTTAACCTGAAGGAGGGCAGCTTTACAGTAGGTATTGGGAAGAAATTCTTCCCTGTGAGGGTGATGAGGGCCTGGCACAGGTTGCCCAGAGAAACTGTGGCTGCCCCCCCCCCGCCCCCGGTGTAGTGTTCAAGGCCAGGCTAGATGGGGCTTTGGGCAACCTGGTAGAGTAGAGGATGTACCTAGTCATGGCAGGGGGTTGGAACTAGATCATCTTTGAGGCCCCTTCCAACCCAAACCAGTCTGTGATTCTATGATCCTATGAAATGTCATTAAATGATATGGCCTGATACAGGGCTACAGCAAACTACTGGTGCATGACCCACAAACAGAAACTGGATACATACCAGCATGAAAACAGGGTATCTTCTATGTGAACTGACCACAGATCAGCACAGCCAAATATCCTGGTTATTCTCAACAGAGTACAAAGCCTCTGGAAAATGACCAAAATAATTCACAACGTAGATACCACCACACTTGGAGAAAAACTGCACCTCTGCTTATTGTCAGTATTTTAAAGATATGATTTGATGAAACTCAGAGCTGCATTTCAGTGACTTCATTATTATAAAATTACAAAGAGGATCCAGAAAAGCCATCTTTGTACCTGAATAATTCTGTTGAAGTTGGCCATTAACATCTTATCCAAAATATCCACTACTGAGACCCTGCTGTCTTCATAAAGAGTCAAAGAAACATGAGATGGAGATGACCTGCAAGGTCATCTAGTCCATCTCCTTGACAGTGTTTGTTGTTTTGTTTCTCCCTGGTTTCCCATGTCTTAATTTAAACTTGTCCTTATTTCCTTCTTCCTTATCAACCATATGAATCTCCTTTAAAATAACTGCCCTCCTCCTTCTCAGTATCAGGTCAGATAATAGAGTACACATTTCATGTCTTTCTCTTGTAGAACCTGAAATTAATCTGTTTCTATTAAGAACTCAACTGCAGTTAATCACTGTTGTCCTTTTTTGCTTGTTCCATGTACTTTGCTTTTTGTCAGGTGTGACCAACAGTCCCCCTCTCTCTTATACACTCACCTGTGAACTTTCTCTTGCACTTAGCCACTTGACTTTTTTTTAATCCTCTCCTTAATGATTAGTGAATATTAGGATCTGCATCTGATTTTAGTTTCATGAAAGCCAACAGTGCTGGACTTCTTAGGTCAAGATAATATGTTTGTTTTCACTTGTTCTTAGTCCGAATCCTGCACTTCCTTGCTTGCAGGTTCATTAGCTTGCTTCCTTTGTAATTCCCTTGAGGCCAACAACAATGTTTTCTCTGGCTGCTTCTTTCCCTGTTTTCCCACATTTCATCTACCTGCAACACTTCCATCATTATTTCTTGTAACACTTTCTTTTTGACCCCAAAGCCTGGGCTGTTGGCTGGTTGGCAAAGCTGTCCTGATATTTTCTAAAGGAAGTTGACATTGGGATAACAACTGCTAGCTACAACTAAAAACTAACAACCAGTAAAAATTAACTGCCCAGTTACTAGCAACTCTTCTTTGACCTTGCCCTCTTAATTATGCTCATTTAAAATGTTACTGAAAATAGCAGGTTTTAAATAGATTTTATCATAACATGGCACAAAGCACCGGGAAAAAAACCCACCATTACCAGCCCCATTAATACTCTAATTATCAGGTTATAATTAATTGTCAAGGTAACCTTGTAAGTACTCCAGCTCCTGAAGCAGAAGACACCCTAGTAAAGACAAGCCCTTTTCCCACCTTTACAAGCTGGCTGTTCAGTCATCACTATTTGTGAAATCCAAGGAAGCCTCAGTGTTTTGCAATGGCTTTAACTGCATTTTCAGTGTCCCAAGGACACAGTAGAATTGAATATACTAAGGTAATTTATTTTGTCTTGGTCAAAATGTTTATAACCTACCACTGTGTTAGGCTAAGGAAGCTTGGGCACAGTGCACATAGTGCCTGATGCATGTAAGATAGAGGGGCTACCCTTCTTTACCTCCTCTGCAAGTATATTGGATTATCTTTTTCACTGAACTTCAGAGCAAAGTGGCATTCCAGCATCCTTTCAGGTACTGAGGATTTTTAAGCTACCCCTAACTAGAATGCTTTAGTGGCTTTGGAATTACTGTGACGCTGGCCATCATTGCAAGGTTAGATTCCAAGGAACAACTTCAGCCCCAACTTGTTTGAAAAAACAATCCATGAGATTCTTCAGAGAGCAACACATCCTCCAGAGAACGGGCTCCCATCATTTTGTGTCAAAGAGCTTCCAGATCAAAAGCTGAAACAAAGTCCTTTGACTTTATCAAGACAAAATGCTCTGACTTCACTCAAACAAAATGTTCTGGTAAGTCCACTTTGGTATTCCCAAAATTCAGCTTCAGGGAATACTTGTATATGGGGGTGTATGAATCTTGACTTTTCATTCCATCTAGAGATGAAAACAAATTCAGATGGCTATTTTTTTTCCCCCAGAACAGAACTTCGGCATATCAAGCAGCTCAGAAGATTCCCATTTATATTGCGGATTTCCTGTCTGCTCTACAACCTTCTCTAGGAGTTGGAGGCTAAAACTTTCTGCTCCCCTCCTCAACAGATCAACTGATTAAAACAGTATCTGATCCTCAGTAACCAAAAGCTATAGTTAAGAAAAAAAAAGAAATCATTTCCCTCTGCCCTTTGTTTTTGTTTGCCCAAGGGAGTTTAGAAAAAGCAAATATTATCCACAGACATTTTTTTTTGGTTTTCAGAGACCACATGCACAAACTCCCCCCTCCTTGGAGTCACAACCCCTTTCCCTATAGCTCTCTGTGATATCTCCTATATCCTTCCTCTCGTTATTTGTTGTGCATCTTCCAAAACAAACACAACTGCAGAACCACGGGATAGCTTCAGACTGCAAGGCTTAGGATCAAATCCTACATTGGCTTTATGCTGGAGGCAACACTGCTGCACATGGGGATTTGAGTTAAGGCTCTCTAAAAGGCTGCTATTTTTTCCATTCCCCTGTAAACGCTAGAGCAATGTTCACAACAACATCTTCATGTTTTTCAAGAAGCAGCAGCCTCTTGTTTTCATGTTTTGATGAACAAAGTCCCTGCAGCAATTTTTAGAGGGAAAACTTTATCCCATAAACACTCTATGAAAGAGCACTCCAGAGGATGTGGGATAGTTATTGCTATGGCCAGGAGGCCAAAATCCAGTTCTGTTGGGCTTCATTTGTGTTTCTCTTCCCCCTCTACTCTTCCTTGGTGAGGCTACATCTGGAGTACTGGGCTCCCCAGTTCAAGAAAGACAGACAACTGCTGGGGAGAGTTCAGCAGAGTGCTATAAAGATGATCAGGAGACTGGAGCACCTCTTAGGAGGCAAGGCTGAGGGAGCTGGGTCTGTTTAGAAGACTGAGAGGGGATCTGATTAAAGCTTACAAATATCTAAAGGGTGGATATCTAGAGGATGAGGCCAGACTCTTCTCAGTGGTGCCCAGTGACAGGACAAGGGCAATGGGCACAAACTGGAACAGAGGAATTTCTGTCTGAACATGAGGGAAAACTTCCTTACTGTGAGGGTGAGTCTGTGAATCTGTGTCGCTCAGATGGGAATGTGGGGAACTGCACTGCCAGTTATGATTGTCTCTGTAAAGGAATACATGGTTATGCATTGCACAAGATGGTGTAACCCATAGGCCGCATTGCCCAAGCACCCAGCAGGAATGAAACAAATGGCTTCATGTCATCCTTGCACTGTTGCTCAGTTCCTTAATAGCCTCTTCAAATCATATTAAGGACCAGTTCCTCAGACTCCATAGTTGCATGTGAACTCTAACACATCAGCAGCAAGACAGTTGATTTTAGAAGCTTTAGCTTCAGCTAGAAAACTCTGCAGATCTGTTTTAAAGAGGAGTCAGGAATATATGGAAATTGGTACTATTTGCACAAATGTGGACCAGGACGCAGAGGGCAATCTGGATCTTCTGTGTGGTAATGCATTTTCTTCCCTTTCAGGGAAGTGGGGGGATATAGGGCAGATGGGTGCAGGCAGACACGTGTTCGTTCTGCCTCCACTCCGGGCTGGCAGGAGAGGAGCCAGCTCCCATCTGGAAGCTGTACCATTGCATTAGCGTGGCCCTGTGCCGAACCTAATGTACATCGCCGCTCAGCACGCAGGGCTTGTTACAGGCCTGCTGTTCAACACACCGCTCACTGTAAGGCACCATGACTGCAGTCAAATGTGGGAAATGGATAGAGCTTCTTTGTGAGGCCATCATATAAACGAGCATCGTGCATCACGTGGTTAACTGTACCCAATATTAAGTTAGGAAAAGAAAAACAAGATTTCCTCTCTTCTAAGCTATTCTTTGGACTGACCTTCTATTGACTTGCCTCTCAAGGCTTAGTCCTACTCACTCTCCAGTCACCTGTGGAATCTTTTCATACAAGAGCAAATACAGCTTTATGTTCTCATGTAAAACACAAGTAGAAAACTTTCTGTGGTTGCCTGACATTTCAGATTTATTTCAAGGGACAGCTCTCAGGATTCCCCATTTTATACTCTGACTGTTGTGGAAGAATGAAAAAAGTCGTAATTCAACCACAGAACTTCATATTTCTAAATGTTTTCTCTGAATTAGCACATCTTTACTTGACAGTGTATTTCAAGGCAGATAGATAACATGAATAAAGGTAGTTTATTTCACACAAGGGTAATCTCAGTTACAGAAAGCTTACAGGTCTCCTCTTCAGGTCTTCTGCTAAGGTTAGGACAGCCTCAGGTAGGACGTGCCAGTCAGTCTTTCCTTGGCACAGAAAAAAGATTCAGCAGAACTGCCTAAAGATTAGAAACACAAAGCGATACGTACTCTCATTGCTACCTGCTTATATTTCAAGAAGTCTCAGGGAGAAAAAAAAATCATTAAATGTTTAGATATATATAATTTAAATGTTACATTTAGAACAGAAAGCTACACAACAGCTTTGGGCCAAAAGTCTGGCTGACAGCTGTAGTCAGCTGCCCATGACTACTGGGTCTCTCAACTCACTCTCAGAGGTGAATATAGCAGCCAGAAAGTCTGAATTCTGCCATTCTGTGCCAAATACAGTTTAGCCAGGATGAATGAGATGTGCCAACCTCCATCTTATACCGCGGTTGCTTTAATCAGCTGCACAGAGGGAGCTGGAAGAGGGACGCAGTTAGGGGCTGTAAACAACACTTCTGAGCCACTTCACTGGCTCAAGGATGTTTCGGGTAGTGCTGTGTAATCAGCAGAGTTGAGAAGAGCTGTCATAATATTCAAGTATTTGTTTTCACTACGAATAAGGCACAGATGAAATATGCTGAAGTAAATAAAAATATTTAGAAGGGTATCTGGAGGGTGCTTATGCTTACGCACAAGCCAGAGAAAGCACTCTTTCCATTTGCGTTGAGAGCAGGCATGAAAACGCAAAAAGCTTGGAGTAAGAGCTAAAAGTGCAGCAGGGAAAAAAGATCAACACGGAGTTAAAGTAATTCCTGAATGATCAGACCGAAGAACATCCTTTTTTCTTTAAACTGGAACTAACAAGCTGGATGGCTGCCGCGGGGCCCGGACCTGTCCTTGTGTCCCACAGGGCTCCCGCCCTTGCCAGACCTGGGCTGCTCCCACCCACGGCGGCCCCGAGGCGCGCTGGCCCCGCTGCAGCTGGCAGCCCCTCAAGGCCACACGCAGCAGGCACCATGCGGGTCCCTGCGAGGGCCGCGGGGGCGCCTCCGGCCTGGGGCACCACGGGGAAGGCCAGCATTCACAGAGGACGGGAGGCCGCGAAGAGCTGCACTGTGAACCGCCCCGATGTCTGCCGGGCTCCCCCGGGCCTTCGAGGGGGCCCTGAGCACGCGGCGCTCGGGGAGGCGGCGAGGCGCGAGCCGGGGCTGCACGCGGGGAATCGCCGTGGAGACGCGGCTTTCTCCATCGACTGCACGGCGGGAGCAGGGAGCCGCGCCACCGCCAGGCCCGCTCCCCATCACAGCCCCATACAACCCCGGCGGCCAGGGGCGTCCCGCGGCGTCGGGGCGGGACGGGGCTGCGGCCGGGCGTGGCGCCCTCCCCGCCCTCAGCGGCTCAGGCAGTAGCCTGTGCCGCAGCGCCGCCCGGCGGCCGCGGCCCTCCTCTGAACGCTCCCCAACATGACGGCCTCTCGGCGGACGGCGCCTCTGCTCTTCCTTTGTGGCAGTGACGGCTTTCCCCCTGCTGCGCTCGCAGCCCGCTGCGTATGGGACGCTGCGGTGGGAGCCGCTGCTTTGATTTGTAGATGTGGTCACGTAGTCGTTATGTAGAGGTACTTAATAAACCTTCGCCTTAATAAACCAGGCTTAGAATCATAGAATCATAGAATCATGGAATGGCAAGGGTTGGAAGGGACCCCAAGGATCATAGAGCTCCAACGCCCCTGCCACAGGCAGGGCCACCAACCTCAGGCCTGGATCTACACAAGGTTGCCCAGGGCCCCATCCAACCTGGCCTTGAACACTTCCAGGGACGGGGCATCTACTGCTTCTCTGGGCAGCCTGTTCCAGCACCTCACCACTCTTTCTGTAAAAAACTTCCCCCTAATATCTAATCTAAACCTTCCTTCCTTTAGTTTTAATCCATTCTCCCTTGTCCTGGCGTTGTCTATCCTTTTAAAAAGTTGATTCCCCTCCTGCTTGTATGCTCCCTTCAGGTACTGGCAGGCTGCAATGAGGTCCCTCCTCAGCCTTCTCTTCTCCAGGCTGAACAAGCCCAGCTCCCTCAGCCTCTCTTTGTAGGGCAGGTGCTCCAGCCCTCTAATCATCTCTGTGGCCCTCCTCTGAACCCTCTCCAACAGTTCCACATCTTTCTTGTATTGGGGGCCCCAGATCTGCACACAGTACTCCAGGTGGGGCCTCACGAGGGCAGAGTAGAGAGGGACAATCACCTCCCTGTCCCTGCTGGCCACCCCTCTTCTGATGGAGCCCAGGATACCATTGGCCTTGCGAGCTGCAAGAGCACACTGCTGGCTCATGTTAAGTTTCTCATCCACTATGACACCCAGGTCCTTCTCATCAGGGCTACTCTCAAGAAGCTCTTCTCCCAGTCTGTATCTATGTCTGGGATTCTTCCAGCCCAAGTGCAACACCTGACACTTGGCAGTGTTGAACCTCATTAGGTTCACCCGGGCCCATCTTTCCAGCCTTAGGCTGCGCTGAGGGCTGCCTCTCCTGCAGCCTCCCACTGGGCTGAGGAGGCCTCAGTGCCCTGTGCCTGCCATTGGTCAGTGACACTGCAGCTGATCAGAGAAGTGCCATACTCTTACCAAAGGATTTGCTGTAAGACACAGTTCAAACTGTCATTACAAATAAAAGTTCTCAAGAAGTTGGAAACTTAATGCGGCATTTGTCAGGGAGACACTGTCACCCCAAAGTGAAGTCACCAGTGTGGGTTTTCTGGTGGAAAATGCATGTATCTGATAGGCTGTGATCAGTTTTGTCTCTGTGGAGAGACTATGGAAAAAGTAATTTCTTACTTCATGAGTATAAAACTTGATCAGCTGCAGAAAATCAAATTGTGAGATTGGGGGACAGCTTCTTTTAAAAACTGTTGACTTTACTACATTTTAATCTCTCTAAAATAAACTGTTACCAGATGGTAACACTTATGTAATTACTATGCAAACCCAATACAAGGGCAGCTCACAGGAGAGCCACACAGAAAAAACCTCAGGAAAGTGAAAAGACATGATGACATCCCACCTTATACCTACTGAACATTTAACAGCTAAATTCTCCTTGTAAGTAAGTGTCAGTCATTTCAGAAGAATAGCATTACTTTTGGGACTTTGTGTCCACAAGCTGCCGTGATCAGCCCATTTCATACCAGCAGTCTCTACTTTGATACTGCACAAATGAACATCCATTGCTGAAGGTATGGTAATAAATACATGTTCATTACATTTATTTAAATCAAAGATGTTGGCTTTTGATGTTTATTCCTACCTGAAAGTAATGAACTGTAGTTCTACTACAGGGGATGCTTTGGGGCTGGCTGTTACAAAGAATGATGTCACAATGAGCAGAAATTATTTTACTTGTCAGTCATGATTTTTAAATTACTGCCTATGTTCTATACTAAATATATCTACTATATCTCAAGATACCTTTAAAAAAAATGGACACAATTTTAAGGACTTCTCAGTATAGTCATGCAAGAATAAAAATTAGTTCCTTTGTTTTTCCAAAAGGAATTGAAAATAGGTGTCCCTGTTTACTTCATCAAAAGATCCTTTTTGCCCACCTGGCATAACTTGGTTATTGCACTTCTTAGGAGCTGAGGCTGTGGCTGACATACTCAGACAGTGGTCCCTCTCCAGCACGCCGTGGAAGGCCGTTGGTCACAGTAACCGCTCCTCCCGCTGCACTAGGAGGCAGCTCTGAGATCACATCTGCAAGTCATTCAGATAAGTCACTTTGGTTCTACATAAAGTAATCCCTTACAACTGTCCAGTTCTGGAATTTGTAAGTGGTTAGCGTGATAAATGTTAAATGACCTATTATATATACACAACAGACAAAGGATAATCATAGGCTCAATGAGGAACGATAGTGAGGGATAGATATTGGGTGATAGGAAACAGCGCATTTGTTAAACAGCTCATTTGTAGCTGTCTGCAGAAAGGAAAGGGAGGGGTGAGAGTCTGTCCACGTGTGAGAGATAACAGCAGTAACAGCTATAAAATTCTAGATGCACTAAAAGCAGGCAGAGCCTAAAGTCCAGATAATGTATAGTCATATGTTTTAGGGGAGGCACATCCTTTCGCTGACATTTTCTAGAAGTTCACAGGGGTCAAGAAGAGATTCCTGAAGATTAAGAAGTAGCAGATTTGAATCCCATGTTTTAAAGAGGGCAAAGGACAGGAAACTATAAACTAGCAAATGGAACATTGTTTGTAGAGAAACCTGGACACTGCTTAAGTGATTTGGCTGAAGAACACCTGGAAAGGTTCACTCTGATTAAGGAAAACTAGAATGGTTTATAATTCATTACATTGTTTGAGGTCTTTGGAGATATCACTGCCATTGGAGTTCTTTATAGGGATGGTGACTGCTGTGAAACACATTCATTTGTATCACAGCAATGTGAGTGTGGTTAGTGTGGAGCCACAGCTGAGGTTTCTGTGATGGTGCAAGAAAGGTGAAATGCTAGACAGAGGTAGCTGTGTTCAGTGGTAGGAAAGAGTTTAAAAACCAAAGGATTTTCACGTAACTTTTTTTTCTGTGGATTTTTTTTTTCATTCTCTTTTAAAATTTCTGTTTTCATGAACATTTGGCAACATTATCTTAAATAATTTTTAAAATAAGTATTTTATTCTTCCCTTGGTATATTTTACAGAAACACAATGAATCCTAGTATCTTGCAGTCAGAGCAAAATTAATTTCAGTGACAAAGTCTGTTGACATGGCAACACATCCTCTTCCAACCAGAACTGAGAATTTTGGGCAGGGAGGTGAATACAGAGTGCACACAACTGTGCCCCACACAGACCTTCCACAAAGCCAGATCCACCTCTGTTGTTGCTCTCAAGACTGTGGGGTACAATAGAGCTGCAGCAGGAGCAGGCATTTCTCCACCTGTCCTGCTTGCTGAGGTGAGGTTTTCTGCCAGGCTTTGCTACCTCAGGCAGACATGATGACTCCCTTCTTCCAGACTTTTCCCCTTCTCTCCTCAGTTGTTCCCCATCCATATCTCATTCAAGTAGTAGTTACCACATTAGGGAGCTATCCCTTCCCAGTCTTCTGCTGAAACATCAGTTTTGCTTTCTCCAGCAATGCCAGCTCTATGGAAATGGCAGAGGTGTAGGCTGGATGTTTCTTTGCAAAGCAGAGTTGGGGAGGTTGGTCTGCTGGTGCATCACAGGTGCACACACAGAGAGATTTTCTATCCTTAAAAGACACTGTGTTCAAGGAACAAAGAGCCACTAGGATTTCTGGGCACTTCCCACCTTCTAGCACTCTGATTAAGCAGGGCTGGCTGCCAATAAAGAAGGAAAACAATTTATTACCACTGTGCATTGGAGTCTACTGCAAAATTACTTACTGCTCAGCTTTGTCATTAACTCAGAAATAGATTGTCATAAGGTTTCCATTTTCACAGGCTAAGGGCCAAATTCATCCCAGATGTAACTTCATTAGTGCCAATACAGTTACACTGAGAATAAATTTGGCCCCATGATTTTAGCATCTCTGTGTGCAGAGACTCTTCTATAGTCCATGTCCCTATTTGTGTCAAGCCTTGAAAAGGACAGTCTCTTGGAGTCACCTAACTGTTCTTCAATAGAGATCTTATGTAAAACTAAGCAGTTCAAGGTCAGGTAGCTCTACAATGACCAGAATCTCCACAGCTGAGAAGGCTTTTCCTGGTACAACATTAGCCACGGACAGATGAAGCTGGGAGGAGGCTGTACAGCCCCATAGCTGTGTACCCCCATCCCTTCCTCATGACTAACACATGGTTAAAGACCACTGTGTGATAATTCACCACTTCTCAACCTCACATGTGGTAACCATAGTTATCTAGAAGGGGTAGAGAGATCAAATAGGAGACCCTAAGAGGGGGAGAGGGGTTATTGATGTAGAAATTTTTTTTGAAGCAGAACTATCATGGCAGCAGTCAAGAATACAGAGCACCAAATGTTCTCCTTATAGATAGTTTGTTCTGTTCAATTTAAATACCATGTCTTTCAGGTATTGTATACATGGAAGAAAGCCTAATTTGTGTCTCTGACATGGCACACTGTTTTGAGTATCCTCAGGCTACCCAAGGTTTCATTCAGGTGCTTTCCAACAAGAGCAGTGCTGTGAACTCTTGCTGTGGAGTTGATTTCTTTCTGAAGCTGGAAATTCTGCTCTCTGTGTAGGTCTCAGGACACTTAGTACCCAAGGTTCCTTCTAAGGAGACCTCAAAGGGTTTCCATAAGAACTGCACTTGTCAGGCTTTTCTATCCATAGTTCAGCCCTGTCTTTCAACACCTTGTTGTGCTTTGTTATTACCAGCGATGAAGGTAACGTTTTACCTGTGTTTAGCCAATGCTCACATTGACAAGCAAAGCCAGGGAGCACTTGTTCAGTTTCTCTTCTGAAACAGTTAAATTACTTCCTCATAGTCTTTTCATTTCAGTGTTACAGTCACATGTATTCACTTTGTTAGACTTTTATGTGTGTATCTGAACACAGAATCAAGCTGGGATTTAATTTCATTTCAAAATATTGGTCTTTTCCTTTCAAACATTTGTCCTTTGCCAGAGTATTTACCAAAACAATACACTGGGTTTATCTGATGCACATTTCACTCTGCATACTCATTTTTTCTGTTACTGCTCTGGGTCCTGTCTGAGTTTAAATGCTTAAAATTTAAAGTTAAACCAGCACTTAAATGTCTTGTGAGCTGGGAGCCTCAGGCCTCAGAGGTTACTGAAGAGACACAGAAGGGTCGTTTCTCTTTCAAAGAAAGGTGAATGAGTGGTACTCAGGGTGTTCAGTGTCATGAAAGAGATTAGGGCTTATTCCTGGACAGGAATTTTGGGTGGTTAATTTTGAAGACTTAAATTTATGGTAGAAAAAACAAAGAATTAGGTAAGAGGAGAAAATAGATGTCAGGGGATTATTAAGTCTGAAACATGAAGCTGGAAATCTCAGGCAGTTTCTGAAGTGGTTCAGAGGTAGTTCCTGTGCAGTCATGACTGGTAGTAGACTGGCGATGCTGGGAACTGTCTGTCATGGGAGGTGTTCCACATGCAGTTTATAATGCTGAGCAAGTTGGTAACTCACCCTTGTCTTGGGGCCTCAGCAGCCTTAGGAGCTATGGAGACTTCCTACCTGCCCAGAGTTCTGTGATCTGTTACCACCTGGTCCCCATCCCTTGTAAACTTGAATTCTTACCAGCTGTTACCTGGATCAGACCATCCCTCCTGCAGCTTTGCAGTTTATCATTTAAGACAGGGAAAGGAACAGAGGGTAGGTGGGGCTAAGGAATATGACAATCTCTGTTAGGTGGTGGTGTCTTTCTTGAGGTACCTCTTTCCTTCAGACATGGGGCATAGGTGGGGCTGGTTTGTCCAGTGAAGATTGCTTTTCTGTGTCTTGTGGCAGTGGAAAGCAGGTTAGCAGGCTGGGCAGGGAGGGTACCAGAGTTTATTTTGCAAGGGAGAAAACCTTCCTCTTTTCTTATTTTAGAATGACAGAGTGAAGCACCTCTGGGAGGTGTTTGTGGTGTTTCTTTCCCATGAGTTTTATCACTGTATGGCATCTGCATTGGCCCCAGTAACTGCTTTCCCCCTCTCTTACACATTGTCATGACAGCATCTTAGAGGGCATTTCTGACTTTCCTCCCATTCTGCATCAGAGCTGTTTTAGTTACATCACTTTTGATCCATGATTCATCATTTTTTTGCTTCTATCCTGTCTTCTCCCTTTTTCTGATGGTTTATTTTATTTTTTGTGTTTTTCTCAAATGGCCCTTGTTTAAATCTTAAGAGGCTGTTTTCATAGTAGTGTGTTTATATTTTCAACACAAGTTTATTTTGCTGCAGAATACTCCAAATGACCTGGCAAAGGAAGTGGCAGCTTTTATAAATAAAGGCATTACTGTAATTATTCTGATTTTTAACTTACAGTATATTTTTATGGGACTTGAGAGATACAAACAGAAAAAATTCCAGGCCACACTTAATCAAGTAAGCAGTACTTTGTCTAACTATATTATCAGCAATAAAGTCTGGTCTTGGCTCTCTGCAAGCTGACTTTTATATTTAACACCAGAGACTTTAAAAATTTCAGTCTGCTTTTTTCAGGTAACTACAATCCAAGATCCTGGCTCTCATGAAGAAGGTACTTGAGTCTTTTTTTTTTTCCCACTTTTGAAATGAAGTGCTTTTAATTCCAGGTTTTACTGAGGAGATAGCTCCTTCATTATTTGGATCTAGATTGCTGATCATAATTTCTGTGACTTCGGTGAAATACTTCCCTCTCCCTCAATGCTTTACTTGCAGTGGCTCTTGCCTCCCACCTCAGGCTTTTATGGGACAGCAAACACTCTTGGCAGTGATGTGTTCCCAAGTGTATTTCCCTCCTTCCCATCCAAAACACACTGGATCCAACCCTATTTTTGCAAGTGGGTTCAGCGAGTGAAGAACTAATTGAGCTTCTAACTTTATGAGTTTATCTTATTCTTGTGTTGTCTTGTTAGTGGTGGAAAAATGTGTGATGATACAGTAGTGTTACACACACTGCAATTTGTTTCAGCAGTACAGGTTCTCAGAGCAGCCCCACGCTTTAATAGGGAAATAAAGAGAAATGCACAGCAAGGAAAGAGCATTCAAGTATAATCAGCCCATTTGTGTGATGCACACTCTGCAATGAGCATTGCATTGTGTATCCAAAAGGCTGATGTTGATAAAAGCCCCGTGTTAAGCGGTCCATGAGAACTACCTTTCCATTGAGTCTTCGTGTAAAGCACTTCTCACTCAAGTATGGAAGTGCTTTCTGCTGACCTTTCGCTCTCACGTCCTCTGGGGTTTGTGTTCATAGGGGAGTTAAAGGCCTATTGCAGTGATGGTCTGAAAAACCAGCAGAAGAGAAATTCAGCATAAACTTTTGATGTACTTCGCGGTGATCCTGCGGTGGGACTTTGAATACCTGGCTGCAACACCAGGCTTCTCCTGCTGGTGGCGCAGCCTGCCACCAGAATCTTTCTGTGTCATTCTTCTCACTCTGTTTCTTTGTCATCAATTTTGCCAGGTCTGGTAGAAAACGATAGACATTTCTATGGCACCTCATCTAGCTATATCTTTCAGAGGGCTCTGTATATGCAAGCCCACTCCTCTACTTACTGCCTGTGGCTTTCTCATTTGGGCTCAGAACTGTTCTTCAGAAAAGGTTTTTACAGCAATGGAAGACCTTTCCCTTTGCTCTTTCCATTGAGATTTTCTCCTATATAATTGACTTCCTTAGGGACCTATTATTAGCATTAATAACACAAAAATTCTTGTGAATGGGAGATCCATAAGAATGTTAAGGTCTCATAGGCAAGAAAAACATGTCCCCCACTGTAAACCACAGATTTCACCTGCAGGAGAAAAGCTTTAAATTTTGATAGTTTCACACAGAATTTCATAACATTTCAGGCTTTAGGGTAGAAGAGTATTGGGTTTTATATTAAATTCTGTGTGTAGCTGATTTTTATTTGCTCTGGTTTGACTTATTTGTCTAAGAAGAATTTCTCTTGCCTAGAGCTTTCATAGTAACTTGTCTGAGACATTTGAGGAGAGGAAAAGTGATATGGTGGCCATTAGATTTCTTCTTTTTTGGAGTATTCTATAAAGAGCCACAATGTTTAAACTGAATTTGATTATGGCTATTCTGATACAGTTGAACAGAGTTTTCCACTCAGTGAGGGAGAGCTGGCCATATCTTGGACTTCCATAAGAGCAGGGCCCAAATAAAGTCACTTAGTGAACTGAAACTAGAGCTGGGCTTGTTCTGCAAACAGCCAAGGAATCTATTGGTGCTGGTAGGCCAGTGGGAATGTTAGCAGGGACAATATGCCAGTATAACTCCAACCCCATAAATTATTTACAGTGTCAGGAGGTCTGTGGGAGTGTTTATACTTGCTGTCTGACATTCCTCTATTTCATTTTTATGATGTGTGATAGATGGCATGTTTTATTAAGCAGAGAGCTTTCAGGACAGCTTCCTTCTAGATAAAGAATCAGGAAGGCAGAGAGCAGTGGCTGTCCCACGTGAGCTGCAGCCAGGAGGGCTTGGGGTAAATGACTCTAGCATGTATTTTCAAGGACTGACTGAAGTTTGTTGATACAGGAGAAAATAGGGAATTTGGAAGAGGCTGCAGGGCTCTATAGGCCTTAGGTAACATCTTGTCAGCCAGGCTTGAACAATTTCCTGCATCCAGTCTGCTAAGTCTTACTGGTGTAAGCAGGGATGTATGTCCTGCCAGTCCTCCTCTTCCTGCCACAAACCACGATTTTTGCAAGGAAAACTGAAACCACAGTTGAAGCACACCAGTTAATGGCTTAATCAGGGATCAATACCCCCCACATCCATCTCTCCTGGTCTAGCCTTGGATCATACAACACCTACCAAACCCAAGCTCTCCTCACACTGCAGGAGGCTTCCTGTGTCAAAAATCCATTCATGGACTTTGCAGTGCTTTGACCCAGCTGGGAGCAAGGTCTGTCCAGCAGCCCTCTGAGCCCACATCCTGACCCCAACTGGGTCTTCTTGTTCCACAGCCTTCCACGAGGTCCCCAGAGTGTAACACTGTCACCAGGCCTAAAGGTCGTTTCACAGGTCTTTCTAAATCAGTGCTAATGGTGTCTACAAAATACACTTAACAAATTTGCATAATAAAAAGAATCAGTCATTTCTTGAAGAAAAAACTGAAGTCCAATTTTTTTACCTGTGAAAACAAGAATGAGTTCAGTTATGTTCCCAGTCTGTGCAGTTGTTTGTCATAGGGAAAAAACAGAAGAGAAAGCAAGAGAAATAGCCAATGAAGACCTCAGTTATTGAAATGACACATTAGATGACTGAACTATATTAGATAAGCAGTAAGGGCTCAGGAAAAAAGTTAACTGCATGGGAAATTACAGTTGCTCCGAGGGTTCATAGCTTATTCTGTAACACATGAATCAATAAATGACAGGCTTTAAAATAGGTTTTTAATTAGGTTTAAATAGGTTTTGTATTTAAACACAAAAGAACATGAACATGGACATTTTTAGATTTGCAGGGATGCTCTTACAACTGGCAGATGTGAAATTTAACATAGACAACCACCTCCTGCAAAGACTGCATTTCATTTCAAGGGGTTCACCTGATAGTTTGCAATCCTCAGTTTGGACTTCTCTCAGCAGGGTTAAAAACCCAGCTCCTGAGCCTGAGTGCCCCAAAAACCCACACGTGTAAGATCACACCCATGGTCTCTCAGAGCTCATTTCCCACTTCCTCACTGTACACCCTTAGGGCTTGAAATGAAACAAGTCTCAAGCCTGAAAAGTGCAATTCACTTCACCTGCATGAAACCATAGTAATCAAGTTTTTTATGGGTAAAATAAAAAGGGAGGGAAGAAAAGGGAGAGGGAGGGAAAATTTATACTACAGAAGTGTGGGGTTGAGTCAGGAGGTTCCACACAGTCCTCACTCCCTCCCTCCCCTGCAGTTTCTCCTTTTTCTGGCCTATTGACAGTGTCAGCAGCTGTGATTCTTCAACAGGCATGAAGAGCTGGGGCTCGGGTAGCTGCAGACAGCCTACAACCAGGAGCTCTTTCTCCATCCCACCGTGACCTCTGCTGTAGTCTTCCTGCACAGCAGTCCTCCTGGGGTCCCATCTGTCCGTCCCTGCCTTGAGGCTTGCATGGTACTAGCTGCATGATTAATTGAATGAATTAGATCCTAATACACAGCTCCTGACTGTGGTAAGAACTTTGCCAGTGAACTTGAGATTTAAACCCGAGGTGTGTCCCTTAAAGCAAGCAGGATGGTACGAGTGGTAAAATGACAGTAACTCTGCACACTCTGGGACTGGTGCTTGGCAAAATTGTTGGGATTCCTGAGCACAGTAAGGGCAAACCTGGACAGCAGTAGGGTACAAACTAGACATTAATGGTACTTATGGCAAAGTGCTATGAAAAATTAATTCAAATAAGTCGAGGTTGTTGTGTGGGCAGAAAAACTTCATGCCTTTGTAGGAAGGTATCGTTAGATGAAGCTGACTGTTGCCATAACCACAGGGGGCATTGCAAACACTGTAATTGAAATTTAGAAGTCCTTTTTTTAATCTATCCACAAATGCATGGCTTTACAACGAGGTGCAAGCTTCTGAGTTGTCAGAAGTACAAATGCTATGTCTACTGCAGGACAGAAATTGCAGCAAATCCAAGCAAATAACCCAACATTATATGTGCATTAATTTGATTTTATAACCCTCCCTAGATGAGACAGCATTAGATAAGATGTGCAAAGGTGTCCTGTTTTTCCTACAACTGATGGTGAAATTCTGACCATTAGGATGGGAAGGACTGTGCAAGATTTTCAGTCTAGTTCAGCAGGATGGAGGCTCCTGAGTTGGAGAAAACCGTGCTATGAAAAACATATTCATTCTTCAATCAGGGGATGAAACAAGCTAGAAGTGATGTTTTATAATAGCCTCAGATGAACAGTGGCATTAGGGAAGCAGTGTTAAGCATATGCCAAAATTCAGGCCAAATTAAGCAATAATGTTCATGATGTGGTACAGAACAATCAGCCCTGGGGACAAAGTAACTGTAGGTTTGTGTACGTTGGCTGGAAAAAAGTCTCTTCAACATTTCCTAGATTATTATTCTTGCTTCTCTGAAGAAACTGCAGGTGATGTGGCATGCCCAGTTGGTTTTGCCATGTATGTTTTACTCAACCTGAATGTATTTGAAAGCAGTTATAGGGCACAGGACATGATTTTAAATGCTTCGTAAAGAAACAGGCTTTTAGATGCATCTTCTCATTTCCATGAGCACCATATGACAGGTTCTTGGGGGAACTATATCTGAATCACAAAACGTCAGTGAAAATACAGTCTCAGACACTGATCACCAGTTAGGCACTTGAAGATACAGAAAAGCCTGAGAGCTGGTTCTGTGGATGCTGCCATTGGAGAGCTGTTTCACTCTAGTCACCAGGACTGCTTTTAGAAATTTTGATCTGGACAATGCACTTTCCCAGGCCAGGAACTGTTACTGCTGATGGTCCTTCTCGTTGTGCAAGGGCATCATGGCTGAAGGATCAGGAAGACAGCGTCCTCTCTAAAGCCACAACCATGTAACATGCTGACTCTGGCACTGCCTGGGGCAAGAGCTGAGACTCTGCCATAGGAGTTACTTCAGGATGAGTGCTTTGGTTAGTGCACACTCATGCTGATTTTAATTGGTATCCTGGGAAACCTACCAGATGAACCAATGGGTTTAAAGCCTAACGTCACCTGTTGGATTTAGAATTTAGTTTTTTGAATTTACATCTCTTTTCCATGTCTTGTTTCCTTCTGTCATTTTTAACAAACAGAAGGAAGACCCTGTGACAAAATCCCCTGTGCCCATGTTTCAGTTCCACATGGGATTATCAGCTAACCTGGATGCTTATGACCTGCAATACTGTGGAGAACTGTTGGTGTATTTCCAGTAACTAAAGGCTACATTGCAGAATTCAGCTACTGATAGTGCTTATCATCTACTTTACAGATTTAAGTAAGAAAAGTAGGATGAGAGGAATTAAGCATTCTGCACCTTAATTATATTCTTTAACAACCAAAATAGAAAGATAGCTATCTATGAAGGAAAAGCAGAAGTTCCAAATCATTTGTAAAAATACCTTGCATGCTAAAAAAATCAATAAAGTCTATAGCTTTTCCCTATTTCATGGTACCAGTAAGATTTAAACTAAAGTTTTCACACCTGCAGGCTATGAAAGAAGTGACTGTATGAAACTAGAGTACTGCTGCCTACTCCAGGCATTACCTATACCCTCAGTACCAACTAGTCACAGGTTCAGCAGTTACACATTTCTCAGTTCTTCCCTGACAATAGTGTTGCAGAGAGAGTGCAGGGGACCTGCTGCATGGCTGTGCCATTCTCATCACCTGTACCCTATTAGAGCAAAAAGGCCCCAGCACTACATGGCAATATTTTAAGGAATGTAACAGACCTTTCCATCTGCAAGAGTATTTCCTGCTTTGCTTTCTCTGACACAGTCTGTGGTTCAGAGTCCTGCATAAAGACCACATTTGTAATATTTTATAGCTGTATTCCCAGTGTTTAAACATAAACATCTAACCTCCAACCTAGCTGGAGCAGTTGATGGCCAGTCCTTGTGTCAATTCTTAGATCTTTTTGCAGATGAAGTTTCGGATGGTTGGGTTTTTAGTTATGGTAGGGTTGGCCTTTTCTGATGTTTGTTCATTACACTTCCATCTCATAGCAATTGCTGTTTTCCCAGTAACTTCTTTTCTGCTCAGTCTTGCTGCATACTTGGGAAATTAAGTGGAAGACATTGTAAGACTGTTGTCTGCAAATACAGTGCAAGGTACATTTTCAGGTATCTTCACAAGAACACACTCACTCTGGTGGCTGCTGGGATCTCCAGAGGATAGCAGCACACCAATATTAACACATTGCAGTGTTTTTCTCTACAGAGCCTTATTGAAGTTTTTAATCCTTGGGTAGGGTGCCAGCATGACTCTGCACCCCTTTCTTTGCCCGGCCAGGAACCCTTCATCCCAGGCAGCCCCTCGTGCGCACTGCGTGCTGGTCGTGGTGCAGAGCAACCTACGTGGTGGATGGCAGGGCATCTTTGCCTTGATGCACAGCCAAAGTGGGGAGAGAGGTGCCCTCGGCAGGAATGTTGTGCATCTGTCCATGGGGGCACTTAGGGCTCTGACCCATCCCAGCAGGCCTGACAACCTGGCTCACAGGCTGTGCTCAGGGCCCTCTTGAACACAGACTCTGTATGGGAGTGTCTGAATGTTTCATCTGCTTTTCAGAAACAATTTTTTTTTTTAATTCCTAATAGTGCTTTTGGAAAATTAAATAAGTGTGAAATAGGCACATATATGATCTCTGTCTATAAAAGATATTATCTGCCTGCTGAGCTTCCCTCCCCTGTTTGCTAATGGGAGTCAAGTCCTTCAATTCATGGTGCTAAATTTACTGTAATTAATTATATCTCTGTTCCAGTCCTGTCTTTGTAATGGGTAATAATTGCATGCTCTGTACAGATAGATGTTCCTACAGTACTGTCACAAGCGTGCCCTGGCGTGGATATGAATCAGCTCACAGAGGTGACTTGAAACTGAAATTTCAGCTTCATATTGCAGCAAGGAACCAGACCACTGCTATTTCTTTCTTTCTGGTTTGGTTTTTAGGATTTTAGGAACTTAATTCTTCTTTTAAAGCTTCTTGTAGGCTAAGAAATACCAGTTGCAACAAAAGACAGTGTCACCCATGACACGTTGCTGCATGAAGTGCACAATGCTTTTACTCAGTCGATATTGTACAAGAGAATTTGTCAAAGCTGTTACCATTAGAGGTGTTCAGGAGAAGGATAATACCAGTTGATTTTCTTCCCTGGTTTGTTTTTCAGAGGGATGATTGGGAAGCAAATTTTTGTGCCACTGAAAACTGTAGGTTTAATATCCAGATACCCAGGTATTTAGGAGAATGGCAAAAACTGTACCTACACCTGTTTCTTAGGATACAAAAGCTGTACTGTTATCTCCTCTTACAGTTAAAATAGCAGCATGGCGTGCTCCGAAGCACATGGATGACAGACACTCAGCCCCCCTGACAGGTACATTAAACCTCCCTGGAGCCATGTAGGGTTGTTGGTCACACTGTGCCAGAGCAAGCCATGGCTGTGCCCACAGCTGGACCTGTGAAGTGTACAGGCCATGCTACAGATCTGACTCTGTAGTGCACTGACCACATGTACAGAATGTGCATCATACTTTTTACTGCATGGGTAACTTGCTTTCTGGTGAACAGGTCCAGTTAGGAGTAAATATCCCTTGATTTTTTTCCTAACTGGGTAGCTAGTCTGGTAGATCAGCTTAACTTGTTCCTTTGTTTCTCCAGTTAGAAAAGTAGTACACAGAACTAGGCGGTCATTAATTAACATGGAGTATAATATCTGACTCCTGAAATATATTGGTGAAAAGTATTACACAAAACTAGGTGCTCAAATAATTAACAGTGCTTATTCAGTTTGTACAAATAAAAATAACTTTGTATCCTGTGGCTTTCAGCAGTTCCCACCCTGGTAGAACTGTAGCCTTCAAAATTGCTGCAGATAAATTTAAAGGGTTTTTTGCCCTTAACCTGAACTATACTTAATGAAATAGAAGGATTTCTGGCTGAATCTTGCATACCAAAGAGAAGTCTGGGAAACAATTAACATTTTACAACTGAATTATGAACTCCTGAAAATGCAAGCTTTCTCTCAAGTTTGGCTGGAGAGCACACCTCTCTTACTGATCTTGAGTGTAGGTGGTGCTGGGTTTATTAAGCTCAAATACCCTGGGGTTTTTGAACTTTTGAGTGGTTCAAGGCCTGCATCTGTTGCCCTCAAGCAACCGGTACTTCTCAAGATTTATTTTTTTCAAAGAGATTTCTTTTTCGGTTTCAAAAATGTAACTAACATTCTTAAACTTCCTAAAAGTAGAATTTCAACATGGTATTTAGGGGAGAAAATAACATCTTAAAGGAGCTCTGTATAAGACTTACAAGTTTAAATTTGTTTAGCCTCTCAAGGGATGCTGCAGCAGGCTTTTAAATTTGCCAAATATATCTCCAAATGAAAGGCTACTGTTGCATCTTTTCTCTCCTTATGTTCTGGGGAGACTGGGAGTGAGCTTGCTCCACTATGGAAACTGAATTTTTGGATAGGGTATTGTCCAACGCAGCTAATGAAATCTTCAACTTGTCCATATGGACATAGCCTAAGTTGTTCAGATATACGTTTTCCTGTTGGCCAAGAGTCATGAGCAAGAAATAAATAATGTAACCTCTCCTTTGGGGAGCATAAAATCTGTGTAGGGCTTCAGAGAGATCAAAACCTGGGATTTTTCCAAGTCTTGTATCAAAACACTTGGGAGATACTTGGATTAAAAATGTGCTTAAGTGATGTAGGCACCGAGGAGCCAGGCCAGCATGAAGATGAAGTCTTGTAAGTCTCCAACAGTGATTCATGCAGCATTCAAGCTGTACTTCAGAACCCGGTGGCCTCTCTAGCAGGCTCATGGGGGAAAGCTAGAGAAAATGGTGAAACAGTTGAGAGACAGTGGTGAAATATAAAATATTAATGAAATTAATGAAACATAGCACAATATCATATATTTATTTCTTAGAAGTGTGAAGGCTGGCTAATTTTTCTTGGTATTCATATGGTATTGATTAACCCAGAGAATGACATACAAGTGTGGGACAGTCTGAAGAATACACTATGAGATTTTTGTTTCTACCTACCTCTCAGGACCTCTTCTCATGTTCCTGTACTATTTTGCTGCAGTTTTTGTATTATTTGGGAGTTTTGGCTCAGCTCAATAAGCTGTTTAAGCTCTAAGGCAATTGAAGATGTAGTGAAATGATGAATTCATAAGAAAATCAGATAATCAAGAGGCGAGAGCAATTTTAAGTCAAGCTGCTACGCAATCTCTGCAGAACATGATTTAACCTTAACATTTAACAAGAGCTTCATTTATGTAAATATTATGCAATTAAGGTACCAGACCTCCTAATAAAAATCCCCAAGGCTTCTTACAAGTCTTGCAGCAAAATCAAAGAATATTAATTTGAACTTCCTTGATCTTTCTAAGACAAAAATTTTGGACTCTTTCATAAATCAAAAACCTATTTAGAAGAAAAGACCTCACTTCACTGAAAAGAGTTTCTGTGAAAGTTTTATGTTTCCTCTGAAAATATAAGTTTCCTTTAAAAATGTCTAAAGTAAAAGTGCAATTTATCTAGTTTTCTGTAAGTCCATCTAGAAAAAGCTTTTCACAGTCTCCTTAGGGCACAGAATGTTCATTTCCCAACATACAACTTCAGTGATAGTGTTAAACAACAAATAACTACACATTAATTGGCAAATCACAGAATCACAGAATTGTAGGGGTTGGAAGGGACCTCAAGAGATCATCAGGTCCAACCCCCCTGCCAAAGCAGCTCCCTAGCTCATACTGCACAGATAGGCGTCCAGACAGGTCTTGAATATCTCCAGGGAAGGAGACTCCACCACCTCCCTGGGCAGCCTGTCCCAGTGCTCTGTCACCCTCACTGGGAAAAAGTTCTTCCGCATGTTGGTGCGGAACTTCCTGTGCTCCAACTTGCAGCCATTGCCCCTTGTCCTGTCCCCACAGACCACTGAAAAGGGGCTGGCTGATTCCCCCTGCATCCCATGCTTAAGATAATTGTAGACACCAATTAGGTCTCCCCTTAATCTTCTTTCCTCTAGACTGAACAGACCCAGCTTATTCAGCCTCTCTAAAAATTTCATGGAAGCAAAACTATGAAGACAAACAAATTTGGAGGGTGGGGTGAAACGGTAAAGATGCCTGACTCTCTGAAACATACTGTACTAATTTCAGAACTGTAATGTAAGTAGTTTGTGCTGGTTTGGGGGGCTTTAAATTATTTTTAAGTTGGTTTGCTGGGTTTCTCCACTTTTCTACAGGTTACATTGTACTAGCAAAATGGTATTGGGATCCCACTATACAGATCTATCACTACCACAGTGAAATGTACTCCAGAACTGAAAGAAGTAGGAAAGGAAGTTAGTTTGAAGGTATTTTTTGGGAAAAGTTGATGTTCCACAAAAAAAAGGTGATTTGATTTTTTTTCCCAAACATCCCCATCAAGACAGAAAAAAAGAGGAGCTGTTAATTTTAGGTACATGCCAAGGTACATCTGAGGACCAAAATAAATGTTCTCTGTTTTGGTGAGAAATAGGTCTCAGTAAGAGCCCCTGAGGGCAGCTGCCTCCCTTCTGTACAGTTCAGGCAGTGGTAGCAGCCAGGCTGCCCATGGACAACGAGTCAATAACCACGGGATGCCTCATCCTGCAACACAGTTGTGGTGATTAATTTTTTTTTTCTCTGTCAATGAGAGGCAGAGAAAAGGAGGCTCTAAGCAGCTGGAAATTCCCTTAATCCCCTTAAGTGAAGCTCTCTCTTTTAGTCAAAACCAGTAACATCCCAGGTGGGATTTGGTGATGTAAAGCCTCTCAAAGTTTGTTTGCGGAGTTTTTTTTCCCCATCTCTTCCCACAAAATGAAGCTGAAGATCCATGCACAGGGGCAGGCAGGGCAGTGGCTGCCTGGCCAGCTGGACAGGAGGCATTGCAGGAAGTCCAGTAAATGCTTCTAAAGTGAGTTAAGGTATGTTCCTGCAACACTCATCTCCCCCGTTCATTCAGAAATCCTCACAGGATAAGCTTTGCTGACTTGAGAGGAAAAAGAGGAGAACTTTTTCTTCCTGTAAATACTTAAGCAGAAGGAGAATTTCACAGGGGAAAATGATCATCATAAAAGTCATAAATCTTTAAGGAGCCTAGGTAATACAAAGCGTCTGGAGCTAAAGAATATTTTAATATCACCTTAGAGAAACTAGAGGTCCCAATCCTCAGCCTTCCTGCTCTTCAAGCTACCTTCCCTCTGACGCTGAGAGAAAAATGTGGGAATTATTACCTCCCTGCATCATTGCAAAGAAAAACTACCCCATGACGTTCACATGTCTGGCCACACAAGCACTGAACAGTCCTGTAAGTGGTCCCTGAGTGCATATAAATCCTGCAAGCCCATGTTCTACCAGCACAGGCTATACATTTCATGACTTTCCAGTCACCTCCATTCTCACTGTTGGCTGGTGGATGGTGTAAACCACCCACTCCATTTTCAGCAGGTTTGTTTTGGTTTTTTTTAATGGTCTGACAAATACTAGCAATTGGTTTACAAGTTAGAAATTAAGTTGGAAATAGCCAAGTGAGTGAATTAATTTTAAAACTTACTTTGGGTTGCTCTTCTCCCTCACCCCCCCCCCCCCCAGCCCCTCCCTTTTCAATTCACTCTGGTCACTGGACAGTTTGCATTGGGTCTGAATTACTTAGAGATATATTCCTGGTCCCACCAAGATGTCCAGAGTGGATAAGGATGACCGGTATCTTTTTCACCTTGGGGAGTGGCAACATTTGCTGCAACCTATAAAGATCACCTTGACAAGAATATAAAGGACAGCTTTAGCAGCAGCAGAGCCTCCTTCTACACTTAAATGTCTTCAGTCTGGGGACCAGGAAAAAAAATCGAGCGAGTTAGACTCCAAACTTCCCAAAATGCCAAATCCCACTCTTCTGCTAGGCCCCAGGTAGGAAAGATTCATACATATTCATAACAAATTATGGAAAGAATCCTAAATCAATTCATAAATGGAGACATCCCAGGCCTTTTGGTAATGTTGAAAGAAATACTTCTCATGCCAGTAAGGACATAAAAAGGGTTAACTTTTCAGAAGTGATGGACACTGCTGCAGTTGAATGGCACACATCTTACAGGCTGCAAAAGGCAATTATAATTTCTCTCTTGTATCAGGGTGACTAGGGGCCCCTAGGTAAACCATTCCTATTTGTTGTGGTAGAGATTTTGTGGAGAACAGTCAGTGCTAAGGCATTCTCAGGTCTGAGATGAGATGGTTCATCTTAGGCTTGATCTGATCTTCTGCTCCAGCTAGATCAGTACTCATGTCTACTACTTCTTCTGCTGTGGTGGACAAGGCTAAGGACACTTAGGCTGCTTCTCCAGTTTTACCATCCAGAGACAAGAGCTGATACTGGCTTCTTCAAGTAGAAGAGTAACTCTGTACATCTGTAAGTGGAAGAAGCAAACTCAGACCTCTATTTTGTATCTTATCAATGGATAAGCTTTGGATAATAGCTTTGGAGCCCTCAACACAAAAAGGACATGGACCTGTTGGAGCACGTCCAGAGGGCCACAGAATTGATCAGAGGGCTGGAGCATCTGTCCTATGAAGACAGGCTGAGAGAGTTGGGCTTGTTCAGCTTGATGAAGGGAAGGCTCTGGGGGGACATCTTATAGCAGCCTTCCGGGACCTGAAAGGTGCCTATAAGGAAGCTGGGGAAGAACTGTTCACAAGGGCATGTAGCACTAGGACAGGGGTAGTGGTTTTAAACTAGAAATGGGGAGATTTAGGTCAGATATTAGGAAAAGGTTCTTCACTATGAGGGTGGTAGATCTGGTTGCCCAGAGATGTAGTGGTGGAGGCACCGTCCCTGGACACATTCAAGGTCAGGCTTGATGGGGCTCTGAGCAACCTGATCTAGTGAAGATGTCCCTGCTTACTGTGGGGGGGTTGGACTAGATGGCCTTTAAAGGTCTTCTCCAACCTAACACATTCTATGATTCTATGAAATGGTGTTTGTGGAGGGGAGTCTGTTCTGCCACTGACTTGCTCCAGATAACACAGCAGATGGTTTTCTGTGTAAATTAAACTTTGATACAGTTCAAAGGTCTGTCCAAGCTCTGGGCTTAGTTGTTGGTTTGGTTTTTTTTATAATTTGTATGTTTAAAAAGAGAATAGGCTTATTAAATTCACAGATGACAGCAGGCTAGGAGAAACAGAAGAGTTATGGAGGACAGGACTAGAAGTCAGAATGATCTTAACAAATTTCAAAAGTGTTCTGATAAGAAAAAGATGAAGTTCAGTAAAGGCAAGGTACTTAGGTAATCAGGTATAAGTGACCAAACAAACGCAAGACAGAGTACGACTGTCCAGATAGCATTTTGAAAAGAAGGAGACATCACAGAAATGACAAGTCAAACATAAGTTATGGACCTAAAATTTCATCGCCTGAGCTGTATGAACAAAAGCATTGCTCCCAAAACATATAAATATTTCTTCTCTTATTATGTTGATGAGTCCTTGGCAGGAGTATTATGTCTATTGTGAGGCAGCATGAGAGCTGCTGAATTTTAAAACAGATGACAGGCCTTCCTGGTTCTTCAGGGTGTGCATTGCCATTCAGACCTCCACAGACCTTTAGGGACTCTCTGACTTCCACTTTTGTCACAGCCACATCCAAATTGTGGCTCTATGCTGCCAAATGTGGCTCTGAAGAATGGAGCAGGAAAGCACCTGCAGGATTTTCTATGTTTCAACCTCAAAACCCATGTCCCCCATTAAAATAAAGAGGAAACACAAGAGCAGGGAAAAGATCACGTGTCTTTAATAAGGCATGTGAGATTTTAGGCTTAAATATGGGACATGTCACATTATAAGGCATGTCTGGCAACCCTGGTTACTGTAAGAATAATGTGGGTTATCTGGGAGGGATCCAAAGGAGGGCAGTAAGAATGATTAGCTGTCTGCAAAGATTGTCTGCTGAAAGAAGGCTGAGAAGGGAGACAGCAATAAGCTTCAAACATGTAAAAAGTCGCTGCTGCAGAGAGGAAGCAATCTGTTTGCCATGTTCATGTTGGATAGCACACAAATAGGAGAAGTTTATATGTCACTAAGGGAGATGTGGGTTAGATGTTAGAAAGTGTCTGTGAACAGGCAGTGCAGTGAAGAACTGAAATCAGGTTGCCTGGGGAATGAGCTGGGACATACAGACCTCATCACCAGAGTGGCTGAGAATGGGCTGCAGAGACTGAGTGGAGCCTAAGGCAGAAGAAGAGCGAGAGCAACCTCGCAGGGTCCTTCTCAGCACTGGAAGCATTCCCAGTACTGTTTGTAAGTCTATCAACAGCAGCAGAAAGAGGTGTCAGCTGAGAGGCCGTGTTGGTGTCTTGAAAAATTCATTAGCTCTTCAGGCACCAGGGAAGTTCCTGCAGCATCTCTTGGAAAGTACAAAGCTTACCTGTAATACTCAGTGTTGCTTTCTTAGAAACAGGCTCAGTTTGCTCAGGGAATAGTCTGAGCAAAATCAGTTACCAAATTCAAGTTAAAGACCACATTTTGGTTTTTATTGCCCACCTTTCTTTGCAGATATTCATTATCTACCACATCAGGGAGCGCAGCTTGTGCCTTGTAACATGGTAAGGAACAGAGAGAGCTTGGTACTTTTTACTGCAGTGTTGACAGTGATATCTTTTCTTTAGGTAATGCCTTGTCCTTGGATTCTCTGTCATACATCTGCCCAAGAAAAAAATTATTTCATTTTAAATGGATAGGTATGATAACCAGCGTTCAGACTTCACCAAATATTTATATGCAACTGGAGATACTTTCATTTAGACAGGTACATTTCTTTCAGTCTTTGAAGGGTTAGAAATCCCATTTGTATGAAAAGCCATGTGCCTCCATATGGAGGTTCTAGGCCCAAATTACCAAGAGTTCATGACTCTAAAATTGAAAACCACCAGACTATAAGAATAATATACATTCATCAAGAAGGAACTGTCATGACTATGATTATCATTTTAATTATACTGCATGATGAAGCAGCTATATTAAATAACTTTACTAATGACTAAGCTGTACAGTACAAGCTCTGGTATGATTTTTCTTTAAGACATTAATTTTATCTTAAGACTTGAGTTTTTTCTTCTGACTCAGATAATGTTTCTGCACTGACATCTTCAGTGCAACATTAATTATATCTGGGCAATCAGAGATGAGTTTCTGAATTTCTTTGAATTTTATTATATTCCCCTTTTAATATTTGAAAGGACCATGAAAAATTATTTAAATTTCTCACTCTTTCACTGCTTTGTTTCCTTTTGAAGCAATACTTTTTTTTTCCAGGACCTAATAAAAGAGTAACTGTTCATAAAAGACTATTTTTATGCTTTTCCATTTTCTGTATTCAGTCATATAAAGGTGATATCATTACCCTGTGGGGATTGTGTTTTTTGTTTGCAGTGGCACCCCAGGGACTGTACAAGGATGCATTTACATAGCCATTGCCCTCAGAAATGTCATATTATCAAGTTTAACTTACCAAGCAATAAATTCTTACCAGCTTTCAAGTCCAAAAGGGGTAACCTGGGAATTACCTTTTATATTACATCTTTAAACAAGAATTTCTTATATTTTCTAGGTGATAGAAAAGTTACAGTGATGTAGGGAAGGAGGAAAAGGGAAAAAACCAATAATCTGACTCATGGCTGAAAAATTTGAAAGGGTCATTTCTTGTTTCAGGGCTGCTAGCCTCAGGGCATGTCTTTTCTCTGCTTCACTTTTACTAGTGCTTTTGAGATAAGGCAAAGATTCATCCACCTTCGCAACGCAGTTCTGTTTCTGAATGAAGATAGGACTTCTGAATAGGAACAAATACTGTGGGAAGATGCTTTCAGCCAAGCCCTCCAGACTTCCTCCTTCCATTCTCTTTTCTGACACCAGATTCTTCTTCTGACACCAGATGCTTGAGGAGAGGGACAGTTTGGATCAGTTTCCTCACCCTGTTCTCAACAGCTAGTTAATCCTTGACTCACACCTGGTTTTACCTCAACAGGAGATTCTATGCACAGCCCAAATGACATCGATATTTTAGCTTTGTCTGTCCAGGCACATGATCTGATGTATGGTCAGCTTCTCTCTCTCCTTCGTAGTGTGACTTTTGATGGCGAATGTGCACCCAAAAATTGAAGGTGTAACTATGGTCCTGTCACTGCTCAGTTCTGGAGTAATTGCATTTAAAATTTAAGCACTCAAAAGCCTAGAAATATTCAAGTGTAGTCTACTGTTAATCTGCGCTTTCTACATCCTGATCCTTGGTCATATGTAAGTACTTGTAACTACAGGCTGCAGATCCCCATTGCAGCATCAGGCAAATCTGCAGCTTGGCCAGTGGGTGGCAAACGTGTTTAACCGGTAACCTGATCTGCCCTGGCTCCGTGGCCCCTAGACGACGGTATTTTAGATTCCCGGCTTGCAGCACATCGCTCTCATCAGAGGTCCTGCTATAAAGCTTCAATGCCTGTACTGCTCAGAGAGGCAGCTCTAATCCTCTCACTTGTGGTCCTGGTCCAAGACCTCACTTCTTCCACTCTTAGTAGAGGCCCCAAGATCAATATGGTCCATCACGATGACAAATGTACCGGCTCCAGATGCATAGTGCCATAGATATCCCTAGGGGAAAGCTCTCAAGTACCTGCAGCAGAGAAAAAAGATAAAGCCTCTGAGACAAAGTCATGCCAGAATCCCATACATGGACCAGTAGCTACTGAACAGGTGAAGAGTGTCCTCAGTGCTCCTCCTCTCCATCCTACCTGCCTGGGAAGAGGAGGAGGAGGCTGAAACCTGCTCCTTCACTCCCTTCATCTCCAGATACATGCAACTGTGACAAAGTTAGTGTGGGAGAGGAGCTGTCAAATAACCATGTCAGCAGGATTTCTCCAGTTTGGCAATTGCATTAGGTATCTTCCCACTCTTTGTAATGTTTCTCCTTGCTTTTTTCTTTTCAATTTGTATATGAAACAGCAAAAGTTAAAGGATGCTGTAGAAGGAAGTGTAGAAGCTTCCTGAAACTCTAGGGAGAAAAATCCCAAACCAGTAAATACAACTTTTCCATTATTCAGAAGAAACAGATATGTAGCATTTCTCATTCCTTAGTGTTCTGATGTATTAAAAATGTAACCACCTTCAAGACTGCTACTGGTCTGCTCTAAAACAGAAATGGTTTAACAGCTAGGTGCTGTCCTTAGCCAACCACATCAGGTGACAGTGCACCACCACCATCTGCTGATCAACTGGCTGTACTACCAACAGAGGCCCCCACTGGGACTGATTCTTGTACTGAGCCAGAGTTTGTCACATGTTGCATTTGCCTGAAAGGGGTGGCAAGGACAACTAAATGCAGGAGCTCAGAAGAATCATGACACTGAAAAATTTCAGGGAGCAACTTGAGGTTTTTTTAATAATGTTGAGCTGTTGCTGGGAAAACTACAGATTATTCAAACAGCATTTTACTGTCACTTACAAATTGTAGAATCATAGAACTGTTTTGGTTGAAAAGACCTTTAATCATTGAGTCCAACCATCAAACTAGCACTGCCAAGTCCACTACTAAACCATGTCCTGAAGCACCACATCTAGTCTTTGAAATACCTTCAGGGATGGTGACTCAACCACTTCCCTGGGCAGCCCATTCCAATGCTCAGCAACCCTTTTGGTGAAGAAATTTTTCCTGATACCAAATCTAAACCTCTCCTGGCACAACTTGATGTCCTTTCCTCTTGTCCTATCACTTGTTACTTGTGACAAGAGACCAACACCCACCTGGCTACAATCTCCTTTCAGGTAGTTGTAGAGAGCAATAAGATCTGCCCTCAGCCTCCTTTTCTCCAGGCTGAACAACACAGTGCCCTCAGCTGCTCCTCAGAAGACTTGTCCTGGTTTTGGCTGAGATAGAGTTAATTTTCTGTCTAGTACCTGGGATAGTGCCATGTTTTGAATTTAGTATGAGAATAATGTTGATGACACACTCATGTTTTTAGTTGTTGCTAGGTTGATGTAGTGTCTACACTGAGTCAAGGACTTTTCAGTTTCTCAAGCCCCATCAGGTGCACAAGGAGCTGGGAGAGCACAGCCAGGACAGCTGACCCAGAGTGTCTGGAGAATATTCCTACCATGTAACAAACATTATGCTGTGGATGTAACTGGGGAAGCTCACCAAGAGGCAGATCCACTGCTCAGAAACAGACTGGGCATTTTTTTTGGTTTTGCATGTTTTGAACAATTGCATCTGTGAATCACTTGTATTGTTGCTATTGCTCTTTGTTAGCTTTCTTTGTTATCCTATTAAACTGTCTCTATGTCAACCCACAAGGTGCTTTTTTTCCCCATTCTCCTCCTCATCCCCTTTGCAGGTGAAGGGGAGAGTGAGCAACTGTGTGGTGTTTAGTTAAACCATTGCAATCCTTCACCACCTTCCTTGGTCTTCTTTTGATGCACTCCAGCACCTCAATGTCTGTCTTGCAGTGAGTGGCTCAAAACTGAACGCTGTTCTGGAAGTGTGGCCTCCCCAGTGCTGAGTACTGGGAGAAAAACTTCTTTCTCATGCTGAACTTTTGCTCATGCTAATGAAAATAATCAGAAATATTGTGTAGATCTTTGGCAACTCTTCCAAGGTATTCAGCTATCTAAACCCATTTAAAGAGCTCAGTAATGTAAAGTGTTACATTGCATAGACACACAGTTTGTTCTTTGTGCTAAGCTCAGAGCACATTTATTAGGAGGAGCTAAGCTGTCACTTGCTTTTCAGGATGTCTTCTTGAATTTGACTATATAAATGAAAATCTATTACATGGCAAGGCATCTTTATAATTATGAAAGAGCTAATTTGATGCAGTATTACTTAGCTTAGAAAGGATTATTTTCTTTCATATTCTTTACAATATTGATTGTTCTTTTTCTAGCCTTTCAAGGCCTCTATGTACTTTGACCAGCTATTCCTTTTTTTTAAAATGCTACAAAGAATTTGTATCTGCATCTGTATCAAATGGAAAAATTTTACTGGAAAGGTTGCTGGCACTGAAAGTGTGATCTCTCAGCCTTACTTACACTATTGAATCCTTTTGGTCCAGCAATGCTGTAAAGCAAGTCAACGTGAATGAGGCTTAGTCTGGTAGTGGAAGTTGTGTGGTAGTGGAAGTTGTGTAGAAGTGGAAGACTATTAAGAAGAATCCTGCTGGGTAGTTTGGGCAGTACCTACACCTGCTGCGAAGGGATCTGTCAAAAATAAGCTGCTGGAGCACAGAATTTCACTTCTCTGTGTTGGTATAAATGTGCATTGTGTTTGAAGACACAGACTGGAGCTCAGAGCCATCCTTTCTACTTTGGGTCTGTTGCCTTTGTTAAAGTGCTCCATATGGCTACCTCTTCAATCCACTTATCTTCTTTTGTCTGTGCTGGTGGAGTTGTGCCAACTTACAGCAATAGATAACACAGTGTTCCGTTCTGTACAGGCGTTACATCTGTGTTTCACTTTGCTCTGTGTGTGCACTGACTTTGATAGGTGTTTGAGGCCAGTCACCTTTGATTTACTGTTGGGAGTGCCATGCACACCTCTGTCACTGCAGACACAATAAATAATGTGATAATAACAACTTGCTCCCATTGAACACAACGGCAGACACATTACCTAGTGGGCTGTCTTTGACTGCAACCAAGGGAATTTACAGCTGTTCAGCTGGCCACAGGAGGGCTCTCATATTGTTCCCTAGGTTCGGGTAGGAACACAATGCGAACAAAGACCACATAAATCAGATCAGACAAATTCTTTCTTCCTAGATTATGGTCCTAGCTTAGGAAAAATTAAGGTTTTTATAGTTCTTAAAGAAAGCCTTTCCATTATGTTTAAGGCCAGCTGGGACCATTAGATCATGTTATAGAATACGAATTCATTGTTCCCAACATTTCTCTAGCCAGAACTCCCTGCAGCCACCTTCTCCACTTTCCCAGTCCCTAGACTTCATCTTCTGGTCCTTTCCAATTCTGTTTTCCTTGTGCTCTCCCTCAGTTTAATGTCTCTCAACGGCAATAGCAGGGAGGTCATGCTAATTATCCCAGCAGGGTTTATTAGCCTCGACTCCAGTCACTGCTGTGCTTTGGCTCTAATGTCATGACCCCACCCTGAAACACACCTTAATGACTGGGAATTAAGAACATGACCTGTATGATTTCACCAGTGTGCTTCTCATTTGTCAAGAGGTTTTTGCTGAATGTGTAATGTTTGTGTGCCTTTACATAGTACAGTTGTTTCTAAGGAATCATGCTAACTACCCAGACTCTAAGGTGAACAAGAAAATAAAGCCTTTGACTCTGCTAATACTTTTATTATATATATAATACACACACACATGCACACACACAAGCGTGAGCACGCACACACACACACAGAGGCCTACTGGCGGCATGCACAGAGACATTTGTATGCATACACATACATATTTATGTGTCTTGGTATGCCAATGTTGTGGTTGTGCCCCAGCTGGCAGCCAAGCACCACACAGCTGGTCACTCACTCCCCCCACAGTGGGATGGGAAAGAGAATTGGAAGAATAGAAGTCAGAAACTCACAGGTTGAGTTAAAGACAGTTTAATAGGTAAAGCAAAAGCTGCACACACAGGCAAAGCAAGCAGTCAGGTTCAGCCATCCCCAGGAAAGCAGGGTTCCATCACACCTAACGGTTACTTGGGTAGACAAATGACACCACTTGAAATGTCCTCCCACTTCCTCCTTCTTCCCCCAGCTTTATATGTAGAGCATGATGCCATATAGTATGGGGTATCCCTGTGGTCTCTTGGGGTCAGCTGTCCCACCTGTGTGTCCCCCCCAACTCCTTGTGCACCCCCAGCCCACTCACTGGTGGAGCAGCGTGAGAAGCACAAAAGCCCTTGGCTCTGGTAAGCATTGCTCAGCAGTAACAAAAACATCTCTGTGTTATCAACGCTGTTTCTGCACAAATCCAAACCACAGCCCCATATCAGCCACTAGGAAATAAATTCACTCTGTCCCAACCCAGGCAGCACAACCCCACGTACACAAAGTACATTAAGATTGAAAAGGCCAGAATCCCACAGTGACACTGTGAATACATAAACAAATGCTTTTCACGGAGGGGAAGTACAACAAAAGTGAGCTTGATTGTACAACTTCCCTGTTGGTACCACTGAATTTCCATTTTCTGTAGTTTGTGTGTCCACATGCATGTGCATGCATATGTGGTTAAGCCTATATTTAAAGAGTTCAGTTTGAAACAGTCAACATTTTGGTAGTGCTTATGTAGCCTATGACAAGCCCGAGGCCTTCATTTTAATGGGAATTGTGTGTCTGAACTTTCCTGAGGACGCTGTGCTTGACAGTACTGAAGTCTTTCAGCCCAAAGCCAGCACATCTCAGGACCAGGCTGGCATACACTAAGCCAGGCTGAAACAGACTCTGCTTACAGCAGGGGGGGTTGGAGAAGATGACCTTTGAAGGTCCCTTCGAACTTAACGCTTTCTATGATGCTGTAATTCTATGATTCTACATTTGGTGCACATTTGGACAGCATAGCTTTTGGAAACTAAGTCACTCTCATGCTGAGATGTCTGCACAGCCAGGCCAAAGACAGGGCTCCCACTGCACCTCTCCCTCTCTGCAATTGTGTGGTCCAGTTTAGGGATTGTCTCTTTTCCTTGGGCCAAACCTGCTCATTTTTATCTTCATTTTCTCAAACTAGATAAAACCACAGCATCATAAGGTGTATGTGATGAATTCACATCTTGTTTTCTGGGTTTCCCCAGAAAAGTTACATTTATCATGCTCTGGAAAACGTATTTCAATGGATGCCTTTTGGTTGGCAGAGCAAAGTAGAAATGTCCTGCATCTGGTTTTGTGGCACACTGGTTCTGTGCTCTGTTTGATGGCAGTACCACCTCTGTCAATAAGTCATCTTGACATGCTTTCCCAGTTTCTGTCTCCTGTGTTGTTCTTTTGCAGTGTAGGAGCAGGAGTAAAAGAAATTGAGTAGTCCTTGTGTTCTTGAGCCTTGCTCTAGAGGAAAAGACTGTCTCACTCCTATCTATGGACATTATTCCACAATCACATGCTCTCTAGCCCCAGAAGGTTCCTCTTTCCTGTGGGAAAAAAAAAAAAAGAGCTTTTAAGATTTCCTTTCATTCTCTACCCTGTTTTCCAAACATATGGCTACAAACTGTCTTGACTTGAGTAGTTTTTCTCTGTGTTGGATTAGGGCCTTTTTTTTTCTATCTTTACAGCTGGAGGACTGCTTCTGGAGCAGCATGGGGTGGAGGAGTGCTCAGTGAGGGGTTGTGAATGTTCCTCAGGAAGCAGTAAAGGTTTCATGTAAGATTAAAACATGTAATCCCTAACCAGAACAGGCATATGGTGTGTCACCATGGTGGGAAACACCAACAGACCAGGCAGAGGCTGTTTACAGAGCTTAGAGGAAGGGCCTGTGAAAGCCAGAAGTTTGCTGCCTTTCCTGGAAGCAGCTGATCCCTTCAGCTTCAGTGACAGCGGTGGTTTGCTGCTCCCAGGAGTCTGCTCTGATAAGCAACTATCCACTTTGCCTTTCTGAGAGCCCTGCCCACATCAGTCTTCAAAGGATTCAGAATGCCAGACAGAAAAGCAATTTCACAACACTTCAGCCCGGTCTCCTGAGGCTTGTGCCTCTTGAGAACCTTCAATATTTTCCTAAGTAATCCTGGAACGAGCCCCTCCCAGCCAGTTACATTTATGATGGATTACGACGCCCGGTCGTATTCACTCCTGAGACAAATAACACAGTCCTGCCCATCATTTCAGGATTCTGCATTTCACTCTGTTTTTCTTGCATGTTACTTAAGCTCTGCCTTTTCCAGATGATGAGTAATTCGGGCAAAACCACCTGCAGATGTTCCTTCTCTCATTGGGCTCCCCTCCCTTGGAAATCTGTGGTGGCATCTGTTTCAGGCAGACAGTCCCCCAAAAGAATGGGAAGCGCTGATCCTCAGATAGCAACTGAGACAATAACCACTCTCCTATCTCTAATGCTATTTAATAAAACTTTCAGCAAATGTTTAGTTCTGGTACATTTGTAATCAACAGCACAGATGTCAGGCTTAATTAGCAGTCAGTGACAGGATGTGTATTTGTGCTTCAGTCAATATGATGTAGTGTATATCGAGTACAATGCAAACTTCCAGTGAAGAGTGCTGCAGATCAAATGAACAGACTGTTGGGCCATATCTGCATACTCTGGGCAAATACAGGGATAAAATGAAAAGGAGAAAACAGTGCAGACAGAGTGCTGTGCATTTCTAATCCCTATACAGGGAAATACAAGGGAAGATATGCAAAACCTGACCTGGAAAAGCCCTGGCACAAGTGTATAAATATTTGCCAGTATGATAATTAACTTCTTGCTTGAATCTGTGATACATACAATGTTCAGTCTCAGTGCATTCAGAAAAGAAAGGCAGCAGACCTCAAAAAAAGAAAAAAAAAAGGAAGAGCATTTAAATATTATAATGAATTGCCTTAAATTTTTTAGTCTGCAGGTAAATCCCCTTCATTTTTAATTTTATCATTTGTATTTTAAATGCATAGTGAAAGAAGTGCTATCTCCTTTTCACTAAAGTAGGGGCTGAGTTAATTCTCTGCTAACCTCTGACATAGGGAACACCATCATCTCCTCTTCCCCTGGCAGGCAAAACCACTTACATTGTTCATCAGTCCTTTGGTCACCTTCCTCCAACCAGTTTCTGGCTTTCCCTCCCCCCTCCCTGCACCTTTGACACTCCTTCATGTACTTATTCCCATTGCTTCCTCCCTCTCTGCTACGCAGAGAGATCGGATGTGCTCCAGGTCTTCAGGGGCACCTGAAGGCAGTCAGACTGTGACTGTCTTTATTTCCACATGTAAAGGTTGTAGGAAATAGCAAAATCTTAGGGGTGATGGGTTTGGCTTTTGGTTATTTCCAAAAAAATGGGAGACGGGACAAGGAAAGGGCACAAGTTTACCAAGATGCTTCCTGAGACAATGGCCTGTGGAAATCCTGAGTCTCAGAATAATAGTGAGTACACCATCAGAACCATTTAGAAACACAAATATTTGAAAATAAACAGTTTTCACTTATTAATATTGTAAAATTTAATACTTATGTGTCCCATGAAACAACTTGGGAGCAAACTGTGAGCTTGAAGACAATAGCAAGCTTGAGTTCAGTGGCAGAAGGAAGAAAAACAACATTGCCATGTGCATCACGCTAATTGTGGTGGGAGGGACACAGTTTAGCACTAGCTAATTCAAAGCTGGGCCCTTGGGAGCCAAGAAACTAGTTGCATTTGCTGGCACAGCTGTAGCTGTCTAAAAGATTACTGAGCCGTGTCGGGATGTGTGCGGTGATCAGATGCAGCAGACCAGTTGCTTGAGAAACACACTATCAATAATTGCCTTGATATTTTGTTTTTAACTCGGTAGATAAAATATTCAAAAAAACTATTTCCAGTAAGGACTGGTGACATAATATGGTAAAATGAACACCTGAAATACTTCAAAATTCAAGCTTAGGTAGAACCTGGAAAGTTACACTTTGCAGAGGTTCCAGGATTACAATGTCTTTGTAAATTACCAATAACTGTAGTTTATTTTAAGCTGCTGCATAACTGCATTTGAAAAAAAATTCTGAGCTTTAAGTTTTGAAATGGTGAGTCTCCAGTTCCTGGGAAGAGACAATGAATCAAACCCATGGAGCATTGTCTGTTTGAGTCAGCAGGTGTATTGACAGCAAAGACAAGGGGTGAATTTGGGTCAGCCAAACACATTCCTCAACTTAGATGAAAGAAGGAAAGAGGTTGGAGGAAGAAGTTGAGAGTGGAGGGATCTGTAGTAACTGAGATTAGGTAAAGCTGCTTGAGCAGGACTGTGGCAGGGGCAAAAGCAAAGTTTAGAAAAAAGTTTAGCATAAAGCATAGTTTAGAAACGTGTACTGGGAGAAATGTATGGGAAGAAAGAAAAAAAATAAAATTGGTGTTTAGAAGTGTGGGTGAGAGGGAACAGTGAGCAGGTTTGAAATGGTAAATAAGAGGACAAGGGTTTTGAGGAGAAGTTTGTAATTTCCAATTGTAAAAGTGATGTACTTGAAGCTAAAAAGTGGAGGTAAGAAAAATTTGGAGCAGAAAGGTAAATTATTATTTTGGTAATGTATGTATGCAGTAGCTGAAACCATGAGAATAAGTGAAGTGTCTTATTCTCAGGAGGTCTGAGAGCAGAGGTGCCAGGCAGATGGGAGGAAAGGGAGCCTCAGAAAGTCACAACTGACTGGAGAACTTCAGTGAAACTCAGTTTTCAAAATGTTGCTAACTTCATGGCTTCTGGGAACAATGTTTGGCAAGTTTATATTGATTTGTGGGGTTGTTTTTTCTTTTTTGGGAGGTGGGGGTGGGGGTTTTAGTGTTGGGTTTTTTTCCTGAAAGGCTAAAATCTGTACAGACATTCTAATGGCAGCTCAAGACCATTAAATCAAGACTCTTTGGCATTTTATTTTTGCTGACTCAAAGGAACAGAAAGGACTGTCATCAG
Organism: Laterallus jamaicensis coturniculus; assembly: GCA_022605575.1. Classification (NCBI taxonomy): domain Eukaryota; kingdom Metazoa; phylum Chordata; class Aves; order Gruiformes; family Rallidae; genus Laterallus; species Laterallus jamaicensis. The sequence goes on from JAKCOX010000008.1 coordinate 2,684,583, forward strand.
GGGGCATGGGGAAGCACAGGCACTGACAAACACCCCATACAGGACTGTGCCTGGCTAGGTGTTCCTATGTCCATCAGCTTCTAGAAGAGCTGTACTGCTGCAGTGACGCGGGGAGACATCTGAGAGCAACAGTCTGACTCAGTGACAAGGAACTCAGATCTAAACTGCTTTGAGAGTATTTCATCATGGTGAAGGTTCTTAGACTTGGCCATTAAGAGCTTTAGGGAAGACAGTGGGTTTAGCACAGCATTACACCAAAGTTACACTTTAGAAACCTTCTGTTTTGCAGGTCTGTTTTTGCCATCCTTTGCTCCAGCACAAAGATAGTATGGCTTGTTTAAATCTGACTTTTCTTTGGTAAGAACTTTGTGGCAGTTCTTACTAAGTAGCAACTAAGTTGCTTACTATGTGTAGTGTCCCGCTGACCCATGGCCTCATTTGGGACTCTCAGATATTTGTTGTTTGCTTTAAATTCAGCTTTCAGAAATGCAGGAAAAAACTGGAAAACATAACTAGCCTAGAGGTTAAAAAAACCCACCTTTGCCAGTCACAAAACATGCAGAGGAATTCTGTTTGGGGATGCGAGGAGGTGAGGAGTCTGGTTTTTCATTTTTTCAATACTGAAAATCTGAAATGAATGCAGTAGAGACAAAGGAAAACAAGTGTGTGTGTGTGTGTGTGTGTGTGTGTGTGTGTGTGTGTGTGTGTGTGTGTGTGAGTGCTTGATGCATTACCCATGGTGCCACCTTTTCAGATACACAAGAACTGAATCTTAAGACCAGGACAGGCTTAGCTTCCCAGCATTAAGCAAGTTTTGTATGTTTGTTTGAGCTCTGGAGAAGGAACTGGCAGGGGTAAAAATAATCATAACTACAGGTCTGTTCCAGAGCATTTGTGCTTAGATCCTGGGACCTTGGTTTGCTTCTCGGTGTTCTATTTTTGGATTATCTTAATGTTTTGTCTTTCAATTAAATGAAATCCCTTTAGCCTGGTGCTAGAAGCTTCTCATTTGTTAGTAAGCTTTCCATAAAGCTATATACCCTCTCTGGCCTGTCATCTGCTCTTATAAAACTTCTTAGTTTATAAAATAATTATCTGATTGTATCCCCACGTGTGGATTTTAGCATCTCCCAATGTTTTACAGAGAGACTTCCAGCTGCTGGACACTCAAACATATACCGCCCTTACTCAGTGGCTGCAAGCTGATGTTTCCACACCTGCCTTGCCAAGACACACGTTATCACTGTGAAATACTGAGGTACCAGGACTGTCAGACCAAAGCAAAATTTACAGATCTCTTTCAACCTCTGCCCACTCCTATCCTGGTAGTGCCTACAAAATAATTATCCGTTTATGTAACAGAGAAATACAGCAGTGAAATCTACTTTGGGCTCTAATATTTATTGAAGCCTTGAGCTGGTCTGCATCCATTTGTCTAGCAAGGGATTTAGTGTGAAGTCAGATATGGGGATGTATTTCACACATGGTCCACGCTGACTTCCCTCTGTAAACAAGGACTTGGGTCTTGCTTAGGTAACCATTTCTTTACCTTCTGAGCATGTATAGGCACTAGCTGACTTTCATATTAATAGCACAGCATGTGTATGTCAATATTGAAATGATCTGAGATCTTCAGAGCGAAAGAGATTTATGCCAAAGATAGCATTATATTTATATAAGCTATAAACATAGATAAAACAGCAGCTGTACTCAAATCACTTTTAGACTTTTGGTAAGGACAGGGAGCTACTGGTGTCCTGGCTATAAAGCTTTCCTTTTACTTTGAAAGATCCAGGGCTTAATAGCTTCTACAGTTTTCATGTGAAATGTAGAATACCACGTAATCGGTAGCTGGCTCAGCTTACCAAGAGCATTGCAAAATAATCTTCAGGGCTTTGTACTCTGACATTCCCTTTCTCTTTCTTTCTTTTTTTTTTTATAGATTTAGTTCTGTGTGATCTTCCATATGTAAAGTGACTTGTGCACCAGTAAACAAGGACTCTGCTAGAAATGAAAAAACGACTTCAAAGCCATTCTCAATGCACATACAGATGCTACCAAACAGAAAGGCTAGATAACAGCTTGCTAGAGGTATGTCTTTATTATAAGTGTTTGAAGGTCTTGCTATATAGAAAATATTTAATGGTTGATCCATTATAGAATTTTTTGTTGTCTGTCTGAGCACTGCTTTCATAATTCACATTACTGTACATGGAAATAATGCCACAAGAAAAAAAACTGTACTAGTTGTAGAACTAATTAGCCTGAATTTTTGCTTAAGCATATTCAGCATAAGATTCAAAAGTGTCTGTCAAACTACCTATCATGAAAATTTCAGCTATAAGCCTAACCTCAAAGTAAGCTGTATACTTTTCAAGGCACTCTTTGAACATGTCTATCTACTAATGTTTGGTACAAAAAGCCTCATTAATAGCTAATCATGTTGTAAGTGTATTAGTATGCATGGCTGAAATGGTCAGCTGTTTGGAAAATTGTTTATTTATACAATTTAAAATGTAATTTACAGCGTTTGTACAATGTGCAGCCTCAGCATGGACTGGACAAATAGTAAGTGTTGCAGAAAGGAAGAATCTCCTTCCCCACTTTGTGGTAGGATTAGGTCCAGCCACTTAGTTCCCACTGCACTTTGTGCGCTAGGGCTCACGTATTCTTTCTAAATAGAAATCACGGAATCACAAAGTGGTTGAGGTGGGAAGGCACCACTGGAGGTCATCTGGTCCAACCCCCCTTCTCACGCAGGGATATCTAGAGACAGTGGCCCGGGAGCATGTCCAGTTGGGTTTACCACAGGCTGAGGTAAACTGGCTCCTTTTTTCTTTAAAGGTCTCTAAGCCAATGGGTATCAGTGAATGAGGCATGAAAATGTGATTGGAGCATAACTGATACATGCTTAAGTTTGAAGAGGATCTGACTCGAGCTCTAAGACATGACCTATCCCAGAGAGTGTTCATGCAGGAATCAATGGCTTTGCCCATACGTCACTGTTAGATGTTTCAATGCTCACTGAAGCAAGGGAGAAAAGATCATTTGAAGAGCAGCTATTTGGAAGAATAGCTCAGTTTCATGACATGAATGGGTGCATCTATGAGAGCGCTGCCATATAATTATATGTATAAATTTAGCTTATTCAGGAAGGAGTCAAGCCTCATAGTCTGTAAGTATAGCTGGGCTGAAGTAGAGGGCTAATGCAGGGAGTGTGTGGCATTATACACAGCTTGTGTTTTCAAAACCTGCATTGCCTGTTTAGAACCAGGTACTGCTGTGGCTGGGTTCTGGTGGAGAAGTGGGGCTGCAGAGGTGACTTCTGCAAGAAGCAGCCAGAAGCTCTCTGCAGGCCCCACAGAGCAAACACCAGCCGGCTCAAGACCGGAATCATTGTTGACCAAGCCCAAGCCCATCAGTCATGGTCACAGCGCCTCTGGGAATCACTTTTAGGAGATAAAAAAATGCTAGCAGCTGCTTTTTGCCACCAGAGAAGGGAGTGAGAAGATGTAAGAAATGGAGAGCAAGATGCCGCTCCAGCCCGTGGAGAAACCCATGGTGGAGCGGGTGTCCCCTCACAGCCCATGGGAAAGGCTGAGACCCCACCTGCAGCCCCAGGAGATGCTCCACACTGGAGCAAGTGGAGACATACAGAAGACTCTGTGATCGGTGTTGGAGCAAGCCTCTGCCAGCACTTGCAGCCCATGGAAAGAGACAGAGACACAGAGTGAGAGAGAGAGATTCATGCTGGAGCAGCAGGTTTGCTGGGGGTAGGTAGGCTTATGATTCTGGGGGGGACCAGGCTGGAGCAGTCTGGGCCACAGAGACTGAGAAACAGTCTATGATTTATGACTGCCTACCATAGCGGTGACCCACCTCGCGGCAGCTGGTGAAGAGCTGAAGCCCTGTGGGAAAGGACTCACGTTGGAGAAGTTCATGGAGGACTGTCTCCTGTGGGTGGGACCCCACGGTGCAGTAGGGGAAAGGTGTGAGGTCAAAATATTTATGGGAATATGATGAAAAAATAGGGGTGTTCTTTTCATGCTCTGCCATGTTATTGTTAGATGGAATACTGTAATATCAAGCTCTAGATACTGACTTATACATCACTTGAAAATAAGACATTTGTGCATAACCACTTTCAAAAAGCTTTTCTCCTTTTTTCATGTGTGATTAGTTTTTGTGAAGTGGTAGATGCCATGTGATGCTATCTCTTAGTAATGGAATCCATGTAGGTGAGCTATATTTACCAGGCTAAATAAAACCCAAAAGTTATGAGACGACCAACCTAATGAGGTTGAACTTCATATGTTAGGTAGCAAAACAGCGTAGGAAGGACAAAGCAGTCTGTAATTCCAATGAGTTGTGGTAGTTCCCAACACATGGCCACAGGAGAGAGGAAAGTGCTATGGCAAATAGCTCCAAGTAGTATTCTTTGAAGGAAGAAGGCAGTGATGAAAGGTCACCTTTTCATATGCCTGTAGCTTGTAGTACAAATTAGGAAACATCTTTTGCTTGAGCTGTAAATCCATTATATAATGGGTCAAGTGAGCAGATGCAGCCAAAACTGATTTTTGAAACAGAGCACTAATGGTAAAGCAACATTTTCTATTTTTGTAAAAGAAAATTAAGGGAAGGGCCTGTGCAAATGGCTGCTTCCTTAAATGTAAATTCTAGACAAAATTCAGTGCAATATCCCATTTCTCACTGCAATATCTCATTTCCAGCTGCAATCATTATGTGCTGTCCACTGATGTTGCAAGGACTGTGGTGTCTGTTTTCTGTTAAAATAACACACCTATATTCGGGAAAAGGCAGATTCTTCTTAGTAACAAATGGCTCTAGCTTTCCTCATGGACAGAAATAGGGTTTTATGTAAGTTTCTAGCTATGAGCTCATCGTATTTATGCTAATTTAAATCCATGGACATCCAGAGAAAGGGAAATGGCATCTCAAAAAAGATGCTATATAATGTGTGATCATTTACCATGTGGCCAACCTTCTTTCTTTAGGAAGGAGTTGCCTCAGCCACTAACAGCCCCTAAACTCTCATCTGTTTTGCTATAAACTCACTGGTCTCCTCAGTCCCTGCTTGGTACAGGATAATGGTTTAGATCTGCGATTAGTTTACAATATTGAAATCATTATTTTATGATAAGCAGGACTAAGATCAGATTATCTGTATTTGCTCATTTGGTCTGCTGAACAGAATAGCCTTTTCATAGCTACTTTTCTTAAAGGAGCTTTACAAATAAATCCTCCAAATTATCAGGATAGAAAGATTAAGTTGCAGTGTCAACACCATATTTATAAAAGCTCAGAAAATGTATTTGAACAACCACGGTAAAACCAGAGTGAAGTATGTCTGAAAGGGAACCAGCAAATAATTTTTTAACACTTCTGGAGCACAAGAATTCAGTAAAAATCATAGAAAGAACAACCTGTAGCTCGTGGTATGGCTACTCTGGTCAAATACTGAAGTGACGAAGTAAACGACTCTACTGATTTCTAAAAATAAATGTATAACACATTGCATTTTTATGGAAGATTTTATTTAAAAATAGACATTACAAATCCAACCTGAACACCTCTGTGAGAAGTTAAACTTGTAGGTACACCAACTTCAGTCTTACAGGCAAGCTGAAGCATTGGCAGTGTTCGGGAGCAGATCGTGGGAAATCTGCGAGCCGGTGGGGCAGAGGCTTTGCTTTGCACAGCTGTGTAAAGACTTGGCCATAATAGCTGGCTGCAGCAGCAATCTCTGTGCTGGAGGAAACATGAGGAGTGCCTGTTCTCCCTCCCCTAGGAAAGATAATACTCGGCAGAGCCTGCAAAGGGAGGAGTGAGTGCTGTGGCCTTGTATTCAATCTCCTCTGGCCTAGAGAAAAGTACACCAAGAGATGCTCACAGAGCGTGCGAAACACACCAGTGACAAGGGTCCCAGGGCGACTGTCCCTGCCCTTGCTACAATTTCCACAGTGCCGCTTCTCTCATGCCCTGCCCAGTGCAGCAGTGGGAGGCCACCATGCTGCCCCCGGGGTTCTGCGAGGCCGTGGCAGGCCGCAGCCTTCAATGCCAACATTTCAATGCCAAAGTCTGCCTTTCTTGCACAGCTTGCAATAGCATTTTAAAATTACTTTGTATGTATATATATATAAAGAAGTAGGATGATGTGTTTTCTGTTGTTCTCTGGTTGGTTTTTTTTTCTTTTCTTTAAAGAAGCCCCTCTGTTTGTAAGGGCACGTAGCAATAGGACGAGGGTTTTAAGCTAGAGCAGGGTAGGTTTAGATTTGACATTAGGAAGAAGTTTTTCACTCTGAGGGTGGTGAGACACTGGCACAGGTTGCCCAAAGAGGTGGTGGAGGCCCCATCCCTGGAGACACTCAAGGTCAGGCTTGAGGGAGCTCTGAGCAACCTGATCTAGTGAAGATGTCCCTGCTTACTGCGGGGGGGAGGGGTGGGGAGGGTGTTGGACTAGATGGCCTTCAAGGGTCCCTTCCAGCCTAACACACTGTCTGATTCTGTGATGCTATACGCAGCAGGAGGAGCAAACCAGCCCGGTGGACAGTGGATGGCAGCGGCGGCTGGGCCGCGGGGGGCCCTGTGACTAGCCGTGCAGGTATAAGCCACCGCGTCTGTCTTCCCCCCTCGTCCCTCCCGCTGGGCTGCGGCTGAAGGCGAGCGAGCCACCGCGGCGGGGGACAGTGCCACCGAGGAGGCCATTTTGCAACTGTTGAGGGAGAGAGAGAGAGAGAGAGGCCGGCGGGCGGGACCCGGCTCCCGCTGCAGGTACGCGCAGCAGCACCTGGCGAAGAAGGGGCGGGAGGGGGGCCGGGTTTGAGGTGTGTCGGGGCTCCTCGCCGGGGTACGCGCTTGCCTCCGGGCAGCAGCCGGTCCTACAGGACGAGGCTCGGCGGGGCCACCCGGCAACCCCTGCCGCTCCCCGGGGAGCCGCGGCCCCCCGCCGCGCAGAGGGCCGCGAGGGCAGGGCAGTGCGCGGCCGGCAGGGGGCGCTGTCCGCCCGGGCCCGACGCGCGGGGCAGCGGGTGCCGGAAAGGGTTAAAGGAGCGGTCGGCGGAGCCTGGCTGCCCCTGCCGGGAGGCTGGGAAAGGGTACGCGGGGAGGGGGGCAGCAATTAAAGAATAAAACCCGACAGGCGGCCGGGGCCGCGGAGCGCTCCCGCCTCTCCTTCCCGCCCGCGGGGACAGCGCGGGGCGCGGAGGCCGAGGCGCAGCGGCGGGACGACAATGCAGCAGGCGGAGAAAGCAGGAGGGGCAGCGCGCGGCAACATGGAGGGAGGCGCGGAGCGGGCCAGCCCCTGATGCGGCGCTTTCTCCTCCTCCTCCTCCGGGCAGCGGCTCCGGCGGCGATTCCCTCCCTGGCGGTGGCTGGCGGCGGCGGGTGGAAATGAGCAGGTCGGCGGCGCTTCTCCTCTGCCTGCTGGGCTGCAACGTGTGGAAGGCGGTGACCAAAACCTTAGGGGCGCCCGAGGCGGCTCAAGGTCGGTTGCGGGAAGGGCGGCGGGACCGGCCCGCTTTATGCGGCGGCCCCCGGGGCGGAGGGAGGTTGCATTGTGCGGGCGGCGGCAAACTTGGGGAGGCCGGGCCGGGGGTTTTGCGGCGCGGGGGGGCCGCGATGCGAGACCTCTCCCTGCTCCCATCGCCCGCTGGCTGCGGGGCGCAGCGGGGGCGCCGCCCGCCGCAGGCCCCCTTCCCCGGCGGGCCCCGGCTGGCGAAGGCAGCCCCGCGGTGGAGGCGGCTGCAACCCCCGCGGCTGGGGAGCTTTTGTTAACGGAGGGGGCAGGGGCTGCCGCTGGCCTCATTGTGCTGCCCCCTCCCTCCCTCCCTCAGCGCCACCGGAGCTGTTGCATTGCGTCCTTCTCCCGTTCTCCCCCTCCCCGCCGTGCCCGCTGCAGGGCCCGACGCGGCGGTGGGCTGAGGGGCACCGGCGCCCGTAGGCCCAGCTCCCGGCCGTGCGTGACCGCCGGGCTGCGGGTTCGCCCCCCGGGCTGGGGCCACTGCTCGGCCCGCAGCTCCGGGACGTTTCCGGGCCTCGGCCGGGCCTTTTGTTCGGCGCGGTGGGCTGCCCGCCGCTCGGGCGGGGGCCTGTCACGGCGGCCGCTGCGCCCCTCGGCAGCTGGGGAGGGACACTTTCCCGGCCAGGCAGGGTCGTGCTCCCTCTCACTGGCGCAGGCGGGAGCAGAAGCTGCAGCGGGGCGATCAATGCAAGAGCCCCCCGGGAGTGCACGGCGGCTTCACCGGCGCCTGGGGCTGCTCCTGGCTCGGGACAGGGCCCTGTCGTGGGCTGATGTGCCCTCATCCTCACAGGGGCCGTGGTGAGGGGCTCCTCGTCGGCGAGGTGCACCAGCCCTCCAGCCCCTTGCCACATGTAAACCCCATCGGTTCCCTTGGGTCCCCCTTGCTCCCGGCCTCGCGTTTGGTAGCAGGAGGGCTACCCCTCCATCGGCCTCTTCCTGACAGGCTCTGACAGGGATCCCACAGCAGCATCGCACCCACCGAGACCACAGCTATGTTAGGAAGCAGAAAACTTGTCTACCTGAGGGTATGAAATGCACTAGGAGGAAATGCATCCTCCCCATGGTCAGTGTTAGCCTTGTGCCATGTCTGGTGAAGTGGCTAAACGTGATCGTGTACTGGCTTAGCCATTGTGGCAATGGTTGGCAGTACCCTTCCCTGCGGTGGGGTGGAAGATACCACACAAACAGCACACGTCTCGCATGTCAGTAAGAATCATTAAGTGATGCTTGCCTCAAGAAGGACAATGTTAAAAGTAGCCTTTTTGAACTGTCTTTTGTGATTGTATTTGCAGTATACTAAGTAAGATCTAGGTGGGCCTGTGCTCTCATACGCAGTATTCAAAGAATATTGGTGTCTTGTCACAAAAGCTACCATGCTTGTCAATCTGACATAAAATGTAATGTCAGATTCTGCTTTTTTTTTTTTAAGGACAAAACAATAGTGATTCTGGAGTAAGAGGTACTAAATTGTAATTCAGAAACCACCAAACTTGGGACTGTTCTGAGTTTATCATTAAGTGTGTTCATCCTTGAAGCCAGCACTTAAGATACTGAGATAATATCCAAACCTGTTGTCATTTCTGTATCTTATGGAAAGTCTTTCATACCTGTGATCAAAGTGGCAAGGTATTAGCAGAATTAGTGCCTTTCAACTGCCCTGTTGATCTCATCTTCTATTGTTGAGTTCAGTTCATGGCATGTGTAAAGACCTGGGTCTATAGCGGCTACATCCACATCAAGCCTGATAGCTGATTATTTAAGCAACAGCACCTATGTCAGTGAGTTGAGAACATTTCTATCTCAATAGAATGGTCTAATTTTATCTTCTGTGTAAAAAATCTGAGTTTTTGTAATAGCATCATTTTCCAAAGTCTCTTTGGGCATTTACATTGACATGTGAGTATTATTGAATGTCTATTTGATGCCAGCTTATAGCCTTGAATAAGTTCTTAATTATCGGGTGTGAACTTCTTCTGAGGAAAGGATTTTTAGTATCAGGCAGGTTCCTTGTTTGTATACTGAGCACAGTAAGTGCTCATGGTTGTAAAACGTAAACCAACTGTTTTTCCCCTCCTGCCCTTTTAGCACGGTGGTGATAGGTGTAATGACAGGTGAAGAGCCACTGCCAAAGTTCAGGGATGTTTACAGATGCCTGACCAGCCCTCCTGGGTGGGAAGAGACTAGTGAAAACCTAAGGGATTGGAATGAAAGTGGAGGTGAAGAAGCCAGAGGATGCCATTGGAGAGTAACTGCTTCAGCTGCAATATTTGTTACTGGACAGGTTACAAGAGATGAGGGCAGAGAAAGAGCCCTCCTCTTGGTGGGTCAGATTGGATGAGACTCAGTTAAGATGTCCCCTGCCTCTGTTAACAGACCAAATAAATAGGTCTTGGATTTTGAGCTATTTTAAAGGTGGGATTTGCAGTCAGTGTTCTTGTTAAGGAAGGGATGAGAAGTGATGCTTTGCATTGAGCATTTCTCCCTTTTGCTTTTCTCAGCCATATGTTCAGACAGTCCCAGCTTGAAACTCTGCTTGGCCGGCCTGATTACGTAATTCGTGAATATGGAAAGTACTGGTAATTAAGCTCTGCATTTAGCACTCTATTTAGAAAACTGGCTGGCTTTAGTACTTGTTACCTTATTTGATTCATTATGCAGATCTGTCAGGGCCTCTGAAGGTCACAGAGGTACCCTCCTAAGTTTCAGTAACTTTCTTTAATATGATAAAATCCACACAGATGAGTTGTTAATTTCTGTTAGTGTTGATGCTTAGACCCCCAGCCGTGAGACTGTGTTGTGTTGTGGTTTAACTGGGCAGACAGCTGAGTGCCAGATAGCTGTTTGCTCACTCCTCTCCCCTGACCAGTGGGATGAGGATAAAAAGTAAAATTTGTGGGTGGAGATAAAAGCAGTTTAATAGGACAGAAAAGGAAGAGAAATAATTAAATATACAAAGCAGGTGAAACACAACGCAGTTGCTTACCACCCACTGAGTACTGGCAAGCCTGTCCCCAAGCAGGGATACCCTGTCTAGCTGACTCCCTGCAGTTACATGCAGAGCATGATGTCATATAGTATGGAATATCCCTGTGGTCATTTGGGGTCAGCTGTCCCATCTGTGTCCCCTCCCAACTCCTTGTGCACCCCCCATGTTCTTGCTGTCAGGGCATGAGAAGCTGAAAAGTCCTTGACTCAGTGTAAGCATGGAAAACATCAGTGCATTATCAACATTCTCATAATCCTAAATGCAAACCACAGCACCATACTAGGTATTAGGAAGAAGAGAACTCTATCCCAGCCAAAACCAGGGTAGGTTGTTCAAAGTCCATGAAGATATGCTTTAGGATTGGCAATTCTCCCAAATACTTAAGCTATGGGTTTGAGTTTTTTGTGTTGTTTGTGTGGGTTGTTGGGATTTTTTAAATTGTTCTATCAGGTGTTTCAGAACATAAATTGGTTTGAATACTGCAATGAATGTGTGGCAATTTTAGTTATATCAGAATGCCCAAACTGACCCTTAAACCGCATTCCTCTTGGGAACTGGCGATTTGACTGAGCACAGACAAAACAGAGTTTTCTTCATATGAACAGGTCCCTTTTAAATTTAAGGAACCTTGGCAAATGGGAATTTAAGAGTGATATGAAGAGGTAATGTTAACCCAGGGACAATGTAAGAGAAGTCGGTGTAATTTGAGAAGGGGTTAAATTTCTGTGTCCCCTTTGCTTTGCAGTAGAAGAGGAAGATGATTCATTTGTAGATGCTCGGGGATGCTCTTTTAAGAGAAATCCCAGAGTGTTGTGGTGCAGTGCAGAAGTACCGGTATGACACTGCTGCAGGGGGGGTTAATTCGCCTCTTCATTGGCCTTCATATTTCATCGGTTCTTCAAAATGAAGTTACGAATACTGAAACAGCATCTGAGTAATAAACAGCACCCAGGTCAAGGGCTAGGCTGCTAGTCTATGAGAACAGATAGGATATGCCACCTTCACAGTCCCAGGATGACATCAGGCAGATACTTTTTTCCCAGTATGAAGGCGAATAAAAGTTCAGCTGGTGCTGCTTAGTCAGAATCCGCAGTATCGTCTCCTTCTGTGTGCACAGAGCACTGGAGGGTTGAGTTGGTGCTTGAATGCTGCTGTTAGAAATTGCCTGCCTGCCTGCAAACAGCCATTATATTACTTGATGTTGTGAAAGCTAATTTCACCACCATTTCAGCTGGACGTTTTGTAAAGGCTTCTTGTCTGGACAGCACGGTAACAGCTGTGAGGAAACCCACAAGTTCAGTGCTTTTTAATATTTTTTTTTTTAAGCCCATTATCCCAAGCTCACAGTTTCAGCCATGATGATAAAGTTTAGAGGATGGAGAAATGAAGTCTTTCTCATCTTGCACTGCTGTACTACCTCTTCTCAATCAGCTGGAAATTGCTAATCACCTTCAAATGCAAACATTTATTTCATTGAGACCACAAATGGACACATAAGAAGCTAAATTGCTCTGAAGCAGTACCAAGGATGTTGTTTCGTTTTATTAGAGGAGCAAATTGTTTACTTAGTACTAGATAGCATTGTGAATTCTTAATGAGGGTGAGGTAGTGTGTGGGTTTGTGAGTTATCAGATCCAGGTAAGCACAGGAGTTTGGTTTTTTTTCATGTTTACCTTGAGTTACTAATGCCTGAGAATGCCTAGTAACTGATTCCTGAGTCACGTGAACAAGTTGCCTAGGTGAGCCGAGGGTTTGAAGCTGCAGTCTTTTTCTGCTAAACATTTGTGTTCACCCTTCTGACTTGTAATACCTTGGAATAAGTGATTTAATTTAACTTAAATAATGTGTGTGTACACTTGGCAAGTGACAACAAATTCGTGTGCTGGCTTTCCCTGTGGTCATTTGTCCTTGTGTCTTGATGCTGTTAATTGCTGTTTGTTACCTAACCCAAAGGTTAAAGCAGCGTTCTCCCCCTCCCTCTTGTCTCTTTTTCTTGTTTTGTTTTCTTTTTTTCCCCTTTAAGCCTGGCACTGACGCCTCTTACTGCTTGAGGCTGGAACATGGCTCATGAAATTTTGAGGGCTGGCTGCTTTCAGTGCCAACTTCTGGCCAAGTGAATGGTTTCAAATAGCAGTCACCTCTCTACAGGAGAGGTTTCTGGTAGCAATGAAATGCAGTTTTACCATGTGCTTCTTAATTGAACAGAAACCTGGGTGCATGTATTTGTGTGCTGGGGAGGAAAAGGGATTGTGCTTTTAGATTTGTTGGAAAGCTTATAAATAAATCTCCAGTGGTTTTGGTGCATACAGGAGCAGAAATGTCACACTGCCTCCTGTCAGTATGAACTTTAAATTAGTTTTATGCTCATCTTCTGTGGGCAATGACTAGCACAGTCTTGGTGGGTGAAGAAAACTTAGTGGAAAATGCATGGCAAGGAAACTTGATGCATAGGTTGTGTCAGTATATGTATGCACAGTACCTGGCAGCTTGGTGGTTTGGCTTTAATGGCCCTGCATGAAGTTTGGCTGTTGGATAGCAGTATGCTTGGGAATGATGCTTCTTTTCTACATGGCTCAAGTTACTGTGGTACATTTGATCAATGCAATTGTGTCGTGTACCCTGTGCGTATAATTTAGGGAGTTTGTAACTTTTCCAGTCAGCCAAAGGCAAACTAAATAATCTCTCCAAAATACCTGCACCGTGAAATCAGTGTGCACTTCCAGTGTTTGTTACTCAATACACTGATTACCTAACACAAGCTGCATTTTTCTGTAGGATTAATTTTCCCTTTGCTCCAGTATGTATCATTTCTCTCAGAAGTTTCCTTTATTCATATCTAAAGGCAGAAGTGCACTGTTGGTATTCTGCTAGCCCCAGTGGCTTTACCATTTACCTGTCAGGGAGCACAAATAAGGGATTCAAGAAGTCTGCATAAATGGTTGTATTTCACAGGATAAAAGAACTTAATGTTAATTACAGTACATGCTAATAATATACACTAAAGCATTTAGTTTTGGGAAATACCAGGGAGACCTGAGTGCTGCTTTTTTTTTTATTTTTTTTCCCTTCAGAAATTCCAGAAACGTTTTTTCTGTAAGCTGGTTTACATTAAGTTTTCAGTTCATTGTAGAATGTTTTGGGTTGGAAGGGACCTCAAAGATCAACCAGTTCCAATGCCCTGCCATGGGCAGGGACACCCTCTACTAGCCCAGGCTGCCCAAGGACCCATCCAACCTGTCCTTGAACACTGCCAAGGAGGGGACAGCCACAGCTTCTCTGGACCACATGTTCCTATGTCTCACTGCCCTCACAGAGAGGAATTTCTTAGTATCTAATCTAAATCTACCCTCCTTCAGGTGAAGGCCACTACCCCTTGTCCTGTCACTTCATGTCCTTGTAAAGATTCCCTCTCCAGCTTTCCTGTAGGGCCCTTTAGGTACTGGAAGTCTGCTGTAAGGTCTTCCTGGAGCCTTCCCTTCTCCACGCTGAACAAGCCCATCTCTTTCAGCCTGTCCTCATAGGAGAGGTGCTCCAGCCCTCTGATCATCTTTGTGGCCTCCTCTGGACTCACTCCAGCGTGTCTGTCTTCTACTGGCGATCCCAGAGCTGGATGCTGTACTGCAGGTGGGGTCTCACAAGAGCAGGGTAGAGGGCAGAATAACCTCCTTAAGCATGTTGGTTGCACTTTTTGTGATGCAGCCCAAGACATGGTTGGCTTAATGTAATACCTGACTTTTGCATGGCTAGTATGCATTAGGCACATGCTTTTTACAAACACCATCTTTAATTATATTGTAAACTGGGAATATATTGGTTCATATAGAGCCATAAGAATGTGTGAACATACTGTAATTTTTTGGGTTTAGTAAGTGCATTGGATCTTCCACTTTAAAATATTAGGACAATCCCATTTGTCATGATGGAGAGGCTGAGTCCTTTAAAGTAGTAGTAAAGTATGTTTCATCATGGAGCTGCATCTTAATTTCATGTAAAATTCCAATGTTCTGGTGTAGATAGACCCATGTTACACTTTTGCCAGCTTGAGATAACCTGAAGGAAAAACTCAGTTATGTACAATAGAGTCTGTATATTTGGCTCCCTCAGCAGCTACTTGGGGGATTTGGTATTTAAACAGAACTGCAGTGGATATAAAGTATGTTTTGAACAGAAGCAGTCTCTGCAGGGAGGGCACAAAACTGAAGCTGTCTTCTAATTGTTCCTACTCTTAGCTGTTGCAGTTCTGTGAGCTGTCACTGCCTGAGCCATACTGTGCAGACCTACTAGGGAGTGAAATCCTGTCTTTATCCCCTATCTGTATGCCTTGTACCCCAGGGGATGATGCCTCCCTGTCACTGTGAGTAGGAACCTGCACCGTGGAAAACTCTTCGGCTGCTGTAATGGATGTTTTTCAGATGGAGAGGCAAGAGTGCGTAACAGGACCTCACCTAAGTCTTGCTGGACTTGGGGTGACTCTTGCAGGGATCACCCTCAGCTTCTCTGCCTTGTGGGAATCAGGCTCTGAGGCAACAGAGACAACTGTGGTTAGCAGGGAGGAAGTGGATCATGGGAGGGGGGAGCCAAGGGGAAGGAAATAGAAGCATCCTTTTGGCTTGGGGACTATAAAGGAGCTGAATCCAGTAAGATGTAAAATGCTTCCAGTCATTTTAAGTTCTAGCTGCAAAAATGCACTCACTACTAAACTAAAAAAAAAAGCAAACAAAAACCCAAACCACCAAAACTAAAAAAAACCCCAAACGAGTGTACTGTATGGTAGGTGTGAATAATACAGTAGTAGTGTTTAACAGTCAAAGGGTGCTTACCTTGAAAGTCAGTAGATGCTGAGATAGAGGCATAAGGTACTCCTGCTTTGTTAAAGAAAACAGAGGCCTTTCCTCTTCATGCAATGATTAACACAGGTGATAGCAGTGTTGGCAGCTCCCTCTTTTTTTCATCCCACCTTTGTGGTTGTCATTACTGAATAAAGGGTGTCTTTCATCCTTTATAAGTAATGGTGTCTACTTATACAGCAAGTATTTATCAAAGATGTGAGACTTGCTAGATAATAAAGCAGCAGTGGATTAAGGTAAATGTTGTATTTGGACTGCTGCTGGTAGGAAATTAATGTATTGGCAGTTTTCTCTAGAACTCTTGCTCTACTGTGAACAGTTGTGCAAAGTGAAAGGTTAAGATCCAGACTGAGAGATGAAGACGTTTGTACTTGATAGGTGAAGGCAAGGCCTCTCATGCGAGGGATATGGAGTTGTCATCCAGGGTAGGAGACATCTCCCTAACTCAAGAGGTCTACATCTCAGCTAGTCATCCGTGGTACTCTTACAGATGTGAAGATCTGATCTTCTCAGCCAATGGAGCCGAGTCTCATTCCTGTCACCTGGAGTAAATGCATTTGGTCAGATGAATTGTGCTGTGTGGATCTCCACTGATCAGTGTGGCAGCCTGGACAGTGATCTTTGTATTTCCATTTTTTCAGCTGAATCCTTCCTCAGATGCTGTAACTGCAAGTTTCATCAGCACCTCTGGCTTTGCCTTAGAGCTGCTGGATATATACAATCTAATAAGTTATGTGGAAGAGCACATGCTCTTGGATTACCTGCCTGGGTTGCCGTGCATTTCTCAAGACTTGAGTTATTGTCTGTTTGTGTTTCTAAACCATTTGTCTTTGTAGTATTATGCTTATGAGCCTAAGTGTTTCACTCCTAAGAGTAAATAAACAAAAAGAAAGGCTTAGGAACAAGTAAGGAGGCTTGCAGAGTTGTTTGGGCTTGTCTCTGTGTGTGTTTCTTGTTTTTAATTAGCTTTGCATTCCCAAGAATTGATTTATTCTGGATTAAGCTGCATTGTTATTCTCACCTTCGTCTGTTTTCTCTTACTGGCATTTGTGTAGCAGTGTAGTAAACCAGGTCAAGGAAGTTATCCAACTGAAAATTCCTGCATGCACCAGTTCAGTCTTCACCTGGATCAATTCCCAAGCTGGACTCATTGTGAATTGCACAAATGCTGGTGCAGGGGAAAGGGCTGAGGGGGACTGATAAGGGGAAACCCAGGCTTCGTGGAAGCAGTGCCAGTCGATACAGATCTACAAACAATTTAATCCTGCAACATAAGATGTAGGGTACAACATTTAGCAAGTTAAAATGTGATAGCACCCCATTGCTCAAAGGAAAAGCACCAAGAATTTCTTGAAAACTAATTTGTCTACAGTACATGAAAAAACTATGTTGAGCAGTGAATGCTGCTAGGTGCAAACCTAGGTACTGGCAGGTGCTCTGAGGGGCTTTTAGTTGTGACAGTCTCTGTCTCCATCAGGAGATAGTTTGTACCCAGCAGGGTAGTTTGAGTTGAGCTTCATCCTCAGTTTCAGCTCAAGTGAACTGTGAGATGTGCCCATGCATGTGTCTCCCAGTTGTGGAGTAATGGTACCCGAGTCATTTTTCTCTGCTCTCTGGATGTCCCCAGCCAGTTGAGAGGAAATTACACACTTTGGCCTGTTCAAACACCAAAAAAATGTAGAAGGAGGTACTGGGTACTTAGCATAACATTCTGGTATGGTCACTGCTGTCAGCAGGCCATGAGTGTAAGATTGAGATTGAGCGTAATTAAGGCATGACGCCTGGTGGTGTCTGGTCACTCCTCTCTGAACTGTCAGCCAGAGCAATTCCCACTTCCCTCCAGATAATTGTCTTGCTTTCCTTAGTTACTGTGCTTCTTATCTCTCAGCAGACACCCTTATCTTGCAGACATCAGTGTAGAAGTTTTCACTCCTTATCCTGCCCTTCCTGCTTCCCTCCCTGTGTTGGCCCTCACAGATGATGAAAGGCTTGGAGTGCTTCTGCTGCAGACCTGCAGGAGTATCTGCTGGGGAGTGTTCATTGCTCTTTCTTTTTTCTGTTGGGTAAGCATTCCTAGAGAAATAAATGGGTCCAGGAGCTCTGGAGACAGAACTGGTGGTCTGCAGGGGGTGAGGCAGATGAGGGTAGGAACACGCCACTGGGCAGCAGGGTGATTAGACTTGTCCAGGCATTGCGTTGTGCTTGCAGAATGCATGGCATCACTTTAAGGTGGGAGCAACAGTTGTTCCCTCTGCTTCTGTTCGAATCATGCTCCTGGCAAGTTCTGAAACCTGCTGAGTAGCATGCTGACCTGGACAAATATTACAGTAGCTAAAAAAGCTACTTGTAGTAATAATGTTGACAGACACAGTGAAGCACAGCAATATACTTGTTCTTTTTGCTTCACTGCTGGTACTCCCAAGTATTCTTGCAACTCAGCTTATTTCAGTGTGTGCGGTCGAGGTCCTGGCAAATAAGTTGAAGCCAGTCTGTGGGCTCATGTTGATTTACAGAAGCCAGGAACATAGACGTTGGAAATGAGCTACATTCTTGTGTTTTGCAGAATGTCTCTGTGTGGGGACTGTTAGTATTTTCCCTACTATTAAAACTTTAATATGAAGAAGCTAGTTGTCTTCAAAAGTTTCCTTTGTTCTTACAGGGTAGCTATTTCCTTCTTTAGTATACTGATGGTTAAAACTTTCTAGAGGGAGCTATGGCATTAAACTCACTTGATGTAAATATTGTTCTGTGAAGATTAAAATTGCACTTGCTTTGAGCAGCCTGAAGCTGTAGGAGCTGGGATGAATTTCAAGTTTACTTATTGCTGTGAGCTATTGAATTATAACTGTATCAGGCTTGGGAGTATTAAACTAGTAAAATACTTAAAAAATCAGTTGTGGGAGGAAGAGAACCTAATGTACTAAAATGCTCGTTGAAAGCTATTAGTTTTTCCAGACACTTGATTAGATAAGGACTTCATCTTTAGATCAGATATGAATAGCTGTCTGTTCTATGAAGCTTAACCTGAGCAAAAACTACTTGGCATTCTTTAGCTGGAGATCTTGTTTTAGTTAGTAATTTTACCTGTATGTAGTTAATCTTTCAGTAACATTCTCTTTTTTTTCTTTTTTTAAAGCATGGTTTAATTGGTGTCGAAGGAGCTGAGTGAGCTTTCTCTGCAGATGTTGCCATTGGAAAGGGGACAGAAGCAGTGTCATGCCATAAGCTAACTTGCTGCACAGAAAAAAATCCCTGGGTTTTGAGCAGTGAGGGGATAGGTAGTTTGTGGTGCTGTCCTAGAAGGGTATTGGCTCTTCCCATGTGGAAAGCAATGGCACATTCACGTGCTTTTAAGTGAATACTCCCTACTGTCATAAATCCTTCTGAGGTGAAGGAAAAATCGAAGAATGCATATAAGCTCTCAAGATCAAACTCTAAGTAAGTGATAGCCGTAGAGATTCCTTCAGAGCGGTAGAGAATCCTTGTTTGCCACGGATGATCATAAGCAAAGATGCTTTTAAATAGATGATGCATTCAACTACTGAATTTTGCATCAGTTAGCTGCTCAAAATGATCAAGTGTCATCTGCCCTTACTCCTACCATAGTTGCGTGATGCAGAATATGAAGGCTTGAATTCTTCTGGCCAAACTCTCTGATGTTTTTTCAGGTACTATTTAATCTGTGTTTGTGCCTTACAAAACTCTGGTGATTTTGGCATTCCCAAGAAGGTATATATTGAATTGGAGGAAGTGCAAGTGCACAGCAGTGTTTCCTAATCATGAGGCTGATGTGGGGCAGAAATTTCATTGCCTTGCTGTTATTTTATGCCATTCTGGCTACTGCTATGCAGATTAACAGCTGGTAAGAATATACTCTAAATGGTGGGTTAGGAAAGAGTTTTGATACATTGCTGTTCTGGCTGTGAACAAATAGTATCTGACAGTGTCAGGTTACAGGGCCGGTCAGTGCTTACTTTCTGGTGTGTCTTTGTGCAGCCTGAATTACTCCAAATCTTGTTAAAATTTTTGAAGAGTTTTTACCAACCCAAAGGCTCTGAAGGAGCTTCATCATGTTTGCCAAAACTCTTGCTGAGTTGCATCTCAAGTTATTCTTACAGCATTTTGAGTGCACGGTAAAAGTTAGTATTAATAAAAGGGTACATCTGCCTTGGAGAAGAAGCACTTCATAGAATCATCAAGGTTGGAAAAGACCTTCTGGATCATCAAGTCCAACAGTTAACCACTTACTGCTTACTCCATTCACAGGATGAGAAAGGTGCAGAAGAGGTGGTCAGGAGTAGAGAGAAGGTTCAGTGACCAAGATGGCACACTGACTGGGTTGGGGCTGGGAAGTAAGCCATTGCTGTGTTAGAGTTGGGTCTTAATGCCACTTTTACTATAGTGATTGGGAAGATTTTAACTAATTTACTGATATTTAGTCATGGCAGTTTCTTCTTGGACCTTGTGAAGTAATATTTGGCTTTAGTCACTCTTTTCTTGTCATTCTATGCTGTTCTTTGTTGCACTTGCCTGAGTGCTAAGGGTGGAGCGAGGGAGTTGTTTGGCAGTGAGCAGTGCAGTGCTGGGTTGGCAGTCTGGGCTTGCTTTCAGGCTCCTGGGCAGGCAGACAGCCCTCACCTGCTGTGGTCATGTTCGAAGATAGGTTTTTTCTTTGTCAGTACCTACCCACTTGTCCCCAAAAGGCATGGCAAGCTTGGTTTTGGAATTAAAGTGAGAGAGAGAGGAAAAAAAAACCATGAAGGTGACAGGATGGCACATTAAAATTCCTGTATAGGAAAGGAAGTTTGAATGGGTTCCAGCTACAAGTACTAAGAAGCTTTTTCCTTGTGCTCCTCCCCTTCCTTTCCCTGTTGAGTTTGGCTTAATTTTTAATTTTATTTCTGTCTACCAGAAGACAGCCTTCATTTTCAAATGTCCTCATGTAAACAAATCAGTATGTCCTACATACTTGCAAACTTGATGTTGCTGGTAACATCAGAATCTCATTTCACATTCTTCAGCAGCAAAAAGATAAAATGCCTCAAATCCAGGGTGCTGCTGGTAAGTCAGAACTTGTCTATAGTTACAGTGCAGAAAGTACCATAGGGTGCAATTGTTTGATTTCAGAGAGAGAGGCAACACAACACATACACATGTTGATTTGGGGGGAGTTTGCTGCTAACTGACTCAACTTGTAAATAACATTCTCTGTGCACCCAGTATAATACTTGGTTTAGATTTTTTTAAATGTTAAACCCAGACTGCTACCTATGATTTTGAGGTAGCTGTGTATTGCACTCACAGGCCTCTTTGCCTGAGGGGGGAATAAAAATATTCTATGTGTTGTATCACATTAAACTGAACAGGGGAGAAGAAAAGAGTATGTCCATTGATCCCTTTCCTTGTCATAAGTTGTTCAAGTACTAGGAAGATTGGTCCTTTTAGGGGTTTTTTTAATGCCTGGTGATGCAGAGGACAAATCCAAATAACTAGGTATATTGATGCTGGTGTTATCCTCACCCCTTTATCTCATTTTCTGTTCATTACCAGGTTTCTGAGACAAAAATGGTCAGTATGATTAGTTTTCCTGAATGACTCTGAACAACTATGAAATTGGTGTTTGCTGGAGTCCTGCCTTCTTACTCCTGCTGGAAAACTAGCAGGGGATGGATACAGCTGTGGCTCGAACGCCGAGGTGTCCGAGCACACATGTGCAGACGTGCACACATGCTTGTTGTGCAAGGCCATATGGTATGAATCAAAGCTTACCTCACAGTAGGAAAACTGTAATGCATTTTCCACCATTTTCAGTTTTGTGCTCATGGCATGATATGCTGTACTTTGAATAACTTACAGCAATTGTCCTTTGTAAATGGCTATTATACTATGGAATTAATGTGTTATCCAGGATACTTGGCTTCAGGTTTGTCCTTGGATTGCTGTGGCTATTTCAATAACACCAGAAGTTGCTCGGTTTTCTTTCTGCTCCCTTGCTTTGTTCAAAGCAGCTTTGGCTTGCAAATGTGTACAGATGTGTTTGTTCTTTCTTGTCCATGGCAATAGATTTGAAATAAACGTTGCTAGCAGATCGAAGACATGTGAATTAATCGAGTCTGTGTGTGTGTACTGCCTTGTTCAGGATTTTTTTAAGCAGTCTGTTGAGGCCTCTTACTAAGCATCATTGGCTTTGCGTCTTTTTTTCCTGCAGTTTTCATGGTATTTGTATACTGTTATCAGGAGTTCTTACAGATTTCCAACTCTCTCAGAAAAAGTGGATTGTAATATTAGACTTTTAAATTTTTTATGTAAACCTGTATTGCTTAGAAACTTTCTCTTGTTTCTGTAGCTCAAGACAGTTCAGCCTTTAGTGTGTGATGGTGCTTTTGATACTACTAAAATTACCCTTTCCAAAAACACCAATATGCTTAGCATTAAAACAGAAAGCTGACCTACATTGTATCTTTTTAATCTACATTAATTAGGATTCCAGAGGTAGTCAAGATACATTTGATTCAGCATCTGGTCAGTTTTTAAGGGTGTTTTCCCAGGACTAGTGAATTCTGTGTATTTATATTTCTGTTTCCCAGCACTTTCTAGCACAGTGGTGCTCTGTGCTAGAGCTCATGTGATTCTGTGTTGATGCTTTGTGACCAACAAAAAAAAAAAATCATACTTCTGAGATTATATTACCCTGATGAAAGGTAAGACCTTCAGTTAAGTCCACAATACTTTGTAACAAGAGAATGAAAATTTTGTGGTTATTCTTCATACACGTAACTAATGTCTTCTCATCCAAGTTACATTAGTGAAAACCAATGCTGATAGTTTCTTCTTTTTTGGTAGCGGTTGTAGGTCCTTGGTTTCTAACTACTCTTGTACTCTTGGTGTACCTCTTTGGAACTGATCCACTGTTGTTTTTCTTTATCAGAAATATAAAGTATCAAATAAAATTATGCTTATTTAGGTAACATACTTTCCTGCAGCTTGTAAGCAGTCTAATCCATGTCTGTAGAATATGTTTTGTGGCTGAATCTTGTCACTAGTGTCATTTTGGCAAGAGAACTTACGTTGCCAGCACTGTGGTACAGAAATTGCCCTTAGTGGAGTGGCCACTAACTTCACACAGTCATGACCACCTTGGCTTTCAGAGGAGGTGAATGTGTCCTCCTCAGCATGCTCCTATGCCTCCCTTAGGGCGAGGACCACACTTGGGCCAAAATATGGAGG
This sequence comes from Laterallus jamaicensis coturniculus, assembly GCA_022605575.1. Taxonomy (NCBI): domain Eukaryota; kingdom Metazoa; phylum Chordata; class Aves; order Gruiformes; family Rallidae; genus Laterallus; species Laterallus jamaicensis. Next base: position 2,707,183 of record JAKCOX010000008.1, read on the forward strand.
AGGAGTTGAGTTACCTCAACCCCCTGATGAGCTGAAGTAAGACTTTTGTAATTGTTTCCTGATTCGTATTTCTGGAGGCATTTTATGCTTTGTCAGGTTCACTTCAGCTTACCTCTGACCAATGTTCCCAACTGTGCATTATAAAAGTGGCATTACCTGAGTGTTTACTCATGAGTTAGTTCTCTTTGAACAACTTGGCAGTGTTTCAACCTGGCCTTCCAGTTGCTTTGAAATACAGCTGCATTTCAGCTTCTGAAATACTGTCATCCATGTGTCTTGTTCTTTTTCCAGACTCTTAATCCTCACCAGAAGTGATTGAGAAAGATTTGGTTGCTCAGTGGTTCCTGGAGAGAGATCCTGGATGTGTAGGTGGAATAAGGCATTTTGCTGGCCTGTGTTACTGAGCAGGGATGCTCATGGATGGGGCTGTAGCTGGAATACTGTGTCTCTGCGTGTTTTTCCTACCTGGTGGAAGCTTGGTTAGTTTGAGAGCCATGGCAGTATTGCATGGCTTCTAACTGCTGTGGTGTTGGTCAGTCTGTTGTGTTCTTTAGGACATGTTGCACCCAGACTTAGCAGGTCTGTTGCGTTGGCTTTCTGCCAGCCGAGGATCCTAAGCGGCAGCTTCTGCAGCGTGGGCTGGTGTGGCAGAACACAGAGCAGCGAGCAGGCTGTGCTCCTGTTCTTCACACTCATCCCAGCCCCGCTGCCTCTCTTTGAGTAACTCTGTGTCCAGATCATATGCATCTGTACAATAATTAAAATAGGATGATTCTTATGAATGTTTTGTGAGCTCATTGGGGGAAATGAAGAAGCAAAATCATCTTATTGGCCTTCATTCAGTAGAACTGTGACTGCTGTGCAGTTGTCTTTGCCTTGCTGCCTGAACTTGGAACAAATGTCTCATTGTTTTGTTTTCAGTACTCACAGGGATAGGCAGATGCTGGGCTTGCACTGCCTATCCCTGCAGTAGCTTCTTGCTAGGCTATTCTGTACCTCTAAATAGCAGTAGTGCATCATGAGGGACCCACCGTCTGGCTGAGGTTCTGCTGGGCTCTAACCTGTTGAGTTGTTCCTTTTTTTTTTTTTTCTTCTTTCCCTTTTTCCATTGCTGGGAAGCTGAATAGCAGAAGTTCTGCTTTGTGACCCATTCAAATACTGAAAGCTGTGCCATAGAGAAAGGCAAGTAATGTGGAAACAGAGGGAAAAAGAAAAGTTCATAGAAAATGGGAGTAATTGGAACAATTAAAGTGGAAGAAGATACATGAAAAGTATTAGGCTGTGCCTTACTGGCTTTGGATGCTTGTCCTAAACTGGTAAGTGAATAATGGGCCCACCCTTATTTACCAGACTGACATGCTCAGGACTGCTTTAGAGCTACCTCTGCAGTACTGAGTAAGAGCCGGAGGGTAGTTTACTGTTCTTGCTGACAGCCTGGGGTTGATAGAAGTGGACACTTTTAGAAGGAGTAAATTTAGTGCAAGGTTATGAAATGATGAGGTAGTGGTTTGTTTATCTTTAAATGTTAGCTCCTCTGTCTGTTTTGGGCTTTTCTGCTTTAAGGGGGGGTTGCCCAGGTATAGGGACTTGATGATATAATAAGTGATATTTGTATGATGGCATAGCCTTTCTCCATAGGTGCAGAAAAAAGGAACTTACAGGGAAAAAGGCATTTATTTGAAGAATTATAAACATAACTTCTATTTCTCCCTTGATTATGCAAAAGCTCCTGTCCTAGGCATTCTATTCAGAGACAGTCTTTGATTGCTGTGTTGCACTTCCCCTGAAGATCGAGCCATCTGATCTCCTCGTCTCTGATCCAGTTTCACTGTGGCTGGGTTTTAGTGCTATACATTGCTCTTTAATTTCTGAACACCCTTAACAAGGAACTGGTATGTTGTGTGCTCAAATACTGCCTCAAAACTCTCCTTTTTAATAACAGTGCCCAAGGTTTGCGTTGTTTGTCCCTATCACTGTAGTGCCATTTGTTCCTCTTCTTTGTGCATCTTCTCTCCAAGAAATCATACTGCTTTTTCAGCCTTGCCCATGGCTTCTATATAGGTCATGTCTGATTCTACATACTCTTTTAATTTTGATTGTCTGTCTGGTCTCAGTCAGCTCCTGGCTACGCTGTAATTTATTGCAAGTGACAGATTTGGAGGAGGAGGTCCTCTGCTGTGTCCTATCTCTGACTATTGTACTGATGGCAGATGATTGTGCTGCGACATTCTTCTGCTTGGGTGTTTTGAAAAAGTTCCAGGGTGGAGGAATTGACATGTTCTGCAAATTATAAAACCCCAAGGAGTTTAAAGTAACAGCTGCCAAACAGCTTTAACCCTTAACTTTCCATCTTGGTTTATATTGTGAAGGAGGAATAAAGTTACTATTTTAGAATAAGTAATAAAAAAATGGACTGCCTCGTGAACTGATGAGAATCAGATGCTAACTTTTATTGTGTGACTCTTTAAAGAGTTAGAACATGATAGCAAGGGTGTTAATCTAGGAAATGTCTTCTGTTCATGTTTTAAGCCCAGCATGAACATTCATGGATGTTTTTAATAAAAAGACAGATATTTAATTCCAAGAAATACACAGGGTTTATGCCAGAATAAACTCAATTTGTGATTTCTGGTTAATTTTATTATTATTGTTTTACAATTATTTCCCTGGGGATCATTTGTAGTCTTTGGACCACAGCATAACTTTCAGCAACAGTCTCAAGATTTTGTGTATTACATGAACTTCAGATTTCCTTGTTGGTAATCTGTGTTTATTTGAATTTTTGACAGCTGTTATAGGTACCAGAAATAGCCTGTACTTGATTTTTTTTTTATTAATTATTGATTATTTTTTTTTCTTTTTAATCTCTCCACACCCCCTACTTTTTCCCTCTAACAGGTCTATCTTGTCTTCTTTGTTTTTGTCCTGGAGCAGGATTTTTGTTTACTGCAGCACACAAAAACCAGACTTTGGCTGAAATTAAAGGGAGGCTGTCTCATTACTACTTTTTGGTGTGCAAAGTGCTTGCATGCTGGTTTTGGAGTGAATAGCTTGATCTGCATGGGTGCCTGTTGGTGCTTGCACGCAGAACAGACGTGGGGACTAGGTGAAATTCCTTACTGTTACTTTGTGGATCATACCAAATGGCCCTTCTGCCATCCAATCTGCAAACATATTACTGCAGAAATTACAGGTGGTGTGCAAGATGTGACCACAGCTCTCTTTGTAAATGGGGAGAGGTAATGAAGCACAGCAATATGTTAACTTCTGTGTTTGACCTAAATAAGTATGGAATGCAGTTTTGAATATGAATTGTGAACCTGATGAAAGTGAGAGCAGAACAGACTGGATTGTCATCTCCATAGCAAGTGCTATGTGAGTTGTTCATGAATTTGATCAATTTAATCTTAAAACTGAGTTCTGCTTGATGCCACCATTTCTGAATGGAAGGGTATTTCAAAGTGTTTCACTGTTATTAGTAATGTTGTACCATCCTGCAGATTTTTCAATGCTTTTTATCTGTAATGGCAACTAAAATTTAATCATGGCTCATGAGTCACCTAACAGCTTGATCCATCTGGTTGAGTTAGGTGAAAATATCAGTTATACAAATGCCCTCATGTATTAAAAAGTTAAAAAATATAGAAATATATATTTTTACAAGCTAAAGACTGGGCACATGGGGTTGCTGCCAACAGAGGTGTTGAAAACCTTTTATCAGTACAGAGCCGTAAGTGTTCAGAAAAGAAGGCAATTCCTGTCCAGGTGGTATTCAGGAGAGCTTGGGTACTTGAACTGTAGTGTTAAGCTAGTCTGAACCTGATAGTCCCTTGTGCTTTCCTTTTCCAGTACATACTCCAAATGAATGTAGCTTGCATGTGGTCCTGATTCTTAAAATGATAATATTTTAGACCGACTTGTGAAGTAGCAAACCAGCAGACAAGCTTGCAGGCATAAAGATTTTATCCATGTCTCAGACAGAGTTGACTTTCCAACTTGTACAAACCTCAGTAAAATTGCACTGGCTTTAATTTGGTTAATATTGAGACAAGTTGCAGAGGGGAAAAGAATGGTTAACATCTATCAAATTGAGGAAATGAAGGCACTGAAAAAGTGGGGGGGCTAAAATCGTAGAGTGGTTGAGGTGGGAAGGCACCTCTGAAGGCCATCTAAGTCCACCACCTCAGTCATGCAGGGCCGCCTAGAGCCAGCAGCCAAGGACTATGTCCAGGAAGGTTTTGAGTATCTCCAAGGATGGAGACTCCACAACCTCCCTGGGCAGCCAGTGCTCAGTCACCCTCACAGTGGAAAAAGTGTTCCTTCTGAACATCAGAAATCCCTGTGTTTCTCTGCATCTCTTGCCTCTGGCCCTGTCACTGGGCACCACTGACAAGAGTCTGACTTTGTCATCTTTACAATAATGTAGGAAGTGAGAAAAAACTGTAACATGGTATCAGCATAGTTATGCCACATTCAAAACTGTCTTTTTCCTAGTTGAACTTGGCTGGAAGCTGGTGCTGCTGATGCTAAAACCAGAACAGGTAGAAATACTTCTAAAAATTATCAATCTCTTAATAATTATTCATTTAGTGGATGATATCTGTCTTGGGAATCAAACCTTGCATGTTTCCTCAAAATTATTAATTCCATTCTGGAGCCAAGAAGTTACCAGTATGCCAGGTTATTTGGAGTGTAGCTGTATTGCTTTTGTAGCATTTGTTGGTAAACATGAACAGTAAAGGTACAGGGTGGACTGCCAGAAGCTTTTGGTGTTTAGCAGCTGTCTGTGGCCTAAAGTGTCTCAAGGGCAGTGTTTTCACACTGCAGCTGTCTATCCAGAGCTTTGGCTATGTAGAATGTAATATCCAGGGAGTTGTGGTAGTACCTGGCTTGTGTGGCTTTTTAGTGCATTATGTGTTGGCATCTGTATCTTGTCTAATAAGCAGTCTTACTGTATACTGCTTATACTGTTTAATCCTTACAGGTGAGATATGCTCACGTTAGCCTTCCAGGTACATCAGAATCAGCTTTGAATACTTCAGCAGTTAGAGAGGTTGCTATCCTACAGTTTGAATAACTTAAATTGAATTTCACCAAAAAGCTGTCAGCAGTGTTGGTGGGTGGAGTCACTGCCTGGCTGCTTTTGCCATTATACAGCTGAGGTGGGCTGAAGTAATGCCCTGCAGCTCTAGGAGTTATATGCAGGTGAGGGATGGTGCTAGGCAGCTTGGGTGTGAGCATCTTCATCTGCGATTTATGTTAGTGATTGTGCTGTTTCATATGCCTTTGGTATCCATGGTGAAGAGCTGTTCTAACAGTATCTGATCCCATTCAAAAGGCAGTCTTATTCTTTTGTCTAACACTGTCTCTCATGACATCCTTGTAAGCAAGCTTAGGAAGCCTGGGCTGGATGTATGGACAGTGATGTGGGTTAAGAACTGGCTGGATGGCAGAGTCCAGAGGGTTGTGATAAGTGGCACAGAGTCTAGTCAGAGGCCTGCAGCCAGTGATGTGCCAAGGGTCAGTGCTTGGTGGGGTCTTACTCAACATATTCATCGGTGCCCTTGACAATGGGACGGAGAGTAGCCTCAGCAAATGTGCTGGTGATACAGAACTGGGAGGGGTGGCCTACACACCAGAAAGCTGCTGTGCCATTCAGTGAGATCTTTACAGACTGCAGAGCTGGACAAAAAAGAGGAACCAATGAAGTTCAACAAGGGCAGGTATAGGGTCCTGAACCTAGGAAGGAGTAGCTCCATGCAACAGTACCAGTTAGGGGCTGACCTGCTAGGAAGCAGCTGTGAGGAGAAGGACCTGGGAGTTCTGGTGGACAACAAGGTCTCCATGAGCCAGCAGTGTGCCCACATGGCCAAGAAGGCCAGTGGCATCCTGGGGTGCATTAGGAAGAAAGTGGTCATCAGGTTGAGGGGGGTTATGTAGCCTCTCTACCCTGCCCTGGTGAGGCCACATCTGGAGTACTGTGTACAGTCCTGGGCTCCCCAGTTCAAGAAAGACAGAGGAGAGTCCAGTGGAGGGCTACAAAGAGGGTCAGGTGATCAGAGCATCTGCTGTATGAGGAAAGGCTGAGGGAGCTGGGTCTGTTTCACATGCAGAAGACTGTGAGGGGATCTGATTAAAGCCTATAAATATCTAAAGGGTGGATATCTAGAGGATGAGGCCAGACTCTTCTCAGTGGTGCCCAGTGACAGGACAAAGGGCAATGGGCACAAACTGGAACAGAGGAAGTTCTGTCTCAGTATGAGGAGAACCTTCTTCACTCTGAGGGTGATGGAGCACTGTAACAGGCTTCCTGGAGAGGTTGTGGAGTCTCCTTCTCTGGAGATACTGAAAACCCACCTGGACACAATCCTTTGCAACCTGCTCTAAGCAATCTTGTCCTGGTGGGGAGGGTAGTCCACATGATATCCAGAGGTCCCTTCCAACCCTTTGCTATCCTTTGACTCTGTAACCAGAAGTGAATCCTATTTATCTGCACAGAAGAAGCTGTGGCTAACCTGAGCTCTCAGCTTTGTGAAGCCACATGGGGTTGTGTTTATTCCCTTGATGTCAGTTTGTGTCACCTGGCACGACTCCATTGCATTCAATTTTTACTCCTTTCTCAGAAAGGAGGAAACAGGAGCTTCAGGCCTTGAATAATCATTTAAACATGAGTGTGTGATGACTGAAGATAATAAATGAATTATTAAACTTTATTTCTTGTTTGTGTAATGTTCATTGCTTCCTAGCTTTTGAACTGCAGATGAACTTGCTCAATCATGCTTTCTTTTTTCTCATGGCATAATTAACTTCATTTTCCTCTAGTACAGATTGCTTGCATAAATCATTTTATACAGTAGATTGTATCAGTGTTTCAGAGTATATATTATGTGTTCTTTTTTGACTTTGATCTTTCTGTGACCTAATGCTGTCTGTTCCTAAAAAAAAAGAGGGGGGGAGGAGAAGGGCAGAAAAAGATTTCTTAATTGAGCTGGTTGTCTGAAGGCCAGACTCTGCCATCCCCAGCTTAATCTATATGATCTGCTACTTTTCTTCAAGAATTTTGGAAAAGATTTTGAAAATAGCAGGTGCTTCAGCTCCTGAGTGTAGTTGGAGTTGCTGTCACTGCCTCTGCACAAGAGCAGGAGGCATAGCTGGAAGTTTCCTATCTCAGGTGCTGTGCATGGAGCTGGGGACTCTTACTGTGGGTGGCACAGCTGCTGGATGGGCTGGCACAGGGGCTTCTCTCAGGGTTACTCCCTGCCTTTGCAGTTCCTAAAACGGTCTGGTCCCAAAAGCACTCTTCTCTATTTGTTATCAGTTGGAAATCCCCAAGACTTGTATTCATTGTGATTTGCTACCAGATGTTTACTAGTGTGTTTTTATTCATGCTTCTAATACAAAAAAATTCTAAAGCTTTACTTTTATATCTTTCTTTACGACATGAGACAACTGTATTATAGTAGGAATTTGTGTCTTTTGGGACCAACAGCAAGAATTTATAAGTTGGAGGCTAATAAGCTGTTAATTACATTAGAAGAAACAGGAGAGCGATGGCCAGTCGCAGAGTGTTTCATGAGCCACCAAAGTGTTTCTGCTATGGAAGAAGCAGGTGTGATTGCAGAATGTGCTGGGTGAGTAGGTCTCAGCAGAAAGGGTGATACTAATGCTGTTGCAACGATATTGGAAACACAACTGAGATTGTGTTTCTTATTTGGAAAAGATTAGTTCAAACGTGAGGATACCTCTTGAGTTGAGAAAGTAAAAGAGGATGTATCCCAATTAGTGGAGAACCAAAAAAAAAAAAAGGGAGGGGGACTTGGCAAAATGAAAAGTGAGATGCTATTGCTCTCTGCAGATATAGAAGGGACCTGTTTAAGGAAAGAATAACATTTGACACTTTGGGCATGAGAGAAATACGCAGGTTGAAGTAGCCACTGAGGACTGGGGTTCTGGCACAGGAGCCAGCTGCATAAGGGTGGAAGATATGTAGTCACCTTTTTGAGATGGAACTTGAAAAGCTCAGGTGCTTCTTGTGTATGTCTCTTGTGGTGACAGAGGCTTGGGTTTGGCTACCCACAAGATTTCTTTATGTTCTTTATTCCTACAAAGGACATGTGAGAAGAATAGAAACACAGAAAGGGTGTAGCAGCACAATGAAGAGCTAGCTAAAGAATTCTTCCTTTGTTTTTCAGTGGAATACTGAAATAAATTCTTTTCTTAAAATGGCCTGAGGTAAACCCAGTATTTAAATAAAAAACTAAAGCAAACACAAAGTTAAAGTGACTCTGATTTCTTGAGATTTACACTTCCTTTTGTAGTTGTATTGCAGTTTGTTAGGGATTGTATGCTAATAATCCTTATAACTTCTACATCGATTACTTGGTTTTGAAAGTGTAAGTATTTTTTGTCCCTTCTTACTGCAAGAAAACTTGCACTCTGTTGGAAACAATTACAGCTTTATTCTCAGTGCACATGGCAAGTCGTTAATGTGTGGATGAGGGACTGAAAGAAAAAGTAACTGCATTTCAGTGCTGTTCTGAGTGACTCTTCAATATAGAAGAATTTGATTCCTCATTTGAGGTGGGTTTGGTTGTTGCTAATTACTAATACAAAATGACCTTACCATATCAAGAGGAATATGAAAAAGGAACCGAAATTGTACATGAAGCTCCTAATTCTGGGATGAGTTAAATGCCTGTTAAATGCCTATTCTATGACCACACCAAAGGTGTGACTGCTGTCATGATACCATTATCTGTTGTATTTCTAACTTTTTTCTAAATTTGCTCTTGTAGTGCCTCTGAGAGTACTTTGGCATTGTTCTTAATTGTTCCTTATACTGCTTGCAGAGTTATGACCTTGAACAGTTTATTAATTCTTGGGGAAAAGGTGTAATTTATTATGTGAGTTTATGTAAGACAATACTTTTCCCCCTAACTTTTACTTTTCCTATTTCATTGTATGTTATGCAACTTTTTTCCCCCTTAAAATTAGGCTGCCTTTGTCACTTTCTTGCCAATCATCAAGCCAGTGCCAAAGGCAAATATCGTGTTAATGCAGATACCACATCAGATACCATAGTGATACCTGATCTGTTGTGGCAAATCTTACTTCCATTCTTTAACGATTTTTAAAAATATATATATCTGTTAATGTAAAGTCCAATTTAACTAAATCTGAACTGCAGTGAGGTAATGTTAATTACTGTGTAATAGCTGTATATTTGAGGGCTGACTGTAGATTAAGCTGTGTGTAGAAGCATAAAGTAGTGTGTGGCCTTCAGGAGTGTCAATATATAATGGTTTAATCAGGTGAGTGGGTTTAATTATTTCAGTAGTCACACTAGTAAAATGCAGAACTCAACAACAGATAACAGAATTTACAGCATCTCTGGTTCAAGTTCAGCCTATAATACATCATTCAGGAGCTCCTGGTCTGTGAAGTAGTGTTTGCTGCTGCCATAAAACCCTCCATCACACACTGCCAGCAGGCACATTCTAGTAGTTCAGCCTCATTTCCCAGCTTTGATACTTTGCTTTAGTTGAAGCAGTGACTGAGTTCTGTCACAGAGAATCTGTCAGGTGGAATGTACCTACCCTCTGGCTCTGGATAACCCCACATTTGTATGGCTACAACCCATCTCAAACACACAGTCAGAAATCAATGGATTAGTCCATTCTCTGCCTTGCTTGTTGTCAGTTGAAGGGCACTGTACCCTACAATGTGGTAGAGGAATAATTGGCAAACATTTGTTGAGGACAATACAGTCCTGTTTTTAAAAAAAAATCACTAGTGGAGTTGGTCTGCTTTTAGTATTTTGCATAATTTCTGTTAATATCTTGACAAATATAAAATGACTGGCCAGTGACAAGGGTACCTGGTTTTAAGTGGTTGTTTGAGGAGGTTGATGGTAACATCTACAATAGAGCATGAATTGCTTTCGCTGTCAAGATACAACTTAACACACTTGACAGTGACTTGCATTGAACTTGACTTCATACACTTCTAGAACTGCTTGGGGGATAGTTTTCTTATTAGATAGTTTTCTTATCTGGACAAAAAGTCCTTTTCACACACATCTAGCTCAAAAGGCTACAACCTTCCCCTGGTTCAGTGATTTGAATTGGGATGACTAGTTGTCTGCTTACACAAGCAAATGTGTTAGTTTTGTGCTCTAACCTGATGAAGTCTTACTCACTGGCAAGATGATTAGAAAAAATGATGTTTAGAGTCGCTAAAGCAGCTATCATTACTCATAACAGGGACATGAATCTGTAGAGTAGATATGTGAGGACTATTCATACATTTTTATCTATGTAACTCTGCAAAGTTGCAGCCCATGAGGTATTCTTTCAGACTCTTCTCTGTCTGATAACCAGACAAAGATGTGAGTTGAAAGCTATTCACTTTAATTGTAGTGACTTTTCTTCTGCCCATCCTTGCAACTGTGTCTCTTTTGTATCTCAGGTGGATACTATAGATATTGCAATGATACTGAGTCCCATCTTCTCCTGGTAATGTATATGTGCCTGAAGTTCAGAAATTGGACATTCTTTGTAGAATCAACACCAGGGAAGCAACAGGTTGAGTAAAACCAAGGAAAAGCTTGACTCTACTGTTTTTTAAATGTAAATTATATTACTACAAAATAGAATGAAATGTAGCTTATAGTTGGACATAAGAGAGAGGAAATCATTTCTTCCAGATAGAAAGGTTTAAGGTTCTTTTAGACCAAGTCAGAATCTCACCTGGAACCTCATGAAGGTCTTCATGCATTGGTATTCATAAAAGGTTTCCCTCCTCCTTCCCCTTGCCACTGACACACACTCTCTTAACAAGCCAGTGTTTGGAAAAAGTAAAAACTGGCATTCCTGAATCCTAGCTGTGTAGCTGTCCTCATAGTGTTACTGTAAAGTTGGAGAACTGCTTCATAGGATCATGAGGGTACTCAAAGGATAAATGTCTTTATTTGAAGTGCCCATGAATATTATAATTCTTAATGGTCGTTCTCTCCTATGCAGACAGTATAGCCATATTCAGGTAGCATTGATAAAGTTATAGAGCAAGACACTTGCTGAATGGACAGATCTACAGACCCTCTAGATCTTTATAACCAAACTTGTGTTTAAGGACAGCCTCAATGGGTTATCTCCTTGACTCTTCTGTGATGTGTGTTGCCTGATCTGGAGTCCCAAACCAGATAGCATCTGTGTGCTGTTGCAGAAGGAACTTGGAATAGTTCTGATACAGCCAAGTATGGGACTCTGTCTGTTGCAAGTTAACTTGCTTAAAATGCCAGTTGGGTTTGTGCTTACCTGTCATTAATATCTTGGAGAAAAATGGGACCAGTTTTAAAAACTGGGAAAGTATGTGTATTATACCTCAAAATCCTGTCTGCTTTGCTCCCAGTGATAATTGCATCAATGTTGTTTTCCAGTGGTTTATGCCAAGGGGAGATTACTGTCCTCAGGAGAAGGAAACTCTGCACATTCTTCCCTTTTGTCCCTTTCTCCAACCCAAGCACAAAGGCAGATGAGGGGTTGAGAGCTACACTGTTCTGGTATGTTGTATACTCAGGAAGAAACACCCCTTCAGTCAAATGTTCAGGCAGATCATTGGAGATGTTTTCTCAAGATTTCAGTTTTCTCTTTCTTTGGTGATGTCACTTCCTCCCCTCCCCCTCAGTTCCAGAAGTAGGTTGTCTGAACTGTCTTTATATGCACTGTGTAGTGTATAAACACAGGATAATGTTGTTAGCAAGCCTTTTCTATCTTCAGCAAGACAGTCTTACTGAAGGCATCCATCCAATAGCTTTCCTAAATATTTACCAAAATTGTGGAAGTTTTGGTCACTTACCATAATGCTTAAATCAGCTAACAGTTTTAAAAAGGCCACAAAAACCAAGGTAGTGGTGTAAGCCCATTCAAGTTGGCTAAATGTGAAAGATTATAGGCAGCATTTGGAAAGAATACAATTAAGCAATGTGGCTTTGATTCATGTTACCCTTGGCAAGTAAGTGGTGCTGCTTTTGCATCACTATAGCGCCTTTTCACTTGCTTGTATCATGTTGACTCGTAAGCAGCCATGTTAAGTGAGCCTTTCCTTGCTCTCTGAGCCCTGTTTGTGCAAATGATGTTTGTAATGAGCACGTGCGTTGAACTGGGACCGACTGAAAACAGGAGGACTCTCACAGTGGAAAAAAAATCGTAGTTTGAAAGCTTGCCCACTACTATCCTTTGTTTCTGAGGCTGTGGCAAACTAATGCAGTGTTACAGCTCTGGCTTCTGCCTGTGGTTGGGCTTTTTTTTATTGTGTTTTGTTTCAGAGAAAGAGATTGGCTGTAATTATGGGGATATATCCTTTATATTCACATATAGGAACTATTAAGTAAGGTACTTTTACCTTCAAGTAACATTTAATGTGTAAGTTAACTCAAATGTCAAATGAAATTGAGGTGCAAATGCAGTTGTTATTGGAAAGATCTTGAGGAGGCATCAGGAGTGAAAGCACTCCAAGGAGAAATGGAATCCAATTGATTTTAAAAAGTGGCTTGATGACAATAATGTTCTCTGTTAAGCATAGGGGAAAAACAGATTGCTTTTTAAACCAGTTTCCATGTTGCTTTAGTGTTATGTCTTTACCATACTGCCCTTTCACTGCATTTTCTCAAAGGACATCTTTCAACAAGATTGCTGTTTCAAGCTAGTTTAAAATAGGGTAATTTATTGCAGCACAGTTTGAGGGAGGAGTGTTTCTTGCTATATAAAATCGTACAGCATCCACTTTGCTTTCTCTTTTAAACACAGTGGACAGCAGGCAAAAAACATGGTTGTGAGATGTGGGACATCTCAACTAAAACTCCAACGCTGGTCTAGGTGTAACTAAGAAGAGAGGGGAGCATATGAGATGCATAAGTCCTGATTTTGTAGGCAGGCTTGTTTGTTCTCAGTATGTTTGTGGGACTTAATGACGATTTTTGGAAAGCTGGAATTGGACCATATGAAATCTAGAATAATGTTTAACTTCATTGCTTCAGTGTATTCTCTTAATTGGGAGATGATTTTCCTAGAAAACTCTGTGGGGTTTATGCATTGCTCTCACCCTCATGGTGCTATCAGTATTGATAACAAGCTGATTAACTACAATTTTAGTGACTTTGTAGTTGTCAGAAAGCAAAGTGAGATAATACCACTGAGGGTTAAAGATTGCTTTGTGAAACTTCTCTGAACTGATAAATAATGGTTTGCTGTCTTTGACATCTGTTAAATAAATGAATACAGTCGAATTGAAGTCAGCTGAAGGGAATGCTGCTCTGTTAATCAGTCTCCTTTTACTCTTTGCTTACCAAGTACTTGGAGAGGCAGTTTGACTACCATTTTTCCCCCAATTGCCACATGATTTTTACCTCATAAATCTTCATGTAGGTACAGTGGAATGTTTTTCCATATAAATTTTAAGCTGGGTTGGGCATTTAACTTGCTTGCAAATCAGAGTACTGGAATAAACATGCTGTATTCTTTGCATTGTTACCACAGAAATAGTGACCTGTGGAGACATTGGCCACCTAAACAAGATGTTGTGAACCCCCCGATTACGTCTCCTTTGCAGGATTTTTAAAGTCTGAGAGCTTTATCTGATAATTTCTTTTAATCTGCAAAGAAAAGAAGTCAGAATAAGAAAAAAGATCTGAAAGGTGAGTAAAAAGCCAGGGAGTAGCAGTCCTGCATTGAACAGCCCTGTTTCTTTCTGCTGGTGATGAGCCCTCCAGAGACCCTGAGGAGCTGTAGCTATTGGGAGCAATCTCATTGGTCTTTGGCTGCCCTCAGGTTTACTGTGGTCCAATTGTCCTCCTCAAGGCACTGTCAGTTGCTGGTATCTGGTGTCTGGTTGACAGGGGGAAGGGTGGATCTTCATTGAGTTCTGCTTCTGGCTTGTTTGCTGCAGGAATTTACATTGAGGTAAATTTTGTCAGCAGACATGCTGTGTGTGGATGGTGCGGCTCAAGCAGCCATGCCGTGTTGTTGTATTCACCCTGAGGTATGAGGTGTTTCAGTTCTTAAACATGTTGTGTTCATATGGTACTAAGTACATAAGTATTCCTGATTTTGAGCTACAATACTGAGAACCTTCCAGACCTCTAAATGCCAGATAGAGTAAGTTTTGGCTTGCCACTTACAATGGAATAAATGCCAGACTGAATGGTGCTGAACGACAGTTTGTCTAAAATTGTAGTATGGTTAAGGCCTTTCTGGTTGGGTTTCTCAGCGCTGTATTAGTACCATATGATGAAGTGTTCTAACCCTGAAACAAAGCCCACGTGAATTGGAAGCTGTGGTTTCTTGATTTAACTGTGAAGAAGTTTGTCCTCACTCTCCTGTATGCATCTGAGCCAATACTTCTCTTAAAGATATAATGCATAGGGAGTGTAATTTATAAATCCCCAAAAGTTTTGTAGGAAAATAATCTAATTAAGAGAATATACTGAGGCAGTGAAATTAAGTGATACTCTAATTTTCAGGTGTTTCAATTCTACCTTGTCTAGTTTGAAGAAAACTATAAGCTTCCCATTTATTAGTTTCCTTTTTATTAAATGCCTCATCTTACACATTCTTTCCTTCTGCAGAAAAATACAATTTTAAGATAGGCAGTGTGGTGGTATCACAAATAGCTGTAAACTCTACAAGGGTATATATTAATAAAATAGGTTGAGCTCCTGTGGTGGCCAAATTTTATTCTGTCTCTGGCTCAGAGGGTGAGAAAGGCACTTGATGTGCAGCAGTGGGTTGCTAGTGCATGTCCTGCTGGGGTGAACTGCTGCCTTCTCCCTGTAGCCACAGATGCCATAGTAACCTCAGAAGGGAGACTGTTGCTTTTAAAACACCACCCACAGATTAAATTTTCTACATTGCAAAATCTCAGCAACCTATTATCTAATTCACTAGCTGTCAGGGTATTGACTGTGAAAGTTTATAATGCAAAATTAAAAACTCTGTATCCTTGTAGACTTGTCAAAAAGCTGCAAATCTATTACAAATTAAAAAAGCAAAACATAATTAGATGTCTCAGTGATCCGCACAGCCTGTCTTTGCCCTCCATTTCATTGGGTTTTTTTGGTTTGGGGTTTTTTTCTTGTGAAGTGAAGAGAGGCAGCAGCATTTCTGTGCTGCCCAAACCCCAAACCTTTGTTTTTCATTGAGGTGCCATTTCAGTTTTATAGGCCTTGCAGTCAGCCGAAGGCCCTATTGAGAAAGCAATGATCTCCTCAAACAAGAAAAGTCAAGCTTATTGTTGTATAGTATGGCCATGGCTTCAGGATGGCTGTTTCCTCTCGCCTGGTTCTGCAGTATAACCTGGGGCTCAATGAGCTGCTGAGGCTAATTCACTGAGAGGATTTACTTAAAGAAATGTTTGTTTCTGTTTTGTGATAAACCCAGAATAACTCCTTTATTAATCCCTTGATATCTTTGCCCAGCTAAATTATAAAGGTGCAGATAGTTCACAACTCATCCTTGCTCACAAATGAGGAAAACAACCACTGATCAAAATGAACCCAGCCTAAAGCAGGACAATGCAGGAATCAGCTTAGACTTTTTCACAGTGGTGCTAGTGTGGTGTGGGCAGGGGTGTAGGGGTGGATGTTTTGAGTCTGATTATGGAGAAAAGGCTCAAACTGTGTCTTTGAGACATGAGTGTGGCGTCCCCACAAGGTGATAGACAAGTAGTTGTTGGCTCCCCCTCTGCCGGTCTGGGCTTCAGCAATGTAAGGAAATCCGTTTTCAGCACTCCCACATGATGGTTCCCCTGTTGCTGTGGCAGCAAAGCAGGGAGAGGTTGGCTTCCAGACAGGCACATGAGGGGTTCTGCGGTGAAAAATCAAGGCAGCAATTAATGCGTCACCACATTCCTGCTAGTTCTTGCAGGGAGGTTGTCGCCCTCAGCCCACTCACCCAATTGTGAGCTCCCTTGAGCGAGCTTTGCACAAAGGAGACATTGTGAAGGTGCTTGCCAGGGAGGCAGTCTCGCTTCAGCACAATGAAGTGCTTCCATGTGGTCACCACGCAGTTCACAAAGTATCAAGCCCTTATAAATCTCGCTTATTAAAAACTAAAAAAGAAAAAAGGGGGTTAAAATAAACATCTGTTCCCCTGCAATCTCCTGATTCTCTGTTGGTCCTGTGTGTCATACCATAGCACCTGTGTCACGCTTCCCTGGAGGAGCAATGTGGGGAACAGCATGTTGGGTAGATGTGCAGTACAGCCAGGCTTCTCCTTGGCATGAGGAGTGTCTCTTTCCATGTCTGCCCATGGTCTGTCCCCTCAAATGCTAGACATGCTTGTTCTTTCTTCTTAACAAAACTTCAGCCAGTCACCTTCCTGCCTGACTCTGTCTCTAAAGTCTGGGCAGAACTCAGGCTGGCAGCTGGAGGGGTCCGGTCGCTTGGAGAACCTCACAGCTGGTTTTCCTACATTAAAACTACTATTAAAGTGGTATTCTTGGAATTCAGTTTCATACACATAAGATGATTTGGGTTTTTTTGAAATAAGTTCTGGTAAGAAAAGATTTTTTTGTTTGTTTGTTTTTTCTTTTTTATGAGATGGGAATTGTAAATATGAATGTAGGATTTTTCAGACCAGATATAAATAAGAATAGTTTTAAATTCCCTATTTTGTGTGATTTTTTTTTTAAGCTTTTTTATAAACTGTGAGTTTATTGCAGTTGTTCTGTTTGTAAATCTTGAGACTGTAGTGTTTAAGACTTGATGACATGTGTGTTTATTAATAAGCTGTCCTCACTAATGGTGCTTTTGAATTTCTCAAATATCCCGGTATAGCAAAAGCCAAAACACTGCAAATGAAACCCGCGAGCCTGTAGAATGTAGGCATGATAGGCAGTGCTCTCCATACTTCTAGTGCTGTTGCTGACCTTGGTGGTGGTCTTCATGTGCTTACACCTCACAATTTGCTTTTCTGGGCCCTCATTTATGGGGGCAGCAGGATGTGAGTAGGGTATAGAACAGCAGCCTGGTGAATGCTGTGTATTCTGTATGGTCTCTGGCATTTCAGAGTAAAATTGGATTCCTTATTAAGAACTTCTTTTTTTCATGTGCTAGCCATTTGAATAACTCAGATCTAGTCTTAGATGTCTGCATGCCATAGCATTCAAAAATTAAAGCCTAACTTTACACTCCAAATGTTGCTTGACGTTTTCCCAAAGGTATGCTGGTAACACAGGAGCACCAACCCCTGCAGTCTCTGGAGTCGGGCCGGTGTTTACAGACTACTTAGCAAGTCTGGGAAATGAAGTTTTCTAAAGCTTGCTGATTCTGAGGTAACTTAACCTGGAACTGAGAGAGTCTTGCAGCTGTCCTCAGCACCAGTGAGCATTTCAAATAAAACCAGTAGAAAGTTTCTGTGTAAAAGCTAGCAAAATTCTACTGGCCATGAGGAACGTAATTAAACTAATGTAAAAAATAAATAAATATATATATATCATCTGTAGTTATTTAAAATCAAAAAGACCACAAATATTTTTTGAGTTAAGGTGGGATAGAAAAAGCAGCTGTAACAGACCTTTTGCATTAAGCATGCTATTTTTACTAGTTTTCACTTTAGATACTGCTTCATATCTGATTGCTGATGTGTTTTAAAGATGTATGAGATGTCCATCACCATCACTCGTCACTGCGAGTGACAAATCTGTCCCATTCAACTTTTCTCTCCATCAGCTGTGCAGATCATATTCTAGCACTTGCTTATCTGCTTAACCTACGGCTTACTTAAGTGTTTGCAGGAGCTGTTTCAGATGCCTTTCTCATTGCAACTTGCCTTGGTGTTATGTTGCAAACTGCAGCAAGTGCCCCAGATGCTGAGTGCTGTCGCACAAGCTGCGCCAAAGCTTTGGCAGGGTGACGGGTCCTTCATGTGCCTTGCAGTTCTGACCAGGGTGGGACCCAGATGGTTTACAGCTATGGCTTGCAGGAAAGCAAATTGCAGGAGTCAGAGGGGATGGCAGTACTCCTAGGTCTCCTCCCAGCACAAGGATCAGCTGAAGCAGTTCATACAGAGCCAGGAAATTTCTCTCAGTCCTGTAGTGGAATGCTGGAGCTGGTGTTTCTGCACAACTCAGGTATTTTCAGGGCACACTGTTGAATATACATCCCCCACCCCCTAATGCCCTGCTGCTGGTTTTGATGGTTGCGTGATGTGAAGTCAGCACTTCTGTGAGTCATTCTGTGTGTCATTCTGTGTCTCTGGGGGGAAGGAGGGAGGGGGAGAGGGGTGTAATATTCCTGCAGTCCCCGAACACCATCAGAGCACAATGTGTGGGTAGAGAAGTGTTTGTATCTCTTACAGCCTGTCTTGGCTGCTGCAAAAGGGAGAAGGCAGAGCATGAGATTACTTTTGCTCCCTCCTCCACCTCACCTCCTTACCAGCTCTGAAACAGGGGGTTGAGGGTGATGTCTGGGAGGAGGTAAGAGCCCAGGATGACCCAGTGGGCCTGCAGGGAGGGTGTGTTGGTTGCTGAGCAGAGTTGCCCTGTTCTGCAAGCTGACTGTGCAACAGCATGGCTGCATACAGCAGTGTCTTGGGGGTAGCAGTAATATAGTCCTGTGCAAATCAAAGAACAGCCTGGAATTCTCAACTTGCTGTGGGTTTGGGGTTTTTTTTAATCTCAACACCCCCATCCAGGGGGAAATGATACTTTGCATATACATGTGTAGGAGGATCTTGAACAGCCAGCTGCTGTAATAAATAAAATGTAGCAAATGATCCCAAAGAGAAAGGGGAAATGGGAGTCAAAAGGCCATGGTGTTCTGGCCTGAAGCAGATGTTGGCAGTATCTGGGGTGGATGTGCTGGAAGAGGAGTGAATCTCCGACGATGTCAATGAAGTGTGTAGGCCCAGTGATGGGGGATGGAGCACCCTCCCCCAGCAGAGCAGTAAGGAAGCCCAGCTGCTCTCTGCAGGGCACATAGCTGTGTGCTGTGTCTGCTGTGGTACACCTCTGTCCTGAAGAGCTTGGCAGGTGAGAAAGTGGAGTGATGGGTGTATTGGCAAGCAAGGCCTGGGGCGCAGTGTAGGTATTATTCTCCCAGTACTGCACCAAGGAAAAAAATTCTCAGTTATCTTGTTTCTCTTGATACTCTTGGAGCAATTTTAAGGCAGGTCAATAGTAGTACAATAAGGACTTCCAAAGGAAGGAGGGTCTGGTATTCAGGGAGAAAAGCATTTTTTTAATACTCTAGCAAGATGGAGGGACAGCATCTGCAGACCTATAACCTTGCCATAAGCATCACTCCTCATTCTCGTTTCCTTCTTTCACTGGATGGAGAGTGTCAACCACTTCTCATATTTTCTTGTCCCCTCCCATCCTGCCCAAGCTGACAGACATGACAGGTGACCAAGCAGGCTCCCAGCTGTGTTGGCTGTCTTTACCTGCGGTGGTAAAGTCCATTTCCCAGTCCTCCTACCCCAACTCAGCCCAAAGGCTTTTCCTTCGCTAGGATTCATTTACTCACCTGTTTTAACTAATAGGAAGTGAAAGTCCCACTGAATACAAAACCTTGTGTAGATCCTCTACAAGCTGACAAACTGTTAAAATAAATTTATTCATATTTGACTCATGTGAAGGCTAGATGCTGCCCTATCTTCATAGAGTTTGTGAATATTTGCTTCTTAAGAACTCCAAATCAAGAAGCATCCCTGCTGTCATCATAATAGATTAGCATTCAGCAATGTGATTCTGCCTTTCTGCTTTTATGGATCCTATTACAATATTTTTAAAATCTAGTAGCAGTAAATATGCTGGAACACCACTGGTAGCCTTCATGACTTGCTTTTTCAAGACTTGCTCATTTCTGGGTATCATTCATGAATTTCATGACTTATTCTGTGGGTTCAAGGGCCTTGTACAGAGCTGGAAAAATACAACAGTGAAAACCAAAATAGACGGGTAGGTGATTGCTTTTCTTGAAAGGGAGTAGGTCAAGTACCCATCTGTTAACTGTTGTGAGTGGTACAGAAGAGTAATTATGACTGCCCACACAAAATGAGAGGAAGACGCTGCTTTTGTCTGCTAGAACCTGTGTTTCCTTACCCTAGATATAAGAGCTCCAGGACTCTGGAGTACACAGTGGCCTTCCTGCTGGTCTGAATTTCATGGTCATTCCACACCCCAAATACTCAAAACACTGCACTGCCTGATTTTGTGAGCTTCTTTTAACTCTGGGTTTCATCGATTTGTGGAAAAAAGTTTGGTAACTTCAGAACTGAGCTGCCACGCTTGCTCAGCATGCCTGCAGTCACTGAAGTAAGCAATCTAAAGAGGATGTGTGTTTTCAGGACTCTTTGGGGAGCAGAGTAGCAAGGGTTGAAATTAAGCTGTTCAAAAATTAGTAGTCTTAATTTAAAAAGTGATTTCAAATTACTGTGTACTTTGTAGGATGAGCTTCTGAAGCCTTTTTCTCTCTGCAGGTTTGAGACAGCCCATCCCAAATTTCACATGAGATTATACCACCCTTTGCACAAAGACCCGACAGTAAAGCATGTGTTTTGTTGGGTTTTTTTTAGCTGTGATGTGTTTTGGGTGATCTTGGTCAACTGCAAATTAACCATGAGCCAGCAGCGTGCCCAGGCAGCCAGGAGGGCCAAGCATGTCCTGGGGTGCATCAAGTGTGACATTGCCAGCCAGTCCAGGGAGGTGATTGTCCCGCTCCACACTGTGCTGGTGCGGCCTCACCTCAAGTACTATGTGCAGGTTTGGGCACCACAGTACAAGAGGGACATAAAACTATTGGAGAGTGTCCAGAGGGGAGGGCAGTAAGGATGGTGAGGGGTCTGGAGGTGAAGTCTTGTGAGAAGAGGCTGAAGTCCCTTGCTTTGTTGAGCCTGGAGGAAAGGAGGCTGAGGGAAAAGCTTGTCGTGGTCTATGGTTTCTTGACAAGAGGGAGCAAAGGGGCAGGGGTGATCTCTTTTTGGTGACCAGTGATAGAATCCAGGAAACAGCATGAAACTGTGAAAGGGGAGATTTAGGTTGGATATTAGGAGGTTCTTTATGGAGAAGGTAGTCAGGGAAACATACAGCTGTTTGTTTAAACTAAGGAAGTGGCTGCCAACACTGAGCTTGACTGAGTTGAAGAAGCGTCTAGACGCTGCACTCGCTCATAGGCTCTGACTTGTAAAGCCAGGAGTTGGACTTGATGATCCTTATGGGTCCCTTCCAACTCAGGATATTCTGTGATTCCATGGTGTTTAAACATATTTGCTATAATAGGCTATAACTGCCATTTAAATAAAATTTACGGGACTTATTGCTCTAGTGTAAATGCTTTTGTTTCAGGTTTTAATCAGTTGAGTTAATTTATAGCAGAGCTTTCTCTTTTTCCTTTTAAAAATGTATGTCAGTAAGTGATGGAACTTTGGAGTGGGACAAGAGCAGGGCAAAGATACCTAAATATAAAACAAGGTGTTTGATAAACAGCTCTGAAAAGTCATAGCTGAGGTACTGAACACATCTTGTCCAGGCTATTTCAGCAGTAAGCCAAGCTTGTTTTAGGACTGGAGCCTAAGAGCAAATCCCCAGGCTGGGTTTCTTGTATGAGGCCATCAACTTGTTACGCTGTGCCAGGCTGGGGAAGATGCTCTGTAACTGCTATGCCTGCCAGAGCCGCTTCCCAGCTCTGAGTATGGCTGCCCCTCATGGACCCTTTCCCCATCCCCTCTGACCTAGCCTGGGCAGCAGAAATGAGAGTACTGTCAAGGCCACATGTCTTCAGAGTCCAAGCTTTGATACAGCTGATGTTACAGGCAATCCCCAAGAGCATTTGGCCAAGAAACACCTCTAATTGGTGGAAAAGGATAGGCATGGTGCAAGAGTAGTTTCTGACCCCCAAATCCATCTGTTCCTACCACTGTTGATGGCAAGTTTAGTGCTGTGTCCCTAAGTCAACCATGAAATTTCACCCGCTATGCTGCACAGGTACCTATTTGATTTTCTACAAGCCCTTTCTGCCAGGGGAATAGGAGCAGTAGCTCTAGAAAGTCTGTTTGCTGGAGTTCCTAATTGAAAAGAGATTTTAAGAAATTCCACCCACCTTACTGCAGTTTTAACATGGCAGTAACAAAAACAAATTTCAAAAGCAGCCTTCAAAGTAGGCAGAAATGTTTTGTATGTAAGCAGACCCATTAAAAATAATATGACATGCATTTTGCTTGGCTTTGGTGCTGCAGGTAACATAAAAATCATCTGAGTTGTTAGCTTACATATTGAATGCTACTTATGATCCAGAGGTTTCTCTGATCCATGTGAATACAACTGCAAAATAATTTCATCCCAGTTTTAGTCTTAATTCAGTGGCCAGAAAGATGAGTTTATAGTTCAGATATTAAAGGGTGCTACATTGGCATTAACTACTAATGATCGTTATTTGCTGCCCTATTTCTTTTGTTAAGTACCCACTCAGATGGGAGTATCTGGTTGAATAGTCCTACACTGAAGTGAAAACCCTTGCTGGCATTGAACATTAGTGTAACTCAGCCATTTCTGGGAGAAACTCCAGTAGGCAGATAATGCTGTTCTATGCTGCCATTTAAGGCAATTTGAAATCGATTTTTTAAATTATTTTGTGTCTTCTATACTGCATCCACATGTATGCTGGTAGGCAGTGTTGATGTGCCCGTGTAATTTTGTCGTGCCGGTATGGTAGCACAAGGCTGCTTGGGAATTCGGGCTGGCTTTGAGCAATAATAGCAATCTGCTGTCCTTTCATTCTTCCCTTAAGTAATGTTGTATCCTCAAGGGAGTAACTGGCCACGTGGGTTATTAGGCCAGTTGTTGAAATAAATACATCAGCTTTCCTGTAAAACCGCTTGCTGGGCGCGGTGTGTGTATGCACACACACATATCCACTGGGTGATGGGCTTGGGGTTTTTTTCCCCGGGCCTTAATGTGAAGAGGAGGGGGGAAAAAAAAAGAAACTGAAGAGCAATTTTAATTTAGAACATATGTTTAGCAAATCAGGAGGATTACCTTATTTTTTATATAGCAGAATGTTAATTTCCCAAATCCCAGGACGTGTTGAAATTATCTGAACTGTAAAATTAAGTGTATCAGAGAAGTGTATGTCAAATAAAATCCATAGCATGAAATGATACTAAATGTATTGCTATTTATAGATATTCTAGAGCTGTTAAATTTCAGGAGGAAAGATGAGGGTTCTATATCTCTATTTTATGTATTTACAAGGTGGCTGGCAATCGTGCAGTACTCACTAAATTTATGTATTTATGACTAAATATGGTAGAATAGGTTTTACATTTATTCGACTGGTTCCTTTAAAGTTTGCTTAACTGTTGTATTTCTTAGCAGTTTCTTTGTAAGTGTGAGAAGAGAATTAATTGTAAGGGGGGGAAGAGATTATATGCTTATGTGAAATGCATATTTTCTTAACTACAAGAAATTACCTGTGACCTTCTTGTTAGAATGGGTTTCAGGGCAGTGATACGGACTGATAGTGTAGAGGAAAATTAAGTAAATGCAGTTATTTTTAGTCTGATTAGCTGTACCTGGTATTTTCAGTTTAATTTAGCATAAATTTATGCGTGCATGTGCACATACCATACATGAACCCTTCATCAGCTAACATATTCATCTTGGACACAACATAATGGAGTATATTTTGCTCTTTCAGAAGTTGATTATTGGTGTTATATATGTACTTTTTCGTTGGCTTCCCAGCAGATTCCCCCCCAGCACATCCTGTTAATGCAGCTCATGTATATAAGTTTAGTGCCTGTGTGATTTGGTTGTTTAGAAATCCCTTCCTCCTGCTTCCCCGTCAAACATTGCTTGTATGCAGCAGATCCCTTTCCAAACGTACAGCTATTTGTTTAAACCAGTATAATACTTTAAAATGCTTGCTTAATGCATAGGCTAAATGGCCTACAAAATACTACTGTCACTGCCTGTGCCAAGGAAGCAGAGAGCACTGCTGGAACGTTTTCAGTGCTACGTATCTGCTTGTTAATGGGAAAGTGGATGTGTTTGTCAAGCTGTGAATGCCAGCAGCTCTTGGTGAGGGTGTTACTTTTAAACAGATGTGTGTTTTGCAGCGCAGGTATAAGAAACAGAAGAGGTAAAATGAAAGAATCTGTGGGTTTCTGTGCTGCAGGAGAGAAGGTAAGCAGAGCAATGTTTACAGCTGTAAATATCTGAAATGGGTGCATGCCGGAGTGTAAGCCATAACCGCTTTCCCTTGTCATATGGACAAACCAGTAAATAATATGAGCATTTGTCAGGAGACCTGTAGTCTTGGATGGGTTTCTTTTGGGTAGGCCACACGTGGAGGGTATCGTCTTTCACATGCAGTGCACTTATTCGAAGATACTTAATGCTACGGGGAATTTTTTGTTTAGCAAATATACTGAAATAACAATACCAATATGACTGCACTTAGCAAGTAGGAAATATGCAATGGCAGTAACAGTTCAGTCCCAACACTGATGTGTGATACCTGCTGCTGGTCTCTATAATACACTTGTCGTCATGGTGCTGGGCATCACCAGCTCCCCAGGGGGAATCCATGGGCTGAAACCAGCTCGAGCCCATTCCTCTCTGAATTTATGTATTTCTGTTGTTAGTTGTTCAGTTACACTCTGTGCTGGGCTGAGCCATGTATACACTCCCTCCCCATGCTGGTCTGGGAGACATTCTCAACTTAATGAACTCCCTTTTAATGAACTTTTTAATGAGAAATATCTTATCCTCTCAACTGTTGTGTAGTCAGTGGATCCACTCAGCTGCCATGGCTGTTCAGTGAAAACAAATGCCACCCTTGGGTCCCGTCTGTGTGGAGAGAAAGTCAGCTCCTGTGCAGCAGCCCTACTCCGTCACACCCTGCGTTGTTCCCTGAGCTTCAGGGCATGTCGCCCTTGCCTGTCTCCTCCTTCCGTCATTTGTTGGCCAGTCACAGCATTTTACTTCAATATTTGTCTCCAAAAAGAACAGTTAATTCACCATTTGATCAGCCATTTCTGCTGTGGTTTGTTGGGTTTTGATTTGTGAAGCCCAGGAGTCCTTTAGCAGAGTGCCAACCCCTTCAGCGCCCCCTCCGCAGGCAAGCAGTGATACAGCCTAAACAAACTTGTTTCACCAAGCCATTTTTGCACTGAATTGTGGACCTCAAGCTTGAAAACCTTGGTTTCCTAGCTGCAGTGGTAGTGTGAGACTCTGACAAGTACCAGAGGGAAATCAGAGCTGCAAGGGGACCAAGTAATATGAAGGTATGCTCTAGCGTTCCTTCCAGACATGGAAAAAAATGTAAGCTGGATGAGCAGCACATCAAACCCCTGGTCATTGGCACTTTGTGTTTCTATATAAAGTGAGTTTGTAAGAAAGATGAATGCTGTAAGTGTAACTACAACTGTACTTTCCAATTATGATGTGAATTTGTAGAAGACCCAGTAATTTTTTATTTGCCTAATTGACTTCCAGTGTAGGTGAATAGAAAATATTTTTTTTTAAAATTCACAAGTTTAGTCTGGTTAGAACTGAGATCACTGTGGCTGCTGTTGTAATTTAAACTGAAGCAAGTTTTGGTCACTGAGCCAGTTGTTATGTTCTGCATATATATGCAGTCATCACAGCTGAAATATTGACAGTACAGCAGCCTGGTTCAAAAACATTAATTGAAAAATTAATTAACTTGGATGAGAATGCTTCTTCTGCATGACTGAAATTGGATGAAGGAGTAAACAAAGGGTAATGACAAATCAAATGGCCATGTGTCAAGCTGGGGATGCTTTACAGTGAAAGGAACTGTAGTGGGTTCCTATTTTATTTAAAGTCTTCATTATCTGGAAGAAGACCTAGATCACAGGTTAAGGTGGGTGTTTTTTGTTTGTTTTTTCTATTTTTAGTTATTCCAAATGAACAAATATATACATTGATTTGAAGAGAAAAATACCAACACTTTGAATTATAATAAATACTTTTTGAGGATAAAATAGGCAAAACATAGTTTCAATATAGGCAAGCTGGGGGGCAATTAATCCTTGTGCTGAAGTGAGGAGAAACCAGAAGTCAGGGCAACTGGCATGTAGAGATGCTAATGAAAGCATGCTTTTTAGGGTCAGGAGGAACCAACAGCAGCCTCCTCCCTCCACCCCGAGAGAAATGCCAGCTATGGCTGTAGATGCTTTTGGGTATTCAAGAGAGGAGGCAAACCCCGCGTGGTGTCTCTGCGCTGCTCCAAATGAACCCTCGCCCTGGCACTGTCACAAGCATCCTGCCCTTATGGAGTCAGGAGATGTTAGTGCAGCAGTGCTGGTACATGCAGGTACAGGTACCACAGCTGGGAAGTGGTCAGCCTGCAGTTATTTGGGATTAACATGGAATAAAGGTTGGCAGCAGATATTAATGCCAAATGCTAACCTAAAGCTTATCTAATTCAGGGGAGGGATAGGCATCCTTCCAGTGTGACTGCAGGGGTGCAGTTACTCCAAGAGGACTCCTGGGGTCAACTGAGCTGACCTAATAGCCAGTGAACCAGCAGGGTGGTCCCAGTTCCTCTCTTCCTCCACCAGTGTTGCACTTGGCCAGAAGACTTCATGCCTCTCTGCCCCCATACCTGCCCATTCTGCTGATTTTGGCACTTGGGGCTGTGTTGCTTCAGCAGTTCAACCTGATAACCTGGCAACAAGCTATTTGTTTTGTGAGGCTGGTGCTGTGCTGGGACAGTAAATGGAACCAGTGCAGTGACAGGTTCAAGGAGTAGCAGAGCAGCACCAGAGGAGGAGCAGAAGCCCACAGACAGACCATGGAGCTGGGAACAGAAAGGATGCTCCTGGTTTTGTCTCGAGAGTGTGCTGGAGCAGGTGACCAGCAATACTGAGCTCACTGTCACCCTGCAGGGCGCTCTGCTCAGTCTGGCAGGGCTGGAGGAATGAGGTTGTACTGTGTATGGCCTCACCTATGCTAAATTTTCCTGTCAGCTGTCTGGGGATAACCTCTTCAAGGAGTGGAAGGAAGTGAATATAAATTGACTATTTCTCAAAGTTTTCTCATAGTTATTTGAAAAAAGAGAACATGTAAGTGCCTGGATGAAATATTAAGGCCAGAGTTTGCCTGTGTATCTGTATTAGCTTATGTCAGTGGGGTGCTGAGGTGAAAGTGGAAGTCTGCTCTGCAGACTCCAGCAGGAATGAAGACAGACACTGGAGTTGGGTTTGTTTGAATCGTTACATTAGTTTGTTTTTAAAAAATAAGTAAAATACACACTTCTAAAGTGACATCTAGCTTTGCTTTCACAACAGGATTTGGAAATAAGTAGAGATTAAACCTAAAATTAAAGCTACTTGGAAATAAGCAAAACAAAGTGCTTGTCTCCTCCCTGCCCCATTGCACGTACACTAGTTCACTTAAATGTGGAATACATCTGCTTTAGATTGTTTTCATCAGATGCATACTGTTACTATTAGAGTTAGGGAAAAGTTTTTCCAAGCAAATGTAACACATCCATTCATGGCTAAGTAAATCCAAGCTTTCCCTGACTGCCCTCCCCCAAACTAGACTGGTGATGCAGTAGGTATAAACTTGGCTTAAAATCCCTGTGAGCTGTGCAGCAGCTGAGCTCAGTGTGCTGTTATCCTCAGAGCTGATGTTGCAAAGTCAGCTGTGGTCTTGTTTGAGTCAGTGGAGAGCTCTGATGCTCAGCAACTGAAAAATATTGCTGCATTAACTTTTCATTCCATATCGATCTCCAAACAGAGTTTCAAAGAACTCTATTAGGGGGGAAAAAAAAGAGGGTTTTAAGCAGGGATTACTTTTCCATGTTTTGTAAAGCATGCATTATGTGTGTGGCAAGCCAAAGCTTTGAAACTCAACTTCCATCTGCGCTCCGTGACAGTATCTTTATATAATTCCATGTATGAAAGACAAGGTTTGGAAATGAAATTAGTTTGTGTCATGCACAGTTCCTGTAGAGATCAAAGGCAGACCTGTTAATGCAACTATTGCTATTCATGAGTTTCATAGCTGTGTGAGTTTCAAGTTAATTATAAGTGCTCCTTTAATCACTTAACAATAGGGTATCAGAGTCTCATCTGGGCATTATGCATATAGCTCTCACTTTTTTAATTAAAGGAAATTCCTACCTTTTTTTCAGGAAATTAATTTTGGTGGTGATGCTCTAGGCTCTAGCAGGTCAGGTTATGCAAAACCTCTTTTAAAGGTTGGCCGGTTGTGTGATGAATGTCTTTATTACCCTTTAACTGCCCCTCCCTCCCCCATGGTTGCCTGGTAGTCTGTCACTGAAGATGGCATAAATCACTCTAGTTCTTATCTGAGAGTTTCTTTTGTGACACCTTATTGAAATTGGTGTGCATTATCACTAGGAGATTACGTATTTCAAGATAAACTATTGTATTTATCATTTTAGTTTCCAAATGCTTTGTGTAATGGATTTTGAACCTGAAGAGGCAAGTGGGGCACCTGTCTAAGCTGTCATATCACAGACCACCGTGCTTTATTCGAGTATTGAGGACTCAGTCTAATTATTTCAGTTAAGCTAAACCATTTCAGTCCTCTGGAAATGAAATTCTTGTGCACTAGAGGAACCAGCCTCAGTGCCAGCATTGCCTGAGGCACTTACAGCAGCAAGGGAGATGCAGATGAATTAAACTGTGTTGCAGAGAAGGAAAAAAACCCTTAAGTGCCACCCAAGAGCAGCCTCCTCCACAACCCGGGTCCTGCTTGTCTGCCGAGATGAGGTGAGCATGATGCATTGGTCAGGTGTCAGAGGGGCTTCTCTGCACCAGCAAGGAGACCCAACTGCGCCGCTCCTGTTGCACCAGATCTCTGCTGTTCCTGAGGAAGAGCAAAGGAAAGCAATAAAAGAAAACCTGAGAAGTTGCAGTCAGTTGGGGTAGAAAGGTTTTCTTGACTTCTGAGGTGTGAGAGTTAATTATAGTCATCACACTACAAATGCTCAGAGCATAGAGAGGACTGTGCTGGTAGTTTTCCCTGTGACCTGTAAAGCAGAGAAGTGTTCAGCAAGTTCAGACTGCAGTGCTAAAAAGCAGCACTGCAGGCAACCATTTGAGCTGTGATTGTATATGTTCTAGAATCAAACACTAATTCTGTTTACTCCAGAAGTAAACATGAATAGTAAGTCTTAATTAAACACCTAGAACTAAAATTAAAGCTATTAAAAAAGAAAGTCTTCCCATAGTCACTCAGTATGAGTAAGCTGTGCTCTTGTTGCTAAGAAATGATGCCTGAATTTACTAAAGTTCAGTGTACAGCTGTTGGGAACTCTGTACCTCTGTCAGCAAGACTAAAGGACTTCAGCTAACTTTTTCTCAGTTTCCTCATTACACATAGTGATCCAACCTTCTCTTGCAGTAACTGAAGAGGTCAGGTTCTTCAGATGACTTGTCCCAAGGCTGCTTCCTGTCCCCTGGACTTCCATGTGTCTGTCTCTTCTCTGAACCCCTCTGCTTTATAAGTCTGGGCCGGAAAACCAAGCCCTGTCACACAGTCTTTACTAGAGTAAAGACTTTACTGCTCAGTGCTGGGGACACAAGTGAGGATCTTTCTGCTTGCTGCCAGGGACTGGGGAATCTCCAGAATTGCTGAGCAGGTGACGAGCAGAAGCAGACCTCCCACATGCCATTTCTGTGTGGTCGGGTTCCCTGGAAATCAGTGGCAGACACTCACTCTGGTTGAGACCTTGGTCGCCTGTGGTGGAGGGAAGGCTCTGTAGTGCTACTGGTTTTCCTGTAACACGGACCAGAGCCTCTTCTGAAGAGTGAATGGCATCATCTTTGCTGTGAGTCTTCTGCAAGCATGCCTAGTTTGCCATTTGAGGTGGTACATGTGAGCTTACTTTTCAGGTGGCCCCATCACTGAAGAGCAGAGTCTCTGTGTTTCTGGAGGGATTTTACATACATGTGTCCCTTTGTTGTCATATGAATTAACTCTGCTACTATTTTGAAGCTTGATTATCAGTAGAGCCTTCTTGATGCAGTATGTTAGAAAGTGTTTGAGTTGGCATCTGTGGCTAGGGGCTGGGGAACTTTAGAGAAATGAAAATCCTATTGTTTGGCAAGGGGTGACCTTGCACATGGGCAAAAGGTTAAGAGGCAGAGAGGCTTATCCATTTGGCATGTAGGATTCAAAACCAGGCATATTGCCAGTAAGCTCAATCAGAGGATACAGTTTTATTTTAAATAAAGCTCACAATGGCATTTTTTGAATGAGCAGGAAGGTTTCTTTCTCTAATCAAAGCCCAGATAATTTAAATATCTCTTTCCTGACATTATCCATGGATAGGGGATCCCAGAGGAAAAGATAAGTGATAACGGCTGCATGTGTCAGCCTGTTCCCAAAAGAGATCATCTGTCCGGCAGACGTCAGCAGGACTCTGCCTGATGGAGGGGTGTGTGCACAGAAACAGAATTGCAGGATTGGGACCTAAATAAGATTGTAATCTTTGACTTCTAATCTGTGTCATAACTTTTCTGTTTATTTCAGTATTTGAGATCTGACAGTTTGCCATCACTCAGGGTTTTTCTTTCTATGTAACATTTGGCTTTTAATAAAAACCCCAAACAAAATCCCAAACAAAACAAACTCCAAACAGTGCTTTTCACTTTTCAGGAGTTTGGTTATAGCAGACAGCACTAATGATACCAGTTCTGAAGGAAACTTCTCCCAAACTTGGACTTCAGCAATATAAAGGGCAGTTGTGAATCTTAAGAGGGGTTGCAGCTGCAGAAGTCTTTGTCTTAGGGTTACTTGTGTTTCAGAGGAGGCAGTAGGGTTCGTAAAGCAGATGGCACAGGAAGGATTGCTCAGAGAAAGTTTAGACTTAGTAAAATCTCAAAAATCAGATTAAGACAACAGATGGGATTCTGGATTGGAACACCAACATGTAAGGGGTTTTTGGTCTTTTTTTTATTCCACTTTCCCAGATTATAAGCTTGGAGACACTGGGGTTTTTTATATAGCTGACAGTAAATTTAGTACTAGAAAACTGGGAGTTGCACTTAAGCAGCTGTTTTCACTGTAAGTAGTATTTTTGGTTTGTGCTTGTTTAAAAGGCAAGATGTGATTGCTGAAAGAAGACAAAAGAATGTAACTATATGGGAAGAGATTTAGGCTAGACTACTTGTTTGAGTACATGTGTGCAGCGTCCTTTATCTCGCTGTGTGATGTCACCCTGGATTTGCTGTTTTCCCATCACCCTTCTTTTCCTGCTTTGCTTTGGGGTTCTGGAAGCCAGAGTTGCAGGGCTGCACGGAAGACCTGAGCTACTGAGCGTTTGCGAGCGGCCCGTTCTCGCTGCGCTGCTGGACAGGGACACAGGCTTTTTGCCAGTCCAGATAGGATATCTTTTCCCTGTGATTTATCTCTTGGAAATGATCAGTTAACATAAGTAGCTCTTGCTTTGGACATAAAACACTCTTGTAGGAATATAATGGCAGGGCACGTGCTGGTGATGCAGACAAATGACTGGCTCTACCTGTGCCCATCTGCTGTGAGCTCCAAGCCAACAGGGAACCATGTGCCAGACAGCCTAGGTCTGAAGAGTCACGGTCCCACCATGCTGGTCAGGAGCCAGGCCTATTAGGGTTATGGGCTTCAGCATAGCCTGTCCTGAGTGAAGCTGGCCTGTTTGGGGCAGTGAGAGACATCACAGCTCTCCTGGGTGAACTCATCAGTCTGGGGTCTGTCCCCCCGGCTACCTCTGCTTCACTCTGCCACGAGGAAACATCAGCACTGTGCACCTTTATGTCCCTTTCCTTCCTGCAGCACCTCACTGGTAGCACAGGGCAAAGCTCTTTCAGAACTTAGTCAGTGAATATTCCTGCTGTAGTAAATAATAGAAAGCACCACAGTACCACTGATCGGTGGGAGAATGAAGCACGCTTCTCTTCAGCAGTTCATGTTCTTGGAGTTCATCTTCTGTGGTGCATTTGGTTCCCTGCCTCTGCTGCATTCCTGGCTTAAGTGCAGATGGCCTTCCCTCTCTGAGCCCTGGTGTCTTTCGCTCCGTGTGAACTCCTTGCTGTGGGAGGCTGTAAAACTGAGGAATGATGCATCAGCCAGGTATTATAAAATATTCTATTCCTTAGCTAATAGTAAGTCTTTCTAAGCGTCATTTTCTAATTAAATACTTCTTTAAATATTCCTAATGCTTTGGTCTAAGACCTCCCTGTTACTTTGAGGTCAGACAGATCTTGAGTCGCTTCCTGTCCTTACTCTGCTCTCTTCTTTCTCTTATTCAGTCCTGCTGCTCATCAAAAAGTGCCTGAGACTGATTGTGTAGTTTTTAAGTTTTTATAGTAGTCTCTGTAGATTGTTCTCATCGCTCTTGGTGTTTCAGAGGTTGTTTTCTTCTTCAATTTCTCTCCAGTTTAAAGCTTGTAATCATTCTGTTGCTGTGGAAATTACTGTGATAATGCAGGTTTAGTGTTCATGACTTCACTGCTGCATTAGATAAGAAGCAAAAGGAGCTGCTGTGTGGGAGAAAGCCCTGAATTAAGCAAATTGTATACATTTCACATGTATGTCAGCAAGGATAACACACAAAAAGGAATTAAGCTTGTTCACACAGCTAGGATTTTCTGTATCTTCTGAGGGGGGAAAAAAAAAAGCAAGTCTAAATTTTAAAGAGAAGAGAAAAGCCCAGTGTCTGATCTAGAGACTGTGATCTGGTGCAGGAGTTCCAGTCTGTAGCCTTTCAGGACATCAGTCTTCCATCTTGGGTGATGATCTTTGTTGTTTCCATTTGGAAAACAGGGCTTTGGGAACCCTTATCCTTCTTTATCAGAAAGAGAAGGATGCAGTCAGAAGCCCTTATATAGCTATGGAGTAAAGGCTAAGGGAATTTCTGGCTGGAGATGCCCACGGCTAGCTCTCTTGCTTGGGAAGAGAGAGCTGGATTTATGTATACACAAAATTTTTGTTTATCATTTTTATCTCTCCATCCATTTTAGCAGTAGGCCCTGTTCTAAAACTATGGATGCCTGTGAGGGATTAAATAGATTTAATACTGCTGTTTTCAGATCATCCTTCTTGATTAGTATTTTAATACTCTGGAGTTCCTTGGTTCCTTCTTATATGTGATTGTTTTAGAAGAGGCCAAGCTTCATGTTACTGAAATTGCTAACCACAACACTAAGCTTGTCATGTTCCCCTGCTTCTTCTGCCTTCTCTTCAATGCGTGACCCTCTGCTCTTGACAGCATCTGTTCTTCAGTGCTCTTTGCTAGGCAATTCAAAGTAGGAAACACTAACAGCACGTCACTCTGGCTTTGGTTCTAAGTGTGTTCTTCCTGCACATTTTGAAAATAAAAACTTCTATTGCTTCTTGCCCTCACATTTGTAAATACACATACAGTTTGTAAACACACAGAGGACGTATGTGTTCCTCCTTTGATTAATGTGGCTGCCTTCATGTGCCCAGGATTTCACAAGTAGCTTGGTGGTCAAGGGCAAGGTTTCTAAGGAGGTGTTCTGCACATGCACACCAGGGTGTGTGGACACTGTTTTTCAATATATGTTGTTTTCTTTGACTACTAAATGCAAAACTGGGAACAAATCCAGAATCTTTAATAGCTAGAATTCATTTCATGCTGATCCCTCTAAATTGGCATCCTCCCTTGCCAAGTTATGAAGCGAAGGCTGCGATGATGATGAATTTCTCTAATGGGGTTTTTGTTCAGGGCTGCCTGATACTTCTATTTTCTGTACTGTAGGATTCAGACAGAAGGTCTCTGCTTCAGGCCCAGTGTCTTTCTGGTTGTAATGCCCTTAGGACAGAAGTGCTGATATTTGTGTATTAGGCCCTGACATCCTTTTAAAATTTACATTGTTGCAATATGTTTCTCAACATACGCAGTTGTGTCATTTCACTGTTCAGACTCTCAACAGATTTTGTTACCTTCTTTGGTGTTACTCTTGCTGGCTCAGGCCTTAAACCGAAGTCTCAAACTCCTAATGCATGGTAGTGAGATAAGAGATCTGTATTGCCAGTGCTGTTCCATAGAAACTAATGTATTGTTTCTAAATAATTCTGAAGAGGAGATCCTGGTCTCTTTTCTGGGCAACATAGGAAGAAATAAGTTGTGCATGGAGTGCTAGCATCTTGTTTGTTAGCAGCTGAGTTCCCCTGATGGAAAAAGGGAGTCTGCAAAATATCTTCTACTACCTTGGGGAACAGAGTAAGCTGAGTTAGGGGACTCCACACAGAAACAACAGAATTTCCAAAGATGTGGGTAAGAACAAGAGAAAGGGGAGAGTGGAAGAGAGGGGAAAAAAAGAAGAGGGGTAGGTACTCATTTAGGAGAACAATTCACAGTTGCCTTGACTGTAAAAAATCCAAGGTGTGGCATGGTGGAGGCACTG
Organism: Laterallus jamaicensis coturniculus; assembly: GCA_022605575.1. Lineage (NCBI taxonomy): Eukaryota > Metazoa > Chordata > Aves > Gruiformes > Rallidae > Laterallus > Laterallus jamaicensis. The sequence goes on from JAKCOX010000008.1 coordinate 2,741,592, forward strand.
AACCATTGCTGAGTCTTTTTAACACAGCATTGCATTTAAGTCATAGTTACTGAAGAAAGACAACAGCTGCTACTTGAGAGCATGAAGCAGAGGAACTACTGGAGGAACAGAAAAACAGTCGTGGATATGGAGGAATGCCTTCCAGAGGGACTGCCTTGTACAAGCCACTCCACTTTATGTAACAGAAGCCTGGTGACACAATGCATGGTTTAGTCGTAGGAGTGCCCTGCAGTGGACAAATACTGTACATCTGGAAACATTTAAACAAGTAATTAGTTTCTGGAAAAATTGCAAATTACTCAAGGAAAATGTAGACATGCAGCCAGAAGCTAACAGAATGGACTACAAGGTTCTCCTGACAGTCTTAGCTGTTACTTTTTTGTTTCTTACACCCATGTGTTTTTTTGGGGACAAGCAATACAGTAGTGTCAGGGCTGACAGCTGATATCAGTAGGTTCAGTGGCATTTGCTGCCCCTCGGGCAGAAGGGCCAGTGAGCAGGGAGGCAGGGGGAAGTGTTCTCTGACTCACTGCAGCCACTCTGCATCCCACTGGGTCGTCCTGTGCTTTGCACTCAAGGACCCAGTCCTGTGGGATTTCACTGCCCTGGTTAGACATCACCAGGGAAGTGCTGTGTCAGCTGGGGCAGTCTCTCCCTCCCATCATGCAGCCCTCTTTGTTGCCTGCTTTCTTCCTGGGCTTCCATCACAGCAGATTTCCTCTCACAGAAAGAGAAATCTTTTGGGAAAGGGGTGAGGGAGCACAGCTTGCTTCCAACCTTCCCTTCTTCTGCACCGCTGCTGGGAGCGGCTGGCTGGAGCAGAAGCACAGCAAGACAGGGGCCTTACAGGGAGTTACGATGCTGTGCTGTCCGTGACTAAGATGTGATGTTTGATTGCACATGCATTTAAAATTATGATGCTACTGTGAGATTGATACGTTGTCCGTCAAAGGGAAGAGTGCCTGCCCCTGGTGATGTGCTGCCCAGCTGCATGTGGGTCATAGGTGGAATACAGATGCCACCACAGCTGGAGCAGGGCAGTAATTCAGGACCTGGTCTGGCTTGTGGTAGAATCTGCAGTGTCTCTGAAGAGTGATTGCCCAAATTGGAGAAGTGCAAGCCAGGACAAGGGGTCATACTTGACACCAGAGTATGAGAGGTTAGCGCTGAGCCCTGTGTCTCTTTTTGGTCGTTGGTGTGCTAGCATGTTATAATTGCTGCCTCCTGCAGAAGCTTTTTGGACGATAATTGCTGTGGTTGTTTGTCATTACAGAAGTAACGCTGAAGGTCCAAGTAAGCGATGCCAGCACACATCAGCCAGTAACTGAAGCCTTCATTGAGATTTTTACCAACCAGATCTCCATTGCATCTGGAACCTCAGGAGCAGATGGCACTGCCTTCCTCAAGTTTCAGTATAAGTTGGGCAATCAGCTGATAGTGACTGCTAGTAAACATGCATATGTGCCAAATTCTGCACCATGGAAACCTGTAAGATTGCCTGGTAAGAGATCTTTATTTTTGTTCTGAGGTAAGATTTTGCATCTAAAGGAAGTTACACAGTTCTGTATGGTTTTAATGCTTGTGATCCTGGGTAGGAGGAAGAACATCTGTGTGTTTCTGAAAAAAAACAAGGTCTCTTCCTCAGTAAAACTGTGGCATCAGGGCTGTGCAGGGATTTGCTTTTCTCCTGGCTGTCCTTGATACAGTGCTCTGTCAGTTTTCAAACAACTGTTGGTGCTCTTACAGCTCTACAGAACATACAAATCTGTTGCAGATCTTCTTCTTTACAGGAACTATGTTTCCAAGTGCTTTGTTTCAGCAGCTGTGAGGTACTTGTTCCTTTCTCTCCCAAGGTGGAGATACAACTGGTGCACCATAGGCTGTAGTGTGGAAAAAAAATCCTAGCCTTTTGGTTCTTGGCCATGTCCATAGGACAGTTTTAATATGCAGTTATGTTATCCAGATGTAAGGATTTCTTTTCTAACTTAATTAGCATGGTTTGTTCCTTCCGCAGCAAAGGGATCTAACAGTAATGCTTACATGTTAGTTTTAATCGCAGTGCCTCAGAACGGGGAGTGGGAGACTTTGCATTAGCTGTACAGGAGGGGCAACTGAGTCATGCAGACTATTTCTGTACTGTTGAATAAACAGATTGAGGGTGGCTTTCAGACCTTGAGATGTAAGATCTAGATGAAGGTCACATCTCCATTTTTCATCTGCTTTTCCTCTAATCCCCAAACACAATTAGGGTCTAAGTAGTTTGGGAATAGTCTCAGGCTTGTATTATACCCAAATCATGCCTAAATATCACCTCAGATTTGATAAAGCCCTGGCCAGGCTTTAAGTGCACTAATATAGTGGTATAACTGATCACTCTGTTCAATCCCATGCCTTGTCTCTCTTCTATTTATTAATATCAGTGTAGCCAGAGGGACTGTGTGGCTTGCCGCAAGGCCAAGCAGCAGATGTATATTCACACGAACAGAGGAACTCTGATTTCTTCTAACCCAGAATTATGCAAAAACTTGCTTTTTACTTATCTGCATTTGCTTGCTTCAGATAAGACTGACTCTTCACATTTTCTCCACTGTATTCTGTCACATGTCCCAGCTACCTAATGGAACTATAGCAAAAACTAAGCCAGGCTTGTAGGTGTGTAGTGAAAGAATAAGAAGCAGCTGAAATGAGTTGCAGCAAGGAGACTTGAAGATAAATAAAGGTGAACCATTCTTTACAGCAGGAGTTGTCAAAGGTTGCAACAGTTTGCCCAGAAATTTGTGAAAGCTCCACCTCTAAAGATACTCAAAACTCTACTGGACACCCCCCTGCTTGGGTTGAAACAGGTGACTTCCAAGGGTTCCTTCCAACCATAATTTTTCTGTGGCTCTGTTTAGAAATTTCCTTTGTGTTTTGTTCTGCTTAAATAAAGTGAAGTGCACCTTCTCCAACATACAGCCTGCACTTGGTTAAGACACAATCATATGTGATAAAAGCAAGCAATAACTTTTTCTTGCCTTGTGTCTCATATCTTTCTGATTCATACCCCAGATCTTTTGAATGCAACATACTCTTCCATGACCTGAAGTTTGTTTTGTTAGGGTTTTTGCATGTTGTTTTTTTTAAATATTGATTTGGAGGGAAGGGAATCAAGCATGACATTATTGTTTTGATAAGTCATTGAAGTTTAAAGAACAGTAATTGTATGCAGCTTCCACAAAATCTTTCTTTCTGCAGCTGAAATATGAGCTTAACTCAGAAAATAGATTCCTTTCACCTCTGATCTTCCCCCATTGAAGCTGGCAGACAGTTTGCTATCAATTTAATTAATTGGTAGTAGAATCCTTTCTTTTGCTTTCTGTACCTTGAACTTAGTACTTTCTTTGATTAAAGAAACAACAAGTTACAACTTGATACACCCCAGGTAGATTTAATAGGGTTGTTCTTTGAATTACTCCTTCAAAGGGACATGATATAAAAAGTTCAAGCTGAAGATACTTAGACTGTTATTTTTTGTATTGACTAAGATGCCTATAGTCTTTAAAAAACTTTCCAAGAACTGTTCATATGTAAATGCCCTGTATTTAAATGTATATCAGATCATGCTTGTACCCAGCACACTGTGGAAGTTTTGAAAACCACGGAGGTTTTGTTGCCTCTTGTTATTTTTAATCTGGGGTGAGTGATGGGGAACAGGCAGTATATTTAAATCTCAGTTCTGCAGTGGACACTTACTTAGAGAGGCATCCTCATTTCCCAAAATGCATTTTGAACAGTACTAGTCATTATCACCCCACAGAGCAGATAGACCATTCTGAGCAGCATCCCACGTACGGTGGTGGCTCAGGCTAATGTGCTGCCCTGGTTGCTGTGGGAAATGAGCTATGGACACATTTACTTCAAAAGTGGAAATGCTAACTGTGAGGAGGGAATAGGTTTGAGAGCTGTAGGGGGGTATTGTGTCAAGTGCTGTAACAGGACTTGGCTGAAGGATCAGGAATCTCCCATGGCAGCCAGTGTGTATTAGGTATATATCTTGCACTGAAACACCATGCAGCCACTGAACTCATGATGTTATTGTAGTAGTTTTAAGGGGTAGGCATCAAGGGATTTCTGTTCTCATCATTTGTCAGAAACGAACTTCTCTTATATTAACCAAAATAATTACCAGCTTTTAACCACTTAAGTGGGAGGATTATTTATTTACATAGTGATAAATGATAGGAGGAAAAGATTAAAGATCTCTTCTTCCATTAAACTATTTTTCAGCAGAGCCTTGACTCCATTTATTAACAGTTCATTAATTTAACATCACTTGAGTTGTTGAAGTGTTCATGGGAAGATGTACTTCTCTATCTGGTCTTAACTATGCATAGATACAAATAATTTGGAAGAAGAAAAAGATGTGACCAGTAGTTCCTATTTAAGAGGACAGTTTTTTGAGCAGCGTGTGCAACGAAGAGAGAAGTTGCTGATGTAGCGCAGGTCAAGCTAGCTGGTAGGGTCAGTCAAAGCTGGTATTTGCTGTGGTGAAATGTAGTTCTAGGAGGGGAAGCACTTGTGGTATTTCTGGGAGAGGAGAGCTCATCTGGAAAGCAGTGACTCTGCAGAAGACATGTGAGTCATGGTAGATGAATGACTGAAAATAACTTCTCAACGCAGCGCTGCAGGAAAGTGGAATAATCTGATTCTTAAGTGTAAAATAAAGACTGAGAAGGTGGACTGTAGTATTTCAGAACTTGTCCTTGGTGCAGCCACTCAGGGAAATAAATGTGTGTCCAGGTCTGGATCCATGCTACAAGAAAAATGTTTAAAACCGCTGGGCTATAGCAGGAGTGATTAAAAGATTAGAAAACAGGGCTTACAGAGAAAGATTGGAAGTGTTTAATTTGTTTGTTCACCAGAAAGTTCATGGGGTAATATGATCGTAGCCCATCACTCCCCACATAGAGAATAGGAAGCATGTAAGAGAGAATTCTTCTGTCTAGCAGGCTTGCATACAAAGAAGATCAAATGGCTGGAAGCCTAACCTCAATACATTTTGATGGGTAAAAAGGCACATAGTTTAACTACCCTTACAATTATTTAGTGGAATATTGATGTTGTGGTGCATTCTTCACCACTAGACACCTTTAAAAGAAAATTTGATAGATTTTCTACAACATGTTTTCTAGTTTAAGCAAGCTATTGAATCTGAAGCAGTAATTAATTCAGGGAAGGCTGCAGTTACACAGGAGTAAGACTGGATCATCACAGTCATCCTTCTGGCCTTACAAACTATGACTTTCTGCATTGTCATGCTGAGGAATGATTGTGCAGGAAAGCTCAAGGGAATTTTAGAGATTACATATGCATTGTAGTCTGGCATATACAGAGGAAGATGTTGGCATGGCTTATTGTATTGAGCTCCCCAGGGTGTCTAAATTATATTATGTATTTTCTTCATACAAATTTAGTTATTGGAGTAAAGACAAACAAGTTCTGTAATTGTGTGGCCTTAGTGCTGCTTACACTAGGCTTTCTTACATGTGTTGCCTGGTGTGTAGATCTGTTTCACATGTCGAGTGTTGGAAAGAAGATTCTCAGCAGTACTTGTGATAACTCATTTGGGTTTTTTTAATGTTCCTGTATGTTGTTAAGACCACCTTTCAGATGGTGGTTCTTACTTGTGGGTTTCTCCTAATTTCTTCTTTCTCCTATATTTCTCCCAAACACTAAAATGTCTCATCTTTGAAGCGATATTTTCTTAAAATAGAAATAGCATACAGTCTCCCTATTTGTATCTAACATCTGTATGGTCTCTTGGATTAAATAATACATGTTATATCAGAGAAAATTTATGAAACTCAAAAAAACCCAGAAAAGCATACGCTGTCCTTTTACTAATCGATTCTGAAAATCTCCTCCTCAGCTTGTGGTCACTTCAGAATGGCATGAATACTTCCCAGGAGCAAATGCGAGATGCTGCCCAGTTGCCAAAAATGACTAGTCTGCATTAACCTTCTTCTCTCTTTCTATCTTTGAAAGCCATGCAGTAGACTGCAGTCAGGTCTACTTCTTACTGGTTTTGTGGATGTGGGAGTCAGGTGTGCTCGGTGGCGAATTCCATACATATTTCTGGTCTTCTGGTCTGAACAACTCAGCATGAAATTGTATCATGTTCTTCGCTCTCCAAAGATGTGCGTGCTTGCAGACACAGCCCCTGAGAAATGTCAGTACCAAGTTGCAAAGGAGGTTCTTGCAAGATGATTTCTTGCAGCAAATACCATTTATCTGTCCCCTCTCATACCAGTAGTTCTATATATAGCACTTCTGTAGCGTAGGTGGTGACTCGGTAAGGACATGCTGTATTTTAGAGCAAATTATTCAGATTTATTCATCATACTTTACCTTTCTGTATGACTTTTTATGTAAGCATCTCAGAGTATTTAAAAGTTAAATTTCATTAATATCTTCCTGAGGTAAGAAGTACAGAAAAATAATTCAGTCAGACTGAGGTAGCATTTCTCTCCTCTTTATGTAATGACAAGTCTTTCTGTGGAGCTGGGAATTATAACTGAAACCCTGCTTTATTATACTGCACTCTTCTGTACTGTGAGCTGTCATACATGGCTTGCAGGAGTCAAAGCGTAGGTGATGTTCAGTTCGATAATAATTGCCTAGTTTAAAAAATGCACATGGTTTCTGTCATGTATATAATATGATTTTGATTGGTGGCCTGCTTTTGCAGAAATGTAGAAGGAAGTAACTGTTGTTGTTGGGTTATGTTTATAAGAATTCAAATGAACCCCACTGAAACCCCGTCTCTCCCACAGTGTTTTCTTCACTGAGTCTCGGCCTTCTTCCTGAACGCTCAGCTACTCTGATGGTCTATGACGATGTAGTCCAGATTGTCTCAGGATTTCAAGGTATGCTGGCTTTTGGAAGTCAGAATTGAAATTTGAGTGACACTAAACAACAAGCCTGACAGCTTCCTGAACTCTGTCCCTAGGGTGAGGCTGGTATTTCATGGGGAGCTCTGAGTTCCCCAAGGAAGGCTCCCCTGTGGGAAGGGTTTACCAAATTGATTAAGCGCTAAATTCATCCCAAACTGCTGTGACTAGGGAATTTGAGTTACTTGGTAATAAACAAGCTTGGAGTTTGGTGTGCCATTTGAGAGCTAGAGATTAAATTTCTTTGGCTGTTAGCTGTTTTTTCATCCAACCTCATTAAACCATCCTTACGGTGACATTTTCTGATGTTCTTTTTGTCTAAGATTTTTCTTGATTTTCATTTTGTTTCCTGCTTCCTACTATGAATGCCTTAGAAATTTAGGGCATAGAAAATTAGAAAATTTCTGCTATCTGCATTGTTGTATACCCTCTATAAACTGGCTTTTCTGGAGTACTTCCTGCAGGCGCTTTAGCAGTCTGCCTGCAAACCCACATACTGCTGCATGAAACCCATTAGAAGGATAATGTTTGGATCGCCTTTTTATAAGGCCAAACACAGAAGTTAAAGCAGATGTCATATCAGTGAGATGAACGCTGAGTTTCCTGAATTACACAGTAAACAATAAAATGCTCATCTGACATCTGGCCTAACTTTGCACAATTGATGTGATAGCTGAGATATCTGTTAACAAAATAACAGAAGTTGTTCAGAATACCTTGATGATCCAAGTCAATGGGATGTTCTCCCTGTGAGGACTCTTCCTGTGCATAAACTGTGTCTTACTCGCATGTTCTAAAAAGTTCTACCAGATATTTAATAAAGCAGGGGAATGCTACCTTCAGTAATATTCCAAGATAACTTTGTTTTATCTGAGGGAATATAATACAATTATGCTTTCCTGACGTATTTTTTTTTTACCGTTAGAAACCATCCAGACACAATAGGCTTTTCATTAATGATAGCACAAGATACGGCTGGAGCTGAAAAGGCACTAAACAAATTAGGGAGCTGATGGAAGGCTCAGAAGGAGGTGGAGAACAGCACAGATGCTGTATGTATATTCTGCAATTGGAGAGCTGACATTATCTAATGGGGTAAATTAGATGGACTCGGGATTCCATTAGACAAAACATGAAACTGTTGTTTACTAACAGTATTCTACTAGCATGGTGTATTAAATATTCGTATGCAAATGTGCTGTTATTATGCAATTAACTTAAAAAGAACAATCTTTTCATGTTTATAGCTTCCTTTCTTGGAAAAAAAAAAGAAAAGGGAAATGTTAAAGTGCTAGAAGGAAATTTAACAGCCCAGTGACACTCATAAATATTTTCCACATTACCTTACTCCCTTCAGTGAATTAATCCAGAGTGTTTCCAATATATGTAAATTAGAATAATATAACTGGTTCTGCTGGTATAACAGAGAAGGAGAATAAAGGAAGAAAATGGTACCCGGTGTATCCTAGGGGTTGGAATTTGAACTCTCAGTCTTGCTCAATAAAAACTATTTTATGGGACCAGCCTACAGTCCATTTTTTGGGTATTCTCTTGTGATGAAACCTGAATGAAAGGCAACCCAGACCAGACATTGTACCAGTGTTTGAATGGAGCCTCTCTAGTCTCAATCCAAAATCCTTATGACCTAGTTTTTCTCTGTTACTTTTCCAATTTACTTCCCAGTAACTTTGAGCTGCTTCAAAGGAGCTGATCCAGAGTTACCTTAGTGCAAAAATGAGTACAATTTGAGCTGTTACACCAGGAACAGGCTGGGAACACTGGTATTTCAAGTACCAAAGGGAAAGAAAGGCTTTACTAGTACAATAAATTACCAGTTGCTTTTGAATAATTAATCAAGCAAGCAGCTTACTATGCAATTGAGAAGTTTCTCTGAATTGATGCAGCCAGCTTCATTTCCATGATGGCATTACAATCTGCTGCTGCACCCCATCAGTAATTACGAGGGATGGAGCTTGCCAGCTTGGGTCACTTAAGTTATATAACACCAGCACAGTGATGAGCTGAACTACAGCCTTCAGTGAGTAGAAGCTGTCTGGGTGCCCTCTATCTGCCTCTGATGTGAGCAATCAGAGCATGAATGGGCGCTGCGATGGATTTCACATAGATTGAAGCTCAGATACTAGTGTAGTGCAACATACCGTGCATCCAGCATGGTAGGAGATGCCTTACATGGGCTCCTTGAGATGGTTACATCTTCAGGTGAGCACCGACAAACTGGAATTGAAAGATGGCTAGTGTGTTGGCAAGATGATATATAAAGAAGATCAGATCGGTCCTTAGAAGTCCTTTACATCATGGCACTCACCAAGTGGGGAGAGCTCACATGCCAATTTTATGCTTGAATGTGTTTGGGTTTCATTCAGGTTTTGTAAGTCAAAACTGGGTATCTTCAATACCAGAAGCAATAATAATCATCTGTCCTCACTGGCAAGTGTTAATGTGTTTAAAAAATACTCTAGGAATCTGGTCAGCACGTCTTTTTCTCCATTTTACTGCTTCCAATTCCTTCAATAAATCTGTTCCTAACCATGGCTGAAAAATGCTCCATAACTTCTGCTAAAGGAGTACATGGGATTGTCTTCCAAGCAAGGTGGAGAGAAGGTGAAAGTGTTGGTAGACACCTCCCTGATGGATCTTGGCTGGTAGCTCCCTGTCTTTGGCCCTTTTGAAGTCTCTCTTCCTAGGTTTGGGGGAACCAAACTGAGGAGAAAAGGGGAGAGGCAGGCTGAGTGGGAGCTTTGCCGTGAGTATCAGTATCAGGAGTTTGTTAATCTAGGGTATGAATTAACTACTCTGCACCAGTTTTTTGGTGGTTTGGGTTTCCCCCTCCCCCCATATATATGCACTGTCTGTACAGGAAACTGTTTCTTTCACCTTAAAACTTTTATCTGAGTTGATTGCTGTGCAGGTTTCCTGCCAGGTTTGGGGCTCAGCCACAGGAATGCTTTGTTGCCTGTAGGATTCAAGACGCTGAGGTTGGCTTTCTGAGCCTTTCCTATCTAGTTAAAATTTGGCAGCTCATGGCTCACCCAGTGCTACAAAACAATCATGTTTTTATAGAAAACCCCAGAGCCTCCCCATAAACTACTGTTACAGACTCAACAACAGTTTCTTTGTTTTTAATTCTTAATTAGTTTGGATCTTCAGCAATATAATAGCAGGTCTTGGCAATTTGAGTAATTAATTGTAACTGGAGACTTAGCAGAAAATCCTATAATTTTACATTGAACTGTTAGTGATAATCCTAATGCTGGTTTCTTTGTTGTGGGTTGTTTTGTTCTTCCCTGTTTTGTTCCTGTGGATGCTTATTCCTAGGGGCCATAGGAGCCCTCTCACCATTGCAGTCTGAGGTTCCCAGTGCTTGAGCAAACCTGTCCCTGAGGTACAGCAAGCTACTACAGTATTGCAGAGCACTCAGGAGATAAGTCACCCCTGAGTTCATTGCAGACAGTTTATTTAGCCTTTCATGTTGTTTTCCATTTAAGCCTTGAAATTGGGTAAGGGATATTTCTTCCCGTTTCACACGGTGTTGTCTAATGACTGTCTTAAACACTTAAGGATGCTGCCAGTCTTGAAAGCCTGCATACTGGAGTGTTTCAGAAATCAAAAAAAAGTGTGTTTATAGCTTTTTCTTGCAGAATTACCAAAGAAATGACAGCTAAACAATGATCAGCCTTTTGGAGGTACTTGCTTGCCTACATAGCAATTTTTGTTGGCCAGTATGAAGTGTGTTCTGAGGAATTCTATGTTTTCTCATAGCTAAAGCTCCTGTTAGAAAATAATGCAAGAAAATATTCTAGTCTCCTGGTTAATGACATCAGCAGTTAGAGAGCTTAGGAGTTGGGAGTCGAGCTCTTTAATCTTTCTTGCAGTGAAGTTGCGTGTAACCTAAAAGTGCTGCCAGAGACTAATAGCGAAAAACAAGCAAAAATGCTTTGAGCTGACATCTCTGAACCTCACAGTCAAATGAGAATTAAGAAAAAAAACCTGCTTGCCTCTTGATTTTCTGCTGTGTGTGGGGAGTATTCTGTGAATATGCAAAATGAGCTCCAGAGAATACAATAGCTTTTGATTTAAAAATTAATTTGCATGTTGCACACACAAACTTGCAGATGGAGTCTCGCTGTGTGCTGCTAAACAGTATAAATGGTGAACAGCCACTGAAATAAAGCTACTGGCTTTATAAACCAGGATTTAAATGTGCTATGAAATCATAGAATATACTGAGTTGGGTGGGACCCATAAGGATCATGGGGTCCAAATGTGTAGTACATGAAACACTCTTAAGTCTTGTTGCAGCAAAGACCCTTTAATTAACATCTGATGATCATGAAGAAAACCACTGGAACTGTACAAGACAGAGGAAAAGGGATAAATCTGGCATGCCAAGTAATCTGGTTCTGTTTAGGTGTGTTCTTTGTGGGGGAAAATCCAGAAACTTTTTTTACCCAAACTTTGACAAGTGAATCTTTTTATCTGATGATTTAAATAAAAATAGACTATTTTCTCATTACTAGACATACTTTGCATTGCTAAAACTTCATAAAAATTAAGTACTGAAATTCTTCAAGTTGCTTTGGACTACAGCTAGAATTGTCTCTTAGAAAAGAAACTTGAAGAGAATAAGTTTATCTTGCTATTTCAGGAGAGGCAAAGTTTAAATAAATATGATGAACTGCATGTTTTTCTAAGCTTTCACATCCTTTCTCTATAAATTCAGTTTTAGTTTCAGTTATATTAATTAAGAAACATGTAATTGAATTGGAGATGATCCAGGGAAATAACTTAGCCAGAAAAGCTTCTGCTGTTAGATACCTTTACAATTTTGCTCAGTGATACTTGTGGAAAGATAATGGCAATTGCAAAATAAATGTAGAAACATTGTTTTTCCTCCTCTTTCATAATAGCCTTCTGATGTCTCTGTCCTTCTTAAGCTATTGCAATTTAGAATGGAAAAAGCCCAACTGTTAATGTGCTTCCATAAATACGAACACATCAGTGTTCTGCCTGCCTTGGCTACAGGGTCATTTTCAACTTTTTTAGGTGCACGGACTCAGCCACAAGTTCACTTTCAGAGAAGATCTGTGAAATTACCAGAGAACACAAGCTACAGTGACTTGACAGCATATCTGACAGCAGCCAGTTCACCTTGGGAAGTGGACAGTTTTCCACATTTACAGGGATTAGATGGAAACGGAACAGGTAACTCACTGCTTCAGTTTTGCTCTGATTTCCTATTGGACTGGGGATCAACTTCTGACCATAGCATATTTTCCATTCCTCATTCCAGCAAACATTCTTTAAAATTTGGGTGATGTGGCAGGTTAAGCTGCCCTACTAAAACACTATTCCAATAAGCAAGAGAGCAAGGTCTGCTCTCCCTTCAGTGGGGCCACTACATAGCAAAGATGAAGATGCCTTGGGAGGTCAGAAAAGTTTGTTACACTTGTAGTTTGGAGCTGAATCTCCAAATATGTCACCTGTTCACATGGTGAATGGAAATTAGTGTGAAGGGTCAATGGTCAAAAGAAAATTTAACATAAGATGCTCTTGGTCAATTTATTTTTTTTCTAAAGATCAGTAAAATGCCTTTAATCTCAAGGATTTAATACTCTGTTGCTTCAGTTAGGAGTTGATTGAATGTCTTTCGTTAATACTTTTGAAACTAGCTTCAGCCAAAAATGTGTAACTTCATACAGCACCTAAGGGAAAACAATGAAAATTCATAGAAGAAACACAGCCACTGTTAAATTCAAAGCTGTAATAGATTTTTATGACAGTAACTGCCTGTTACTCTTCTTCCATTTCTCATTTAGTCTTGATTGGAATAGTAGATGTTGTGTAGGCTAGAGAAAAATCAAAGAATTGGGCACAGAAATATTGAAATTCTTAAAATGATGGTGTGAAATGGAGACACTTCTCTCTGTATTGTCTTAGAAAGCAAGGAGTGGACTTGCAGTGCAGCAAGAGAGATTCAGACTAGTGATTAGGAAAGTCTTGTTATGGTTTAGGCTGTAGAATCAGTTGCATGAGGGTGTTGGACAGAGTTTTAGATCATCACCTTGCATAGGCGTAGCTGAGCTTGCTTTGAAGCAACCTAAATAATGCCTCAAGGTCCCTCCCTGCTGTTTCTCAGGATGCATTTACTTGTGATGTGTTGATCTATGTGACTTTGCATGTTGAGTCATGTGTGTAAATGGTATGTACTGAGCTTGCTAGCTTTTCCTTAAAAATGGGGGGGAGGGAGGTAAAGTAGACTTCCACTTCCCTTTCTACAAATCTGAGTATCTTTTTCTATTACAATTGGAAATGTGTCTGCTCCAGTGAGTACATCTCATCCTGTTTCATCCTATCTCTCTGTCATTTGCCTCTTCGCATCTTCAACCTTTGGCTTTCTCTGGCTCTTCATACTCAGACATGATCAAATATCTCTTTATCTTTTTTAAAACAAAAGAATGCACTTGATCTCTCTTGTTTGTCTACTTCCCTCATCTCCTTTCTTTTTATCTTTAAACCCACGGAATAAACTGCTGACAATGTGTGTGGGATTCCTCTCTCCCAAGTCTTTCCTTAGTACTCTGCAGCTCAATTTCCACCCCTGCATTTATTTAGTGAAAACAGGTCTTGCCAAGATTTCAGATGATCACCTCTCATGGGAACCACACAACGAGGACATAATCTTTCTTCTGTTTTACCTCCTATATTTCTTAAAAAACAGAAGAAACCTTCAGTCTTCTGTATACTTGCATGACAGGAATTTTTCTACTTGAGCATGGAGGATTTGACATTTATTAGCCTTCACATAAAAGTATCTCACAAATTACTAAAATGACCAGCAAAGAGATAGGGTTTGAGACACTGAAGAGCCTTGTTTTCTGAATACTGTAGTATTCAACATGGTATAATACACACTGCAAATACAATGTATTTGCATATGTGCTATAGTATAGATGAAATGCCCTCTATCTGTAGAAGACATTTCTCTTGCTGTGAAAACAAAACTTAAAAATCCTAAACTAGGATTTCCTTCCTTTTTCTTCATCTCCAAGTGACTTGGTGAAGCTTTCACCTGAGAAACTTTTGAAGGAATAAAAAATAAGATCACTACCTGATGGAGATTTTATAATATTTGTGTTCTCAAGAGAAAAAGAAAAATGTACAAATTTTAGAATTCTAAAAAACCTTAGTGTTAATTTGCTTGAGAAATTTTGGAGTATTCCTGAACGCTGCCTCTTCTCCCCTCCCTCCCATCTCTTCTCCCCCTCTTACTCCTCTGTTCTTTCACAGTTTTTTTACATGTCTGTAGAGTTTGGAGAGGTCTTCCCATTTGTTTCAGTCAGCTCACTTCCCTAGCTAGTATTTATCCAGAGTGACTTTACAGTTGTTTTAGCTAAAACTTCCTCTCTGAGTTCAGTGGTTTTCACAAACCCCAACTGGGTGATGTGTAGTGATACGGAGCAGTGAAAATTCATTGCATGAATCGGAATGCTCCAAACATAAAAACTGATAGAATTCAGTCACAAGCCTGTATAGTGTTAGCTTATTGTTTCTATTAATCACCAATTGGAGTGCAGTAAGATGTCCTTTAACCAAACTAAACTGTGTCATCTGCAGTAATGGACCAAGCTGGCTAATAACCGTTACTCCTCGTTCTGTACGCTGGCTGTTTCAGTGGAATTTCCTTTGATTATTTTCAGAGCTCTTTACAGGTCACCAGATTACAAAAATGACAAGAAATAAATGAAAGCTGACATTTATTGAAGTCCATTCCCATTTAATCTGTGTGTGTGCTTATCAGTTTTATAACATGTGAGAGTTTCATAAGCATTGATTTTAATTTACCTTCACAGCAGAGAAAGATGTATCTCTTTAATGAGCATTTACATACTGTGCATGGTGGCAAACTGGAGGATTATTTCTTCTTGCCAGAGGTCAGAGGATTTCAGAAATTTCTTCATTTTCTAATACAAGCTGTTCAGCCCAGTACTCTGCAAAGTTTCAGTGCATCTTAAGTAAAAAACCTTGCATATAGTGTTTTACCATCAGAATGCTTTTCCAGAGGCTGTATTTTTACAAGTATTAGGCAGATATGCTTTGTCAAGACAGTAATGAAATAGAAATACAAAATTTTCAGTATCTATAAGTAAAATACAAAATATAATCTCATATATGAAACTGAATGTTTCTAAAATCTTCAGTTATACCTTTTGTCATTAGGAATTTGTATATACAGAGACATGGTCAGGTTATGATACTGCGCAGCGGGAATTTATTTCTCTGATACCAGCCTGAGAAACTTAGTGGCCCAAGACCAGTGGCCTGGGGACAAGCATCAGTCTGACAGAAGTTATAGGTGCGTGGCAGGAGCTGTGGATTGAACAATCAGGAATAAAGGAACATATTTCTTTTTCCTTTTCAATCTCTCTGGTTTATATTCTGAGGCTGTAAGGGGATGATACTGTGCATCATTGGAGCCTATAATACACAGATGCATGAGCAGGTTGGCAACCTTCCCCTAGCCCTAGTTGAATTTCCAAACCTTATTTATTTCTTGCCTTTTTGTTCCTTCTCCGTTAGCTCTGTGGCTCTTTCATATGGCTATCTTCAGAGTGCCTGCTCTCTCAGCACTGTAATCCCTCTGGAAGATATGCTTCTGCCCCTCTGGTCACAGCAGATCAAAGCAGCATTTATGCCCCTTGCCTGTCAGCTGTGCAGCAGTGACACTCGCCTTGAAATCTGGGGAAAATGTGTGTCAGAGTAGACACCATAGTAAATAAGCAGCATGCAGATTAAATTCTGGTTATTTTCCATATCTTCAGTTTGGCACCTCTTGCAAAATCCAAAATGTAAAATTCTGAGGAGTTTTGTCTCTTCCTTTTTTCCTTCCTTTGTCACTTCCTCCCTCTCCCCCCCTTTCCTGGTGATGTCATAATGTTGGTGAGACACTGAATTTAATAAAGGCCATTCCTTGAGACTTACTCACTGTTAAGAGAAATCATAAAGGCCTTAATGCTTTCCCACTGTTCCCTCATGTGCTCATCCTAATGAACAGTGTCAGTGAGAGAGTGCATAATTCTGAGGATGCCTTGTTGTGCCTCAGTGTCACAGGTGGCAGTGTCACAGGTGGCGTACCAGTGCTGGGTGCCACTGTGCTGTTTCAGGCAGTTTGTGCTGATGTAAGGTACAGGAGTTACACTAGAAGGGGTGGCACCCCCTCTTCACCAGCCAGGCACCCCTGTTCTTCCTCTCGGATCAGCCCCGCAGCAGGATGAGTGGGGCAGGGTGCTGCCAGAGCCAGCATCAGGGTGGACCTACGTGGCTCAAGTCCCTTGCAAACATGGAAGCTTCATCTCTCACTCTTGCTTTGAGCTCCAGATCTCCTTGGTTTTAAACCTCAAGGTTTTTTCCTCCCCTGAATACATGTATGTCTGTGATATTCTTCCCTGTCATTGATTCATTTGCTTAAATGGTTGAAGGGGTGTAATGCTTTCTTAAATCGTGTTATCATGAAGTAATGTCCCTTAGCATGCAGTTTAAACATAAAGAATAATTATTCTCTTAAACAGATAAGAAGATGACACCATGTATCCTAAGAATCTATTTAGCTTCATTTATTTAAATGAGAAACCAAAAGAAATGCATCCTGGGATCCTTAGTATATAACCAGTTATCCTTGCAGTGTCATTGCATGTTTGGGTGTTTGCTAGTTATAATATGGGCATGTGAGGATACAGTGGCGGTTTCTGAGATGATATATTTTTGTTTGTTTTGGCCATGATCATGGCTGTGATACTTGTACATATTTGTTTAAGATGAATTGAGAAGATACATGGAGGAGATTTTTGCATCATAGTCTTCTTGTCTTCAAAATTTTCCAAAGTTAAGTGAAAAATACAGAAGTATAGACATCTTTCCTGTGAATTCCATAAGGTGGGGATACTGCTGTAATTCCATAAGGTGGAATACTGCTACCATCCCCTGTGAAATATGTTGCACTACTGTGGTGTTGAACTGCGTGGGTGTATCTTAAATTCTGGGAAATTCTGTTGTCACAATGTTCGTTCATTCTCTCTGGGCAGGAAACAGCACTAGGTATGACCTCACCCCTGTCACTGCAGTCAGTGTTCATCTGCTCAACAGCGATGGGACTCCAATCCCTGTGAATGGCCCCATCTATGTAACAGTGCCTCTGCCAACAAACAGCAACTTGAAGCACAATGCACACGTTCCAGCATGGAGGTTTGACCAAAAATTTGGTAGGTAACATCTAACTGTGATTGCCTACATGAGTTAGTTTGTCTGGAAACCAATGTCTCACTGCATTTATTATGGTACTATATTACTGTCTTCACTGGAGTATGCAGAGCTATGCTTTCTATCCAAAGGAGAGAAGACTGAGTTTTTTTGATCAACTAATACGCGGCGTATATGTAGATACACTTGAGTAACATTGTGTGCTGCTTCTAGGCAAAACTTTTTTGGTAAAAGTAATCTTTTTCATTTATTAAATATTTTCTCTAAAAACTGTCTTGAGAGGACTTTATTGAAGTCAGAGACTGAGAACTGGAGAGACATATTCAGTGTGGCATTGACTTGGAAGCCTGGAGAAATGGAACCTAGCCTTATCTTTGCCAGCAGCCAGCTATCTGACCTTTGCTCCGTCTCTTGTCTCTGGCTCAGTTTCCTGCCGGTCAGATAGGAAACATAATACTGATTTCTTTTGTAAATCACTTTGAGATTGTCTTATACTATCAAGAAGGAAAGTGCATGTGAATGATTTCTTCTTTTAAAAAAAAGGAAGCAAGCAAAATTCATGAAATATTTTGAAAGGACAGAATGACTAATCAACACCAGCTGTAGAATGTACTCAGCTTTACACTGTAGAATAACGTGTGCTGTTGTGAACAAAATTTTTTCTCTGCTTTGGTTTTGGTCTTTTTTTTGTTTGCTAGCTGGTACACTGTGCTAGCCACCTTTGCACCTTCAAAGTGTGAAGGATTAAGGGCTGTGTAAGTCTTGTCCTGGTGATTGCCCTTCAATTATTGCACTGCCCCTTCTTAAGTATGTACCATATGGTTGGGAAGAAAAAAATGGGGGAATAAAGTAAAAGAATGGAAGGTGAGAAAGGTAGAGGCTTTGAGGAAGAGAGGAAGAAGGAGCCAGAAATGTGGATCTGTGTAGACAATCATGGGGCTTTGTCCCTGCAAGGCAAATGTTTTGAGCTAGTTTATGATCACATCCAGAAGTAGAACAAGGAGCGTGAAACCGCTGTGTTGGAGGAAGGGAGGGGAGGGGAGAAGAGGGAAAAGGAGGAAATAACATTTTTGTTTCCTTCCTGCCTCTGTTTGCTGTAAAAGGTTATGTATTTTCAGACAGCATGCCTGATAAATCTTTTGTCAGGGGAAGCCTCTACTAGAGCATAAAGCAGTTGCAGTTAATGAAATAATTTGAATATGATATAAAATTGAATAGTAGAAAAAGAGCGTGATGCATGGTTTTGGGGTTTTCCTTAACTGTGGGAGCATAACATTTTCTTGTGTCACCCCAGCAGTAAGTTTCGCTACATCCTTCCTGAAAATTATTTGGATTTGTGATTCTAGGAACTACTTTGTTTTCCCTTGTTCAAAAAAACATGGGGAAGACTGACTCATGTTTACTTTCTCCACAAGTCCATCCCCAACCTTTCCTGTCAGCTGTATTATAGCCCGCCTCATTGCTAGTTACTCACTGCTAGTATAATGGTTCTGATTTTTATTATGCAGCTTTCTCATTTATGGCCAAATTTCCATGCCCCTGCAGTGGGGCTGCAAAAGCTCTCTCTCACTGTGGAATATTTTTTTTTACTGTTGTGTGCAAAGAGCTCATTACCCTATTGTGTGCAGTATATGTTAATACAGATCACTATGAGTTACTTAGTTTAACACTGCAGGCTTGAGGTCTCCAATCTTGAGACAAGTTCAGCCTTGTTTGCTTCCTGACAGTGCTGGAGCACTTATGTTACTGGGGAGGAAAGGCATGAAGACCACTAAACAAAATGCATCTGTATCGGGCCTCTTAGCTGCACAAAGCCACAGAGAGGAAGGTACTGAAGACATTATGCTTGGGCTCCAGCTCACACTTCAGCTGAAGGAAGCGTCTGCCCGTGCAACCAAAGATGTTGAACAAAGATGCATTTAAGCCCTGACTGCAGCGTGCCAGTTCTAGCAGAATTTTGGCCACATCCCAAGCAATTTAAATTAGAGTAGCCTAATTTAATAACTAGAGCAGCCACTCTGTCTTGTGCGGGCTGCATAGCACCCTGAGGGCTGTCAAACCAGTGCGAACGCGGTGGTACCCTGACGTCGCCCATCCCATCCTGGTTGTTCATGGAATGTGAAGGAAGGAGGATGAACGATGACTGGGATGGCTTCATGCTGGAGAAGTCCTTGACTGGCAAAGAAGTTGTAACCCATTTGCACTGCCAGATCTGTGCCTTGTCGGGATGGGCCCTCTAACCTTGTTATTCTGATTTTGTCTTTCATTTCGGGGGCGGGTGCTTTTTCAGTGCTAGTTACGTTGTGGTCTCTCCGTAAGAGGTTTTCAGTGGCTTAAATTTTCACACTTGCATCTCAAAATTGAGTAAATGCCAGAGAAAAAAACCCATGACTGTATTACCAGGAATAATGCAGCACTACTCTCTCGTGTATTAGCACTACAGTGGGCACTTGTTTGTGCAAGCTATTGTTTTTGTTTAGAATCCTTGTGGTTGTCATCATTACTGCACAAAGTATAATTTCTGCTCTAAAAAGCAGAAATACTTTTCACTGTTAGAGGAGGGAGTTGGAGAAGGGACAGAAATACTAGAAATATGTTTTAATCTTCAGAATCTCATGCATTTTGCTGATCTCATGATGTACTAATAATATAAACCTCATGGCATCTGATTGGAAGTACAGATTTTCATAGGTTCTACAGAAATTATGCATATTTGCATATTGCAGCAGCCAAAAATAATTAATGGCTTTTTGAGAATGTTTACCATAAACAATCTGTATTTTCATTACCAGAGTTTCTGTCCTTGAGAGAGAAATGAGGAGAGAAGGGGGAGAAGCAGCATAGCCTACGTAAGGCTGAGGGTGGCTCCACTGACACCGATGAAACAGCCAGACAGGAGCAGCAGCCTGACATTAAAATAAGACAATCTGCTGCATCTATTTTATGCTGTTCCAAATGAGAATTTTGTTACAAAACCAACTTACTGCTTTGTGTGCCCAGCAAGCAAATAAAAGCAGTGATACCTTTTTGAATAATTAATAAATGAAGAGCAGCTATCTATGCCCTGGGGAAGTTTTAGGATAGACAGATACGTCCAACATTGTTCCTGTGTTGGAGATTCACTCTGCTGCCTTTCTCTGCAGCATTTTTTAATGCTGGACCAGATGATCTCCAGAGGTCTTTTCCATCCCCTACCATGCTGTGGTTCTGTTGGCAACAGATGCATCGATATTACGGAGATGTATATGCTAAAAACCAACAGTCATTCTACCCTGTTGAAATACCTGTATCCCTTGTATTTCACACAGCTATGGAAGGGTGGGTTTATTTCATAGTGCACATTTAAAGGTTTGAGCATAAGAGATATGGGTTCTCAGTGTTATCATTTGGATTGGTCAGTGGAGTTTTCTGGGTTGTTGGCTTTTTTTTTAACACAAGCACTGTCTTGTTTTTCTCAAAATCTGAAGGGGCTGAAAAACTTTTTCTTTTTTTCGCCCTTTATCTGTAAACAGATGGTTGGGATCATGACTTCCTCCCTGTATATTTGCCTTGATGTCAGTAGGATTTACAGCAATATAATTAATCTCTCTATTCTTGGACACCAAACTTCTGTCCAAGGCTGCTTCATAGCTATGTCCTCCTCAGTTGGAAATGAATACTACAGATCCCAGTAGAAATGAAAGTTTTTTACCTCCTGCATCATTTCCAGCTCCCACCAGCTGGACTGAATAACACAGCACTCGCTCCAGCTGTGTTCTCCTCAACCACCATTTGGAAGGTTTATGCTGTACCTTAAGGTGTCTGTTTTTCATTGAATACAGTGAGCAACACTGTAAGACCAGAGTTCTCCATTTTAAGTCCTCAGTTTCATACCATGAGGTATGGAGGCATTATGCTGCACCTAGACCTCTAGATCCATGTCTAAAGCTGTATGAAGGACTTGAAAATATTACCAAATACTCCAGAGTGCAGAATGTGGGGATGTGGTTTAGTCTTCAGTGACAATATCAATGCATCTGCTGGCTTACTAATTCCCACCAGTAACAGGGAAAGCTTCAACACTTGTTTTCAACCTTGTGTGGCAAAGGACTCTAAGGGAGTTAAATCTCCTTAAAGTGGGTTATTTCTTGGGCACTATGTGTAAATGAAGTTCAGAGTACTGTTTGTCTGTGCTTCCTTCTCCCCAAATACTTAGTGTACATTTTTGATGTCACCTTGTTGTCTTCAAATTCCTGGCTTCTTCACAGAGCAGGATGCTTCCCTTGTGCCTGAAATCTCAACCATGTATTAATACAAAGCGATGACAGAATATGGAGTATCCTGGGGAACTCTTTTTATAGGTTTATAAAGCACAGTACTTTATGTACTCTGCTGTGCTTGGTCAGTGCTTTCTGACTGCATTTAATGCCATAATAGATTTCTAAATACATTTGAAAGTCTGGTCCTTACTTTTTCTGGGTGACGTCCTGCCTTCAGTGGTAAAATTTCCATTGATTTTTGTAGAGCCAGAATTTCCTGTTGTTCCTTTCTCAGCAAAATGAAGATAATGCTGTCTGTGCTCAAAAAAGTTGTATAAACAGTATTGGTGTCTACTTAAATTTGACTGTGATACGGTTTTGCTGCTTTTCATGGAGGTGAAATGATGCTTGGGTTTTGTTCATTATGTTTTCTGGGAGAGAATGACAGCTACTGTCAGGTAGAAAATGTAAACAGGTTACATCCACCTGCCTAGTGTGCTACATGTTATTTGTCAACAAGGTGGTTTGTAAAAGTCTCTGCTTTAAGCTTCCCATGTAGTAGCAATGGTAATCTGCCCAAGGAAAAGGTGGATTTGTATTTTCATGGTTTAAAAATGAAACATGCTCATTCTTATAATGAATTTGGTTACATTCTGATTGCCACAACGTTCCTACACTTCATGACAGGCAGAAAACAACTTTTGCAGCCTGTTGTTTGATGTCACATTGGGTGACATGTGCCTTAGAACTTGGACCAGTGCCCTGCATTCGGACTGTAGGCAGCTGTGCACGTGCTCCGGGACCTCATGCATTTCTCTCTGAGTTTTACTGGGTTTTCTGTGTGTGAGAAATGGACATGTTCAGGAAAACATGTTCCCTGCCCCCAAAAGTTTGAATTGAATATAATCGGATCCTGAACATGTGGTTCTAGATTAGATTCACTGGTAATGTGGAGATTTGTTTGCAAATTACAAGGAGAAAACCAAGCTAGCATCAAGTTCATGGTTACAGTATTCCTGTTGTTTGCAAGTTCCTGGACAATTTTATTTTTATTTCCTTTTTTATGTAATCTCTGAAGGTGAAATTATTCTTAAAGACGAAGTACACCGAGGAATGCAGATTTTTCAACTAGCTCCTCTCAAAGAATTTCATTTTTTGTATGTTACCATAGAAATGGCAGCTACCAAAGCCAGCTTTTTACCATGTATGATGTCTGCATAATAGGTGCAGATATAATTGCAGAGTAGTAGACAGACCTCAACACTGAAAGGAAAAGCAGCTCTTCCTCTGATGCCTCAGTGTAGCTCGCTAAGGTATGTTCTTACCATCATGATTCCTCTGGAGAGCTGTAGTGGCAGTTGTGCTTATTTATCAATATGTATGTTTTTAGAATGGATGTTGTAACTTACACACATGACAGTGATGTGAATGGACACCATCTGAGTTGCATTTGTGGCAAATCAGACATGGTGTGGCATGGTGGTGTTGCTTAAGAGGACACAGAAGGAGTCTGGTTGGTGCCAAAGTGTAGTGATATATGCAAAATATCTACTGTCAAGTAGTCAAGGAAATAAAACTGGAAACAAATAATATAGCTTCCAGGAACAGGTTTTAATAATGGAGTATATGCTGTATCATAGAGGTGACCCTGTAGCTCCACTTATAGAAGCCATGCGGTAGAAGGTGGGAAGAGGTAGACGCCAAAATTTCAGGAAGTGGAGAAAAGACTGTGGTGCTGGTGCAGTGCTTGAGGTGGAGATGGCTTGGAGATTGGTGGAAATACAGAAAGCACAAGTGTGAAGTGTCTGGGTGGGGCTGGAAAAGGTGAGGAGAACATGGGACAACCTTCCGCTGCGGCCTTGGGATGGCAGATCAGATCCCAGTGTGTGTCTGCTTCCACTGCCAGCTTGAAAAATAGAAACTGAGCATGAGCGAGGTGTGAGGCTGAATGAAGGAGAAGGGATGCAGTGCTTGGAATGGCTTTGTGCCTCTATTTATTACTTATTCTAATAATTTTGTCAGTAACTGACTGAATGTGATTAATAATGTGATAAACGTTAAAGGTAGCATCTATTGCATACACCAGTAACTAGGGATGGTGGTCCAGCAAGCATAACTAAGCTTTCTTTTTGAAATATAATTATTAACCAATAATTACATATGGAAGTAATTTTCTTTAATAAATCTCTTCTGTTCTGGCATTCTGGAAGGAAATGCTGAGGGGACCAAAGCAATGCAAGCAGTTCTCTGGACAATGTGCCCTGCCTTCTGCCCAGATGTAATTAAAGTTATTAAATAATTAAAACTGGCATGTTCTTTTGTTAAACGTTTGACAGGTGAATTAAGGAGAGGAATGAGTAGAGATGGCAAAAACAACAGAGCTTCTCAGACACTAGTAATAAACTGAACTGCCAGATTTCCTTGCAGAAATCTTCAAGGTATGATGTTAAAAACATCAAACAATGGTGCTGCTGCTGAAATAGTAGCAGGATTAAGCCCTTGGAAGCTTGTGCAATGAATTCTGTAAGAGTGGAAGAATAATGAAGGTAGGAGCTCAGAGCAGGGACACTTGTTTTTTGATGTTGCCTAGCAACTTCAAAAACAAAATTGTAATATTAAGTTAAATGCTATGAATTTTTAAACTCATGTATATTGGTCAGAGAGGGAGGAAGAATGTAATCTCTACCCATATACAAGAGGGGATTTTTCAACTTCCGATCTCAGTAGCTTTTAGTTTTTTGGAAAACAAACAAAAGTTAAAACCAAAAAACCCATCCTTTTGTAGTAAAACTTTCCATGCTGATACAGATTAGAGATGATTTTCAATTGGAAGAAGAAATCTGATAAGCAGCTTTCAGCTGGTAGAACAAGCAGCTACAATTTATGTATGTCAGAACTTGCTTTAGGAAGTTATTTTCACAAACTTGCCCTTGATTAACTCTCCATGATAACACTGCCTTTTGAAGTGTCCAAATCAATTACTTCTAGAAACACTGTTAGTATGTTTGAATCTCCTTTGCTGTCCCACACTGTCTCCCAACAACCTGCTTCATTCCTGTTGACACGTGTATCTCCATTTAACTGTGAATCTCTGTCTGAGCAGGGCAGTGTTACAAGACATCATAGATATCACAGAAAAGATTCGTGCTGAAAGAAAAGCACTTCTCATTAAGGAATATTTATTTAAACCATATATGCTATTAAGTAGTACAGTTAAAAGTATTCTTCTGAGACTCTCTTGTGCAAGGAAGATAATCTTGTAAATAAAAATAAATTCATATAATGGGATTATGCTTAATTTTCTCTCTGGCTAATTAAATCCTCTTATGTGTCAAACATATTGGATGGAAGTAATTCATGCTGTAAATAGCAGAATTTTGGTTCCCTGCTTGAGTGGGATTGAATGACCCTATTGCCCGTTAAAAGAAACAAAATAAAAAGCAAATGGCATTTGATCAGTGGAAGAGGTTCTTACCCAAAAGCTCATATGTAAAAGTCATTTATGGAAGAAACTCACCATAGCTACCAATATATTTAAACACTGGCAATATTTAGACTTTATGATTGTCCTTGGGGAAGATGCTGGCTACAGCACGCTCCTCTGACAGTCATTTACCAGAACTGTTTTGATCAGTGATAGGAAGAATACGCAGTCCAAGTCAGCAGAAGTCACTGCAGCAGTAGTGATGTGGGAGGCTCTTGAAACAGCCAGCTTGGAAAGTTACACCTGAAGCAAGCAGGATTATACATCCTCCCTGAGAGACCGGTTCTGTGCTGCCAGCGGGCAAACTCCCCTCGCAGCCAGCACATGAGAGAGGAATTTTTTTGCCTTTCTTCTTGACTTCAGTAGGAGTCATATGCATCTCTCCAGAGCAGATGGCGTGGTGTGGCAGTCCTGCCTGAACAAAGCACAGTCCCTGCTGCACTTCGGCCAGTACCAAGTTTGCCATTTGCCTGAGCTGCAGCAGCGCGGGATTGTCGGTGAGCACCATCACATGCATGGATGCTGGAGAGTCGTAAGATTCCCTGGGTTTCACTACAGACTGATTTAAAATAATGTCTGCCTTGAAAATATGGAAATAGGGTCTTATTCAGAGGCATCGTGAATCTAGACTACAAAAGCAGAACCATTCGTGCCGCCTGGATCCAGCAAGCTGTCACACTGAATAGCGTCTTTGAAGACAACGGGACGTCTCTTTTCTGGGCAGACTGGCTGTATGTGCAGTGACCTGACTGTGCATGGAAATAGTCTGGAATAGCTGTTCCATAATGGCTTTTCTACAGTACTGCCCATCGGGGCACGCTCCTTGCTGAAAGGGACGTTTTCCTACCTGATTTTGAAGTAAGCTTAAATTAAACTGCAAAAAGGCATTCTTAACACAGAGTGTGTTGAGATGGCGCCTTAATGTGCAATGCTTTTGCTGTTAAATTTACTCATGATAACCTCCTCTTGCTCCCATTGGCAGGTCCTAAAACGTGCATGAGAGAAGTAAGTGTGTTCATCAGGATCAAAGTTACTTTGAAGTAGCAAGGTGCTTCTCTCTAGCAGGATTTATTTCTCCTGCTCTGCTGAAATCTTGTCTCTGATATTTGTGTATGTTTTCCAGGCAGACAGAGCTCAGCTTTCTTTATCTGATTGGTTTTTTATTTGTATTTCTTTTAAAGCACTCTCATTTTTATATTCATTGCAGCGTTAATACTAGTAGTTGTCTTACCTTGCTTTTAAATTACATATATGAAGGAGTGCTGGCTAGCTGTTTCACAAGCTTTTTAAGAAGAAATGTGTTAAATGATGCCGGTTATTCCACAAAGTCAGTAACACTAAATATAATTTTGGCGAGGAAACAGTTAAGAAACTTCTTGGTTCTCTCCCTACCATTAGATTGAGCCAGGAGACAGATCCGCTGACTTGAATCCTGGATCAGCATGTTGGCTCCACTGAGCAGTAATAGAGGAAAAAGGGGAAGAGAAATGTAAAAATGATCTATAAGCAAGAATGTCTCTATATATAGAAGTTTTCCGTGAAGCACCAGACACTCTTTAAAAATTAATGGCAAATTGGCCCAAATCACACACTGCTTACAAACGATAACAAACTTGCTGTTTCTGCTCTGAAGATGCATTGACATGTTTTCCTTGGAACTACACAATCAGTCTTGAGCAAAAATGATCAGTGCCATTGCATCGTTATTTGTACTGCTTTTTATTTATAGTGCTGTATTGCTTGGTGCTTGGCAGTTACTGCACATGGTGTATGAAACATAACAAGCAGCGAAGGTAGTTGATTGTGCTGGCTTGGGAGGGGGAAGTACATATTCTAGGATGTTTGGAGAATAACCAATTAAATTGTTGTGACAGGGATGTAGAGAGGTAAGACCTCTCTTCCCTCCTAAATCCTTCTCCTTATTTCTGCAGTTGTAATCCTGCCTGCACGGGGTTAAAAAAAAGAATGCTGCTTGCCCTTACTCCATTTGCAAGGCTAGTGGATGTGAAAGGATAGGAAAATAGAAGAGGTTCTTCCCCTGCTGCCCCTCAGTCTCCTCCCTTGCTTAGAAGAGCAAGTATGTGAAGACACAGAGGGTAATTAGTTGTGTTTTTAGAACAGGAAAACATTATTTTTTCCACTGCATGGAAGAGTCTGGGGTGGGATTGGGAATTCCCTCTTGAGTCTGTGTAGGGATGAGCTGTTGCTTATTCGAAGAGCTCAAAAATGCTAGAAGCGTAGCCAGTAAGTACAGTGCAATTGGGTTTTGCTTGGTAGAAGGTCCAACATTAGTCATTACAGCAAGGCATTGTATGTAGGGACCTACAAGAACACTGCTTGGTGTTTAATGATAGTTGAAAAGCAACCAGGATATTAAAACCTATAAAGGACAAAAAATTAGAGCAACCTGGCAATGCCCTGATAGATCTGCAGAATCCTGAAGGAAGATCAGTTCCCTCTGTGTTGCCTTTCTGCTACTTGATCACACAAGAAACAGTGCAGGACTTTGTGTTTCAACTGTTTCCACTCAAACCTGGTTTGCCACTACTGTTAAGAAAAATGGAGTTCTTTATTCTGTTTGTCCCACCATGTGGGAGGATGATCTGTTCTATTAGTGGACTGTTGGTAAGAAACAGTGAAGGTGTAAGAGGCAAGTTTATTACCAAAGTGTTGGACCAGGGAAGTATCAAAGGGCAGCCGATGAGAGTGTGTACCCATGGTTCCCAGGAACCCACACTCGTGAAAGAACTTGGGACAGTGACATTTAAAAAGTAGTTCTTTTCTAGTGTTGTCACATACTAATGTGCAGGGTATGGTCAAGAAAAGCTTTGTCACTCCTGTTTAAAGATGGCCAATATTGGATATATCTGTTACACTTTTGAAACTCTGAACAGTCTATGATAGAGAGAGGGAATTACACCCTTGCCTGGCATTACACAAACCAATAGATTTCCTTGTGTATGCCCAGAGGTTCACGAAAACCTGGCTGACTTTATGCAGCAGATTATTGTTTCCTTCCATCACAAATGCAGGGATTCCTTTGGCTGCTACAATATGAGCAATCTGAGCTGCTGCTTGTTTGGCAGGATGGCAGCTGAGCTCTGCGCACGGTGATAAGAGTGCAGCCTCTGGTAGCTTCTTCATCGCTGCATTATGCAAGCAGAGTATTACCGAGCAAAAGGCTTGTAAAGAGGCGTTTAGAGGATTGTGTTCATTAGATTGTGGTGTGATGTGAGTGAGGCAAGCTGGACACAAGTTCCCCCTAGTGAGGAAATCAGTAATAGCTTCTGCTCAAGAAGCCAACTGTAAAAATAGGCATTGAATATAATGAAATTTGCTAGATTGCATTTGTATGTGTAAGAATGAAAAAGAAAAAGCGTAGTTTAAGCTATGGGGTGTTTCCTTACCAAACAGCCTCTTAGGCACAAGAGAAAAGCTGGTTTTGACCCCATAGGTTGTTTTTACACCTTGTGATTCAGAGCTATTATTATGACAGTTGCCCCAAAACTGTGTGGGTAGAAAACATGGTGGGAAAGTGAAGAAAAAGAATCTACTTCTCTGAGTGTTCCAGAAACTTCACACACAGCTCTGGACAGTTCAGTTCTGTCCTTCTTGATAAGGCTGCCCTAAAAGAGGTGAAGTAACAGCCATGCCAGGGTGTCCTGGTAAGACAGTTATAGGTACCATATGTGCAAATTCATGCACACAGCATTTGCTCATCTTGGTATTGCGAATCAAAATAATTTATTTTCTATGACTTTATGAAATACAGGATTATCACCACCCTATGCAGACTGGAAATGATACCTGGAACACTGAAAATCTTGTCAGTAATTGCTTAGCCCTGTTGCCTGCAAATTGTTTGGTTTCAAATACAGAGTCTCTCTATGGCAATGATAGCCACGTTTCAGAGAATTTCTGGATCTAGGTGTATTTTTTGAACAGCCTTCCACTCTATTCAGACATGTTTATTATTTAGGTGAGGATGGTGGAGTTCAAGGGTGTACTTACACAGGAAAAATGAGCAAGGAAATTAACAGAGAGGAAATAAATATTCAGAAAAGCCATTCTCTCATGTAGCAGGTTTGCACAGATGGATAATCTAAGAAACACAGAGTAAATAATCAGGATCTCAGTGGTATTAAAAAAAAAACAACCCAACAGCAGCATCTCTCCTGCGTGTCCTGCTCTCACCGCTAAGCCTGCGCATGACTGGTTCACAAATGCTCCTCCTTAGTCCTGGGTGACGTCTGGTGAAAAGCACTGTTCCTGGAGTTACATGCAAGAGGCTATTTAAAGGAAAGGGAATCACAAGCATGAGATGCAGCTTGCCTTTAAAGTGAGCATTTGGAGCTGAGTGAGGCGAGTGCAGCCCTGTGTCCGTGCTTTGTGCAGAAATACAGAGCTGCGCCACAGGGTGCAGAGGGGCTTATCCTGTCTGCACGCAGACCAGCTGTACTTCTGGTGGCCACCAAAGGGTCTGAAGAACCTCCTTAATGAGTTAATGCCCTCTGTTTCAGCACCCACCAGGGATGCCAAGCCAGGAGCAGAGCTTCAGGAAATGCTGCTTGGTGCAGGGGCATTCAGCTCACTTCTCCGCTGAGCTGAGGTGACTGGGCACGCAGACCCATGAGACGGATCTGTTACCTGTAATCTGATTATTTAATTATTAGCAGGGCACAGCAGAGCAATCCTCTCTTTCTTTCAAAGAGAAGAAAGATGGGCATAGTCTACAAGCCACTCTGGCCATTTAATATACAGCCCCAGAATCTGAGTTACAAAATTAATTACAAAAAGGCAGATAGATGATTTGGTTGTAAAATTTTTTCATAGCCCAATTCTTGCTACAAAATTTATCTTCTGCAAATAGAACAGCACTCAACTATTGCACACTGTCAATCCAGGCTATTTAAGAGTTTTGTTAATGTAAACACAGTGCTTTAAATTGTCAGTCTTACTTGTTTCTGAATGATCACTTGATAATTCTGAAAAATCTATTTCCTTTGAGAAACGTGCCTTAAAAACCTCATCACCCATTACTGACCAGTATTCCCAGATGTGTACATATCTGGAATGACTGACATTGCTGAATCAAAGTGGTGGTGCAACTTCATTGCACATTTAGTGGCAGCAGCGTTCATAAGCTTTCTGTATAGGAAAACCAAGATTTTGAGAAGTAGTTTCTTCAGTCTTCCAGACAATGACAGACACAACTGCTAGTGAGGTGGTGTGCAGAACTTAGGTGTGGTCTGGGAGATAATGATGACTCCTCAAATAGTTTGAGTGAACTGTCAACATATGATCAGTTTCAGGAGAATCCTTCAAAAAAGAGTAATCTATTATTTAATTATTTTAAGTACTTTCTTTAACCTTTTTTGAAGCTTGATGAGTTTTATTTAATCTGTTTATAAGTTCTGTTTAATCCTAAATGTTTTTTGTGTATCAAGCTGCTGAGAAGCCCACGGGGGTGGCTGCTTTGTGGGAGCCAAAAAGGCACGGTCTCCTACTTCCCAATCACTACAGCACATTGAGAGGCTTGCTTTCCCACTTGTTAGCAGAGGAAAGCATATCTGTAACACCTTCCTGCAACTTTTTTATCCATAGGGACATGGCTGAAGAGTAGTTTGGGCCTTGTACAACAAGAAGGAAATCAGTTGACTTGGACTTACATTGCACCTCAGCTGGGCTACTGGGTTGCAGCTATGTCACCTACTATCCCAGGTAAGATGGAATTTGATTTTGTGGATATTCCCAGCACTGAATAATTATTTATTCATATATAATGTTTATATTTTTCAGAATGACCTCATCTGAGATGCCACAGCTTGATCAATAATGGATTATTAGAAAACAGAAATCTGAAAGTAAAGGGCTAAAATCTTTTGGGGAATGTGGGGGGCAACCTGTGTGCTCAGAATCTCTGAGTCATTTCGCTGGGAAACTTTTTTAAAGTGTTCCTGTTTGATGCATTTATGTCACCACTGCCTAGTAGAGCCATTGCTAGAAAACAAGGGGAGTGAAAACATCAATGTATTGCTGTTCCAGCTGGTAGAAAAATACATCCTGTGAAGTTTCTGTACAGAAACTCCCAAAGAAATAGATCCACCTAAGACCAAAGCCATCCTGGGTCAGACACTTGCTAATGGGCAGATTTGGCTGTAACAGGTTTCTATTTTTAAACCAGAGATGCCCATTTTGCCCTGAAACGTGCTTTGTATCGTCTTGGTGACTGATTAATTTGCACCACAAATAACTTAGCATAGAAGTCCTAGTAAGTGTATTAGGAGAGTGGCATTGGTAGGGCTGGTAGCCATCTGCAAGCCTCTTGGCATCACTGTAGAAAATCACTTTGAACTAGATGCTGCACGCAGTTCTGTGCCTGGGAGCTTATGACTCTGGCAGCTTGCTCTTCCTGTCTTCTATCTATGGCTGCCTCATTTCTTAGGGTGAGTTCTTCAGCCTCCAATAATCAAAGATACCTCTGAGTAAAAAAGAAATGATCGATCAAATAAAAAGATCCTCATCTTACAGGTTTTCTTTATTAGGTTTTCTGGATGAAAACCAAGCACAGTAGGAATGAAAACATTCTTGCCTTGCCTGTGCAACTTCAATAAACCTTATCTAACCAACAAAACAAACTCTTAACATGAGGACTGTTTTTAAGTCTATGTATGCCATGAAGTTGTGTCATGACATGCAGAGCATTTGGAGGTTTTTGCTGTATTATACCTCATGCAAGCTTTTTATTTCAGGTTATATTAGATGAAACCACTTGAATATTCAACTGATTCATTGCTAAACAGAGTTTAGAGGCAGGTGCAGATCTGAATAAGCCAGCATATTGAATTTAATGGAATTTTACCAAATAATTGTACTTTAAGAAAAAGCAACTGCTCTGAGTCAGACATTTCCCAGTACAGCTCTTCTGTCCCAAACTGTGAGGAAGTTGCACCAGTCATGAAACTCTGCCTGTAATTCAAGGTTAGAAGGCTTGTAGCTAACAGGAGAAGGCTTACTTGTCCTTGGAGTCTAATTTGTATGACAGAATTTCTATTTCTGTTTTATTTTTCTACCTTTTTGTGTCCCTGAAACTTCGCTGCAATGAGAAGAACATTTTCATGAAAAAATTCAAGTGATTAATCTCTTGTTCCTTTTTGCTCAGTGTCCCCAAAGCAACAGTATCAATGATGTAAAGGTAGTGGTGGGACAGAATGCAAAATATTTAGACTTCCCAAAAGCACGATACTTGATGTTACTTTTAATCAGCTTCATGGGTGGTTTTGCTAATTTTATCTCCTCATTGAATCTATTTAATTTCTTATCTCAAAAAAAATTGACAAAAACCCCCAAGCTTTCTGTTCCTAGCAGTGGCTCTACAGAGCACTTAAGATCCACAGAGGAGCTTTTACAAACCTCGTGATCTAGAACCTTAATGTTGGCCAAGTCTGCTGCCCTTCACAGCACATGCATGTTACTCTGCCAGCTGGTGCTGTACCTCCTTGCCCACAGATGAAAATTTGGGCCTTTATTTCAGAATCACGATGAGGATTTTACAAACCAACAGGGTTACACGTGCGTAATTGTGAACAGATGCTGTCCACATGTGTGCATTCCTTTGTGTGTTAGAACATTTACTGAGCATTGCTGAAACCTGGAGTTACAACACTGTTCACCAGTGGCCTGTCGTTCAAAGCTGTTGAAGATCTGCTTGGCTTGGCTTGGTCTAGACTTAAGAGCACCAGCACATCTTCCAATGAATCCTGTACTGCACTGTATGTACTCCTGAGTGCAAAGCGCCAAAAACGTTGTTAAAGAGAAGTCATTGGCCACGTTGCTGCTACATGCATTACAGTGCTGGAAGATGCTGTGATGGCTTTTCTCCAGTGATGAGAGCTTTGGCGCACTGTCAGCATCAGACCTGGAAGGCAGCATTCACTGATGCATGCTCCTGTTGACTAACTGCTTTTCCACAGAATTACCTATTTGGAGTTGCAGTCATGAAAACCAGCACATGCTTTCTCCACAACTTGCTCCCTTCTCCAGAGATGGTCTGCTTGATAGGCACCAGGGCTATGAGTGGCAGCATATTGGTCACTTAGCATCCTGATAACAAGGGAAGATTTCCCTCCTCCTGTTTGACATGTTGTTCCTTTTCCAGTTTGCCAGTAGTTACAGGTCTAAATTCTCTTTTCTGGCCTTCCAGGTCCCGTTGTAACACACGACATTACCAGCTATCACACAATGTTTCTTTTGGCAATTTTAGGAGGGATGGCTCTCATACTTCTAGTCTTGCTGTGTCTCCTTTTGTATTACTGCAGGTAAGATTCACCATCCTGGTTACTTAGTTCATGTCAGAAATAGAAGCTGTTTTGTGCTCATGAAATTCAAAGCTTTGGTAGTGAAGCATTTTTACTTGGGGTGATAAAATAAAAGCAAGTGAGGACTTGAAGAAGAAAGAAATAGTTGAATTACTTATGTTCCTGCTACATCTAACATATCCAGTCCCTGCCTTTGGGATAGTAGTTGAATGATCCCTTTGGTGGGATAGTAGTTGAATGAATTGCACACACCTCTACCTGTGTTTTCCTTGTAAGATGCTCTGAAACTTCCTCTAGAGTAAGTGATCTTTTTAGTAGTCTTGTATTAAAATGAATGTTTAACTTTTATCAGCAGGTGTGTATTAATGAGTGATTTTGTATTTGCCGCTAACACACATTTGCTCCATTTTCTAATTGGTGCTTGAGGTAATTCCCAATTGATATTAGTTAGTAATTTTATATTAGTTTTTAATTTTATGTTTGCTGCTGGGATAAGCTTTTGATTGTTAAGTTACATAATAAAAGCTCAATTCCCCTAATATTAATCACTGCTTAAAAATCTCCCATTAAGACACACTTGCTCTTTCTTGCTTCTGTGTACAACAGTCATAAACGTGTAACTTCTTTTGTTGCCGGCTTTTATAGAAGAAAATGTTTAAGACCACGACAGCATCACAAGAAACTGCAACTTTCCACAGCACTGGACACTTCTAAGAAGGACCAGGCAACCTCTATGTCCCATATCAATTTAATATTTTCACGTCGTGAGTCAGAATTCCCTGGTGGGCTGTCTGTCGCCAGCAACGGACACGCTGAGAACTCAGGTGCGAAGGAACTGATCAGTGCTGTCCACATGGAGATGGTATCACCCAGTGGAGAAGCGGATATGCACACACCTATGCTCAAACACTCCTTCAGTACTTCCCAGGAGTTTAGCTCCCGAGAGGAACTGCTCTCTGACAAGGAGAAAGACAAGAGCAGAATTTCCTTGGATGACCTGACTCCCAGTGGGTCTCTGAGGAAAGACTACCACAAATCAGCAGATAGTTTTCCTTTAAAGCCAAGAAAATCTACAGAAACAGCTGAAGGCTATGAGTCCCCTATCAAGGACGAATATAGGAGAAGTTACAATGCTATGCTGTCTCAACCTTTATTTGAAAAGCAAGAGAGAGAAATTCAAGTATCTATGAACCATATTGCTACTGGAAGTAAATACAATATTCAGGAACAAATATACCCCCCACCTTCAGCCCCTGAGAAAGAGCTGCTGGACTGCAGACCTACTGATTGTATGATGTCTCGTTCAGTTGATCACCTTGAAAGACCTACATCTTTCCCCCGACCAGGTCAGTTAATCTGCTGCAATTCTGTTGACCAAGTCAATGACAGTGTTTACAGAAAAGTTTTGCCTGCATTGGTCATCCCAGGCCACTACATGAAACTGCCAGGAGAACACCCTTTTGTTAGCCAGCCACTGGTTGTCCCAGCTGACCAGCAGATTGATATAGAAAGACTTCAGGCTGAGCTTCCTAACCCTCACGCACGGCTCTTTCCACACCCCCCACAGCAGCTGCAACCCCAGCAGTTAGCATCCCAAGCAATATCTCAGCAGCATTTGCAAGATGCAGGTGCAGCTGAGTGGAGTCAACAGAATGCTTCCATGTCCGAGTCCATTTCCATCCCCGCCTCACTGAACGATGCATCCCTGGCTCAGATGAATAGCGAAGTGCAGCTTCTTACAGAAAAGGCTTTGATGGAGCTAGGAGGTGGAAAGCCATTGCCTCATCCTCGAGCATGGTTTGTATCTCTAGACGGACGGTCGAATGCTCACGTTAGACATTCATACATCGATCTCCAAAGAGCTGGTAGGAATGGGAGTAACGATGCCAGTTTGGACTCTGGCGTTGACATGAATGAACCAAAATCTGCCCGAAAGGGAAGAGGAGATCACCTGTCTGCGCCACAGGGCCACCCACCAGTGCAAGAGCACCAGCAGAGGGAGCGGAAGGTTTCAGACAGCACAGCTTACACACAGCTCGTGTACTTGGATGATATGGACCAAAGTGGCAGCGAGTGTGGAACAGCAGTTTGTAGCCCCGAGGACAATGCTCTACGATGCCTACTAGAAGGCACTAGTAAGAGAAGTGGAGTGCAGCTGCCCAGCCTGCAGGAGGAAACAAGAACTGTGGACACCAAACCAGAGCCATTAACTAGTCCTGAACACGGAACGTCTGTTCAAGATGAGGACGAGGATGAAGAGGATGAGGAAGATGACCAAGGTGAAGATAAGAAAAGCCCTTGGCAGAAACGAGAGGAAAGACCACTAATGACTTTCAATCTAAAGTGAGCTATTGTGCAAATCCACCATTCAGTGGAGTATAAAATTGCCAAATATTCTTTCTGTGGAAGTGCTTGATTTTTTTTTTCTTTTCTTTTTTTTTTTTTGTTGTGGAGAGAAAAGAGAAAAACAAACTGTGGTGAGCAACATTTGAAAGAACTTAAATGCATTACTGTGTAAATGTTAGAAAAGAGTTTAAAATCATTCCTCTGATTTAATGGCTGCCTCCGGTGAGGCAGCTGAACCAAGAGTGTGATTGTTATTCCATATACTTGATATTGGTCATCCAGGATGTTGAAAATACTGACAAATTGTTTTGGTTGGTTTATGACCTCAATCTCCTTGTGAATGGGAGCTGGTAAAGCTTTTGTTTTGTAGGCCAATTTTATGTTGATAATGCTACTGAAAGTATCTTAAAACAAGAGTTTGACACACGGTGTCCGAAATTGTGCATTATCTCAATGAAAGGCTATGCATTGCTGCTTTTAGTACTATTTTGCTTATACTATGCTTTTCTTAATTTTACAAGTTGGTTGTAAACATTTTATGTCCTTTATTATGAACTACTCAGCAATTTATTTTAATGTAAAACTGCAGGAAACTTGAGTAGCATCCCTTAGCATTGAAGCCTTTTTATGAAACCAAACTGAACTTTGCGTCGACTAAGATTCCTCCAATTCTGGTCCCATTTACTCAAAGTGCCTTTTTTACAGTAACAATGAACAGTCCCTTCTTTTGCTAACTCCTTTTAATTGACCCCATTTGGGATTTTATAAACTTCTGAACTTCTACCTTTTATTTTAAGCTGCATGCCAAGAGTCCCACTTTGTGCTGAGCATTTCTCATTCCAATACAGTGTATTCTGTAGCTATCATGTATATTGTGGATTCTGTTTAGCCAGGATAGACTTTAGAAGACATTTTAAAGGGCCCAGAGTAGCCAAGAAGATAGATTCATTGACTGTATATATTGTTAGTTTCATCTGGAATCATATGAGCTAATCATGCTCATATAAAGTGGACTAGAGACCAAGCAAGTGGACTGAATGTGTCTAGAAAAAATTTTTGGGAAAAGAGAAAAAGAAAAAAAAAAAAAAAGAATTATGTACTATCCAAAAGTGCCAGAATGACTCTTCTGTGCTTTCTCCATACAGAGCTGCTTGGTTATCCAAAAATGATAATTGAAAATAAACTGCAAAAAGTATCTTTGTGAATTTTTGCCTCTCTTGGTGGTCATCACATTATTTTGTATTATTTAAGAAGAAAAATACTCTGGTTTCACTTTTGCTGTGCATATTTATGCTTGTGTGACTTACTAACACACTTTCTTCTGCAGTTCTCATGAACTTCAGTCAATACTGAAATTCAGACCCCTTTTCAGCAAAGCACCCTCCCTACCTTGAGAAATACCTGTTTGCTGGAGTATCACTGAAATGAAACCCTGGTATCACCAGAGTTCTCTGGGGAGTCACGCTTCCTCTGGGACCAGTTTTCTTGCTGAGGGTACTCACACTTGTTGCACACTTCTCACTTCTTCGTGAATTGGGTTCAAAGAAGGGAAAGTATCATGTAGAATCCTTCATATACTTTCAGTTTATCATGTTTCATTCCATTATTTTATGCAGCGTTAGCGGCAGTCGTGCTTAATAAAGTTAATAAGTAATCTCTAAAGTGGTTAGAGAAAGCATTATATATTTTCTTTTTAATTTTCAGTAATAAGCCCAGGCTCAGATTCATTACACTTGTTTTTTTTTGTTTTCCCCCCAGTAGATGTCAAGGTTCTCTCAGGAGGCCAGTGTTGTAATACCCGTCTTACTGAGTGTCTTACCTGGGAGTCTGTGCTCAGGCCAGGAACTGGATCCCAGTTTCCTAGTTCCCAGTCTGTTGTTCCTCTCTATCCAGAAAGCCATGTCATCTCTGTTTTGCTGTGATTCATGTTTGGAAGTGGTATATGTGGTAAAGAAATCCAAAATACTGTTTGTGGAGTGTATTTGATATGGAAGTCACCGTGTTAGCAGTAGGTCATGTTCGAGTCATCGTATGCGTTCCAGGTCCTTCCCTGTTCTGTTCAGGGGGTTTGCTGCTGACCACAGGTGAGCTGGCTCTGGGGTGTGGGTCACGTGTTGTCACTCTGGTCACTGCACAGAGGGGTACTACCTTACAGGAACAGCATTCATCCCTTGTCCTAAGTGCCGGCAGTACAGTGTCACACA